>CM060693.1:79135716-80508606 GCA_030686995.1 Artemisia argyi | reverse complement strand
CAGTGGTAAGAAAATACCTAAACCCATCTCTACTAGTAACTCTATAAGTCCCCCAAACATCACAATGAATCAGATCACCAACATTAACAGACTTATGATCACTTAGAGGAAATGGTTCTCTAGTCTGTTTCGCTTTATGACATATATCACAAGGAACTGACTAATCACCTTTCTTAAACCCAATGGTCTTTTGTAACACATTCATGACTTGGTCAGCAGGATGACTAAGCCTACAATGCCACAAATCTCTAGACACATAACAAATAAAACTAGAATTACACAAACCAGAAACATACTCACCAAGAGTATTTCCATCAAACAGATATAGACCAGCAGACTAACTACCAGTCCCCACAATTTTTCCCAGATTCAAATCCTGAATATAACACTTTTGTTCATCAAAACCAACAAAAAAACTTACTATCTTTTATCATTTTATTAACAGAAAGAAGACTAACATTATAATCAGGCACAAGTAACACATCAAAGAGCACAATATTATTAGTCAATCTTAAATTGCCAATGGCAACAATCTTGGCCATAGTCCCATTAGGATGACCAACAGTTAACATTAAACTAGTAATGTCAACCACATTAAACATATTAGTAGTAGAATTAGTCATATGTTGATTAGTCCCACTATCAATAATCCATCCCAAGGTGACATAATACCTAGTACTACCAGTTTTAGAACAAAAAAATCTTTCAATGTTAATATTAAAGAACACATTATGATTAAGAAAACTGGGTTTAATACCTGCAATATTAGTAGAAGCACCAATAGCAGGCTTCTCATTAATCAAACTCAGAAGTTTTACCATCTGTTCATTAGTGAAAGAACCAGACAAAGAACCAGAAGTAGATGGCAAATTTTGAGACAAATCAGAACTAGCATTGAATCTTTTATTAGCACCATATTGTCTAACCAAATTAGGATTCTTTTTAAAACCAGGAGGATAACCATTTAACTCAAAACACCTATCAATAGTGTGACCAATTAAATTACAATGTTTGCAGAGAAAATTAGGATTAGGACCTCTGTTATTATTATTATTATTAGTGTTACCTTTTCTGTAATTACTATTAGTATCATTATTCTTAACAGTAAAAGCAGCAGGCACACTCATAATAGTCAAAGACCCAGGAGAAAAACCTCTATGAGATTCTTCCCTGGAAACCACAGAAAAAGCATCCTTAATATCAGGTAAAGGATCTCTAGATAACAAATTACTCATCACATTTTGATACACATCATTTAAACCCATAAGAAACTGCATTAATCTAACAAGTTGATTATGCTTAAGAGTATCCTCATGAGCAGCACAGGTACAAGTAGGCAAAATAGTCAAAATGTCAAACTCTCTCCAAAGGGAGTTGAGTTTATGATAATACTCAAGGACAGACAATTCACCTTGTTTTAATTCGGTAATCTTATGTGCCAGATTAAAAATAACAGACCCATCCATTTTATCATAGGTTTCTTTCAATTCATCCCAAACCTCAGAAGCAATTTCAGAATAAACTTGCCCAAGGTATAACTCTTGGAACAAAGAGCCAAGAATCCATCCTAACACAATAGCATTGCACCTCTCCCATTGCTAAGAGAGAACAACACTAGTCACAGGTTTCATACAAGTACCATCTACAAACCCATTTTATTTTTACCTTTTAAAGCAATTTTCATAGTAGTAGACCACATTTTATAGTTCTCAGAACCAGTTAACTTGACACTAATCAGAGCCAAATTAGAATTATCATTTGCATGTAAATATAAAGGATTACCAACATCTAAACTACTAATAAGAACCTGATCAGCCATACCAAACAGCAAGCAAGAACCAAACAAACAAGCAAAGAACAAAGAACAGCAAACTACTACAACCAACAACTACCAGACAAAAAAAAAAAAAAAAAAAAAAAAAAAAAAAAAAAAAAAAAAAAATACTAAAGAAACTATAAAAATAAAGAAACTCACACCCAATCCTAATTGAAACACCCAGTTTCACACCTATTAGGGGGAAGAGCAGGTTTCCTTGCATCTCAAGGAAGTAGGTCAAGAAGTTACCCCCTGAGTTTGCAGTGTCACCACTAAAGTGTTCAGAGGATTAACGAAAGAAAGAGTACTTACAGAGCAATGAATCGCAGCGGAAAGAACAAGAACCAAACACCAACAGCCTTGATTCACTTAGTCAAGACTGATGATAACCAAGAACCCAACAAGAAACCTCCACAGATCACCAAGAATCAAGATCCCCAAATTTCCAAATTAGGGTTTCAAGAAACCCTAACTTAAAAAATCAAGAATCACCAAAACCGTTGAGAAAATCAACGATTCAACCCACGGCCGTTAAGAAAACATCCTCAATCAATACCAATTGCAAGCCAATCAAAGAACCCCCAAATCTTAACCAAACCCTAAAAATATCAAGATCCAACGGAGATCAAAACCGAGGCTCTGATACCATGTAAAAACTATGTATCAGCTCAGAAATCACAACCATAACACAAGATCTCAGCCATCCAACCACCCCTTGGTGAATATCTTTTATTACTAATAGTATCAAGAAGATGAGTCCACAACTGTGTGCTCACCAAACAAACTACATAAGAAATCAGTTGTCCCCTTCAGAAGGATCCAACAATCACACTACAAGAATCAGAATACAATATAACCTCACTACAACACTTAGACCTATACTAAAACCAATACCAGATGATCAAGATGATCACAATAACAAGACAATAACACTGAGTTGCAACAAGAGAGAAAACCCTAATCGTAGTAATGAGAGATATGAAGTTATGTGAGAGAGAGCTGGGGATGAGAGCTTATATAGTGCCAATTTCCACTTCAACCCTTCAAGAATAGAAACCTACCAAACACAGCTAAACATACCGAACTATAAGAAATAAGTACAGAAATAGTCCATGTACTTATTTACCATGAGAATGATATAAATACCATACTATCCAACACTTGTCACCAAAGAAGAAAAAAATTACACTTCACATGGCCAATCCATGTGTGGCACGTGCCACATGTGGCCAAGGCATAGCTCCGCCCCTGTATTTACACCATGGTATATGCATTACTTGTATTTAGTAGCACATAATGACCCTGAAAAATTATGTGTCATTGTTATATGTAGAATCTCATCTATTTATTTTTATCTCACCGTAACGCATGAGATCGTGCTTTCATTTTGATATTTATATTTCTATTAATAATAATTTAAGCCAATTTTTAGACCCTTGTGCGAGTTAAACTTATAAAAAGGAATAACATGAGCTATTATTGAATGTGAATGATTAAAAAAAATACATTTTTCATATATCTTTACTTAATCTCATAAGAGAAATAATATGAGTCTTTCATATATGTATACTTTCGTTTATTCATTTACATGTAAAGTAACTCATGCTTTTTTTATATATATATTTATAATTTCCTGCACATACATTAGTTTAATAATTAATATATACTACTCGTAATAATAATATTTGTAAATAACAACAACATATTTGTCGTACTTTTTTATAAAATAAAAAATATATGGAGTATATATTAATTTTATAAAGTGACAAAAAGATATATTTTATTTAAAATTTAACAACTAAAGTTTTATTAATTAACCCTTATTTTATTAGCTTTTGTTTTACGAAAGTAACACATATGGTTTTTAGCATATTTATTAAATTAAACAAAAATTAATAGTTTGACCAAATTAAGCTTCAATTTTTACTTTTATTAATTAATTACATTGCTCGTTTTTGCTACGTATCAAAATAAATTTAGCTAACTGGTTCATTTTTTTTTCAAATAAAATTGCTTCAAAATAATATAATCTACTTATAACAAGAAAAGAAAGACTTTTAAATTTTCCATGATGGGACTTAAAGTTTGTGTTAAAGTAATCAATTATAAGACTTTTAGTCTACGTCTTGAATCGTACAGTAGTATCGTGCATTCAAATGAAAACCATTGTTTGCTAAAAAGCAAAGTATTACTACGTATTAAACTAGTTACAAGAAAACACATTGATCATAATTTTATAATGCGAAGGAGAAAAGAATGTTCAAAGAAGCAACTCTCTTTTTTATATTGCGTGACGTGCTATTTTTTTACCTGTAGCCGTCAATGATATTTTTTATTTGAAGCTGTTAATGCACCAAAAAAATAAATGATGAAGTTGTAAATAAATATATTTTAAACAAGCCTAAAAAACTTTTTCAAATAATCTGATTGAGGTCATTACATTCTAGCTCTATCATCACATTGTGTTTGAGGCATTAGCGTAGTTGCTGTTGAATTTCAAGTTTTAATTTTGTTTGAAGATTGCATGTTTCACTTCAAGTTTGATATATGTGCTTTGAAGTCACAGTTTCAACGTTACAGCATCAACACTTCAATGTTCTATGTTCAAACTTGCATGTTCAAGCTTGAAGAGTTGAAGTCGTGTTATGTTGTTCAAGATACTTAAGTTCGATGTCACATTGTCAAAGTTCAAGATTTCAGTCGCAATCTCAATTTCAAATTCAGGTCAAGATTTCAATTTATCATTGACCAAGTCATGATATCCAACTTCATGTCAAAGTGTTCAGATTTTCGATTTCATATGTTTGACCATCCAATGCTTATGTTTTAGGCTTTACTAGATGAAGATACGTGCATAACGACGGTTTATAACGACAAATAATTACACTTGTGAAATTGTAATTCTGAACCTTTGGTGTGACCCTTGATGTAACACTTAAAAGTTTAATTTATAGTAATTGAGTAAATTGCAGAATGGTCTCTGCAATTTGCTCAGATTGCATATTTAGTCCCTGATCTTTCAAAATTGCAGGCGGCCTCCCTGTGGGGAGTTTTTGGTTTCATTTTGGTCCCTAGCCATTGCAAAAATGGCCCATGTGGTTTGCTCAGAATTGCACATTTAGTCCCTAGCCAATGACCAAAATGGAACCAAAAACTCCTCACAGGGAGGCCGCCTGCAATTTCAAAAGACCATGGACTAAACACGCAATCTGAGCAAACCACAATAACCATTTATGCAATTTACTTATAGTAATTATGACATTGTGAGAAGAAAAAAAAAATCTTTGAGGGGAAACGAGAAATATTAATTGTTTGAAGATTAAAATATATTTAAAGTATTATTTTATTATTTATTTTGTTATATTTTTAATTTTTAATCAAAAGATATTAGTAATTAAATTTAACTTATTTTTTAATTTTTTAAGTTTCATAAATTTTGTTAGGGTTTTGCTAATCTGCGCTCATTGGGCATATGTTTGGCTACATATATAAGGAATGTTGGAGTTAAATAATATCAAAATTATAATCAATTACGGTAATTTTAAAAATGAATAAATGTTCATTAAATGCATTTTCTGATTTAAAGGAAATTATGTCTTCATTAATTGCGCTTAATCCTTTGCTCGTGGGCAGAGATTAGCAAAACCCGTTTTGTTATACATTCAATGTTTAAGAATCATTTATTAACTTTTTATTTCCAAATTTAAGTTGAGTTTAGACTTAAAATTTATGATTACATTAATGATGGATATTTTGTAGATAAAGTAAATTGAATCAGTTAAGGAAAGAATATTATGAGTGACTATCTTAAATATGAAAATAATAAGTTAATAAATGATTCTTAAACACTGTTCACTGGGTAGTGTATAGGAAAACCCTTTATAAAAAATGCTCTTTTTATATGCAACTAGAACGGTCCCCGCGCAATGCGGCGGCGGGTACCCTGTGACTAAATTTTGTGGTCGGTTACACGTTTGATTATTTCCATGCTATACAAGTAGATATTTTCTGCTTTTCTGGTTTTTGTTATCAGTTTTTTGTTTTCAGATTTCGTGTTTTTCTGTTTTCAGTTTTTCTAGTTTTTTAGGGTGCGTTTAGCTAGAAAGAAATTCTCCATTTTTCCAAGAAATTTTTCATAAGAAAATGAAAATTTTGAAAACGCGTTTAGTCGCACTTATTTTCAACAATTTTCAAAAAAAATAAAATTATCATTTTCTAAATTTTAACTAAGAAATTGCAAAGCCCATTTTACCATTCTCGCTTTTTTTCTTTCTCATTTTTATTCTTAATGTTAATACAAATATCGCCTAAAAACGTTATTTATATTTTACGATCTTTGCTAAGTTTTGTTAATGACAAAGTATGAACTTTAGCTAAAAGTAAATTATCACTTTAAGTGTTTAAGTCTTGTTTAACTAATGTTTACATTTCCTTTTAAACTAAACATGGGTTTTATTTCTTAAAATAGAAATAGTCACATCACATTTATGGCAAGTTTTGTCATCATGCATTTATGGAAAGAAATGTGTTTGACTTGCTTTGAGGTTGCTTACAAGTTTTGTGTTTGACTTGATTTAAGTGATGTGACATTGTTTGGTTGCTAGGAGTTATGAGACAAGACCTTGTTTGGTTTGAAGAGTTATTGCAAAAACCTACTACAGACCCGGCAGTACCCTGGGGGTACACGTACTGGGAGTTATGAGACAAGACCAAGCATGCAGTATGGTGTGCTATAAATACCAAGCCATAACTTGATTTTTGGCTAACTCTTTTAGGACATATATTCACATACTCTCTCAACTAACTCAGTAACCTTTTGATTTGTGATTCTCTTATGTAGCAAGGAACTTCACAAGATCATTCAAGAAGTTACAAGCTTCAACTCTAAAGTTGCAAGTCTTGATAGCTTGGTCATGTATAAGCTTTGGTAGTTTATACTTCATGTGTGTCATGTATGTAGAAGTTATAGGTTAGTATTTTAGGCCTCAAAATACAAAGAGTGTTGGGAGTTGTTGTACCCTAGTAAAAGAACTAACGGGAGTGGTTGTACCCTTGGTAAAGAACTCGACATCTAGCTTTGTGTCGGTAAAAGTGTAAGCGACGAATGGGAGTGGTTGTACCCTTGTAAAAGAACTCGACATCTAGCTTAGTGTCGGTAAAAGTGTAAGCGACGTTGTAAAAGTTTTCTCCGCCGGTGAAAGGAGCTTGTTGATTAGTGCTTATAACTCTCGAGTTGGAAACTCGGGGCGTAGATGTAGGGTAAGGAAAAAGAGTCCTTGTAGCCGAACCACGATAAACAATCGTGTTGTGGTTTGATCGTTTCTTTCTTTATCTTTGCTTATTACATGTTGTCTTTTAGTTACAATTGCTAATCACATATAAAGCTTTCCAAAAGAATTAAAACAAGTAAAGTTGTACTTATATCTTGAAACAAATGTAAAGCTTTTCAAAGAACTAAAACAAGCAAAGTTAGGATTATCATAAGTAAAGCTTTTCAAAGTATGAAACAAGTAAAGTTAGAATTGTTATTCACATGAAAAGCTTTTCAAAGAATCAAACATATAAAGTTGTGTTTATATCTTTAAGCAAACGTAAGGTTTCTAAAAGGATATTTAAGCTAAATAAGAATCGAAAAAGCGGTAAACTATTCAACCCCCCTTCTAGTTTTCCACACTTAACTACAAAAATAAAATAAAATAAATAAATAAAAAATAAAAAAAATAAAAAAATCATTCTACCTCTAATCTCTCGTGTCATCCTCCACCGCCGACCGTCGCCGCCACCGTTGCAATTTGAGGTAATCTTCTTATCATTTTTAAAAAAGAAAAATAGAATTCCAACTAAACGGGTTTTCAAAATTATCAACTCTTCTCTAGAGAAGAAAATTCATTCCCTTCTCAATGAATTTAGAAACTGAAAAAGAGTAAATTTTTTCTACAACTAAACAGCACCTTAGTTTTCTAGTTTTCTGTTTTCCAGTTTTCAGTTTGCCAGTTCTTCGTTTTCAGTTTTCCAGTTTCAGTTTTCCAGTTTTCTGTTTTTCAGGTTTTCTGTTTTTCAGTTTTTCAATTTTTAAGCTTTTTGTTTTTGGTTTTCTGTTTTTTAGTTTTCTGAAATTAATGTTTGAAATCATTCTTCAATCAATATTTAAAATTTTTTCGTAATAAGAAATAAAAAAGATTGAATTTTAAGCATTTCTATTTATAGTATAATCCTAAATGCATTATAATGTAGTATAGATAGAGATGATGAATAATCAGTGTATCACTGTTAGGGTATGTTTGTTAAAAATAGATGTTGCTTGTGTTGTTGATGATGCTATTGTTGATGTTGGTGCTGAAAAAGATTACAATTGTAGTTTTTTTTAGTTGTGCTGGTACTGTTGCTGAAAAAGATTAAAATGAGTTATTTTGTGAAAAATAATCTCCAAAATCTTTTACAAGCTGGTTTTGAAAACTTATTTTTTGAGAACTTATTTTTCTAAAATAATTCACAATCTTAGTTTGCAAACAAATATTATTATTTTTTTTATCAAAGCATATTATCTAAAAAAAATAATCTTAAGCCTCAATAATCTTCCATAATCTCTAGCGCCAAACATGTCTTTTAGGATTTACTGTATAATTATTTAAAACCTATATGTTTTATCCATACTCGATTAACTTGTATATGTACATGTACATATGTTTATGAGTATCGACATGTATGTTTATATGCATATGTGACATTTATAGGATCAAACACATTTAGATTTAGAAGTATAAGTACCAATTACATATTACTTAACTATTTTGTCCGAATAGACACATATGATACATATTGATTTTATATTATATTTGATGTTACAATGTTTACGATTCTTTAAAGTTGAATTGAAATTGTAATTAATATAACTATGTGTGATGTACGTTTGTTGAGGTACTTTATGAGTCGAAATTCTTTATATTTTCGACAAATTGGTGGAATTTTTATGTTATTTCATAAGGATGGAGAATCTCCGTGGGGATCCCCGATCATCATTTGGGGATGGGGATGTAAAGCAATTCCCCGATGGGGGATGCGGACGGGGATGGGGATGAGGATGAAGAGTGTAAAATGGGGATGGGGATGGGAAGTATAATCCCCGACATTCCCCGCCCCGTTGCCATCCCTGCGCTTGGTTCAAATAGAGGAATAGGAAAGGTAAAGGTGAAGGGAATTCTAAAGAATGCAATGAGTAATAAATTCAATAATCGCCAATTTATAAGGTAATGCTTTGTTTTGGCCTTTTGGGTAATGTTCTATTGCATAATAGTAAACCAAACATAAGTAATTATTACCTTTCACATTACTCACCCTCTAATACATCCAACCAAACATGCCCTTAGTTTATTGTAAAAGAAATTGTGTTATAAGTAGATACTTTGTTCTTTGACCCAGTCTATGGATCGCCCAATTGGTTTGTAAGAGCAAAAAGTTAAAATAAAAATATAAACGTATTCTACAAGTAGATCTTAGTCCATTAGTTATTGAGATTTTGATTTCGTCAATGTTGAAATCATCACTACTCGTGGTTTTGGTAAACTTTTTTTTTTTTTTTTTTTTTTTTTTTTTTTTTTTTTTGTGGTAAACATTATTGATTAGTATTCCAACAGGCTTATTCTTTTAAGCCAAAAATCAAACATATTTCCGACTCGAGGTAATAAAAGAAATTTTGTACTCCAATATTTGATCTCTCTAGTTAAACGTATTCTAGTATAGAATACCCAAAGCCCAAAATTTGATATGGCCATAATCAGGTAGTTGATGATGCCAAATGCTAAGCCCGAGCCTACCAAGTCGTCCGAGCATGGCTCTGTATTTATAAAGCATGAGTCTTATACTTTTTTAGCTCGAGCTTAGCTCATGACAAAATTTACAAGTTCGGGGTCGGCTTGGGCTTGACCCAATCACAGCTTGTTAAGCACACTATGCTAAAGCTCGTTTATATATTAATGTACATATACAATTATACGCAGGGACGGAGCCAGGAATTAGGAATAAGGGGGGCCGAAATTTTTTTCTCAAGCTAACAAAGTAATTTAACTAAAGGTTAGGGGGGTCATTTGTTTGTAGTTGCATCATATGCTTAAATTTTATAAGGTAAATAGATTGGGCGTGTTGGAGGGGGCCGAGCACCCCCTGGCTCCCCCACTATCTCAGTCTCTGATTATACGTATACGTAGTATATATCTATGGCTTGTTTAGGGTCGCGGAGCTTAATTAGGTATTATGTGAGTCCCAAACTAGATATGAACTTGGGATCGGGCTCAGGCTCGTTTAAGCTCGGCTCAATTCGAAATATAAACAGGCTGATCCCACGTAGCTCACGAGTGACTTGGCTTGGTTTGAATCCAAAATATCGACAGAAATGCATGAACATCTAGGTCAATATAACCTATTTATCAAAATCGGTTTAGCTAACTAGACACAAAATTTGTATAAGTTTAAGTTCCAATATAACCAGTTTTTCTTACCCCAATAGTGAAGTAGCCAAGTATACTAGAGTAGTATTCTGAATTCAAAACACTAAATATTTCAATGATTGATACTCGGTTGATGCCACATAAGTTCGCCCTTTTTCCTCTTTCCTAACTTTCCGAAAATTGTTGTTCCACAAAAGATCAACCCACCCGTATATATGCACATGTTTGGAGATGGCTGGTGTCTGAATAGCTGAGTTTTTTCACCACATCAATTTTTCATCAATTTTCTTTAACTTTTCTGACCATGTTTATAGATATTGGGTGTAGACATTTATCGATCCCATCCTTTGATATTGTAACTACTTTCCCAAACGTCCTTTTTATGTACTTGTTAAGTTTTATTGGCGAGTTGGTATGATAAAGTCACTATTGGACATGTGCATGAGTGCATCATTCATTGAAATATTGGTTACCCAAAATAACCAAGCTGATAATCACCTTCAGTTTACTTTACATAGAGGTCCAACTCAAGATTTTGTAAAATTAAACTCACTTAATATTTAACCTTCATCTCAGTTTTTTAAGCTTAATATATAGTTGTTCAATCTCTTTGATTTGTAGGTCACTAAACATATCTCTTTCAATAATGAAAAGCAGAGATAGGATACAAAAGAATGTCATGGTTTTTATACGGAGTAGGATATAAGGTGACATACAAGCTTTTAATAAAACTATATGACATTGGATATATAACGTACATCGCAGTCTCTTAAACCAGTCACAACTAACTATCAACTTCTAGCTAAAATTCACACTATGGTCTATTGCACAATGTGCATTGATGTTGTTTGTCTACATTAAAATGCGAGACATTAAAGAAAGTGATCTTATATTAAACTGGACATGAATAAACGGCTACTTAAACACTACGTAAAAAAGAAATATGCAACATTGAAAAGCTATTGTATCATCAAGAACTTTAATCATACCTTGATTCCGTATGATGTACAGCTTACAAACTGGACTTGAACGAGTAGTCTCTTGATTGTAAACAAAACAGTTGAAGGGCAACTCTCCTTTGGCGGTTAGTCTCAATTTAAATCGAGATGGCATTTCCTAACCCCGAATATATAACTGCCAGAAGGAGAGGAGCCCTGTAACTAAATTGTTTATTAAATTGTAAGCAAAACAAACATTTGTGTTTTGATCTTGTGCTTGTCCATGATCTTGTATCAAGAACTCACAAACTGTATATATGTGCTCCTTATGCCGTATAAACCTTTGAAGAATGGGATATACTTAAGGTTTATGCCATGGATAAAATTCTCCATCAAATTAAGATAGGATTCCCTGAAAGCTAAAGCTCCTTCATTTCAAGAAAAGTGTTTGATTCTGTTTGAAGCATTATTTGAACCCGTCATGTTCTTCAACGTGAGTCGTATAACTTTTGTGTGGGGAGATGCTTATACTACCTTTATACATATGTTTATCTTTCATTCCTACTCGATAATCGGAATTTTTAGAAATAAAGGAAAAATGGTATTATTTGTTATAAATATTTGTGGACGGTAAATTGGCCTACGTCTGATCAGTTGAAAACAGCTATTTAACGTTGTTCCGTTTTCAAATGGATAGGTGACACAATTTATCATGTAGTATGTAAAAGGTTGAAGATATAAACATAGGTGAACTTGTTTTAATTATTTGAACAAGTAATCATCTTTAGAAACAGTTCAACTTTCTGTAAGGTATTTAGTTTATTTAATATTTCTTCACCTTCTGACTTGTGTACTCAACATATTTTGGGTGCCGTGTATGTGTATGCAACAAAATATAATAGTAATGAACATTCTTACGAAGCAACAGAATGTACACCAACTAAAACACGGAGAAAAATTTATATAATTGTAAGTATTTACAAAATCCTAAATTAATTACTCAAAAAGTTCAAGTGTAGTGATCCAATATTTAAATAACAAATCAAGTTCTTGTATGTCCCTCAAAGCAAGCAATGTAACAATTGTACAAAACAATCATGAATCTGTTCCATTGGTTACAATTCTCTCACGCAACATTTTAACTCCCATGTACCTTCCAAGCATCATTACGGTAGCTTGAGGATTAGTTCCAGGGGAAGAATTAAAGGTTGACCCGTCAATGACCCTAAGAGCATCAACACCAATAACCTTATACTCATGATCTACAACTTCGCTAACTTGACATCCTCCGTGATAATGCCATATGGTCATAACCGTGTCTCTACAAAATTGTTCTAATGATCTTGATGCATTTGCATGTTTAGGCAACAAATTAACAGGTGAGTTAGCTGTCATGTTTAGAAGAGTTGTGATTGGAAGGTAATTGTATCGAAATCTTGAAAATGATCTTGATTCAATAACCTTCTCAATGATTTTGATCCCTTCAACACATCTTTCAAGGTCTCCACGCTCTTTAAAGTAGTTAAATGTGACTGAAGGGTTGTCGTTTGGGTTTGTGGACCGAAGCTCAAGATGCCCCCTTGAAAGCGGGCCTATTATCTTCTCCAAGATAAATCCGTCCACAAAAGCACTTAGTGGGA
Source organism: Artemisia argyi (assembly GCA_030686995.1). Lineage (NCBI taxonomy): Eukaryota > Viridiplantae > Streptophyta > Magnoliopsida > Asterales > Asteraceae > Artemisia > Artemisia argyi. Next base: position 80,495,768 of record CM060693.1, on the reverse strand, counting down.
GGTACTTCATTGCCTCTATCGCCCTATCTAACGCTTCTTGTGTTCTTTGCTTTGGGGGTAAAGTTGATAGTTGTCCAATCTAAAAAATGTGAACAATTTTATCTTAATCTAAGTAAGATGGTCTTATAATTGGCTTGCTATGACACTGAATGAGCTGTAATTAGGCTTAATATAACCTATACAAAATAGTACCTTTGGTGAAAACATTCCAAAATCTTGCGTACTATGAGTTTCACTAGCAAAGTACTGTTCCCCACTCGCACCTTCAATATAGCTTCCATTATGAGTGATGCCAACGACTTGGATGAGAGACACCTCGACACGTCTAGGAGAAGGTACAAAAACAGCATTCATTGGATTATCAGACATCCCTTGTCCCACTAAAGGTTGGTTCAACACCACAGATATATTATGGGTCTCAAGATGTTTTTCAGGGCCAACCCCACTCAACATCAAAAGTTGTGGGCTTCCTAGTGCCCCAGAACAAACAATAATTTCATTACTAGGTCCACTTTTTAGATGAGCCCAATGACTCAACCCATTTGCATCAGTAAAAATCACTCCATTAGCTGTGGGCTTTGATTTTCCTGCAAAATAAAATTACGGAGGTCATTAAAGTATACTCATAATGCATAGATTACCATAAAAATGCTTACCCTCCGACGTAAATAATATTTTCTGAACCGGTGCATGCAGGTAAACAATGAGCCCATCAGGGTCAGCATAATAAAGTAGTTCAGCTGAACTATGCCTATGCCCAAGCCCATCAAAAATGGTTCCACCAACTTTTGTACCATACATATGGTCAAGAGTGTAACCGTTATATGGTCTTATACCAATCTCAATCAAACTATTTCTAATTGCTGATTGCCATTGTCGTAATGGGGGTTGAAATGCCACCATTCTCTCTACCCACCGATACGATTCATTTACCAACTTGGCATCCCAACCCGCATTAGAAATATATTCTGAATCTGCCCGTGAGTAGAACCCGGCATTCAGGGCGCTTCCACCCCCTAGAACACGGGCCCGGGCATTCATTACCCCGTCCTCTGAGACAAAGCGCTGGGATGGGGATTTTGGGGAGAGGTCAGAGAGGGCTGCTCCAAATGCGGATAAGTGGGTGATGTTGACGTTTCCAAATGGGGACCCACCTCGTTCAAGTAGGAGTACGGAGGAGGTTTGGGAGAGCGTGGCAGCTAATGGACAGCCTGCGGTACCTCCACCGACAATGATGTAATCGTAGTATGATACCTTTGGAGCTCTTGTTGCTTGGTGCATGAAAGGGAAGACTCTATCTACATGCGAAAAGTATACTGATTCAAGTCAAAATAGTTTTACAAGGAATACAAGAAACTGAAGACTAAAAGTTACTATGCTACATATTGTATTTAATCATTAATCAATCTGTTATAACTTCTCGTAGTAAACTTGAATTTGCATAACTTATTCTCCATTTCTTCCATTTACAAGTCCTGTGGAGGGATACAACAGCTGGAAACGGCTGCTAGTGCCCCGTATGCTGAGGAGCAATAGGGGGAATCTGCCCGAGGAGGGGCTCACGTCTGATTCGCTAGTTGGTTAGGTAATAGCTTACAAAGGCGATGATCATTAGCTGGTCTGAGATGATGATCAGCCTCACTGGGACTGAGACACGGTTTAACCTATTTTCATCATTCTCCAACTAGTAATCATCATTTAACTTTGCTAACTTAAGTAACAAGCTGTAAATCGCTTCTGGTTTTGATATCTTATAGTATATATATTGTGACATGCTTTTTCTTCTAAAATTTAAACAGAATGAATTTTTTGTTACAACTAATACTGGATTTGATATTAAGAATTAACCGACACAAATAACAAGGAAAAAAGAGAGTAGTCTTTATTTGTTGCATTCATATTTTAGAGAAAGTTTACTGTTTAGAGAAGGTGCAACTACCCTTCTTTGAAGTACTTAAGTAGGATTTTTTTTCCATCCAAGATTGCAGCATGCTTAATTTTAAGATGTTAATGCGTGTTTAATGATATATTTTCTAGCTTTCTACTATTTCTGCTCATAAATTTTTGTATATGAACATATAGCATTTTAGATGTTTAATAACTAGTTAACAATGTCCTTAAACTATGCACAAGTAAGATACAGTAAAATCCGTTAGTACTTAATTATGTTGGCACTTGGTCTAACTAGCAATCATTGATTGACATCTAATGTATCAGTGTTGCCTGTTATTAGCGTGTTTAAGAAATCGAAAGTATCAAGGTTTGAATCTTGAGAAGAAGAGTTACTATACCAGCTTGGCAGCCAAAACAAAATCCTGGAAAGAGAAATATTAAAGAGAGAGAAGCCATCTTCTTCCACCACCATGAAGAGACCATGCTTATAGCTGTGTATTTCTTGCTGGTGTATCTGTGTGTGTTAGTGGGTGTAAATGTGTGTGTATATACTTTTGTTTTGTATATAAGGGCACAACAAAAGGATTTTATAATGAATAATTCCATTATTCCAAGAATGTTATAAGTTTGGTAAAAATATTAAGTACAAAGATTTCCTGTTTTCTTATTTTTAAATGTTGTTCAACAATAACATATCAATATTTATGTCTAGTATTATTAAACACTCTGATTATGTATGTGCTAGATCCGATAATAATTCAATCTCAAGAAAATTCAAGAAATGTGTCATTACAATTCTGCAAATTAGTTTACCAATATATGTATCCTACCTCAACTTGTTTTTCTTCATAAACGCAGGATATAAATAGACCGTGCATAAAATTGTGTGACCAAACATGATTTTAAGTATACCGAAACAACTACATTTTTGCCACGTCTCCAAGGAGAGTGTAGTAAAGAAGCTAACAAAACAATGATACTCGAAGACTTGACTAACGAGATTACAATCAATATCACACACTTTTCATATTAGACAAATATGTGTTATCGCGCACTTTTCCTTATATCCTTTTACCACATTTTGGTATGTTAGATATCAGTTATTAACTCAATTTTCTCCATTGTGTGTTTTGTTGAGCTTGAAACCATAATCTATTCGTAGGTAAACTATCTTGATACCACTATATCAAAGATGACCATATAACTCGTTCTTGAAATATTAATCGTCACAGGAATTTCATGATACAAAACATATTATAAAGTATGATATTATGTATCAATACATATGTCAGAGAAACAACTTATAGTTCAAAAATTTTCGTATATAAATGCTGAAACGAAAATTCACATCTGAAATTATTTCGATTTATGAAACACAACGCAATCCAATTGACTGTGAACAATGCCCAAGAGGATTTGCAATAAATATATAACCTAAAGTAACTGATAAAACCCTTAACTTATACATGAATAAACAGCAGAAATACCTATTTTAAGAGTTAGCATCTAAAACTCTTTACACATAAAAAGCAAGATCACATTCAAAGACTCACATGACCGTTTAGCCAAGTCTAGTTAATTAATCAGTATTGAGAGTTGTAAGTCAAACATGTGCCAATAATTGCTAATATGCAGATCACAAGTGACGGTAGCAAAGTAACATTCAAGAGTCTACTCTCACCCGCATACCCTCCTAAGGTTATGGTAGCATCTGCTATCACTCGAGCAATTGTTCCAGCTTCAGTGGACAATAGTCCACCATTAAAGGTCCCACGTGATAGCCTTGATGACATTACTCGAGACAGAAGCGATAGGTTCACACCTAAAATTCAAAAACAGCATGAGTATAACAGTCCGGCCCAATGAATATGTTCCAAAATAAATGCAACATTAAAAAATGTACCTTCTAAAACTTCAGCAGAAACAAATATTATGAGCCCCGAAATGACATATTGAGTGACGGTATAAGGAACAATAATGTGAAAACTAGCAACAATTCCCAAACAAACCATGATTTCTGATGCTAGTAGAATTTGTCTGAAATACGAATAAAAAAATGAAGATTAATATTAACATATTATCAATAATACGAACAGCCATAACTTTTAAGCGTGATAAATGAACCTGTCTTCAAACATGTTACTGATATTGCTTCCAACAATCACATTTACAGGAAGAACAGTTAGGCCGAGGCACATGAGAAAGAGTGAAACTTTACTGGTAGTCCAGTTAAAGTAGTATGAAGTGATCACACTAGATTCCGCCAATAAGATCTCCATTGCATACTTGAGCATAAAATATATTAACAATTGAACCTGATATTCATGATTTATCTTGTTAAAGTCCATCAGTAATGTAGATTCATAGAAAGCATAACTTGTGAAACTCGGAGAAAAGATTATCATACTGTCTTCAACTTTACATACTTTCATATCAAGTCGAAAATTGGATTATTTAAACTTTTTTTCTGTGCGTAAGAGTATAACATGTTCTTGGATGAAAACTATATTACAATAACAAACCTTTACAGAAGGTGTGAGTAACTTATATGCAGCTCCTATGGAACTAACTGGCGCACGTGAGTCTTCTGAAGGTTCTTCACTCACGTCACCGTCTTGATCTTGATCATCTTGGTGTGCCTCTGAATTTAGTAGTGGTTGTGTTATACCTTTTTCGAGAGCATCACTTTCTGCCTGACCTGGTATAAAGATCCACCCCATAAAAATAGAAAGAAAAAGAAAACAATTCTTCATGCGACATGGTAAAAGGATAAAAAGATACTAAACTTTCTGCTTTTATGTAATGTAATTGTTTTAAACCTATTTTTGGTCCTATTGTCATCATTTCTCTTAAAGGGTATCAATACTACTAATAAGATATAGCGAAAATATGATTTTTTTTTTTTTTTTTTTTTTTGAAAGAAATATGGAATCTAGCATACTTGTGCTATGTTCAGGAACACAATCTTCTTGAGAAAGATGAGGGGGTTCTCGAAATGAAATTGACAGCCATGCTAAATAAAGCAACCATGCAACAGCCATAACCCAACCAGGTAGTGTGTTTGGGTTAATAGTGATCATGTAAATCTTAAACTTGACTTGTAGTAACCCAGCTATTGCAGGACCACAAGCCATTCCAAGAGCACTAGCACTAACAAAACCAGCTGAAGCCTGCATTCGGATCTTCAAAGGTACACAGTCACTAATATATCGCCGGTTCACCGCTCTGGCAGACCCCAAACTGAGAAAGTACCCAAAAGTATTAAATAAACTAATAATAAGCATTTCACATCATTAAGAAACAGAATGAGTTAAATTTGAATTTTAGAGCCAAGATGAATAATTGTCAACTTTGAAATTGATAGAAATGTTCAAGGTTGGTACAACTTATGATGATCACCAAAGTTTCACTTATATCCAGAATAAGAAATGCAAAAGGTTTGACCTCAACTTAGACAGATTGATTTTTCAGGTCAAATGGGCTGTCATTTAACTACTAAATTCGATAAATCTTATGCACATTCTCTAGAGTCTGATCATAACAAAATTGAATTACATAACTAGCACTCCAAAAGTGAAATCTCATTGGTAAATTTGTAAAAAGAATACGAAGAATCGTGAATTTAAAAATTAGCATGTGAGTGTCCATTTTTATTCATAGTATAGAGAACAAGGATGCATAACATACCCACAAAATAGGCGCCCGAGTAAAAGCACTGTTATCGAGTTGAAATCATAAGCCAGTGCATACATTGCATTGCCCACAAAAAGAACGATGCTGCTATAAACTAGCGGTTTAAAATAAGATTTATTTGACCAAGAACTAAAATAAATCGAAGAAAATATTTGGGCGACAGCCATTGCACCAATAACGATCCCACAAACAGTTGCTGCAGCTCCTAAACTCATGGAGTAATCATCTGCTGTTGGTACTATAATATAAGTATTCACCATATAAAGAAACGTGTTCACCAAGTTGAGCAAAAGTGACATGAAATGGTATCTTTCATCATCAACATTTTCTTCATTAGGCGTTGGTAATTCTTCATGTATGATAAGAGCATGTTGCCCCAAATATGTAAGGAAATTTGTTGAGTAAGATAATCTGTCTACTGCTGCTCTAATGGCGTCGATTACTGGATCCTGGAAACCACAACTTATAAAAGTCACTCTCCAAAGTCTAATTTTGATGCATACAACTTCTTTATAAAATATATATTATTAATGTAAACTTGTATTTTATGTATTCATAAGTAATGCATTAGAACATGGACTAAAAAGCAATTGATGGGTAAGCTAACTCCACAAATTTAGACTATAGACCAAACCCGTTTTGACCTGTTATCCAACCTGCCCGACCCGCCCATTGGATGGTATGTAACTATGGGAAAACCTGAAGAGGACGAGTAGGTTGATCATAAATCGATAAATTACTTCCTTGAAAATCCTCAAGTTCTGCAAGATTTCGAGATATGGCTCCCACAACTGCCCCTAAACCCTGCAAATTTGTTAGATTTCATTCAACATAAAATCATTTAACAAAACCAGTGTACAAATCTTGTACTCAAGCTAATTACCACATGCTTGAAGACTTGCTGAAGCTGGGAATAAGGATGATCTGCGCGAGTCTTGACATAATAATCAGTAAATCTATAGCCTAAACGTTTATCAAACTTCTTAAGTATCTTACGAAGTCCAGTTGCATTAATCTCCACAAAAAATAAAAGCTTTAATAAATCTCTTCCTATGTCTCTATAGCCTTCTCGTAAAGAAGCAATTTTTGGTAAATCAGATTTGATTTGAAGCATATCTTGTTGTTCTGCAAACTTGGCTATCCTGCCACCAAGAATCCCTTGTTGCTCCAATAAAAAAAGAACAATCTTTTCAATCTGCATACATTAGATACTTCTAGAAAAATAAATTATAGAGTTCCAAGATAAAAATATATTTGATGTCGTTGATTGCGTACCTGGCTATCGAGCATTTTAGAGAAGTCTTTGAGAACATATCTATGCTCATAACCTCCAGTTTCAATCTGGTGAGCATATTGTTTCACTTTTTTCTTCATGAGCTTGTAATTGATATAATATCTGACAAATCAGTATCCCTTAGATTATATGCTTTATAAATAAGATTTGAATTTATTCGATAATAAAAAATGTAAAGTACCCTTGCCATTCTTCGATTTGTCTGTCCTTCAACTTTTTCCCAAATGCTACCATCTCTCACTGCATAAAATGTGGTAAAAGATTATACGAGACATCATGCTCCAAAATGTTATATTGGTAATTCTGATTGTGCATAAAACCGCAAACCCCTATATTAATGCTTTTTTTAATTTACAGTGTGCTGCAAGAAATTCGGATTTGCAAGTCTTAAAACTTAGCATCAATAATCTATATTGCATCTGAGTTGCAAGAAACCAAAAGGAAAACATGCTATCAGAATTCAAGAATCATACAATAAGATCCTAGCAATACTCATGGATGTCAGCAATTAGTTGAATCTTTTATTGTTTCGTGCAATTGATATTACATATCTAAATATCCATCCCAACAGTTTGTTCCAAGGTTTCAAACACATGAAAAGGAATACAGCATAAAGTAGCCAACTTTTCGCAAATCCACATTTCTATCAGAGAACCCACTAGTAGAAACAAAAACTGTGATTCAGTTACATTTTTGGATGCTAACGCAAGTCCACAGAGCTGAGGCTCATGTTTATTAGGACAAATACTATTCCTCCCTATACCATATCGGTGATTATACAAATACTGTGTCAAACTTCATACGTAATACATTTGAAAAACTACAATGCTGCAGCATAACATTAACATACCAAATATGCATCGCTGCAAGTCTGCAACAATGGGCAATGACTATATTGGCTCGTATTTTTGAACAATGACAAATATGGAACACGGAGATAAGTTGTCATTCAAGAGTGATTGTTTTTATATAGGAAGAAGAAGGAAAACCAATTTAACTCTAAGGATTGAGAAGAAACTTATGCACACACATATTTCTTTCATTTCTACTTAGGGCTTAATACTCATTAACATGTTACATCATATACAACACATGCCCACACTAAAAAAAACATAATTTTTTTTGTCAATATTACCCAACCCCAAAACAAAAGATAGATTGACATGCAAGAATAACTTGTATATCAAAAGAAACCTAACCTTTGTTTGTGTATCTTAGATGAACATTAACAAAAAAACAATATATTGCATGGTATTTTATGGTATTTAGAAGAATGATCTTTCTTAATTTACTGAACATGAACAAATGAACGAGGTGAAATACGTTTATTTTTTCTTTTTTCTATCGGTATGTGAAGAGAGAAAATAAGAAGGAATGTGATGGGTCTTTGTTCGTTGAATTTATAACCTTCATATCTGTCAGCTTTTAATTTTTTTAGAATTATTTTCGTAGGAAAAAAGAACATATATGTTACACCTCTTCTCTAATATGAAGTGTTGAAACCCAAAAAAACATGTTCATGACTAAAATGCATACGGACCGAGCTCAGTCGGATATAATTCAGTTCTAGCTAGACTCGATCTTGTTGTACTCAGAAAGTGCTCTATCACGACTGCCAAAAGCTCGAGTGACCCGTGCCCAAAGGTCATATATAGTCATATCTGTTTGAAAATGTAACAGAATTCCAATGTTAAAGGCTATTGGATAATTCTTATTTGGAGAATTGCTTATTCATTTTACGTGTTATATTTGTAAACTATAGCATAAACAAGAGACCTAATAAGTACAAATCTTGGCAACAATGCCCAGCATCGATAACGAGATTTTCTTTCAAAAACAAGCAACACCTTATTACTGTTTTACAAGGATACTCAACATTGATTAAGGTTATGTTCATTTATCGTTAGATTTAGGGTAAAATGCAAATTACGTCCCTAATGTTTCCGGAAATTGCAAAAAGCCACCGAAAATAATTTTGTTTCGATTTGGTAACTGAAGCTGACGTGGCGATGCAAAAAAACCACCGAAGCCAAACGAGTGTTAGTTCTCCCGTTAAGTGGCCTCACGTGCTCAGCACATGAGGGTATTATATTCTTTTAATATTTCCCACCGAATTTACACCACACCAGGCAAATATTACAAACCCCAATAAACACCCCTATTCCAAATGTTATATATATGTGTGTTTCATTTTCTTCCCTGAACTTGAATATCACAAGGAAGATTAACAAGATCTTGAGAATTGTTAAGTTTTGGTAAAATCGTGCACACAGTACCCCCATCCCCGATTTAGGTCTTATGATAAACTTATTTTTGTTTGAATAATTTAGATTGTTTTGTCCATTGTGTAGTTAAAACGATGCAAATGAAAACTTGTTGATGTTTTATGTGTTGCACATATTCGAATGAAAACATGTTTAATTTGCAAATCCATCACAATGGTGAATTAACCTCACCACCAGAAAGAAGATATCGTTTTGGAGATATAGATCGGTTTGACTTAGTTCATTGTGACATGTTTTCAATGAACATATTGGAAGAAATGTGTAAGGATTTAAGTTACATAGATGGTAGCTTTTGTTCACGCATTTTAGGATAGCTAGGGAGTCATTGGATGTAAGTTTGCTACAACTAATGTCTGGCGAAGATGTGATCAGATTTTTGGAGTGTGCTCCTAGATTTAGAGAAGTGGAGGTGTATATTCAAACAGGTGTTTCATTGGTAGAGGCACATGATGGAGCGAATGACAAAGGTAAGGGTGTGGTGATAGAAGAAATTGTAGATCATGATGTCAATGATGCTGTTGGAAAGGAGTTTGATGATGAGAGTAAAAACAGTGGTAAATTACCATTGTTAGAATGGAATCAGACCAACCAAGTTGGGAAGGATGGAACTATTGTTGATAATGATTATGAAAATGAGTTCCCACCACCATGGTCTGCAGAAAGAATGATTGTAAATAGGACAAAAAGGCTAAGTGATGAGTTTGAGTTCAGAAAACTATTGGCAGAGATTGACCATAAGTTTGGGTTAGAGAATTCAAGTCAGGATTCCATAGAGTTTCCAAATGAGGCCGATTTTGACGATGTCAATTTTGAACAGGGGATGGAAGAGCTTTTGTATTATGACACAGATGATTGTTCTAGCATTAGTGGAAAGGAATGGGATCTTGAGACTTGGTTTAGTGATGAACAGGTGGATCAAGGCATAGATGTTGAATGGCAAGATGATCCATACCATTTAGTTGATGAACCTGAAGAGATTAGTGACATGTTTGCTGAACTTGATCAAGCATTGGATGAACTTGATCAAGTAATTGAAGCTGAAGATGTAACAGACTTGTTTGTTATTTGTGATTAAGCAATTGATGATGAAAAGGGATGTGGTTCCAGTTGAGGTGGTAGCTGAAGAAATGGTTGCAAAAGAGGCCGTTGTTGATGATGATGGTAAACAAGTAGTTTCTGATGTGGATGTGATTCCAAATGAATCATATGTTACAATAGTTGCACAGGAGGGAGTTATCGCAGCTGATGATGGGGATGTGATTCCAGATGAAGTGGTTGCATAAGAAATGCTGGAAGACCAAACTAGATCAATTAAGAGGAGAAGAGTGATGGCTGACAAGAAAAATGAAGATAATGCTTAAGGAATGCTTTTACGTTTACTTGCATAAACTGTTATACTTTTGCTATGGTTATGTAGTAGAAGATTAAGATAGTATGTAGTTTTCTAAACTTTATCTAATGGTTGTGTAATAGTCTAGGAATGCTTGCATAACTTTGTGATCTAATGGTATGGAAGCCTACCAGTTAAGCAATTTTGGGCAATTGTATGCATTTAGATTGACTTGCGAAAGTCAAACACGGTATTCATATGAGTTAGTGCTTTAACATTGTTCTTTGGGTACAATCGGATGCTAATTTCAAATACGTATGCAGCATAGCAATCATAGAATATAAATCATTATTAACATGAAACAACAAAGTTAAGCATACTTATTAATCCCATAAACCACTTTCCAAACACCCCTTTATCAACACGAAAGATCAAACAACAACCATATAAAGAATATATTGTCTAAGCAAAATACAAAGATCAAGATAATCTGGACAAGTAAAAGTGTAAAACAACAAACATCAGTGAGATCATATTCATACTGAAAAAAAAAAAAAAAAAAAAAAAAACTAATCATAAGCAAACCAGCAAAGCATTATATTCATAAACATAAACCTTACAAAACATATTCATCAAACATGAAAACAACATACTTAAACTAAACACAAGATCAAAAACCACAACCCAAAAGCCACACAACACAACCCTATGCACCAAAACCCTAACTTAGTAACCTGTCCTTCAACTTCCCAACAAAGAGGAGCTTCTCACGCGCACCAAGATAGGATTGATTCATCATAATTTGGAGACGAGTTACTGATAAATCTTCGAATAAGCTCCCATATAATCTTTAACATCTTCTAATCTTCAAATAATCATATCATTATGCTCCACTTTTGCTCCAATATTTCTCCAGTAGTACATTGATAAATAAAATAACAAATAGACGTAATATATGCAATTAAAACCATAATATTATTGTTATTTATTTTAGCATAAATGGGGGCATTTTTGGTATAAAAATATAAATAATTGTGATTTCATCAGTTACCGTCTCCATATCTCTTTGTTGCACACGCTTCAACACACGAGCAGTTTTCACAACCTCTAGGTTAGCACGTAGCCGTGGAAACCTTTCCAGCTTCTCAATCACCTTTGCCCTGTCTTTCACAATATCTTCCATCTCCAAACAAAGCTCTCTAAATTTCTCCTCAAATTTCAAGTCCTTATCTACTTCCCTCTCCATTAACACGAGCACTTGATCAACCATCATTATCGATTTTTGCAGCAGTCGCTAGTTCTTAAAGACGGGGAGGAAGGTTTGCCATTGATGAGAATGAAAAGGATGGATTGTTAATTGTTAAGGGTTTGTTAGAAATGAGAAAATTTGTGTTTAGGATAGGGTTAAATACAAGATCTATGTGTAATTTCGAACGTTGTAGACGTTGCAAATTTAGTCCTTGAAATAAAGTCTTTATTGGGAAGACAAACTGAATATGAAAAGACGATAATACAGCGGACTACATGCTACTGAATGGATCAACAAACTGAATATCTTTCCAATTCCGATTGTAGCTCCAGCCAAAGCAATTGTAGCCCTTCCCAATTTCCAGTAGTAAAGTTTAAGCAGGATAACCCCCTCTCTATTCTTCTCTTCATGTATGTGGGCTGCCCCATCCCGAATAGACAAACAGGAACAAGCTGAAGAAGTGAGATGCCTAACCTGATCATCAAGAATTACTAGTTTAGCCTATCTGGCCTAACTAGCTTGTTAAAACAACCTGATCGGGAGCCACTTAATGAGAGAAATAATGTTCATTTGGCTTCGATGGCTTTTTTGCACCTCCACATCACCTTCAGTGACCAAATCAAAACAAAGTTGTTTTTGGTAGTTTTTTTGCGATTTTCAAAAACATTAGGGACGTATTTTGTTACCCTTAGATTTATTGTTAAAAACCGGGGGGGAGGGGGGGTGCTCTATATATTTCAAATGTTGCTTACTTTCTTTCGACACTTGATTATACATACAGCCCAGAATCACTGACAGCAAGTAATAGCATTGGTTTTTTTTTTTTTTTTTTTTTTTTTTTTTTTTTTTTTTTTTTTTTTTTTTTTAAGACAAAATATAGCATTGGTTTATCCATGGTAAAATCATGTTAGCATTTGACCTATACTTGCAATCATGGACGGAGACAAAACAGTCTTATGCTCATCACTTTAACTCATTGTCTTTATTTTTTGTCACACAAGCTTTTTGCAACATCACGAATAACATATCACTCACGGTTTACCTTGTTGGAACTTTCGTTCCATATAAGTTATGAATTGAGTTTCTTTAGTTCTTGGCCTTACCAAAACCGAATAAGCTCTGAAACTGACATGAACCCCTGAAAGCCTAACAATGATACTTTACAGGCCAACATATGCAACTAAAACCACCATGCGACAAACTGGCTACCTGTACCAAATCTACTGATGATGAAAACAGAGATTCGAAGCCAACAAAGAAACAACCATCCGTCCATTAAATTGAGCTAACGAATTAAATTATGAAAATAAATAAGATACCTTTCCTCCAAACCTCGAATTTTCGTAAGCTCAATCAAGCAGGATGTATAAAACACTAAGCAACATGCAAAAATACAGCAAATTCTTCGTAAGACTCAACAAAAATAGCTCTCTAATTGTATTCAGCCGCAATCCATGGTACAACTTTGTATCACATTTTATACGATACAGACAATATACAAGTGGGCATTTCCCCAAGTTGTATATAAACTGACCTCGACTAGCACCATTGTGCTTACCTGTTTCATGAGAGTGGTCTTCACGTTTATGACATTAGCCCATTGACACCACCACATCAGTTGTGCACAGTTGTTTTTGGTTAAAGATGCACCCATGAGAGAATAACATTGGTGATAAGTTCAAGCAGCAGGAGCATACTCTTTAATAGCGGCTGCAAGCTTGTCCCTGTCTTCCTGGCTCTTTGTCCTTATCAAAAAGGTCCGTGCAACAACGTTGACATTCTCACTCCCATTGTCATCCTATGACAAAATAGGAAAATATGGTCACATGATTTAACTTGTTAAAGCCAATCAAACATCATATGATCAATCTATATAGGTATATGAACATACCGCAGTATGAAAAATAGCAACAATGGAATTCTTTTGCAAGCTTGTCTTTATGCCGGGATATAATAACGCGTTAAGCAGCAATCTTCCCACCTGCAGATAAGTTGCATACAAGTTATATCGAGATAGGAGACCAGATTCAGCTAAGGGAACAGTAATTAGTCAGAAAAGAACATACATCATTTCTAACAAGAACCGTCGGTTTGGAGTCTTTGGTGCCTTTAGTAACGCCTTCTTTGCATTTGATAGATAGTTGTCCCGTGCCTCTATCTTTCCATGTATCTTTATCTGCCGGGTCAGTTGACTGAAGATAGAAGAGGAAGTCAGATAAGACTACATGAACCGGCAACCATAATTTTGCATAGTACTTCCATATAAAACATTCAATTAGGGATATATCCTTTCGTAGTCAAATTACAAAAGATAATATATAGAGGTCTAAAAAAGTATAAAGACGGGATACTCTCTCTGCTCAAAGTTTCCATTTATTGAAAGATTGCAATAACTACAAGATACTATTAGTTGGGTTGACTTTGACGTTGCATAAAGTTTCAACATTTTGCTTTTATAAAAGGACATTGTAGGTATCTAATTTAAAGTCAACTAGTCGTAGAGTTATTTTAGACCATGTAAGTCATACATTGCAATTCATTTTCGAAAAGTGTATAATACCTTAAATGTATCAAACCAAACAAAAAAAGTTCTCGATGATTACCTTGACATAGAGCTTACATTTGACCTCATGCACTACAAGGATGCCAGCCTCTTCAGTCTTCTTTAAAGATGGGCTGCTAGGCTGCTCAGCAGCATCATCTGTTATATAGTTCACTGTAGAGTTCAGATACTAATTAACGAATTGATGTCACAGATTATGATTTCAATCGATATATTCACAAGAGTAAGTATCCACTCGAGAAGAAAATAATGACCCATCAAAAGATTGATAAGTTCATAAAAATTGTTACTATACAAGTAAACTGTATTACCATCATCTGCATTATTTGAAGCATCCGTCTTTACAGAAATTGAACTTTGTCCCCCTAACAATAATGAAAAAAGAAACAAGTCAGAAATATTTAAAAAGGTCACACGCCAAATATATAACCATAAGTGACACCTACCAAACGAAAAAGAAGATTGAGTGCTGAACATGGATCCGGTGCTAAATGAATTCGTGAAACTTGAAGTTGAAAACGTCGAGTTCGTTCCAGAAGGTGGAGGAGCGCCAAATGAACTCGTGAAACTTGAAGTTGAAAATGTCGAGGTCGTTCCAGAAGGTGGAGGAGCGCTAAATGAATTTGTGAAACTTGAAGTTGAAAAAGTCGAGGTCGTTCCAGCAGGTGGAGGGGCGCTAAATGAATTAGTGAAACTTGAAGTTGAAAACGCTGAGGTTGTTCCGGAAGGTGGAGGAGCGCTGAATGAATTCGTGAAACTTGAAGTTGAAAACATTGAGGTTGTTCCAGAAACTGGAGGAGCGCTAAAGGTATTCTCTTGAAAAGATACCTTCTTCACGTTGTCCTTACTTCCCGTAGCGAGTTTCTTTTGACTTTGTTCCAACAGATTTTCACCATTGACAATGGGCCCACTGCTCCATGGATTTGCAAAACCTGAATTCGAAAACACTGAGTTCGTTCCAAAAGGTGGAGGAGCACCTAAAGGCTTCTCTTGTAAGGATGCATTCACATTGTCTTTACTTTTGGAATTTGATTTAAGCCAGTTGACAACATCACTAAATTTATCCTATATCACGAAAATCAACAGTCATAACCAATTCTGTTTCCTAAGTTAAAAAACAAAACTTTTAGTATATAAAATAATACATCATTAGCTATAAGTTCAGATCGCTACCATAATATTTGAAGCGTGAGTCAAGTAGTCACGAACCCCATCTTCCCAAAGTTCATCCGGGTGATTTTGTAACTGAGTTTGAACCCAACTGTACATAATCAAATTAAAACTTTGTAAACACTAAACACCATTAACATTACATTAAAGTTATAAAAACAAATACTGGAAGACTGAATATCACAGACCTTGCAAATTGATTATTAAGAGCTCTAACATGCTGTCTCGCCGATTCAGCCCGACCCATATCCAAAGACAAACTCCCCATTGTTTTCGGTGGAGATGATCCTGCCATCATCTTTTTACTCTGAAACCAAATATTACTAATGAATACTCAAGACCACAATCAACTAAACAAGCTTATGCCACATTATACATAGAACTTTACGACAATTGGCTGATTCTAATCTCTACCATCTAGCTCAAACATACCAATTCATTTATTTATTTATTCTTAATAAAACCAAAATTTAAAATCACTAATTAAAATTAATAAAAATACTACTTTAAATAACTACCTCATGTTACAACATTAAAAAAACACTAAACTTAAAACTTGCTAATTCTAACATACAAAATCCAGCTAAAAAACATCAATTTCAAATCAACCTTAAAAATCACATCTTTCCATAAATAACCTAAAATTACAAATTTACCAACAAAAAAACCCAATTAAACAAAAACCCTTTTCACCAAATCACCTATTACAACAAATAATTCCATTAAAATTCAAAAAAATAAATTTTTTAACAAAACTGATACTTACAAAAGAAGTATTGTTATCAGCACTAGAATCAGATACACCAAGCCTTTTAGTTCCTCTCATGTAATCAATTGATTGATGTTCAATTTAAGAAAAAGCCCCTTTTTTGAGGCTGTAAAGTTGTACTCTATATTAGGGTTTTGTTGTGATTTTTAATTGTTTTGTTTTTTTTCAAATTGGGGGAGATGTTATAATGTGGGCACGTGATGTTGTCGGGTTTTTTGTTTGGGCTTTTTGGTACTTTGGCCCATGTTAAGTAGATCAATACTTGTGCAAGTACAATACTACGTAGTAGTTTTTTTTAGATGAGTTTAAAATAAATAAATTATAATGTGTTCTTTTAATTTTGGTAAAATATTATTAAAATTTAGTTGATGACGTATAGTCTATATTTGGGTCACGAGCCCAAATGATAAACATTATTAGGCCCAAACCCACCACGAGTGGGCCACCATAACAATGACTTGGGGCATAACGCCAATGGTTTGGACTTACGAAGCCCAAAACCCAACCAAAACTACTCGGGCATAGATAAGGATTCTCTATTTACGGAATAGATATCCTTAACCCGGATAAGCACCACGTGTGCGAAGAGTAAGGGGCAAGAAACCTACGAGGATTCTGCACCTATATAAGGAATGTCATAATTCTCATTAAAGGTACGATTCACAAAACCCTAAACTCTTTACGAGAACCCTAAAACTGATTACTTACTCTCACGCCGGAGGATAATCGTGGGAGACAATCCCACGAAAAGCCTAACGGTGTTTATTTATTTTCTTAGTGCGCAGGTTTCAAGCATTAAGAACAAATTGGTACGAGAGCAAGAGCTCAAACTAGGAACGCCCAACTTTTGTATCAACAAGTGGCGTCATCCGTGGGACCACACTAAGAACTAAAGAACTAGAATGACGAAGAATAAAAACTCAAGCCAGCGGACTCCGCAGTTGGAAAAAACATGTAACCCCCAGAGGAAGAACCAACAAGATTCGACCTCTAGGCAGGCTTCTGGGACAACCAGTGCGCCTGGTCACCAAGAGACGGGAACAACCCTACCTCTTCCAGCGGTAGAATTGCCTATAAGGACAACCCAAGCCACCACAGTGGTCCCAAGCATTGAGGAACTCCAGCGCACCCTCTTCAATACTCCTCACCAAACGGCACCTACAGTGGACAACACTGTGCCACCGGGCGCACCTAACCGAGATAGGGTGCCCAATACTGAGGCAGATATTCTTGGAGCGAATGAGGACGCGCCTGACCTAACACTGAGTAATTTTGTATCTCAAAATTACGAAACTCTAATCGCCCTCATGCAAGAAGAAGCGAGGAGAATGTAGAGTACGAGCCTGCAAGCCCGGCTCAACTTTGGCCCTGAACGCGAAGCATCACCACCGCGCCACCCACGAGGAAGACGTGAAAATAATGAAAGACGTACCACTATCCATGATAGGCTGGGTACGACATCTGGCTCACAATATTCAGAGGAATATGAAGACGGCGAAAGGCGCACTAATGTTCATTCCAGACTTGGTAGTCGAGGGATACAAGACAGATTAGGACCTCAACATTCACCAAGCGAAGGTTCCTCCAGGTCTGGGAGCAAAAGAATTCACGACAGATTAGGGAGAAGAATATCCCCAAGTGAAAGCCCCTCAAGCTCTTCCTCTGAAGGAAGCCGGCGCAAGCGCCGCAAAAGAGATTACTCCTCCTCCAACGACTCCTCGGACAACAAGGATAAGGAAACAGGACACTGAAAGTCTAGAGGAAGACGTCGTGAAGAAGAAGACGAAGGCATGTCTCTTCCATGGCGTCGCCAGAAAGTTGATGCATTTACACGACGCATCAGCGATTACTCCGATCACAAGAGGAGGCGCATGCCCACTAATGTCAAAACATATGATGGAACAGGTGATCCGGATGGCCACCTAAAAATTTTTGAATCGGCTGCTACTATCGAAAATTGGCCACAACCTGTGTGGTGCCATATGTTTAATTCCACATTAGTAGGGAATGCGCGCACGTGGTTTAGCAAGCTCCCACGACGGAGCATTGGCGGATTTGAGGAATTGCGGAAAGCATTCCGTTTAAACTTCACCCAAAGAAAGAAGTGCGCTAAAAACCCTGTTGAACTAGCCAGAGTAAAACAGCACCAAGGGGAATCAACCAGTGCTTATATGGAACGCTTTAAAGATGAGTGCATACATGTCAAAGTGTGTCCCGAAGTCCTAAAAATTTCAGGGTTCATGAATGGGATTAATAACCCAGAACTCATTCGGAAGCTAAACGACAAGGTTCCCCAAACCTTCGATGAGCTAATGAAGCGCACAAGATCCTTCATACAAGGAGAAGCAGCCGCTGCGGACAGCAAAAAAGGCTACTCAAATTATAGGCAACAAGAACAGCCTAGGAGACAATCCAATGATCAGAATAGCAACTGCGGCAAGAATTATCGTAGTGGACGAGATAATGACAAGTATACCCCTCTAACAAAGACTCCGAGGGAAATATTTGTAACAGAAGGAGCAAACTTCCCAAAGCCTCCGCCAATGCGTACCGCAAAAGACAAGCGCATAGGGAATGGATACTGCGAATATCATGGCCAAAAAGGCCATACAACCAACGAGTGCGTCCAGCTACGACAACTAATTGAAAAATTAGTAAGGGAAGGTAGAATGGATCACCTCGTAAAAAACATTAAAGAAGAGAAGGACAAACAAAGGAATTTGGGCAAAAAAGAACCTCCCAAAGACAAAGCGGACATCATCTACATGATACAGTCATGGAAACGCAAGACAAAACAAAAAGTCAGTCAAAGGTTCTCTTCAGAAAAGGAAATATCCTTCCCCACTCTAACTGCGGACAACGCAGTAGTAGAGCCACTAACTATTGAGATACATACTGGGGGACACGAGATTCTCCGCATGTATATAGATGGAGGGGCATCCGCAGACATTCTATATGAGCATTGCTTCAAAAGGCTACGACCTGAAATATAAAGTCAATTGATACCAGCCACAACGTCGCTGACTGGATTCACAGGGGAAAAGATATGGCCTATGGGGCAATTACGCTTACTTGTAGTTGTGGGCGATGAACAACACTCAACAGCAACATGGATAAATTTCATGGTAATCAAGTCTCCCTCACCGTACAACGGCATCATTGGGAGACCTGGAATATCATCCATGCGCGTTGTACCATCCACAACACATGGGATGCTCAAATTTCTAGTAGAAGGAGGAATTTTCACCCTCTACAACACCACAGTACCACCCAAAGAATGCAACGCAGTAACCAGCGAGGTGGAGAATATTCCAGAACAACGCGCAGAAAAAACACCAAACTTAAAGGTCGCTATTCACCCCGATTACCAAGATCAACAAATTTCGATTGGAAGATCTTTATCTGACAAAGGTAAAGCAGCTGTGTGCGCACTCTTGCAAAAGAACCTGAATATTTTTGCGTGGCAACCAAAGCACATGACCGGAGTGCCACGCTCTATCACGGAGCACAAGCTACAAATCTGACAAGGATACCCCCCCCCCCCAATACGATAGAAGAAGCGCGGCCAGGCCCCAGATCGCGCAAAAGCTATTCTGGAAGAAGTACATAAACTTGTAGACGCAGGCATCATGCGCGAAGTATACTATCACGACTGGCTTTCTAATCCAGTGATGGTAAAGAAAAGTGATGCAGTTGGAGGATGTGCCTGGACTTCACAGACCTCAACAAGGCATGCCCACAGGACTGCTATCCACTGCCGGAGATAGACTGGAAAGTAGAATCCCTGTGCGGATATCCTTTCAAGTGCTTCCTAGACGCATACAAAGGATACCATCAAATCCAGATGGCAGTGGAGGACGAAGAAAAATCAGCTTTCCACACAAGTCAAGGGGTCTATTGCTATACGAAAATGCCCTTTGGCCTAAAAAACACAGGCACAACATACCAGCGATTGGTGGACACGGCTTTCGAAAAACAAGTAGGTCGAAACTTGGAAGTCTACGTTGACGACCTTGTCATTAAGAGCCACACAGAGGATGAATTGGTGCGCGATATCGAGGAAACGTTCAAAACATTGGGAAAAATAAACATGAATAAATCCCAAGAAGTGCACCTTTGGCGCGACAGAAGGCATGTTCCTTGGGTACTTAATAGAACCAGATGGCATCAAGCCTTGCCTAGAAAAAACAAAAGCTGTTATCGATCTTCCCTCACCGCGCACACTCAAAGAAGTCCAGTCATTAAACGGAAAGCTAGCTGGGCTAAACCGTTTCTTATCTAAGTCAGCAGACAAATCACTCCCTCTCTTTAAAACACTCACGAAGTGCACCAAAAAGGGAGACTTTCGTTGGACTGAGGAAGCAGAAGAAGCTTTCCAACAGCTAAAACAGCATCTGGCATCACTCCCCAAACTTGTCGCATCGCGACCAGGGGAAGAGTTAATCATGTACTTATCTGCAACCCACGGAGCAGTTAGCGCAGTACTATTGACAGATAGAAACTCCGTGCAGACACCCATATACTTTGTAAGCAAAGCATTGAAGAAGACAGAGACTAACTACAGCGCCATGGAAAAGTTGTTCTTAGCTCTAGTATTCGCAGCTAAAAGACTGCGCAGATACTTTCAAGTGCACCCAATAGCTGTAATCACAGACCAGCCAATCAAACAAGTTATCTCTAAACCTGACGCATCAGGGTGGCTACAAAAGTGGAGTGTGTTGTTAAGCGAGTATAACATTTCGTATAGACCACGCACTGCAATCAAGGGCAGATATTAGCCGACTTTATTGTTGAAAAGCCAGATACTGATAGTCCACCTTCAACAAGCAAAACAGACCTACAGGAACCCTGGATTCTATTCACAGATGGGTCCTCATGCGTGGATGGATCAGGCGCAAGCCTTATCCTTACTAATCCAGAAGGAATGGAGTTCACCTACGCGCTGTGTTTCGAATTCACAGCCACAAACAATGAGGCGGAATACGAAGCCTTACTCGCTGGACTGCGCATTGCAATTCAAATGGGTATACGCAACCTGGAGGCAAACGTGGATTCCAGGCTAGTAGCTAATCATGTGCTAGGTGAGTATGAAGCCAAGGATGAACACATGATCCAATACCTGGAAAAGACCAAGTCCTTAATTCAGAACTTTGATAGGTTCACAATCAAACAAGTACCTAGAGGGGACAACAGGAAAGCTGATGCGCTTAGCAAGATTGCATCTACAAGCTTTGCGCACTTATCAAAACAGGTATTGGTAGAAACTCTAAAAAAATAATTCAATCTTGGAGATGGAAGTATCCACGGTGATAGAAGAACAAGATCCCACGTGGATGACACCTATCATTGAATTCATTAGCAAAGGAGTCTTACCACAAGATCATAAGGATGCTCGAAGAGTGCGGCGCACAGCGCAGCGATTTGAACTACGAGATAACATCTTATATCGACGCTCTTTCTTGCAACCTTGGCTCCGATGTGTTGGACTTCTTCAAGCAGACTATGTACTCCGAGAAATTCACGTTGGATCATGTAGCATGCACTCAGGACCAAGGTCTGTTGTAGCGTGCGCTCTACGGTCAGGATATTATTGGCCCACTATGCACCGCGATGCGCGAGATGTGATAAAAAAAATGCAGCAATTGCCAAGTACACAGGCCAATTCCGCGCCAACCACAACAAGAGCTAACCCCCATCACCTCACCATGGCCATTCTATAAATAGGGCATTGACATCGCAGGCCCTTTCCCAGTTGCAGCGGGAGGGCTAAAATTCCTCATCGTAGCCATAGACTACTTTACAAAGTGGATTGAGGCAAAGGCAGTGGTGAGTATCACAGGCAACCAGGTAAAACGCTTCGTATGGGATAATATTGTATGTCGCTTCGGACTACCTGGAGAAATCATATCAGACAATGGGAAACAATTCTGCGACAATCCATTTAAAGATTGGTGCGCGCAATTAAACATTACACAACACTTTGCTTCAGTGAAACACCCACAAACCAACGGCTTGGTTGAACGCGCAAATCGGAGTCTAGGGAAGGAATAAAAGCGCGCCTTGACAGACACAAAGGAAAGTGGGTGGACGAGTTATCACATGTCTTATGGGCACATCGCACCACAATCAAAACCAGTATCGGAGACACACCATTCTCCCTTGTCTACGGAACAGAAGCCGTCATACCAGCTGAAATAGGAATGCCAACTATACGAACAGCAGAGGTCAACGTCACAACAAATGACGAGGATCTGCGCATAGACTTGGACTTACTGGAAGAAAGACGCGAACGCGCAGCTATACGCGAAGCAAAGGCTAAAGCAAAAATGAAGAAGTATTATGATGCAAAAGTCAAACATACTTCCTTCAGGCCAGGAGACTTTGTGTACCGCGCTAACGACGCGAGCCACGCATAAGACACAGGCAAGCTTGGACCCAAATGGGAAGGACCCTATGAGGTCACCGATGCGCTAGGTAATGGTGCATACAGGTTGCGCGATATGGAAGGTCACGATCTAGCGCGCACTTGGAATATCTGCAGTCTCAAAAGATGCAATCTTTAGGAAAGGCTACGGCCCACAAACAGACAACTTCGCACTTTAGTATGTGCCCAATAATTGTTTGTCGTTTGATTTTCTTTTCTTTTCTTTATTAGGAATTGTTTCTTACTCTTCAAAAACTTGCAAGTGTCAATAAAACGTTATGGTTTCTAGCTAACTCCATAACACATTTTACTTTATTGCGTACATTCTTATATGTGTCAATATTGTTATATTATATTTTTGCCTACGTGGCGTGCATGCACTAATTAAGACCCACGAGGGCAGAAAGGATGAGTAAACCTACTAATTCACTCGTTGAGTAAGAGGGTTGCAAACCCATCAACATTGGATCATGCATCCTTGCTAGGCGCCTTACTTTCGAGACGTTGAAGTAAGTTTTCCTTGCGCATCCCACGAAGGACGCGCAAATATCACGTACACTGTACAAGCTTAGCAAATAACGAGCCAAGACTCTTGGTCACATAACAAAACTTTGCAAAAATAACGCAAGTTTATTTTCATACTTATAATTTATCTTAAGTCACGCACTTAATTTAAACATAGATCCAAAAAGAGTATCTTATTTAATCTTTTTACATAAAAAGATAACAATTTACATACGGATACCATAACACGCAAAAGATATACTTTGTTATTTATACAATAAATATACAAGTTACAACAGCCTACACACTATGATGATGCTCAGGACTATCTTCTGGGGCAGCGGAGCTTCCTGCCTCTTGGAGCTTTCTCAAAAGCAACGCATCTTTAGGCGATACGGTCGCTACGCTAACAAGAATCCCATCTGACCTGGGAATATGTGCAACGCCCACACCGCATAAGATGGCCTTGCCCTTAACACCTTTTTTCTTGGCAGCTCTCTCTGCGTGTAGCTCCAATACCTCCTTAAGAGGAACCTCCTTTTCAAGAGCAAAAGGATTCAGCATATGGCGCGGCTGCACAAAAATAGGAACCTGCAGCTGCGACTCGTCAGGCTTTGGAAAATAGTCTGGCTGCGCCTCTGCATCCTCCAAGATATGGCACCCCAGGGTTAACCCCTCCATAATTACCCTTATAGGAATCCTGGTCGCGCTCCAGCCACGCAATTTGGGGAAGCTCAAGCAGCTTCATTCCCTCCATCGCTTTCATCAGCTCGTCATAAGCATTGACATCGTAACCAGGCACATCAGCAAGCGCCACATTCAACAACTTAGCCTCATGGAGCTCCTCCTTGGCTTACGCCCTACCACGCTCCACAACGCACTGAACCACCTTCCCAAAGGTCTCCAATACTTCCGGAGACTCTAAGGTGCCCATCGCAGCCAAGCGCAAGCCATGACTGATCAACCACCTACATAAACAGAAAAAGGACGCATTAGGAGAAAAGAGACAAACCAATAAATATAATAAGGCAACATTGCAGAAAATATATAAGGGCGTACCTGCGCTCAGCTATTGTAGACATAAGATGAGGGTATAACTCCTCATCATAGTCTATGCTCAGACCACACAGCTTCTCCTCCTGCTCCTTTAGAAGCTTCTCCATACGCAGGCGGAACTCATCAATATGGCCAAAGTGTTCAGCCTTTTTCTCCTCAAGATACCTTACCCCCCAGGTAAGGTTAGCCCTGAACTGATGAAGTTCACCCCGCGCACGCTGCAGCTCAGCCATCATGGTCAACTTTTCATCAGTGACCTTGTCTGCGTGCGCCTTGATAGACCCTACCTCCGCTTGCGCCTCAGCTAGCTGCGCACGGAGAAGGGTAATCTCCTCATCCTTCTGAGAGAGAGTGCTACTCTCCCCGACGTATCGCGTCTTCAACTGAGCGACTAGCTCAGTTTGACGCTCAGCAGCAGCAGCCAACTCCACCAACAGCTGCTGCGCAGATACATCCTCAGCCACCTTCACTCCCTCCTCCATGTTTTCATTCTGAGGAGGGACCACACTCTCCACAAATGCCGCATCATCCTTTGCAGCATGGTCACTACAACGAATAAGGAAGAAAGTCAGCGCATATCACGACAAGTAATAATAAATATATAAAGAAAGAGGAGGAATGAGGAATATCACTTACAAAAGCAGAGAAGCCTTTGCAGTCTCCTTATCTGCGCCAGTAGCGGATGTGTCATCCTCTGCGGATGACTCTGCATCCGCGATCAGATGGCGCCTCCTCTTGGAAGTACCACTGCCACCTGCCTCTCCTTTGCGCTTTAGATTCTGCACTACTACCCCAGGCTCTAGTACCTCCACGCTGTCAGAAGATTCAGCTTGCAACTTCTCCACATGTGCAGGCTTCACAGTGGGAGCCACGCTCTATACTGGCGTCACTAGAAGAGGGGGCGAATCTTCAGGACCAGCTGGCCCCAACACAGTCAGATGCCCAGCAGTCACATCCAAGAGTGGTTGCTCATTCTCCCTCAGAGGGCGCACACCAACGGTCACCTGTTTTGGCTTCTCAAGCTTCACTATGGCAAACAAATCCATCTCTGCGCAACACATAAACAAATAACAAAACACATATTAGTTATTAAAAGTATGCATACATAAAAACTTACATTATTTGAAGTGAATAATTAAAAGGGATGAACACCCACCCCGGCCGCTCTCATCAATGAAGGTTGGCACCTCGTTAGCACCATGGAAATATTTGCGACTCAACCCCATGTGCTCCAAAAACTCCTCAGGGTAAGGGTTAATGGGGATGCGGTTGGCATCAATAGTCTCCGCATCCGCCAAGCTATACGAACCGGGTGCGGGGCGCCCATCCCTCGGCAGCGTCTCTTGAGTATAAAACTCAAATGGTGAAGGAAACACCACATCATCCACCCAGAAAAAATATTCCCTCCAATGCCTCAAGGAATCTACCTTATCGGTATAACACTGAAGGCGCCCTGCGCGCTTCGCAAAGGATACCCATCCATGCGACCATGTTGTGTGGTAAAACGCACGGAATAGGTCGACGGTTGGGTTTATTGCAAGTAAACGACAGTTTACTTCAAAATTTGATATTTTCGCCGCACCTATACAGTGCAGCTGAGAGATATGAAGGTGATAGAAATTGAGCATGTTGCTCAAAAATACAGATATTGGTACGCGATAGTTAGCGTACTCAAAGAAGCGCGTGTATAACCCTATCTTCCCTTCGGGGAAATCGGCAATACACGCATCAACGTCCGGGTCTTTCGGATGCACATCCAGAGGAATAAAGTAATCAGAGGAGAACTAACGCAGTTCATCCTCATCCATCGCAGAGCGAAAATCCTCTAACTGAGCAACCATTTCAGCAGTATGACAAGATCTACTAAGATACGCACACGCAGTTACCTAATAGAACAGTCGATCTCTTAAAAGAAGCTTTTGAAAAGATGTAAAAATGGCGGAAATCGTTTTTACTGTGATGTTAAAAGGGAGGCGGTGACTCTTATATAGGTCATAAAAACCCTAGATGCAAGCCACGTGGATCCCACTCATAAAGCGTGTGGCTAGAATATGAAACGGTACATGCACTTTTTCACATCTTCCAAGGAATACGTGGACACACTCCCCATTTCCCAAGGTAAGATTGAGATATTTAGGGACTAGATACATAGTTCCCACCCTTGGGCGGTAACTATTTAAATCTTTCCCGCCACGCTTACCGCTGTTATCACTAGTCTAGTACCCGCGGCTATGAGCCGCGCACACTAGACTGGGGGGACATGATGACGTATAGTCTATATTTAGGCCACGAGCCCAAATGATAAATATTACTAGGCCCAAACCCACCACGAGTGGGCCACCATAACGATGACTTGGGCCATAACGCCAATGGTTTGGACTTACGAAGCCCAAAACCCAACCAAAACTACTCGGGCATAGATAAGGATTCTCTATTTACGGAATAGATATCCTTAACCCGGATAAGCACCACGTGTGCGAAGAGTAAGGGGCAAGAAACCTACGAGCATTCTGCACCTATATAAGGAATGACATAATTCTCATTAAAGGTACGATTCACAAAACCCTAAACTCTTTACGAGAAACCTAAAACCGATTACTTACTCTCACGCCGGAGGATAATCGTGGGAGACAATCCCACGATAAGCCTAACGATGTTTATTTATTTTCTTAGTGCGCAGGTTTCAAGCATTAAGAACGAATTGGTACGAGAGCAAGAGCCCAAACTAGGAATGCCCAACTTTTGTATCAACAGTAGTGAACTTGTCATCATTTCCAATTTTGTGTAGTGATCTTTTTTTTTTCCTAAACAAGTAACAAACTTTCTAAATCTGACTATTCTGTGCACTCGTTGGCTGCCCAGTCCAAATCAGCTTGCTCGTGACCACATGGAATTTTTATTTTTTTTCTTAAAATCTAACCGTTACTCTATCCCCTTTATTTACCTCATCTCCACCACACCTTTCACACATATCTTTGTCAAACCCTAACCCTAAATATAATCAAAAGGGTAAATTGCAAAAATGGTCCTTAACGTTCCACAAATTAGCAAAAACGGGACCGAGACAAAAAGTAGCGCAAAAAAGACACCCACATTCCACATTTTCGCAAAATCGCCACCGAGAGGCCTTTTTGGCTAATTTCCGTTAGTTTTCCCGTCAGTCAAGGGTACCATCGCCATTTCACTCGCTTCCCGCCTTTGACTACCCCAACTTTATTTCAATGACCAAATTTGCAAAGTTATAAAACTTAATTTTGGAGGCACACTTGGCATCCGAAGCGATTAACCTTTCCCTTTTTTTTTGTGTAACTCGGCAACCTAAGCGATTGCATAGGACTATAAAGTTCATGTTTATCCCGCTTATTCAACCATAACACACACAATCCCAACGATCAAAACAACCGACGATGGCAAACAATGGAAAAGGGAAGAGTATCTACATTAGTACTGAGGAAGAGGAATGGGACAAAGTTTTAAGTAACTCTTATATACTTGATTTAGTTCTTGAAGGGTATGGTGGTGAACCAATTGAGGAGCATGGTTCTTATAAGCAGATACCTCCTAAGTTCAGAAAACAGATTCTGACTTGGCTGAGGAAACAAAATGGCTACTACGAGATGCTTTTGGGTGATGATGAGGAGGAGGAGGACAAGGAAGAGACTGTGGATACTGTTTTACCAAAGTTTGATGATTTGGGAGAGAGGATTTCCCGTCTTGAAGTTGCGTTTAAGTATCTGAAGGATATGAAGGACAAGAGAGAACAAGAATTGAAGAAAAAGAAGAAAAGGGTTGATGCGGAGGGCAGTGGTTCAAACTACTAAACAAGTGTTTGTTTAGATATGTGTTTAAAAATTTTAATGGTTGTGAACTCCTATGATCAATGAAACTTCTAACGTTTATGTTACTGATATGTCTATATTGATAAATGAAAGTTTTAATGTTATATGTTAGCTAGGTGATGTTTGCAGCTTATGCACAAAATGTTAGCTAGGTGATGTTTGCCATGAAAGTCAAACAGGTGAACGTCTAAAAAAGTGTTTGGTTCTGTTTGGTAATTAATGGGTGAAAACACATGATTCCAATTCAACATGTGCAGTTTGACTTTTGAAAGTCTAAGTGCACTGGGTGCAAACATAATGTTCTTGCAGTATGTTTTTTGATAAGTCTTGAATACAAGTTTGACTTTTGAAAGTCCAACTGCAATGGGTGCAAGCCATGGTTGATGCAAACAAACATAGAATACATCAGAAACATAAACATTTTTGCAAGTTTGACTTTTGAAAGTCCAACTGCAATGGGTTCAAACATATTGTTCTAAACACAATGAAGTTAAACAAAGATTACAAATATAGAATCCAACAGACAATAACGTTAAACATATTGTTCAAAGATGTGGGTAACACATGAAGAAGTTGGAAGTGCATGCTCATCATTTGACTTCATCTTTTTAGTTGGCCTGTCAACCGGAGGATCTGTGATTGGGTGGTACTATGACTGTTGTAGACTCAATTCTTGGCCAGTATCTGCGGCCAGAACACCCATTGATCTTGAATGAGTACATACGCGCCCATGTTTCTAGGCTGTAAGCAGCATGAACCCACTCTTCAGGTACAGCAACTCCTTTTCCATCCTCATTCATATAGTTTATTGCAGCCACAGCATGTTTACATGGTATTCCAGTCAGCTCCCACATCCTACAACCACACTCCTTCCTATCCATGTTAGCAACACAATGATCCTCGTTAGGCACAGATACTTTATATAACGAAGCTGCAATCCATTCAACAACACAATCAGTAGCTTCTTTTTTGTTTGCATCAACCATGGCTTGCACAGTAGGAGTAAGTTGTCCAACACTCCTTTCTATTATTTGTTGAACTACCACAATCCTCTTCACCAAGTACTCCCTGATATATTCAAGACAAACGATGATGGATTTATCTCTGACATCATTTAGCTGGCTACAGAACACCTCACATATGTTGTTTAAGAGTAGTCCACATAGGGCTTTGGCTGTTAAACAAATCACACATTATGTATTAATATATGATCAATTATCAGTATGCTTTTGTCCAGTGCCACTTAATAAATTACCTGAAAAATGTGATCGGCTCCATTGTTCAGCTGGAATCTTCAGCAACCAATCATAAGCTGCAGCATTGTTATTCTTCAGATGATCCTTCTCTTTGTTGAATTCAACAACAGTTGTGGCTCTTGCAGCCTTCAAAAGCATGTCCTTGTAAACACCTCCTTTCAAATGTAACTTCATTTCCTCATGAATATGCTTAACAGAAAACCTGTGTGCAGCATTTGGAAACACACTAGCAACAACTTATATCAATCTCTGTGAACAGGTAAGGTTATGGATGGTGTTAAAACGTTACATGTTCTCATTGTGCATAAAACACATGATTAATTATACAATAGAAATGTGCACCTTTTGCCTATCAGAAATGAAAGTGAACTTGCAGTTGGTTTCTATCTCAAGATCCTCTCCTAGTAGTTTCAAAAACCAACACCAAGTTGCCTTATTTAGTGCATCAACTACAGCATATGCTACTGGATAAATCCCATTGTTTGCATCAATCCCAACTGCTATTAGTAATTGACCTGGAAAAGGATCTGACATGGAGAATCCATCTAATCCTAAGAATTCTCTGCCACAAGCTTTGAAACCTTGTTTCATAGCTCCCAAACACACATACACCCTTTTAAAAGTTCTTGTTGAACTCGCTGGATTTGGTTCTATCTGTACATCAATCCTAACAGTAGTGCCTGGATTTTGATTAACCAACTCTTGGGCATACTCTCTAAGCAGTGCATAATGTTTGGTAAAAACAGGTATACCTGATTGAATTTCACAGGCTTTATGGCATAGCAAATCCGACTTACTTACGGGAACATCTTCAATTACCTGATCATCGTCATCAAACACTTCATTATCATTTCGATTATAGTCCAAATCCTCTGAATCACTCCCGCCACTCTGTTCTACTGTTTCATTATCTACCTCTACTAATTTCACATTTCCCATCTGACCACCTACAATTGTAAGTCCATAACATTAACAACAAATACACCTTTTAACAAATAAAAAAAAAAAAAAAAACAAAACTCACAAAACATGAGGGAAATTAAAGAGGAAAATGCACTGTGTCTTACCATATCGTTCAAAGGCACGGACGATCGATGTAATCTAACCGGAACTATACGGATCTATACGTATCATTCAAAGGCAGTGAATAGGAAAATGCACTGGTAAAGATTTGGCGGCAACAATTAGGGTTGTATATGAAGTTAAAGGGGTATATTTGTCATTTCATGCGATTATACCCTTGACTGACGGGAAAAATAACGGAAGTTAGCCAAAAAGGCCTCTCGGTGGCAATTTTGCGAAAATGTGGAACGTGGGTGTCTTTTTTGCGCTACTTTTTGTCTCGGTCCCGTTTTTGCTAATTTGTGGAAAGTTAAGGACCATTTTTGCAATTTACCCTAATCAAAAAAATGTGTTCTTCATCTTTTGCAAATTCTCACCGTCGATACAACCAAGATGTCTCCAATTTGACACACTGCAAGTGTCCATATCCCATTCCATTTCAGGTAGCATGGACTCTCGATAATCCTGGAAGACGTTTCAAGGGATTTCCAATACGTGATAAAAGGAGGAAGTGTGAAGTGTACGGCTTTCTTGATGAGGAACTTTCTAGTGATTACTACAAACAGTTGTTTTTTGATTTGCATGAGGAGAACAAGGCATTGAGGAACATGTACAACAGAACAAGAGGTATGGATGATGGTCAAAAGCAAATGGTGATTGATTCAAACAATCAAATGGTTATGCTGAATGAGTCAAACAAGCAAATGGTAATGCTTTATGATTTGAAGGATGATTTGACTTATATAAAGTAAAAAATGAATGTGAATGATAGGCTAATGTTTGTGGTTTGTATGTGTTTGATGTTCCTTTGTGTTGTGATTGGCTACCTTGTTGTATCTTAAGGAAATTATGGGTTTTTAATGGTCTCTAGTAGTCTTTTGTATGTGCTTGTATTTTGTTGTAAACCTGCACTATAAGTTAATGCATTATCTGTTTAAGGTTCTACATTGTTTGTGTCACTCTTTTGTGTTGGTTTCTTCATAAGCATGTTTAATGTATATCATGAAACTATGGTTGTTAAATTGTCCCATTTGGTTGATAAGGCTGCTTAATTGCACAAGTGACATTGACTGTCTTTGTCCAAAAAATTTTGCACAAGTGAAATTAGAGCATTTGCACACCTGATGTTTTGGATTTGGTGTTGCAAATTGACTAGTGTTGTCCACATCAGTTGACTGTTTAGCCCTTGGTCTTTGCACCCCTGCCTTTTTGTCTTTGGTACTCCAAATACTATTTTTTTCTCATGTCTGGACAAATGAAAAAAGTAATGTTATGACTCCACATTTTCATGCCTGCAAGAAGGGTACAAACACTATTTTTTTTCTTTACTGTCAATTGACTACTTTTGCCCATTTTTGAAACGCTGGCCAAGCTTTCCTTTTTCTATATAAAAATCAAACAGACCAAGCAAACTCCCACAAACACATTTTAGCTACTGAAACAATGAGTTCCAAGAAGAAAGGTTGTTTCAAACACACCCTGAATTGCAACATTGTCTTTTCTTTCATTTACACTATATTTTTTTATTTTTATTTTTTTGTGTGCAGAAATCATTAACATTGACAGTAGTGAATCAAGTGACTCAAGTTCATTTCACATATCAAACTATTCTGAAGGTTCTCTAAATCCATGGGAAGGCTACTTTCCAAAGTGTTATTCTGGATCAGTCACAACAAAAGAAGCTGCTAGGAAGATTAAAGCTCCAAAAAAACTGCCAAAGAGCTTTTTGATGAGAGGGTTCAGGTGCTAGGCCTGCCCAATGCTAACACTTGTAAAGACAATGGCTTCAAACCATGGGAACCAAAAATGCCCAAAGTTTGTTCAAAAGAGAAGGGCAAAAAGAAAATGTAATAGTGGAGTTAGAAAGTACTTTGTTTGAATAAACCTTTGTTATCCAGAATAAACATGTAGTAACCCTTTTGTACTACATTATTTGACTTTATGAAGTCAATTTTATGTTGTGTTGAAGTAAGTTTGGCAATACAAGGAGTAAAAACATGTCACAAACACAAATTTACACACAAACTAATTAGATTAATACCATTAATAGTCATTACTTGATTACATACTACAATTAGGTATGTGTGATGAGTGCGCAAACACTCATCATTTTTATCGTATTTAAACTGCCAAAACATACAAAAACAATCGAAAAGTAATCAAAATACTTAAATTATCCCAGGGATTGTGTTTTATGTGTTTTAAATGCGAAACAAGCAAAAACAAATGAAAAATGATCAAAGTTTGCAATATTGGCAGTTTCAGTCCCCCAAGTTTAAAAATTTGTCAAAAATAGTCCCTACGCATCCATTTTGAAAGAAAAGTCAACCCAAGTCCTTAAAAATTCAAAAGTTATCAAAAACGGACTTTGGGTGAAAAGTTTGGAAAATTTACATGATTGGTCCCCGGAGTTTGGAATTTTGCAAATATAGTCCCTGGGAATTTTAGAAAATTAAAAAATTGCAAAATTGGCTTTTGGAATATTGAACTTGGCAACATTGGTCCTTCTTGGTACTTTTGGGAGTTACAATTTCAGTCCCTTGGTTTTGGTAAAAATTCAAAAATGGTCCTTGTGTGAAACTCTTATACCAACCGGACCCTTAACTAAATTAAACCCACCAAAACCAAACCAAACCAAACCCAAAACACAAACCAAGCCCACCCCCATTTTCCTTGGCCCATCAACACCCTCAGCCCACTCTCTACCCAATCCACCTCACCACCCCCCGTTTTTAATAATAATACTACTCCCTCCCAACTTTGACCCGGTCAACCTTCCACCTCCACTCACCCTGCTACCAGCCAACCCCCCCCATCATCACCCCTACCTTCACCACCTGCACACTCAATTCCCCTCCCCCCCTTGCCTACTCAAACAAAAGCTAAACTTCAAAAATATCCTCCCTGGCATCAATAATCCATGAAACAGACAAAAGGAAGTTTGGCGCCAAGAATTTAAGCGGCCAAGATTAACCATAATAATCCAATGGTTACAATTGCTGCTGGGAAAGGACAAAGGGGTCTCCAAAACCCTAATTCAAGCTTATATAAAGGGAGAGAAAAAGCAAGAAGCAGTGTGTAGTTTTTTATAGCTTAATGTATGTCGAATTTCATTAGTATTGTCTTTCAAGTGTAATTTTCAATTTCCAGTCAATGTACTAAGTGTCTTTAATATAATTTGAACTTGTTCCAACAATTAAATTCAGTGTTTCCTTTTTAATTCAATTATGCTTGTTTTTACTTAAAATCTTAACATGATCAAAAATGTTTAAAACCTGTTGTTCAGTAGTTGGTTAAGCTTCTTTAAGCTTTTTTATAAGTTTCTAATAGTTAGATATCACTTAGTGGACTTATAATCAATAAAGTAGAAAAATAAAAAAAATAAAGAAAAATAATACTCAAAAATAAAAAATTCAAGAAGGAAGGAGATCAAAGTTGGAGCAGGGTGTATCTGGGATGGCCCTGGGTTAGGGAATCCATGGGGATTCAATAGGATTGTTAATGTGGTTCTTGGTTCATCTCAGTTAGCAGGAAAGCTTTTGTAAGGAGCTCCTTGATTTTTCCCACTTTACTGTTTATTGTTCATCATGTGTTAGTGAATGCTCATTTGTGATTATTTGTGTTATTTAAGTCAGTTTCTAGTTTATTAATTGGTCATTGATCACTTGAATTTGTTGTATTCCTTAGTTTAGTATCAACTGTCATTTTGAGCAAAATTAGCATAAAGTAGTATAAGTAGTGGTAGTGGTAAAAAGTTGTGTTTCTCAGCTTATATATACCTTACAACTAGTAAAAAATGGTTTAGAATAGATAGCATCAATCTGTGTTGCTCTTTATCTCAAAAACTCAAAATCAGTGGTTAAAAGGGGTGTTTGGATCATGTTTTATGCTTGTGAACTTATGGCTTGTGTTGGATAAAACCTGTTAAGACAGCTTCACTTAGGTCTAAATAGTTTAGTTTAAACATAAAATCCAGTGGTTATAGATAAAAAAGTCAAAATCATTAAGTTGAGATCACAACAGCTTAACTGTTGTGACTTGGTTGCTCAAATCTTGTGAATCAACTCCAAACTAGTTTAGCTTAGTAGATTTGGTTAGTATTAGGCTTAATAAACATAAATTAGTCATCTGTGATCAACCAAAATTCATATTAGTCAACTTTGCTAGTTTTCTCAAAAAGTCAAAAAAATGCAATCTCAGTTTTTTCCTAAACTAGCCAGATTTTTATAGATTTTTGTGTTGTGATTTAGAGTTTGAAACTTGTTGTGTGTTTAGTCTACTAGCTGTACTTGTGATTTCCATGTTTGTTACAAT
This sequence comes from Artemisia argyi, assembly GCA_030686995.1. Taxonomy (NCBI): domain Eukaryota; kingdom Viridiplantae; phylum Streptophyta; class Magnoliopsida; order Asterales; family Asteraceae; genus Artemisia; species Artemisia argyi. The sequence goes on along the minus strand of CM060693.1, from coordinate 80,461,067 downwards.
TTTGTGATTTTGTTTTGTGGACTAAATTGCCCTTGGAAGTGAACTGCAGGGCAAGCCTTTTGCCCTGTGCATCAGACCCATATCACCCACCCAACTTTGGTGGTTGTTTGTGGTTAACCCAGTGGGTCCCACACTTCACCTTTGGGTCCTTACAACCCCCCTCCTACCAGTGTTGGAAAATTGACCAATAGTTTGACCATTAGACCAGTGGACCCCACTTAGTTTTGCATCAAAACTCTGTCCCAAATCTGTCTCAGAACACAACAATCAGCAAGTGCTTATTGTTGTTGTTTGGCTTATTTGTTGTGCTTATTTGATTGAAACTCACTCAAAAGTGTTCAACTAACTCAGAGAAACCAAAGTTTACCATTGTGGACCCCATACACTCCAAATTGAGCTTAATTCCATCTCCAGTCAACAAAAGTCAACTGTTTGGGTGAATAAGCACCAAAGTGCTTATTTCTGGTTTGTGTAAAAAGTGTTTTCATAAAAAGTTTTAGTTTTTAGTGTATAATTAGTTTGGAAAAAGAAAAAACCCCAAAAACCAACTTTAATTATAGTGATAGCTTCTATTTAATAGAAATTATCATTTTAATTTTTTTTTAGCTTATTTATAAGCAATATATCATTTTTATATTTTTATTAATTCTCTTTTAGGTTAAAATAATTCTAGAAATTTTTACAGATTTTTCTTTTGTCTTTTAGTGGTTTTTAGAATTAATTTTAGTTTAATTAATTAATAATTAATATTAAGTAATTAAATAGCATAATTAGATTTTATAAAGTACAACCTAGTTTTTATAATTTTTCTAGCTTTTATATAAGTTAAAACATTTTTATAAATTTTTCTAGGATTTGTACTGTTCATTTTCTATTTTTTATAATATAATTAGTTTAATTTGAAATTAATTATTAATTATAATAATAATTAGTAAATTAGTTTAAAAATACATAAAATAAACTTTTTATAATTTTTTAGGATTCCTGTGATGGTTAATTATATTTATAAAATTTTTCTTAATTTTCTAAGTCTTTTTAGTATTTTTAATAAATCTAATTAGTTTAATTAGTTAATAAATAGATAATTAGTAATTAATTAATAATAAATAATTAAATAGTGTAAAAATAGTTTTTCTTTTTCTTAAAATTTTCTTTATTTATTAGGATTGTAAAAATAATAATTTTACACTTGTAACCTTTTTCGTCCTTCAGTTGTACTTTTTGTTTCGTTTGTCTGCGTACGTTTTTAATTAAAACGTACGTTTTTAGGTTTTAGCTCAAATCTTCTTAATCTCGATTCCAGTAATCAGTCACATAGCTTTCCTAAGCTATTTAATTTCATAATTCTCTAATAATTCTTATCACAACCCTTTTCTGTAAATAATCACCCGATCACAAGTACGCTAAAGCACAATCCACACCTCGTCGGGACATAACGACCTTGTGATACCCTTTATTACCCGGAAGCATTGGTCTAGGCTCTTTGGCTTTGTTGACCATTCTTTGGTCAATATAAGTTGATGGTTTAGCATCAATCAATGTGCACCACATACACATTCACAAAAGAGAGACAAAAGATGTGCACACCATATATTGTTTCATACATCTGTATTACACCATACAGATAGACAAAAGACATCTAGTTCAGCTAATGCTTCATACTTAGTACATAATCTAATAAAGTGGTAACAAAGTTAATCCACATCAATTGAATTGGCCCGTGATGAACCAACCCCTTGAATACTCTTGGCAAGCTTCTTCTTTAAAATCCTTTCACTTGGTGGTCTTGGTCTTACAAAGTTTCCTCTTGGTCTAATTTGCCCAGCTTGTGCTTCTCTTCCATGGTTACTAGTAGGGGTGTAAACGAGTCGAGCTTTTAATGAGCTACTCGAGCTCGAGCTCGAGCTCGTTTAACTTGAGTCGAGCTTGATAATTTTCGAGCTCGAGCTCGTTTAACTCGAGTCGAGCTTGATAATTTTCGAGCTCGAGTCGAGCTCAAACAAAATGTAGAGCTCGAATAATTTCACGAGCCGAGCTTTTAAAACTTGTATTTAGCTCGGCTCGTTCGAAAGCTCGTTTAATTATTCGAGCCAAACGAGCTACTCGAGCTAAACGAGCCGAACGAGCTAATCGAGCTTAATATGTAGTATCAAAATATTTTAATTATAATTATTTAATTAATATTAGAATTAAAGGTTAAATTAAAACCAAAACTAATAATATGTTAACCTTCAATCACATCAAAGATCTACACTTTAGTTTATATATAAAATATAAACATAAACTAATAAGCTTGGGCTTTTGTTTTTATAGACCCCATATTTCATTTCTTTTGTCTCACTCATCCAATGTGGGATGTAAAATTGAATCTTTTTTCTTTTCTTTCTTTCATTCAAGCTTACAAGTATTAATTGGATTCTTACTATGTATAAATAAGTTAAATGTGTTAAATAAATTTTTACTCATATATATTTATTGATTATATAATTGTTACTATTTGTTTTATACTAGTTAAGTGTTTTATAAAGAAGTAACTAATATGTTTAATAACCCTTTATCAAATATACAAATGAATTAAAGCCAATCATAAATACCTCTGAATAAGAATTATGAATCATTAGATGATTTCAACGAATCTCACTCTTATAGCTCACGTGATGTTGAGAGTTATATCAAGGTTTTTGTGATTAAAAATACAACATATGTATGTATATTGTATATAAACGATTCAATTTTATGATTTTCACGCTTACAAACACAAAAGACACATACAATGAAATTCAAATATGTGTTATCGCATGTGACACATATATATGATACTCAAATATATATAGACACATATGACACGTACATATGAAAGCCAACTATGTGTTGGACACACATATGAAATACATAAGTGCGACCAATATTTACATATAAAGACACATATATGATATATGCATACGCATAAACTCATTGTGAGGTTGCTAAAAACAATTGGTCCATGGTTCTTAAACGATAGAACATAAACAACGTTATCCATGGTTCTTAGACAATAGAACATAAACAATGTTATCATCTTCGATCAATATGATGATGAAACATAGAAGATTGTTGTTGGTAATATTCTTGTAGAAACTCTTATTCTGAGTTTAGTTATGAACTAACTAACTCTTATACTCATTTAAATCATGTTAACTAGTTGAGATAATTATCATATTGGTTTATTATTATAATCCATTACATGTGAATACAAACATGTTTGTGCATACACATATAATGTCTCTCATATAAGCATTTATACATACAAATACTAGCATACATTCTTACATATGATTCACACATACATTTACAAGAGACACATGAAGATACATAAATACACATACACATACACATAGGACTGTAAACGAACTGAACGTTCAATGTACATTTCATGAACTGTTCGGTAAAAAGTTCGTTTATGTTCGTTTATTTATTAAATGAACAAACATGAATAATATTTTATGTTCGTTTAGTTAAATGAACGAACATGAACAAAAGTCGCGTACGTTCATAATTACTTGAACTCACTAAATAATTTATGATCTTGACTCTAACTCGAATAACAAAATTTCCTAGACCAATTTCATGAATCGAGCTTACAAAATTATATACTTCGCTATACTCTTTCGAAAATCATGTATATAGAAAGAGGTAAAATATATACTAGGGAATCATAGATGATACAAGTATATCAATTATGTGTTATACATGAACTTTGTTATTTAGTTTAATTAGTAAATTTGTTTGCATAAGTTAATGAAAAAGAATATCATATTTTTAATTAAGAATTATAATTATAATAGAAAATATAACAATACAAAATTGATGTTTTGAAAATTTTGTATAGTAGTTGTATCTTGTCTAATCAAAGAAAAAAATTAAAAGTATCCCATATTGAAAATAATAAGAAAAGTGAAGAAAGATGGACATTATAAAACAAAGACCCACTTCCCTTTTATAAAAAAACCACATATACTTGAAACTATAAAAAAATATAAGTATAATTGTTATACACTCTTTTGCTTCAAATGCAAACTAGTATTTATTATAAGTTAGTTTAAGCATTAGAACAACTTTTATAATTGTAAACGAGCTTTCGAGCTCGTGCTTGAGTTAATAAACGAGCCTATCAAGTTCGATCTTTTATATGAGCATCTCAAGTAAAAAAAATTTAAATGAGCTTCGAGCTCGAGCTCGAGCTCGAACAATAAAAAAATATTCGAGCTCGAGCTCGAGCCAATTTATAAAAGTTTATTCAAGCTCGAGCCGAGTAGTTAACAAACGAGCCTAGCTCGTTTAGGCCAAAACTCGACTCGGCTCGGATCGTTAACACCCCTAGTTACCAGCTTGTTGCATTACATTGTTCACTTGAGATTGTTGAGTTGCTGGTTCAATTTGTTGCATTGGTTGTGTAGCATGTTCTTGGCTTTCTTCAATGGGGTCAGAAACAGCCTGAGATTGCCCCTTCCTTGTTACAGCTATTTTTGACCACACACCCTTTCTAATCCTCTTACCAACTGTTCCTGAAGTAGATGCACCTGCATTTATAGGATCCATCAAACTTTGAAACAATGATCTCTTGACACCCAAAGTAGATAGACCTGCACTTGTAGGATCTCTCAATGGTACCTCCATTCTAGCACCCTGACTTGCTGCTCTAGTAGGTACCTCTATTCTAACACCAACTGTTGCAGCTGTCCCATTGTCGTTCTTCCTTGGTCTCCCTCTTTTAGCAGGTGGTTTTGGTGGTATAAAAAATGTGACATTAGAACATGATAGTTTGTTGTGGCCTTTTTGTAAGCAATTACTACATGTCGTCTCCACACCAGCCTTTGAAACTTTATTAGGGTTTTTCCTTTCATATGTTGCCCTGATTCTTTGTTTCCTAGGCCTGCCAGGCATTTTTTTGGGTTTTGGAGGTAGCACTTTAGAGTATTGGCTAGAGTCTGGCCAAAAGGTCATACCACCCACAAGATTCATGTATTGGTGGTATATTTCATGGTTGGTTTGTACCTTAAAACAAGATGGAAGATAATCTTCTGGCCTCTTGTTTATTTTAAACATGACAGCTATAGCATGAGAACATGGCACACCTGAGAGTTGCCACATTCTGCATGAGCAAGTTCCCACATTCTCATCAACTCTGAATGCATCCTAACCATTCCTAACCTCATATGTATCTCCTCGAGCAGCAAGAACATGCCAAAACCTACATTTTAACATTAACTATATAAGTATTTGTACAACACATCCATTCCTAACTATGCATGAATAAACAAAAACTTATATTTATATACTGTTAGTATTAAGAAAAAGGTTCGGTCACCCCATGTATTTACAAACTTAGCGTAGCTCTTAGCTTTGTATATATTAGAATAGCTATAGTCACACCGTGGAGGACGGACGGGTCTTTACCCACTGTACACCTGATCCATAGCTCGTAGGAGGGCGTATATTGTAAGTGTATATATACCCCTTCCCACACAAGGGAAGGGTTGGTTGTTTCAATACTACACACACCTCATTAGGTATTTTCTCTCACTAAAAACATCTCCTCTCTATTCTCTCTCTCTAACTCTCACCATGGCATTCTTGTTCTTCCATCATACAAGACCACCCGAATCATCACATAATCAACATATGTTCGATCCTACAATTGGAATCAGAGCCAGGTTGTTAATTTTCGGTTGACTGTTGTGGCTTACCCTTTCTAAAAGTCATGTTTGAAACTGTTTTTTTTGTAGTTCCTCACTTTAACAGTTTTAAATTTTTTTAACTTTTAATGATTGAAGATTTGACTTTTAAAACTTGTTTTTTTTTTGCTTATCTTTTCAAATAATTATGTTTGAAATTTTTTTTACTTCATTTTTTTACGTTATCTTTTTGTTACAGTTTCAAGATTTGACTTTTAATGATTTAAAACTTGACTTTTAAAACTGGGTTTCTTTGGGTGTTCTGGGTTTTAGTGTGCAGTTTCTTGGTAGTGGTTTGAAGTCAAAAATCGGGAAAAAGGACAAAATAGCTCAGATTAGCGGTTAGTTCAGATTAGCGGTTACCTTCAAGTAGCGGTTATATCTGTTAGCGGTTAGCGAGTACCTACCCCTTTTTTTGTTAGCGGTTAGCAAGTCAGCGGTTAGCAAGTAGCGGTTAGCAAGTTAGCGGTTAGCTCAGATTGAAAATGAAAAGTAGATGAAAAAGAAGACGACAAGCTTGACCAAGAAATCAACTAATTACTTAATTATCACAACCTCCGTCTAATAACCTCAGATCCATGGATGATCATCCTTGGTAAATTAACTGTCCAAAAGAAATCAAAGAGAAGGAAGAATAGACTCGTGCTTGATTCGAACCAACAATCAAACAACTTCAACAAATCCTCTAACCTAACCTAAATCTCATCTCCACAACAACAAACAACAACAACAATCATCTCCATCTCATGTTACAACAAACAAGATTCAAACTTAAATGAATAAAACTAGATCTCAGTCTTTGTTCGCCTTTTGTTTCAATCTTTTTAAAGATTTTCGTGTGAACATTTTTTGTAAAACCCATAAATTCCATAATAAGTGAAATTACTAAAATGCCCTTGATATTTAAAAATTTCAATAAAACACTTATAAACACCAAATAAATCACAAACACTTAATAATTGACAACCTATGACATATGATAATTTTTATATGAACTTTATAATATTATAGATACCATAAAAATACTTGACACATTTATTTTGTTGGAATTGGGCCGAAATACATTTTTGTGTACACATTTTAATGATTTAAATGCATAAATTAAAGATAATAGCATGATATACTTGGAAATGGTTTGAAAATCAGTTTATGGGCCGAAAATCACTCAACCCCCCTCCCTATACACGGATTCAATTTAATTTCCACACTTTATACATTTTTCAAAACCCTAAAAACACCACAAAAATCCCAAACGATGGCTCATACCTCTTGGGGGTTCTTGAATAATTTTCGCGGGTTCTCTCATACCCAAGGAAGGCTAGAAAAATAGTGGGTGTGGCTGGGATAGCTTGGTTCGAAGGTTGGAGTTTTAGTTGTTCGATTATTCCAAACCGAGAAGAAAGAATTGTTCTGCTCCTTTTCACTCATTAATTCTTCAACAAGGTAATTTTTATATGTTCTAAGATTAATATGAGACGTGGTAAAAATATCCATGCACTCCAGAAAAATTGTTTGAATTAAAACACAATCAAAAACCCTAAAAACAAGGAAAATTGATAATCGGCTACATATATTTTTCTGGGCCTTGTTCATATTTTTTCGATGCTTATAAATGTTTATATTACTCATATAAAATAGATTAAAAATTATTTGAAGCTTGGAAATCATTGTGGGAATTATTTTGTTTTTACCGATTTGAAGAAAAATTGAAAAGGGATCGATTTGCCTAATAAGCTAGGGTTTCTTATTTTTATTGTTTCATTTATGATATTATTGATTGAAAATTAATGTTTTAGGGTTTTGGAAAAATTAGGGTTAAGGGTGTGTAAATTAAATATATACCGATTGCACTTTTTGATATATAAGGGGGTGTTTGGTAATTTATTAAACCTAAGGGTTATTTTTGTTAATTATAAAAGTACATGGGAAATCTGTATAAAATCAGTATGGGGGTGTGTTGTGTGATTTTGATAATTAAAGGGTGTAAATTGTAAATTAAATATGAAAAGGGGCGAATTGAAATTATATAAATGCTAGGTTTTGTTTTGGAAACTTATATAAATATAAAGGGTGATTCATATAAATTATAAAAATGGTAGAAAGTGTAAGTTTTGTAATTAAAAGGATTTTATTGTAATTTATATAATTAAAAAGGTATAATTTGTATTTGATTTAAATGCAGGGACTATTATTGTAATTAAATGAATGTCGACTTGAATTAATATAAGAGGGACTAAAATTGACATTTTATGATACTTGATGGATTTATGTGGTTATGTGATTAATTATGTGATTTATATATTAATTTGATAATTAAAAGGTTTAAATTATAAATATGATAACTAGAGGGACTAAAAATGTAAATATGGGTAATTATGCATATCTCGACCTAAAATAACTTGAGGGACTGAAATTGTCATTTTTGTATAGTTGTGATGTGTGGAAAACTAGAAGGGGGGGGGGGTTGAATAGTTTTCACTTCTTTTTTGTTTTATAAAAACTTTGTTTCAAAATGTTGATTAGAATTTATTCAATTGTTTGTTTGAAAAACCTTCAATTAGATTTTAGTATAAAAGCAACATATAATCAATATGATCAATTATATATGTGAACTTTTAGATTAGTTTTCAAAACTTAGTTTTATGAATGAAGCATAGATCAAACTTTATGTGTATAAGTTTTCCTTTTAAAATCTTAAAACGTTTTGTATCAAATTATCGATTAAGTTAAGCTCAACATGAGAAGTGTTAAATATATATATTAGTCCATTTGACCATAACATACAATTATATGTCCTATCACACTATTAACTTCTATGTACAACACATTCAATCATCACAACAATATAAGCAACAATTAAGACATATAGGCAAGCATAGATATAAAGCGATAAATGCAAGAATGAATGAAAAGAGATGAGAGAAAGAACATGCAAACCGAACACGATGATTTATAGTGGTTCGGCTACAAGGACACCTTCCTTGTTCCTACTCCACTCCCCGAGTCACCTACTCGAGAGTTTTCTTCACTACTCAACAAGCTCCCTTTTGGCGGAGAAAACCTTACACACCAATTTACACACCACAATAACTTCACACCTTAATCACAACAACTACACACCTATTCACTACTTAATCACACCACTTCTTCACACCTATCTTCTACACACCAATATTCTACACACCAATCATCTACACACCAATCTTCTACACACCAATCTTCTATACTCTTCACACCTATCTTCTTCACTCCTAACTTCTTCACAACTTAATACTTCCTAACTCTTTCTTCACACCAAGAGTATATTCACACCTTCAAGGCACTAATGTCTTGACACCTTCAAGCCACTAATGTCTTCACAACTTCAATGCACTAATGTCTTGACACCTTCAAGGCACTAATGTCTTCACAACTTCAATGCATTAATGTCTTGACACCTTCAAGCCACTAATGTCTTCACAACTTCAATGCATTAATGTCTTGACACCTTCAAGCCACTAATGTCTTCACAACTTCACATAAGCACTAACTAGATCCTAATACATCTTTGGGTTTATGATAGGGAGGATACTTCTCTTGCACTTTAAGTGATGAAAGATTGGATCACTTGAAACAAAGATTAATAATCTTATGATCAAAGGGTTTTAGAAGGATGTTTAGAGAGAATTGGATCTGAAAATATTTGTGCAAAAGGTTGGAAAAATTCCAGGTTTGAGGTGGTATTTATAGGGAAAAATTTCTGACAAAATCTGACAGGGGAGCGTGGCCGGTCCCCTTAATTGTGTGCCGGTCCCCTTAAAATTAAGGGGGCCGCCCCTTATAATTAAGGGGGCCGCCCTACTGAAACGGCCAGATTTTCTGTCTTTTAGTGGGGAAAGTTTATTTGGTGAAAAACTAACTAATTTTGGTTAAAAGTTTGAAATCATATATTTAGTATGATTAAAACATTTTTCTTTATTACCAAAAGTGTTTTTCAAAAATATATAATAAGTTTATATAATTAAATAAACTTTGTATTAGTTAATTAAATACCCCTTTGATCATGAAATGTATTAAACACTTGTTTATCCATACCTTAAGTGATTGTTGAAGCATACTTGAGACGTTGAGATGTCGAGGCTTGTTGACGTAAGAATGCATAGATGAATTGTGATCACAAGTAACTTAAGCACTTTACGTTATATGTTGTAACTTACATTTTTGTCATCATCAAAACATGAAGAGGATGTTTAGATTAAATATCGTAATATTCATGCCAACAATCTCCCCCTTTTTGATGATGACAAACTATGTAAACTATAACTTATAGTAAAATGTATAAGTTACTTGTTTACACTTCTTCTCCCCCTTTTGTCGAAGCAAAAAGGTGGAATCTAAATGAGACTTCTACAATGCTTGAACTCTTGAGATAGAATGTAAAAGGCGAGCTTGCATCATCGTAAGTGAAGCCTTGATCCTATCAACCTCAATGCTCCCCCTTGGTGTATGCTCCCCCTTGGTGTATGCTCAAAACTTGTTTTGGCTACCAAAGAATCGAGCGGTGAAGTAATCCTTCAAAACAAAGTTAGTAGACAAGTGCACATGTATATAATGATGATAATGGATATATGCATGAAACTAATAGGGGAACAATATATGGACATATTAGGTATATGCACTAAAAGTATGACACATGCAATTATTGTTTTTAAAACAAAACCTAAATCCAAAAGAAAATTTAGAATCTAATGCAAAGATTAGAACCTAGGAAAATGTAGGGGAATGAGGAGGGATGAGCGTGAATGTAAAAGGGAAGGTGATGACAAAGGGTTGACAATTATGGTTTGGATTAATATATCGTTCGACAAGGGTGGATGATAGGGAATCATGGGATTTTTAGGTGTTTTGTTGGTTGACGACCGAAGGTGGATATGTGAAATGAGGTGGTGATGAGTCGACAACACTTGATCATGAGTCGACAACACTTGAAGCTTGGATTTCTTCATTGTGTTCTTCACTTGCTAGTAAGTGGAAATGACGCATTTCGTAATGAAATTCACTTGGATGAGGTGGTGATAACTTTTGGTGGTGGAGATAATTGTGAGTTGATATATTCTTTGATGGATGGAGTGGTGGATTTGAAGTGGGGTTTGTTGGTTGAGGGTTTTGATGTTGTTCAAGTGATGGGGTTTGTTGAGATCTAGTAAGAAGATACTCAATCCAGGTAAAGTGCTCATTCAAAGCAATGGTATGTTGTTGAAGGAAGATGCAACAAGGGCAATTGTTAACATGCTTCTCAATTTGGTTAATGTTATGTGGTGATGATGGTGAGCTTGATTGAGGTGGATCCAAATTGCGTTGAGCAAGATGTAATGCTAAAAGAGCACTAAGCTCATGAGTCTCTTTTAGCTCCTCAACGAACTTCAAGTGTTCGGAGGAAGGTGATGGTGGTGGAGCATGATAATTGTCTTGGGTGAAGGTTTGCACATGCAACATGGGAGTGGCATGTGAGGTTGTAGGAAGTGGTGGTGGTACTCTAGGTGGTGTGAGGTAGAAGGATATATGTGAGTGAGTGTCATTTCCCTTCCCATTAAATTCATGCTCATCCGGATATATTATGAGACTAATATGACCTATCGGAAAATGACACTAAGGTTCATATGAAATAAGGGTGTAGGATCTAAAAGAAATAAAAATATACCTAGATGAATGATACATATAGAGTAAATCATGTAAAGGCATACAATCAAATCACATAGGAGCAAATAAACATCTAGAAATAACATATATGCGATATGCCATAAATCTAGGAATGAAATCATCTAATGAGAAGCAAAGTTCATAAAAGTAAGCTTAGCGTTAGGTACATTTAGGAAGAGCGATTTAATCAAGTTGGAGAATGAGTATGAGACTATTACTAGTGGTGCTCAATTCAGGCTAAACACGACCATTTTTACGGGTTACACACACCCAACTTCTCACATAGAAGCAATCCAACCGTTAGGTTAAATTGAGTTTCTAGTCAATAGATTCTCCAGTAGTCATTCTCTTTTTAGAAGAAATTGAGTTCCTAAATTCACCTATCGAAGAGTACCAAATATGAAGTTTGCTTGATTCACTAATACTTGGCATAATGTGACTCAAACACCATGTTTTTATGAAGGTAAGTCTACATGATATATTTTACTCACTATCCCAATAGAGATGTGTTAAATGTTAAGATAAGAGTAAATGCAAAGTTTTAATCTTTTGTTCATGATTAACCGGTTATTTGGTTTTGATGACATATTACTTGATTTAATAAATGTGCTTTGATTTATGAATGCTCCTTAGCATATCTTGAAAAATGAATCTCATTAAGATTATTTATCTTAAACGAGATTGTGATTCACAAATGATATCAAAACTAGACATTTATATATTCTAAAGCAAATATTATTTTCTATGATTTTTGCCAATGTTATATATCATAATTTAACTAGTATTTGAAACAAAATGAAGTTTACTTGTTTATGCATTGTGACAAGTTGTTTTTCAATTCTAGTAACTTAAATTATTTCAAAAAGAAAAGTGTAGTGCATTATCTTGTAACACAACCATTCATGCTACAAAGAAAATGAAATACATATAATATATAGTGTGTATTGTTCTTAAATATGTATTTTATCTTGTGGTGATAATTTTAAGTAGTGTGAGCAAAGTTTACATATGTTGTTAGTTTGCTCATGTTTGGTTTTTCGGATATGACACATTTATCCATTGCATTGCAATGTAAATTGCTTGAATATTTCGGACGAAACATCCAAGTCGTCAATCCTACTTCATTGTATATTTTATAAATGTGTTTAAAATGTTATTCTAATATTTGGAACACAATTATTGGACAAGTAGATTCAATATGACATTATCAACACAAGTGTGAGTTATGATCCAATGCATACTCTTTTCATCTACAAAGGATGTAAATATTTTCATATCAATCTAGTGTGATTGAGTATGTAGATTCAAGACTATATCATTTGATGTAATCTTGAAACTTAAACAAATAACAATCCAATTTCTTGTCCATACTCAAAAACATGTCAATTAGATTTGATGAATATATCAACCATAATTTGAATAATGAATTGATATAATATCAAGATCTTTCTTGACCCTCACAAACACTCATTTAAAATAAATAGGCATTTTGATAGTGTGTTCCATTAATCCTAAGATTATTTATGAGTGAGGTTGGTGAATGATTGAAATTTGACTTATTACTTCATGATTGTTATAAGTTTTGTTTATGTGAAAGACTCTTCATTGTTACTTATAATGAACACACTTAGATTTTGAAAATACTTTTTCTTTTATATTACTACTAATGTTTTACAAAGATTCAATTTGTCATATTAAACAACTTAAGGTAAAACAAGGTAATTTGTTGAAAATGTTTAAGTGTGTTGTTAAGAATAGATTAAATTGATTGAAATATTTAGGTGATTAGATTTAACTCATTTACAAGATGTTTGAGTAACATTAAGCCATCTATTCCTATATGCAATGCAAGCATAATTATGCAATCCTAACGCAAGAAATCTAGCATAAGATCAAGTTAAGTATAAGCTAGATAACTAACTATAAACTAATAGAGTACAAGGCACATATGCTAAGATATTCAAATAGCTAAATTACAAATAGCAACGATTAGCAAAGTAAAATCACAAATGAGTTCACATAGCACATAAAACACTTGTCGTCGTTTTGTGTTTTATATATACCAATGTTTACTTAGCTCGATTTTATTTGAAAATAAAAAAGTTTCCTATCCATTTTAAAATTTAATAAAGATCAATATTTTGAAAACATAAATACTTAATTTTTCAAAGATATATCGACTAGGAATGCCCGACTCGAAGGAAAAGTTGAAATACAAGTTTTATGTTAAAACAAGACTCAAATTTTTGACCTTCGTGTAGTATTTTAACTTTCTGACTTATTTAAGTTTGTAATAGTTACTTGTAAGTATTTTTAAATGAAAGTAGACTCAATTACCTTTAAAACGCCGGGTGGCACGACTTCTACGGAGTTACGGTTAATTTTATATGATATTTCAAAGTTTTTGAAAAACTGTCGAACAGACAGGCGGACCCCTTAAATTTAAGGGGGCCGCCCAGTATTTAAGGGGGCCGCCCAGACAATTAAAGGGGCCGCCCATCTGATACTCAAAAATGCAATTTTTGTTAAAAATTGTTTTCTGACTTTGTGGAAAGGTGTGTAACTTTCTGATTTTAAAAACGAACATATAACACTTGTTTTATGTATAATCTTATCTCGAGCTAGTATAATTAGTGTATATAATATCAAAACTAATACAAGTTAATCAACAAAACACTTTTCATATTAAATCCTCCTTAATGGGTAATTTGATACATGGATCGTACTCAATTTTTAAAACCATTTGTTTTGAAAATTTGAGCGACGTGGCTCTGGTACCAATTGTGGAAAACTAGAAGGGGGGGGGGGGGGGTTGAATAGTTTTCCCTTCTTTTTTGTTTTATAAAAACTTTGTTTCAAAATGTTGATTAGAATTTATTCAATTGTTTGTTTGAAAAACCTTCAATTAGATTTTAGTATAAAAGCAACATATAATCAATATGATCAATTATATATGTGAACTTTTAGATTAGTTTTCAAAACTTAGTTTTATGAATGAAGCATAGATCAAACTTTATGTGTATAAGTTTTCCTTTTAAAATCTTAAAACGTTTTGTATCAAATTATCGATTAAGTTAAGCTCAACATGAGAAGTGTTAAATATATATATTAGTCCATTTGACCATAACATACAATTATATGTCCTATCACACTATTAACTTCTATGTACAACACATTCAATCATCACAACAATATAAGCAACAATTAAGACATATAGGCAAGCATAGATATAAAGCGATAAATGCAAGAATGAATGAAAAGAGATGAGAGAAAGAACATGCAAACCGAACACGATGATTTATAGTGGTTCGGCTACAAGGACACCTTCCTTGTTCCTACTCCACTCCCCGAGTCACCTACTCGAGAGTTTTCTTCACTACTCAACAAGCTCCCTTTTGGCGGAGAAAACCTTACACACCAATTTACACACCACAATAACTTCACACCTTAATCATAACAACTACACACCTATTCACTACTTAATCACACCACTTCTTCACACCTATCTTCTACACACCAATATTCTACATACCAATCATCTACACACCAATCTTCTACACACCAATCTTCTATACTCTTCACACCTATCTTCTTCACTCCTAACTTCTTCACAACTTAATACTTCCTAACTCTTTCTTCACACCAAGAGTATATTCACACCTTCAAGGCACTAATGTCTTGACACCTTCAAGCCACTAATGTCTTCACAACTTCAATGCACTAATGTCTTGACACCTTCAAGGCACTAATGTCTTCACAACTTCAATGCATTAATGTCTTGACACCTTCAAGCCACTAATGTCTTCACAACTTCAATGCATTAATGTCTTGACACCTTCAAGCCACTAATGTCTTCACAACTTCACATAAGCACTAACTAGATCCTAATACATCTTTGGGTTTATGATAGGGAGGATACTTCTCTTGCACTTTAAGTGATGAAAGATTGGATCACTTGAAACAAAGATTAATAATCTTATGATCAAAGGGTTTTAGAAGGATGTTTAGAGAGAATTGGATCTGAAAATATTTGTGCAAAAGGTTGGAAAAATTCCAGGTTTGAGGTGGTATTTATAGGGAAAAATTTCTGACAAAATCTGACAGGGGAGCGTGGCCGGTCCCCTTAATTGTGTGCCGGTCCCCTTAAAATTAAGGGGGCCGCCCCTTATAATTAAGGGGGCCGCCCTACTGAAACGGCCAGATTTTCTGTCTTTTAGTGGGGAAAGTTTATTTGGTGAAAAACTAACTAATTTTGGTTAAAAGTTTGAAATCATATATTTAGTATGATTAAAACATTTTTCTTTATTACCAAAAGTGTTTTTCAAAAATATATAATAAGTTTATATAATTAAATAAACTTTGTATTAGTTAATTAAATACCCCTTTGATCATGAAATGTATTAAACACTTGTTTATCCATACCTTAAGTGATTGTTGAAGCATACTTGAGACGTTGAGATGTCGAGGCTTGTTGACGTAAGAATGCATAGATGAATTGTGATCACAAGTAACTTAAGCACTTTACGTTATATGTTGTAACTTACATTTTTGTCATCATCAAAACATGAAGAGGATGTTTAGATTAAATATCGTAATATTCATGCCAACATGATGCTTATGTGATAATTTTATTAATTAAAGGTTTAATTATGGTAACTTGAATAATTAAGGGATTAAATTGTAACATTGGAAACTAAAGGGTGTAAAGTGTAAAATTGACATATTTGGCATCCTTGACTTATGTTTATGTATTACAATGTGAATATCATCACTTGTGACCCCTAACTTGTTATATTGACACTTTTTGCCCTAAAACATGTTCGGTGATCTAACGAAACCCTAATCTCAGAAAATGACTATAAAATGAAATCCGTGATGCATGAGGCTATGAAACTTGATATGGTATTAAAACTAACCTATAAGAATATTCTAACATTGGAAAACTTGCTAAATTGGGTAATCTGCTAATTATGGAAAGTTTCTAAAAATTGGAAGATAACTAAAAGAGGTAACTTATGTGAAATGAACTCGTCTTGATTCGTATCCATTCTCTTCTAGGTTCGGTGAAGCGGGAGTGATCCACTACTTCTTGATTGTTTGACCTTGCTTTTGCGTTTGGACTACGGTACAGATATTCCGTACTCTTTCAGCAAGAGTACAACTTCTTTCTCTCTCATGACCTTTCTCTCTCTCTCTCTCTCTCTCTCTCTCTCTCTCTCTCTCTCTCTCTCTCTCTCTCTCTCTCTTATATTGCTTGATATTGAACCCTTGATATTGAACCCTTGATATTGAGCCTTGATATTGACCCTTGATATTGAACCTTGATATTGACCTTGATAATTGAACCTTGACTTGAACCCTTGATTATGACTTGACCACTTGTACATGACATTGAACCATGAACCCTTGACCCATCTGTATTTTACCCAGGAGCTACTTGTTGTGGAGTAGCCACAACCATAGCATTGATGCACCAATGTTATGTACTCTAGTGTGGTTGGAGAGATGTACTACACCGTCCCTGATTCTTGTGATCTACTGCTGCTATGATTATTATGATTATTGTTATTGGCCAGCAGGGGCGTATGGATGCATCCTAGATTTTTCTTGACTTGTCTTGGGCTAAGGCCATCTTGATTATGATATGGACTACATGATATATATTACTTGGTGACTGGGCGTGTGTGCATTACAGCCCCTCACATCTTTGGAGTTGATCACTCCATCTTGGGATACTTGACTTGAAATACTTGACTTGATATTTGTGTGCCTGTGGGTTAAATATTGATAGCCTTGACACTTGACACCTGATAGCCTTGACCCTTGACACTTGACACCTGATAGCCTTGACCCTTGACACTTGACACCTGATAGCCTTGACACTTGACACTTGACACTTGACACTTGACACTTGATACCTAATACTTGATACTTGACACTTGATACTTGACTCTTGGTACTTGACCTTGCAAACTATTGAAACTTGATCTTGCTTAATTCTTGGAAACCTTGAAGCTTGGTAACCTTTGACACTATACTTAAACCCTTGACATTATACTTGACGATCCTTGAAACTAGTTAATCATTGCTATTACACTTGACGATTCGGGATGCTTAACCTTGATGACTTTTCATATTTAACCTTGAAAATTCTTTGATATACCTTGTGACACCATATGTAATTTCTATTCATACTCTCTTATCTTATTACTTGATGTGCTTGTTATCATCATATCTGTTCACTGAGCTTTTTATGCTCAGCCGCGTATTCTTTTCCATGCGGCAGGTACTTAAGCTAGGATGCGGGGTTTAGCTTTGGGGATGAGAGAGTGTGGACCAAACTTAGAGTTCCCTTATATTATGGACATGGTTTTATTATTGTAATTCCCTTATTTTGGAATTCATTTGTAACCTTGTACTCATTGTATTATGAAAGTATAAAGCTTGTGTTTTGCTCTGTTGGATTCTATTTATTGTGATATCTGTACCCTTGACGGGTTGGGGTGTTATAATTTATGGTATCAGAGCCAGGTTGACGACTTATAATACATAACCTGGACCTGTGAATTTTGGGACCATTAGGTTTCCACTGTAGGAACATTGATGAACACCTTGAGAACTTGATTTAGGATTCTTCCCTGTGCGAACTTAAGTTTATACCTGTGAGGATTGGGTAGATATTAGGCTTCCTTCGGCATACCTTTACATTTCGTGTTTATTCTTGACTTCCCTATCCTGATCAATTGGTAACCGTTCAGATGGTTAAATCTCATCACTCTGGATTACCTAACGAAGACCGAATGAAAATGGTGACTCAGGCCATAAAGGATGTTTTGAGACAGACCCAGCGCGTAAGTACGAGTAAAGGAACTACTGTTAATGCTACGGGCTGCCAGAAGGCGGAGGACAAGAAGAAAGAGAAGTATGAAACTACAACAATTGATAACAAAAGTATTGGCACCAAGTATTGCGGAAATTGCCATGAGTTGGCAGAAGAAGAAGAGAGAGATTGCAAAAGTGGCTTCGCTAGCCGCCTTTTGCCGCAACACGAGAATAATAAGAATGGCTGGATTAGTGAAAGAGAGGAGGAGAAGGAAGAGAATGATGTGGACTCCGATCTAGAGTCTACGGCGACCAGCCACTATAATCCAAGTTGAATGAAGGGAATTTGTAATCATGAACTAGTTTCTTTTACTCTTTTGTTTAACTTCAAATTTCATTTCCATTTCCAAGTTACTCTCATTGTATTAAAATTTTGAATTAAGTTTCCCTCTTGTGCGCTTTGTTATGGGAATCTTGATGATTTTGGAAGTATTGGTACGAGGGTTTTGCACCCTAAATTAATTGACTTGATAAATTCCGTTTCTTTCGGATAATTCTCATCTTTTGACCCCATTGACGGTGTTAGCAACTAGCATTCCACGCGTATCATTTTGACAATACTACAATCTTCGTATTCGCAATAAGGCACACTTGGGCTATGAAGCTGAACAAACTTCCAACCTTTCGAATAGCTGACTTGTCCGCCTAAAGACTCTTGATAAACCTTACACTTGATCCTAATTCGTGAACTATCCGTCTGGTTTGACGAATGTAGTTACAATTCTGTTTACCTTGATATAATTTTGGACCTACCCTTGAAAATCTGTTCCCATGACTTCACTTGAAAGACTGAAGAAACAAATGAAAGAACTTCTAAGAAATGGGTTACTAACCAAGAGTAAGCCGTGAAGTATACCAGTTTTATTGGTGAAGAAGATGAGAGACGACGTAGAGTGAACGTGAAGGTTTCTTTAGATGATTGTGAGGCCGTAATTGTATTTCGTGATAATAAGTTAACTATTCCAATTGTATTGGCTATCACGTCAACTATTTTCGTGTACATGATGAGGTTATGTTTTCGTGAATATTTGGAGAAATTGTATAGTACGACATTGTGGTACGTTTTGAAATGGAGTTATGAGTGGAGGTTATTTTGAAATCGCTTTCCGTATTCGTGACGACTACTATGACGGTTAGTGACGCTAATGGTATTAGCTAAAGCTCTGACCATCTTGTGAAACTGAGAAACACCGTTTTCTCGTGAGTACTTGGACAAACAGTCATGGTATGACGTAATAGTACATTAAAAGACGAGAAAGGACATGGAAACTATTTTGTACCTTGTTGAGATTTGGCGACCACTTGTGCATTTTGGGGAAATTGATAATTGTTGGACAACGGTGTTCTTAGATTAGAATATCTCTTTAAATTCCGCAAGATCTAAAATTTGCACCAAGTGATCAAGACCGACAATAAATTTGAAATTCTAGTCTTTTAAATCTTACAGAAGAATCTTGGAAGATGATTACCAGTTTGCGTCAACTAGAAACTTATGAGAAGATTAACTTCACTGCCTGACCTGGAATTGTCAACAACAGTGGCTACCATGAAGAGTGAAGACACTCCTTACAAGACAGAAGTGTTGACAATGCAGGGAACAAGAGCTGGGCAAAGTGGCGAACCTGGAGCTGATGAAGACATGCAGTTTCACTTCCCTATTCATCTTGGTTGTACTAAGATGAATTAAGAGTGGAAGCAGACTGGATGATGAAGAAATTTAAAGGTCGTGTCAGAATTTGCATTACTCCATCGCATTCCAAGAAGAACTGCGGAAGGCTTGATGAATCAGACTCAAGATCACAGTTTTGTGTCATTTCCAGATTGATAGACAAAAGAAGATAGATTGCTTGGACTTGAAGACATTTGATGTTTAGTATCGGTGATCTTTGGAACAAACCATTTTGTTGTTTGAAAGAGTTGATTGTGTGGAAGATGAAGTTTATGTTAACTAATGCTCACTCTTGTTAAATTCTTGAGTTTCGTTACTTGGTAATGTGATCCTGGGATGATTTAGGTTCTCCAATATCATCTCTGTTTCGTGTTCATTCTGCGTATGCTTGATATTAGTCTTGTTTTGGAAATTTGGCAAATTTTGGGAAGATGGATGCTTTTGAGACAACGTACCTTGATTGTTGATATGTTAGAATTCCGTTACTCTTGCGAGTAGTCTTGTTTTCCTCTAGTTATTCATTGAGACTTCCGCTGTCTTGTTATTGGATGTTCCTCTTAGTTATGACGTTTGATGTTGGTTGACCTCTTAGGTGATAGAAGTAATAGGTGAACTAAGATTGACTTGTTTGTTTACGACTCGTGATAAAGTATGACCATCATGAGAGCATATTTATATGATGCTAGTATTATGACGCCTGGCCAACGTGATAATACTCACATCATATAACGTGCACTTATTGTGGTTATAGGATATCTTGGGGAGTATCTAAGAAGTTTAGAATTTGAACTCCATTGAAATTTCTGCGACTGGTGAGACTTTAGGTTCATTCTACCTATGCGTTGACTCTACATCTGTTCGTTGGATAATTGGATTAAAAGTTAACTCTCGATTTTGTATTCTGTTGACCTCGATACAACTGTCACCAATCTCAAACTCTTTGAAGAGATCTCTACTGCTCGATACAGTTAACTTGACTTGAAATTCTGTTCGTATCTCATATGAACTTTCCAGAAGATACAATTATCATCCTCTACATATGGTGTCATACCCTTTTGATCATATTCAACCAGATATGTCACTTGCAAACTCTTGATAGACAGGAGAGAGTCATGAGAAATAAGTTTTTCATTTTGTTAAAGTTCCTTGGAAGAACCATCCACCACGTGAGGCTACCTGAGAGACCGAGGAGTCTATGCGAGCCAGCTACCCCCATCTTCCTGTGTAATCTGGTAGACTCTCGTTTGTTTCGTTACCTATTTCTTCATTCATTTTCGTGGACGAAAATTCTTTTGAGGGGGGAATAGTTGTAAAACCCACAAATTCCATAATAAGTGAAATTACTAAAATGCCCTTGATATTTAAAAATTTCAATAAAACACTTATAAACACCAAATAAATCACAAACACTTAATAATTGACAACCTATGACATATGATAATTTTAATATTAACTTTATAATATTATAGATGCCATAAAAATACTTGACACATTTATTTTGTTGGAATTGGGCCGAAATACATTTTTGTGTACACATTTTAATGATTTAAATGCATAAACTAAAGATAATAGCATGATATACTTGGAAATGGTTTGCAAATCAGTTTATGGGCCGAAAGTCACTCAACCCCCATCCCTATACACGGATTCAATTTAATTTCCACACTTTATACATTTTTCAAAACCCTAAAAACACCACAAAAATCCCAAACGATGGCTCATACCTCTTGGGGGTTCTTGAATAATTTTAGTGGTTTCTCTCATACCCAAGGAAGGTTAGAAAAATAGTGGGTGTGGCTGGGATAGCTTGGTTCGAAGGTTGGAGTTTTAGTTGTTCGATTATTCCAAACCGAGAAGAAAGAATTGTTCTGCTTCTTTTCAATTGTTAATTCTTCAACAAGGTAATTTTTATATGTTCTAAGATTAATATGAGACGTGGGAAAAATATCCATGCACTCCAGAAAAATCATTTGAATTAAAACACAATCAAAAACCCTAAAAACAAGGAAAATTGATAATCGGCTACATGTATTTTTCTGGGTCTTGTTCATATTTTTTCGATTCTTATACATGTTTATATTACTCATATAAAATAGATTAAAAATTATTTGAAGCTTGGAAATCGTTGTGGGAATTATTTTGTTTTTACCGATTTAAAGAAAAATTGAAAAGGGATTGATTTGCCTATTAAACTAGGGTTTCTTATTTTTACTGTTTCATTTATGATATTATTGATTGAAAATTAATGTTTTAGGGTTTTGGAAAAATTAGGGTTAAGGGTGTGTAAATTAAATATATACCGATTACACTTTTTGATATAAAAGGGGGTGTTTGGTAATTTATTAAACCTAAGGGTTATTTTTTTTAATTATAAAAGTACATGGGAAATCTGTATAAAATCAGTATGGGGGTGTGTTGTGTGATTTTGATAATTAAAGGGTGTAAATTGTAAATTAAATATGAAAAGGGGCGAATTGAAATTATATAAATGCAAGGTTTTGTTTTGGAAACTTATATAAATATAAAGGGTGATTCGTATAAATTATAAAAATGGTAGAAAGTGTAAGTTTTGTAATTAAAAGGATTTTATTGTAATTTATATAATTAAAAAGGTATAATTTGTATTTGATTTAAATGGAGGGACTATTATTGTAATTAAATGATTTCGACTTGAATTAATATAAGAGGGACTAAAATTGACATTTTATGATACTTGATGGATTTATGTGGTTATGTGATTAATTATGTGAATTATATTAATTTGATAATTAAAAGGTGTAAATTATAAATATGATAACTAGAGGGACTAAAAATGTAAATATGGGTAATTATGCATATCTCGACCTAAAATAACTTGAGGGACTGAAATTGTCATTTTTGTATAGTTGTGATGCTTATGTGATAATTTTATTAATTAAAGGTTTAATTATGGTAACTTGAATAATTAAGGGATTAAATTGTAACTTTGGAAACTAAAGGGTGTAAAGTGTAAAATTGACATATTTGGCATCCTTGACTTATGTTTATGTATTACAATGTGAATATCATCACTTGTAACCCCTAACTTGTTATATTGACACTTTTTGCCCTAAAACATGTTCGGTGATCTAACGAAACCCTAATCTCAGAAAATGACTATAAAATGAAATCCGTGATGCATGAGGCTATGAAACTTGATATGGTATTAAAACTAACCTATAAGAATATTCTAACATTGGAAAACTTGCTAAATTGGGTAATCTGCTAATTATGGAAAGTTTCTAAAAATTGGAAGATAACTAAAGAGGTAACTTATGTGAAATGAACTCGTCTTGATTCGTATCCATTCTCTTCTAGGTTCGGTGAAGCGGGAGTGATCCACTACTTCTTGATTGTTTGACCTTGCTTTTGCGTTTGGACTAAGGTACAGATATTCCGTACTCTTTCAGCAAGAGTACAACTTCTTTCTCTCTCATGACCTTTTCTCTCTCTCTCTCTCTCTCTCTCTCTCTCTCTCTCTCTCTCTCTCTCTCTCTCTCTCTTATATTGCTTGATATTGAACCCTTGATATTGAACCCTTGATATTGAGCCTTGATATTGACCCTTGATATTGAACCTTGATATTGACCTTGATAATTGAACATTGACTTGAACCCTTGATTATGACTTGACCACTTGTACATAACATTGAACCATGAACCCTTGACCCATCAGTATTTTACCCAGGAGCTACTTGTTGTGGAGTAGCCACAACCATAGCATTGATGCACCAATGTTATGTACTCTAGTGTGGTTGGAGAGATGTTCTACACCGTCCCTGATTCTTGTGATCTACTGCTGCTATGATTATTATGATTATTGTTATTGGTCAGCAGGGGCGTATGGATGCATCCTAGATTTGTCTTGACTTGTCTTGGGCTACGGCCATCTTGATTATGATATGGACTACATGATATATATTACTTGGTGACTGGGCGTGTGTGCATTACAGCCCCTCACATCTTAGGAGTTGATCACTCCATCTTGGGATACTTGACTTGAAATACTTGACTTGATATTTGTGTGCCTGGGGGTTAAATACCGATAGCCTTGACACTTGACACCTGATAGCCTTGACCCTTGGCACTTGACACCTGATAGCCTTGACCCTTGACACTTGACACCTGATAGCCTTGACCCTTGACACTTGACACCTGATAGCCTTGACACTTGACACTTGATACCTAATACTTGATACTTGACACTTGATACTTGACTCTTGGTACTTGACCTTGCAAACTATTGATACTTGATCTTGCTTAATTCTTGGAAACCTTGAAACTTGGTAACCTTTGACACTATACTTAAACCCTTGACATTATACTTGACGATCCTTGAAACTAGTTAATCATTGCTATTACACTTGACAATTCGGGATGCTTAACCTTGATGACTTTTCATATTTAACCTTGAAAATTCTTTGATATACCTTGTGACACCATATGTAATTTCTATTCATACTCTCTTATCTTATTACTTAATGTGCTTGTTATCATCATATCTGTTCACTGAGCTTTTTATGCTCAGCCGCGTTTTCTTTTCCATGCGGCAGGTACTTAAGCTAGGATGCGGGGTTTAGCTTTGGGGATGAGAGAGTGTGGACCAAACTTAGAGTTCCCTTATATTATGGACATGGTTTTATTATTGTAATTTCCTTATTTTGGAATTCATTTGTAACCTTGTACTCATTGTATTATGAAAGTATAAAGCTTGTGTTTTGCTCTGTTGGACACTATTTATTGTGATATCTGTACCCTTGACGGGTTGGGGTGTTACATTTTTCATCACAGATCTATGCCAAGACTCGTACGGAAACCTTTTCAATACTTTTGAAGTCTCAGTTTTGCTTTCGTGTTACAAAGTTCGATCAAGACTTTTAAAAGTCATCCAAACGAAAGTAAAACATCATCGACTCCTTTCTGAAGACCCCTTCATTTTTTTTTCCGAAAATAAAAGAAAGTTTCAAAACAATTATGTTATAAACTTTCTTTGATTCGATTAAATGGAACTCAATCATAACGTAAAGGAAAGGTATAAATCTCAGATTTGTTATTTCGTGTTCATTACGGGATGTATCAAAATCTTTAAAGGTTCACACGAATAACAATCATCACTGATTTCTTTCGAAGCTTAGCTTCTTTAAAATATTCGAAAATGATAAAGATTGAACAATATCTAAATAGATATCATCCTTTCTTTCTTTTGGTTTAACAAAAACGAAACATGAAGTAAAAACCTACCTGTGGCCTCGTCTTTGCAAAATCTTGAAGCTTATTGTTGAAGGAAACAAAAGATGAGTGCACTTTGGTTATAACAGCAGCAAGAAAGAAATAGAAGGAGAGTGATTATTGTTTGAGAAGAGTCTGTGATACGGTTTTTGTTTATGATGGTGATGATTGAAGCTGCGTAAATTTTTGTTTAATGGAAAATGAGATATGTTTGATGAAGGTGAGAGATGTGTGTGGGGGTGGAAAATTTGATGTGTGAGATTAGGGTTAGGGATTTGAGTTAATATGAATTATTAATACCGTGATATTAGGGTATTGATCTGGATCGGGTTGCATTTTGCTTGGGCCTTGTCTTCCGATTCTTGGGCTAAAACAAGTAATCATTTGAATCGGGCTGTATTATAAGGTTGATACACAAAAGTATTGGTTTTGGGCTGTCTTGTTATTCCAATAATGCATAATATTTTGGGCTGAAAATTTAATAACTAGTGTATTATATACATTATGTAAAATTTGGGATATTATTTGGGAAAAAAATGTTGTATTTTGGTTGTCACAAATGTTCTCGAGGTTATGTATTTTTGAGAAAAACGGAAAACTATACATACAAAACCTTAGTTTTCAAACCCTAATTTACCAAAAAATTCTAAAGAATTAGGGCGTATTGTGTCAAGAACCTAATCAAGATTCACTCAAACGTCAAGATGGCTGAGAATTTGGACTTGGAATGTCAAAGTGATTACGGAGTTGATTTGGTAGTACTAATTTGAGTTTGAAGTGGAATTTCACGAAGGCGCGTACTTATTTTATATTGAAGTCGGGGTTGGTTGGATGCATGACTTTCAATGATAACTTGCTCGTGCTTAACATTTAAATTGAAGACTTGGTTTATCTAGTTACCAGTAGTCGGGGTGGATGGTTGAAGACCTGGTTAACTATCACTTAAAGGAGTTACATTATAGTACTCAGTGTCACAGGCTGAAGACGTTGTGGATAATCTCAAGAGGTGATGAAAGTCTCATATTTTGTCAGGATGGTATTGAGTACTTAGAGATTTGCATGGTGCACAAATTATCTACATCGTTCTTCCAACAACAGTGCAAGCTTAAGTAACAAATTTGGGGAATTCTACTTCATTTTCAAGGTTGGTATATCGGGTTTACTTCACTAAGTGGTCACAGCAATAGCCGACAGAATACAAGGTTGGGTTGTTTGCCAAAGGGTTTAAGGGTTGAGATGTGATCAACAATTCTCATGGAATATTCGGCACTACAACACGTCAAAGATACTTAACAGTCTAAGCAAAATCTTTCTAGATCCTTCAATGTCATTCATGTTTGCTTAAGACAAGAACTTCTCGTGTATATGGTCGTACACGTCAATGATGCTTCCGAAAGTTTGAAACCATCATGGGGGAGAAACGTGTACTTTGATGATATAAGGTCAACCTCTAAGGGGAAGTAGTTTATACTACTTTACTTAGTATGGTTCGTGAAGTATTCTACATATGTGAGAAGAATTGTTGTTGATCTCTTGCATGTTCCTACAAACATATATTCACCAAAACCAGATTTGTCATAACACATTCAATTTTTCATTGTCTCACGGTTTCTTCTTGGTTTTGTAAAATCCTGCGAAAGAATCTATTTCTCGGTTTAAATCATAGATTTGTAAAATCCCGTGATGATGAAACTTTCCTGGAGAAAGAAAAGTGCGTTTCTGGATCTTAATTGACACTGGTGCTACGGCATCAACTTCGAAGAAGGGATAATGTATGTACTTCATGTATTGGATGAGTTTTGACATATTTCATGGCATTTGGGTTATAACGAACTCTTACGGGGTTATATGTTTTTATGGGGTTATGTGTGTTTGACAAGATCGGGATAAAACCATTATCAAAGTTCATTCAAAACATCAAAGAGGCTAGAGTTGGGCAGTTAAACCACAAGATGTGACTTCGGCGTCAATTCATTATTATTTATTTGAGGTTGAAGTGAAATTTCACGGGTGCGTGTACTTAGTATCTGAAGATATCGAGGTGGTTGGATGAAGATTCTTCGAGATCCTTGTTCGAGCCTTTAACCTTTACAATGAAGAAGACTTGAATATCTAGTTATTTTTGGGATTCTTCCTTTCTATTACCACAAAATAACTATCATTTTAAGGAGTTACGTTATAGCGCTCAGTGTCACACGAAGTTGTGGATATTCAAGAGGTGATGTACGTCTTATACTTGATGGTTGGTTGGTTGAAGAGTATAGAGTACTTAGGGATTCGATGTTGCACGAACTCTCTATACCGCTCTTTGTCACACATTTGTGCAACACAAGTTTGGGTTATTTTACTTCAGTCTCAAGTTCATCATATTGGGTTTTACTCCATCAGTAGTCACGACATATAGCCAACAAAATGATAATGGGGTTGGTAACGAGTTAGCAGAGAGAAGAAGAAAAGAGTGAAATGACGTTTGAACACTTCAGTTCAGGCCTCGTTCTTCAACATAATGGCGTCTGTTGACAACACTTCAGGCCCCGTTCCTCAAAGAAAAGAAGGGTGTACGCTTCAGTGCGCCTTATCTTCGGAAGAAGAGAAATCTTCTTATTTATGACCATTCTCATCAACAAGATTCATGCTTTTCCCATGTTCGTACAGACATCAAGTGGATAAACGTGCATTGGATTATATTTGTGTGCTTCACTTATTCTATCAAAAATTGCAAACAGGCATATGCAATTTTTGAGGGGGAGAAGAGAAAGGATGAAGAAACTACATGTTGATGAAGTTTGTAGAATGGTCATTCAGCTCTTGTACGCAGATATTTTCTCCCTCTAAGGTTTAACACATTTCAACAAGTGGTAGGCATATTGCAAGCTTCATTGAACTCTTCATTTGCTAAGCCATTGATGAGGAAACAAAAGAGGGCTGCTTCAAGAGTGTTTTTAATCATCATCTTCTTCGCAGTAGTTTTTGGTGCTACACACATATTTATGCTGCATCTGATAAATTTCAACCATCACGGAATCTCAACTATGGCAAAACTGTCATTGCATGCCATTTTTGAGGGGGAGAACAAGCGTATGTCCTTTTCCTTTCGACTATGGCAAAAATGTCATTAGCATGCCACTTTTGAGGGGGAGAATAGGTGTGTGTTCTTTCTATTCCTTCGTAGGAGGAGTAATGTGTATGATGGGGTTATAAATCATGAAGGGATCGAGCTTAATTATTCATGTCGGGGAAATTAATGTCTACCTCTCCGATATATTCCGTGGTTTGTTACTCTGTTTGAGTTCTATAGTTATTGCGGGGATTCAAACTTGGTGTTATCATTTAGTACTCCAGTTGGTTGATTGATTCAGATAAAGAAGAATATGGTTAATATCAAGACCTTCAAACGTGATCATGACGTTAAAGTGTTGAATCTATAAAAGGGTATGGTTAGTTTGAGGGGGAGCCGATTTAGAAACTTCACAAGTTCTTGAAAAGGCTCGTTACATATGATGACCTAATTGAGGGGGAGCAAACTCAATTAGTCATCATCTCATGACTTCTGAATACTTCAGCTCAGGAGTCGTGAGGTTTATCAACATTTTCTCACAGGCAAATATTATTATTGATAAAGGGTTTCCAATTATAGATAAAGGGCTTCCAGTTAATGCTTTATGTACACATCATTATGATGATTCCGATTAATCGCAACCATTAGGGGAGAGGAATGTGTACACCAAGGACGCACAACAAGTTCACGTGATCGGGCTTAACCACTTATTCTGGGATTGATAACCGCAGAGATGATCAGTGGTTCAACTTGTTACTTTGGTAGTATCACTTCATGTGCACATCACGGGCTGATTAATCGCAACCATCAGGGGAGAGAGAAATGTGTACATCAGGGACGCACAACAGGTTCACATGATCGAGCTTAATCAGTCATTCCGGAGTTGATATCCGCAGAGATGATCAGTGCTTCAACCTATTACTTTGGTGTTATCGTTTCTTCTTGTCTTTGGTTACATGTGTACATTATGGGCTGATTTGTTATATGTAATATGACTGGAATGCATTTGGCAAGATGAAGATGTTGATATTCTATTCCCCAAATGGACAACCATGAAGAAGGTCGAGTCTACAGTCTGTTCTACATTTTCTTCTGCTTGTTAGAAGACTAAAGACGATATGCATTTAATTATCAAAAGACTTCTTCATATTCAAGGCATTCATCGGAAAGGTTGTTAATTTGGGGGAGAGCACTAATTAGGGGAGAGTGATAAGTCTGAGTTAATCCCTAATTAGATGTTCTCACATTGCTCTTCAGCAAGTTGATTCTCACAGGACACATTTGAGCTAATTTTGTTCTTCTCACAAGATTTCAAGAATATGTGCATAAAATGTGTTGCTGATTTTGAGGTATCAAAACCAGCAAGGGGGAAGGAGACATACATCGGAACGCACAACAAGTATACGTGATGAACTTTATACTTCTACTTAATTGAAGTTATTTCGGGAAGACAAATGTCATAACCGCAGAGAAGATCAATGTTTTAACTCGTATCTTTTGATGTATTATTCCAACTACGTAGGGGAAGAGATGTAAGAAACAGTTTCTGATAACAAAAGACGTACACAATGGATTGTGTGTGTACTTCGTGTTTCTGAGCTTCATATAATGAGACTGATTGCATCATTTCTACTACTTGGGGGAAGTGGTCTCTGGATACTTTTGGTACGCATTACTTCAGCCTTCAGCAGGGAAGAAAGATGAGAAGAACTAGTCAAGCATGAGATGATACGTTGCTGAGCTATCAAAGCTTCACATTGAGAAGGCTCAAGTTCAGACGACAGTTCAGGAGCCTCGAACGCTTTGGTGGTGAAAGTTTAAGAGATGTTGACTACTGACTTCTACTACGTGCAGACCGATATCCTCTTTTCGGTACTCATGTCGACATCCTCTTAAACTGCATAATATCCTTTGTGCATATTTTAAAAACCAAAAAGAAAATAGAAAATTATAAAACCAACAAAATCCATAAAAATCGGAAAAACAAAAAAATTCCAAAAATATTCTTCTCGCGACATGTCTCTCGTGTAATCAATATTATGTACGTTTCTATAAATGTCATTCAATAATGACACAGAAACATACATATGCTTGAGCGAGAGTTTTTCTATTTTTTCCAAATAATGTTTTCTAAAACATGTCGCTTCTCAAAATCTTCTCTAAATATGGCTTGCAGTCATTTCAGGCTGTAACCCGGACTTCAAAATTATGGCTTGCTATTACTTCAAATAGCAACCCGTTCGTCAAAAATGGGGAAAGCATGTCGCCAAAAAGACGGTTGTTCCTCTCACTGGGTGATGTTCACCCAGGCACGGATTACTTTATATCCGTGTTTCTTCGATTTAATGTACGTTTCAGTGCATTATTTCTTATTTTAGAAGAGAAGTCTTCTTTCTATCAAACAAATATTTTTCTTTCTATGATTCTTCAGAAAATTATTTGTGGTTAAAATGGTGGTTTAAAACAATATTTGAAAATCAATTGTGCTTAGATTTTTAATAAAATTTGCCACTCAATCTATGACAAAAGGCTTAAATTTTTCATTAAAATTTTAAATAGAAAACTGGTCATATATTGAGGGGGAGAGTGATTTCAAATTTTATTTTAGATCATCAAATGTTTTTCTTTGTTCGGCTCAAGTAGTGAATTAATATGTGCTGTTATGCGTCAGAATATGAATATTTTCGTGAGTTTCGTGTTAAACTCTAAATCTTTTATAAACTCATCATAACTGACAATAACAGAGTTCCTCATAATTTGAGGGGGAGCATTAATATGTTCCAATATCGGCTTGTATAAATCAGACACATTTTCTCTCAAATTTTTCTCCAATATTTAAATCAATTGGGATCCAAAATCTCAAAAGATTTGAAATTTTTGATCGGGGGAGAGAATGTGATTTAAATATATAATCTGATAAAAAGTGATCATTAAAGACTCAACCAGGCACTCCTCCCTCCATGTGCTAAACTATTTCGAATACCGATGCACATGTTGAGGGGGAGCATTTCTGTAAGATAAAAAACAATTGAGGTACAAATGCTTTGATATCAAATATCGCGAGTACCTTGATTGATTTTCAATTGGTTTTAAGGTGGAGAGAACAATACCAAAGACCGACCATTTTACTTTATGCAATGGAGTCATAAGGATGATAAGGTTAGGTATTAGTTCCCATGATCCACCAGAACCGGAGGGATCTTCCCAGGGACAATCCTCTAGTTAGAGTAGAAGTCCTTAGGAATGATTAAAAAAAAAAGGAGAAAAGTGAGATAAGGGAAGAGTGCCGACTGAGATGGAGCTAGGACTGGAACAAACCCAATGAAGTCTCGGTAAGCACAGAAGGGGTTGAAGAATGAAAAATAAATATAACGAGAAAGGGTAAAAAGAAATAGCCCTCCATATATTCAACCTTAGGGCAGAAACCGGGTTCAACTCATATGCTACTGGTGGTTACTAAGGTAACACTAGTATTGAAGACAAGACGTCATGGACCCAGTGACGCACTACACTAACCTTCCTAGCCACTCAAGTTCTCTTAAAAGGACTTGTTTCATTCTCACGGGGAACCCTACATTATGTATCGACCGCTCATTGCGAGCCATGTTGATACTAAAACAGGAGACGCCTCTCCAGTCTCCAGGAGCGGATCAAAACGCACTATTGAGTCTAGAGCTAAAGAGATCATCCATAAATCTCATTAAGACACATTTACAATATGCTTACTGTTTCACACAATGTGAAAAGTAAGATAATATATTTAGAGTCCTACGCATTATCCTTGCGGTATTGCCAGAACATCTGAGTGATATGCAATTATTCACGATGAAGATGGAAATCCTGCTAGAGTGAACATCAATCAAGCTCTTGGTAGGTGACATGTGAGATCCTTCATGGATGAAACTAGTGACAACTGGAAAGCAACGATGGGGCGATTCGTTTTTGAATCAAACTTGTTCCAGGAAATGAATTGACGGATACTTTTGGAAAACCCTTCGATGTGCTCAACTACTTTCTTTCGAGCACATTCACTGCGCATAATGTTCAAACAAAAGTATTTGACATAAAATTGATGTTTATCATAAAACTCTCGTTGTATTGCAAAATCTCTTTCTCTAGCAATACGCGATTGTTTTTTCAATATCAATTTCCTCATTAATCGGTGAATCATTAATTCACCAGTTCACTCACTCCGTGTTATCTACTTTGAGATGCTCCAGTTTGAGAACGGCTAGTACAGCTGCGAAACCCTGTCAAGGAAGTTCTTCGAAATTCTACCTGATCACAGGCAGTATTTATATTGATTAATGGGGAACCGTGGTTCTTGCAACCCTATTCAATGAAGGTGAACAAAGACACTTTCGTGTGTTATTGCTAACTGTTGTTTGCAGGAACACCCGATGGTTGCAGCTGATGGCAAATGAGACGTCAATTCATAACCTCATGCTCATACCCCACACTCACAATTAAAGATATCATGAAAAGTGAAATATCAACGACAATGCTTCCGCAACTCTGATGCAAAGTTTCATGATCCAGAAAAGTGTGAGCATGACGATCCGATGGTCACTACTTCACATGGAGGCGATTCCACAAAGGATGATTTAGAGATTTACGGTGGTTGATGATCTCAATGAAAGCTCAAAGATCACACAAGTCAAAGGAACTTATGCTCAAAGATCACTACTTGTCGTATAAAGACAACACTTGAAGAATCAACGGATACAAGCTAGAGCTAAAGATCAATGTATAGAATGCTAAGATTCAATTTATTTTTTCTGGGGTGACCTCCCTTAGGGGGAGATTGTTAGGATTAAGAAAAAGGTTCGGTCACCCCATGTATTTAAAAATTAGCGTAGCTCTTAGCTTTGTATATATTAGAATAGCTATAGTCACACCGTGGAGGACGGACGGGTCTTTACCCACTGTACACCTGATCCACAGCTCGCAGGAGGGCGTATATTGTAAGTGTATATATACCCCTTCCCACACAAGGGAAGGGTTGGTTGTTTCAATACTACACACACCTCATTAGGTGTTTTCTCTCACTAAAAACATCCCCTCTCTATTCTCTCTCTCTCTCTAACTCTCACCATGGCATTCTTGTTCTTCCATCATACAAGACCACCCGAATCATCACATAATCAACATATGTTCGATCCTACATATACCTATGATTATCTTTATTTAACTCAAGCCTTTTCTGAATGTTTGGGCAAATGGCAACCCTCATGGACTCCAACATGGTTATTAAAGGCTTATTCCTCACAGTTAACAATACTGAGTTGAAGCACTCACTA
This sequence comes from Artemisia argyi, assembly GCA_030686995.1. Classification (NCBI taxonomy): domain Eukaryota; kingdom Viridiplantae; phylum Streptophyta; class Magnoliopsida; order Asterales; family Asteraceae; genus Artemisia; species Artemisia argyi. The sequence continues at coordinate 80,427,519 of CM060693.1, read as the reverse complement.
AAACCATTCTCAACAGCCTCACAATTAGTATCTAGCCTAAAGAAAGCTCTTGAACAGGTTTTAGGATCTTTTTTTTTAACTAAATACTCATGTGCTCAAGGATTTGCTTTCTTAATTCAAAGCATAAAAAGCTCTGGATAACTTGCCTTTGATGTAGCCCAAAACAATACTCTGAATTCTTCACAACTGTATTGTTTTATGAAAACCCTCGTAGATGTGTCTGGCACATTGTCTGTGCTCAGCCAATGGCATCACATCTTTGACAGCCTCAATCAAACTCTACATATATAAATAATCAATCAAAGTGAAATTACAAAGAAAGATAATTATGACAATGAATGTATAAATGTACCTTGTGTTGATCTAACATAAGTGTCAATCGATTCCCATTGGGCATACCAGTATCTTCCCCAAGAAACTCTAAAAACCATGTCCAATTATCCTTATTCTCAACATTGACTATTGCCCATGCAATAGGACATATGTAATTGTTGCCATCCCTTCCAATTGCTGTTAAAATTTCACCTACATTTGGTTTCTTTAAAAAACAACAATCTAATGCAATTATAGGCCTACAACCCAACAGAAATCCCTTTTTAAGGCATTGAAACAATAATAGAAACTATCAAAGTATGTCTTATCATATGTATTAACAGTCACACCTAGCTTAACTGTGGAACCCAATCCAATATTACCTTACCATAAGACCTAATCATAGCATAGTGTTCCTCACTGGTTGCCTGGCCTTCATGTAAAGCTGTAGGACCTTAAATCTATCAACTTTAACACAAATATGAAGCAAAGATGGTGACTTGATATATATGTATGTGACGTTTAATATTAGAAAGAGAGAATAAGATGAAGAGAACTTTTATTAAAAAGAGGCACACAATACACACACAAGCACACACCTCAAATGACTCATTTGAGGTGTTTATATAGTAAGTTACATCATGCCCTAAAAGGCTTTCCATGGGCTTTGTCTAATGGGCTTGGTTTACATTTTCTAATAAAGGCTTACATGATATACTTAATAAGTACCAAGTCCATAGCCCAATATCCTTAACTATTACAATATATGTCGACTCAATAATGATCGTCACTTTTAATGCTAACAATCTCCTCCTAAGGGTGATCATTGAGATCTCTCTTTTGTGACCTTGATCTTTGATCTTTGAAGCTTGTTCTCTTTGAACTTTGAGTCTTTCTGTAATAGCTTTGATAGCTCCTTTGTTCCAGTCATGCTTTGTGATATTTCTAGTCTTTGATCAACATCTTCAAATATTGGGGTCTTTACGTCTTTTCCAACATGCTCATACTTTGTTTGACTTTGAATCTTTGTGAAGTTCTCTTTTCTTTGACTTTAATCTTTGTTTCTTTAGTTTGTAGATTCTTTGACTTTGACTTAGAAACGTTCAGAACTTTGCTTTGCTTTGTTCTTTGAAGAGAGCTTTGCAGGGTATGAGCATGTGGATCTTTGAGTGATGGTAATGGTCTTTCTCCAAGGAACATTCATGAGTACCTGCATTAAACAGTTAGCAATAATACATCCGGTACTTACAGGTTCGGAATTAGAGATCGTCAACAGCATAGTGTGAAGACTCCTTCTAATCCTTACCAAGGCCTTCCCATTTCGGATACTCCCGAGAGAGCTTACAAGATCTACTAAGTAGATCAACGAATGGGTGAGTCACTGAAGATCACTCCACGACTGTAGACCATTTTGAGACATAGTAACCATCATGATAGATAAGGCAAGATCCGTAGATCTCATAAAGACTCTTACAACTTGTGTCCTTTTTGGCGAACACAAGTGTATTCATAGGAAGTGTATCCTAAGAGATCTTTTAATGAATCTCATGGCTCTAGACTCGATAAGTGCATAATTTGGTTTTCCTATGTGGAGACTAGGGAGAGGTCTCCTGCTTCAATATCAACCATCTCTAAGAGATAAGTTGATAGAGTACATCGGTTCCCCATGAGAATGAAACAAGCTCTTTTAAGAGAACTTGAGTGGTTAAGAAGGTTTAGTGCAGTGCATCACTGGGTCCATGACGTCTTGTCTTCAATACCGGTGTCACCTTGGTAACAACCAGTAGCATATGAATTGAACCCGGTTTCTACCCTAAGGTTGAACATTTGGAGGGCTATTTCTTTTCACCCTTTTCATAATTTTTGTTTTTAATTCTTCAACCCCTTCTTTCTCCTTTCATTCTTTTCTCCTTTTTTCAAATCATACCTAAGGACTTCTAATTCTAATCTATTTGAATTTTCCTTGGGTAGATCCCTCCGGCTCTGGTGGATCATAGGAAGGTTTTTCCTAACCTTAGTCACCTTATAACTTCATGACTATCCTATTGTTGCCATCAAACCATTTGTGAAAATCTCTCAAAGTGTTTATGATTATTAAACATCTTTGTTGTAAACACTTCGAGAGTTTTGCCTTTTCAGAAATAATCCCCCTTCATATGTGCTTATATGTATTAATGATAAATTAGCACATGTTGGGTAGAGTTAGCACTTTTTGAATTGATTGATTTTCAGTGAACATGACCGATTCGAGACACGCTTACATCACTAGTTAGACTAGCTTGAAAGTATTACCCGTCCTAGTCACATTCAAAGAAAGTCTCTTGAGACGGTACATTCTACTCAGACAAGTCCTATTCGAGACACGCTTACATCACTAGTTAGACTAGCTTGAAATTATTACCCGTCCAGGACAAGTCTTTTCGATTACTGACATTTTAAACTTCGTCAATTCATTATTCATTGGTATTTTCTGAGTCGAGCTCTTTTGAGATTCAAGATCACATTTCTCCCCCTCAAAAATAGCATATCCATGGTATTTTTGATACCGATTGAGTAAAACCTTTGTTTTTGGATAGCTTATGGGGATAAACGGATGTTTGTTATTCCCGAATTAGTTTCTTTTAAGCATGACCTTTTTGGAACATCTTTTTATTACTCCCCCTCAAAAGTAGAACATTTTGATTAAATTTAAGCTTTTAAGGATTTGAGGGAGTAATATCTTGAGCTAAAATTTTTTGATAACATTTTGAAACATTTTTCAAAATTTTGCTCAGAAAATTAAGAAGACTTTGATAAGCTTTTTGGTGAGAAGTCTTCTTATCTTTTAGGATTGTCGCACAGAAATGTACAACAGGGTCCTTTCTTTGAAAATCGCGGTTTATACACTGTTATGTGTGTATAAGCCATTATGTTTTTAGGATAAGTGCTCAAAAAATATTTAAAACCTTTGTTTTGATTTAAGCACTTTCCTTTCTTTGAAGAACGAGTCCTTAGCTGAAGTACTAAGAAGTCATAATTGAAGCCCAGGTTTCGTACTGAAGTATACGAAAGCCATTATGTTGTTAGATTAGACAACAACTTTTGGAACCCATTTAAGCACGGCGCCTACGGGGTTACCATATTTTGAAATCCATTTGTAAGTTGTGTCAATCCGAGACAAAGAAGTTGAATTCCAACGAGGACTGAAAACCGATGTTTCATTTTGAAATAAAGCTCGTGGAATCAACGGTGATTTAAAACTCTTTTTCTTTTGAAAATTGTATGAGAAACTCGGTGTCTCTCTTGGAGTTTTAAAACTTGAAGAAGAAGTTTTCCATTCATTGTTGAAACTCGATGTTTCATTTCGAAAATTCGTTTTTGACATAAATGGAAACCTTCCAGAATTTGGTTTTTTCAAAGCATAGCCATTATTTTGTTGTAGCGGAAGCATTTCAAAGTACGAATATTTCAAATGTTTTGAACGGCTTTGCTTTGGTTTCCACACTGGCTTTACCGATGTAAAACGAGAGTATGGAGTTTGAAAACTTTGATTCTTTTCTTTATGAGCACTTGCATTTGAAACCTTTTGAGGAGTAAATGTTTCAGAAAAATTAGGTCTCTTTGAAAATTTCCTTCCTTTTTGCAAAGAATAAGTAGTAAACTGAGAAACTCTTTTTGAAAATGGTTTTGAAGATTCACCTGTGTAAACCTTCTCTGAAACACTTACTTGTGGTTTAGACTCATTTGAAACTTGAGATTTTCCTGTTGATCAGTTAAGAACATCAAACTTTGCTTTTAAGGCATTGTATGACGTTCTCAAATCATTATATTCTTTTTGAAGAGAAAGATGATCTGATGATGCCAGTTTTTCTTGCAAAGAAGCATTTTGATTTTCAAGATGTGCAAAATATTTTTCATATTTGTCTGTTTCGATTGAAAAATTATTTTTGGCATCACCAAAATCATTGGTTTGTTGTGCAATCGTTTTTTCCAATTCAACAATTTTCTTTTGAAGCACAAAATTTTCTTTTTCAAAAAGATGATTTGGTGTGATCTGAGAGTCAGATTTGTTTGAAGTTTGATTCTGAACTCTTGACCGCTTGATTGAATCAAACAAGTTTTTGTAAGTCTGTTTCAAATGCTCATTTTCTTTTTGTAATGATGCCACAGCATGTTCCAACTCAATATTTTTTGTATCAAGTTCATCAAGATCAAACTTGATTTTGGTATCATCACAATTTTCTTCAAAAATCTTTTCTTTTCCTTTAAGTACTGATGTCAAAGAGTTTCAGAAGACATTTTCTCATTCTTTTCTTGAAGTTTTAGTTGGAAAGAGATACTTTGTGCTTCGAGTTTTGCCAGATGTTTCTCAAACTGAGCAGTTCTTTTTGATAGTTCTTCTTTGACATCAGCTGCTTCTTTTGAAAGCTTGGTGATTTTCTTTTTGAGATAAAAATTTTCAGATTTCAAAGAATATGTTTGTTCAAAATGCACATTCTCATACTCATGGTTGACAGATACTGACTTGAACTACTCTATTTGATTTGTGAAAAATTCTTTTTGAATATCCAGAATTAAGCATTTTTCATCAAATTCATCTTCAAGAGAGTGAACGTACTTTAGATATTCTCTCATTTCAGTTACAAGATGTTTTTCAAAGTACTTAAAACATAAGTTGATATCTTTCACACGAGGTTCAATCTCATCTTTCAAAATCTTTTTGACTTCTATCTTAAGGCGTAAATCTGAAGAAAGAGGATTAGAGAAAGCGTTGTGTGTGATGTTTTCTTGCTTAAACCAAATGACCTTTAACGTTTGCTCAATGTGGTGTTTAAGACCACAAAATAGTTTCCTTGCTTTATTTTGCCATAAATTAGCATCATAAGTAGCAAGTTGAGCTTCTTTGAAAAATCTTTTCACATTAGTGTATTTTCTTTTGAAAGGTTCTTTTGGTATATCTGTCAATTGTGTACAACCATACACAAAGCCGTGGTACGAGAATGGGTTTTTTGTTTGTTTTACTTTCAAACGTTTTTCCTCTTCAACTTTTAAACCAGCTTCAGACTCATACAAAAGGTCAGCTGACAATCCTTTTCCCATATCTTCAGTGTTATACAAAATAGGTGTCAACTTTTGCACTTTGTTTAAAAAACATAATTTTTCATTTTCCACATGAGCACTATTCACAAAACCAATCCCAGATGTTTGTTTATCAACCTCCTCATCTTTAGTAGGCAGCATGTTGATAGTCTGAGAAGTCTGTCCCAATTTTCGAAGTTTGTTCTCAAGATCGTTTGTTCGTTTCAAAAACTCTTGTTTTTCATTCTCAAGTTTTGTATTAACAATCTCAAAATTTGAATTGGTTTTCTAAAGCCTTGAATTTTCACTTTTTAAATCACTGTTCTCTTTTACAAATGCTTTAACCTTTCTGTTGTTAAGGACCATTTGTTCATCCAATTGTTTAATGGAACGTTTTTTTTAATCCAAAATAGCTTCTCTATAACGAACTTCAAGTTCTTCATTTCTTTTTAAAAGTGGTTCGACAGACTCTCCATTCATTTCAAACTTCCGAGCTTGAGATTTAAGGTTTGAGTTTTTAAATTCAAGTTTAGCTTTTCTTTTTGTTACATTTTGAAAACCTTTTTCCATTTCCATAAATCTCTCAAGCTCATTTGTCAATAAGACATTCGCTTGCTTAGCTTTACGATTGTCCTCTTTGCACTTTTCAAGTTCATGTTTGAAATTATTGATTAAAGAAGCAAATAAGGCACGATCTTGTTCATAAGTAGATCCATCCTGGGCAGGCTCACCTCTATTAGGATCCATATCTGGAGTAGCAAAAGTGATATTGCTATCATTTTGTTCCACCACATATGTGTCACTAATAGACTCAGGATGCGCAGGATGTATCTGATTATGAGCAAACACATTATCGAACACAACATTATCATTATTGTTTGAATGTTGTATCGTAGCCAATATCTCTGTGTCAAATGAAGGTCTGATGTGATCATCCTTGGTATCCCAAACAGCTTCATTCGTTTGTGTACCATCAGTATCTGAATCATAGCTAGGACTGCTGCTTTCAACTTGTTGTTCTGAAGATGTATCACTTGCCGTGAAAACCATACTAGCATCTGATGCGTTACCCTCATTGACCGTTTCATCTTCTATTTGATTATCTTTATCTGTCTTTCTTTCAATCACCTCTATTTTCTTTAACTGCATATCTTTTTCAATCTGCTCTCTTTCCCGTTTCAGCTTCTCAATCTCATTGAACTCAGCTTCCTCAGCTTCAAGCATCTTTTCGAGTTCACCCATGTTATTGATGCATTTAGTTCTGAAGGTCATATAACTTACCCGAAATTTTTGGTAAAACGCATCGATAAACTCTGACTGGTTCATTACCCAAGGGTTAAAGATACTCTGAAGTTGAGTTTGGATCACTTTAAAAGCTTCCTTGTAGTTACTCGTATGAAGTTCTTCTTCATTAAGTAGCATTTCAAGTTGATTCAGGCTTTGGATGAGTTTGTCTTTGAAATTGTGATATCGGACTTAGATGAAGTATTCAAACGCCTGATCGAACCTTGATTCATATCCATATATATTGATGACCTTCTCTACATATGACTTGAACACTGTAAACACTTTCTTTGAATCTCTCTCTTTCATTTGCATTTCTTTTTCCATTTACTTCTGATTTATGATAAAGTTGATCTTGGATCGTTCCAATGAAATAGGAGTTGTGTTTAGTGTAAGTTGATGCAAGTTTTTATGGTGAAAAATTTGATCTAAAACTTCAAACCTCAATAACTTCTTCAACGTGTCCTTCTTCTCTGTCTCACGGTCATTTTGACAGGTATTTCGTCGAAAACAGAGTTACGGTTCAAAAGTTATGGCCGTTTGAAGTTTGGTCATCAAAAGTCAAATTCTAAGCAGCAAAAGTCAACTCTTATGATCTGTTCTTATGCGTAAACCTTGATCTTATGCGTATACACTAATCTTATGGTTAACTTGAATCTTACGCGTAACTGATAACTTATGCGTAAACAAAAGTTAGGCGTAAAGAGAAGTTATGCGTAAACTGAAAGTTTAGGCGTAAACTTTTACTTTATGTGTAAGTTTTGGCTTAGGCGTAAGCAATTGTTTATGCGTAAGGTTAAAGAACCAAACAAATCTCTCAAACTTGTCCAAGCTTGAAAGATATCCCGTGTCGAAGTATTCCACTAACTTGTCCAAGCTAGGGAAGTACTGAGTAAAATTTCTGCGTAAATCTTATGCGTAACCTTACAAGTTATGCGTAAAATCCAATCTTTTGCGTAGAATCCAACCTTTTGCGTAAGATCGAATCTTAGGCGTAGAACTTATGCAAAACTTCAATCTTATGCGTAAGAATCCAATCTTAGGCGTAGGAAACCAATCTTAGGCATAGAACTTATGCAAAACTTCAATCTTATGCGTAATAATCCAATCTTAGGCGTAGGAAACCAATATTAGGCGTAGAAACTTCAACTTAGGCGTAGAAATTGAATCTTATGCGTAGAAAGAGGGTTTTATGCTTAAACTTACGCGTAGGATTGTAACTTAGGCGTAGGAAGAGGGTTTTTTTGCTAAACTTTAAGCAAAGGATGTACTATTTCAGTGAAGAACTTGGTAGTGCTTGTACTATTACGCGTAAGATGACCAAAAACTTCAAAAATACGATTTTTTTCAACCAAAACTCATTTTCCACTTGTTTCTTTGATCAAATCTCTTCCAAAACACTTATAAACACTAAAACTTCAATAAAAACAACAACTTTAACACTAAAACTCGTAAAAATCAAAACTTTTAAAGAAAAAGTACACGTTTTTTTATAAAGAACGCAACTTTTTATGAAAAAATTTGATAAAAAACGATTTCCAAACACTCCTAAATCATTGTTAGGCGATTGATACCACTTGTAGGACCTTAAATCTATCAACTTTAAAACAAATATGAAGCAAAGATGGTGACTTGGTATATATGTATGTGGCATTTAATATTAGAAAGAGAGAATAAGATGAAGAGAACTTTTATTAAAAAGAGGCACACAATACACACACAAGCACATACCTCAAATGACTCATTTGAGGTGTTTATATAGTAAGTTACATCATGCCCTAAAAGGCTTTCCATGGGCTTTGTCTAATGGGCTTGGTTTACATTTTCTAATAAAGGCTTACATGATATACTTAATAAGTACCAAGTCCATAGCCCAATATCCTTAACTATTACAAAATATGTCGACTCAATAATGATCGTCACTTTTAATGCTAACAAAAGCAAACTGTTTGGCATTTCTACATTGACCACGACTAATTGTGCATTTATACTTTTTCAACACCAGGTCTGCAATCTCATGTAGTTTGATATCTAGATTCTGCCTAATCTTGTTTCCAAATTGTTTGCCTATCCACTTGTAGTTAACTTAACTTCCATACTTAAAACTCCTTACACAAGTATGCTTTTCAATCATAGAGATTACCTGGAATGAATTTTTTGTAACCATTTTTTTACCATAACATCTGAATGGGCATTGACCATGCTCATTTCTACCAACACTTAGATATTTGATCCACTTCCATTGCTTACCTTTCTCTGCATCCTTTAGAGTTTCAGGTCTCAAACCACACCTTGAAATTGCCTGTTCTGCTGAGCTTCTATAGAACCATAATGAATATCCATTTGCTAGACCATAAAATGTTAAGCATTCCTTGAATTGGTCTTCATTAATATACTTTTCACCAACCTGTGAAATGACAATTAGATTTTTAGTATATAATGTGGTACTAAATGATATTCCTATAAGATTTACAAACCATAAATTATACCTGTGGTTTTCTCAACTTCCAGTGTGCCTGGTTATCATGAAATGGAAACTTGTCATCATTAGTTTCCAAGATAGTAAATGGATCTGTCAAACCATCATCACATTGTCTCAACTGATACATCAAGTTATCCATATACTCTTGATGGTCTCTAACAATGCCAGACTCAGCTACATCATACACCTTGGTAGGTCTAGGACAAGGAGGCTCTTGTGTGCTTCTGTATGGCTTAGTTGGGGTAGGGTTATGTTTTGCCTTAGTCTTTCTTTTCCTAAGTGAAATCAGCTCATCCTCACCCTCTGATAGATAATCTACAGACTTTTCAGAGCATTCACTATCATAATCATATTCTTGAACAACCTCAAACATTTCTTGCAAATCTATGTCACTATCAGAATCACTAAAGTCATTTACTGAAGGGTTCACATTATCATTGATCACAATACCAACATTCCTCTTCCTAGCATCCTTTCTGGTTTGACTTTTCTTACCTTCATCTACCATAATGGATTTTCGTTTGTCCACAGTCCCTTTACCCTTGACAAGACACCCATTACCCTTATCTACAGTCCCACTACCCTTGTCTAGAGTCCCACTACCCTGGTAAGGACTCCCACTACCCTGGTAAGGACTCACACTACCACTATGACCATTTCCTAAATCATCATCAACTACGTTATTCCTAGTTGCTTCCTCCTCAGCCCAAGCAATTAACTCTTCTACACTCATATTACCTGCATCTTTTACTAATTTTTTCTTAGACTGAACCTCATCATCAGAACCATATACAGTCATGTTCTCAGTATAATAAACCTCTAACTCCTGAGGCCCATGTGCTATGTACACATGTATAATCCCAAAAGATTAATCATAGTCATACATAGCAAATAAATATTTCTCATTTTCTATTAGTTTCAACTCCTTATCAAGTTCACATTGTGGCAGCTTAAAGAACAACTGATAAAGGGGCTCATCTGTGCGTTCACTTAAATTCTTACAAGCAGTTTCAAAGTCAAATTTGTTGTCCCTTTCAACTCTCCATTGACCAGCAACTCCATTTACATACCTGAGTGGCAAGAACTCAAAAGTACCACCGAAGTGCACATCAAACACCAAATACGTTGAGTTCGAAGGTGCCATACTGCAAAAAATTATACAAAACCCTAAATTAAATGATTAATTTATATGAATAGTATTATTTAAACTTAACCCTAAAGAAAATACATAAAAAAACAAGAATTTTGGACAAATCAATGTGGGGAACTAATAGTATATCATATATTGTACCTTTTGCATGGATTAATCTAATTATTTCACTGAAAACGACAAGCAATCGACAATGTGGTCCAATTTTGGTACTTAGGGTTTTTCTGTCGAATTTGGGGGAAATGTGGTCCAAATTGGGGACAAACATAACTAATATAATATCAGTCATGAGTGGAAAGTCTATATGGATTTCTTGGTAAATATTAGAAAAAAAATAAAAAACCAATGTGTATATTCCATGTGGTACGGGCAAATTGGGCAGCGAACGAGTGTACAGAATAATCGGATTTAGAAAGTTTGATACTTGTTTAGGGAAACAAAAAATCACTACACAGAATTAGAAATGGTGACAAGTTCACTACATTTTTGTGGTATTTTCCCTTTAATTTTTCATACGTCTATTTGTTACTCGAATAAAAGTATTCTTATTTCATTATATAAGCAGGGTGAGAAAAGAATTGAAAACAAAAGCGAGGGTTTGATACTTTATATTTTTCAAAAACCGAGTTTCCAGTATTGTTTCGTTTTTTATATTTTTTGAAAACCGAACCTTAATAACTGGATCGAACTGATTTTTATGTAAATCAAATTAAGAAACTCATATTGTGTTTGAGTGGGCTTAAGGGAGGGTTGTATACTTGTAAGCGAAAATACTTTTTATCTTGATGTTTATACGTGTATATGTATGTTTGTTTGACAATCTGTCAATATATGGTTTGTGTATGAGTGAAAATATGACTTGCAAGTGCATGTGATTCATTTATATGTATGTATATGTATAAGTTGAAATAACATTGTTAAGTTTAGATTAAATATATATATATATATATATATATATATATATATATATATATATATATATATATATATATATATATATATATATATATATAAACAATTTTGTTAGGCAAAACAATAGCCTATGCCTAAATATAAACATTTAAAAAATCAAAATAAACGAAAAACCAAACTAGAACCTAGAAAACCCAAACTGATAAAATTGATAGGTTTAAGTTTTAGGTGTTGTAATAACAAAATTTTCACCTTCGGTTTTTGGCTAAAACCATTCCATACTAAATGTCTTCACTTTTATTAAAAAGTGTTTTAATGAGCTACTCCGTAATAATTAAAATGAGAATAATGAAAAAAAAAAATCACAATCATAAATTTCATATGCAACAACAAAAATATAAACTATTTTCATTGTTTATCTCTTTTTATTTAAAACTAGACGAGTACCCGTACATACCAACGGTATTTTATAATGGCAATAGGGATGACAATTTCTGAGAAACTCGACCTGAAACTGACACGCAAATTAACAGGTTCGGGTTGAGCCTATAATAGATTTCGGGTTGGGTTTGAGTCGACCCGCCAACCCGTTTAAGATTTTTGACTTAAATTAAAAACTATTTATATTTTATTTTACGGGTTAAATAGGTTAAACGGGTAGACCCGCAAACGCGTTTAACTTTTTTAAGTCATGTAATGTGCCTACTTTTATATATAAAACGGGTTAAATGAGTTAACCCGAAACCCGTTTAAACTATTCAAATCGTCTAACCTATTTAACCCGCTAACCTAAGTATATATATGTTCCACAGGTTTAATCATGTTTCCAGGATCTTTAATGATCAAACAAAACATCATGTATAATCAACCATTCAAAGAATCAATATGGACACAAAGAAGATGGGGTTTGAACCCTTTCTATAAAACTGATATAATAAATTGAAAGGGTTACCTACAATTGTTTACAAAATCCTATATTTATACTAAACCAACAGACATAAATGAAAGGTTGTGATGGTTCGCTTGAACCAACAATCATGTCCCTTCATAAGTAACTAACTATAACTAACTTTTCTAACTAACTAACTAACTTATAACTGACTAAATCTAACTGCCATTTGTTTCTTAATTGCTGGTGCGATTTGCAGCCCCAAAACACAGAAATAACAAGGCTATTATACTTTAACAAAGATTAATGGATTATATTTTCCAACATATTTCCCCCTAATCTATTAATCTTTGATTCTTCAATCTTCTTGTTCCTTGATGCCTTCTTGCTCATGCCTTCTTCAAACTGATTTCTTCAATTTAACTTGTCCTTCACGAACTTTGCTCATCACGAACTTTGTTTCACACAAACTTGGCTTCACACCGTCTTCATTCTTCTCTTGAGACTGCTGTCTCTTCTTGGTTAACCACCATCTTGGTGTTGTAACCGTTTCTAAATCCTTTCTTCTTCAATTGGCATGGCTTCCTTCACGTTGATTGAACATGAATTGTTTTTGTTTGATCCCTTCGGCTCTGATACCACTGTTCCACAGGTTTAATCATGTTTCCAGGATCTTTGATGATCAAACAAAGCATCATGTATAATCAACCATTCAAAGAATCAATATGGACACAAAGAAGATGGGGGTTAAACCCTTTTATAAAACTAATATAATAAATTGAAAGGGTTACCTACAATTGTTTACAAAATCCTATATTTATACTAAACCAACATACATGAATGAAAGGTTGTGATGGTTCGCTTGAACCAACAATCATGTCCCTTCATAAGTAACTAACTATAACTAACTTATAACTGACTAATCTAACTGCCATTTGTTTCTGAATTGCTGGTGCGATTCGCAGCCCCAAAACACAGAAATAACAAGGCTATTATACTTTAACAAAGATTAATGGATTATATTTTCCAACAATATACGGGTTAAATGGGTAGGGTGTGGTTATGTGTAAGAGGTTAGGATTTACATAGTTGACCCAATAATTTAAATGGGTCAGGTTAAGGGGTTTTTTATAAATTCAAGTGCGTAGTTAGTTCTATTTGAACGTAAATTATTATCTAGTCTTTGTAAAATTTTCTCTATTTTCAAAACAATTAATAATCCTGAAAACAATTGTTAAATTCTTTTGAATTTTCTGTATTACCCCTAATTTATACTATTTGATGGACGCGTGCTGCTTGTCTTGGTAACTTGTCATTGTATGATCATGTACTTTTCGTTTGTATTTGAATTTGAACTCTTTTTGCAGCACGAGTATATCCAGTTTTCAGTTGGGTTTTACAAGAAATGTCGTGTCTTCGGTCAGGTTTTGTCTAGTGTCTCCACTCATGTTTATTCTATATTTACAGCAGCTAACACGCATACTCGGATTCTCAGTTTGACAATCACTCTGGATGATGAGAAACTCAGAATGCAATGCAGTAGTTGGCTAGTTGCTCTGGAAATGTATAAATGATACATCCGTGTGACGAGATTAATTTGTTAATCACATGTTAACGAGTACCAAAAAGTTTAACAATCAAGGCAAATATGAAATATCCTTCGAAAACTGCTTCCAAATTAGGCAACGTATACGGGCATGCATTTAACTCCAAATCTTTCTGGCTACTGATTCATATGAGCAAAAACGCCAACAAAATATTGAACAAACTATCATACATCTCATATTACAACTCACACACCTAGCCAAAACAATAAAATCGAGAACCGCTATGGCTAAACCAATTCTACGGACCATTTTACACAAGTGACCTCTTTTCATCGTTAAATTCTTCACTTCTTTCTTCTCTAGGATAGGATTTCACTTGTTTTACACAGATTTCCCACAGTCTAAGCATTTGCGGAATCTTGTGATCAGGCAACATCTTCATCATAATACCCGCAGCTATTAGTATTAGCCCAACCCCATGCTGTTCAGACATGGGTTTCGTAAATACTACATATGATAATAATAAAGTTACCGCCTTTCTTGCAGTTGTTACCTGTATAAACAAAAATATGCATATTAATATATGATATTTCATTGTTTTATGTATGTGATGCAAGAATCAAGAAAAAAGTATAGTTACCAAAGCTGTGGTTGCTGCCCCGAAAATGGCAATTAGTGATAAAACAGATACTTGACCAACAAATGTAGCCACAGCTTCAAAAATCAAGACACCATATACGTAAGGATTCTGCATGTTTGATTTCCAAAAATATTATCAAAAGATATTGAAAAGATATCATGAATTGCTTAACATTTATTTATGGTGGTTGGGAGAACTCTCTTGAAAACTTTTCTGAATATGAACATGAATCTATTTCAAGAGTTGATACTACAAAAGACTTACATCATAACATGAATTCCATGCTCTAAACAATTCTCCTGTGAAAATCATTGGCGGGATCAAAAAAGGCGTTCCAACAATCGTTGAGCAGTATAGCATTTCCATCTGAAAAAAGAAATTGGAAGTGTTGAGTGATTGACTATGATAACCCAAAAAAGGACTAAAATCTATTTGATTCCCAAATTTCAATCTCAGATTCTCAGATCCCATATGCATAAATAAATGGACTTATTGCATAAGAAGGTAATAACTTTGTTCCAAATTCTATTTCTGTGAATTTGATCTAAGGTAATCTAACCTGCTAATGGGTCAATATATTTTGTTAGAAGATGCACCAAAGATATTTTGTTACCTGAGTAGTATCGCGATTAACGGTGAAAATTGCTTCTTGCAAATTTCCCAAGAAGGAATCCATGATCAGAGCTCCAGTGACCATCACAACACCAATAATGTTAAAATTTGGAGATGTGTTGGCATCGGCTAATGTGAAGAGTATCAAGCCAATGACTAGAAGAACAGATGCAAAATATTCACGCGGAGGGTACTTTCTTCTCAACCCAGGAATGAAGGCACCCATGATCATCACAGGTAAAACCTACAGAAAGTTTAGTTCACTTTATGATAGATTATAACGATAATTTTGTATCTGACATTAAGAAAGATACCTTTGTCGATTTAAACATGAGTTGTGCAGGATAATTAAGATAAGCTAAGGATCCTTTGGTTAATCCATGAGAGCCCATAAGAACCACAGAAAGCTTAACATACATACTCCATGGGTTCACCATTTTTACTGGAGTGAATCCCTGTAAACGTAGGAGTGCCAAGTATACAAAGCCTTGTATGAATGTGAAGTACCATCCATAGCTGAATCAATCGCAATGCAAATATATCAAGATCTTTGGACAATGTACATCATAATCAGTTAATCATAATTTCACGAAAACTGAAGGTGTTGCCTCATTGACATACCTGAATTGAAGTCTGCTATACACATATTCCTGCAATAGAGTTGAGTTATGAAATGAGTTACTTTGTAGGGTTGAATAACGAAATGATGAAAAGTATCATATCAAGATTGTTACGAGCTGAAGCCTCAATGCAAATTCATTTTACTGATTCTAAAATATTTACCTTTATATCATAAGAATAACCAAATTGAAATCGTTGATAATTAAACATAAAAAGTATGAATGTGAAAGAAACAAACAATGCAGAAACACAATATACAACACAGAACATTGATACAAGTATATGCTAGATGTTTATTTGCATGAGTGGTTCATACAAAGCGATTTTTTTAAAGGCGACACAAAGCGAATTAAGAAAAACAACCTCGCAAATGCCATTAACAAGATATCCAAAGAAAAATCCAGAAGAGCAAATGAGAAATTGTTGCCATATTGGTTTATCCGTAAGCGAAATCCCAAACAAAGTCCTTATTTGTTCTTCACCCTTCATCTCTATGACAAGTTATCAAACATCTAGATTTCATATATACCCATTTTGATTTTCTTAACTCTTTACCAATACTGAAATTGTTTATTTGCATAAGAAACAAATCATAACATTCTTTCCAAATTGAAGAATTGATCATAAGGTTTATTAAAAGTTTTCAAGAAACATTGAGGGTTTTTTTGGAAAGAAAAAATGCAATTGATTTTGACCCAATATGATATGGTTGTGCATTGTATAGAGATAAGAGGATCATTGCTTGAAAGGAGGAGAAAACATCTCCTGTTTTTAAGGAATATACATGTTGTATGTACAACAAAGACAGATGCAGGTGTTAGAATAAAATGTACAGATTGCTTATTAAAACTAATTATATGCTTAATCTTATTAAAACTAATTATATGCTTAATCTATATTTAAGTCTGTTCTCGAGTTTATGTTTGCGAGTCTCTCCATTTTAAGACAAATTTTCTCCGGGTTTGTGTTCAACTGTTCATATAAAAAATAAAGAAACACATAAGCATTTAACTAAATAAGCAATCCCAAACACATGGATAACTACATTTGACTTCATATCCAATTAACTACAATTAGAAGAATAGTTGGTGTATTGATGATACAAGACCACATATTAAAAGCTACATTTGTTATCAAATTCTATGTTAGAAGAATGTTGATATAATGATATTCAAAGAACTGCAACATCATAAACTATAGAGCTAGACTTCTCTAAAGCTATAATCGCTACAATTAATATGATATACAGTCATATAAAGCTTGAAAATTGGGGCGTACGTATCATAATATCACACAGTTTCCACATGAAGATTGGAGCTACTACATTTTCTTTTACTTGTTTTCTGAGTCCATGGCAGTTGTATCAACTTCTGCATCAGTTTCACCATCGATCATTCCCGGTTCTGGTTCTTGGTCAGGTTCTGCTTCTGGCTCTGGCTCATCGATTTGACCAGGCTCTTGACCACCATCGGCCTCAGGGGTTTGTTCTTGTTCTTCGGGTGAAATGCTTGCAGCATCAGTGTCCATTGGTGCTGCTGACGCTTCAAGATCTGGTCTACTGCCTTCACCATCAACTTCACTTGCAGATGTTGCAATCTTCAAAGAGCAAAAAATGTCAAACAAAATAAAGATATAGTTTGACTTTCATGGAAAACTTCAAGCTTTATAAGTTATAAATGCACCACAGAAGTAAAAACTACAAGTCAAATTCGTTTAAAGGATCCATAAAACAAGATTGAATCAAAAAAGTATTAGGATTGACCTTAAGTCTGTCTTTTACCTGATTCTCTTCTGCTTGATTTGTGGAAGTTTTGGTTTCTTCCTTTTTGGCACGTTTTGACTTGTCACTTGTTTTACCTTGATATTTTGACCGGACATCTGGTGGCATAATTTCTACTGGCACCACCCCTTCCACACCAAATTCAGTGAACTGGAAGATAATTGACTCAATTTAATTTCAATACAAAACAATAATAACCGTCAATGTATTTAATGTTTTGAATTATATTATCTTACTCGAGAAAATCCTTCTAAATCCTGCCTTGCTGAAAATCGCAGACCTTTCCAGCAGTAAACCTACACGAATGATTGACCAGTTTGATTACTTAAAAAGATTGATGGCTTTGCATACATCTCTTCATTAATAATACTCCTTAGCCTTGTAAATAAAAGTGTTCCCTTTTTTGGCATAAATTGAAACAAGAATTCATACTATCAGTAACAGAGGCTAACCCGGTTGTTTTTGTGGTGGTATTCTGCTTCTATTCCCGCAGATTCATCCATCTGGAATATACAAATATAATCTAAGTTAGTTTTATGTCAATGATATCTCAGAAAATCACTTTAGTTGGAAGAATATTTTTGAAAAATAAAACGATTATTAAAGTACTGATAATTCAGGAATATACATCTTCCGCTAAGGGTTTCCAGTATTCTGTGACTGCAGGTGTGCACACACGTTGAGGATCGGTTAGAGCATTCTGCAGAATTAACAAATGGAGTCACAAAACAATCAAACTTTGAGCTTCTATTAGTTCTGATGCAATAATTCATCCATCAACCAGATTTTTTCTAACCTTAATACTTTTTAATTATCATAAAGGCTAGTTTAGCAGCACATGGTGTTGGTGTTGGTGTTGGTGTTGGTAAGTTGGTATACGATTAACGAACCAATTATGATTTAAAAATGTATATTACTGAAAGTCAGATTGTAGCATCCTACGAAAACTAGAACACAACTCATTGACTCAGTATTCTACAAATGGCAAGTATTTAGCTTAATATGTGATTCTTGAATGAAGCAAGACTTACCGACATTTAAAGATTGTAAAACATGGTAAAAGATAACAAACTTGAAATTAACGCACCGGATTTTGTTGTGACCATTTCCATAATTGAGCAAGTTCTTTATTCCCAAGTTTCCATTTTGGACGACTGAACGTTAAAACAAGAAGTTGAGTAACTAAACTTTACACGTATTGTAAAAAAATACTGTGTACAAAACCATCTTAGAAGCATTTGAAAGATGCTTACCGTTTTTTTACTCCATCTCGAACAGCTTTCTTTTCTGTGGGTTGTTTTTCAAATGGGGTACAACCATCACGTTTCCACCACACCTAAAACACAATTTCACATAGGAACAATGTAAGTTGAACCAAAGCCATATATTCCAAAATAGATCAGCTTAAATTCACATGGATATACAGAAAACAGAGAGGGGCACATACCCAATTTCTTTCACGTTCTAATATATGCTCAATGCTGCGAAGAAACTTTTCTCCTTTTGGTGGGGTCATTACCAGAAGTTTCTTTACTCGTTCTTCACATTTTTTAATCTCTTCCTTCTACAATCAGAAATAGCAATTTGTCGTGATATATAAAAGAATACTACTTACCATATAAAGGCGAGCATATCTAATAAAAAATAACATCAAAATAAATAAAGATCACTAACCATAGTTTCCAAGGGCAAATCTTTCTCGTTTTTCCCAGGGGCCTAAAATTAGAAACCAGCAGGAGATATAAGTAAAACTTAAGGTTTAGTGAATATTAAGATAAATTATTAACCTTTGTATGCATAAATAACAAGTGTGGTGAAGCTTAATTGGCTAAGCAGCGATTAAACAGGCTCACAAGCATTTATAATACAAAATAATTTTTCTTCTGGAGTATGTGAATATAAATACTACAGTTCAATTATGTTTTTATCAAATTAGGTTCTCAATTGATCTTTTCGATCAGCCACTCAGTCAGAAATGATAAAAATCGACTAATGAATACAAGTTGAAAAAGGGTACCTAATCCCTGCTTAATCTTTTTGAAGATTTATTAATTAGTTTTTATTAAATAAGATGAGGGACTGAAGAACAGAAGGAAATAGGCATACCTTGAGATAATCGAACAAAATTAGGCACTGAACAAGAATATGGCGTCGGAAACTAGGATCCTTCAACTGTGGTAGGCCAGAAAACATAAAAAAGCAGTGTAACCAATATTTAAGTACTTTAAACTACAAATGCCAACAAGAAATTTGATATTCTGATAGAGAATTCAAACCTCTAGACCCATTAGATTACTGCTTGTAAGATATTTTATGCTGAAGGTTGCTGCTTCATCCTCAAGATTATTAGCAGCACCATCTTCATCATTTAAAGGCTGAGCTTCAAAGGTATTCAGGACAACCTGGATATCCCATAGTAGAAAAAACATAAATACGAATGTAAATATGAATAGTCGGTGATTCAACTACAATTAAAAAGCTATCCACAGAAAGAATACCGTCAAACAGGAAGAGAATTTATGCCACTTGGTGGTAGTAGGACCAATGGAAGCAGGGTTGCTGAAGTAGTCCTAAAATAACAAGAATCAACTTAGTACAGAAGTCCTAGAACTTTACATAATATTAGTATCGTGGTTGGCAGAGAGATTGGAAAATAAGGAGATTCGATTCATGTATCCAGAAATTAATTTAGATAAGAGATCATTAGACTGACCTGCAAACTCCAAAAGGTTTTGTAGAAGTTGAAGTCGATAGAGATTCCTGAAAATAATGTGTACATGTCATTAGAGGAAACTATTTGGAACACCAACCAATAATTAAAAAGGTTTAATATATAATGCCCAACCATATTTTATAGGAGACTTGAATGTAATGTTAAAAAACAACACTACACATCCAAACCATCATTTATAGCAGTATTGTGGTCTTCAATAGCATTGACAGTCAAATTTTATAAAAACTGGGAGTCCGTGATACTTACCGTCGGGTGCTTGCTTCTCATATTTTGTCTCGTTTGACACATTGAAAAGTCCCTTAATATTGACAGCTATAGATGCAAAAGGGAATAGAAAGTCATTTCAGGGTAAGATTATAGAAGAAAGAGTATAGTACTGAAAAATGAGAATAGATGAGATAAAGTACCCGAACGTTCAGACAAAGGGAAAAAATGAGCAAGAAACATTATGATTCGTCCACAAAACACCACATCATTTGCCTGCAAAATGCAGTAAATAGATAAGATGTCAATCATGATGAACTTATTGTAAAATAGAACCAAATTCTAAGCGTGTGATTAAACACGAGTGACACACACATACTACACTAGAAAAAGTAGATCATATTACTTTCAGATGAAAATAGATACCTTTGACAAACGACGAAGAAGTTGATTGCAAGTCCTTAACATCACAAGCTTTCCCCTTGCAAACAATTCAGGCTGTATAGAAGTAAACACACAGTAAAAGCCACCAAAAGTCATTCTAAGTTCAAATTAATACTATAAAAAGATTAAACAGAATTAACTGTAGTAATTTTACCTACCTTACCCAAGATGTCTTGCTTACTTTCTATATAACCAAAGACATCTTCGCAGTTTCTCATTGTAGACATCTCTGTCAAATCTTCCAAAAGTTGGAATATCATACCCCCTTCAATGTGTTCATTTTCACAAAGATATAGCACAATGTCTGACAAAAACATATGCATATATATAAGTTCAAATACATTAACAATTTATAATATAGCAAAATTGGATTTATGTATGTATATGGACCATTCAAATATCAACTCAATATAAAGTCGAAAGCACAAGATAAATTTAGTAGATAAGAGGGAGTTGGTATTTTGCAGTGCCCGTTGTGAAAGACAGTTATCGACTCTCGTGACCACAAATTTTTTTTAATGTGAATTTAGTTGGGAAGTATGGAAGGCAGGAAGGGTATAAAAGAAGACATCAAAGTAGATGTGCTGTGCCAATCATGGTTAACCTTCCAAGTTGCTGGAAAGATATGATTAGGGCACTAAAATCATGTGCAACAAACCTATCAATAAAGCTACTGATACTACTCGTATTTCGCAAAGACTGGTCTTTTCTGCTACTGGGTATCACATATGGCTAGAAAGGAATTGCAGATCATTCAAGGACCGAATATTCGAATAATAGATGTTGGTCTATTATGTAGGCTTATTGTAGAAATGGTTACAAAAAGACTATTAGGCCTAATGATAAAAGCTTCTCCTCAAAGCACAAGAATTGAAGAATTATGGTGAACAGATGACATTTACGTTCAGTTTGACTAATATCAGGATTGAATATTGGCTGTGGAAATCGATGTGTTGTAATTGGGTACGTAAGTATGCTTATGAAATAACTGAAGCTATGAAGCCCGGTTTCAGGATGAAATTAGTATGTGGAAGGGTCTGCTAACCAGTAGTTTAGCTGTTGGTGGAAGCTTTTGTACAGGTTTGAAGCTAATACTGATTGTTATCATTAACATTTTAGATGGTGTTGTTATGCAGATAGAAATTGATTCATTTTAAGTTGCTTATCCAAAGCATGTTTTGGGTATGCAATATAGGACATAGATGGGTATGCCGATTTCCTTTTTATATTCTTATGTTTTCGAATTAATTTTTCCTTCAGTCCAAAAAGACATTAACTAAACTGCAACACACTTTACAGAAATCCATAAGCATTTAAAACATACTCACCAAGGAGGCGAGGTATTTGCCCCTGCATATTTTCACCATCAGCAATCGACTCTCCATACCGCATAGTCTTCTCCCCTGATTGAACCGCAGCTGCCTACACCAAATAACACCAGCCAAACCAAAAATATGATTAGTTATCCGAGACTAAAGAGGTTTCTGGTTTTTTACAGTTAAAGCCTCAACCTTTAGTTAAATAATAGATTTAGAGGGTGTTTGAAATTGCTTATTTTTTCTGCGTATCTGCTTATCTTCAACCAGTTTAGAGTTTTCGGATAAAAAGAATTGCTTCTACTAACTTTCTTTTCTTACCGAAATGTCTGCCCTAGAACCCTTAATAAACTAAACTCAATTAAACTTCTAACAAACTATTATTTCCCTCGAATTTATAGCACTTTTAACAACATAAGCACAAACCGAAAATGCAACCAAACCATAAAGTCATACAAAAGTACAACTACATAACGGCGAAGGACGTACCACGAGCTCCTGAAGCAAAGTCCTCAAAATATTCTCCAACAACTGATTCTCATCTTGAACCAACTTTGTTTGCCTCTGCATATCAACACATATACACATCATATTCAACATTTAAAAAAAAAAAAAAAAAAAAAAAAAAAGTGGGGCCCTGCCTGAGGATTAATAGCTTCCTGAACAGTTTGAAGAGCAAAATCTTGTGGTTTGCCAGGCTCTGTCAATACCTTCCTGAATAAATCCTGCAAATTTTAACAAATTAGTAACATGAAATAAATGTTAAAAAATTAGGGTTTAGTGATTTATTTTACCATGTGTTTGTTTGTTGTGATTAAAATTGATTGTGTGAAGCTATTTCATGGATTTGTTTGGGTATTGTTTGTAGAATCTGGTGATTTTGTTCTTTTGTTTGTTTTTCCGAAAGGCAGATTGAAAGAGATGAATGAGTTGGGCCTTGTTTAGTGTATGTTGGGCCTACGCCTATAGATAAAACCCAAAATTGAACATGTAAAAATCAGGGAAAGAGACTAACGGGTATTTGGTTTGTTAACGGGAATCACTATGGGTATGAGAATCGCTGTGAGTTTTGAAATCCACCATGCTTAGTGGGTATAAGATTTGCCTATTTGTATGAATTTCATACCAACCCACCAACCAAACAATTTATTGGGAATGAAATCAATTTCTTCATTCACATTTCCATAAACTAAACACACTCAGGGTGTGTTTGGTTTGTAAGTGAGTTTAGAACTGGATTTGGATTAGGTAAAGGTTTGAAAGTAAAGATAAAGAGAGAAAATTAATAATTATTTAGATTATATATTACTTTTATATGGAAATTGTTAAACTATGCTTTATATTGAAGTAAAAAGGCTATAAAATAGAAAAGATAATGAATGAATATTGGTTGGAAATATGATAGTGAAATGAAAAGTGAATTTTCATTGGTTAAAATTCTCTATTGTCACTCTAGATTGGATTCAAATTTAAAGATCACACCTTGTGTAAGTAAAAAAAGAATAAGACACCAAACAACTGATTTTATATGTCTTTCAATCTAAAACCACTAAAACTCATATACCAAACGGCCCTAACATAGAGGAGTTTTGTCTATTTTGCTTATGATAGAACAACTTTTCGGGTTTTTTGAATTTGCATTTTTGATCCTGATAAAAACTTGTTAGGACTCAACAGAGCCATAAGAAAACAGTCGTGCAGCTCAATTCGCGGCACACACACACTCTACATGACTGGTTAAAGGAAAGAGAAAATATTATTTTTATCAAAATTTAGTTACGTATTAGTTTTATATTAAGCCATGTGGTTCTACGGTTACGAGGACCAAAAGTTCAAATATTTTATATAATAAAACAAAACCCTTATTGGGAATTTTACATTTCAAAAAAATCAATTCATACCTGATTTATTAATAATTTTATTTAAAAAAAATTATTTTCTTATTAGATAATATTTTATATTTATCCATAACACAAGTAGAAGATAAATACAAAAAATATAGATAAGATATTTTTTAAAAAAAAAAGATTATTTATTTTATATTTATCCACAACACAAGTAGAAGATAAATACAAAAAATATAGATAAGATGCAATTAACAATAGGATTAAAATTTTTAAATAATTATTTCAAAAAATTTAAAAAAAAAACAAAATTTTTAAATAATTATTTCAAAAAATTAATAAAAAAACCCGCGCGTGCACGGGTATTATAACTAGTTTGAAAATACAAAAACTTTGATCTATAAGGTGTAAAGCCCTTCTATTTGGGTTTCTTGCCATAAATCTTTCATTAAACTCAAAGTTGTATGAAAATCTACATTTGGGTTCAAGAAAAAGTATTAAAATGTATTGGTATAAGTTTTCTTGTGATAGTGACTAAGGGTGTATACTTTTGAACTTTAGGGTAAGATATATGTTTTTGGTTTAGTTATATTTTTAACATAATCTTGTTTTGTTTTGTTTTTATTTTCTCAAGGATCAAGTGTGTAAAGTCTGGAAAGATTGTGTTGCCTTATTTCTCTTTGATATAAAAAGAAAGAGATTCATAACACACTCAATAATCTCTCTCTCTCTCTCTCTCTCTCTCTCTCTCTCTCTCTCTCTCTCTCTCTCTCTCTCTCTCTCTCTCTCTTATTTTGCACGATAACTCATTTTGTTCTCTTGATCTAGTATTGTTCTGTATTTAGGGTGTTTAATCTTTGTGATTGCTTATGTGTAGTTGAGTAATTGTATTTTGATTCTTCGAGTCATTAAAACATCTAACATCATTTGAAGTTGTTTTGATATGTTGTAATAAAAGGGTGGATGGTTGAATGATCTTGATTGTTTTTGTGTTTAGAGCTGATAAGACTGTTTTTGTTTATAAAACTTTATATGGCGTAAGAGCTAGTTTAGCTAGATACGACGTGTTGACGTCAAGTTTTCAAAATTAGGGTTTCAAAAGGGGTTTTTTTGTTTTTTGGATATATCTAGTGTCTTCAACCATTAATTGGTTGTTTGTGGTTCAGATCTTGTTATTTTCGAAGTTTTAAGCTGTCATTTTTTATTTTTTGAAAATTATTATTATTATTATTATTATTATTATTATTATTATTATAAACATCACTTTTATTAGAAACTTATAGGATTTACAAGAAATTATTATTATTATTATTATTATTATTATTATTATTATTATTATTATTATTATTATTTCATTAATACATTAAAAAAAGCTTACACAAGGAGTCTAGACACAAGTTGCGCTCCCACCCCTTTCTGAATACAAAAGCTTATTCTATGAAAAATAAAAACGCCACATTTAACATTATTGGAGTGGCTAATGGCAATAGACTTAATACGTGAAAGTGTGTCCAGAGCCTCCGTATCGAATTCACCGAATGTAGAGAAAGCAAATGATATGAACTTGTATCCGTTGTCCTCGCATTTAGACGCATACTTTCTCTTTTTCTTCTCCACGGCGTTGATTCAGTGTTTACTGGGTTAGATCTTGGTCTGTGGTGTTATTTTGGGCATTTAGTGTCTTCATAAAAAATTAGGGTGTGAAAAACTAGAAAGAGGGGAGGGTTAAATAGTTTTACGTCTTTTTAATTTATTATGAAAGCCTTGTTTTCAAAACTTTGTTTACTTTTAAAATATTTGTTTATTTTTAAAAAACTTTGATTCGATATTATGTGAATTCAAGTATTGCACAATATAAACATTATATCTAATTACTAAAGTAATAATAATGTAAGTAAGATAATGAGTAAAAGATGAAAAGATCAAACCAAGACACGAGGGATTTATAGTGGTTCGGTCACGAAGCACCTCTTCGCCCTACTCCACTCCCCGAGCACCTAACTCGAGAGTTTTCTTCACTATGTCAACAAGCTCCCTTATATCGGAGAAAATCTTAAACACCTTTGCTTACACCAATTAACGACACAAAGCAAAATGTCGAGTTCTAATCGTAGCTAGAACCAATCTCACGACTTCTATCACAACACGACTTCTTCACCACACTACACTACTTCTTCTTCTTCACTACTTTGCGACACTACTACTTCACACCACTACAAAAATATAACCCTACTACTTCTCGTCACAACTATTTCAGAACTATACACAACTTCTTCACTACTTGATACTACTTCTTCACACCTTTACTACTTCACACCTTTACTTCTTCACAACTTTACCAAGCTCCTTACACACTAAACTAATCTAATAACTTATGTTCAAACCTACCTAGCTAATATACACACCTTTACATACAAGAATGAATAATCTACAACATATAATACGCTAACAACTTAGGTAGTAGAATCACACTAAGTTGCAATACTTTTTCTCTTGATGGATGGAAGTTTTCTTCTTTTGCACTTGAAAGATTTAAGCTTGGATCACTTGGAAACAAAAGCTTATGATTATATGATCAAAAGATTTAGAAAGATATGTAGGAAGAATTAGAACAGAAAGTTTGGGGTGCAAAAGGTGAGGAAAAAGTCCAAGAATAATCCAGTATTTATAGGCAAACTAGAGAGCTAGAGGAGCGAGGTCGGTCCCCTTAAATAGGTGTCGGTCCCCTTAACTTTAAGGGGACCGCCCCAGTATTTAAGGGGGGTCGCCCCCTGTAACGGCTCTTAAGTTTGTCTTTTACTGGGGAAGGTTTTTCTAGAACATTTTTGCCATTTTTTATTGAAAATTTGAATTCATATATTTATAATGGATTAAACTAATTTCTTTATACACCAAAAATGATTTTTTAAAGGATATAAAATGTTTGTAACATTTTATAAAAAAATCTAGTGATTAAGTAAATATTCCTTTGATCATAAAATGCATAGGCATTTGTTTATGAACCTTAAGTGATTAAGTTGTTAAAATGAATATTTACAACTAAATACTTGTTTACGTAATAATCTTTTGTTTAATGATTTTACATTTTGTGATTATCAAAACGTAGAGATATCGAAAAATATTAATAACGTTTTTAGGCATTATTTATATCAACATAGGGTTTGTGTATCAACCTTAGTTTTCAGGATATGTTATTTTGTGCTTTATTATTAGTTTGCTACAACTATTTTATTGTTATATTGTTATAGTTTTTCTTGTTTGTTTTGATAATTTGTTGCTTATTTTCCAGGTTGTTTAATTCCGATGTGCATTTGTGTGTTCTTTGACCTTCTTGATCCTATTTGGTTGGTGTATTGTGGTTGAATTGTAACACCTCTTACACTCTCTTTATATTTCCGGTTTTTATTTTTTTGTTTAGAATTGGTGTTTTAGGTCAAAGGATTATTTGATTGAGAAGTTTGGAGTACTGATTGGATTAATTGTGATTGTTGTGTTTGGTGATTCTTTGACCTCTGTGGCAATTGTTTTTTGGTTATATGAACATATACCCTTTGATCTTGATTATACTTGACCTACTTCTTTGAGAAGCAAGGAATATTATCATTGATCTTGATCTGGTGTATGTTTTTAGATCCACTTTGTGACTGGGTCTCTTGATTGCCATATGGTGGTTTTTGTGGTTTGTCTGTCTATTTATTTTAATCATTCATTATTAAGATTGTTAAAATGGTTTATTGAGGAAAAAGATAAGTAAAAGATAAGGTTTCCGGTTCAACTAGTAGTGAGTTGAATTTTCGTGTTAATGATCCACTTTTCTTGCATGCTAATGATTTTAATGGTACACCGCCAATTACTTTTAAGCTCACAAGTACTGATAACTGATTGATGCTAAACAGTCAACTTAAATTGACCAAAGGAATGGTCAACAAAGTCAAACTACCTAGACCAATGCTCCGGGTAATATAGGGTATCACCAGGTCGTTAAGTCCCGACGAGGTGTGAATTGTACTTTAGCGTGCTTGTGATCGGGTGAATTTCACAAGAAAGGGTTTTGATGAGAATTATTTGAGAATTATGAAATAAAATAGCTTAGGAAAGCTATATGATTGATTACGTGAATTAGGATTAAGAAGAAACGAGCTAAAACATAAAAACGTACGTTTTGGTTACAAACGGGAACTGACGTACGCAAGAAAAAGTGAAACTGATTAACTAAAAAGGCTACGGATATAAAAATGATATTTTTACAATCCTAATGATTAAAGAAAATTTTTAGAAAAAGAAAATTAATTTTTACACTAATTATATAATTATTATTAATTAAAAACTATTTTTCTAATTACTTTTTAATTAATTAAAATACCCTAAATTATAATTAATTAGGAAATTACACTAGAAAATTAAAAATAAAATTTGGAAAAATTTAAAATACTTAAAAACTAATTTTAAAACTAAATTTGTATTTTTCTGATTTTTTTAATTAATTATTATTAATTATTAACTAATTATTAATTATTAAAAACTAAATTAAATTAAGAAAAATACTAAATGATAAGAGAAAAATCTGAGAAAATTACTAAAATTATTTTTAACTATAAGAAGCCTAGGAAAAATATAAAAATGAAAATTTCTTATAAATAAGCTGAAGAAATAAGCCAATTGGCTTAAATAGAAGCTATCACTTCTATTAAGTTGGACTTTTTGGAGTTTTCTGTTTCACAACAACTTATGAACTGTTTTTAAGCAACTTTTGTGAAGGTGATTTGCTAGGAAACCATAAATAAGCAATTTGGTGGCTTATTTGGTTGACAGAATAAGCCAATGGCTTATTATGGTTTGGAATTGCTTGAATAAGCAACTCAGCTGAGCAACAAGTCCAAATAAACACACAACAAACAATAATATGAAGAATTAAGCACAAAGTATCCAGGTATAAGCACAGAATAAGCCAAACAAGCCCAATAAGCACTTGGCTTATTGACAGACTAAACATGCCCAAATGGCCTGTTTGCAGCCCTCTGTGGGAGCCACAAGAGGGGTCAGAGGTCCAAACTTGGGGTTGAACCCTCAAGTTGGACTGGGTGGCTACAAATTAAAACAAGTGACAGGTCAATAAGCTCACTAATAAGCTCTCAATGAGCTTATGTAATAAGCTAAATGAAGCTGAGTTCACAGAAGCACAGGCCAAATGACCAAGTTACAAACACTGATTTGCTAATCCAAATAAGTGCACAGATACACAATAAGCTCAGATATGAACACTTGGCTTATTTGGGTTTCCAATAAGCCAAAAAGCACAAGGTGGGGCCCACTATGTAGTAAGATGCATGCTGATGAACTTAGGTCTATACACTGATCCACTCAGTGTATGTTCTGAGGTCACGGTATGATGGTTGATCAAATAAGCCAAAAGAAATAAGCTAAACTCAAAAATAAACCAAGGGTTGAAAATTACTATTGATAAGCTGCTAAGAAGCCAAAGGGCTTTGTGTGGAGCCCACTAGATTGGTCACAACAAGCCAAGAAAAAATGGTAAAATCCCTGGTGCAGGGGAGGGTTCTTTCCCTGCACCCTAAAATAAGCTAATGCACAGTTCAGATAAAAAATCTAAAAAATAAGCAATCCATGGATTCATGGAGTTGAGGTGACTTATATTATCCACAAAAAAGTTTCAAGCCTTGATTCTTATCTCAAAAATCAGGAAAATTCTCACAAAAAGTGAGATTTTGCAAAGTTATACTATTTTGACTTTTTGAATTTTAGTGAACTTTGACCAAAATGAATTTCAAACACTGATTTAGGAGCTTGTTTAAGTTATATAAGCTATATAAAGCTCAAAATAAGCTAAAACTTATACTTTTGATTTGAATTTAGGCCTGTGCCTCTCAAAATTTATCTCAGAAAGATTTTTAGGCCAATTTTACTTTGATTTTGACTTTTATGGTTTTTACTACTAAGAGCTTGACTGATTTGGTGTTCTAGTGGTCTAAGTGTGATGTGTGAAGAACAAATGAGCAATGGAACTTACTGAAACACTCAACACAAATAATACCAAACACGCCTTGATTACACAGATAGCTAAGAAAACTTTGAATAAAAAGACACCAAGGTACAATCTACTGAACACAACTTATCTACTAAATGATAAATAAGCAAAACAAACAATAATGAGCAATAAGTAGCACTAATACACCTAAAATAGTAAAAATCAAGAATTGAAGCTTACAAAAGCCTTCCAAGCTCACTGCCAAGGAACAAGGACCAATTATCAATTCCTAATGGTTCCCACAAACCTCTAACCCACATCCATCCCTAATTTACTGTGCTCTAGCCTTCTTCAACCTTGGAACATGATTTTTTTATTTTCTTTTGATTTTTTATATATTTTTGATTATTTTATGAAACTTTGGTTAAAACAACTCCACAAGCTTAAAAAGCTTCTGAAAACCTTTATGTTTAGTTTATATGAACTGACAAGTAGCTTATAACAACTAATAACCTTGAAATAATAATTGAAATCCTTATTTTTAAACTTGGAATTTGAAACAGAAGATAAACTTAAAAGAGAACTTGCATTACTTTAAAAACTGATTACAACTTGAAAACTAAACACTAAATTAAGCTAAGGTACAATAATACATGCCATTTGAGGCTTCCTAAAGCTGCTACTTATACTATGAAGCTAAAACAAGCCCTCCTCTTTTCTACATGCATCCCAGCTACTTTTTGAGAGTTCCTCTGTCCTCTTTGTTGACCCACGACCAAATCCCAGGCATTTAATTAAAACTTCATTGATCTTAACCGTTTGATTAAAAATTGGCGCCAAAAGTTGTTTTCAACAAGCTGAGTGGAACTGGTAAGGCATTAAATGGAGAGAGGGGGGGGGGGTTGGTTTGGTAGTTGGGGTAGTATTAATTGTGGGGGTTGGTTGGTGAAAAGGTGAGGAGGGGGGAGGAGACAGAGTAGCAGGTTTTAGGGGGGATGTGTGGGGAAGGTGATGGAGTTTGACCTGCGTTTGACCTGGTGGACTTTCGTTGACCGGGGGTTTATATTAAAAAGGGAGTGGGCCGGTTTTGGGGTGGATTGGGCTTTTGGTGTGTTGGGTTGGATTTGGTTTTGGATTAGGGAAGTAGTAACAAAAAGGGTCCGGTTGGTTTTAGTTATATCACAAGGACCAATTTTGTAAATTACTAAAATTTGAGGGACTGAGCCATCCTTCCATAGTGTTCCAAGGGACCAAACATGCCAAGCTTATTATTCCAAGGACCAATATTGCACTTTTTTCATTTTAAAATCCCCAGGGACCTACTTTGCCAATTTTGAAACTTCAAGGACCAATTATGCAAACATTTGAAACATTTTATCCAATGATCAATTTTTATAATGTTTGACTTTCAAAAGATTTGGGTTGACTTTTCTTTCAAAATAAATGCAAAGGGACTATTTTTGACAAGTTTTGAAACTTGGGGGACTGAAACTGCCATTTATGCAAACTTTATTCATTTTTCATCTGTTTTTACTCATTTTGCATCTGAAACATATAAAACACAATCCCTGGGATATTTTCAGTATTTTGATGCATATTTTGAGTGTTTTTGAATGTTTTGCAGTTCAGATTTGACTAAAAATGATGAGTGTTTGAGCACTCATCAATAACTATAAAATATGGGATGTTGTTGTTCATTTAGCTTTACATAGTACGAATAAGCTATAAGAGATAAAAATGATGTTTACTTCAAGAATAATGGGATAGGTGTAATTCTATGGTGTTATCTTGGATTCTTGGTTGTATTTCTTAGTCAGGGTCCAATATTATTTAAAATGCTAAGGTTGTTTGGGATGAGCTTAAGGAAACTTATTATAAGATTGATGGGTCTGATATATATAGTTTGCATTATAAAATCTATTTTGACTCAATTTGGTTCATCTTTGTCTCAGTATTATCACAACTACAATATTTTACGGAGGCAATTTGACTCCGTTGTTGATTTACCTTCTTGTTCTTGTGAAAGTGCTCCAAAGTTAAAAAGGCACAATCAACTCATGAGGTTGATACAATTCCTAATGGGTCTTGATGACACTTATAGTATTGTCAGAAGTCAAATCTTGACTTCTGAACCATTACCAGACCTTTTGCTACCTTGTCTAGAGTTGAATCTTACAAGAACAGTCAAGCCATTTCTGCTAGGTCTAGTTCCTCTTCTTTTGTTCTAGACCAAATAACTAGTCTAAGAATAGAAATAATCAAAACATAGGGTCTAGTAGAAACAATAACTTGGTTTGCAAGAACTATAATATGACTGGACATACTGGTGATAGATGTTTTGAGCTTATTGGATATCCACCTAGTTTTAAGAAGAGAAATAATGGTAATTCTAGTGTTTCTAACAATGTTGTTAGTGGATCTACTAAGACTGACCAAAGTGCAAGGACTTCTTCTCCCTTTACTTTTAATCAAATTCAAAGACTAATGGCTTTGATATGTTCAAAGTCTGGGGCTTTGATATGTTCAAAGTCTGATTCTGGTTAGCTACTGTCTTGTGCACCAGGTACTTTTTCGGTTTTTCCTTTTCTAATCATGTCATTAGTTTTTTTAAGTGTAATTTTTTTTAACTATAATACCAATATAAGTACTTAGCTAGTTTTTATGGTCACCTATATCATCACCTCCACGTCATCGATACATCAGCATTGAGAACATCACAACTATTATCACCTTTCAACTTTTATTGTCATCACTTTATCACTACCAAACCTATTATTTTTTAAAAAAATTTAATTAAAAATTAAATTAAACTATCATTCATAATTAAAAACATTATATTAAAAATTAAAAATATCACACATATTAAAAACGTAAATTAAACGTCATGAGAAAGGTGTTCGACCAAATCAACACGAAGGTTTTGATGCACTACGATTTGATTTGTCTGATAACTTGTAGCGTTTGTCCATCGGTTCGTACCAGGTTGTCTGGTTGATGTGCTTCCTCTGGATATCAATCGGGAGATATCGCATTCCATTTATGTCTTCGAATTATATTATGTAATATGATCAAAGCATATTATGTAATATGATGCATGTATACATTATATTCCTTAAGGTTACCAAATGCATCGGTCGTACGGGATTGGCTAATATAGCCTATTTTTCTTAAGAACAACAAACGCTTGTTCCACATCTTTCCTTGCCGCTTCATTCATTCGCTTATACCATATTCGCTTGTGGTCATCGTCACCTAGATTTGAAATTAACTTAACAAGTGTCACCCTTTTCGGATATATCCCGTCAACAAGATAATATTCCCATATGTAACTTACGCCGTTAGCCATAAACGGAACCTCCTGTGGTTTTCGTCTTTGAGATATTTGAATATAGGAGATTGATGTCGTGGTTGCCCCATGATTACGTCTACAATATTGCCCTTTATACGCGTTCGGACAACCAAACCACTCCCAATCTGTATAATCAAGGCTTTTTAACATTCCTGGAAATTCGTTCTTTTCTTCGTGAAACCGATATAGCTTTTCAACATCAGTGAAGTAGGATTTTTAGCAAATGTTATGCTCCATAAATTTCCCTAACAGACTTACAAAAATAAACAAGAGAATCACGAGAAGTTGAAGCGCCCATTTGCAAATATTCATCAAGGGCATAAAAAATAGTGTTGTATGCCAATTGACGAATTGCGTATGTGCACTTCATCAATGGCGAAATGCTTTCTCTTCTGGTACAATCAATATTATTATGAAAGAATGCACAATGATTAGTTACTTCTTCAACTATGCATGTGAATAGTTCTCGACTCATTCGGAACTTCTTTCGAAAATGATATGCACTGTACATCGGATGTGCACTAAAAGAGGCAGCGACTAAACGATCATGAGCATCATAACAATCTCAATTTACGATATTTCTAGTCATTTGCGAAGTTTCACCTTGTCGTCTATTCTTAATAAACGACAACACTCTTTTGAAAAAAATACAAGTTCCTACTAGTAACTTCTTCTTCTTTCGATGAGTCTGTGAACATGAACGTTTCAGAAATTTTTTTGGATAACGAGGAATAATAAATTTTTTGCTTGAGTTATTTATATATTAAGAAAGATGATGTTTGAAGTTGTGTATAAAAATAATGGGGTATGAGGGTATTTATAGGTAAACGTTACCATTTGAAGTTGGGGGGGGGGGGGACAAAAAAGATACGATCTTTTTGCTCGTTACTCAAGAGGTGATGGTACTGATGAGGCGAAAAATGATCCGTTTTTAGGGGGTCATTTAAGCCCGAATCCGACTTTATTTGATCAAATATTGCCCTAAATCGTTCCTTTTGTGATTTTAGGTGTTTGGAGAGTGAATTCTGGAAAAGAAGCTATTTTGGACGTTTTTGGAGCATAAAAGTGAAGAAAACGGCTAAGTACCAAATTTCCATGCTGAAAATACAAGGTGACGGCGTCAAGACCACCATCTTGACGGCGTCAGACATGAGGAATTAAACACCGAAGGTGGTGACGGCGTCAGAAGGATTCGTGACGGCGTCAAAGTGGCAAAAATTATATACCGTGGGTGGTGACGGCGTCACATAGGCCGTCATAAGTGGATCAAGGCCGTCCGAGGAAGTATATGGCGGCGAGGTGACGGCGTCACAAGTAACTCTTGACGCCGTCAGCCTGTTTTTCCTATATATAGTTTTCTAGTTTTTTCATAAAAAGAGGAGAAGTTTTGGTGAAACCCTAAAGACGATTTTGGTGCCTCTTTTACAGGTTTTTCAAGGGTTCCAAACCCTTGAGACCTTGCATTGTAATTGAGATAAGTGTACTTTCAATTCAATCAATATGTCTATGTGTTGGTTGTTTATATCTTGTTCTTGTCTCAATTCCATTATGCTAGGCTAGATCTCTTTTGTGTTTGCTTAGATCTAATGAAACCTAGATGTTGATTATGTGTTGATTACTTGTCTATTCTTGTTTTGAATGAATGATTTATATGTTAGGCTTAAGAAAACTGGCAGATCTCCAAATGGTAACATGCTTGAACGTCTTAAGAAACATGAACCGAGGCGTACTAGGTCTTTATTGGTTGTATTTAATGCATGAGCCACTGTTTACAATCCCTATAGTTGTGCTGGGTCATGGTGTAGGAGGAGATAAGAGCTCATAGAGTTGGGGAGTTATGTATGCCACCCCACGAATGGTATTAAGGAATACAATCCGTCATTCATACAAGTGTAACAAGTAATTAACACGTAAAAGATATCTAGGGAGTAATGAAGTCTAAGTAAACACAATTTCTCCAACCACTGCTCACAACCTTAGTATAATTTAGTTTAATTTCATTTTCATTATTTTAATAGCTTTGGGTTAGTTGAATAGCAACTAATTCCGCCACTCTTCCAAAACCCGAGATTTTACTTGCTTTCATAAAAGATATAAAAAATACAAAAATAATCATCTCTCACCTATAGAACTATTAATTAGGTTTTCTAATCCTAGCGACACTATTCCTAAGCTGAACGATCAATCCCCCGGTACTTGTCACTATACTATACTACAACGATCAGGTACACTGCCTGGTGGGGGTTGTAAGCTTCTCGAGATCCCTCGAGAGGTAAAGCAAGGTGCGATTCCCACGCATCAAGTTTTTGGCGCCGCAGCCCGGGGAATAGTTATTGTCTAGGTTAGGATTTCTTTTTATTAGGTCTACTTGCTAGATTCCTTTCTAGTAAGATTTTTATTTTTATTTTTAGGTCTTCTTTAGTCTATCTTATTTCTTCGCGCCTTTGTTCGTAACTCTTTACCATCCGACATCATGGAAGGTGGTAACATCTTTGAACCCATCATCCCACCACAACAAAACCCACCATTAGAACCCCTTAGGCCCCGAACCTTAGGAGAGTATTCCCGACCTAGCCACCAAGGCTACCGAAACACCATTGAGCTCACCGGAGCCAATGTGACCCCCTTGCGATCCGACACCATCCGGTTGGTGCAAAGCGGATGTGCATTCCATGGACTTCGTTCCGAAGATCCAAACCAACACCTTAAGGGCTTCCTCAAAATCGTAGATTCCATAGACCTAGGTGTTGAAACTAGAGAGACTACCCGTTTACGCCTATTCCAATTCTCTCTACGGGATCAAGCTAGTCAATGGCTTGAGCGTTTACCCGCGGGATCCATCACCATATGGGATGATCTCACCACTCGTTTCCTTGCTCAATTTTTCCCACCGGGGAGAACTACTAAACTTAGGAATGACATCTTGATGTTTCAACAATGTCAAAATGAATCTCTTTATGAAGCATGGACTCGTTTCAAGGACTTACTCCAAAAAGTCCCTCATCATGGCATAGATCTTTGGCTCCAAGTCCAAATCTTCTATGACCATATCGACATCTCCACGAGGCGAACCATTGACCAATCGGCCGGTGGTAAGCTACGTGATCTTAGTGCGGAACAATCATGGGAACTCATAGAAGATCTTGCTCTCTATGACAACGAAAGTTGGAATGATCCCCGTGATTTGAACAAAACGGTCAAGGCAATATCTTTGCCTTCGAACAATTCAAGCACTCCCGACCGTAGGATCATGGAACTTGAGGACCAAGTCAAGTTTCTCATGAAATCTTACGAAGCTCCGAAGCATTCAAGCCAAGTGAACAAAATCACTTCTTCATGCGAATTATGTAGTGGTCCCCATGACACTCGTGATTGTGTGGAACTCCCCGGAACAGCTTTTGCGGACTACGCATCCACGCGTACCGACGAAGCGGGAGATAAGTGGTACACTTTCAAGCCCGAGCCAAACACATACAGTGATTCATACAACCCCTCATGGAAAAATCACCCAAACCTTAGGTGGAAACAAAATCAACCAAATTCTTCCAATCCGCCTAATCGTTACCAATCAAACGGTCCCCCATCCAACCGTACCTTCAACAACAATCCTTCTAACAACTATGGTAGTACCAACAATCTTGAAGGATTGATGTCGAAATTTATGGCATCTCAAGAAGCTCGCATAGCTAGGTTTGAAACCGAATTCAACCAACAACAAACGGAGATGACCAACAAGATCGACAACTTATTGAAAGCCCTCAACAACCAAACATTAGCCACACCTAGAAAGGACACTAGGGACACCAATAGTGGAATCCAAGTTAAGGACCCCTCATCATCCAAACATGTCCACTTTGTCAATGTTGTCACCATTAAGCCGATAGATAGGGAGATAGAGGAGAGTGACAAGGATGAAGTTAGAGTAGAAGCCAATAGTGAGGATGAGAGTAGGGAAGTTGAGGTTAAAAAGGATGAGAAATTAGAGGAGATAGAACCTATAGAGAAATACTTTGATAAGTTGCCAACCGAGGAGGAACGGGAATACCATAAGGATTTATTCGATAGTCCCGAGAAAACATATATCTTTGGCGACCCCCTGATCAAAATGGGAGATCCCTCCAACATTAACATCCCATGCAATATCGGGCACATGCATATATGGAAAGCTTACATCGACCTTAGATCCCCCGTAAACATCATGACTAGGACCTATTACAATTGGGTGATGAAGAAGCAACTCAATTTTAGGATGATGCCCGGTAAAAATTGGATAAGTAATTTTGCAGGAAGGGTTAAGGGAGTACATGTGATTTTAGGGAATCTCACCTATGAGATTGATTTTATGATAGTGGAAGACACTCGTCCCGTGATAGATGCTTGCCTAAGCCAAATTATATTCGGGAAGCCTTTTGTTGAAGCCACTAGGATGAGTTATGATCCGACTTTAGGGATAGTTAGGTTCAAGAAAGACAATGATGAGGTTGCTTATCAAATGCCCTACAAGATCGAACAATACCGCCTTCTCTCTAATTTCGAAAAGGAACGTAAGCAAGCGGCTTATTATAGGAATGAGGAGGATAGACGTAGAGGAGTAGAGTATGTTAGAAATAGGATGCTTGGTTTCTACAAAGAATGCTTGCAACTAGGTCCGGAATACAAAACTGGTTTAGAAGACGACCTAGAGAGTGGAACCAATGATGAAATCACGTAGTAACCCACGACTTTGAGTCTAGCTACAAGACTCGTAAATAAAGAAAAGCGCTTCTTGGGAGGCAACCCATGTTTTGTGTGATTTTGTTTGTTTGATTGTTATTTGCTTCCGTATGCATGTTTTATTTTTATTGTTGGTTGATCATGTTTCTCTACTAAAATGTGGAAATACTTTATTATGTTGTTTAGCCTAGTCTTAACTTCAACCTAAAGGTATTTTTGCAAAAGATAAGTGTAAGGGGAAACCCCAAATATGTTTTTAAGAAACAAACCGATCATGATTCTCCACAATATTAAATGAAGATGTATATTCGTATTTGTTAGAGTCAAATGCTTGTATTGAGTCATAATGAAGTTTTGCAGGATTTTCCAGGAAGTAGGACAAAGTTTTTCCAGAAATTTTCCGGAAACTTAACATAAGAATTTCTGCAGGTCCATTCTGACGGCGTCAGGGTATTGCTCTTGACGGCGTCAGGATGTAAAATCTGGAAATTTTACCGGTTTTGTTTTTCTAACGGAGTCTTATGGTTTTTGTGAATTATTAAGTTTTATAATCTCCAGGAAATCTGCAAACTTCATTCCACAAGCATTATATCTTGCTTTGTTTTCTAGGATTTAGTAACTTATATAGGATGCCGCCGATTTTACACGAGGTTGCCTTGTCTACTTTTGTCAGGATTTACAGGTTATTTATGACAAGAAGATGATTTATATTCTGGAAGGGAAGCTTTGATTGTTCATTTTCTTGGAGGAAGATTTAACCTGGCCAACCTAAAATCCATACCGAGCGAATCAGGGGAGTATTTGATTTCATTCTCTTTACTTTTTAACTTTTACATTCTTTACGTGAACATTGGGGACAATGTTCATCTTAAGTGTAAGGGGAGGGTAAAAAGATGATACCTTACATATGCACTTTCGCTTGAGTTTGTTTTGTTTGATAGTAGATGAGTAATAAAACTACGAGAAATACTTGTTAGTGTAATTTTAGCGCCAAATTTAAAATTTTTTACAACATTTAGGAGTGAAACTTTAGCCATAGCAAGCGTCTCATGGATAGGAGGTTGTATGACTAGCACATAACCGTATATTCAGAAAAATTTTCCACCCAAAAATGTGAGGTTCGCCTTTAGATTTGATAGGAAAAGCATTTAGTATTGGTGCTTATGAGTGTACCGGTAGTATTTAGATTCTAGAACTTGCGTTAGTGATGCATCCCGAGACCGCTAGTGAGACTACATTCGTGTGGTAGGATTTACTACATGATAAGAGGCATTAGGATCACCCTTGTGTTAAACCCGTATTATAATTACTTGACCATTTAAGTCATATTACTTGGCTAGTTAAGTCAACTAATTTTTCCCACACCCTTAGCGTTGTACTCATTTTTAGTACACGAAACCCCTAGTACACCCCTCCGAGCCTATCTTTTCGTTTCTAACTTTAAGCATTTTACTTAAAGGAAGAATTTGTTACACCCCACTTAAATGTACAACCAAATCGCCTTAGCCTTCCGTGTATGCGCTCATTTTTAGTGCATTATTGTTATTTGTTAAACCCTAAGTTAACTTTCTAATTGATTACATGGTTGCTAAGTCGAGTCATATCCTTGTACATATTGTTTTGGGACGATTGGGACTCATGGGTAAGTACTTAATTTATGGAGTAATGGGGAAGAACATCACTTATTACCCCCATATGTACGTTAATCTTAAAAGTGCTCCAAGTGTTTTAATTTTCTTAATTCGAGTCACTAGAATAGTTTAATGTAAAGTATGTAAAGATTCAAGTGTAAGGGGAATGCTCAAACCCCTATGATGTATTATTTTGGATGGTAGGGTAAGAGTGTATGCAAAAAAAAAAAAAAAAAAAAAAAAAAAATCGAAAAAATTAAGAAAAAGAAAAAAAAAATAGAAAAAGGAAAAAGAGAAAAAACATACGGACTACCATCCCGTTTTTATTCTATGTTCATTTTATGTTTTTGTTATTTTTCATTTATTAGCTTAAGTCGAGTCTAGTCTTGGCTTAGCAACGCCATCTTGTACATGTAATTAACCGAGATTGTTAACTCACCACCAGTAAAACTTCCTTTATCCAACAAAACCGTGTAATTCATATCCCTACACCTAACGTTATAACCCTTTAAAAGACCTCTTTGATAGTTTATCCTAGGTGCTTACGCCATGTGGTGGAGGTTTGATCCTTTCCCAAGCCTATGGTAATCTATTTTGCTATGACAGGTAGTGAGAGATATCTTCCATTTCCATAATGTTATATTACTTTATTACACCCGAGAGATGTGAGTATCTAAACACTATTTGTGAGGTGCTTGTGTATGACCTCCGTGCTTGTCTATTGGTCTTTAGTGGAACGATTATTTGTTGTAATTACTTTTATATTAGTGTTAAATGACCTCTAACTTGTCTTTTGAGTAGAATAAAAGCTCATTTGCTTGAGGACAAGCAAATCTCAAGTGTAAGGGTATATGATGAGGCGAAAAATGATCCGTTTTTAGGGGGTCATTTAAGCCCGAATCCGACTTTATTTGATCAAATATTGCCCTAAATCGTTCCTTTTGTGATTTTAGGTGTTTGGAGAGTGAATTCTGGAAAAGAAGCTATTTTGGACGTTTTTGGAGCATAAAAGTGAAGAAAACGGCTAAGTACCAAATTTCCATGCTGAAAATACAAGGTGACGGCGTCAAGACCACCATCTTGACGGCGTCAGACATGAGGAATTAAACACCGAAGGTGGTGACGGCGTCAGAAGGATTCGTGACGGCGTCAAAGTGGCAAAAATTATATACCGTGGGTGGTGACGGCGTCACATAGGCCGTCATAAGTGGATCAAGGCCGTCCGAGGAAGTATATGGCGGCGAGGTGACGGCGTCACAAGTAACTCTTGACGCCGTCAGCCTGTTTTTCCTATATATAGTTTTCTAGTTTTTTCATAAAAAGAGGAGAAGTTTTGGTGAAACCCTAAAGACGATTTTGGTGCCTCTTTTACAGGTTTTTCAAGGGTTCCAAACCCTTGAGACCTTGCATTGTAATTGAGATAAGTGTACTTTCAATTCAATCAATATGTCTATGTGTTGGTTGTTTATATCTTGTTCTTGTCTCAATTCCATTATGCTAGGCTAGATCTCTTTTGTGTTTGCTTAGATCTAATGAAACCTAGATGTTGATTATGTGTTGATTACTTGTCTATTCTTGTTTTGAATGAATGATTTATATGTTAGGCTTAAGAAAACTGGCAGATCTCCAAATGGTAACATGCTTGAACGTCTTAAGAAACATGAACCGAGGCGTACTAGGTCTTTATTGGTTGTATTTAATGCATGAGCCACTGTTTACAATCCCTATAGTTGTGCTGGGTCATGGTGTAGGAGGAGATAAGAGCTCATAGAGTTGGGGAGTTATGTATGCCACCCCACGAATGGTATTAAGGAATACAATCCGTCATTCATACAAGTGTAACAAGTAATTAACACGTAAAAGATATCTAGGGAGTAATGAAGTCTAAGTAAACACAATTTCTCCAACCACTGCTCACAACCTTAGTATAATTTAGTTTAATTTCATTTTCATTATTTTAATAGCTTTGGGTTAGTTGAATAGCAACTAATTCCGCCACTCTTCCAAAACCCGAGATTTTACTTGCTTTCATAAAAGATATAAAAAATACAAAAATAATCATCTCTCACCTCTAGAACTATTAATTAGGTTTTCTAATCCTAGCGACACTATTCCTAAGCTGAACGATCAATCCCCCGGTACTTGTCACTATACTATACTACAACGATCAGGTACACTGCCTGGTGGGGGTTGTAAGCTTCTCGAGATCCCTCGAGAGGTAAAGCAAGGTGCGATTCCCACGCATCAGGTACCATTGTTGATGATTATAGGTGATCACCACTTTCTCTTTTTATCATTGTTGATGATTATATTAGGGTTGTGTGGTTGTACCTATTAAAAATGAAAGATGAGGTGTTGGATAAAATCCAAGTGTTCTGCAATTTGATTAAAACTCAGTTTGATAAAAATGGGAAATTTTGTAGGTCTGACAATGAAATAGAGTTTTTTAACCATAAATTTGAAAAGTTTACTAAAACAAATGGAATTATACATCAAACTACTTGTGTTTACACACTACAAAAGAATAATATAGTTGAAACAAAACACAAACACTTAATGTTGCTAGAAACATTCTAATCTTGCAAAATCTTAAATTTCTTGCAAAATCTTAAACTGATGTTGAATATAGAGCAATGAATAGTGTTACATGTGAAATAGTGCGGGTTTTAAAGATTCTAGATGAATT
The DNA here is from genome assembly GCA_030686995.1 of Artemisia argyi. NCBI lineage: Eukaryota > Viridiplantae > Streptophyta > Magnoliopsida > Asterales > Asteraceae > Artemisia > Artemisia argyi. The sequence continues at coordinate 80,385,325 of CM060693.1, read as the reverse complement.
AAAGGTAAATGTCGAACTTTTGGTTCCTTTGAGCTGTGATAGCAGTTCTACTATCCAAATTACTACAAATACTGTCTTTCATGAGAGGACTAAGCATTTTAAGATAGATATGTATTTTTTGAGAGAAAAAGGTTCTTCAGGATTTGTTAAAACTGTTAAAAGTAAAACAGAGGATAATACGACATATTTATTCACCAAGGATGTTGCTATTGGGTCTTTTGGATTTGTATCATAAGTAAACTTAAGGGGGGATTTTAAAACGTATTGGTATAAGTTTTCTTGTGATAGAACGGCAGGTATTATGGAACTTGAGGGTAAGAAAGGTATTTTTGGTTGAGTTATAATTGTCACATAATCTTATTTTGGTTTGGTTTGTTTTGTCTTGTTTTTATTTTCTCAGGGACCAAATGTAAATTAAGAGTCATTTAAATATATTAATGTATTTAAAAGGGTGTTATATTTTCTCTTATCGCCTCTTAAATGCGATAAATGTGGGCCCAAAACCTTTACGTTTGGTTTAATACTTTGGATTGGGTTTGAGCTTGATGTGACAATACTTGTTTGTTTGGTTCATTCTTTTAATAAAAAGAATGATAGATTGAATGAAATTTCATTCGACATTAATTTGGAGGGTTTTGGCAAAAACTGTGAGACCTACCACTTTCTACTCTCACATACCATTTTTATTTAAATTTTTAAATGATTTTTTTTGATTATGATTGTATTGTATTATAAAATACATTTAATAAATATATTTTCTCTCATCAAATACAAATCCTAAACCAAATCCAAATCATATTCCAACTCACCTATAAACCAAACAGAGCTTTAATTGGGGGACTTACTAAAACTACACTCTCCCAAATAAATGGTTAATTAAGACCTTTATATGTAACCACTTAATTAGTAAACACCCTCCAACTTTTAAAGAGATTATACATGACGATATTTTATGTTCAAATCTCTCTAGATATATCATACATGTTTTAAGATTAATTAATGGTCAGATAAAAGAAAGATAATCATGGATACCTTTTTAAAGTGTGAAAGATGTTCTTCAAAGTTTAAGTATGCATTTGGTACACATGAATTTGAATCACTGAATAGTTTCATTCCAAATAAAGTTGTTTGTTAAACAAATTTTGGTTTAAAAAATATAAATCATATCCAAAAATTATCCATACTTGAAACCACTAAAGAGAGTATGGTATGCAAATTGATATCTGAGCCCACATTTAAAGATTTTTTTTTCTTTTTTTTTTCCTTCAAAAACAATTTTCATATCAAACAACATTATTCAAATGCATCGCTTACTTCATTTCCATTTTTATTTCAACCTATTATCATACCTATACCGATAGTTATTCCGTGCAACAAACCAAACATCCCTTAGACTTTGAGACTTGTTTAACAAGTTTTATTTTTGACTCGGAGAATCAATTCCATTTCATTCCGTATAAAAAAAGTTATCAATTACTAGAACATCTAAAAATATTGATCTTATAATTATGCTACACATACCAACATGCTTAAAATGGCTTGCAATAGAAAGCTTAGGCAAACATATCAAATTGAGTAAGTTTTAACTTCAAACACATGTATCTATTTTGGGTAAAGTCCATAAAATAGCAACGTACTTTCTCAAATTTACAGAGTTAGGTAACGAACTAATTTTATTACCAATATAGTCATTAAAACCAGCTAAGTTTTGTCGATATAGTAAATATGACCTGCTAATTTTCCATGTAGATAAATAATTATTTTTTTCCACCTGGACACTAATATTATTTCCACATATTATTCACATTTATCACAAACACAAACACAGATATGGAAACAAAGAATAATTCATTCATATACATACTTTTCTTATTCTCAACATACATAATCAATACCAACACCAAACCCTAATCATAAACTCCCTTTCTTCATCTACCCACCTTATCCACTGTCGCCGCCGCTGATGCCACCATCACGAGACAACAACGTCATCAACACTAGCGACCCCTCGTTTCCTTCTTTATTTCTCTTCAGAACTGGAAAATAAAGAATGAACAATCAAACTCATTTTTTGCTTGAGCAATTAAAACATATAGGATTAAAGATTGACGAGTGGGTTAGATCCGAAAACTCAGATCTATAAATACCCAGATTGACGAATGGTTTAGATCCGAATGGTTACGAGTTAGTGTTTGTGTGTTTTGTAAGATCATATGGGGCGTTGGGTATGGCGGCGGAAGTGGAGGCTGTTACACCGGATTTTGTCATATGTGAAATGAATTTGTGTGATGTTTTTATAGGTTGAAATTGGCTTTTGTATATGGGTTATGTAAATCTTTGAAATATTGTTTAGGAACTTTTGTATGAATTTGGTTTTGGTGGTGTAGCTTTTTTGGTTGTTGTTTAGATTTTTAACGACACGGTGTTTAGATCTTTAAAGATATGGAATATTGTCTTAAGAAAAAAAATTATTACTCGATCTATTATTGTTGCCGGAGAAGATGGTGGTTGCCGGAAAAAATGCCGGAGAAGATGATGGTTGTCGAAGAAGATGGTGGTTTTGTGGTGAACTCTAAAAGCAATGATAGTGGTGATGACATAAGCATAAATATGCCACGTAAGCTAACACCTAAGCATAAAAACAAAATGCCAAATAAGCTTGGTTACCGGTTTACGAGGTAGCCTATGAACATATTTAATATATTGTAAAAAATTAGCAAGTTTTAATGTCTAAATTGGTAATAAAAAAAGTCGTTACCTAACTCTGTAAATTTGAGAAAGTACGTTGCTACTTTATGGACTTTACCCGTTTATTTTTGCCAATGTTGGTCTTTACAAGTTCAAGTTGTATGACCATATTTGGCGCATGGAACAAAACATCATCTCTCCCAAAAAGAAAAGAAAAGAAAAGAAAAAAAAAAAGAGGCAAATCGTATTAACTAACTTCTAATACAGACCATCTTATTAATTTCGAACTAATTCTATCTTAACTCATAGGTATAAAGCAAATATATTACAATACATTGCTATCATTTGATATCTAAAATATTGGTCCCTACAAGATGTAGACCATTTTTGGCATACGAGGATATGAAACATGTGATGCCATAGTTTCAATACCGCATATCAAACGCTTACATTTGAAAATCTAGCAAAATATCGTCGACTAATGAGCTAAATATCTCATACTCCAACTCCAAAACGACGTTTTCTTTCTCCAATTCATCATCATATTTCGACCATTTGAACTTCTTCTCCATTTCGCGTATGTAAGTTTTCCTATCATTTTCACACTCCCAATCTAGAAACATTTCTTGCATTTGTCCGTCCATCCAATCTTTCGCTACTTGTAACATTTCAAAATCGGAAACATGTTTGTCAGCCACTGTCTCTTTGAAGAACGCTAGTAAGAGGCTTTCCACGGCTTCATGTTTCTTAAAATGTTGATAAGAAATCGTTGATTTCGTTAGTTGAATTAATGCCATTGCTTTCCTTTCGACTTGATTCTCTTCATGGGCAAACTCAAGGCATTTTTGTGTTGAGGATTCAGATTGAGCTATTCGGTCTTCTAGCTTGACTGGCTCGAGTTGAGGAACACTTTCAAATCTTCGAGTCTTGTGCATTGATTTTTTTCTTCCTGTTAAATAGTAATACTGTAAGTTATTTATGCATTGGTAACCAAGTAAACAAAATGAAAAAATAATAATAATAATAATAAATAAAATAAATAAATAAAAATAAAAAAAGAACAACCTTCAACTTGTATATGCCTATTTTGGAACGTAGAAGAAACGTCCTCCTCATCATAAACGCTAGTATCGTTGTCGCTTGGAAAATCCATCACAGAAACTGGACTGCATTGTTCTTCCTGATCGTTTAGCCATTTCTTCTATAGATTATCATCGCCAATAAGTCAAATTCAAACCGTGTAAAAACGAACCAAATTGGGTTATACCAACTAATTAATAAAAAGTTGATATTTACCAGGGTAAAACCCTCTACTTAGAAAAAAACAGTAATAAAAGTTGAATGATAGTATTAGCTAGAGAGACTGATCTCAGTTGATTTGCTAGTATATTCCCCAATGAATTAAAATGCTCATATCATAATTATTGAAGTTTTCATTTCAACTACGTTTCTGTTAGTCATATAGATGTACAATGACACAAGTGATACTTTCACTATAAGTAATATTTTACCAACATTACAAAATCTTGGAAATGGACTTTGTCTAAAAGTTAATCAGACAAAATGTGGTCATCTTCTCAAGTGATGTGTAACTTTTTTTGAAATCTTCTGTAGTTTTGTATGGCCAACAATTCAAATTTTGACCTATAAAAGTCAACTCACTACTTGACAAATGATAATATACATAAGTACAAGACACCTGTCCATCTTTACATGCAGTACTACTAAGATTTTTCCAAAAATTAATCACTTTACTTCTTGGTACACCAACTTGAAAATCCGTATATCACCAGCTTATAAATGGCAACAAATACTTTCAATTATGTAAACTGTGCATTAAATAATTCTAGTACTAAATGAATCACTTCCTATTTCCTAGTAATTGCATGTGCAACTATTCAACTACATGCATTATTCTTAAGTAACATTTAAATATACATGAAACATTATTATGTTATATGAAAACTTAAGTCATGGAACATAATATCAACAATCAACAAAATCTATTTTCATACCAAATATATTCTTCGTAAGAAGATATGTCAACGCATCGTGGCCGACACAGAAGGTCAATTAAGAAGAAACATTGCAATTTCCTAGAATACCCCTATTTTCATATTCATTGTGCACCAAACTCATAATCGGTGCATAGTGGAAGGTGGTCCAAAAAGGACTAGGGTTTTATGGTAGTTAAAAAAATATATATGAGTAACGTGCAAAATTCATTTTCGTGTCGTTATCACATATTATTGACATGAATCATCGATCTCTCACACACAAAAATTCAAGCGAAAACCATCTTGAGTATCGACATAGTTCGTCAGCTAGATGAATGATCTTCGTTTAACCTTTTGACAAGGTTTTTGCATGAGCCATCTCTAGAAAAGATGGTTTTCGCTTAACTTATTGCTTTTCAAAAATGATTTATATTATATCACTAGTTTATGTTACAAATGATTTTAGCCAAAATATACAAACTATGTAAACATCATCCGCAATTACAATCCTCTATTGCATGTACAACGAACTTACACGTATGCTGAATTTACGCACGAAGACAATTTAGATTGGTGCTTGAAAATCACGTACTATACACGTGAGGTCATAAAGAAAATTTAATAAGGCCCTCTTTCCTCGCTGTGAAAATTTAATGCCTCAAATCCCCCCCAAATGTTATTTTTTAATAATATTTCAAACTTAGGGTTAAAAAAATAGTATATTGTTTCAAATTTGAATCTTGCTTACAAACTTTCAAAATTCCAAACTCTAGTGATGTATAGTAGTAAGGTTGTGAGAAATTCAAACCAAGGCAGAACCGAATAATTGTAAGATCAAACTGAATAGATCGAATTATAGCAGGAAAACTTGTTCTCAATGGGTCTATTCTATACTTTACTATAATAAAACGATGTAGTTAAAGAAAATTAAATGTTTTTATTACAAGCTCAAAGTTTAAGTACATACCATGGTACACTCTAGGACCAAACAAATTATATCAAAACAATAATATAAGTTTACGTATCGATTCATAAAATCCTAACCATTAGATTTGGGTCTAGTGAATTTATATCGGAGCAGGCCCCTACACACAAAAGATATTTACGAGTACACATGGGAAATAAGAGCAAACATGTCATGATCTAATAACAAGAAAAACAATAAATATGGCCACAATGTTGTTTCGTGATCGTTATGTTTGTTGGTTTTGTATCTTATACAGTACCTTGATTACTTTCTAATAATGGAAGTTAAGTTTACTTTTTTTGTAAACACATTTTTGTTGTCAAATACTCAAATATACTAGTATCTCTGCAAATTTACTACTAGTAAGTACTTCATAAATTACAACCTTTGTTACGTGTTCTTTCATATTTGTCTTTAATGTCATAAACAAGTAATTATAAAAGTGTACTAATCATCAAGAAACAAGAATTAGTAAGCTAAAATATTATTAGTGTTAAAAATTAGGTGGAGGTTTAAGAATCTTAAATAACAAAGTACAATCAATCAACGGTGGGAGACATAATCTAAGATAATGTTATTAAGAGTACGCAAAGCATTAAATTATGTCTCACCTTTGCATTTTCGTTAGAATCGTTGGTTGTTGGCGCAGTTGCGGTGGTTGGGCCAACTCTCTTTCCGTTTGTCTCCTCATTATCATCAACAACCTCGTTTTTAACTAACTTAAGCTCCAATGAGTTGCCCGTGGTAGAACTGTCACTTGTCGCAGTAAATTCTCTATCAGACCAAGTAATCGTACTATTACTATTGCTGTTACTATTACTCATTGAGCTAATCACATCCGTGGTACTAGCTGAACGAGTAATATTTTCCTCTTTGAGTAACTCACCGAAGGATATTAACCTTTTGACCTCGTTGTTATTATGATCAGCTTTCTTCCATAAACCATGTTTCAATAGCTTTCGAGAAAGGTTCCTAGACATAATATTAGTACTCTTAAAAGGAAAATTCTTGAATGCGTTGAACATGACATTAGAAGCTCTTTGCAACATCGAATATCGTTTTGGTTTGGGTTTTGCTTTCCATATTGTTTTGGTTTGTTTTGAAGGAAGTTTAGGATTTGATTTAAGATCCATTTCGACAAGGAATCGAATGGTGGTGCAACGTTGGCGACGAGGGTATGATCTGAATCCATTGGAAGAACACGAACTCATGTCGTCGAGTAAGAAATCTCGGAGTAACAGAGTTTTAGGCATTGTTTTTGTGATCATTTTGGGATTGTCGGAAAATGAAGCTCTTGAAGGTATTATTGACATGGAAAAGTTAAAGAAATAGATGATGGTTTGGTTGGATGGTTAGGACTTTGAAATGGGGGTACGGTGGGAATGACTTCTTATTTGAAAAGATATGATTTTTATAATGTTTGTAATACACGTTGATACGAGCTTACTTTCTATGTTCAAAATTATAAGGGATAATCCCTCATATACCCGATTCTTCAATTTTTTTTTTTTTTTTTTTTTTTTTTTTTTTTTTTTTTTTTCGGAGTTTCTGTATTTAGACCACAACAACTTGTAATTTTTAGGCAACTGAAATCTACAAGTGACAAGTGTCATTTTTCGGATTATAAGGTGGGCAACTTGTATACTTTTTAGCAACTGGCTGCCCTCATGTCGGACACTTGGTGTTATATGGGTCGAGTTGCCAAGTTGTCTGATTTAAATACAGAAACTCAAAATTCTGAGGCAAAAAAGCAAATCAATCGAGCAATCGGAGCATATAATATTCGGGGAGTAGTATTTTATTTATTTATTTTATATCATCTTAATTTTGTGAAAAGTACATCAAAATGTCTCAAAAAATTAAAAGGTATAAATTTGAATGCATAAAATACAGTAAAGTGTAAACTTATAGTTGGTGAACTAATTAAGTCATTCAAAATCATTATCGTCACTGATAACTATTAGAAGAAAGAATATATCAACCTGACTCATGGATTGTAAGGGGTAAAATGTTCGTCGTGGGAGAAATTGAACTGTTTTTGAACAAATGTTTTATGTACTTTGTTCTTAACGGGTGGCGAAACGCCGAAACATAGCAATAGCAATTAACAGAAGAAGCAGTAAAGAATTAGTAGTAGCAATATGTGTTAATAAAAGTGTTTGTTAACATAGTTGTAATTGTAATTATAAAGTGTATAATGACGTAAAAAGACATATATGCATAACATAAAAATTGTTTAAATACATAATTAAATGTTAAGGGTATATATGTAATCTGAGCCAAAACCTAGCGACATGATTTAAATGATTCTTTATAAAGCGTTTTGAATAGAGCAGTTACAGAAAATTTAACCTCTAGTTGCTTGTTGCTAAACAAGCTTTGTATTTAAACCACTAATCGTTAGTTGCTCGAACACACTCACAAACAGCTGCCGCAAAGCATGCCTTTAAATCCTTCATTTCTAAGTTGATGAGTGCAAAAAGTACAAATCGATGATGGTAGCCCTAAGGTCGTTGAAATTAGCAGTCAGTAGTATCTTAATAGTGCCAAATGTTAAAAAAAATACTACTACGGGTATCATATTTCTCGATACCCAATCGAGATGATGAAATAAAAAAAAAAAAAAAAAAAAAAAAAAAAAAAAAAAAAACTATTGTTCTTGATTTGACACTCCGCTATCGGCAAAATGTAGCACGATCGGGTTATTGTCATCGTATTAAATATTATGAACGAGAGGACCACAAGGGTAATGTATATTTGCATATGGCAAAATATCAATTTAGTTGACAAATACAACCAATATATAATTGTTCCAACCAATTGGAACTGTAGAAAACATTCAATTGACATAGATTTCTCATAAGTATGGTCAGTTTTGACCAAGCTACATTACTAGTAATAAATATTGGAAGAGTCTCGGTGATGGTAGATTCAATTTTTGTCTCGTCTCCATAGATCATGGTGTCTTGGTTTAAAAATGTGTTTTGCGATCCGATGCACTAAAGGTTCCAAAAACTATTGCGTGATGTAACACCCTCATTATTCACTGATCGCAGCAGATTAAGTATTTGGGGCATTACCTCATGGATCATAGATACAGTAATAGGTAATGACTCAAAAAGAGACATTTTATTAAAATGAGTTATCATTCATTAAATTTATCAGAGTTTTATAAGTTGAGGTCCCGTGAATCTATGTGTGAGATGTCATGTTTGAATGATAACCAAATAGAAAGTCTTTCAAGTCTCGTGCCCTTCCATGCCATAACTTCCACATAGCTCCGTTACCTAGGACACATGCTTAAAAGTCAACACTAGGTGTTGAGTGAGAGTCATAGGTTTAGGGGTTAGTGAATACAAGTTCCCCAGGGTTCAGTTGTTACACCCTTCAAGGAAAATGTAGTGTGTGTGTGTGTGTGTGATAATTGTAATGCATGTACAATTATCAGGGGTTGGTCAGTTGGTCTGTTGCACTAAACTCATGAACCACACGTTAACAATCCGAGTCATGGGGGCTGCAGACCCAACCATGAGGGCATGAGAAGGATAACTTGCCAAAGTTAATCCTTAAGTGAGGGTTCAAATATAATACTTATTGGTATTCTCCAGTGAGAGATATTACCAACGGGAGTTGTCAAACTCCAATAGATCTATCTATTATATTCGCGTTCGCTTGGGTAAAATATCTTAAACGATTAGATTCATGAATTTTGTTGTGTAAGGGTGGCAGATAGTTTACTCGTGCAACAACCAAAGAAAAAGACTTGTATTCAATTTAAAGCATTTAGCATGTATCCCCCTCACAGGGTTTGTAAATCATTTAAAAAGAGTGAGGCTATGAAACACTCACCTGGGCTTAGGGAAATCTATTGATCTGAAAAGTGACTCGAAAATTAGACTGCCTACTTACGTATCCTGATGGTATTGTTGGTGTGGATGTATGTCAAGCTTTAGTTATCTTGTTTAAGTTTCTTAAGTAATCATTCTTATGTTTGTTAATGTTTAAGATATAACATAACACCGTTCGGGCCATCACAATTCAGAAGTATATGACTCCTCACATGAAGCTCACTACTATTGTATTATATCATCAACATAATACCGTTCGGGCCATCATAATTCAGAAATTAATACTCCTCACGTGAAGCTCCCTACTATTGGCTATGTTTTTATTAAGTCTAGTTATAAAATAACAACGTTCGGGCCATTATAATCCAGAAGTACATGCAATAATCGTTTGAGGAGTCAGGACACTTTAATTCGTAAACCCAGCAAACTCGTCAAAATGAAATATCCACATGGTACTCCTCACATGAAGCTCTCTAGTATTGTGTTATGCTTCTAACTTTAATTAAGTTTTATATTTATGTAATATTTTCATTTTCTACCCTGATAGTTTATATATTTACAAAATCTACCCTAGACTTATATACTTATATTTATAACTATCTAAACTTAGTAGTTTTAGTTCCTATACTTATATACTTTAAGAAAATGGCAAAAATTATCCTTGGACTTATAAGTTTTCAAAGTTTACTATTTATAACCTTGACTTTAATACTTTTGCAAAACTAGTCCTCATTCGTTTATAACTATTTTACTTTTTATCCTAAGGTTATATAACTTTTCAAAAAGGGTCCTTATACTTATTAATTCTAAGAAATTTGAAAAATAGTCCATAGACTTAATATTTTTAGAAAGTTACCATATATACCCCTATGCATGGAAAACTTTGCAAAACTAGTCCTAATTCCATGCAAACTATATTTTTATATAACAAAAAGTTTTCCTAGCTTGTGTTTAACTAATATTAGCTTATTTAAGTTACTTAAACTAGCTTATAGCTTATTATAAGGTTTTATAGTATATATTTAGTATTTAGTGCATAATTAGGGTTTTAAAAATAAAACTAGCTTGTTATAGTGATCAAGGCTTAGGCAAGGGTTCCTATGTGATCTAAATCATCTAATATATATCCTAGGACTATAATTAAGCTAAGATAGCAAGTAAAGAAAGCTTACGAAACCAGAAGTGGGTGAACGAGGGTTTCTAGCGAAAACTAAGCTCGACAAGGGTTCAAGGCCTATACTACTCGACTTCTAAGTTTACTAAGACTCTACTACAGCCCTTAGGACCAGAAAGTGTGAGGTAAAGAGAGGTGAAATGGTGTGAATGAAAAGAGAGGGGTACGAGCCCTTTTATAGGGTCGTGTGGAGTTGTGACCAAGAAAATGGGAGTAGGAGGTGTCGAAGGGAGGAGGGAAGGTGACTCATGGCAGCTATATGTGACTATCCTAAGCTACCATGGTGACTAAGACAAGCTATAGGCGGTTCTAGGGTTTGTGTGGAGGGGATGAAGCCGCGGGGTGAAGGTGGTGACAAGTAGGTGATGCACCTACTTGTGTGCTAGCTTATGAGGTGCTAGGGTGTGTGCTAAGCATGACTAAGGTGCTAGGCTAGGTGCTTGAGGTGCTTATGTTTAGGTTTTAATTAATTTAGGTGTTGTTTTATCCTAATTTGGCTTAGTGGGAGATTAGGGTCTAGCTTAGGGTTTAGTGCCTAGATTAGTGTCCTATGAGTGTCTAATGACTAATTATAGGTCCCAAGAGGCTTATACTAAGTGGTGGTAACTTATGGTGAAGTTTTGGGATAGTTTAGACCTAATTCCGGGAAGTTATGACCTAGTTATGGTTTTGTGCTTAAGGAACTTGTACCTAAGTTCTAAGGGGTTGTACTAGGGTCTAAGGTTTCTAAGATATCCTATTGTTCCTAAGGTAAATCATACATAAGCCTTGAACACTTTCAAATGGGTTTAGATAAGTAATTAGGGTTTTGTGAACATATAGGCCTGATTAGGGCTTAATTAGGGTTAGATTAGGATTTTATGATGAGTTTAGTGTGTTAGATTGGTAGATTACTTATTATGGTGTTGTTGTGATCTTATGATTGACATACTAGAGGTTTATAGGATGTGTGGGTAGAGATATTTGGCTTGTGTGGATACGTAAGCAAGTCTAGAGAGTCATGTAGGTAATGAATGCACATAAAAAGCAAAAATTTACCTTTGAAATACCTGACGTAGGTATTTGTAGTAGAAATGATAGTGATGAATTTTGTGGGTTGTTATAGTCTTACCCCTTGGAGAAAATCTCGTCCCGAGATTTAGTTAGACGTAGAAGTTGCGGGGAAGGATTTCTGATACCAAAGAAGAGTGGTGCGAAAAGAAGGGGAGGTTTGTACAAGCGGAGTAGGAAATGCTTGCACTGATGCCAGATACTTAGGCTTATTCATTTATATCTCATTATTTTCAAATAATGGCATCCCAATATTTGTAAACAAGTGCTTATAAATTCCTAATCCATTTGATTTATAACTTTCTCATTAAAATAAAGGAGCGTCCTAGTTCATTTTAATATGATATTCATTATAAATCATCCTTAAGTAGTATCGGCGAGAAATGGAGAGATTTTTCCACACTTAAGGAAATGTGGTACGAGAATATTTTAGAGACAAGTTCCAACCATGATGAAGACTAGTTCTAGTCATGGTGGAGATAAGTTCTAGTCACGGTGGAGGTAAATTCTAGTCACGATAGAGACAAGTTCTAGTCATGATAGAGACAAGTTCTAGTCATGACAGAGACAAGTTCTACATTCTCCCTGTTTAGCAACTTGCCACATGGTAACTTTCCATGTTATGACTAGAATGACGGGCGTTGAAGATCTCATATTTGCAACTCTTGCAAAGCGAGATTTAATATCATAGTCGAACATAATGAGGATTAAAGTTCTATGTAGATATTCTTACAAGTTCTAACTAATAGAATCTTGTGATATGACGAGAAATACAAGTTCTAACTTTTAGAACATTGTAGGATGAGGTAGGGAGAGAGTTTAGAGCAAAGAAAATAGAGTCTAAAATGACGGAGGGATGAAAGGATGAAAGGAAATGGAAAGATGGATCGTACAGGAAGGAGTGAAGAGAAAGAGGGAAGGAAAGGGATGAAATAGGAAGGTATGAAGGAGTGGGAGATAATGAAAGGTTGGAAGAATAGGAGTATGGAATTAAACGGTAGAGTGAGGAAAAACGGGGGAATTGGATGGAAAAGTGAGGAAAAATGGGGGAATGGGATTTAAACGGAAGAGTGAGGAAAAAACGGGGGAATGGGATTTAAACGGAAGAGTGAGAATATAGGATAACTGAAAAGATGATATTTCTAATGGAATTAAGATTTACTAGATTCCTTCAAAGTTTGTTTTCCCCCTAAGGTTCTTCTAGTTTTTATAACTAGTCCTAAGGCTCTTAACGTGGTCTACTAATCTTAACTGGTAAGGAAGATCCTATGTTGGGAGAGGGGCTAGGTAATTTCTTATCTAGGGGTTTACTAGGAGTGTTATTATGCTTAGGTAGGGTTTCACGCTTAGTCTTTTGTCCTATGTTGTCACTACGAGTATCACTATTACTATAAGTATCACTATTCCTAGGTACTTAAATCCGGCTAGGGTAGTATCCATAGTATGCTCTAAGTATACTTTCTAATGTGTATCCTATAGAATGTCAAATCCTAAGAAACTAAGTATAGGTAGACTAAAATCCTCAAATGTTTCATTCCTAGTTATAACTAGTAACCTCGAATTATAGGTCTGGGTTATCCTGATAGTATATCATTCCTAGGGATTTCTAAATCCTCAAATGTATGTGGAAAATCTTTGTACGAGGTAGGCTACTTAGGTCTAGGTAAACTATATCCTCAAAATGACTTATATAGTGAGATCTTAACTAGTCTTTATATCCTGTAACTAGACTAGGTGCTAAAGGCTTAGGGTAGTTTACTAATCTAATCCTCAACTATTCCTAAGCTTCCTAGGTTGTATCTAAAGGCTTCTTATATCTAATCTATTTCTAATATCCTTGAATTTAAGTAAAATTCCTATCTTAAACTAAATTCATGTCGGGCATAGGTTCTAGTTTGGTTTCTAGCTAATAAAACCTCGAAGATTTCTAATATTATTTTTCTATTTCCTCAATGATTTCTTAGAGATAGTCTATTCAAAGTATTCTATGTCTATTTTTATGTTTACCTAAGGGTATCCTAGAGTTATTTCTAATTTCAAGTATGGGAATCTTAGGGTTATATCTAACCTCAAGTATGGGAATCCTAGGGTTATATCTAACCTCAAGTATGGGAATCCTAGACTTATATCTAACCTCAAGTATGGGTATCCTAGAGTGTAATATGGTTTTCTAAGGGGGAGTAACTATTTCAGGAATCATAGTAATTTAGGGGTATAATGAGGGGAAGAATTAGAAGGAAGGCTAAGGGAGTAGTGAGGGCTAGGGATACTGAATTTGGAAAGAATTCAGATCTCTATGATGTAGAATAGGGATTCTCATCATTAGTATCATATGAAATGATAGGGAAGGGTTTTTATGGAATTTGATTGTTAGTAGGGGGAAAAGGGATGGAGTTCGAGGGAAGTTGTTATCCATGACATATAGTATCATGAGATAACGGAAGTAGAAGTTACAACTACATAAGGTCATAAATAACTTGTTTTCCAAAAAGTGTCGCTATTTATGCCAAATGTCTTGTTGTTAGATTTATGAGGAGAGGGAAAGAGGAAGGTTGAAATTGGGAATAGGGAACAGACTCTATAAAATGACACTTTAGGCTTCCCTATAATGCCTAAAGTTCAAGAATAAGTATCCTTACGATACGATTCTCAGTAAGGTTTTGGGTTTGAAATCAAAACCCAAACGAGTTAAGACTTAAAAGTTTTTGAAAATCTATGAATCTAAGGCATCGGGACTATCTATCCCAGGTTCCTAAGGGTTATAGTGGGGTAGGGGTTTAAGGTAGGTTATAACAAGTACCCAACTTGTCATACCTTATGGGATATTCCTAATTTCCTAAGGGTTCTTATAAGGTTTAGGATATCCTAGGGTAATCAAGAAGAGGCATACCAAATTGAGGGGCACTAGGAAGTATCTAAGGCATAACTTATTTTATTGATTTCCTATCTTACCTATCCTAGGGGCATTATTCTAAGGCTAAACTCCTAAAGGTATATTATTTAGGGATTTCTTCCAAAGTTTTCTTAAATCTAAGGGTTTAGGGTTGTAATATTTCCTAGGTTTGATTGATGACTTTCCTCATCATCATCAATCATCTTTTCTAAGGTGCATATCCTAAAATAGGCAAAGGCTATTTTATGGTGGTATCTCATTTTGTTTTTCTGTAATTTAGCTATCTTAAAACGGGATTGTTGTAGGGTGTTTCTTAAACTACTATAATTAGGTAGGGTGCCTAGGTTATTATCATGACCTTCTTCTATCTTCTCAATAAGGTCAAGAAATATTTCATCTAATTTATTTAAAATATCTTCCACCTGATTTTCCTGGTTTTCTAAAGTTGTACTAGGGGTATTTTATCCTAATTCAGATTTCCAAAGTGAAGTAGGAGGGTTTACTAAGTAAGGTATAGGTGTTAAGGTATAGGGTTGTCTAGGTTCATATTTAGGAATATAGGTAGGGATAGGTTTCCTAGGTATATAAGGTTCTCTAGGAAGAAAGAACCCTTGTGGTTCAAATCTAGGGGAGGGAAATGGTGGGTGTAATATAGTGTTTGGGGGAGTAATAGGTGATGCCTTAGTATAGAATTCTCTTATATGTTTTAAGTGTGGGTCATCTACGAAAGGTGTAAAACCTAAGGGTGAAGGTGTATCTATACTATTCCAAGGGCTTTCCGGGGAATTGGGAAAAATATTTTTAAAACAAAGATCCGAATCATTAGGAGAGGGAAGAGCATTCTACGTAAGCGATTCGGTGGGGTAAAGGTAGAGTATTGGGGAGCAGGCGTAACTATCTAATAACCGATAAACAAATGTAAGCTTGCATGTAAATTAAGGAAATACCTATTATGAAGATCTAATGCACATAAGGCTCTAGGAACTAGGCATTGGGGAGTGGAGTGGCACGAAAGACTTTCTCGGGTATTGGGAAAAGTAGTTGTAGTTTAGGTTTTGACCTTATTCTCTACAACTGAAGCTCTGATGTCAATCTGTAACACCCTCATTTTTCACTGATCGCAGCGGATTAAGTGTTTGGGGTATTACCTCATGGATCATAGATACAGTAATAGGGAATGACTCAAAAAGAGACATTTTATTAAAATGAGTTATCATTCATTAAATTTATCAGAGTTTTATAAGTTGAGGTCCCGTGAATCTAAGTGTGAGATGTCATGTTTGAATGATAAGCAAATAGAAAGTCTTTCAAGTCTCGTGCCCTTCCATGCCATAACTTCTACAGAGCTCCGTTACCTAGGACACATGCTTAAAAGTCAACACTAGGTGTTGAGTGAGAGTCATAGGTTTAGGGGTTAGTGAATACAAGTTCCTCAGGGTTCAGTTGTTACACCCTTCAAGGAAAATGTAGTGTGTGTGTGATAATTGTAATGCATGTACAATTATCAGGGGATGGTCAGTTGGTCTATTGCACTAAGCTCATGAACCACACGTTAACTGATACGTGGGGATCGCACCAGGTTTTACCTCTCAAGGGATCTCGAGAATCTTACAACCCCCACCAGGCAGTGTACCTGATCATTGTAGTATAGTACAGTGACAAGTACCGGGGGATTGATCGTTCAACTCAGGAATAGTGTCGCTAGGATTAGAAAGCCTCCTAAACTAGGTCTAGAGGTGAGGGATGATTCTTTTTCTATTTTTATATTTTATAGAAAGCAAGTAAAATCTGGGGTTTTGAAGGAGTGGGCGAATTAGTTTCTAGCCAACTAACCCAATTTACTAAAGATGCAATCAAAATAAAATAACAGAAATGAAAATTAAGCTAATTATACTAGTGGTGTAAACAATGATGAGGAAAGTTGTATTTACTTAGGTTTCATTACTCCCTAGATATCTTTTACAGGTTGATAGCTTGTTACAATTGCACGGATGATGGGTCATATTCCTTAATACTAGTCGTAGGGTCGTGTACAATATTCCCTAACTCTATAGGATCCTATTTCACTCCTATGTCGAGCCGTTAGAAGCTCCTAACATGGGATCATTAGAATTCTCCTACGCATTAAATACAACCAAAAATCGTAGTACACCTCCGATCATGTTTCTTAAGACGTTCAAACATGTTACCAATGGAAGTCTGCCAGTTTTCTTAAGCCTAACATCGAATACAATCATCCGTAACAACTATAAACAAACAATCAACCCATAATTAACATCTAGGTTTCACTACATCTAAGCAAACACAAAAGAAATCTAGCCTAGCATGTTAAATAGAAGACAAGCGTAAGATATAATCAAACAACACATAGACATATTGAATGATTTGAAAGGATACTTATCTTTAATTGAACATGAAAGATTCAAGGGGTTGAAACCCTTGAAAAGTTGATAAAATTCGGACTAGGGTTTATTCCCTCAAAGTTGCACACTAATGAATGAAATTTGGAAAACTATATATAGATTACATAGCGTGACGGCGTCATGTATTGGATTGTGATGCCATCAACTCGCCGCCATAATAAAATCATTTTGCCTAGATCTACTTGTGACGCCGTCATGTAGGATTTTCCTCTTGGCCGTTTCTAATAACTGGACCATGACGGCCTTGGATGACGCCGTCATCTCCTATGCACAAAAACTCTCTGGATCGTCACGTGTATTTTCCACATCCACCTCTTTTGTAACTCTTGACGCCGTCATGTGGAGAGCATTGACACCGTCAGGTACTGTTCAAGCAAGGAAAATTGAGACTTTGTCGTTTTCTTCACTTTTATGCTCCGAAAACGTCCAAAATGCTTCCTTTTCCAGATTTCTCTCCAAAAGTACCTAAAATGACAAAAATGAACGATTTAGGGCAATAATTGATCGAATAATCTCGAATTCGGGCTTAAATGACCCATTAAAAGCGGTTCACTTTTCGCCTCATCAAATACCCTTACACTTGAGATTTGCTTGTCCTCAAGCAAATGCGCTTTTATTCTAATCAAAATACAAGTTAGGGGTCATTTAACACTAATATAAAAGTAATTACAACAAATAATCGTTCCACTAAAGACCAAAGACAAGTACGGAGGTCATACACTAGCACCTCACAAATAGTGTTTTGATACTCACATCTCTCGGGTGTAATAAAGTATATATTACAATAAGGAAATGGACAACATCTCTCACTACCTGTCATAGCAAATAGATTACCATAGGCTTGGGAAAGGATCAAACCTCCACCACTTGGCGTAAGCAACTAGGATAAACTATCAAAGAGGTCTTTTAAAGGGTTATAACGTTAGGTGTAGGGGTATGGAATACACGGTTTTGTTGGATAAAGGCAATATTTATTGGTGGCGAGTTAATCATCTTGGTTAATTATATGTACAATATGGCGTTGCTAAGCCAAGACTCGACTCGACTTAAGCTAATGAAATCAAAAATAACAAAAACATAAAATAAACATAGAATGAAACGAGATGGTAGTCCGTATGTTTTTTTCTTTTCTTTCTCTCTCTCTCTCTCTCTCTCTCTCTCTCTCTCTATATATATATATATATATATATATATATATATATATATATATATATATATATATATATATATATATATATATATATATATATATATATATATATACATATATATATATTTATTTATTTATTTTTTGCATACACTCTTGCCCTACCATCCAAAATAATAAATCATAGGGAATGTACATTTCCCTTACACTTGAATTTTTACATACTTTACAATAAACTAATCTAATAACTCGAATTAAGATAATCAAAACACTTGGAGTACTTTTAAGATTAACGCACATATGGGGGTAATATATGATGTTCTTCCCCATTACTCCATAACACAAGTACTTTACCCATGAGTCCCAATCGTCCCAAAACAATATGTACAAGATATGACTCAACTTAGCAACCATGTAATCAATTAAATAATTAACTAAGGGTTTAAACAAATAACAATAATGCACTAAAGATGTGTGCATACATGGAAGGCTAAGGCGATTTGGTTTCACATTTGGGTGGGTTGTAACAAATTCTTCCTTTAAGTAAGATGCTTAAAGTTAGAAACGAAAAGATATGCTCGGAGGGGTGTACTAGGGTCTAGGGGTTTCGTGTACTAAAACTGAGTACAACGCTAAGGTGTGGGAAAAATTAATTGACTCTAATAGCCAAGTAATATGACTTAAATGGTCAAGTAATCATGATACGGGTTTAACACAAGGGTGATCCTAATGCCTCTTATCGTGTAGTAAATCCTACCACACGAATGTAGTCTCGCTAGCGGTCTCGGGATGCATCACTAACGAAAGTTCTAGAATCTAAATGCTGCCGGTACACTAATAATCACTAATAATGAATGCTTTTCCTATCAAATCTAAAGGCGAACCTCACATATTTGGGTGGAATTTTTTTTTGAATGGTACTGTTTTGTGCTAGTCATACAACTCCTATCCATGAGACGCTTGCTAAGGCTAAAGTTTCACTCCTAAATGTTGTAAAAAAATTTAAATTTGGCGCTAAAATTGCACTAACAAGTATTTCTCTTAGTTTTATTACACACCTACCATCGAACAAACAAACTCAAGTGCAATTGTATCCTATAAGGTATCATCATTTACCCTCCCCTTACACTTAGGATGAACATTGTCCCCAATGTTCAATTAAAGAATGTAAAAGTAAAATAGGTAAAAGAATGAAAGCAAATACTCCCCGGATTCGTTCGGTGTGGATAGTGTGTCAACAAGGTTAGATCTTCCTCCAAGAAAATGAACCTTCAAAGCTTCCCTTTCAGAAAAATAAATCATCTTCTTGTCATATATAACCTGTTAAACCTGAGAAAACAATCAAGGCAACCTCGCATAAAATCGGCGGCAATCTATATATACTAACAAGTCCTAGAAAGCAATTTAAGATATAATGCTTGTGGAATGAATGTTTGCAGATTTCCTAGAGTTTATAAAACTAAAGAATTAACAAAAACTTTAAGACTCCGTTAGAAAAACAAAACTCGCAAAATTTCCAGAATTTTACACATGACACCGTCAGGAGTTAACTCCTGACGCCGTCAGAAGTGACCTGCAGAAATCTTTACGTTAAGTTTCCAGAAAATTTCTGGTAAAACTTATGTCCTACATCCTGGAAAATCCTGCAAAACATCATTATGACTCAATACAAGCATTTGTCTCTAACAAATACTAATACACATGTTCATTTAATATTGTGGCGAATCAAGATCAATTTCGTTCTTAGAAACAAATTTGGGGTTTCCCCTTACACGTAGCTTTTGCAAAATACCTTTATATGAAGTTAAGACGAAGTTAAACAACAAAATAAAGCATTTTCACAATTTAGTTTGAAACATGATCTACCAACAATAAAAATAAAGCATGCATACGGAAGCAAATAACAATCAAACAATTAAAATTCACTCAAAACATGGGTTGCCTCCCAAGAAGCGCTTTTCTTTATTTACGAGTCTTGTAGCTAGACTCAAGGTCATGGGCTATTACGTGACCTCATCATCAAATGTTACATCCTCCTCACTAATCATCTCATTACTACTTTCTTGATAATGTTTTACGCGTTGTATGTTGACAGTGAACTCTCTATTTTCCTCGTCCATTAACACAACAGCGCCAGTTTTAGAGGAACTTTTCACTGTAAAGGGCCCATACCATCTAGACTTGAGTTTCCCGGGAAATAACCTTAACCGAGAATTATACAATAGAACTTTGTCTCCTCCTGAGAACTCCTTAGGTTTCTTAATTTGCTGGTCATGCCATCTTTTCGCCCTTTCTTTATATGTAACGGAGGATTCATACGCTTCTAGCCTTAACTCATCAAGCTCATGGAGTTGCAAGAACCTATTCGTTCCAGTGACCGTATAATCCAAATTACATGCCTTAACTACCCAATAAGCCTTGTGTTCGAGTTGCACCGGAAGGTGACACGCCTTGCCATAAACCATGCGGAACGGGGTCGTTCCAATAGGTGTCTTGTAGGCCGTTCAGAATGCCCATAAGGCCTCATCGAGTTTAAATGACCAGTCCTTTCTGTTTTGATTAACCGTCTTTTCCAATATTCTTTTAATTGCCCTGTTGGTGTTCTCGACTTGACCGTTGGTTTGTGGGTGATAGACGATGGAGAACCGGTGGGAAACTCCATACCTCTTCATGACCTTTTCCATTTGCGCATTGAAAAAGTGGTTCCCCCTATCACTAATGAGAGCTTTAGGAATGCCGAACCTAGCAAACAGCTTTTTCAGGAAATGAATAACCACCCTAGCATCGTTGGTCCTAAGGGCTTGTGCCTCTACCCATTTTGAAACATAATCAATGGCCACTAAAATGTATTCATTCCCCCCTGAAGATGGAAAGGGTCCCATGAAATCAATTCCCCAAACATCAAAAACCTCACAAACTTGTATAAAATTCTGAGGTTCTTCATCTCTACTTGATATATTCCCGGCCCGTTGACATGTATCGCATGCTTGTATCATCTCCTTTATATCACGAAATATTGTAGGCCAATAGAATCCTGCATCGAAAATCTTTCGTGCGGTGGTGTTTATCCCATGATGGCCCCTAGAAGGGCCCTAATGACATTCTTTCATAATCTTTATTGCCTCATTTCCCGAAACACAACGCCTGATTATTTGATCAGGACATCTTCGGAATAAGAATGGTTCATCCCAGAAGTAGTATTTTAGTTGGGCAAAGAACCTTTTCTTTTTGTATCTAGTCATGTATTCCGGAATGAGCCTGCTTGCAAGATAATTAGCATAATCAGCGTACCAAGGTTCAGAATCTGTCATTGACATGAGCTGTTCGTCAGGGAATGAATCCCGAATCTCACTTTTGTCAAGCTCACTAAGGAGGGGATTTTCAAGACGAGAGAGGTGATCAGCAGCCAAATTCTCTGCCCCCTTTTATCACGAATTTTAACATCAAATTCTTGTAACAACAAGATCCACCGAATTAGTCGTGGTTTAGCGTCTTGCTTAGCAAAAAGATATCAGAGAGCCGAATGATCAGTAAAAACAACCGTCTTTGAAAGGACAAGATATTGGTGGAATTTGTCAAAAACGAACACCACGGCTAATAGTTCTTTTTCGGTGGTAGAATAATTCTCTTGATCGGGATTCATAGTTTTTCTAGCGTAGTATATTGGTTGGAATTGTTTGTTACACCTTTGGCTTAATACTGCCCCAATAGCATAGTCGCTAGCGTCACACATAATCTCGAAAGGTAACTCCCAGTTGGGTGTAACCATGATTGGGGCTTGCGTGAGTTCCTTTTTCAAGAAATTGAATGCATCCTTGCATTCTTGAGAGAAATCGAAAGGGGCATCCTTTACAAGCAATTGAGTCATTAGCCGAGCTATTTTAGAGAAGTCTTTAATGAATCTCCTGTAGAACCCGGCATGACCCAAGAAGCTACGTATTGCTTTAACAGTCGTGGGATAAGGCAGTTTAGATATAGCTTCAACCTTTGCTTGGTCCACCTCAATCCCATTTCCTGAGACCTTATGCCCTAGCACAATCCCTTCTTTTACCATAAAATGGCATTTTTCCCAGTTCAGGACCAGGTTGGTTTCTTCGCAACGTTTGAGCATTTTCTCGAGGTTAGTGAGACAGCGGTCGAAAGAGTCCCCGAAGACTGAGAAATCATCCATGAAAACTTCCATGCTGTCTTCCATTAACTCGTGAAAGATTGCGGTCATCCATCGCTGAAAAGTGGCGGGAGCGTTACACAATCCAAAAGGCATCCTCTTATAAGCGAATGTTCCATAAGGGCAAGTAAATGTGGTTTTTTCATGGTCCTCAGGGGCTATGGGG
Source organism: Artemisia argyi (assembly GCA_030686995.1). Classification (NCBI taxonomy): domain Eukaryota; kingdom Viridiplantae; phylum Streptophyta; class Magnoliopsida; order Asterales; family Asteraceae; genus Artemisia; species Artemisia argyi. Next base: position 80,362,804 of record CM060693.1, on the reverse strand, counting down.
ATTTGGAAATATCCTGAGAATCCATCCAAGAAACAGTAGTACTCGTGCCCGGATAATCTTTCCAACATTTGGTCAACGAACGGGAGGGGAAAGTGATCCTTTATAGTGGCATCATTGAGCTTTCTATAATCGATGCATACCCGCCAACCAATAACTGTTCTCTGGGGTACCATCTCACCGTTGTCATTTTTCACCACAGTCATTCCTCCTTTATTTGGTACAACCTGTACAGGACTAACCCACGGGCTATCCGAAATAGGGTAAATCAACCCTGCATCCAAAAGTTTGATAACTTCTTTTTTCACCACCTCCTTAATGTTGGGATTCACCCGCCTCTGGGGTTGCACGGCTGGTTTATAGTCTTCCTCCATAAGAATCTTATGCGTGCAAAAGGTTGAGTCAATCCCCTTAATGTCGGCGACACTCCATGCAAGGACTCCCTTATATTTCTTTAGAACTCCTAAGAGCCTATCCTTCTGCACATGCTCAAGGGAAGAGTTTATGATTACCGGCAGTTGATCCTCTCCCTGGAGGAAGGCATACTCTAGGTGGTTTGGGAGTTCTTTAAGTTCTAGCTTAGGTGGTTCGATAATGGAGGGCTTTAGCTTGATTTCGGGTTTACGGAGTTCGAGCTGTTCAGTGGTCTCTTGTTTGGGATAGAAGGAGACTGCGCTAGCACCCTCCGTCTTCTCCTCCTCCATTATGGGGAGGAAACTCTCATCCCATAACCAGCCTTCTTCGATTTGTTCATCAACACAGTTGTCAATGACATCCGTTAGTTCATCGACCTCTCTGATGAAATAGAGCTGGTTAGCTGCTTCGAGAGACAGATTCATAGTGTCTTTAATATCGAAGGTCAAGCTATCGGTTCCTACTCGTAAGGTTAACTTGCCGTCGTGAACATCAATGACTGCACGAGCGGTAGCAAGAAATGGTATCCCTAAGATGATGGGCACCAGGTCATCCTCCTCCATCTCCAAGATCACGAAGTCAACCGGAAATTTGAACTTCCCTACTTTGACTAGCACATTCTCGCATATCCCTAAGGGATATTTGACCGATCTATCGGCTAGTTAGATGTTCATACGGGTAGGCTTTAGTCCGGAATATCCTAGTTTGAGGAACATGGAGTGGGGCATGAGGTTGATGCTCGCCCCTAAATTGGCAAGAACATTCTTTATTGATAAAGATCCTATGGAACAGGGCAAGGTGAAGCTGCCTGGATCGTCTTCCTTTTTTGGTAGCCCTCGTTGGGTCACCACCAAACATTCTTCTCCCAGAGTCATAATACCCTCGAGTTTCTTTCGGTTGGCAAGCAATCTTTTGAAGTATAAGCTATACTTTGGCATGTGATAGCAAGCATCAAGGAGAGGTATGGTGACCACTGAATCTTTTAGATATGACAAGAATCTCTTATTATCATTTTCAATCTTCTGGTTTTTTAGGCGGGATGGACATGGGATTCTCACAGGTTGGTTAGGTGGAGTTGGTGGGGATGTGGTCACCAAGGGAGGTTGTTCAGGAGCCTCGTTGCTCGCATTACCTTCCTCCTCGTGGGGCTCGTTTAGCTCAATGGTGTCAGGATGTGAGCTTGGATAAGAAGGGTCCTTGGTTGTTGTTCCAGCTCGAGTAGTTACCGCGAGCAGGGGATCTTTTTGGCTTACTGGTGGCCTGTTATGGCCATTGAGGGTGACATTATGCTCATGAACCACATGTTAACTGATACGTGGGGATCGCACCAGGTTTTACCTCTCAAGGGATCTCGAGAAGCTTACAACCCCCACCAGGCAGTGTACCTGATCGTTGTAGTATACTATAGTGACAAGTACTGGGGGATTGATCGTTCAACTCAGGAATAGTGTCGCTAGGATTAGAAAGCCTCCTAAACTAGGTCTAGAGGTGAGGGATGATTCTTTTTCTATTTTTATATATTATAGAAAGCAAGTAAAATCTCGGGTTTTGAAGGAGTGGGCGGAATTAGTTGCTAGCCAACTAACCCAATTTACTAAAGATGCAATCAAAATAAAATAACAGAAATGAAAATTAAGCTAATTATACTAGTGGTGTAAACAATGATGAGGAAAATTGTGTTTACTTAGGTTTCATTACTCCCTAGATATCTTTTACAGGTTGATAGCTTGTTACAATTGCATGGATGATGGGTCATATTCCTTAATACTAGTCGTAGGGTCGTGTACAATATTCCCTAACTCTATAGGATCCTACTTCACTCCTATATCGAGCCGTTAGAAGCTCCTAACATGAGATCATTAGAATTCTCCTACGCATTAAATACAACAAAAAATCATAGTACACCTCCGATCATGTTTCTTAAGACGTTCAAGCATGTTACCAATGGAAGTCTGCCAGTTTTCTTAAGCCTAACATCGAATACAATCATCCGTAACAACTATAAACAAACAATCAACCCATAATTAACATCTAGGTTTCACTACATCTAAGCAAACACAAAAGAAATCTAGCCTAGCATGTTAAATAGAAGACAAGCGTAAGATATAATCAAACAACACATAGACATATTGAATGATTTGAAAGGATACTTATCTTTAGTTGAACATGAAAGATTCAAGGGGTTGAAACCCTTGAAAAACTGATAAAATTTGGACTAGGGTTTATTCCCTCAAAGTTGCACACTAATGAATGAAATTTGGAAAACTATATATAGATTACATAGCGTGACGGCGTCATGTATTGGATTGTGACTCCGTCAACTCGCCGCCATAATAAAATCGTATTGCCTAGATCTACTTGTGACGCCGTCATGTAGGATTTTCCTCTTGGCCGTCACTAATAACTGGACCATGACGGCCTTGGATGACGCCGTCATCTCCTATGCACAAAAACTCTCTGGATCGTCATGTGTATTTTCCACATCCACCTCTTTTGTAACTCTTGACGCCGTCATGTGGTGAGCCTTGACACCGTCAGGTACTGTTCAAGCAAGGAAAATTGAGACTTTGTCGTTTTCTTCACTTTTATGCTCAAAAAAGTCCAAAATGCTTCCTTTTCCAGATTTCTCTCCAAAAGTACCTAAAATGACAAAAGGAACGATTTAGGGCAATAATTGATCGAATAATTTCGAATTCGGGCATAAATGACCCATTAAAAGCGGTTCACTTTTCGCCTCATCATTAACAATCCGGGTCATGGGGGCTGCAGACCCAACCATGAGGGGATGGGAAGGATAACTTGCCAAAGTTAATCCTTCAGTGAGGGTTAAAATATAATACTTATTGGTACTCTCCAGTGAGAGATAGTACCAATGGGAGTTGTCAAACTCCAATAGATCTATCTCTTATATTCGCGTTCGCTTGGGTAAAATATCCCAAACGATTAGATTCATGAATTTTATTGTGTAGGGGTGGCAGATAGTTTACTCGGGCAACAACCAAAGAAAAAGACTTGTATTCGATTTAAAACATTTAGCATGTATCCCCCTCACAGGGTTTGTAAAGCATTTAAAAAGAGTGAGGCTATGAAAACTCACATGGGCTTAGGGAAATCTAATTGATGTGAAAAGTGACTCGGAAATTAGACTGCCTACATAAGTATCCTGGTGGTATTGTTGGTGTGGATGCATGTCAAGCTTTAGTTATCTTGTTTAAGTTTCTTAAGTAATCATTCTTAGGTTTGTTAATGTTTTAGATATAACATAACACCGTTCGGGCCATCACAATTCAGAAGTATATGATTCCTTACATAAAGCTCCCTAGTATTGTATTATTTCAGCAACATAATACCGTTCGGGCCATCATAATTCAGAAGTTAATACTCCTCACGTGAAGCTCCCTACTATTCATCTATGTTTTTATTAAGTCTAGTTATAACATAACACTGTTCGGGCCATCATAATCCAGAAGTACATGCAATAATTGTTTGAGGAGTCAGGGCACTTTAATTCGTAAACCAAGCAAACTCGTCAAAACAAAATATCCACATGGTACTCCTCACATGAAGCTACCTAGTATTGTGTTATACTTCTAACTTTAATTAAGTTTTATATTTATATAATATTTTCATTTTATACCCTTATAGTTTATATATTTACAAAATCTACCCTAGACTTATATACTTATATTTATAACTATCTAAACTTAGTAGTTTTAGTCCCTATACTTATATACTTTTAGAAATGTTAAAAATGACCCTTGGACTTATAAGTTTTTCAAAGTTAACTATTTATATCCTTAACTTTTAAACTTTTGCAAAACAAGTCCTTATTAGTTTATAACTATTTTACTTTTTATCCTAAAGTTATATAACTTTTCAAAATGGGTCCTTATACTTATAACTTCTAAGAAATCTCAAAAATAGTCCCTAGACTTAATATTTTCAGAAAGTTACCATATATACCCCTATGCATGGAAAACTTTGCAAAACTAGTCCTAATTCCATGCAAACTATATTTTTATAAAACAAAAAGTTTTCCTAGCTTATGTTTAACTAATATTAACCTATTTAAGTTAATTGAACTAGCTTATAGCTTGTTATAAGTTTTTATAGTATATATTTAGTATTTAGTGCCTAATTAGGGTTTTAAAAAGAAAACTAGCATGTTATAGTGATCAAGGCTTAGGCAAGGGTTCCTATGTGATCTAAGGCATCTAATATCTATCCTAGGACTGTAATTAAGCTAAGAGATCAAGTAAAGAAATCTTACGAGACCAGAAGTGGGGGAACAAGGGTTATAGGGTTTTCTAGGGCAAACTAAGCTCGACAAGGGTTCAAGGCCTATACTACCCGACTTCTAAGTTTCCTAAGACTCTACTACAGTCCTTAGGACCAAAAAGTGTGAGGTGAAGAGAGGTGAAATGGTGTGAATGAAAAGAGAGGGGTACGAGCCTTTTTATAGGGTCGTATGGAGTGGTGACCAAGAAAATGGGAGTAGGAGGTGTCAAGTGGGGCGGGGGGGGGGGGGGGGGGGGGAAGGTGAGTCATGGCAGCTATATGTGGCTATCCTAAGCTACCATGGTGACTAAGACAAGCTATAGGCGGTTATAGGGTTTGTGTGGAGGGGATGAAGCCGCGGGGTGAAGGTGGTGACAACTAGGTGATGCACCTACTTGTGTGCTAGATTATGAGGTACTAGGGTGTATGCTAAGCATGACTAAGGTGCTAAGCGAGGTGCTTGAGGTGCTTATGTTTAGGTTTTAATGAATTTAGGTTTAGTTTTATCCTAATTTGGCTTAGTGGAGGGTCTAGCTTAGGGTTTAGTGCCTAGATTAGTGTCCTATGAGTGCCTAATGACTAATTATAGGTCCTAAGAGGCTTATACTAAGTGGTGGTAACTTATGGTGAAGTTTTGGGATAGTTTAGACCTAATTCCGGGAAGTTATGACCTAGTTATGGTTTTGTGCTTAAGGGACTTGTACTTAAGTTCTAAGGGGATTGTACTAGGGTATAAGGTTGCTAAGATATCCTATGTTTCCTAAGGTAACTCATACATAAGCCTTGAACACTTTGAAATGGGTTTAGATAAGAAATTAGGGTTTTGTTAACATAGGCCTGATTAAAGCTTAATTAGGGTTAGATTAGGGTTTTGTGATGAGTTTAGTGTGTTAGATTGGTAGATTACTTATTGTGGTGTTGTTGTGATCTTATGCTTGACATACTAGAGGTTTATCGGATGTATGGGTAGAGATATTTGGCTTGTGTGGATACGTGAGCAAGTCTAGAGAGTCATGTAGGTAATGAATGCACATAAAAAGCAAAAATTTATCTGTGAAATACCTGACATAGGTATTTGTAGTGGAAATGATAGTGATGAATTTTGTGGGTTGTTATACGTGTTGCGTGATACAAATGTGAGCGCAATTTAGACATATTACGTTTAGTATTAAAAAAAGTACAAAAATTATTTATACATAGTATATTCTACCAACTACAAAGCAAATATAATCAACTTACGAAATAAGTTACTAGAATACTGAAATTAGGCCAATAATTCATTTTTAAAATAAATAAGCTGAAAGCAAAGCTTGACGTAAAACATTTAGCAAAACGCAAGATACTATATTTTCGTTATTGTGTTTGTTTTGTATGTATGTCTTTTTAACAAGTTCTATCTTTAAAATCCCATTTAAACATTTAGATCTATTATATATATTTTATTTTTGACAAAAATGACCTAATTTCTAGATTGCGACAATTGCGACCATTGCTAGCATTACAATAATGTTGTAAATTGCAGTCTAATGCGAACGCAATTTGGGATGGCCTTGCATTAGGTACCATAATGCAAAATTTCAAATGTAATGAAATGATGCGTGCAATATGTGTAATGATGAGCGCATTTTTAAAACAAGCATGGTGTTATGCGATTTTCCATTATCAATTAGCCGTGAAATAGGTCGGCAAAGGAAACTGTTGGAAAATTTAGTGCACTTGAGGGATTAATTCACACATGGTAATGGGTTTGGAGGTACGGAGTGTACACTCATTTGGTCACTGAATCCCCTGACTCAATAGTGGTTATGCTAGTGTGAATCTGTTTCTGCTGATCTGATTCTGCTACTAGTGGATTCTGCTGACAGTGAATTCTGCTGCTAGTGGGATTCTGCTGCTAGTGGATTCTGCTGATAGTGTGATTCTGCTGCTGGCATCAGTTTATTATGCTGCTCGTTTTTAACCACTGATTTCTACTATTATGGAAAGTATTATGATATAATTAGTGGGCCGTTAATTATACATAATTCCATGGGCTAGGATTTGGGTATTCTCTATTATAAATAGAGGTCATAATACATCTGCATGGAGACGATACAAGACAAACCTAAAACACTTAAATACGTTTCTGTTCTTGATTTATACCTAAAACAAGAACATCACTTGGTCTTATCCCATAGAGATATTCGTGTAATCCAGGCATAGGGTCGAATAGTTTCTATTGGAAAGTGATAACACGATTTCAAGTGAATATCCGATGCTATTGATTATCTTAATCCTAATTTGGGAATACTTGCAAATCCTACATAACCAACAATCAATAGAAACTATCAGTGATAATCAATGGCTGCTGCTATGAGACAAATGGCTGCTAACTTTTCCAAGTTGGAAAAGTTTGAAGGTTTTTATTTCAGAAGATGGCAAAAGAAGATGCACTTCTTGTTGTCAGTTATGAATGTGGTGTATGTCCTTACAACTGCTATTCCTGAAGATTATGGAGAAGATGCTACTATGGAACAGATGAGGGCAAGAAGCAAATGGGAGAATGATGATTATGTCTGTAGGGGTTTTATTCTCAATGATATGTCTGATTCTCTATTTGATATTTATCTGATGAGGCGAAAAGCGAACCACTTTTAAGGGGTCATTTAAGCCCGAATTCGAGATTATTTGATCAAATATTGCCCTAAATCGTTTCTTTTGTCATTTTAGGTACTTTTGGAGAGAAATCTGGAAAAGGAAGCATTTTGGACGTTTTTGGAGCATAAAAGTGAAGAAAACGGCAAAGTCTCAATTTTCCTTGTTGGGAACAGTACCTGACGGCGTCAAGGCTCTCCACATGACGGCGTCAAGAGTTACAAAAGAGGTGGATGTGGAAAATACACGTGACGATCCAGAGAGTTTTTGTGCATAGGAGATGACAGCGTCACCCAAGGCCGTCAAGGTCCAAGTATTAGTGACGGCCCAGAGGAAAATCCTACATGACAGCGTCAGAAGTAGATCTAGGCAATACAATTTCATTATGGCGGCGAGTTGACGGCGTCACAATCCAATACATAACGCCGTCACGCTATGTAATCTATATATAGTTTTCCAAATTTCATTCATTAGGGGTGCAACTTTGAGAGAATAAACCCTAGTCCGAATTTTATCAGCTTTTCAAGGGTTCCAACCCCTTGAATCTTTCATGTTCAATTAAAGATAAGTACTCTTTCAAATCATTCAATATGTCTATGTGTTGTTTGATTATATCTTACGCTTGTCTTTTATTTAACATGCTAGGCTAGATTTCTTTTGTGTTTGCTTAGATGTAGTGAAACCTAGATGTTAATTATGGGTTTATTGTTTGTTTATAGTTGTTATGGATGATTGTATTCGATGTTAGGCTTAAGAAAACTGGCAGACTTCTATTGGTAACTTGCTTGAACGTCTTAAGAAACATGATCAGAGGTGTACTACGATTTTTGGTTGTATTTAATGCGTAGGAGAATTCTAATGATCCCATGTTAGGAGCTTCTAACGGCTCGACATAGGAGTGAAGTAGGATCCTATAGAGTTAGGGAATATTCTACACGACCCTACGACTAGTATTAATGACTATGACCCGTCATCCATGCAATTGTAACAAGCTATCAACCTGTAAAAGATATCTAGGGAGTAATGAAACCTAAGTAAACATAACTTTTCTCATCATTGTTTACACCACATTAGTATAATTATCTTAATTTTCATTTCTGTTATTTTATTTTGATTGCATCTTAGTTTATTGGGTTAGTTGGCTAGCAACTAATTCCGCCCACTCTTTCAAAACCCGAGATTTTAATTGCTTTCCATAAAATATAAAAATACAAAAAAGAATCATCCCTCACCTCTAGACCTAGTTTAGGAGGCTTTCTAATCCTAGCTACACTATTCCTGAGTTGAACGATCAATCCCCCGGTACTTGTCACTATACTATATGTTGATGACATGTTGATCTTTGGCATTGACCAAAATCAAGTTAACCTTACAAAGGTATTTTTGTCATCATAATTCTCTGTGAAGGATATGGGGGAAGCTGATGTTATCCTTGGCATTATGATTAAACATGAAAGTAACAAAATTTCTATATCTCAGTGTCATTACATTGAGAAGGTGTTGAAGAAATTTAATTACTTTGAGTGTACTCCAGTAAGTACTCCTATGGATACAAGTGAGAAGCTAATGCCTAATACTGGCAAAGCTGTATCTCAACTTGAGTATTCTAGGGTGATTGGCTGCGTGATATATGCCATGACTTGTACCAGACCTAACATTACTTTTGCTGTGGGTAAACTGAGCAGGTATACTAGTAATCCTAGTGCTCATCACTGGCAAGCAATTCAGAGGGTTTTTAAGTATTTGAAGAGAACTATGGATTATAGTCTCTCATATACTGGTTATCCTTCAGTATTGGAAGGATACACGGATGCAAGTTAGATTAGTAACACTGAAGACAATTCGTCTACTAGTGGCTGGATATTCCTACTTGGTGGAGGTGCAATTTCTTGGGCATCCAAGAAACAAACTTGCATCACCAGTTCAACCATTGAATCTGAATTTGTGGCTTTAGAAGCTGCTGGCAAAGAAGCTGAATGGTTGAAAAACTTGCTTTTTGAGATTCCATTGTGGCCTAAACCTATTGCACCTATTTCAATCCGGTGTGATAGTGCTGCTACATTGGCAAAGGCTTATATCCAGATGTACAATGGGAAGTCTAGACATTTAGGTGTCAGACATAACATGATTCGTGAACTTATTATGAATGGGGTGGTATCTATAGAGTTTGTTAGATCTCAACATAATTTAGCTAATCACTTGACGAAGGGTTTGGCTAGAGACTTGGTTTTGAAGTCTGCTAAAGGGATGAGTTTGAAGTGCAACTTAGTCACTGAATGCTAAGATACCCAACTCCCTCCTGAGGAAACTTGGGAGCTGAGTTCAATGTGGAAAGCTGAACATTTATTGGTCTAGAGCACATGTTTATACTCATCCCAAGGTTGTACTCAGAACCTGCTGGAAAAGGAGGATGAAGTCTTTACTTCTCAATGGTTATTTTCTTTGGAAAAGTGATAAGCAGGAGCATGAATAAAGAGGAACCACCTATGTAAATGTTGAAGTTTTGCCGCTTCAGGAAGCTTTGGATTTTTAGCTTTTACAACATTTATGAATTGGATATGGACACATGGCTTGTATAGTGTCAAGTTTATTTAAGTGTTTGAAAATGTATGTTTATTTTATTTTCACGTATTCAAATGAGTTGAAGGGTTCAATTCTTTGAAACACCCTGATTCTCGAATATTTGAACGTGTAATGTACTAAGATGAGAATTCAATCTTCAAGATATTTTTATTTATGCATATATTTTGTTTTGTGTTTATTTTTCATGCAAAGGAAGTGAACTAAATTTGGGGAAGATTGTTGGAAAATTTAGTGCACTTGAGGGATTAATTCACACCTGGTAATGGGTTTGAAGGTACGGAGTGTACACTCATTTGGTCACTGAATCTCCTGACTCAATAGTGGTTATGCTAATGTGAATCTGTTTCTGCTGATCTGATTCTGCTGCTAGTGGGATTCTGCTGCTAGTGGATTCTGCTGATAGTGTGATTCTGCTGCTGGCATCAGTTTATTCTGCTGCTCGTTTTTAACCACTGATTCCTACTATTATGGAAAGTATTATGATATAATTAATGAGCCGTTAATTATACATAATTTCATGGGCTAGGGTTGGGGTATTCTCTATTATAAATAGAGGTCATAATACATCTGCATGGAGACGATACAACACAAACCCTAAACACTTGAATATGTTTCTGTTCTTGATTTGAGCCTAAAACAAGAACATCACTTGATCTTATCGCATAAAGATATTCGTGTAACCCAGTCATAGGGTCGAATAGTTTCTATTGAAAAATGATAACACGATTTCAAGTGAATATCTGATGCTATTGATTATCTTAATCCTAATCTGGAACACTTACAAATCCTACATAACCAACAGAAACTAGTTTCCTTTTTAAGTATAGGACGAGGCTTTAAAACAAGTTTTCAAATGGGTCTCATTTAGCAACATGTGACACGTGACAACAATTACAGTAGTAGTTTAGAGCAGCCTAAATGAAACAAATACTCGGATACAAAGTATGCCATTTGTGAGAAGATGTAAATGAACAAGTGATCCGTTTTTTCACGTGGGGGTGTTCACAAATCGGGTAATACTCACAGCAACAGAAAACTAAAACCGAATTGTAACCGAACCAAAGTTGCAAAAAAACAATCGAATTCAATGTTCGGTTTTCATTTTGAATATGATTTTGACAAAATAAAAACCGAACTAAATCGAAAACCAAAATCACGTAAGTATATATATTTTCATATATTTATATATAAGAAATTCATTATAACTCTTTTCTAGTATAAATATAATATTTTTTAAGCTAGAAACTTTTTTTTTGTTGCTAAAAGTTCTATATACTTAAATGAAAAAATATAAATTGTGTAATTCGGGTTAAACCGAAAACCGAACCGAATTCGAATTTGGTTTTCGGTTCAGTTTATTTCAATTTGAATTCAGCTTGGTTCGGTTTTCAGTTTTATCCAGATTTTTTTTAACCGAACTAATCAAATCGAATAAACTGAACCACACCACCTATAACTGAATCGATAAACACCTTCGCCGTTTGAAATTGGACGGCTTAATCAGGGGTGTTCATGGATCGGGTAATATCAACAATAACCGAAAACCGAACCGAAAAAAACCGAACCGTATAAGTAACCGAACCAAATTGGTCAAAACCGAACCGAACCGAACTAAATATTCGGTTATCGGTTTGGATATGGGTTTGGCAATGAAAACCGAAAACCGAAAACCGAAAATATATAAATATATATTTTTTTTATGTATTATATATAAAAATAATCACCAAAAGTCTTTTTTAGTATAAATATAACATTATTTAAGCTTGAAAAAAAATTGTTCTAAAATTATATATAATTAAATAAAAAAATAATTAAAATTATGTAATTCGGGTTATTCGGTTCGGTTTTCGGTTATAGGGGTTCGGCTTTCGGTTATTCGGTTCCTGATTATGGGCTCTTGCTCTCGTACCAATTCGCTTCTTAGTACTTGTAACCTGCGCACTAAGAAAATAAACAACACCGTTAGGCTTATCGTGGGATTGTCTCCCACGATTAGACTCCGGCGTGAGAGTAAGTAATCGATTTAGGGTTCTCGTAAAGAATTAGGGTTTATGAATCGTACCTTGAATGAGAGTTATGTCATTTCTTATATAGGCGCAGAATCCTTGTAGGGTTCGTGCTCCTTACGTTTCGCACCCATGGTGCTTATCCGGGTAAGGATATCTATTCCATAGATAGATGATCCTTATCTATACCGTGTATAGCTTATTTGGGTTTGGGCTTACGTGAGCCTGTTCCCATTATTAATGGGCCCAAGTTACAATAGCCCACGCATGGTGGTTTTGGGCCTTAGTAATGTTTATCATTTGGGCTCGTGGCCCATATATAGACTATACGTCATCATGTCCCCCCAGTCTAGTGTGTGCGGCTTGTTGTCGCGGATGCTAGACTAATATTAACAGCGGTAAGCGTGGCGGGAGAACTTTAAAATATTACTGCCCATTTTAAAGTGCAATGCACCTAGTCATAGGTATTTCAAAAGGGATACCTCGAAAATTGGGGGTTGTGTCCACGTGGCCCTCGTAAATCGGGAAAAAGTGCATGTACCGTTTCGGTTCTAGCCACACGTTTTTGTGAGTGGGATCCACGTGGACATCATCTAGGGTTTTTTACTCCCTATATAAGAGTCATCGCCTCCATTTTTACAAAAACACACAGTAAAAACACACACTTACCTTTGCTCACTTCTTTTAAAAGCGTATTTTTGAAAAGAAAATAATTATTTCATTAGGTAACTTTTGTGTGCGTTTCTTAGTGAATTAATCAAAATGGTTGCCCAATTAGAGGACTTTCGCTCTGCGATGACGGAGAATGATGTTACTGAGTTTACATCTGATTACTTCATTCCTCTGGATGTGCGCCCAGAGGCTCCAGACGTTAACGCGTGTATAGCCGATTTCCCCGAAGGGAAAATAGGGCTATACACGAAATTCTTTGAGTACGCGAATTACCACGTGCCAATATCTATTTTTCTGAGCGATTTGCTCAACCACTATCGCCTCCACATCTCACAGCTGCACTGTATAGGTGCGGCTAAGGTGTCGAATTTTGAAGTAAACTGTCGTTTACTTGCGATAGAACCGACCATAGCCTTGTTCCGCTCCTTTTACCACACGACGTGGTCAAATGGATGGGTATCTTTTGCGAAGCGCCCGGGGGCGCTTCAGTGTTACACTGAGAAGGTAGACTCCCTAAGAAATTGGAGGGAGTATTTTTTCTGGATTGATGATGTGGTTTTTCCATCGCCCTATGAGTTTTAAACTCAGGATACTTTGCCAGGGGATGGGCGCCCCGCACCCGGTTCCTATAGGCTAACTGATGCGCAGACTCTTGATGCCAACCGCCTATCCATTAACCCTTATCCGGAGGAGTTTTTGGTTCACATGGGGTTGAGTCGCAATTATTTCGGCGCTGCGGACGAGGTGCCAACTTTTATTAGTGAGGAAGGCCGGGGTGGGTGTTCGTCCCTTCTACTTCAAATTTTGTAAGTCTTTTTTGCATGCGCACCTTTAATAACTAATCTTTTCTTCGTTGTTGTTTTGTTTATGTGCGCAGAGATGGATCTTTTCGCCGTTGTTAAGCTGGAGAAACCGAAGCAGGTGACTATAGGAGTGCGCCCTCTGAGGGAAGGTGAGCAGCCCCTACTGGAGGCGACTGAGGGCCGCTTGACCGTGCTGCCGGAGGTTGTCCCTGTGATGAGTGTCTAAATACTCATCATTTTATACCAATCTGAGCTGCCAAAACATCCAAAAACACTCAAATATGCATCATAATACTTAAAATATCTTAGAAGTGTGTTTTATATGTTTCAAATACAAAATATGCAAAAACAGATGAAAAACGTACAAAGTTTGCATAATTGGCAGTTTCAGTCCCTCAAGTTTCATAAATTGGAAAAACTAGTCCCTGGTTATTCTAAAAACATGAAAAAGTCACCAAAGGTCCTTTTTAATCATAAAGTTACATATTTAGTCCTTTGGTGCAAAGTTTCACAAAATTACAAGTTTAGTCCCTGTACTTTGGAAATTGACATAAATGGTCCCTGGGATGTAAAAACTTTGAGAAAAATAAATTTTGGTCCTTGTACTAATAATCTTTTGCAGGAATGGTCCTTGGTGTGAAGTTTGGTGAAATTACATAATTGGTCCCTGAAGTTTGGTGAATTGCCAGAAAAGGTCCCTAGAAATATTAAAATGGAAAATTATGCAATTTAGGTCCTTAGTTTATCACATATGGCAAGACTAGTCCTTATATTATCTTTGGAAACTTGCCAAATCAGACCCCTTAACTTTCACTTAATTACATTTTTGGTCCTTGTGATTTAATACCTAAAAAACCAACCGGACCCTATAATAAATAACCAAACAAACAAACCCAACTTACTATACCAGCCCACCCTTTTGTTTTTGTGATCCAATCCACCAGGCCCAAAGTACATAAGCCCACCCAACACCCCTTTGTATTAAAACGGGGTCAAACCCGTTTGACCCTTCCCTCCCAAACCATACCACCACCACTGTAGCATCAATACCACCATGGTATCTCCACCTCAGCTCAACCCCACTTGCCTACCCACTCTCCTCCACCTCCACAACCCTCCAAAACCCTAAAAACTCTCTCCACACAATCTACAGTAACCAAACCTGACAATTTGACCCTTTGGCGCCAAGTTACCAATTTGAATGGCTAGGATCAATCAGACCACATCAAGGGCCGAGGATTGGTGGGAAAGTCTCACAAAGCTGCAAGGAACACATATGATATCTATAAAGAAAGAATGAAGCAGCAGAGATGAAGTATTAGTGTAGAATTAGGAGTAGTTTAATTAAATAAATCGTATTAGTGTAAAACTTAATTCCAGTTTAATTTTATGCTTCCAAGTGTTGTATCTCACATTCTCAGTGTAATCTTAAGTGTTTTTAAACAATCAATTTAAAGTTTCAGTTGGATATCTCAGTTTATGCATTTTAATTGAATTTCAAAAATCACCAATAGTCTAATTGTTGTTTCTAGTTGTTACTCTGGATATATAAAGTTAACTTAAGCTTTGACAAAGCTTAATTAAGCTCTTATATACCTTAATCATCTGTTTAGTTTATAAAAGAAGAAAATACTAAAAAATCAAATAAAATAGTGAAAAATAGAAAAATCAAAAGAAGATCAAGAAGGAACTGAGCAGGGTGTGAAATTTGGATTGTTCATGGTTTAGAGTCCTATGTGGGACACTAGGTTATGATTTGGTTCACTGGTTCATTCATTTCTCAGTTGGTACCATTTGTAAGCCATATTTCTATTTTGTGCTTTTTACTTTGATCATACTTGTTATTACTTAATTAGTGTTCTTATGTATTTATTTAATGCTTGTTACTGATAATATAGCCTTAACTTATCAGCTTGTTCTTTGAAATTAGTTTATGCTTATAATCAAAAATCTCACAGTGGAAAACTTAAATCTGACAAACTTGTGTTATCTGCTTGTGGTGTAATTGATTTATGCTAAATTGCTCTTATACAATCATTATATAGTGTTAGGAATCAGTGTTGTGGCTTAAAGTCACCATTAGCCTTGAAAATCATAGATTGATAAAGTTAATGGGGTGTTTGGTTCAGTGAAATTCACCACTGAACCTTGTGTTGCAGTTGTTGTTTTTGGTTGTATCAAGTCACAATAGGTCTATATAGGTTTATTAAGTCATAAGATTAGTACCTCATTAGTTTAGAAAGTCAAAATCCACCTTCATAATACATATCAGTTAACTGTGTGGGTTTGACAATCCCATATCAGTCATACATGCTTACATTTTGTGGTAATTGCTTAAATTAGTCTTATTATATCATAAAACATCAATCTCAATTAGTTTAGAAGGATCAAAGTTCATAATAGTCAAACTAGTTCAAGTTTCAATAAAAGTCAAATTGTAGTTCTCAGATTTTTCCAAAACTTAGGAGATTTGTTTAGAATTTAGGAATAGGATCTAGGACTTGAAAATTGTTGTAGTAATAGCCTACCACCTCATCTTTTGATTCCCACCATTTTTATATTTTTAGGAATTTTCTGCTGGGCCCTACACAACACCACACACAACTGCAGGGAGGAAAGCCTCCCCTGCACCAGCAGACTCATCCATCACCACCACTTTGGTGGTGATTTGTGACCACCACAGTGGGCCCCACACCTCAAATCTTGTTTCTTACAACCCCCCTCCTACCAGGGAGTAAAGGTTGACCATTTGTTTGACCTAGCATCCAGTGGACCCCACCTAAATCAGACCCAAAACTCTGTCCCATTTCTGTGTGTTAATTAAGTTTTGGAATAGCTTATTTTTGCTTATCAGCTTTTCTATTGAGCTTATTTGGAAAACTATAGCTTAGACAAGTCCAACTTACTCATTTAATTCAGAATAAACCAAGGTGGGTCCCACATAAGCTCATTTGAACTTATTTGCTTAATCAGTCAACAAAAGTCAACTGTGGTAGCATTAAGCTTCCACAGTGCTTATTAATAAGTTATAAAATTATTGTTTTTACAAAAGTTAGTTTTATTTAGATATAAAATAGATTTGTAAAAGAAAAATCTAGAAAAGACAATATAAAAATAAGTGATAGTTTCTATTTAATTTAATTTAATTTTAATTTTCATTTTTACATTTTTATGAAGTAATTTGTATTTTTATATTTTTATTAATTTCCTTTTAGGTTAAAGTATTTTTAATAATTTTCTCAGATTTTTATTTTGTAATTTAGTATTTATTATATTTAATAATAGTTTTATTAGTAATTAATCAATAATTAAGTTATAAATAGCATAATTAATTTTTATAAGGTAACCCCTAGTTTTTATATTTTTCCTAGCTTTTATAAGTCATAAAATAGTTTTTTTAATTTTTTTCATAATTTTATAAGTTGATTTAGTACTATTTGTAATTTAAAATAGTTTAATTACTATAAATAATATAAATAGTTTTTAATTAATAGAAAATCCATAAAAAGACAAAAATACTTATTTTTATTTTTTATACTTTCTTCAAGTTCTAATTTAAGTTTAGAAATTATTTTTACAAGTTTTTAGTTTAATTTGTAGTGTTTATTATTTTTAGTTTTAATTTAACTTAGTTTTAATTAAATAGTTAAATAAGTTTTTAATTAAATAATTAATAATAAATAATAAAATAATCAAAAAAATAGTTTTCCTTTTAAATTTAATTTTCTATTAAGTTTAAGTTTATAGAATTTTCATTTTTAACCCCTGTAGTTTATTTTTCTTAAAACTCAACTTTTTCTCAGTACGCAGTCGCGTCTGATTTTAATTTGGTGTACGTTTAAACGTTTTAGATATCTAGGTTTTTACGTAATCATTCTAATAGTTTATTTAAGTTATAAAACCTTTGTGTAATCACACACACACACTTTTATTCATATCCCTGTTCATTTTCACTGATCACAGATTCGTTTCTAATAAAACATCGCACACCTCGTTGGGACATTACGACCCGGGGAAACACTATATTCCACGGAAGCATTTGCCTTAGACTGTTTGACTTGTTGACCATTACTTAGTTAATATTATCTGACTGTTTGAGGCGAATCAAAATTTGGCGCCGCTGCCGGCAACGGAACCAAAATGTGTGTACATTAACTTAAATAAAGGCATGGAGTATTTTCCTCTTACGTTCTAAGTGTTGGTTTAACACCCGGTACTTTGAATATTGAGGACAATATTTAGTTCTAAGTGTTGGGGGAGATTCGTTATTCTAACGAATTTAAACACATGTTCCATCAAGAACCCCCATTTTAGCCAAAATTTTAAAATTTTTTCTCACTTAGAACGCAAATAAATGGTTATCAGTCCGCCATGTCTAACCCACATAAGGATTGGCTAATCCAGGAGCAAACGGTTCTTGGTAAAGATAACTCAAACCCGTTGATGGCTTGCAATTTGCCCAAAATTGTATGGTACCTCAACTCGCCATATCCCATAAAGCGAATGAGTTGGCTAGCCCGCAAGATTATGGCTTGTGGTAAAGGCAGTGGAAAAACCATAATTGGTAATCAGCTCACCAAGATGTTGACTATTCCATCAAGAGTTGGCTAGTCCAGAAGCAAACGGCTTTTGGTAAAGACTAATCAAATCCGTTGACAGCTGGTGGTTTGCTCAAAATCACACGGTTATCAGGTGTACCACAGGTCTTACATCTGGCTACTCCAGAAGTGATGGCTTTTGGTAAAGAGTTTTTCAAATCCATTAAGTTTTTCTCAAAAGATTGCTAGGGACTAGCAATAGTTTAGTGTGGGGGATTGATGAGTGTCTAAATACTCATCATTTTATACCAATCTGAGCTGCCAAAACATCCAAAAACACTCAAATATGCATCATAATACTTAAAATATCTTAGAAGTGTGTTTTATATGTTTCAAATACAAAATATGCAAAAACAGATGAAAAACGTACAAAGTTTGCATAATTGGCAGTTTTAGTCCCTCAAGTTTCATAAATTGGCAAAACTAGTCCCTGGTTATTCTAAAAACATGAAAAAGTCACCAAAGGTCCTTTTTAATCATAAAGTTACATATTTAGTCATTTGGTGCAAAGTTTCACAAAATTACAAGTTTAGTCCCTGTACTTTGGAAATTGACATAAATGGTCCCTGGGATGTAAAAACTTTGAGAAAAATAAATTTTGGTCCTTGTACTAATAATCTTTTGCAGGAATGGTCCTTGGTGTGAAGTTTGGTGAAATTACATAATTGGTCCCTGAAGTTTGGTGAATTGACAGAAAAGGTCCCTAGAAATATTAAAATGGAAAATTATGCAATTTAGGTCCTTAGTTTATCAGATATGGCAAGACTAGTCCTTATATTATCTTTGGAAACTTTCCAAATCAGACCCCTTAACTTTCACTTAATTACATTTTTGGTCCTTGTGATTTAATACCTAAAAAACCAACCGGACCCTATAATAAATAACCAAACAAACAAACCCAACTTACTATACCAGCCCACCCTTTTGTTTTTGTGATCCAATCCACCAGGCCCAAAGTACATAAGCCCACCCAACACCCCTTTGTATTAAAACGGGGTCAAACCCATTTGACCCTTCCCTCCCAAACCATACCACCACCACTGTAGCATCAATACCACCATGGTATCTCCACCTCAGCTCAACCTCACTTGCCTACCCACTCTCCTCCACCTCCACAACCCTCCAAAACCCTAAAAACTCTCTCCACGCAATCTACAGTAACCAAACCTGACAGTTTGACCCTTTGGCGCCAAGTTACCAATTTGAATGGCTAGGATCAATCAGACCACATCAAGGGCTGAGGATTGGTGGGAAAGTCTCACAAAGCTGCAAGGAACACATATGATATCTATAAAGAAAGAATGAAGCAGCAGAGATGAAGTATTAGTGTAGAATTAGGAGTAGTTTAATTAAATAAATCGTATTAGTGTAAAACTTAATTCCAGTTTAATTTTATGCTTCCAAGTGTTGTATCTCACATTCTCAGTGTAATCTTAAGTGTTTTTAAACAATCAATTTAAAGTTTCAGTTGGATATCTCAGTTTATGCATTTTAATTGAATTTCAAAAATCACCAATAGTCTAATTGTTGTTTCTAGTTGTTACTCTGCATATATAAAGTTAACTTAAGCTTTGACAAAGCTTAATTAAGCTCTTATATACCTTAATCATCTGTTTAGTTTATAAAAGAAGAAAATACTAAAAAATCAAATAAAATAGTGAAAAATAGAAAAATCAAAAGAAGATCAAGAAGGAACTGAGCAGGGTGTGAAATTTGGATTGTTCATGGTTTAGAGTCCTATGTGGGACACTAGGTTATGATTTGGTTCACTGGTTCATTCATTTCTCAGTTGGTACCATTTGTAAGCCATATTTCTATTTTGTGCTTTTTACTTTGATCATACTTGTTATTACTTAATTAGTGTTCTTATGTATTTATTTAATGCTTGTTACTGATAATATAGCCTTAACTCATCAGCTTGTTCTTTGAAATTAGTTTATGCTTATAATCAAAAATCTCATAGTGGAAAACTTAAATCTGACAAACTTGTGTTATCTGCTTGTGGTGTAATTGATTTATGCTAAATTGCTCTTATACAATCATTATATAGTGTTAGGAATCAGTGTTGTGGCTTAAAGTCACCATTAGCCTTGAAAATCATAGATTGATAAAGTTAATGGGGTGTTTGGTTCAGTGAAATTCACCACTGAACCTTGTGTTGCAGTTGTTGTTTTTGGTTGTATCAAGTCACAATAGGTCTATATAGGTTTATTAAGTCATAAGATTAGTACCTCATTAGTTTAGAAAGTCAAAATCCACCTTCACAATACATAGCAGTTAACTGTGTGGGTTTGACAATCCCATATCAGTCATACACGCTTACATTTTGTGGTAATTGCTTAAATTAGTCTTATTATATCATAAAACATCAATCTCAATTAGTTTAGAAGGATCAAAGTTCATAATAGCCAAACTAGTTCAAGTTTCAATAAAAGTCAAATTGTAGTTCTCAAATTTTTCCAAAACTTGGGAGATTTGTTTAGAATTTAGGAATAGGATCTAGGACTTGAAAATTGTTGTAGTAATAGCCTACCACCTCATCTTTTGATTCCCACCATTTTTATATTTTTAGGAATTTTCTGCTGGGCCCCACACAACACAACACACAACTGTAGGGAGGAAAGCCTCCCCTGCACCAGCAGACTCATCCATCACCACCACTTTGGTGGTGATTTGTGACCACCACAGTGGGCCCCACACCTCAAATCTTGTTTCTTACAACCCCCTCCTACCAGGGAGTAAAGGTTGACCATTTGTTTGACCTAGCATCCAGTGGACCCCACCTAAATCAGACCCAAAACTCTGTCCCATTTCTGTGTGTTAATTAAGTTTTGGAATAGCTTATTTTTGCTTATCAGCTTTTCTACTGAGCTTATTTGGAAAACTATAGCTTAGACAAGTCCAACTTACTCATTTAATTCAGAATAAACCAAGGTGGGTCCCACATAAGCTCATTTGAGCTTATTTGCTTAATCAGTCAATAAAAGTCAACTGTGGTAGCATTAAGCTTCCACAGTGCTTATTAATAAGTTATAAAATTATTGTTTTTACAAAAGTTAATTATATTTAGATATAAAATAGATTTGTAAAAGAAAAATCCATAAAAGACAATATAAAAATAAGTGATAGTTTCTATTTAATTTAATTTAATTTTAATTTTCATTTTTACATTTTTATTAAGTAATTTGTATTTTTATATTTTTATTAATTTCCTTTTAGGTTAAAGTATTTTTAATAAGTTTCTCAGATTTTTATTTTGTAATTTAGTATTTATTATATTTAATAATAGTTTTATTAGTAATTAATCAATAATTAAGTTATAAATAGCATAATTAATTTTTATAAGGTAACCCCTAGTTTTTATATTTTTCCTAGATTTTATAAGTCATAAAATAGTTTTATAATTTTTTTCATAATTTTCTAAGTTGATTTAGTACTATTTGTAATTTAAAATAGTTTAATTAGTATAAATAATATAAATAGTTTTTAATTAATAGAAAATCCATAAAAAGACAAAAATATTTATTTTTATTTTTTATACTTTCTTCAAGTTCTAATTTAAGTTTAGAAATTATTTTTACAAGTTTTTAGTTTAATATGTAGTGTTTATTATTTTTAGTTTTTATTTTACTTAGTTTTAATTAAATAGTTAAATAAGTTTTTAATTAAATAATTAATAATAAATAATAAAATAATCAAAAAAATAGTTTTCTTTTTAAATTTAATTTTCTATTAAGTTTATGTTTATAGAATTTTCATTTTTAACCCCTGTAGTTTATTTTTCTTAAAACTTACCTTTTTCTCAGTACGCAGTCGCGTCTGATTTTAATTTGGTGTACGTTTAAACATTTTAGATATCTAGGTTTTTACGTAATCATTCTAATAGTTTATTTAAGTTATAAAACCTTAGTGTAATCACACACACACACTTTTATTCATATCCCTGTTCATTTTCACTGATCACAGATTCGTTTCTAATAAAACATCGCACACCTCGTTGGGACATTACGACCCGGGGAAACACTATATTCCACGGAAGCATTTGCCTTAGACTTTTTGACTTGTTGACCATTACTTGGTTAATATTATCTGACTGTTTGAGGCGAATCACCCTGAAAATACGTCGCCGCTCCAAGTGACGCCTGTTCAGAGCGTGGCGCCAGATGTGGAGGTGGCGCAAGAGGAGGAGGCGCGCGCTGAATCTTCTGACAGCGTGGAAATCCTCAAGCCTGAGGAGGTGCTGAAGGAGGAGGTGGCGCAGAATATTAAGCGCAAAGGAGAGGCTGGGAGCAGTGGCACCAAGAAGAGACGACGCTACCTCATTGGGGATGCGGAGTCGTCCGCGGAGGAGACATCTGCTCATGGCGCGGATAAGAAGGCTGCTGAGGCCTCTCCATTTCTGTAAGTATCTGCGTCTATATTATGTTTCTTGTACATTACTTGTCGCAATATGTACTAACTGTCGTCTTCACGTCTTGTAGGGATGATGCCGCGAAGAATGATGGGGTCTTCGTGGATGTGGTTTCCTCTCCGCAGAATGAAAACAAGGAGGGGAAAGTCAAGGTTGATGAGGGTGGAGACGCGCAGCAGTTGATGGATGAGTTGGCTGCGACTGCTGCGCGTCAGGCTGAGCTGGTGGCTCAGTTGAGGGAGAAGTATGTTGGGGAGAGCAGTACTCTCGCCCAGAAGGATGAGGAGATAGCGAAGCTCCGTGCGCAGCTGGCGGATGCGCAAGTGGAATTGGAGTCCTCCCGGGTGTACACTGAGAAGGTCACCCATGAGAAGTTGTCCGCCCTGGCTGAGGTGGAGCAGGCGCGCGGGGAACTTCATCATTATAAGTCTGACCTGACTTGGGCTGTGAGGTTTTTGGAAGAGAAGAAGGTGGAGCATTTTGCTAACATTGCCAAGTTCAAGGAAGATATGATGAAGATCATCCAGCTGCAGGAGAACAAGCTGCGCGGCCTGAGCATCGAGTACGATGAGGAGTTATATCCTCATTTGATGTCGACCATTGCTGAGCGCAGGTATTTTCTTTTTACTCTTCTTCTTCATAATATTTTTTGTTTCTATGCTTTTTATTAACACAAATTGTCTTTGTTGATGTAGGTGGTTGATTAGCCACGGGCTGCGCCTGGCGGCTATGGGGACTCTGGAGTCCCAAGAGGTGTTGGACGCCTTTGGGAAGGTGGTTCACTGTGCGGTGAAGCGCGGGAAGTCGCAGGCTATGGAGGATCTCCATGAGGCCAAGCTTCTGACCAAGGACTTGGCAGAGGTCCCTGGTTATAATGCGGCTGCCTACGATGAGTTGATGCAGGCTATGGCGGGGTTAAAGGTCCTCGAGTTGCCGCACATTGGAAGGTTGGAGCGCGACCAAGACAACCCCATAGATGTACTTATGGCGGGGTTGACTTTGGAGCGCCACCTTGGAGAGGATGCAGAGGCGCAATCAGATTACTTCCTGAAGCTTGATGTGTCGCAGCTGCAGATTCCTGTGTTCGCGCAGCCTCGCCACATCCTTACCCCGTTTGCTCTTGAAAGGGAAATTCCCTTGAAAGAGGTTCTGGAGCGTCACGAGCAGAGGGCTGCTCAGAAGAGGGGCATTCAGGGCAAGGCAGTGTTGTGTGGCGTGGGTGCTGCACACATCCCCAGGTCTGATGGTGTGCCCGTGAGTGTTCCTACCGTATCTCCCAAGGACACTTTGATTCTGAGAAAGCTACAGGAGGCGGGGAGTTCTGCTGCTCCGGAGGAAAGCCCTGAGCATCGCCATAGCGTGTAGGCTTTTTGTATGTAAATAATGAAGTGTATCTTTCCTTGTAATTTTTTGCGTAAATAAGATACCTTTTTGTTGATTAAGTGCGTGACTTAAGAAATGTACTTGCATTGTTTGCTAAGTTTTATTTTTTTGACCAAGTATATTGGCTGCGTGATTATACTTGCATTGTTTGCTAAGTTTTATTATTTGACAAAGTGTATTGGCTCATTAAGTACGTGACTTTAAGAAATATACTTGCATTGTTTGCTAAGTTTTATTATTTGACCAAGTGTCTTGGCTCGTTATTTGCTAAGCTTGTACGGTGTACTTAATATTTACGCATCCGTCGTGGGATGCGCACGTGAAACTTACCTCGACGTCTCAAAAGTAAGGCGCTTAGCAAGGATACGTGATCCAAAGTTGATGGGTTTGCAACCCTCTTACTCAACGAGTGAATTAGTAGGTTTACTCATCCTTTATGCCTTCGTGGGTCTTTAATTAGTGCATGCACGCCATGTAGGCGAAAATATAAGATAACAATATTGACATATATAAGTATGTATGCAATAAAGTGAAATACGCTATGGAGTTAGCTAGAAACCATAACATTTTATTGATACTTGCAAGTTTTTTGAAAAAAAATACAATTCCTAGGAAAGAAAAGAAAAACAAACACTTATTGGGCATCTCGTAGGATGCAAAGGTGTTTGTGTAATGGCCGTAGCCTAAAAGTAACATCTTTTAAGATTGCAGATGTTCCAAGTGCGCGCGAGGTCGTGACCTTCCATATCGCGCAATCTGTATGCGCCGTTGCCGAGCGCGTCTGTGACCTCGTAAGGTCCTTCCCATTTTGGTCCGAGCTTGCCTGTGTCTTCTGCGTGGCTCGCATCATTGGCGCGGTAAACAAAGTCTCCTGGTCTGAATGAAGTGTGTTTGACCTTTGCATCATAATACTTCTTCATTTTTGCCTTAGCCTTTGCTTCGCGTATAGCTGCGCGTTCACGCCTTTCTTCCAGTAAGTCTAAGTCTATGGGTCGTTCCTCATCATTTGTTGTGACGTTGACCTCTGCTGTTCGTATAGTTGGCATTCCTATCTCAGCTGGTATGATGGCTTCTGTTCCATAGACGAGGGAGAATGGCGTGTCGCCAGTACTGGTTTTGATTGTTGTGCGATGCGCCCATAAGACATGCGAGAGCTCGTCCACCCACCTTCCTTTGTGTCTGTCGAGGCGCGCTTTTATTCCTTCCCCTAGACTGCGGTTTGCGCGCTCGACTAGGCCATTGGTTTGTGGGTGTTTTACTGAAGCGAAGTGTTGCGTGATGTTTAATTGTGCGCACCAATCTTTGAATGGGTTATCACAGAATTGTTTTCTGTTGTCTGATATAATTTCTCCCGGTAGTCCGAAGCGACAGACAATATTGTCCCAGACAAAGCGTTTGACTTGGTTTCCTGTGATATTCACCACCGCCTTTGCTTCAATCCACTTCGTAAAGTAGTCTATGGCTACTATGAGGAACTTTACTCCTCCTGCTGCAACCGGAAAGGGTCCCGCGATGTCAATGCCTCATTTATAAAATGGCCATGGTGAGGTAATGGGTGTTAGCTCTTGTTGTGGTCGGCGCGGGATTGGCCTATGTACTTGACAATTGCTGCATTTCTTTATCAGATCGCGTGCGTCGCGATGCATGGTTGGCCAATAATACCAGGACCTTAGAGCGCTTGCCACAACAGATCGCGGCCCTGAGTGCATACTACATGATCCAGCGTGGATTTCTCTGAGTACGTAGTCTGCTTGAAGAGGTCCAACACATCTGAGCCAGGGTTGTAAGAAAGAGCGTCGATAGAGTATGTTGTCTCGTAGTTCAAATCGTTGCGCTGTGCGCCGCACTCTTTGAGCGTCCTTATGATCTTGTGGTAAGATTCCCTTGCTTATGAATTCAATGATAGGTGTCATCCATGTAGGATCTTGTTCTTCCATCACTGTGGATATCTCCTTTTCCAATATTGACTTATTTTTAGGGTTTCTACCAATACCTGTTTCGAGAGGTGCGCGAAGCTTGTGGATGCGATTTTGCTGAGCGCATCAGCTTTTCTGTTATCTCCTCTGGGCACCTGTTTTATTGTGAACCTGTCAAAGTTTTTGATCAAGGACTTTGTCTTTTCCAGGTATTGGATCATGTGTTCATCCTTGGCTTCATATTCACCTAGCACATGGTTAGCAACTAGCCGAGAATCTACGTTTGCTTCCAGGTTGCGTACACCCATTTGGATTGCAATGCGTAGTCCGGCTAGTAGGGCTTCGTATTCTGCCTCATTGTTTGTGGCCGTGAATTCAAAGCGTAGCGCATAGGTGAATTCCATACCTTCTGGATTTGTAAGAATAAGGCCTGCGCCTGATCCATCTACACATGAGGACCCATCTGTGAACAGGATCCAGGGTTCCTGTAGGTCTGTTTTGGTTGCAGATGTTGGACTGTCGTTATCTGGCTTCTCCACGATGAAATCGGCTAAGATTTGTCCTTTGATTGCAGTGCGCGGTCTATATGAGATGTTATATTCACTTAATAGTACACTCCACTTCTGTAAGCGTCCTGATGCGTCAGGTTTAGAGATAACTTGTTTGATTGGCTGATCAGTGATTACAGCTATTGGGTGCGCTTGAAAGTATCTGCGCAACCTTTTGGCTGCGAATACTAGGGCTAAGACCAGCTTTTCCATAGCGCTGTAGTTAGTCTCTGTGTTCTTCAGGGCTTTGCTTACAAAGTATATGGGTGTCTGGACGGAGTTCCTATCTATCAATAGCACTGCGCTAACTGCTCCATGAGTTGTCGATAAGTACATGATTAGCTCTTCCCCTGGTCGCGCGTGCGACAAGTTTTGGAAGAGATGCCAGACGGTGTTTAAGTTGTTGGAAAGCTTCCTCCGCTTCTTCGGTCCAGCGAAAATCTCCCTTTTTAGTACACTTCGTGAGTGTTTTAAAGAGAGGAAGGGATTTGTCTGCTGACTTGGATAAGAAACGGTTTAGCCCTGCTAACTTTTCATTCAATGACTGGACTTCTTTGAGTGTGCGCGGTGAGGGGAGATCAATAACAGCCTTTGTTTTTTCTGGACAAGGCTTGATTCCATCGGGTTCTATTAAGTATCCAAGGAACATGCCTTCGGTTGCGCCAAAGGTGCACTTCTTGGGATTTTACTTCATGTTTATTCGTCCCAATGTTCTGAACGTTTCCTCGATGTCGCGCACCAATTCATCCTCTGTGTGGCTTTTGATGACAAGGTCGTCAACGTAGACCTCCAAGTTGTGGCCTACTTGTTTTTCGAAAGCTGTGTCCACCAGTCGTTGGTATGTCGCGCCTGCGTTTTTTAAGCCAAAAGGCATTTTTGTGTAGCAGTACACTCCTTGACTTGTGTGGAAAGCTGTTTTTTCTTCATCTTCGATTGCCATCTGAATTTGATGATACCCTTTGTATGCGTCTAGGAAGCATTTGAAAGGGTATCCGCACAGGGATTCTACCTTCCAGTCTATTTTTGGCAGTGGGTAGCAGTCCTATGGACATGCTTTGTTGAGGTCCGTGAAGTCCACGCACATTCTCCAACTGCCATCGCTCTTCTTTACCATAACTGGGTTAGAGAGCCAGTCGTGGTAGTACACTTCGCGCATGATGCCTGCGTCTACGAGCTTATGTACTTCTTCAAGAATAGCCTTTGCACGATCTGGGGCCTGGCCGCGCTTCTTTTGTCGTATTGGGGGATATCCTTGTCGGATTTGTAACTTATGCTCTGTGATAGAGCGTGGCACTCCTGTCATGTGTTTTGGTTCCCATGCGAAGATTTCCAGGTTCTTCCGCAAGAGTGCGCATACGACTGCTTTACCTTTGTCAGATAAAGATCCACCAATCGAAACTTGTTGTTCCGGGTAATCGGGATGAATAACGACTTTTAGGTTTGGTGTTTTTTCTGTGCGCTGTTCTGGAATAGTCTCTACTTCAGTTGTTACCGCATTGCATTCTCTTGGTGGTACTGTTGTGTTATAGAGGGTGACAACTCCTCCTTCCACTGGAAACTTAAGCATTCCGTGCGCTGTGGATGGTACAGCGCGCATGGATGATATTCCAGGTCTTCCAATGATACCATTGTATGGTGAGGGAGATTTTATTACCATGAAATTTATCCATGTTGCGGTTGAGTGTTGTTCATCTCATACGACCACCAGCAAGCGTAACTGCCCCATGGGCCAGATTTTTTCTCCTGTGAATCCAGCCAATGACGTTGTTGCTGGTATCAATTGATTTTGGATTTCAGGTCGCAGTCTCTTGAAACAATGATCATACAGGATGTCTGCGGATGCTCCTCCGTCAATGTACATGCGGTGGATATCATGTCTTCCCGTGTGTATTTCAATAGTTAGAGGTTCTACAACTGCGTTGTCCGCAGCTAGAGTAGGGAAAGATATCTCTTTTTCTGGAGAGAATTTTTGGCTGACTTTTTGCTTTATTTTGCGCTGCCATGACTGTATCATGTATATGGTATCAGCTTTTTCTTTGGGAGGCTCTTTCTTACCCCCGCTCCTTTGTTTGTCTTTCCCTTCTTTGATGTTCTTTACAATGTGGTCCATTCTGCTTTCTCTTACTAATTTTTCAATTAGTTGTCTTAGCTGGACGTACTCGTTAGTTGTATGGCCTTTTTGACCATGGTACTCGCAGTATCCACTCCCTATGCGCTTTTCCTCTGCGGTGCGCATTGGTGGCGGTTTTGGGAAGTTTGCACCTTCTGTTACAAATATTTCCCTCGGAGTTTTTGTGAGAGGGGTATACTTGTCATTGTCTCTTCCGCTGCGGTAATTCCTGCTGCGGTTGTTATTCTGATCATTGGATTGTCTCCTAGGCTGCTCTTGCTGCCTATAGTTCGAATAACCCTTTTTGCTGTCTGCAGCAGCTGCTTCTCCTTGTATAAAGGATCTGGTGCGCTTTGTTAGTTCATCGAAAGTCTGAGGAACTTTGTCATTTAGCTTACGGATGAGTTCTGGGTTATTAATCCCATTCATGAACCCTGAAATTTTTAAGATTTCAGGACATGCTTTGACTTGTATGCACTCATCCTTGAAGCGTTCCATAAAAGCACTGGTTGATTCCCCTTGGAGCTGTTTTATTCTTGCTAGTTCAACAGGATTTTTAGCGCACTTTTTTCTCTGGGTGAAGTTGAGACGGAATGCTTTTCGCAATTCCACGAACCCATCGATGCTCCTACGTGGGAGTTTGCTAAACCATGTGCGCGCGTTCCCTACTAATGTAGAATTAAACATATGGCACCACACAGGCTGTGGCCAGTTTTCGATAGTTGCGGCTGATTCAAAAACTTTTAGATGATCATCTGGATCACCTGTTCCATCATATGTTTTCACATTGGTGGGCATGCGCCGGCTTCTTTCAGGAGAAGAGTTTGAGGAACTTTTACTTGGGGATCTTCTTCTCCCCGATCTGTCGTGCATCCTCTTAGTCCCAGGTTTGGAGGATCCTTGGCTTGGCGAATGTTGAGGTCCTAATCGGTCTTGTATCCCTCGACTGCCAAGTCTGGAGTGAACATTAGTGCGCCTCTCGCTGTCTTCTGAGTACTGTGGATCATATGCCGTACCCAGCCTATCGTGGATAGTGGTACGTTCTGCGCGTCTTCCTCGTGGGTAGCGCAGTGGTGATGGTTCGCGTTCAGGACCAAAATTAAGTCGAGCTTGTAGGCTCGTGCTTGCCCTTCTCCTTGCTTCTTCTTGCATGAGGGCGGTTAAGGTTTCATAATTTTGGGATACAAAATTTCCCAACGTTAGATTGGGTGTGTCCTCAGTTGCTGCAAGAACGTCTACCTCAGTATTAGGCGCCTTATCTCGGTTAGGCGCGCCTGGTGGCACAGTGTTGTTCACTGCGGGTACAGTTTGATGAGGAGTGGTGAAGAGGGTGTGCTGGAGTTCCTCAATGCTTGGGACCGCTGGGGTGATGTGGGTAGTCCTTATAGGTAGTTCTACCACTGGAAGAGGTTGGGTTGTCCCTGCCTCTTGGTGACCAGGTGCGCTGGTTGTCCCAGCAGCCTGTCTAAGGGTCGAATCTTGTTGATTCTTCCTCTGATGGCCACGTTTTTCTGACTGCGGAGTCCGCTGGCTTGAATTCTTATTCTTTGTCATTCTAGTCTTTAGTTCTTAGTAGGGTCCTACGGATGGCGCCACTTGTTGATACAAAAGTTGGGCGTTCCTGATTATGGGCTCTTGCTCTCGTACCAATTCGCTTCTTAGTACTTGTAACATGCGCACTAAGAAAATAAACAACACCGTTAGGCTTATCGTGGGATTGTCTCCCACGATTAGACTCCGGCGTGAGAGTAAGTAATCGATTTAGGGTTCTCGTAAAGAGTTAGGGTTTATGAATCGTACCTTGAATGAGAGTTATGTCATTCCTTATATAGGCGCAGAATCCTTGTAGGGTTCGTGCTCCTTACGTTTCGCACCCATGGTGCTTATCCGGGTAAGGATATCTATTCCATAGATAGATGATCCTTATCTATACCGTGTATAGCTTATTTGGGTTTGGGCTTACGTGAGCCTGTTCCCATTATTAATGGGCCCAAGTTACGATAGCCCACGCATGGTGGTTTTGGGCCTTAGTAATGTTTATCATTTGGGCTCGTGGCCCATATATAGACTATACATCATCAGTATTATATATAAAAATAATCACTAAAAGTCTTTTTTAGTATAAATATAACATTATTTAAGCTTGAAAAAAAATTGTTCTAAAATTATATATAATTAAATAAAAAAATAATTAAAATTATGTAAGTCGGGTTATTCGGTTCGGTTTTCGGTTATAGGGGTTCGGCTTTCGGTTATTCGGTTCGGTTTTCGGTTCGGTTGAATCAAATTTGAATTCGGTTCGGTTCGGTTTTCGGTTTGACTTAGAAAAAAAAATTAACCGAATAAACCAAACCGAATAAACCGAATAACCCGATAACAGAACCGACGAACAGGCTTAATGGGACAACATTTTGTGTAATTATTAGTATGTTGGACTGGTTGTGAACTATAGACTTAGAAAGTGGGAGTTTTACTGGGCCAAAAGTATGTCTTCGAATACTATATAATAAGCTTAGTTAAATATAAGCCCAATTTTAATCACCTGACGGATCGGTTGGGTATTGGTCTAAACGTGTTCAGCTCCAAACACTAGTAATTACTCGTATTAGGAATGGGTTTGACCCGTAATGTCCAATACTTTTTTCTTTTCTTTTTTTTTTTTTTTTTTAAAGAATATTCACGACTACCTTAATGACATATTAGATGCCACTACGTACGTACTTTGAAAACCACTTGATTTGATTTATGTCATGTACAGTGAAAATATGAAATACGGAGTAATGCTTTAACTATTTTTAACTAGTCATTTTAAGAACATTGTGAAAATATGTATATCGGCTCTACGTTTTTCATGTGATTTTCATAAGTACAGTCTTATAGAATACAATAAATATCCGAAAATTTACATTATTTTAGATCTTTTATTTTGTTGACAGTGAATATCCTGGATTTTGCTCTCCGTAATACGAATGCTGCCACGTTATGAGCTCAAGCTCCCATCCATCTCAGCAGTTGGGTATGTCCAAATCAATATTCGGGTCTTTTTATTTGTCTCCCTTACCTCACATATATACTCGCATACCCATTTATTCTTAGTTTTCATCTGGGCCCCACAATAAATAAGGTGTTGGTTTTCGGTCAATTTCGTCTGACATGCCGGTTTCTTTCGTTTATCTTAGGGTGTGTTTGGCACATAACATTTAGATTGACGAGCGTTGAGCGTTGTGTTTTTAATACTCATTTGGCAAGCAACAAGTAACTAATTTATCTTCTTTTAATGTTCTTTTCGAACATCCCATGAAGTAGAAATAAAGAGCGTTGAAGTTGTTTTACACATTATGATTACACCTACAACTACATTACCAAACGTTTTAATTTATAGGTAAAACAACTCACATCGATTGCTCACTGCTTTTACTACTTTTGCCAAACACAACCTAAGTGTTACTCCGTGGTCATAGTGGTTTCCATGGTTTGATGAGGTTGAAATTGACACGAATATGTTTCAGTCAGAAATTGGACTTGAAGCATCCAAAGTGTAACACCACATAGTTTACATCACATGCTAATTTTCAGTTTTAATTTAAAACCTTTTGCTTACACGAGCAAAACATTAAAAGTTAACTATTCAAGAGGTAGACACAAGTATCACGATATGACTCTTTCGGCCTCTTCTCATCAAAGAACATGTCCAAAGTTTAATGCAACTGTCCAAGTCTTGATCAGTATCTAGTGTAGCCCTTTCTCCCTCAAATTCGTACTCCAATGAGTAAGTCTGTGGATCCAAGTTGAACTTCTCCTCAATTATCTTTCTAGCATATGCAAGAGTATATGAGGTTCGACTGATAAATCGGGTCACATTTTCTTTATAAGTAGCTAATAGTATTACATCATCACACTCAGTTTGAGTACCGTCACGCTCACTTTGGCTCTCGGATAACTCACAAAACTTTCTCTTCCCATACTTTGGTCCTTGTTCCCCTGGAAAGCCAACAACATTAAAATCTTTGGTAATGCAGTAGAACAAGACGAGAAAAGACGTAAAAAATAAAGGGCTAATGTATTTAAAATATATCTTACTTGTTACAAATTTCAGGTCTGTGTAACAATTTTTTTTTTTTTTTTTTTTTTCAAATTCATGTCCTGAACTTTCAAATTTCGTCACTCTGTGTATTTTCGGACCATTTTACCCTTCAATTTGTTAAGACTCCTTTTATCATGGAGGGGTAAAATGGTCCGAAAATACACGAGAGTGACGAAATTTGAAAGTTTAGTACATGAAAAAAAAAAAAAAAAAAAAAAAAAGTAGTTTGTTACACAAACCTGAAATTTGTGACAAGTAAGATACATTCTAAATACATTAACCCAAAAATAAACAAAAGAAAAATTATTGATTAACCACCTTTGTGAAGAGCTTGTTTCTCCATTGCTTTAGGTGATAGTGACAAAACATTTTCATTGAGAAGGTTAAAAGATGTAGAAGTGTCAACATCCGTCACACATAATTCATCACCAAGTTGTGCACCAGAAGCAAACTTGAAATTTGGCAAATGCATCTTCAGTGTTAACAGAAGGGTCTCCAGCAGCGGTAGATACTCTCGGCTTTTGTGCCATAAGAATTCAAACACATAATCAACATCATCTCTGGTGTGAATACTCCTCAAGCATATCACAAAACAGCTGCATTTAGTACGGCGAGAGAGAGATGTCAAGATCCCATACACTGGAAGCTTAGAGATATTTCTGCTGAAGTGTGGTAGATGAGTTCTATGTGCCCTCCCAATAAGCCCCTCCCCCCATTTTAAAGGAAGCACATTACAAGTATTGGAGTAACTCTTGATGATAGATGATACTGGAGAAGCATCATCATCAGCAAGACGATAACCACAGAGCTTAGGAACAAGTAACCCTGGAGCGTCTTTCAGGGAAGTAGATGAAGGTGGAGCCCACGTGTTCCTGTGTTTGTGATTAAGAATCCAAACTTGCGCAAGAGGTAAGTGATGCGATTTACAAACGAACCCAAGCGCCTTGTAGAGTTCATCTCTGGCAAGTCTGATAGCATCTAGATTCTGTTTGATGACAACAGTCAACAGTAGTAGTATAGTCGATCAGTGTATTTACACAAGCGAAAGAGATGATGAAATTCAGCAAATACACAAGTTACTTGAACAACAAAACATCAAAATAGTTACCTTGTACGGGTAGCTCTGTACTCTACACGTTCCCAGCCCAACATTCTGCAAATTGAAAATGTGATTAATGGCTTTGTTTGTCTAAATATAATCAATAGCTAATTAAGGTAGAAACGGAAATATATACAGATATACCCCTAGTGATAATTTCAATTGATTGAAAACGAAATCAAGCCCAGTCTGCTTCTTCATACAACACTGAACAACGCCCAAGCAAAAGCGTTTTTTGGCTTGAGGAGGATGATAAAAGACAGGCAGCATCATACAGCAAGTTAACCCACAACTGATAGCTTTATCGTAAAATGAAACCCCCTTGTAAACCGTGAGATCCATAATCACCTCTGGAAAGTTGTTCATGAGTGCAATAAACGGTCCAGTATGAAGTATATTCGTACAACAACATAGTTTCCGATATTGGGATAGGTCACGATGGTCAATAAAAAAAGGCTGATTAGATGTTGTAACTAACCCTTTTCCATGGGTGGTGTCCTTTACAAGTGCCCAAAACTGAAGAATTAAGCCTTTATAAGGAGACAAATTCACATTATAAAATGCAGACTTTATCTTCTCGTGAATGTCCCAATATTCAGAAACAATCTCATCTGTTTGTATATATTATAAATAAATAGATAGAATTAGTACAAATATTGATAGATTGAACAACAAAAATAATGTAGTAATAATAATAATAACAAAAGTGATTTAATTACTCACAGTAAGATGATAATGATGAGGATGATGAGATACTTTTTTGAGGTGGTTCATTTTGGCTCCAATAAACACGACTTTCAGGATCCCATTTGTTTAAAGCAACATAATATTTTGAGACTGGAATTCTTGGAATGAACATCACCCCACCACGGCTCATCGTACGATCGTTCACCATTCTTTTTATTGGATTTATGTTCTGACTAGGCAACAAAAAACCTACTTTTTTCTTGATGTAGAAACCCTAACTTTCTTTTACGTTATACTCCAACATACATATCAAAAAGAAAAAGATATTAGTTGGTCTTGGTTTGCTGAAACGCCCCTTCTTCTTTGCAAATTATTAATTCTTCGCAAAATGTCCTATCACTGTTATTCCTCTTTATAACCAGCGGCGCTTAGTAACGACTCTTATTATTCCCCTTTATAAATTTAAACCGCACACGGGTTTAATTTAAATTATTATTAATAGAAACACAACTATCAAAATGAAGGAACGAACTCACACGTTATCGTGAGATGAAAACAAATAAACGAGATTTTACATATAACAACGGTACATATTTTTTCAAGGTCACTATGTGTTACTAAAAACACACATAATGTCTAGAATATGATATAATAATTAAATTTAGACCAGATCAACCTAAACACTATGTTAATTAAACAAAATCAAATCTTTTGTACAACAAAAATTTATACAAAATGCTGATTGATATTAAAACATAATAAAAAATTATGTAAGAACTCGTGCACACACATGTATTATAACTATATAATTATTACAGTAAAACTTTAATATAATTTTATAGGAAAAAAATCTTAACAACTATGAAATCATGAACTTAATTATTTATTACGATATTTAACTTTAAATCAAAGTTATTAAAATATTATTACTCGTTATATATAATATATGCTTAAACC
The DNA here is from genome assembly GCA_030686995.1 of Artemisia argyi. Lineage (NCBI taxonomy): Eukaryota > Viridiplantae > Streptophyta > Magnoliopsida > Asterales > Asteraceae > Artemisia > Artemisia argyi. The sequence continues at coordinate 80,327,624 of CM060693.1, read as the reverse complement.
TATGCGTGCATGGGTCTAAAAGTTGTTGTTGAGATTTATGCTACATGTTACATGAATAAAAAGACTGATAACTGAAATTAATCAAAGCCCTATATCTCTTCCATAATACTCCGTAACACTACTTGATTCAGTGTAATTGTCGGTTTTATCAAATATAAATCTCGTGTGAAAAATATATTTATTAGGGTTATCGTAAAAAAAGGCTTTACATAACTTCATAGAAAACATATTTTTTAAAAGAATGGGTAATATAATGGCCGAAGATGGTACGATAATCGGTGACAAGGAACAAAGGTGGAGGTTTATTCCAGTTCTTCCAGCAAATAAATTATGTAACACGTCAAACAAATGGGATCGTAGAAGACGCGTTTACTGGAGCCAAATTGAACCACCTCAGAAAAGTATATCATCACCATCAACTGCCCGTGAGTACCAACTTACTGTTTTTTTTAATGGATTTATATTGTTGTTTAATCGCTCTAAATGAATCAACAGATGTTGTTCTTCCTGAATATTGGGACATTCACGAGAAGATAAAGTCTGCATTCTGTAATGTTAATTTGTCTCCTTATAAAGGATTATTTCTTCAGTTCTGGGCACTCGTAGACACCACACGTAATAAACAATTACTTACAACTTCCAATCAACCTTTTTCCTTTGAGGATCCTGACTTAGTCAAATATCGGACACTATGTATGAAACCGCGTACATGGCACAATAAACCCACTGTTGCATTTATGAACCAATTTCCAGAGGTAATTCCAGATCTTGGGGTTTATAAGGGGATTCCTTTATTCGATAACACCATCAGTTTTGGATTCACTTGTTGTATCCTGCTGCCTCTTTATTATTTGGATGGATTCTATCCTGTTGGCGTTGTTCAGTGTTGTATGAAGAAGCGGACTGGCCTTCTTGTCGTGTTCAGTCAATGGAAATCTTCACTAGTGGTATATTTTATGTTTCTATCTTAATTCGCTACTACTTAAATTTACAAACATGATCGACCATCTCAATGGCATTCTTTTATAGAAGCTTTCGATTGAGACAAAAATAGTTTGATCATTTGGCTTTGCTTTTACTTGTCTTTGCAGAGTGTTGGGCTGAAAACGTATCCTATACTTCCCCGCTACAAGGTAACTAACTCTTTCTATCCTTTGTTCTTGGTGTTGAAGTAAATGGAATACTTGGTGAATTTTACCGTCTCTTTCGCGTGTTTAAATACTGACTGTACTTTCTACTGTTTCCGTCAAACAGAATATTGATGCTATTAAACCTGCCAGAGATGAAATTAAAGAAGCACTTGAGATCGTTTGTCAATCGCATCACTTACCACTTGCTCAAGTTTGGATTCTTAATCACAAACACAATTACATCTCCTATTCTATCAAGGAGGAAAATATCACTCGAGGCTTATTTGTCTTCAAATTATGTGGTTATCTTTTAAATGACGATGATGATGGTATGTCTCTTTTCTCTTCTGTCATTAAGGGTTATTATGATACTTGTGATGCGCTTCCTTTGAGGTTAGGAGACGACCTTGCTGGGAAGACACTTGAAACTCGTCAACCACGCTTCTGCAGAAATATTGATAAGCTTCAAGTGAGCGGGATCTTTACATTTCTCTCTGGTGGTACTGAATGCAGATGTCTTGTGATATGCTTGAGGAGCATTCACACCACAGATGATGTTGATTATGCATTTGAATTCTTATGGCCCAAAACTCGAGACTATCTAACCTTGCTGGAGCCCCTGCTCTTAACACTAAAGACGTGTTTGCCAAATTTTAAGTTATCTTCAGGTGCACAACTTGGTGACGAGATACATGTTTTAGATGTTGATAATTCTACATCTTTGCAACTTCTCAAAGGAAACAAATTTTCGCTAATACTTAAAGCATCGGAGAAACAAGCTATTCTTAATGGTATTTAATCAACAATATATCTTTTGTCTATTTTTGACTTCTTTCTTCATATTATTTTACTGCATTAAAACCCAACAATGTTGTTCAATTTTCAGGGGAGCAGGGTTTAAAGTCTGGGAAGAGAAAGTTAAGTGAATTGTCTGAGAGCGAGAGCGAGTATTTAGAAGAGGATGATGATGTAATCATATTAGCTACCTATAAAGAAAACGCAACCCGATTCATCATGCGAACCTCATATACACTTGCATATGCTAGAAATATAATTGAGGAGAGGTTTAACTTGAATTCTCAGACTTACTCAATGGAGTACAAATTTGAGGGTGAAAGGGCTACACTAGATACTGATCAAGACTTGGACAGTTGCAGCAAACTTTGGAAAAGTTCCCTAAAGAGAAGAGGCCATAAGAGTCATATTATGTTACTTGTGTCCACCCCTTAAATATTTATCTTTCAATGTTTCACTCTTGGAAAAAAAAAAAAAAAAAAAAAAAATTTGACTTGTTACTTGTGTCCACCCCTTAAATATTTATCTTTTAATGTTTCACTCTTGGAAAAAAAAAATAGTATGTGCCCTAAAATCCATGTCAAGAAAATTTTGACTTGAATCTTGTCAACAAAAGTTCAGGCCCGTAATCAGCCATTGCTTTCCGGTTTCTTAGTTGGTATGGGCTGTGGTACATAGTCTGTAAAGCTGTATGCGTTTTTACCTTTTCATTTCTGTAATTCTGTTAATATGTTTGTTGCATCGACGAAGTGGTTGTTTGTATGTTCGAGTATGGTTTCTGGTGGCTCGGCATGCTCTGGTTTGATAGTCTGGATTTTGAGTACTACATCCTTTGTTAAAAAAAATTGACATTAAGGATTTTAGTGGCCAAGTTCGTGGTAAATCCCATCGCTGAGCATTCATATTATATAGGGGCTTATCACAGTTCCAACTTCCCTTTGTGCGTTTGAAAGAGCATTTCCTGCCAAACCATTCCCCTTCACTTTGTTTGTGTCTTCATACTAGTTCAAAATAGATATCAGCAGCACATGACAGCAACATAAAAACCAGAAAAATCTTCTTGAAGTTCAAAGTGACTATGACTCTGACTTGTATTGGAAGGAGGAGGATGATGTGATCATATTAGCCGCTTATAAACAAAATGCGACACGATTCTTCACCCGAACCTCATCTACACTTGCATATGTTAAAGAGAAAACTGAGAAGAAACTGGAATTCGTTGCAGGGACTTACACTCTTGAGTACGAATTTGCGGGAGTACGTAAGAGGTAGGCTAGATACTGATCAAGACTTTACATCCAACTTTGGACAAGTTTCTTAATGAGAAGAGGCTATAAGAGTCATATTGTGGTGCTTGTGGAACCACAGCATGAGGGCCCTTTACGGCCCTTGATCTATTAATACACTCCCCTTTACATTTTATACCTTTGAATAGTTATTTCTGATGTTTTTCTTTAGGAAAAAAGATTCATATAACCTCTAATAATTAGTGTGTGATGTAAAAGTTATGGTGTTACACTGGGCTGACTTGGTGCAAGTTAGTCGGGTTGGATACCATCATTTGCAACTCGTGATTCCTGGATTTGACTATCAACTTGCAATGTTACTTTGGAGGTTTCCTGATTCATGAGAAGTCTAGGCTCACAATCATCCCTTCCTTTAGACTTTCTAAGTTTGAATGGGTTGTGGTACCATTGGTTACAAAGTTGTCTTTGTTTTTACCTTTTTTATTTTCCCTTGACTTGTTTTTGTTGAGAATTGAAGCAGTGGTTGTTTGTTTTCTCAAGTACTGGTTCCGGTGGCTGGGTATTGTTATGCGTGTACAATTGGTTCGACTAGTCTGATTTTCGAGTACACGCATCTCACTATTCCCTTAACGCTTGCTGTGATGTTGGTAAAGCTTCCCTTGTGTTATTACGATGACCTGTGGCTTTTTGCCCCGATTTATGTGGGTTACTTAGCTTATTGGATACACCATCAGAAAGCTAAATAATACTTTCAAACAGCTTGTATCAATACCCCCTTTACTATGTCAAAAGATCCTTGACCTCAAAGGATTTTAGTGACTGACTTAATGTTGTGCATCTTTAACTTTCTTATTCTGTATAAAAATTATAAATGGACTTCTCTCTAAATGCGAACAGGGGAGTTCAGAGCTCATCGGTACGTGATAGTCATTACATATTAGAATATATCATTCCAATGGCACCAACATTTGAATACAAAGAAATGTTGTTGGTGACTGAATGTGTGCTGCAGAGTTTGTAAAGGGTATGGATGCACAAGTTAGTTTTAGTAAAAAACTGAATTCATAGTTTTCATACACGATTGCATCAAGAGTTTATTTAGTTCTATGCCAGCCAATGTACTACAATTTCTAGGGCTACTGTTTTGAAGCCTGTATTTAGCTTACACCTATAACCTATTTACTTGTTGCAAATAGGACTATCTAACACTCAGGCTCTAATTGCAGTAGTGCCCACCATCCAAAATCATAGGTTTGATCTTTAAATAATCATTTTATACTACCTTTTTTGTAACCTCTTATGACGGGGCTAATTCATGAATGTACGCAGTGCAAGGTGAGCGACCGCTCAGGGCCCCAAAACTTTTAGGGGCCCCAAAATTTGACCATTTAATAATTATATGCATGTGTACACATATTTTTCACAAAGAAAAAGATAATTTGATGAGAAAATATCTTAAATGAGTAATATGTTAGAACTTTTAGATAACTAATTGTATTATATCGTAAAAATGGTGACATTTTATGTATAGCATTCCTTCTAAAAAGGCCTCATTATGTGATTGGGAAAATTGTCCAGAAATGTATCAAACTTGCCACTTGTTCCTATTGTATGGTGTGAATTTTTTTTTTCTTCCTATTATATACATAAACTTTGTTAATCACTTTATTGTATCAATAAATCGCCTCTATGATGAGGTGGCATGGATTAACCTCACTAACCACTCTTTCTAATTACCAATCCTGATTTTCATTATTTTGGGCCTGTATTGACAACTTTAAAAAACAATGGGGGAGCAATTTGTAACTAAATCTTTTTACTAATAAGCGTATGCCCCAATTTTTCCCCCAATTACATTCACGACCTAATTTCACTCACAAACCCTAATTTCACGCACGACCTAATTTAATCAGAGACCAATTGATGTGTGTTGTGATATTTCAGGTATGTTTCTTTTAATTTGTTCATGTTATTCTTAATTTGTTCCTATTGCATAAACCCTAATTCGTTATTATTGTAAATATTGTAACAGCATGATACCTGGTACGAATTTGCACCAATTTGATGTTTGGAATGATGGGTATTTTGCACATTTACCTCTTAGGTATAAAGATGGTGTTAATCTCAATATGGCTGTTGAGAGGATGCGTTATGAAAAATTTGCTGAGTTCTTGGAAGAAAAATGTGGTAACCCCTTTCTAGAGTTGTATTACAAAGTTCCAAAAGTTGAATTAGAGGATGGATTAGTTAGAGTAAGTGATGATAAGCAAATAGCATACATGTTTGATGTTGCTGACTTGTATGGTAGGCTAGAGCTGTATCTTGACCACATAGGTATGGATTTGTCAGAGTATGAGGCTAAGGCAGACACATATGATATGGATGCCTGTGTTTTTAAAGCAAAAGAAAGTGTCTCAAAGCAAAAGAGGTATTGCAATGATTTTTCAGTAGATGAGTTGGTTGATTGGGCTGAGATGGAGGCTGAGTATGAGGGGTCATCTTCTCACCATGGTGATTTGGCTGGGACTAGTGCAGATGGTGATGTGGCTAGGAATAGGGTAGATGTTGATAAGGGCAAAGAGAAGGTTACAGTAGATGAAGAAGAGGGTGAGTATGATTCTGAGTTTGATTCTGACTATGATTCAGATAAGTCAGTTGACTATCTCAGTCCTGGTGAAGAGGAGTTGATTGAACTTAGAAAGAGGATCAAAGCCAATAGAGAGAAAGAACCTGAGGCTTTGCCAGAGATTCTGGAAACAAATAATGAAAACACTATACCTACTGAAAACACTTGTCAAAGTAGAAGTGAGACTTTCATAGAACATGATGTGTTCATGGCTAATTTGATGAGTAGGCTTCAATCACCATATGAGAATGGAATTCAGCATGATCCATTCATGTGTGTGGAGAAGCATCTTGACAGGTATCCTTTCTATGATGAAAGTACTCATTGGAGACTTAGGCATCCAAAGGTATGTTTCTAGTTTTCTAGAGTTGTGAGTTGTGATATTGTTCTTGGAGATGTTTGTAAACATTTGTTCTGTTTGTTTTGCAGGTTGGTGAAAAGTATCCGAATATTGACAAGTTTAAAGAGGGTCTAACATTCTATGCATTGGCCAATGGATTCTCAATTTGGTATGAGAAGAGTGGAAGTCTATATATGATTGCAAAATGTGGACAGAGACCACCAAGAGTCATTGATCCCGACAAAGGTAAACAAAGGAAGAATAAAAGGTATCCTTGTGTTACTACTTCTGAGTTACCTTCATGTCCTTGGAGATGTTATGCTAGGTGGATGACTGAAGAGAAAACTTTTCAAGTAATTAACCTAAATGATGAACATACTTGTGTCAGGAACTTTGAATTTGGGTCTTTAGTGAACTTTAGGTGGATAGGAACAGTCTTTGGTGATAAGATTAGGGCTAATCCTGAGATTAAGTTGTCTGCCATAGCTGACCTAGTGATGAAGAAATATAAGTGTAAGGTAACCCCAAATCAGTGTACAAATGCCAAGAGGTTTGCTTTGACAGAGTATGAAAAATCAGTTGAAGAACATTATGCTTTGCTTAGGTCCTATGGAAGAGCAATATTAGATTCAAATCCTGGGTCCACTATGAAATTAGGAGTCACTAACAATCCTGATGGGAAAACCTACTTTGATAGGTTTTATGTTTGTTTTGTTGGTCTAGTAAATGGTTGGAAGGCTGGTTGTAGGAGAGTAATTGCCTTAGATGGTTGTTTTCTGAAAAAGCCAAACCAGGGTGAAATTCTTACTGCTATTGGAAGAGATGGAAACAACCACATTTACCCAGTGGCTTGGGCAGTGGTGAATGTTGAAAACAAGGACAATCGGAGCTGGTTTTTGGAACTGCTTGAAGGAGACTTGGACTGCACAAAAGGACAGGGTCTAATTCTTATGTCAGACCAACATAAGGTATGCTTGTATCCACAATTTATTGTTAATGTCTTAATCTTGTATATATTATAACATTATTCTTATGGTTTGGTGAAGGGTCTTATTGAAGCTGTCAAGAATGTAATGCCATATGCCGAACACAGGTAATGTGCAAGACATATTTATGAAGGGTTTAGGAAACAATTCACTGGGTTGGAGTTTAGGGAGCTGTTTTGGGCTGCATCTAAAGCCTCATATCCACCACTCTTCAACAAGATAATGGACAAGATTAAAGAGGCTAATCCAAAGGCTCATAAGTTTCTTATGGATAAGAATCCTAAAACTTGGTCAAGAGCCTTTTTTGAAGTGGGTAGGGGATGTGAAGCAGTTGAGAATGGGTTCAGTGAATGCTTTAATAGTGTCATTCTAAGTGTAAGGGACAAGCCTTTACTAACTATGTTGGAATCAATGAGGGTCATAGTCCTAGAAAGGATGCACAAGATGAGGGAAATCATCAAGAAATGGACCCCTGGAGTCTGTCCCAACATTCAGAAGAGATTGGAATGGATGAAAGACCAGCAAAGGTATGTTAGTTGTATAACTTATTGTAACTTTATTAGTAAAACAAAGGTGATATTGCCACTAATAACAATGTTATATTGTAGGTTCTGGCATGTTATCCCTGCTGGTGGGAATGTGTTTGAGGTGAGGTCAGGGAGTCAAGCATACACAGTTGATGAACCTAAAAACACTTGCACATGTAGAATGTGGCAGTTATCAGGTATACCCTATGTTCATGCAACAAAAGTAATATTATATATAAACAAGATGCCTGAGAGCTATGTTCCAGCTTGAAGAACAAGTTGGCAACCAAGATCCATGGCCAGGGCAGCACTCCTGAAGCTGCACTGGTTGTAGATGATGCTTGAGGAAAAAAAGTAGCATGTGCCCATTTTGTACATCTTTTGAGGGCAAACTAATGTAAACTCTTTAGTAACTAATTATGGGTCTGTAATATGACTAACTATAACCACTAATATGTTGCAGCAACTAATATGTTTAGTTGATGAAATGACCATCACACATTAGCCCATTTTGTACATCACGCAAGGCACATTTGATGGTCATTGTTCAACTCTTAAATGCAATGAAATATGCAATATTTAATGTTATCTTTTATCTGTGCAATCAAGTGTATGTTACTTTAGTGTTTGTACATTGCAACAACAACAAAACTTAACTTATACCAAGAAGCTATGATATAGGCCTATATGGAACTTTTGATGGTACACCACTATTTTTTTCAAACTGCAAAAAACAGTCTATGCTAGCTTAGCCTTCATTGGAATCTTTACTATGTAACTTGTGATCATTGATACTTGTGATCATCTTTAATAGCATTGGCTTAAAACGCCACCTACTTGCAATTAAAACGCCAACTACTTGCACTATATAACATACCAACATTTTATCAGAAAGAAAATCTTTTTGTGTTTTTGTGTTTGTTGAAAACTAATTTTACAAAGTTTTCAGAAACAGTTTTTATGGAAATATACACAAGGATGGTAAATATACAATGGATGTATATCCAGGTTCACTAATACGCAAAACCGTGTAGAATACGCGCACAACCTCCCCGGCAGCGGCGCCAAATTTTGATTGAGCCTGAACCACCTAACTTATATTGACCAAGGAATGGTCAACAAAGTCAAACAGCCTAGAGTCAATGCTCCGTGGAAGTATAGGGTTTCCCCGGGTCGTTATGTCCCGACGAGGTGTGGATGGTACTAAAACGGGTTTGTGATCGAGTGAATTTGGACAGGAATGGGTATAAGTGAGTTGTGATGATTACACTACTGGAATATGAAAGATAATAGCTTAAATACACTATATTAACAATACTGGAAAGTCAGGAAAACCAGAAACGTTTAAAACTTAAAACGCGTACGTTCACGTTTAAATAAAACGTAAGCGTACGAAATAAAAAGTGAAAACGGAAATCTGAAAACACCCAGGGGGTGAAAATGACTTTTTTACAAACCTAAGGGTAAAAGAAAATTTTTAGAAAATTAAAATAAATTTTAACCCTAGTTAATTATTTAATATTAATTAAATACTAATTATTAATATTTAAAACACTTAAATATAATTTAATACTAATTAAATACTAGAAAAATGAAAATAAAATTTCTAAAATTATAAAATAACTAAAAATAAGTTTTAAAAATAAAAATAAGTGTTTTTGTCTTTTTGTGGATTTTCTATTAATTAATTACTAATTAATTACTAATTAACTAATTAACTATTTTAAATTAAGAAAAATACTAAATGAACAGTAAAAATTCTAATAAAATTTCTAAAATTACTTTATAATATATAAAAGCTATAAAAAATATAAAAACAAGGTTTTGATTAATAAAAACTAATTATGCTATTTTAAACTAATTATTAATTAATAATTAATAAAACTAAAATTAATTCTAATAAATACTAAATGAAAAGATAAAAATCTGAAAAAATTATTATAACTATTTTAACCTAAGATGAAATTATTAAAAATATAAAAACACAACTTACTTAATAAAAATGTAAAAATGGAAATTAAAATTAAATTTAATTAAATAGAAACTATCACTTAATTTTATATTTGTTTTTCTTGATTTTTATTTTACAAACCTATTAAATACTTAAAAACAAACACTTTTTGTAAAAACAAACTTTTTATAAACTTAAAATAAGCTGAAATGAAAGCTAAAACCCCAACAGTTGACTTTGTTTGACTTAAATGAAAAATAAGCTTAAAACAGCATGTGTGGGACCCACACTGGGTAATTCAGGTGTACATGAGCTTATGGGATTTGAATAAGCTGGAAAAGGTACAAGGATACCTTAGAATAAGCAATAAGCACAAAATAAGCAACACCAAAACCAAATTTGACTCAGAAAGAGGGACAAGGTTGGGGAGCAAAATTAAGTGGGGTCCACTGGGTTTGGGGTCAAACTAAGGGTCAATGGTTGTTACCTACCAGGAGGGGGTTGAAAGAACCCAAAGTGAGTCAGTGGGACCCACTGAGGTGGTAGGAAAACCACCACAAAGTGGTGGTGTTGGGGGGCTGAGCTGCTGCACAGGGCAGCTATGTGCCCTGCAAGTCAATTTGTGGCTTTGTGGGGCCTACAAGAAAATTCCTAAAATTACAACAACTATGGGAAATCAAAATAGAGCTGGTAGAGTACAAGTCCACCAAATCTCAAATCTTGAATCTTGATACAAAATTCTATAAAAATCCCACTAGATTGGGAAAAACTGAGTAAGGTGCAATTTTGACTTTGATGCAATTTAGAAAACTTTGACTTAAATGAGATTTGGATGATCACAGTTGACTACATGATGTTTGTTTAAGTTAAGTAAAGCAAATTATCTCACTATAAACTAACTTTGAGTTGAATTCAAAGATTTGGAGCTCAATTCTACCAACAGTTAACTGCCAACATGATTTGAAAGGGCATTTGACTTTTTTTGTTAACAAGGTTCAAGTAAATGGTCAATCTGAGTTTCCTTAGGCCTAGGTAAGATGTTAGATCTGAATAGGACCACAAATAACAACTCGAACCTAACAAATGAACTTGTTCCAAACACCCTTTTAAATGTTAACTGTTTTGAGATTTTTAAAACTAATGAACATATTAAGCTATGGGGCTGATACACAATAATCCACTATGATTTGAGAGACTAAAATAAGCATAAAGGTACAGATACATAAGCCAAAAGGTACAGCTACAGAATTATGTGAAAAAATTGAAAAAGTGACACTTACAACATGCTATCTAGCTGAAAACACAGAACCAAGATCCAAGAAACATAATCCTACACCTCCCCTGAGGTCCTAAACCTTTGAAACTTCCATCACCATGCTCCAAACCTGCTTCTTCTTTCTTTTCCAGTGATTTTTGTATTTTTCATTGTTTTTCTTAATTTCTTTTTGTATTTTCTTTTTCAGTGAGTATTGTTGATTTAGGATTTCTAAAAGCTTAACAAGCTTTGTCAGGGCTTGTATAAGCTAGGAGAAGCTACTCAAACACTTAACAATAACAACTTCACCAAATTGATATTTTTGAAATTTAATGAAACACATAAACTGAGAATCCAACTGAAAACTTGAAATTGATTTGAAATTAAGTTTACATTACATGAAATTAACTAGAACAAGCTGATTAAATTTGAAAATACAACTCAAAGAGTAAAATTACACTAAGACGACTCTAAGCTAATCTAAACTATTCTAACTCTCCTTCACCATTGCTTCTTTCTTTTCTTTTATGCATCCCCTGAGTTCTCTGGGTCCCACTTGTCAAATCCCAGCAATCAAATCATCCATTGGATGATTCTTGTCCCTTTTCTCAATTTGGCGGGAAAATGCCCATTTGACCAATTGAGGTGTCTGATAACGTGTAGTAGGGGGAGGGGGGCATTAATTGACCTTGGGGTGTGTAATTGGGATAAGGGTGGTGGTAGCAGAGCAAGTTGGGATGGTGGAGTGGTATTGCAGGGGGGGGAAATGGTGGTATTTGGGAGGGAAGGTAAGAGCTGGGGTGGTTTTGTGAGGGTTGACCGGGGTTTGACCCAAGGAGTGGACTGGGCCATTTGGTGGGCTTAAGGGGTAAAGGGTGTGGGCTGTTTTGGTTTTAGTTTTATTTAGGATCCGTTTGGTTTTTGGTATTTAAAATAAATCACAAGGACTAAAGTTGTAATTTGGGAAAACTATAGGGACTGAAAATGTGATTTTCCCATAGTTATCAAAGGGCCATATTTGTCATTCATGAATAGTACAAGGCTACTTTTGATAATTTCCCTTTATTTTATATCCGAGGACCTTTTTTGTCAATTTCCAAACTCCAGGGACCATTCTTGTAATTTTCTGAAACTTGAAGGGTTAAACCTGTAAATATCAAATATTAACACAAAGGACCAAATATGTCATTTAGGAATAGTTCAAGGGTTATTTTGATAAATTTTCCATTTTAAATAACCCAGGGACTGATTTTGACACTTTTCCAAAGTTGAGGGACCAAAGTTGTAAATTTGTAAATTTTAACTTCAAAGGACTTTTTCTTACAACTTGTGAATCCCAAGGACCTTTTATGACATTTGTACAAGTTTTGATTCACCAGGGACTAGTTTTGCAAATTTATGAAACTTGAGGGACTGAAACTGCCAATTATGCAAACTTTGTTCGTTTTTTCATTTGTTTTTAAACATTTTGCATATAAAACGTATAAAACACAATTTTGGAATATTTTTAGTATTTTGATGCATTACTGAGTGTTTTTGGACGTTTTGGCAGTTTATATAAGACAAAAATGATGAGTATTTACACACTCATCAATCCCCCACACTAAACTATTGCTAGTCCCTAGCAATCTTTTGAGAAAAATTAATGGATTTGAAACTCTTTACCAAAAGCCATCACTTCTGGAGTAGCCAGGTGTAAGAACTGTGGCACACCTGATAACCGTGTGATTTTGAGCAAACCACCAGCTGTCAACGGATTTGATTAGTCTTTACCAAAAGCCGTTTGCTTCTGGACTAGCCAACTCTTGATGGAATAGTCAACATCTTGGTGAGCTGATTACCAATTATGGTTTTTCCACGGCCTTTACCACAAGCCATAATCTTGCGGGCTAGCCAACTCATTTGTTTTTGGGGAGTTGAGGAACCATACAATTTTGGGCAAATTGCCAGCCGTAAACGGATTTGAGATGTCTTTACCAAGAGCCGTTTGCTCCTGGACTAGCCAATCCCTTTTGTCGTTTAGACAAGGCGGACTGATTACCACAAAAAATTTTGAGCTTTAGTGAAAAATTTTTGAAAATTTTTGGTAAAAAACGGGGGTATAAGATAGTAAAATGTGATAAAATTCGCTAGAATAGCGAATACCCCCCCACACTAATCATGAATATTGTCCTCAATATTCAAAGTCCCGGCTATTATGCCGACTCTTTGAACGTAAAAGGGCAACATTACAAGCTAAGCGTGGAAAACATCATTTGTATTTTCACTTCGGTAATCATAGCATGGGGGACTCCCCCACACTTAGGGTGAAAACCCTATAAGCATGCTCTGTTTTTGTTTACCGAGTCGCTAGCTTGACTCGACCCCGAATTCATTGGTCCTTGGGGAAGCATGATGTGGAAAAGACAATCCCCATCGGACTTTCATTCAAGATGTTTGGATAAACATTTGAAGCACGTGAAAGTTCCACACCGATGAGACATAATCCCGGCTCAAGATAATGATACATGAAAATGCCGGGATCAAATATAATATCTTCATTCCCGAAGGAGTGAAGAACAGGAGAAGTCACCTTATAGGTGAAGAAAAGGAAGAAAACCATGATGAAAATCATGATAAGATCTTCTTCCTCGAAGGCAGGCTCATTAGCCTGATTTTGGATTTCAAAGGTTAAGCTCGTAAACATCCCGGGAGGGTGGGTAGGAATTTGCAAATTCTCATGATTGAGAGCATCTCCCCCCAGGATATCAAACTCCGGAGGAGTCATGACATGAGTGAGTTCACAGGAGAACTCATCAAATGTGAATGAATCATATTCTGGATTGATGTGCGTGAGTTCACAGGAGAACTCATTGAAGGTAAATGATTCATAATCGGGGAGAGAATTATGAGAATGAGAAGTGGTATTGCCACTAATCTTCTCTCCCAAAGGACCAAAAGTAAAGGCTTCAAATTCCGGTATAGGGTCATCGGAGAGAATGTCACTATCCTTTATGGGGATAGGAGATGAAATAGGTTTCTCTTTGAAAGCCTCGATTTTAGAAATGAGGAGATTGACTTTCAATAATGTTGCACGAAGTGCTTCATCCTTGATTTCAGTGTCAATCTCATCATTCTCTTCTTCTAAGCTAACTAGCTCAGAAGGTAATTCTTCCACATGACTGATGTCTCCAGAAGATAAAGAATTTTCATCAGCATGTGAAGTACTAAGCTCGATGTTGGGATTAGAGTTTAAAAGATTTTCATTTTCTCCCACATCGGCTTCAAGATCAAGGAGACCATCATCATTTCCCAAAGGAAGTGGATTGATGTGAGTAAGTTCGTTTGTGACTTCCTCAATAAGAGGGTCAACATCCGAATGAGGAAATGGTGCCTCCTCATACTCAACTTCTCCATAAGATGTGTAATCATCATTAAAATCGGAGAAAGTCTCAAAATGATCTTTTGGATTTTCAGGGTGAGAAGGTAGATCACACACATGATCCAAAGTTCCCTGTGACTCTCTTGGGATTGGGACAAGGTTCTCAACACTAGACTTTATGAATTCGTCCGATTCCTTTTGAGGAACAGTGTCAAGATGCTCATCCCCCATATTCAGAGAGTGAGTGTGAACTTCGGGTGTGATAGCAGTTGTTTGAGATGGAATCTCAACTGCTGGGATATCAACTGATGAACTTGATGAATCTTTTTGAATAATAACAATGTTATCTTCATCATCACTGTCATCATAGTCATCAAATAGAGCAGTATTGCGAATATTAGCACGTAATTTAGCTGCTCGTTGCTCAGCCAATAATTCTTCCATGCTTTTTCCAGATTCTCGTTCTTCAGCAAGTAATTCTGCCATAGTTTTCCCACGAGAATTTGGAATGAGAGGAAATTGTGGGTATGTGGATGTGTCAAAACCGAAAGGTTGACATTGAAAATCACTATGAGGACCCCCGCAATATGCACAAGAAGAACTTGGAGTATGGCTGAGTGAAATATTAGCTAACTCCTCCTTAAGTTCTTTAAATTTCTCAAGAACTTCTAAAAAGTCTTGCTGAATTTGAGGAGTTGCTTGGATAGTTTGATACTGTGGAGGTTGGTCTTGATACGAAGAGTCATAATTGTTACAAGGAAATGGATTCCTCGTTTGACAATCAGAGCTAAAGTGTGGACCTCCACAGTAATCACAACAGTGAAACTGATGTGGTTGTGGGTTGTATGTGCTAGAGTCATAATTGTTATAGGGAAACTGCTCATAGACAAGCGTGTTTCCCGATTGACAATCAGAACTGTAATGTGAACCACCACAGTACTCGCAACAGTAAAACTGCTGAGTATCATGGTGTGGTAACTGATGGAATAAATCAGTCGTGCCATGGTAGGAATAGGGATCTTGGTTATAGACAGTCCCGTTTCCCGACTCTACCATGCCACAACTGGGGCAATCGCCACCATTATGAGGATTACCACACCAATGGCAAACCAGAAAGTGTGGATGAGACATAGAAAGAATCAAAAGGTTTTAGAGGGTGAGAAATGGAGAATCAAAAAGGTAGGAGGGTAAAGATGGATATTTTTGGTGTTTTTGGAAAACATTTTATCAGAAAGAAAATCTTTTTGTGTTTTTGTGTTTGTTGAAAACTAATTTTACAAAGTTTTCAGAAACAGTTTTTATGGAAATATACACAAGGATGGTAAATATACAATGGATGTATATCCAGGTTCACTAATACGCAAAACCGTGTAGAATACGCGCACAACCTCCCCGGCAGCGGCGCCAAATTTTGATTGAGCCTGAACCACCTAACTTATATTGACCAAGGAATGGTCAACAAAGTCAAACAGCCTAGAGTCAATGCTCCGTGGAAGTATAGGGTTTCCCCGGGTCGTTATGTCCCGACGAGGTGTGGATGGTACTAAAACGGGTTTGTGACGAGTGAATTTGGACAGGAATGGGTATAAGTGAGTTGTGATGATTACACTACTGGAATATGAAAGATAATAGCTTAAATACACTATATTAACAATACTGGAAAGTCAGGAAAACCAGAAACGTTTAAAACTTAAAACGCGTACGTTCACGTTTAAATAAAACGTAAGCGTACGAAATAAAAAGTGAAAACGGAAATCTGAAAACACCCAGGGGTGAAAATGACTTTTTTACAAACCTAAGGGTAAAAGAAAATTTTTAGAAAATTAAAATAAATTTTAACCCTAATTAATTATTTAATATTAATTAAATACTAATTATTACTAATTATTAATATTTAAAACACTTAAATATAATTTAATACTAATTAAATACTAGAAAAATGAAAATAAAATTTCTAAAATTATAAAATAACTAAAAATAAGTTTTAAAAATAAAAATAAGTGTTTTTGTCTTTTTGTGGATTTTCTATTAATTAATTACTAATTAATTACTAATTAACTAATTAACTATTTTAAATTAAGAAAAATACTAAATGAACAGTAAAAATTCTAATAAAATTTCTAAAATTACTTTATAATATATAAAAGCTATAAAAAATATAAAAACAAGGTTTTGATTAATAAAAACTAATTATGCTATTTTAAACTAATTATTAATTAATAATTAATAAAACTAAAATTAATTCTAATAAATACTAAATGAAAAGATAAAAATCTGAAAAAATTATTATAACTATTTTAACCTAAGATGAAATTATTAAAAATATAAAAACACAACTTACTTAATAAAAATGTAAAAATGGAAATTAAAATTAAATTTAATTAAATAGAAACTATCACTTAATTTTATATTTGTTTTTCTTGATTTTTATTTTACAAACCTATTAAATACTTAAAAACAAACACTTTTTGTAAAAACAAACTTTTTATAAACTTAAAATAAGCTGAAATGAAAGCTAAAACCCCAACAGTTGACTTTGTTTGACTTAAATGAAAAATAAGCTTAAAACAGCATGTGTGGGACCCACACTGGGTAATTCAGGTGTACATGAGCTTATGGGATTTGAATAAGCTGGAAAAGGTACAAGGATACCTCAGAATAAGCAATAAGCACAAAATAAGCAACACCAAAACCAAATTTGACTCAGAAAGAGGGACAAGGTTGGGGAGCAAAATTAAGTGGGGTCCACTGGGTTTGGGGTCAAACTAAGGGTCAATGGTTGTTACCTACCAGGAGGGGGTTGAAAGAACCCAAAGTGAGTCAGTGGGACCCACTGAGGTGGTAGGAAAACCACCACAAAGTGGTGGTGTTGGGGGGCTGAGCTGCTGCACAGGGCAGCTATGTGCCCTGCAAGTCAATTTGTGGCTTTGTGGGGCCTACAAGAAAATTCCTAAAATTACAACAACTATGGGAAATCAAAATAGAGCTGGTAGAGTACAAGTCCACCAAATCTCAAA
The DNA here is from genome assembly GCA_030686995.1 of Artemisia argyi. Taxonomy (NCBI): domain Eukaryota; kingdom Viridiplantae; phylum Streptophyta; class Magnoliopsida; order Asterales; family Asteraceae; genus Artemisia; species Artemisia argyi. The sequence goes on along the minus strand of CM060693.1, from coordinate 80,310,389 downwards.
TCTTGAATCTTGATACAAAATTCTATAAAAATCCCACTAGATTGGGAAAAACTGAGTAAGGTGCAATTTTGACTTTGATGCAATTTAGAAAACTTTGACTTAAATGAGATTTGGATGATCACAGTTGACTACATGATGTTTGTTTAAGTTAAGTAAAGCAAATTATCTCACTATAAACTAACTTTGAGTTGAATTCAAAGATTTGGAGCTCAATTCTACCAACAGTTAACTGCCAACATGATTTGAAAGGGCATTTGACTTTTTTTGTTAACAAGGTTCAAGTAAATGGTCAATCTGAGTTTCCTTAGGCCTAGGTAAGATGTTAGATCTGAATAGGACCACAAATAACAACTCGAACCTAACAAATGAACTTGTTCCAAACACCCTTTTAAATGTTAACTGTTTTGAGATTTTTAAAACTAATGAACATATTAAGCTATGGGGCTGATACACAATAATCCACTATGATTTGAGAGACTAAAATAAGCATAAAGGTACAGATACATAAGCCAAAAGGTACAGCTACAGAATTATGTGAAAAAATTGAAAAAGTGACACTTACAACATGCTATCTAGCTGAAAACACAGAACCAAGATCCAAGAAACATAATCCTACACCTCCCCTGAGGTCCTAAACCTTTGAAACTTCCATCACCATGCTCCAAACCTGCTTCTTCTTTCTTTTCCAGTGATTTTTGTATTTTTCATTGTTTTTCTTAATTTCTTTTTGTATTTTCTTTTTCAATGAGTATTGTTGATTTAGGATTTCTAAAAGCTTAACAAGCTTTGTCAGGGCTTGTATAAGCTAGGAGAAGCTACTCAAACACTTAACAATAACAACTTCACCAAATTGATATTTTTGAAATTTAATGAAACACATAAACTGAGAATCCAACTGAAAACTTGAAATTGATTTGAAATTAAGTTTACATTACATGAAATTAACTAGAACAAGCTGATTAAATTTGAAAATACAACTCAAAGAGTAAAATTACACTAAGACGACTCTAAGCTAATCTAAACTATTCTAACTCTCCTTCACCATTGCTTCTTTCTTTTCTTTTATGCATCCCCTGAGTTCTCTGGGTCCCACTTGTCAAATCCCAGCAATCAAATCATCCATTGGATGATTCTTGTCCCTTTTCTCAATTTGGCGGGAAAATGCCCATTTGACCAATTGAGGTGTCTGATAACGTGTAGTAGGGGGAGGGGGGCATTAATTGACCTTGGGGTGTGTAATTGGGATAAGGGTGGTGGTAGCAGAGCAAGTTGGGATGGTGGAGTGGTATTGCAGGGGGGGGAAATGGTGGTATTTGGGAGGGAAGGTAAGAGCTGGGGTGGTTTTGTGAGGGTTGACCGGGGTTTGACCCAAGGAGTGGACTGGGCCATTTGGTGGGCTTAAGGGGTAAAGGGTGTGGGCTGTTTTGGTTTTAGTTTTATTTAGGATCCGTTTGGTTTTTGGTATTTAAAATAAATCACAAGGACTAAAGTTGTAATTTGGGAAAACTATAGGGACTGAAAATGTGATTTTCTCATAGTTATCAAAGGGCCATATTTGTCATTCATGAATAGTACAAGGCTACTTTTGATAATTTCCCTTTATTTTATATCCGAGGACCTTTTTTGTCAATTTCCAAACTCCAGGGACCATTCTTGTAATTTTCTGAAACTTGAAGGGTTAAACCTGTAAATATCAAATATTAACACAAAGGACCAAATATGTCATTTAGGAATAGTTCAAGGGTTATTTTGATAAATTTTCCATTTTAAATAACCCAGGGACTGATTTTGACACTTTTCCAAAGTTGAGGGACCAAAGTTGTAAATTTGTAAATTTTAACTTCAAAGGACTTTTTCTTACAACTTGTGAATCCCAAGGACCTTTTATGACATTTGTACAAGTTTTGATTCACCAGGGACTAGTTTTGCAAATTTATGAAACTTGAGGGACTGAAACTGCCAATTATGCAAACTTTGTTCGTTTTTTCATTTGTTTTTAAACATTTTGCATATAAAACGTATAAAACACAATTTTGGAATATTTTTAGTATTTTGATGCATTACTGAGTGTTTTTGGACGTTTTGGCAGTTTATATAAGACAAAAATGATGAGTATTTACACACTCATCAATGGTCGGATTACTTTCCTAAAGAACCAAATCCTTACAAAGTAACTTCTAAAAGGGTTGAAAGCACTACAACTGTGATTGACAAAAAGGAAGCTAAGTTGGCCTTTGATGCAAGGAAGAAAGTCCTAGGGCTGCCAGCACCAACAACGTGGAAAGATCGTGGTATCAAAGCATGGGTTCCAAAAGGGAAAAAGTACTAGCTTAGCTCATGTGGTTACAATATATGTATGTATGAGGAATGGTTTAGGTAACCATCCTACAATAAAACCATTGTAGCCCTACCATGAATCAATGAAATGGTTTTCTCAAATCTGTTCAAAGCTTATTCATTTTCCAACACTTTGACTGTTAACCAAATGCACATAGGAAAAACAAGCATGTAAAACCAACACTGAAGCAAATATATCATAAACTTACTTAGCATTCAACATTTGAAACTAACTTACAAAGTTCTTCTAAAGTACCCATCAACAACCTAATATGAACAAACCCAAACTCAGGTTACACTACTTGCCTAGTGACATACCTATCCCAACACATATTACACACAAACATCCTAACATCACCATAAACAACTTATCATACACTTCCAACTTGGCCTTTGCAGCCTTTAAATCATCTCCCAACCTTGACTTTGTGACCTTCAACTCTTCTTCCAACCTTGACTTCTCCAACGCAAGTGACTCAATCATTGGTCCATTATCCATTCCTCTTTGCCTTTGTAAGAACCCATACACCAAGTCTTTGTAATATTGACTTGGAAGGTCATCATCAAGAAACTCATACACTCGACAATGGTCACATTTTACATACCTCTTGCCTGGATTCGCCCTTGAGCTTGATGTTTGAACCCTTAATTGACGATTACAGTTGCAAAAGAACTCAATCTTACCTCCAATTAGACGGGATTGGGTTGAACTAGAAGTACTCATTTTTAGGGTTCTTATTTGATTTTTGGGAACCGTTTGGGATTAATGGGGGGAAAATGGGAAAGTATTAATGGGGGGAAATGGGAAAGTGGTGTGGGGTTTTTAGTAAAAAGATTTAGTTACAAATTGCTCCCCTATTGTTTTTTAAAGTTGTCAATACAGGCCCAAAATAATGAAAATCAGGATTGGTAATTAGAAAGAGTGGTTAGTGAGGTTAATCCATGCCACCTCATCATAGAGGCGATTTATTGATACAATAAAGTGATTAACAAAGTTCATGTATATAATAGGAAAAAAAAAAGTTCACACCATACAATAGGAACAAGTGACAAGTTTGATACATTTCTGGACAATTTTCCCTATGTGATTTCGTCCAGGGCCCTCAAAAATTTCATAAATTCATGAGACGGCCCTGAATGTACGGTCAGCCATATATCATATACGCACCACCTATCCCTTAACCTGACTCTCAAAAACCACAGATCAACGTACCAATTGAATATCATTGATGTAGAAATGGCTTAAAAAACATGAATTTTCATTCGGCAAATTTGTGTGTCATGGCTAATAGGTCTTTTTTATACCTTGTACTTCACTGAATGTATCTTTGATGCATCTTTTAAACTCTATTAATTAACGCACATTCAATTTGTTGTTCTTTTGTTAAGAAAGTTCATGAAAGCTAGTTGGCAACGTGTGGCTTCCAACTTTCCATGAATGAATCTTAAAATCTGGTATCTTTTACAGAATGAAGCTTAAAAGATAATACCGTAAATGAGAATTTATGATATATGTATAGTGAAAAAGGATGTTTAAGTATCGATCTCTAAGGCACAATTTTATGTGTATAATACTTGTACAAGTTTTTTGAGAGTTTTGGTGGTTTTTCTCCTACTTAAACGTGGAAGCTATGGTGCTTTAATAACCTTGACAGATCAGAAGGGTAATGGTCTGAATGATTTCGGGTCAAGACCGGAGATTATTAGGACTCGTTCACGGGTCAGGTTTGGCACCTTGACCCGCCGCGTCAAATACTGTTTCATATTTATATTTAGCACTACCAAAATGGCATATTAAACCATACCAACTAGATGTATTTCGTGCGCATTATCAAAATCAACACAAATAAAATTATGTTTTCACTACTCTTTCTATCTTGTCTTTTTTCAGAACCGTATTAAAAAAAAAATGGCTTCACATATACTGTATATGTGAAGATCATGCACTATTTTCGATGATTATTGTTTTCAATTCAACTAATCCACTCTTAAGTAAAGAATAACATGATTATTGTAAAAATGATGGTATCATGCGTGAGTTCATTTTATTTTCATGTATATAATATGTCTTTGTCTAGTTGTTTATATATAACTTAATGTAATACCGATTTCCTGTCATTACTTGTGTGACGGAGTAACAAATTCAGCCCATTTTAGCCAACAACTACTGCACTTTACGCTAGTTTTAAAATCTGTACATATTGAAATACCATACAAAAAGTAACAGACTTTTTATCAAACATTCTTACTGTACTAAGTCTTCAAAAACCAGCAAAAAAATTATCAATCCTATGGATCTGAAGTAACCACCTTGCTGGGTAGTATCCCTTCCGCTGTGGGTTATAGACTTATAGCATATATTCGTATAAATCATGTAAAGGAATATTTGATAAAAAGAACTTTTAACTGTAACTATATATCTATTTTTTGGAAAAAGAATGTCTGGAAGAATTGTTGTTTCTTAAACTGAGAAATTCCAAAGAGACACATCAGCGTTTGGACTTTCCATGTCATCAGAACTCCATCCAAATAAGCGGCGAGGTGGTGATATCATCATTCCTTCAGCCATGTCATGTATTAATTTAGGCATATAAAAAACCGCATCTTCGTCCATATACATATCCATATCCATATCCATATCCATATCCATTTCCTGTGTCTCAGCCTCCACGCCAGTTATCGTCCCTTCACCATCCGACGTGCCATCAGAGCCTTTATCATCACTCACATCCTCCACCACCTGAATATCTTTTGGCCTAAACGCCTCTGCAGCCTGGGCAGCAGCCTTACGTATATCCTTTGCATCATTGCTAACCGGGACAGGTAACCGTGAAATGGAGTCAGCAAAATTTAAACAAGCATTGTTGCCACGTAATGCCAATGCTGCCACGTCATGAGCTCGAGCTGCCATTTCAGCAGTTGGGTATGTCCCAAGCCATATTCGTGTTTTTTTATTTGGCTCGCGTACCTCACAAACCCATTTATTAGACCTCCTCATGCGGACCCCACGATAAACCGGGTGTCGAGTCTCTTTAAATTTAGTCCGACCTGCTTTTTTCTTTGGTTTAGCTGATGCTAGCATAACTCCATATGAAACTGACTCGAATGAGTTTGGGTCAGAAGTAGGACTTGAAGTATCCATTTGAAAAAGTTGGTTGACTTTTTAAGATTGACTATTGAATGCTAAATTTATTATGGTTTTTGTTTGTAGGAATTTGGGTATATATTGGATTGTTGGGACTGCAGTAAAGGAGTGGAACTTCGCTCATACGAACAAAACACGCACACGGATTAACGTCGGGTAGCAAAGGCGCACGTGTGAATGTGCTTTCTAAATTAGCATGCTTTCTAAACTTAGTATGGAGGGTTACTTTACAAATAAGACAGCACACTTTCTCTACTTCTTCCTTCGACTAATACGTATTTAATTAAAGTTTTTGCGTGGCCAGTTAAGTTAGCTAATCACAAATTTTCTTATTAAAAAAAATGCATAAAATACAAATTAAATAAATTGATAAATTAATATATTTGACCATCAAAACATTTCTTTTATCAACATATTAATACGTGCCAAGTAGGCACATGTTATCACACTTTTTAAGCAGAATTTGAACTCACAACCATTTAATTAGAAGCTTTTCACACAACAAGAAAACTATTAGGAAACAAGCCTTTGGTACATCATAAGAAAAATAACTTGAAACTTTACGAAGATGACATAGAAAATTAATAATATAGTTACATCAAAGGTATTTTGATCTCATCTTAAAACATGTCTTTTCCTTTGATGTTCATCTAATCATCTTATGAGTTAGAAGAATTAATTAATTTAGTTATTATTGTTATGAAATAAACTTTTCACACTTAGGGTGGTGGCAGTGGTGCCGGTTTCACCAACGGTTTGGGTTAACCGGCGGTGAACACCATTGCCACCTCGCCGGTTAACATCGGAGGTTAGTTTGGGAGGCAAAGTTCACCGGGGCGGTTTGAGAAATATATAGCCGTTATATATACGTTGGAACTTGGCATGGAGCGTGTGAATTAAAAAAAAAAAAATTCAAACGGTAAAAAAAAAATATACCCGTTGGACCCAAAAAAAAAAAAAAAAAAAAATTTCTATAAAACCCACACTTTTCCAATTCAAAAAACACACTTCCAACTCAAATTCCACATCCAATACAAACAACACAATGTCTTCTTCTTCGTCCGACGATTTATATTATCCCCCCGAGTCTTCCGAATCGATTCTTTCAACGGGTAGTACGCTATCAACCTTTTTAGCCATGTATGATTCGATTGATGACACGGCAACCTCTACCGAAACACGAGCATATGTCACACGTTTTCGAGAAAAAGCTTTACAAACTCTAAAGAATGACTATTTCGTCGAACGACCAAAGTTTGCTCACCATATTTTCCGTGATAGGTTTCGTATGAATAAAAGTTTGTTTTTAAGAATTGTTAGTGATATTGAAGCGAGATTCAATTGGTTTCAAGAGGGATATGATGCGAGGGGTGCAAGAAGTTTCACGGCATTACATAAATGCACATCCGCCATTCGGCAACTCGCAACGGGTGAACCTCCGGATAGATTTGACGACTATTTAAACATGGCACGAAGAACATCAGGTTAATATTCGTATTTTTTTGTTATTAATGTTTTCGTAATAATTATTTATAATGTTATCGTTAGAATATTTTTTTATTGTTTTCGTTATAATTATTTTTATAGGAGAATGCCTTGATAATTTTTGCCATGCGGTTATTGAATTATATGGTCGAGAGTTCTTACGTAGGCCGACATCCCATGATATTGCACGCTTATTCGAGTTTCATGAAGAACAACATCACATTCCTGGAATGCTTGGTAGCATTGATTGTACACATTTCGTTTGGCGAAATTGTCCCAAACATTTGAAAGGTCAATACAAGCGAGGTGATCACCAATTCCCTACTATTATGCTTGAATCCGTCGCTTCATACGATATGTGGATATGGCATTCATTTTTTGGTCCTCCCGGTGCAAACAACGATATCAATGTTTTGAACCAGTCTCCATTGTATACTACGGAGCGAAATGGAACGGCGCCAAACAGTTCATTTTCTGTAAATGGACGTCTTTACAAACGTGGATATTATCTTACCGATGGAATCTATCCTACGTATTCTACGTTTGTTAAAGCATATAAGCATCCCAATGACCCGAAGGAAAAAAGGTTCAAGAAGTTACAAGAGTCTGCAAGAAAAGATGTCGAGCGAGCTTTTGGTCGTCTAAAGTCAAAATGGATGATTCTCAGTCGTCCTCTCCGTGCTATGTCGGTGGAAAAGATTCGACATGTCGTTAATACGTGTATCATATTGTGCAATATGATTTTAAAAGACGACGAGGAGGCAATATCACCGGTTCATATAATGGATCCGCCGGTTGCGCCAGTATATGACGATAGTGTACTACCGGAGTTACTCGACGAACAAATTCATTATCGTCTCCAATATGATCTTACGGAGCACGTAGATGTTCAAAACTTAGCATACCTTGATGACTAGTTATTTCTTTTCTTTTATTTTACGTATTATGTATTTTTCATTTAATTATGTTTTTTTCATGTATTATGTATTTTTGTTTTAATTATTAAAGAAATGTTGTGTTTTTATTAAATTATTTAATTATGAAAATAAAAAATAAAATAAAAAAAAGTTGGTAGTTTGGGAGGTTTAAAAATGTATGATTGCCACTAAAAATAGTTGGGAGGTTTGAAAAAGGTGTAAGTAAGGTGGAGTGATATTATTGGTTGGTTGGGAGGTTAACTCCTCACCACTGCCACCACCCTTATACTCAAGATGTTGTTTTATAACTCTAATTTAGTGTTTTACAGGATTTTAACTAAGAGTAGTCCTCACCACTTCAATTTATCAATTAAACATAAAAAGGTTGATTAGAAAAAAATCGTTTTGTTATTTATTTATTTTTTATAAAAAGTCATAACCTGACCAGGGTTATCAAACCGGGTTAACGTAAAATCAACGGTTCAATTCGGTTCTCAAACAAGCAAAAACCCGGTCACATCCAGTCCGGTCTTCAAGCAAGTTACCAATTCAACCGGTTGAAACCAGGTTTTAAAACATTGCGTAAAATATATTATGTGATCACGTTGAATCGACAATTGAAACTTTTGGCTTTCTTGAAACTGATTATTTAACCAGATTATTTTGAACCAAGTTTCCAATTATCTTTCCCTTGATGCTAGTTGCATTAGTGGAAACATGGACCAATATGACGTCACTAAAATATTTTCCAACAGGCTGCACTGCCTTCTAGAAGACTAGAAGCAAATTAAACATATATATCCACACAGCCTGGCAAGTTTACACCCACGTAGTCGTAAAACGTAATCATATAAAAGTATAAAACCTGCTTTCGACCAATGAACCTAGACATTCGAAAGCCGTCATAGTAATAGTAACAGTTCCTCGACTGAAAAGGCTGCTGCCGTAGCTGCTACTCTGCTAGTAACAGACTGAAGATCACAATATCTACTTTTTCTCTTCTGGTTTACGAAAATATCCTACAGAAACGAAAACGTGATAAACGGGTTTCTTTAGTTTCGGGTTCTCTTGGTTTCAGTTCTGCTTTTTCTGGTTGTCGGCTCAGTTTCTTGGAATACTTGAATAACACTAGTGTTTGAGTTAGCTTATTTATTCCGCTTGTGAACGTACTTATGGTTTGGAAAATCAATAACCTCATTTAATGAAGATTATGAGGTCCTCAACCCCTTATTGAATCATCGCTTATGAATTTACTACGTATAATAATTGATTAATCCAGAGTTCCAGACAACCCCTTATTGAATCATCGCTCATATTTACCACAGCCGGACCTATGTGTAAATAAGCAAAAGATAGCCTATGGAAGTTACCTTGTTCATCATATCAAGTGTTAAAGAATTATGGATGATTAATTAATTTGATGATCTTACAAATTCATATATTTGTTGGATTTTATTTATATATTACGACTACGGAGTATTATTACTTTTAGTAACACAACTTTGGGTATACCCAACGCCGTTAGTCAAATGGTCCCAGAAAAGGCCACCTCGACGGAGCTGGAATCACACCAAAACTCGCGTTACACGTCCTGAGCCGTTACGACCAACCCAAATGATTCTAGAAAATGCGACAGGACAGCACGAGCACGGTACCGAGCCTCATGGTTTTTTATTTATTTATTTTTTAACCTTTAGTGCATACATTAGAAATTCATGAAACAACTAGTGCGCACCCAAGATTTTTCCAATTCAATATAATAATGGTAAATTATCTGTTAAATGTAATTATAAGTCGTTAACAGTAATTTTATGTTTTAACAGCTCTGAAATATTTTAAAAGTTTCATGAATCAGTTTTTCATTTTCGAGCTACTTGTTTAAAATAAAAGCTTGAAGTAGATGTATCCAAACGGAGCTACTTGTTTTGGAAGAGTTTATTTTTGTAGAAAAAAGCTTACAGCTCCAAAAAACCTACGTACCAAACAGACCCATAATGAATTTTAAGAGTGAATGTCAAAGGAAGAAGTAGATATTTGTAAAAATAAAAGTACTAGTAATTGTTACAGGTTGAATTTCCCAAAGTTATATGTCTACCACTCTACCACACAATTAAATACTATTTTAAATATTTTATTTTGAAGTTGATTTTTTTTTTCTTTTTTTTTTTTTTTTTTTTTTTGAACAAAGGTTTCATTTTATTTCAAACCTCACAAATGGAGGAAGATACAACATAACAAGTTACATCAAAACATAACAAGTTAAGCCAAACAAGACATACACCAAATAGTTGAGACAGCCTACAGCAACACCATTCAAAGGTGGGGGGAATCACCCGAGTGAGCTTTGACTGATACAACCATATAAAGTGTAGCTTGATAAAAGTACACTAAGTACATAATACATACATAGAAGATAAAACTAGGCATCCTTAAAAGAGCCGAACAAAAGCCTAACAGATCTAAAGTCGAACCCCTACGCAGTAGCAGCCGTCGATGACGGACCAACGGATCTGAGCAAAAACATCAGTGGCAGCAGCGACAACAGCGGCATCGGAGATAGGAGATGACAAAACTGTGGGTAAAACTATTATTTAGGAAGGGAAAATACAGGGGAGGTCCAGACGGCCGGCCTAAGCCGACCGCCGGAGAAGGATTTGCTGGATTGGTTTTGCTTTCTTTTTGATCGGATGAGTTTTTAGATTTTACCGGACCGAAGAATATTTGTTGTCGGAAGTTTTAACGGAAGGAGTGACTGAGGGAGGGAGAGCATGTGTGTGTGAGTTTTTTAGGTCATTTTGAAGTTGATCTTACTACGTGGTATTTTCGTGTTTCTATTTTTAGGACTCGTTTGGTTTGTAAATGAGTTTAAGATTGAGATTTGGATTTGTATTTTAATTAAAAGAGAGAAAATACATTATAAAATTATTAAATATTGGTTTAAACTAATAAAAGTAAAACTTTAAATTAAAAAACATGAGAAAATTTGGAAAAAGTGAACAAACATGTGATGGAGAATCTTTTGCAGCAAAAAAAAAACCATACTTCATTTCATAAAACCCACTAGATGGGTAAGGATTTAAATATTGGGATGTGACCCATGTGCAATAATATATTTTTGGCAAAAATAAGCCGTTGGTCTTTAAACTTTCCCAAAAATATCGCAGGGGCCTCAAAATGAGCATTTTAGTGGCCGTGAGTCCAAAACTTAAGTTTTTGAAGCCGATTGCGTCCCTTTGACTATTATCCGTTGGTCAACACAGTAATTTTCTGTTTTGGTTTGTTTTTAGTTAAAGGCATAACGGTCATTTCGTATATTTGAATTATTACTCATATAAAACTACTTTTCTTCCCCCTTTTGTTTACCAAACCTTCACAAACACACACACACACACACACACACACACACTACTGATTGAACACTTCATATATCAGATTGAACACGTGAGCCTACTGAACTTGTTGAAGATGATTCGATTATGGAAGATGATCGAGCTAGTAAGTTGACCCAATGATCATTATATTGGTTATCTTGAATACTAGTTTTGGAATATAGAGTTGATTTAAATATATTCTTCTGGTTTTGTTTTACCAGATGAATATCAATGGCCGCTAAAGCGACCAAGAATTATTCCTAGAGAAGAGGTTGATGAAAAATCCAAAAAGGTCCGACTTTTTGCTGCATTATTTACAATACGTTATATGCTGTTTTTTTTTTTTTTTTTTTTTTTTTTTTTTTTGGCTATTTAGACAACAAATCAAATTAGATGCAAAACTAAAAGCCCAAAAAGAAGAAGAGAGAGTTGTAGAACTCAAAAGATTTGAGGGGAAAGATGGGTGCCTGCTATTACTAGACAAATGCACTTGAAGTGAATAGTTTTTTTCTTGCCTGTTCAACTAAACATTTTATATTTGATATTGTTGTCATTGTAGTGCAAAAGCTTCCATTTAAGGTTAAGCTAAGAATTAGTCACACTGGAGTATACCCAACAGGTTGTGATTTTATTTGTATAACTTTGAGATTCTTGAGATACTCGGATCCCATTCAATGGATCTTTATAGTTTCATCTTCAATCAGTATTGTTATATGATTTAAGATATTTGTCCCATCAATGCTCCTTTGTATTAATTTGACATATTGAAACTTTTTTTGCAATGAGAACGGGTTAAAGAGTTTCATTCCTATTTGAAAGGTATGATAAGGCCCAAAAGCTCATTCATAATAAGTGTTGCAGTATAAGGGACAACTGCATCTAGAAGGGCATCAATATTCATCATCTAAGCAAAGATGCTGGCAATAAAGTTCCATAAACATAAAGATATACACGAGGCTGCTGAATCTTATTATTCTTAAATAACTTGGTACCATCCGTAACATTTACATTACGAAATCCTACTTAACGTTAATATTATTCATACATAACAATCATATAATATTTTACAAAAATTAACCGAATAGTTAGTTGAGAGGCTATGAAGAAAATGGAACCAGGAAACGAGAATTTCCTGGAAATTGAACATTTTATTTGAATTTTGTGATATACACACATTAGAGGATGTTTCGATATTATGCCTGCAGGTACCCTTTTGTATCTAGGTAACATATCACTTTCTCATCCATGACCTCACGTAAAGGGCACACCTCCCCTTCTTGCTGTATTACTATCTGCACATGACAAATTAGCAGATTTACTCGTCATCAAACTTTCACACTTCTTCCAGTTAAATAAATATCAAATTTCGATCACATATTTCAACTTTAGTAATATGAATATTAGTTGCATCTCAACCACAAATATCAAAATTGATATGATCATGCAGTAATGCTGAATGAACTTGTTTGTGTATTAGAATAGATATATATGATCGATCTGTGGGAGAATCAATAGCTAAAATCAAATTTACCACCAAACTTACAGTTACAAGCCATTGTAATTTCTATATCACTATATGAAACATATGTGCTTATGCATAGCTTCTCCTGTTCTCCCCATAATCACATTTTCAGTCTTTCTTAGCAAAAATGGGCAAGGGATTCTAAAAATGGAATATGCCAAGTAATTGAATTTTGAAAACCACAAGAAGCCTAATTGAGATTACTCAAGTTTGTAAGGTACAACAAATTTATATATTGTTTTAGGTAAGCATACCTCACAATTTAGTGGCGCATCATACGGGTCATCAACACCAGTAAAATCTGCCATGATAACATTGTAAGATATAACCCATCAATAAAATATATAAAAAATTAAATAACCTAAGAGAGAGAAATATAGACACTGCTAATTGCCGTTAAAAATCGCACTTAACAGAAGTTTAACCAATTTAAAAATGAGGATTCAGGTCAACTAATAAGGGATAAGCCAAACACTATTTAAGTAATATAATAAGTTACCTATAATCTTTCCAGCACGTTTTACAGATATCACAAGAGCAACAAACAATCTTTACATATATATGAGACAAGTTTTGACTTGCGCATGATGCTTTGAAAGCTGTACCCATGAGAGTGCTGACTGGATAATATGAGTCATATGCCCAGTCATCACCTTTGTACACGTTGGCACCTCCACTTGGCACTTTAACATTATTTCGTGCTGCTTTAAAAAATATGACACAAGTGGGATTCAAACCCGGGTCTCTCATGTACACAATCAACACTCCAATCACTGGAGCATTTAAATGTTTGTGTTAAATCTTTCTCATCTAATAATGTCATGCTTTAATGCTAACTACCAATTAATGTTCAAAAACAATAACAATTCCCTACTCATTCGGCTCTTAATTATGGCAACTCAATCCCTTAATTGTAGCCATATAAAAAACAAATTAAATAAGAGGAGCGTGTATCTATTCAAAATCACCATCCACATTATTACCTCTTCAAGTTTATTCTCAGAAATCCCAATCTGAAATCAAAATAAGCAATGCCAGTATGCAATTTCATTCTTCCAAATCCGTTTAATATATCATGTTTATATGATTTTCAATTATTTAATCACATAATCATGTTTATATGAGTTGTAAATAATAAGGTTTATGGTTTTTGTAGTTTGGATTGATGACTCACTGATGGGATTGTTTATTCGGAGTTAACTATTGACGATCATTGTAAGGTATGTTTGATCTTTATTCCCGTTTAAATCATTCTTTTCATTCGAATAATAAAACATTATTAACCAAAAAATAGGGTGTGGATGATTCATTGTATGATTAATCATTTTGATGATTTGCGGTCATAATCCATTATGCTCACACTGATTTTTGACAAAATCAGTTTATGTTTGTTTGTCTCACGATTTTTTTTCAGGATTATAAACACAATGACACAGGTATGCCATTGATTTTTACAAATTTTCAAATCATGACATGTTTATTGATTGATTTTCTTTTATGTTTAATTTGTGGTGAAACTATAATTTGGATTCATAATCAATTTCATGATGAGATTCTATGCACACCAGGTGTTTGATAAAATGTATACGAAGTTAGCTTTGTATGTCCGACTGTGGTCTTGCTTGAGAAACGTTGGTTTTGAGTACGAGACTGTGGTCTTGCTTAGACAACAGCTTATGCAATAATACATACATTGGTGGATATCGTCAATTGTAACCAAGGTTACGAAGGAAATCCTTATCTTGATCCATGCTGCTATGGTATGTTTAAATTTGGACTTTGTTTGGTTTGAAACTTTTAGGTGCGTCATTAATCTAATATGGTATTCCTATAATCATTTTAATCAATGGTGATCATATTATCGGGTAAATGGCTGATTCTAAGTAACAGAAACTTTTTTTTTTTCTATGATGATATGCATATATGCTTATTTCTGATTATTCCAGTCTGCATTGTCAAAATGAAAATATGAAAGTTCGGGCTTTACTGTTATGAATCAAGCAAGATGTGAAAGCTCAGGCTTTACTTTTTGATTCTTCTTTTCGTGATTTTAACAGTACTCCTTGGGTTATGTAGATATTTTTGAAGGATGGTTGGAAAGAATACACGAGCTGGCCATTAAACGACATGGAAAATCAGTGCAAGTTCATGGTAATTTTTTTAAGATTTCATACTCAGTGTACAAAGTGATTGATGAAATGATCAAATGAAAAGAAGAGCTTAAAAGTATGGATTGTTAACGTATGGAAGTCTTTCAAATATCTTTTTGATAATTTTCCTCTTGACAGTGCTTGTTATTTTGACCATAACTGTGCCATAATATTATCGTAATAGTTTCAATATATTTTTTATAGTTAATGTTGTGTCAGTCTTAGTTCCTTATTTTGGTGTTATTAGTTCGGTAAGACAACATGCTTTGCTAAATTTTTTGTTTTTTTTCAAATGGATGGTAATGTATACACTTTTGAATTCTATTGATGTAAGTTTAGGTTTTGCGTCTAAAGACCGAATTATGCTTAAGAAATAAGGTCTAATAGTGTTGAGCCTGATGAATCTTAATTGGGATTTACTGTTGTGAATAAAATCTTACTTTTTAACTGAAAACAAAGCCTCTAGATTTGTAATAACACGTGTACGTATATCTGTTTAGGATGGAAATGATGACAAAAAACTGTAAGATAATGGCAGCTGCGCAAAGTTGTTGATCACCGTGATAAGCTGTTAGCATGTGGAGCCATTATTGTTGCTGAAATCAGGTTGCAAGTTCTACGGGAGACTGATTTTACATGTTTTGCAGCCGTTGCTCATAACAAAGTATTATTATTTATGCTTTTTTATTTTCTTTACTTTTTAGCAACGTAAAGAGAAATACATAAATCACATGCACCTATGTTCGGGTAATCTTGCAGATGTTGGCTAAATTAGCAAGCCGTATGAATAACCCTACACAAAAAACTATTGTTTCTTCAGCATCAGTGAAAGAGCTTCTTGAAACTTTGCATGTAAAGAAATGTTAGATATTTAACGCATATTTACATATTTTTATGTACTTATCATACTTAGGTGACATGTTACTATCGCAAAATAACTTGGTAGGAAGCTTGGGAGTTCATTTCAAATGGACCTCGGTGTGAATACCGTTGGATATGTATTGCAGTTTTCTAAAGGAAAACTACAAGATATTTATGGTGTCGACACTGGGTAATTATTAGTATAAGTAATAAGCATAATTTTAGATTAGTTCAGAAATGTGATTTGCTATTAATTTTCATTCAAATCTTATCCAGTACTTGGCTATGGAATACTGCTTAAGGAATCAATAGGGACGAAGTTGAAGGTCGTTTGCATCCTAAAAGCCATGGGCTTGGGAAAACATTCTCAGAGTTAGGGCCCTAAAAATTATTGTTGCTGTGAGTGTTAGCTATATTATGTTTTCAGACCTAGAACATTTGATAATGATACTCATTTAAGTGTTGTTGCAACTCTTTCAGGTTGAAAAATGGTTGAAAGAAATCTGTGCATTGAGATCAAGTGAGCGACTTCAATCATACCTGGAGAAGAACAAACGAATCGCACCTACACCTACTCTGTTACTCGCATGGGATGGGCACATTGACGATGTGCTTGCTGCAAATGACCTCATCTCACTCCATTATACCCTAAAAAAAGTTATAATTTAAATCATAAATGTTGAATGTTTTCAGCATGTCAAGCCAGGTAATTTTCATTTGTTTGTAATAATATTGTTATATATTGTTGCAATGGTTTCAAGGATGCCTTCACTGCCTAAATTAAGTGTGTTTGGACAATTACTACATAATTAAAGTATGTAAAAACAAAGGGTGTTCGGAATAGGCAACTGTAGAGATAAAGTGAATTCGGATCAGCCAAGTGCCCCACTAAGATGTGCTTACATTAAGCTACTGCAGCAATAAGGTGTGTTTGGTTTAGGCTACAGCAACACTATCACACCTCGCCAAGGCGGAAACGCGAGGGTGTAACTTCATGGATATCATCACAACACATGGTGTCTTTATAGAGAATAACTACATGCAATAAAATGGCAAAGTATAGACACAAAGTGTCATAACAATAGCCGAAAGGAAACAACATGATAAACTCCAAACGCACAGATAAACAACTTCCAATGCGACTAAGGTCTCGTCTAATCACTTCCTTCTATCATAACCTTAGAATGGTCACCTGAAAATGATGCTTAAAACATCAACATAATGTTGGTGAGATTCATAGGTTTAGACACACGTACACTCGCAAGGCAACCAGTTCACTGTGATCATAAAATATATAGCTGGATAAATAATTTAAAGTTATCATATAAGCTACAAGTATTCGCAAACGAATATCCACACACAAAGGCAACCATCTGGACGGTTTGTGTCCTCCGATCTCAATAAACATCAATTAGGTCGCATGCGCGAGCAACAGGATAAGCATCCTCCCAATTGAAGCACACACAACATCAAATGGGTCCCCAAATAAAGCATACAATGATTACATCACAAATAGCATACATACGATAACATTATAAGTCCAAGCTCTTTTGACACACACATAATCACAGTAACTCAAACATTTAAGACAAGCATCATTCCCATCCCAAGTTTAAAACAAAATAAAAATATGGGACTATGAACTCACCTCAAACCTTGCAGCTTCCACAACACAAAACACAAATCTAAACAACACAAATGAGTCCACGTTACACAAGGCCAAGCTAAAAGCTACAACCCATGTAATACTCATATGATGGATGTCTAAAGTTCATATGACCCACCATGGATCTCCTAGACCCCATACTAATCATCACCACAATCCTAATACTCACTAAATCCCTTGCACTTTAAAATCAGAAAACGCAGAATTTTAGGGTACATTCGCCCAAATGAAATCATAACAATTAAAGCTCAATAACTCACACCAAAAATTCACCATGGTCTCTCATAAGCATATAAGCTAATCCCAGAAGGCCATGGACCAATAACACACACAAGTACTCAAAATAAAATCAAACTTGTCAACTATCCAAATTCGGATCTGAACGCATACCAAAAGGTTTTAATTAGAATAAAATACTTCTACAAGTTTTTATCGCGAATCCTTTTCGGGGTAGTCTAAGATAACCTAAAACTTAACTATTCCAGAAGGGCTAATTTAAATACCACTTTTTCACCCACAATTCACTATCAAACTTTTACCCAAATTCTGTCCCGGTTTAACAGCTTTGACACCTTAACAAAGAAAAATCAAAAGACTAACTTCCCCACCTTGAAATCAATCGTGGTTGGACTTTTTGGAAAGCTCTTTCGTTAAACTTCAATTTAGACTTAAATTTCGTGATCTAACTCATCACCATCTGTTAAATACATTCGAATCTTTACAACACTACTTTTCTGTCCAAACCCTAACTCAATAACTAGCATGTATTACGCTCAATTCTCTTCACCAATCATCAGAATATAATCATTAATTGATCCCAACAAGTTTTAATTAATTAATTTATAGAATTTTACAAACCCTAGATCCATCATACTTAATATTACATGAATACCAATAATTAATCAATTATATGAACATATGGTTTAAGGATTTTACCTTGATTCTTGATTATTGTTTCCAAATTACAAACCCTAATTTTTCTTCTTTTTTTCCTATCTTGGATCGACTCAAATTTGAAGGAAAATAGTTTTGGGAACTTTGATTTTGTATTTATATTAATTATGGATAACCCTTGGGCCTAAGAATCTTATTTGGACTCAAATTGGGTTTTCTTTTTCCCCCTCATCCCTTCTATCCGAATTTTTATATACATATGTATTTTTTTATTTTTTTATTAAATTAATTTATTACACTCAAAACCTCATACTTTTCATATTTTATAAACTCCCAAAACAAAACCTAACGTCTTTCGCGATAAACCTTAACTTTTACGACAACCGGAAAAATAATCATTTTCAAAACAAAGTTTCCAAAAATAGATTTTCACACTCTTTTATAAGCATAACACATAAAAAAAAACTCCTCGTAACTTGCTAACGCTCAAATACTTGAACGAAGACTCGTTACGCAAAAACACAAAAACAACAAAACTACACAAGTCATTTCTACACCACAAAGGCGATCAAAATGAACTTATCCAAATATCAACATTACTCACTCACAAAAACAACACCACGCAAAGGGATTTAGTGCTAAAACTCACCTATATCACTCTAATATCACTTCAACAACCTAAGACACACCAAACAAACGTCAACCGAGTCAAGACTATCAGTCAAACTGACCTTGTAAAACCACGGTTGTTACAAGCACCAAGGAGTGTTTGGATCAGGTTATAAGTCTTTCATTGTTTTAGTTTTACATTTATTTAGAAAGTTTTATTTTCCTATTATTATCAGTTTTAAACTTACCCTTTTCTTGTGAATATTTTAGCCAGTGGAATTTAGCTGGTATAATAGAAAATAATCATTTGATTCTATATGCTAGGACCGTTGTTGATTATGACATCGAAAATAATCATTTGATTCTATATGCTAGGCCCGTGCCAAAATAACCCATTTTGACATGTCTCCAACTTTTGTGCCAAAATAAACCTATATTCCATCTCTGAAAAAATAAGACATTAGTTTTAGTTATTGGTAAGCTAATTGTGCCTCAAGTTAATATGACTTTTTTCAGGTTAATACGACTTTTTATCAGGTGAATGCCAGGTTTATCAAAAGGGTATCGATCCTTTTACAAAGTCTCTGGATGTATCTGAAAAACTCAATTGGGAAGTTAATGGTAATCTATCTTCACTCATTTTGTTTTTCTATTGTTACAATCAAGTTTGTAATATGATTGCATAAAATTTTACTCTTAGTCCAAAAGAAAATAAAAATAAAATGCTTATTTTTTTTCTGCAATTTAGTAAAGTAGAGGCGTAAACACATTTTTCTATGTTGGCTTGTGTCTATTTTATATGCTTCCTCTTGCATCTAATTTAATCCATGCCTTGTGCTTATTGATTATTTAAAACTTGAGTATTTTTATTTCTATTATGTAAGGTTCTGTATGTGAGCTGGTGTCGAGTACAAAATTTCCGTTTGTTTACCGGTCAAGACTTACAAGGTCATTTTTCGAGTTATGCAACCTTCAGTCAGATTGCTTTACAGCGAAGAAGTGCTTTATCATGATTAGTGTCACACCCCCAAAATACCTGTTTTAGCAGCGGAATGGAATACCTGGGGGTGATTGCCATAGCATCACAGTTACAGTCATATTGAACGACCTAAAGTGTCGTTTATAAAATACCTCGTTTGATCATTAAAAATATTCAGAGTTCACAAAATAAGGTCCTAAAAGGTGTTGCAAATTTAGATGAAATAAGTTCAACAAGATCAAACGTTTCATAAGTGCAGAAAATAGATATAAAGTGAGACGCGTCGACTTCGCGACTCCAGGTAGGTCCAAATGCATGCCACATGAGCTACCTTAATTTCCTGAAAATACATTACTAAAAACGGCCAACAATAATGTTGGTGAGAAATCATAGGTTTATAAATTTAATCGTATATACAATAGCCACAAGTATAAAGTGAGGTGACAAGATGTCAAAATAATGCTACATTGGCTCTTAAGCTCATGACCCCGAAGCTAGACATAATAAGAATTGGCCTCAACCGAGTGTTTATCAGGCATTCAAATATGATTCAAATGAAATGCGTCCGTTTTCTGTTGGAGCGACCAAACACGGACGGGAGAGTCACCCCCAATAGATCTATTCACTCACTCTCGCTTATGCATAATTAACAGTCCATGATAATAAAGGGGACTTAAAATGATAATAAGGTAACTTAAGCAATGTATGGAATTTGATACTTTGGCATGTACAAAAATAATTGATGCAATGTATTCTCCCCCGTGGGATTTGAAATCAAAATATTGAATTGAAAACGGGGCTATGAGAACTCACCTGAAGTGATGGTACAATGATGGTGAAATGATCGGGACAACAAGGCGCGAACAATAGCCGCAACCTAATATGAATGAATATAATCTAACTTAGATTATATAATGCTGTCATGAATGCAAGTGCATATGTTATCTATACCACTCGTATTATTTTAAAACATGTATAATCATCGAAAATTATATTTTATGTTGTCGTGTCAAGTCATGCTGTATTTTACATGTATATATGGTGTAAAGATGTTCTATGATAGTTGTTTGGTGAAAACTTGTGAAAATATAACTTTTCGTCGTAAAATATAATACTTGTTAATTTCTGAAAATGACCAAAAGTGGCCTCGGAAAACTAGTCGCAAAACAGTTTGTACTGAGAGTTAGGGGACAAACTCAGAATTTTTGGAAAGCTTGTTACAGTATCTAAATATGTTTAGTAGTGAAATTTTACCCATTGCGTCTAGATTTTAAGATAAATGGTCGAAAAATATGGCATTTAGGCCAAAACTGTCATTTATGGGTAAATTTGAGTGGCTGTAGTTTACTTACTTAAAGTCCAAATGATAAACGGCCAACTGATTTGGAAAGTATTACAGGAGTACTAACTTTTGTTCCTTAGTGTGCCGGCTCCAGAAATGAGTCTAATGACGGGAAATTGGCTCCAAACATGGGCGTTTGTGAATATTCTGGTTTTACTAGAAAATATTCCAAGTGTAAGTGGTGTCATAATTTTATGTGAAGTATTTATATTCAAAAATTCGTATCTCCTTCGTTATCAGCTTGTTTTTATCCGTTCTTTCGCCCATGACTTCGTTTTTGAAAGTATTTTCTGAATCTTTGGTCAAAAATTACCCACAACCAACTAATTTTCCCACGTTTTCAAAACAAGGACAGTAGGTATAATATAGTTTCAAAAATCAATTTTTCTAGTTTGTAACTTGTCCAAATCCATCCAAATACCAACCAAATATCCCATAACCTACCATACACCTTCTTAGGGTGTCATGGGTTCCTAAACATCATCCACCAACTTAATCTACCAAGGGTTTCCATATTACCCATTTCTAAGGCTTAAAAGATGTAAAAGTATAAAAGGAGTGGTACAAACTAGCACATGCATGTAAATCTTGTATAAAAATCATATGAGCATGGTAATAACTTGGTAAAATCATGAAAATGAGTTTTGTATACTTACTTGAAAGATTAGTGAGTTTTGGAGATGAAAACCTATAAAACCTTGAGTTTTTATTTCAAAACTCTAAAAAGGAGTACAAAATGATCTTGATTAACACTTGTTCTTGAAAAATCAATGGAGATGGCTTCTTGTTTGCTGTTGGCCGAGCACCCAAGAGAGAAAGGAAGAGAGAAACTTTCTTTGTACACTTGAACTAGTTATGTGTAAAATGAGGTAAAAATGAGATATTTCTTGTGTTTTAGACATGGATTAGATAGGCATTTATGGTGGGTTGGTGAGATCACTATTTGGTGGCTGGGGGGGGGGGGGGGGTTGGGCTAACGTGAAAAGGAGGAAAAGGGGGGGGGGGGGGGGGGCTTGTCCCTTGGTGATTTAATTAGAAAGTGAGTGTAGTTTTAGTGTAGTTATTAGTTAGTTTTAGGTATAATCGGGTACCGGGTTTGCTAGAAATATATTTTAACGAAGTTAACCGGGACATGATAAAGTCATAAAAATGTTAAAAATATGTTGGGTACAAGTATTGAGTGTTTGGATGATTATTGTTTAGTTTCTATGAAAACCGTCATAATTATATCAAACTTACGATATAAATTAAATAAATTTCCAAAATACCGGGTAAATGAATTTTATAATCTTTGTAACGTTGTAAGGTGTGTAAAAATATATCGGGACCATTGTGGGGAGTGTCGGATGTGTTAGTCACATTTATTGATCGCGTGTTAACGTTTATTTAAAAATAAACATACGTAAAATGTCAAATATACCATAAATGTTAATTTGAATATCCTACGAGTGGAATAGTATGCAAATGCTATTGTGATAATATGTAGACTATTTCTAGTCCGTATGAAGTGTCTCTACTGATGATGCATGAATTCGCAGCTAAACCAATCTGGTTACGCGAATTTAAATACTCGTATACAAAATTTACGATGAAATGAGTGATGCACATAAATAGTGTTTTCCCTCCAAAAATGAATAGTCATGTGAATAGTGAAATTTTTAAACGCTTCTCAGAATCTCAAACTAACACCAAAAATGATGAATAGTGATCATTGAATAGTAAGTGATGAATAGTAACTTGTGAATAGTAAATTGTCGAGGTTTGGAAAATGGCCTGAAATTGTGAGTTGTGACAATTAGTGTCTTCAATAGAGGTGATTGTATCGTGATGTTAAGTTGTGTATTTATACAAACAACCTCTTAAATTGATAAATCTTTGTGCAATGGTTTAGAGGTCTCGAACAAAGGTCATGCACTATTGTAATTATTTATTTGCCTTGACGTATGGATGTCACAATTACAGCTCTCTTCCTACTTTCTACATAGATGTTGAACTGTCATATATAACTTTTGACAAGCTCATAAGCTCAAAATATTGATCTTAAGCATATCAACTTGAGCTTATAAACGCCAATTAGCCACAAGCTCGCATTGACAAGCTCATAAGCCCAAAATTTTGGAACTTATGAATTCTTCAATGTTCAATAAGCTCATAAGCCAGTTAATGGCATAGTATGATCGGTTAAGTTCTGACCTATCTTTAACCAATTTCAAATCTAATCTATTATCAAGTTGAGTCATGACCAATGCTTACGTGTTTCTCGCTTTTTATCCATCACAATATTTCTTTTATGAATAAGGTTATTGAACATAAGCCTCATATTTGCCGTTATTTGTTATTTACTTACGTCCAGTTAAATTTTGTAAAAAAATAATATGAAGCAAACCCGCCCATCGGGCGGGTTATGAAGCTAGTTACATATATACCAGACGACACTACAATGCAAGTGTTATTTCAAAACAAAAATGCAACCACTTCTTTAGGGGGTGTTTGGCTTTGCGCTTTTAAACTGATTACTATCTTCATAACGCGCTGCTTTAGAAGTGATTACTATCTTTACAACAAGTTTGCACTTGCAAGTAATCAGTTTCTACTTTCTAGTGTTTTAAGTATACTAAAAAAACAATCTCATTATCTAGTGTTCAAATGATTGGCTCTAAAAATCATTAACTCATTAGTTAGAAGCCATTTTCAAGTAATTGCTTAACATAATCGAAACCAATTATAACAAGATTAAAAAAGCTGATATAGATTGATTATCACAATGATAAAAAAACTTAAATCACATGTACAAAAACATATACTTTTATCATGACAAAATCAACAAGTAAATAAATTGACCTCACTAAATCATACAGCTAAATCAAAACTTCAATGACAACATCAGAAAGCTCATAAATTACAAAAAACTAATATTTTGATCATTACAACATCAGAAAACATATATCAAAATCATCACAACATCAAAAAGACGATAACTTTATAATTATCAACCAAAACGTATTTCACAACAACAATAATCACCCAATTTCCAATAATTACATATCACACAATCACTTACGATTCAAAAGTCGATAATCACATCTTCAAAAAAGCACAAAATTTTATTATCAGAAGTACAAAAAGCATATTTTGAACATTAAAACATCAAATAACATACAATTGGGCGTACCTGCATTATTATGATGATATGTGTGTGTATTTGTTGAGGGTTTGGTAACCAGTAGAAAAAATTGAAGATTTATATAACTAAGAATCAATGACCTGTAACAACCGTGGTTTTAGCGGGTCAGTTTGACTGATAGTCTTGACTCGGTTGACATTTGTTTGGTGTGTCTTAGGTGTTTGAAGTGATATAGGTGAGTTTTAGCACTAAATCCCTTTGCGTAAGTGGTTTTATTATGATTTGGAAAATTTGAAATTTGGGAAAGTTCATTTTTGATCACCTTTGGAGTGTAGAAATGACTTGTGTAGTTTTTGTGTTTTTGTGATTTTGCGTAACGAGTCTTCGTTCAAGTTAATAAGCGTAAGCGAGTTATGTGTGTTTTGTTTTTATGAGTTACATTTCAAAAAGAGTGTGAAATTCTATTTTTGAAAACTTTGTTTTGAAAATGATAATTTTTCCGGTTTGTCGTAAAATTTAGGTTTATCGCGTAAGACGTTAGTTATCGTTACGGGTTGTTATAAAATATCAAAATTATAAGGTTTTGAGTGTAATAATTTAATTTAATAAAAAAATATATAAAATATATATATGATATATAAAAATTGGCTGAATGGAGAAAAACAAAGGAAAAGGAAACCCAATTTGAGCCAGATACAATTCCTAGCAATAAGGAATCCTAGTCCAACCCAAACAAGCCCAACCCTTACCCTTATAACCATATAGGACGACCCATAACCCCCTATTTTCTGCAAATTATGATCAATCAAGAGAGAAAAAGAAGGAGAAAAATTTAGGGTTTTGTTTTTGAAGCTAAAATCAAGATCAATGTATATTTTTTATACAAGTTTTCATGTAATTAATTAATTATTGTTATAATTCATGTAATATTAAATATGATAGATCTAGGGTTTGTAAGTTTCTGTAAATTAATTAATTAAAATATGTTGGGATCAATTAATGATTTTATTATGATGATTGGTGAAGAGAATTGCGCGTAAAACATGCAAGTAATTGAGTTAGGGTTTGGACAAAAAACTATGGCTATAAAGATGTGAGTGTAATTAACAGATGGTGAAGAGTTAGGTCATGAATTTTAGGTCTAAATTGAAGTATAATGAAAGAGCTTTCCAAAAAGTCCAGCCAGGGTTTATTTCAAGGTCGGGAAGTTGGTCTTTTGATTTTTCTTTGTTAAGGTATCAAAGCTGTTAAACCGGGATAGAATTTGGGTAAAAGTTTGATAGTGAATTGTGGATGTAAAAGTGGTATTTAGATTAGCCCTTCTGGAATAGTTAAGTTTTAGGTTATCTTAGACTACCACGAAAAGGATTCTTGATAAAAACTTGTGGAAGTATTTTATTCTAACTAAAACTTTTTGGTGTGCGTTCAGATCCGAATTTGGATAGTTGACAAGTTTGATTTTCTTTTGAGTACTTGTGTGTGTTATTGGTACATGGCCTTCTGGGATTAGCTTGTATACTTATGAGAGACCATGGTAAATTTTTGGTGTGAGTTGTTGAGCTTTAATTGTCATGATTTCATGTGGGTGAATGTACCAAAATATTCTGCGTTTTCTGATTTTAAAAGTGCAAGGGATTTAGTGAGTGTTAGGTTATGGTAGTGGTTAGTATGGTGTCTAGGAGATCCATGGTAGGTCATATGAGTCTTAGACATCCATCATATGTGTATTACATGGGTTGTAGCTTTTAGCTTGACCTTGTGTAATGTGGATTATTTTTGTGTGTTATAGATTGTGAATTGTTTTTGTGGAAGCTGCAAGGTTTGAGGTGAGTTCATAGTCCCATATTTTTACTTTGTTTTAAACTTGGGATGGGAATGATGCTTGTCTTAAATTGTTTAAGTTACTGTGATTATGTGTGTGTCAAAAGAGCTTGGACTTATAATGTTATCGTATGTATGCTCTGCTTGATGGAATCATTGTGTGCTTCATTTTGGGACCCATCTGATGTTGTGTGTGCTTCACTTGGGAGGATGCTTATCCTGTTGCTCGCGCATGCGACCCATTTGATATTATGTGTGCTTCGATTAGGAGGATGTTTATCCTGTTGCTCGCGCATGCGACCTAATTGATGTTGGGATCGGGGGACACGAGCCGTCCTGTTGTTGCCTTTGTGTGTGGATATTCGTTTGCGAATGATTGTAGCTTACATGATAACTTTAAATTATTTGTCCAGCTATATATTTTATGATCACAGTAAACTGGTTGCCTTGTGGGTGTATGTGTGTCTAAACCTATGAATCTCACCAACATTATGTTGACGTTTTAAGCATCATTTTCAGGTGAGCATTCTAAGGCTATGATAGAAGGAAGTGATTAGACGAGACCTTAGTTGCATTGGAAGTGGTTTATCTGTGCGTTTGGAATTTATCATGTTGTTTCCTTTCGGGTATTGTTATGACACTTTGGGTCTATACCTTGCTATTTTATTGCATGTAGTTATTCTCTATATAGACACCATGTGTTGTGATGATATCCATGAAGTTACACCCTCGCGTTTCCGCCTTGGCGAGGTGTGACATGACCCTTGCGCCTTTTAACTAAAAACCAAAAAGGACATCAAATAACGGTGTTGACCTACAGAAAACGGGTCAAGGGACGCATTTGGCCTCAAAATCTTGAAAAAGGGAAGCACGACTACTAAAATGCTCAGTTTGGGGCCCCTGCGATGCTTTTGGAAAAGTTTAGGGACCAACAGTGTATTTTTTTTTCTAGATTTTAACTACCTATCATTCTAATAAAAACCCACTAACTAAACTAGCCCTTAGATATGGGAAATGATTGACATGGATACTAAATATATACAAACAAGTAAAGCAATTTATATTTATAGTACAATTATTTAATGCATATTTTAGAGTGTCTTAATCAAATATGAGAGTGTGCAAATGATCTTCTTTGGATATATATTTGTTTGTTTGTTTGTGAGGTGTTTATGTTATTTATAGGATTTTATACTTGTTTTCCATCCACAGTCTGTAGGAAAAAGATCTATAATATCATGTTAGATGTATAATTTGTATAGGCCTTTGGGCTTTTGAGATTTATAGGCTTAACCCACTTTATGATTTGGGTTCTAGAATAATCTTCAAAAGAGTATATATCAATGGACAAGCAAATTCACAATTTCAATATGGTATCAAGAGCCATGATCCTCTCCTAACTTATCTAAATCTCATGTTCTTTTTCTTTCTCCCCTCTCCCACATCAGCCAAATAATTTTTTCTCACCTTAATCCCTCTTTTTCTTTTATCTTGTAATTAATTCGAATAGGATACTTTTAGGATGAAGAATATTATAATAGTTCATGCTTGTGACATTTGGTTTGAAGTTTGACTCATATTTGGTTTAAAGAATATTACATCTATTCGTGCAAGTATATCCAGTTTAGTCATATTTGGTTTAGAGTTGGCTTATATTTGTTGGTACTATTAAAATCAGTTTCTTTGGAGTTTAGTAATAATCGGAAGCAATTTGGAACTTTGATAGTTTTGGCAGATTTAGAATAGTTGGGTTATCGAATATGCTTGGATTAATGTTTAATATTCAGCCTCATTCACCTCTTTTACTAGCCCAGCCTACCAGTTATCCGGCCCATTTTCAGTCCACAGCAACAGGTTTATTAGGCCCAGCTCCCGGTACAATCCTGACTCAGCAAACTGTGCTTCCAAGTGTTTATAGCACCATGATTCTATCGGATCCTACATGGAATGTAGATATAGTTGCTTTTTATCACGTCAACTCACATACAAGTAATTTAGGTATTGTTAATAATTATAATTTATATTCATTTGTTTGTGTTGGCAATGGTAAATCCATACCTATCACCAACACCTGCAATAGTTTCTTGCCTTCCCTTAATCGTCTTTTACATTTACATAATGTTCTTGTCACCCCTAATATAATCAAAAGTCTCATTTATGTTCGTCAATTTACTAGAGATAATAACTGTATGATTGAATTTGATGCCTTTGATTTCTCTGTGAAGGATTTCTTGACCTGTCATATCCTCTTTAGATGTGATAGTTCCGGAGATCTTTACCCAGTTACACCACCTTCTCCTATTCCTCATGCTTTGCTTTTTATGAGTCCAAGTATGTGGCACAAACGCCTCGGGCATCCTGGTGAAGAAGTGCTACGTTCCCTTGCTTCTCGTAATTATATTTCTTGTGATAAAGAGAAGTCTCCTCATATTTTTCATGCTTCCCAGCTTGGTAAACATGTGAGACTTCTATTTTGTAGTTCAGATTCTATTGTTACTCGTTGTTTTGAGATTGTTCATTCGGATATTTGGACGTCTCCCATTGTTAGTTCTGGTGGTTTTAAATACTAAATGTTATTTCTCGATCATTATTCTCATTATCCTTTACGTACTAAATCCAAAGTTTTTCAAAAATTCCTACATTTTCGTTCTTACAGTGCGTCAATGGTGGTGAGTTAGACAACAACAATATCCACAACCTATTTGCTCAAAATGGCATTTAAGTCTGTTTTTCTTGCCGAAAAACCTCACAACAAAATGGAAAGTCAGAGCAAATGATCCTCATTATCAAGAATGTCATCCAAACCCTTCTTTTCTAAGCTCACCAACCTTTAGGGTTGAGGCATTACATATGGCTGCCTACCTACTCAATCTCCTACCCTCATCCGCCATTCAAAATGAAATACCCTGCACTAAACTATTTACCAAACAACCTGATTACTCACGATTGCGTATCTTCACTTGTCTTTGTTACCCACACCTTCATTCCCCTCATAAACTTGCACCTCGTGCCCCCCCTTGTATTTTCCTCGGATACCCCGCTTATCATCGTGAGTATCGATGCCTTGACATCTCCACTAACAAAATCATCCTTTCTCGCCATGTAACCTTTGATGAACCCTGATTGGTCCTAAACGGTCAACTAAGTTTCCCAGGTGATGGTCAACCTAGTCAAATGACTAAAACCAACTAACCAAGGAGTACAGTGTATTCCCGGGTCGTTATGTCCCAGCGAGGTAAGCAATTGTATTCAAAAACGTTTAAAGTGATCGGGTGATTTAACAGGAGGATCAGAAATTTGATTTGAGTGATTATACTACGAGATTATGATTGAAAATAACTTAGAAACACTATTGGAACAATTACTGATGATCAGATTATCTAGAAACGTAAGTAAACCTAAAAACGCGCGTTTGAATTAAAAATAACGCGAACGCGCAAAAATAAAAATGAAATGTGAGCAAATAAAGTCCTACGAATGAGAAAATTATGTTTTATAATCCTAATGACTTAAGAAAATTTTAAGAGAAATAAAAATAATTTTTACACTATTTAATTAATTACTATTAATTAATTACTAATTTCTAATTACTTTTTAATTAACTAAATTACACTAATTATTAATTAATTATGAAAATTAACTAGAAAAATGAAAATTAAATTTAGAAAAATCTAAAATATTATAAAACTATTTTTAAAACAGAAAACCTAATTTTCCTACTTTTTAATTATTTAATATTAATTAAAACTAATTATTTAATTAATTTAAATTAAAATTAATTATAAAAAATACTAAATGAACAAAGAAAAATCTGAAAAAATTCCTAAAATTATTTGAACTAAAAAGAAGCCTAAGAAAAATTTAAAAATGAGAATAACTTATGAATAAACTGAAAAATAAGCCAAAGTGCTTAAATAGAAGCTATCACTTTCTAAATACTTGACTTTTTCCAAATTTTCTTTCACCAAACTGATTTACCACTTAAATTAAGAGACTTTAATGAAGGGACTTTTGATTAAGCTCAAAAATAAGCTGTGTGCTAAGCAAAAAGCCACACAGTTTGACTTTCATTGACCAGCTAAGAAAATAAGCTCAATTAAGCTTGTGTGGGGTCCACAGTGGTGAAAACCAGTTCAACTAAGTTATTTGGGAACTTTTAATCTAAATTTGATCAAATAAGCTCTCTGAGTGAGCCTTAAACACAACAATAAGCTCCAAAGTTCAAGTCTGAGACAGATTTTTGGGACAAACAAACACCCCTTAAACAGGTGGGGTCCACAGAGGGTAAAAGCCTAAGCTTGAGTTAATCCACTATTATGATTCCCAAGGTGTTAATGTTGCATCCTAAGAACATTAAAACAGAACAATACCAACAATAATATCATACTCATGAATCTCATAAAATGAGTCCTAGACAGTGGAATTAATGATATGAGCAACAATGAATTTTAAAGAACAAGAAGGTAATATACAGCAAGAGTTAAACTAACATACACCCAATAAACAAGAACATGGCAAAGAAAATCAATGATAAGCAATTATGCAGTGGAATGCAAAACTGGACACAAGGGCTTACAGTGTGCATTCCTGCTAACAATCATGAACCAAGAACCCATTAACCATTCCTATCATTCCCCAAGGAATTCTAAACCAGTCCATCCATCCTTTGCTTTTCTTCTTCTTGCAATTGTTTTAGTTTTTGTTGATATCTTTTTTTTTTTTTTTTTTTTTTTTTTTTTTTTTTTTGTATTTTCTCAGAAAACAGAAATTTAAAATTAAACACTTGAATTCTTGAAATAAAACTTATATTAATAATGGGAAAGTAACATTACAACTGAGACTTGATTTTAAATAAAAATTACAATGCTTAAGAAATTAAATTCATACTAAAAACTCTAACACCTCTCCACTGCTTCTCTTCTTTCTTTTTATATCCCCCATTTAGGGTTTCTGAGGCATTTTTGGACTCTTCCCAGCTTGTATCTTAGCCATAGGATCATTTATCATCAATCTCATCCATTCAAATTTTTGGCGCCCATCTGATTTTTGGCCTTTCTTGGAGATAATTGAAGCCAGAGGTGAGGTTTTGGAGCCTTGTGTTTGGTTTGGAGTGCAAGGGGGAGGGTTGAGTGTAGCAGAGGGGGGGGGGGGTTGGGTTTGTGATGATTGTGTTGGGGGGAGTTGCAGGCTAGGAGGTAGGCTGAGGTGGATGGTGATGGTTGACCGAGGTCAAAGGTGGAGGGAGTATATTATTAACGGGGTGGATTTTGGGCTAAGGGTGTGAATGGGCCAAGGGGTTTATGGAGTGGGATGGATTGGATCACAAAAGGGTGTTGGGTTTTATTAGTTATTTGGATTTTAGGGGTAGAGTTTGGTCCGTTTGGTTTATTGACTCACAAGGACTAAAAATGTAAATATCCGAAACATGAGGGATCTGATTTGGAACTTTCCCAAAGTTTTTATCAAGGACCAATTATGCCAAGATATAATTCCACAAGGACCTTTCACGTAAATTTACAATTTAAATTTTCCAGGGACTGAAATTGCAAACTGCTGAAACTTTGAGGACCAAAACTGCCGATGTTACAAAGTTGCAACAGGGACTATTTTTGATACATGTGAATAGTACAAGGGCAATTTTTGATAATTTTTATATTTCAGAACCCCAGGGACCATTTGTGTAATTTTCCAAACTGTAGGGACCACTTTTGCCAAATTGCAAAGTACAGGGACCAAACATGTAATTTTCTCAAACTTTTTACCCAAGGATCGTTTTTCATAATTTTTGACTTTTCCATGCCTTGGGTTGACTTTTCTTTCGTTTTAAACTTCCAGGGACTAGTTTTATCAATTTTTGAAACTTGAGGGACTGAAACTGCCAATTGTGCAAACTTTGTTCATTTTTCATTTGTTTTTAAACATTTTGCATCTAAAACATATAAAACACACTTTTGGGATAAATTGTGTATTTTGATGCGTATTTGGGTGTTTTTGGATGTTTTGGCAGTTCCGATACGATAAAAATGATGAGTATTTACACACTCATCAATCCCCCACACTAAACTATTGCTAGTCCCTAGCAATCTTTTGAGAAAAACTTGATGGATTTTAAACTCTTTACCAAAAGCCATCACTTCTGGAGTAGCCAGGTGTAAGAACTGTGGCACACCTGATAACCGTGTGATTTTGAGCAAACCACCAACTGTCAACGTATTTGATTAGTCTTTACCAAAAGCCGTTTGCTTCTGGACTAGCCAGCTCTTGATGGAATAGTCAACATCTTGGTGAGCTGATTACCAATTATGGTTTTTCCACTGCCTTTACCACAAGCCATAATCTTGCGGGCTAGCCAACTCATTTGCTTTTGAGGATATGGGGAGTTGAGGAACCATACAATTTTGGGCAAATTGCAAGCCGTAAACAGATTTGAGATATCTTTACCAAGAGCCGTTTGCTCCTGGATTAGCCAATCCCTTTTGTCGTTTAGACACGGCGGACTGATTACCCCAAAAATTTTGAAATAAAGTGAAAAATTTTTGAAAATTTTGGGCCAAAATGGGGGTACTTTAAAGTATTTTGCGATAAAATTCGCTAGAATTTTCCCCCCCACACTTAGAATTGAATATTGTCCTCAATATTCAAAGTCCCGGCTATTATGCCGAACCTATGAACGTAAGAAGATAATATTCGAAGCTAACTGTGGAAATATTGTTTCGTATTTTTCACTTTATTTATCTGTACATACAATCACTCATTTTTTTTTTCAAAGATATATACATTTCAAATTAGCGGGGGGGTTGGCCTTTCCCCCACACTAGGGTGGTAGAAAGTAGAAAGAAGTCAGAAATACGGGTGAAAACCCATATATGTTGATAATTTTTGTTCACCGAGTCGCTAGCTTGACTCGATCCCCGAATTTAATTATCCTTGGGGAAAGTTTGGAGATCCGGGACAACCATGGATGGTATGTCCTCTCCAAAGTAATGTTTCACACGATGTCCATTCACTTTGAAATTAGGACCGTCATTTTGAGATAATTCGACGGTGCAATAAGGATAAACCTTAACGATAGTGAATGGACCAGTCCATCGGGTTTTTAGCTTTCCCGAGAAGATCTTGAGTCTAGAGTTGAAAAGAAGGACTCGATCACCAACGTTGAAAACGCGGTTTTTGATTTTGGAGTCATGAATCTTCTTTGTCTTTTCCTTTTAGATCAAAGAGTTCTCGTAAGCTTGATCACGAAGTTCATTTAATTCATTCAGTTGAACTTTCCGATGATCACCCGCAGTTTTGAGGTCAAAATTTGCATGCTTGAGAGCCCAATAGGCTTTATGCTCAAGCTCGATCGGTAGATGGCATGCTTTCCCGTACACAAGCTTGTAAGGCGTACACCCGATGGGTGTTTTGTAAGCTGTACGGAAAGCCCAAAGTGCATCATCTAATTTATCCGACCAAGATGCACGATTTTCACCAACGGTTCTTTCCAATATTCTCTTTATGCCTCGATTGGAAACTTCTACTTTGTCCACTTGTTTGAGGGTGGTACGCAGTAGAAAGACGGTGAGTTACACCATACTTTTGCATAACTTTATCAAATTTGTCATTGCAAAAATGCGTACCACGATCACTAATTATAGCACGTGGAGTTCCAAATCGAGCAAAAAGAGCTTTCAAAAACTTCACAACAACTCGGGCATCATTAGTGGGTAAAGCTTTCGCTTCAACCCATTTTGACAAATAGTCAACAGCCACGAGTATGTACTTATTTCCATGAGATGACGGAAATGGCCCCATAAAGTCAATGCCCCATACGTCAAATATTTCACAAACTTGGATTGCATTTTGTGGCATTTCATTCTTTTGTGAAATATTCCCGTGGCGTTGACACGCGTCACAGGATTTGACTAATTCTTGGGCATCCTTGTAAATCGAGGGCCAAAAGAAACCGGAATCAAACACCTTTTTGGCGGTGTAATTTGGATTGTGGTGGCCCCCCGTGGGACCAGCATGGCAAGCCTTAAGAATTTCAGTGGCTTTTTGACCATATACACACCGCCGGATGACTTGATCCGCACATATTTTGAAAAAGTAGGGGTCGTCCCAGAAATAATGTTTCACATCTTTAAAGAACTTGTTCTTTTGTTGGGACGACATCCCTTTCACAATAAAGTTACCCGCAAGGTAGTTTGGAAAATCGGCAAACCATGGGGTAACAGAATCTCCACGAAAGGCAACCGCATTGAGTGTCTCGAGAGGGAAGGTTTCATTAATTTCCCTTTTTTCGGAGACATCTTGATGGGGGTTTTCCAAACGGGAGAGATGATCAGCAGCTAGGTTTTCAGCTCCTTTTTTTATCACGAATTATGATATCAAATTCTTGCAGGAGGAGAACCCAACGAAGTAGTCTCGGCTTTGCATCTTGTTTTGCAAAAAGGTACTTCAAAGCCGAGTGATCCGTATACACTAAGCTTTTGGTCAAGATCAAATATGACCGGAATTTCTCAAAGGCATACACCACAACTAGTAATTCTTTTTCAGTGGTGGTGTAATGACTTTGAGCCTCGGTCATTGTTTTGCTTGCATAGTGTATAGGCTGAAAGTGTTTAGACCTGCGTTGCCCCAAGACTGCCCCTATAGCATAATCACTAGCATCACACATAAGTTCAAAGGGCAAGTCCCAATCGGGGGCAACAAGAATAGGTGCCTCAGTAAGCTTTTTCTTAAGAGTTTCAAAAACTTCTACGCACTCAGGTGAGAAGATAAAAGGAGCATCCTTTTCGAGGAGATGGGTCATAGGCCGGGCGATTTTAGAAAAATCTTGAATAAACCTACGGTAAAAACCGGCATGACCCAAAAAGCTCCTAATACCTTTGACGGTAGTGGGATGAGGTAATTTTGCAATGACATCAATTTTGGCTTTGTCAACCTCAATCCCATTCTTTGAAATCTTATGGCCGAGGACAATGCCCTCTTTGACCATAAAGTGACTCTTCTCCCAATTTAGACATAACTTTGTGTCTTCACAACGTTTGAGCATGTTGTCTAAATGGGAGAGACATGATTGAAACGAATCCCCAATGACCGAAAAATCGTCCATGAAGACCTCCATAGTTTTCCCGATCATGTCAGAAAATATGGACATCATACATCTTTGAAACGTGCCCGAAGCATTACATAAACCAAATGGCATACGTTTATAAGCAAAAGTTCCATAGGGGCACGTGAAAGTGGTCTTCTCTTGATCTTGTGGATCAATGGGAATCTGAAAGTAACCCGAGAAACCATCGAGGAAGCAATAGTACTCATTTCCCGCTAATCTCTCGAGCATCTGATCCATAAAGGGCAGAGGAAAATGATCTTTGCGGGTGGCATCATTTAACTTGCGATAGTCAATGCAGACACGCCAACCCGTAACCAAACGAGTTGGAATCAACTCATTTTCCTCGTTTGTGACAACTGTAATGCCACCCTTTTTTGGAACACAATGTATTGGGCTAACCCAAGGACTGTCCGAGATAGGGTAAATCAATCTGGCATCAAGAAGTTTTAAAACTTCTTGTTTAATGACCTCATGAATTTTTGGATTCACCCTTCTTTGGTGTTGGACTGCTGGTTTGAAGTCATCCTCCATTAAAATCTTGTGGGTACAAAATTCAGGGTCAATGCCCTTGATGTCGGAGAGTCGCTAAGCAATTGCTTGTTTATGAGACTTCAAAACTCTTATGAGAGCAGCCTTTTCCTCAACACTTAAATTTTTAGCAATTATGACGGGTAATTTATCATCACCCTCCAGAAATGCATACTCAAGGTGAGGCGGCAAATCCTTAAGTTCAACCACAGGCAAGTCATCAGTTATTTCAACATTTTTGACTTCCTATTTATGAAGTATTTTTGGAGGAAGAGGGGGAGATGGATCTTTGTTTAACAATTTTTCTAGGAAAAGAATATCCCCCTCAGGATCAAGATAGTCCTCATCAAATTTACCCGAAATTGAACTATCTTGGGCAAGAAAAGCCTCGACCTCTTCCAAAAGGAAGTCACTTCCCTCAAAAGGAGTGAGGGAAGGGGAAGAGTCGGATATGATAGGCTCAGTAGATGGAGTGGGACTGCCACTCGGAACGTAACCAAGAAGTTCTTGAGAGTACTCCTCGGACGCAACATCAATGACATCAATTCGGTTTACCGATTCGGCGTCATAATTAGAGGAGTACCTCGAAGTTTGATCGAGGTTAAACGTTACTGCTTCATTACCAACACGAAGAGTTATTTCTTCTTCGTGCACATCGATTAATGCACGACCCGTCCTTAAGAATCCTCTCCCAAGAATGAGAGGAACTCGCGGGTCAGCATCGAAATCGACAACCACAAAATCTGCCGGAAAGTGGAAGTTCCCCACCTTTACAAATACATCCTCGGCAATGCCAAGGGGACGAGATGTTGAGCGGTCTGCAAGCTCGAGAGTCATGCAGGTGGTGGTGAGTTCCGGTAGAGAGAGCTTTTTCCATATTGAATAAGGCATCAAGTTGATGCTTGCACCTAGATCGGCCAAGGCGAAGCACTCAACCATTCCGGGGAAAACACATGGAATGAGAAATTTTCCCGGATCTCCTAGCTTCTCGGGAAGCTGTTTCAAAAGAACTGCAGAGCAGTTCTCATTGAGTGGAGTTCGTGCCATCTCAAATAGTTTCTCTTTATTGTTCAACAGATTTTTGATTGTCGATGCGAATTTAGGCATCAAAAGGAGAGCATCCGCGAAACTGATATTAAAATGAATATCTCGGAAAATTTGAAAGAACTTTTCCATTTGATGATTTGCTTTTCGCGGAGCTTTTGGTCTTGTAACCGAGATGGATATGGTAGTGAAGGTTTGGATTTAGGGTTCTCTTCAGGAGTTGTTGGTGGTTCAAACACAACTCCTGGTTTTGGTACGGTTTCTGGTACAACCTGAGGGTGGACGTGTGCGGTACTTCGTGGACTAGTAAATTGCACCTTGTCCTTTGTCACCTCAGGCTCACTTTCTACTACCTTGGGAGGAGAAGAAGAGGTAGTAGGAGCTTTGGGTCCATCATAGGAAACACCACTTCTCGTTATGATCGCTTTAACATCGCCCCTCGGATTAGCGATCGTGTTGCTAGGTAAAGTATTACCTGAGCCCGAGGGTCGATCATTTAAAGACTTCTTAACAAGGTCAGCGATCTGAGTCATCAACTCCCTATTCATTTCCTCCTGAGATTTCATGAATTGTCTCAACAACTCCTCATGTGAAGGACCCGTTGGAACAATTGCTTGAGTATTGTTAGGAGGAGCTTGGTTAGGGTAATTCTGGGTAGTTGTAGTGATGGCTTGATTTTGATTGGGAAAATTTTGAGCCCGGTTATTATGATTAGAACCGTGGTTTTGAAAATTTCCCTGATGTTGGTTGCCATGTCGATGAGAATTGTTTCCTTGATAGTTGTTTTGACCTTGGTTTCGATTGTAGTTTCCATGATTTTGGAAACCTTGGTTTTGGTTATGATGGAAACCTTGGTTTTGGTTTGGATTGACATTTCCTTGGTTTTGGTAACCTTGGTTTGTTCGATTTTGATTTTGGCTTGTTGATTTTGGACTTGTTGATTTTGGATACTTTGGTTCATCCTCAACATAGCCGTAGCGAAATCATCCATCTTTTTAGTGAGGATCGCTATTTCAGAAGATGCTGGAGTGACAGACTTACATGACTCTTCCCTCTCAGCTGAGGAATCCCAGAAATTATGGTGGGCAGTCATGTTTTCAATGAGATCATAGCACTCTTCGGGGCGCCTTTTTATAAAGGTCCCACCAGCAGCAGCATTGAGAATATCACGGTGTCTCAATGTCAACCCATTATAGAAAGTATCTATTTGGGTAACGAGTAACATGTTATGGTTAGGACACCGATCAATTGAGAGCTTATAGCGTTCCCATGCTTTAAATAGAGACTCTTCGGGATGCTGACGAAAGTTACTAATGTCATTTCGTAACTTGGAAACCATGGATGGTGGAAAGTATTTGGCTAAAAATTTTGTCACCATTTCTTTGAAAGTGTGAATCGAGTTCTTAGGAAGTCGATCAAACCATGCAGTGGCATGATGGGTTAGAGAATAGGGGAAAAGAGATAGACGAAGGGCATCATCGGAGACACCATTCTGCTTCATGGTTTGGGTGACGGTAAGAAATTTATCAAGATGCTTATTTGCATCGTCACCAGGTAAGCCATGATATTGGCACGAATTCTGGACTTGTTGTATCACGTGATGCTTAAGTCCAAACTCAGTGGCAGCAATGTTAAGAGGGGCAATGGGGCCGCCTCTTCCGAGCATTGTGGGTTGACACAACTCCTCCATCGTTCGGAGATCAGGAGCTGCATCATCTATGATGGGTGGGTCATTTGGATTACCGTCCATTTTCGGAACTGGATCCTCAACAATAGGACGTAACTCAGTTACGTTTTTAAGTTGACGATTTCGTTTCGATTGTGAACGAGTGCGCATGCACTAGGGATAAAAACTTTTTGGACAAAATTCTTTTTTGGTATCGATTCGTTTACCAAAATCGTATCTCTTTAAGAATCACCTTAAAAGAAACACGATATAGAAAACGTAACGATATGTTTTGTTTGTTTTTGTTTTTTTTTTTTGATTTTTTTTGGTGTTGTTAACACTTTAGGGAAAGTGTTAATGACGTTTTTGTTTTATTATTTGAATTTACAAAAAGGGTGGTGGGTTTATACAGTGACGAATGAAAAATCACTAATCTCAAAGAAACGTTTTAAATACGCAGCTACCTCCCCGGCAGCGGCGCCAAATTTTGATTGGTCCTAAACGGTCAACTAAGTTTCCCAGGTGATGGTCAACCTAGTCAAACGTCTAAAACCAACTAACCAAGGAGTACAGTGTATTCCCGGGTCGTTATGTCCCAGCGAGGTAAGCAATTGTATTCAAAAACGTTTAAAGTGATCGGGTGATTTAACCGGAGGATCAGAAATTTGATTTGAGTGATTATACTACGAGATTATGATTTAAAATAACTTAGAAACACTATTGGAACAATTACTGATGATCAGATTATCTAGAAACGTAAGTAAACCTAAAAACGCGCGTTTGAATTAAAAATAACGCGAACGCGCAAAAATAAAAATGAAACGTGAGCAAATAAAGTCCTACAAATGAGAAAATTATGTTTTTATAATCCTAATGACTTAAGAAAATTTTTAGAGAAATAAAAATAATTTTTACACTATTTAATTAATTACTATTAATTAATTACTAATTTCTAATTACTTTTTAATTAACTAAATTACACTAATTATTAATTAATTATGAAAATTAACTAGAAAAATGAAAATTAAATTTAGAAAAATCTAAAATATTATAAAACTATTTTTAAAACAGAAAACCTAATTTTCCTACTTTTTAATTATTTAATATTAATTAAAACTAATTATTTAATTAATTTAAACTAAAATTAATTATAAAAAATACTAAATGAACAAAGAAAAATCTGAAAAAATTCCTAAAATTATTTGAACTAAAAAGAAGCCTAAGAAAAATTTAAAAATGAGAATAGCTTATGAATAAGCTGAAAAATAAGCCAAAGTGCTTAAATAGAAGCTATCACTTTCTAAATACTTGACTTTTTCCATATTTTCTTTCACCAAACTGATTTACCATTTAAATTAAGAGACTTTAATGAAGGGACTTTTGATTAAGCTCAAAAATAAGCTGTGTGCTAAGCAAAAAGCCACACAGTTTGACTTTCATTGACCAGCTAAGAAAATAAGCTCAATTAAGCTTGTGTGGGGTCCACAGTGGTGAAAACCAGTTCAACTAAGTTATTTGGGCACTTTTAATCTAAATTTGATCAAATAAGCTCTCTGAGTGAGCCTTAAACACAACAATAAGCTCCAAAGTTCAAGTCTGAGACAGATTTTTGGGACAAACAAACACCCCTTAAACAGGTGGGGTCCACAGAGGGTAAAAGCCTAAGCTTGGTTGAATAAGCTAGTGTGCTAGCTAGTGAATGATTAGGAAGCTAAATCAGGCCTTGGGGCCCACTGAGGTGGCCACAATCCACCACCAAAGGTGGTGGTGTGGTGGTGAGGGTCTGTGCACAGGGGAATCAGCCCCCCTGCAAGTCACTTTGAGGGGTGAAAAGTCCCATAAGAAAAATTCATAAAAATCATACAACCCTATGAAGATTAAGTTGAGCTGGTATATTATTACTACAATAAGTTTCAAAGCTTAACTCCACTCACAAAAATTAGGAAAATTCCTGGAAGATATGGTTTTTTCTGAGATCCCAATGATTTTGACTTTTTAGTTTACACACCACAGTTGACTAAATTGAAGTTTGAACTTAATTTACTGACTAATCATGCTGTATTAGACTATATTAAGACTAACCAAAGCTGCTTTAACTACTTGTGAGACCAAATGGGGAGATTAGAAACCTAAATTCTCAACAGTGAAACCTGTGGTGAAGTTTACAATGGATTTTTGACTTTTTGCAAATGAGGTCTTAATCTTAGACTTTGAATGATCTTTTGTGGTCTATTATACCAAGCTTAAACAGACAACAGCCCAAGAAAATGCTTAGATCTCATGGATTACAGTTAAACCAACCACCCCTTAAAAGTTATGAAAATTAGATTTTCAAAGAAAATCACTGAGTTAATCCACTATTATGATTCCCAAGGTGTTAATGTTGCATCCTAAAAACATTAAAACAGAACAATACCAACAATAATATCATACTCATGAATCTCATAAAATGAGTCCTAGACAGTGGAATTAATGATATGAGCAACAATGAATTTTAAAGAACAAGAAGGTAATATACAGCAAGAGTTAAACTAACATACACCCAATAAACAAGAACATGGCAAAGAAAATCAATGATAAGCAATTATGCAGTGGAATGCAAAAATGGACACAAGGGCTTACAGTGTGCATTCCTGCTAACAATGATGAACCAAGAACCCATTAACCATTCCTATCATTCCCCAAGGAATTCTAAACCAGTCCATCCATCCTTTGCTTTTCTTCTTCTTGCAATTTTTTTAGTTTTTGTTGATATCTTTTTTTTTTTTTTTTTTTTTTTTTTTTTTTTTTTTTTTTTGTATTTTCTCAGTAAACAGAAATTTAAAATTAAACACTTGAATTCTTGAAATAAAACTTATATTAATAATGGGAAAGTAACATTACAACTGAGACTTGATTTTAAATAAAAATTACAATGCTTAAGAAATTAAATTCATACTAAAAACTCTAACACCTCTCCACTGCTTCTCTTCTTTCTTTTTATATCCCCCATTTACGGTTTCTGAGGCATTTTTAGACTCTTCCCAGCTTCCATCTTAGCCATAGGATCATTTATCATCAATCTCATCCATTCAAATTTTTGGCGCCCATCTGATTTTTGGCCTTTCTTGGAGATAATTGAAGCCAGAGGTGAGGTTTTGGAGCCTTGTGTTTGGTTTGGAGTGCAAGGGGGAGGGTTGAGTGTAGCAGAGGGGGGGTTGGGTTTGTGATGATTGTGTTGGGGGGAGTTGCAGGCTAGGAGGTAGGCTGAGGTGGATGGTGATGGTTGACCGAGGTCAAAGGTGGAGGGAGTATATTATTAACGGGGTGGATTTTGGGCTAAGGGTGTGAATGGGCCAAGGGGTTTATGGAGTGGGCTGGATTGGATCACAAAAGGGTGTTAGGTTTTATTAGTTATTTGGATTTTAGGGGTAGAGTTTGGTCTGTTTGGTTTATTGACTCACAAGGACTAAAAATGTAAATATCCGAAACATGAGGGATCTGATTTGGAACTTTCCCAAAGTTTGTATCAAGGACCAATTATGCCAAGATATAATTCCACAAGGATCTTTCACGTAAATTTACAATTTAAATTTTCCAGGGATTGAAATTGCAAACTGCTGAAACTTTGAGGACCAAAACTGCCGATGTTACAAAGTTACAACAAGGACTATTTTTGACACATGTGAATAGTACAAGGGCAATTTTTGATAATTTTTATATTTCAGAACCCCAGGGACCATTTGTGTAATTTTCCAAACTGCAGGGACCATTTTTGCCAAATTGCAAAGTACAGGGACCAAACATGTAATTTTCTCAAACTTTTTACCCAAGGATCATTTTTCATAATTTTTGACTTTTCCATGCCTTGGGTTGACTTTTCTTTCGTTTTAAACTTCCAGGGACTAGTTTTGTCAATTTTTGAAACTTGAGGGACTGAAACTGCCAATTGTGCAAACTTTGTTCGTTTTTCATTTGTTTTTAAACATTTTGCATCTAAAACATATAAAACACACTTTTGGGATAAATTGTGTATTTTGATGCATATTTGGGTGTTTTTGGATGTTTTGGCAGTTCCGATACGATAAAAATGATGAGTATTTACACACTCATCAAACCCCAATTTCCGTATGGTTCTCAACCTACGTCTTACACTTTTCTCACCCTACTCCATCTCCAATACTTCAACATGTCATTCATACTACGGCCCAACATCCTACAACACAACCTACACCTATTACCCCTATGGTTCAATATAGCGCAACTCCTAACCCAACATCTAGCTCAACTCCTAGCCCAACACCTAACCCAACGTATAGTCCCACACCATCCTCTGCCCAAACAGGCACTCCGCCTTACTACACCACATTACTGTCCACTACACAATCCACGACCCAACCCAATTTGGTACATACGACCCCTATTTCAGCAACTATACCCACGGTAGCTAATCCTCCCACCCGGACATACCCTATGGTCACACGTGCCCAAGTTGGCACCGTTAAGCGGAACCCACGTTTTCATGGTTATACTTCTCATATATATCCTATTCCTAAGTCTCCTTTTGTTGTGCTATCAGATCCTAATTGGCGAGATGCTATGTATGATGAATATAATGCTTTAATTAAAAACAATACTTGTGTTCTTGTTTCGAAACCACCCAACGTTAATGTGGTTCGGTCTATGTGGTTGTTTCGGCATAAATATCATGCCGATTGTTCATTAAGCAGGTACAAGGCCTGTCTTGTGGCTAACGGGCATAGTCGGCAGCTTGGTATTGATTATGATGATACTTTTAGTCCAGTAGTTAAACCGACAACTATCCATACTGTACTCAGTCTTGCGTTATCTCGGAACTAGCCTGTTCATCAGCTTGACGTTAAGAATGCTTTTCTTAATGGCATCCTTTCTGAGACGGTCTATATGTATCAGTCACCAGGATTTGTGGATGTTAGATTTCCTCATCATGTTTCCTTGTTATAGAGGTCTTTATATGGGTTGAAACAAGCACCTCGATCGTGCTTGGTTTCAACGTTTCGCAGAATATGCTCTGCGGGTTGGTTTTTCCTCGAGTCGTTGTGACTCATCCTT
Source organism: Artemisia argyi (assembly GCA_030686995.1). NCBI lineage: Eukaryota > Viridiplantae > Streptophyta > Magnoliopsida > Asterales > Asteraceae > Artemisia > Artemisia argyi. The sequence goes on along the minus strand of CM060693.1, from coordinate 80,266,758 downwards.
GTTTATATATAGACGTGGTACCGAGGTTGCTTATCTGTTGATATATGTTGATGATATTATAATGACGGCTTCATCTACAGATTTACTTCAGCGTATTATCTCCTCCCTTAATAAGGAGTTTGGTATGACTGATTTAGGGGTTCTTAATTATTTCTTGGGGATTTATGTTCGACGTGATTCTACAAGCATGTTTCTATCACAAAAGAAATATGCATTGGAGCTTTTAGACACGGTACATATGGCTATTTGTAATTCTACTCAGACTCTAGTTGACACGGAATCTGATGAGGCGAAAAATGAACCACTTTTAAGGGGTCATTTAAGCCCGGAGTTGAATTTATTTGATCAAATATTGCCCTAAATCGTTCCTTTTGTGATTTTAGGTACTTTGGGAGTGAATTCTGGAAAAGGAAGCATTTTGGACGTTTTTGGAGCATAAAAGTGAGAAAACGGCAAAGACTTAATTTTCCATGCTGAGAACAGTACCTGACGGCGTCAAGAAGAAAAACCTGACGGCGTCAAGAGTAAAATCCGTGACGACCCAGTGAAAACCTGAAGGCGTCACAAGAAGGGCGTCAAGAGTTAATATTGTGACGGCTTGCACAAGGAATACACATGACGGCGTCAAACCCAGATCTAGGCAGTCTGAGAAATTATTTGGCGGCGAGATGACGGCGTCAGCAATTTGTTCTTGACGCCGTCACCCTTCAGAATCTATATATACTTTTCTAATTTTCATTCATTAAAAAAGGAGAGGAACTTGTGTGGAGAATTCTAGGGCCGAACCCTAAAAACCCTAGGTCGTTTTTTACTGTATTTTCAAGGGTTTTCACCCTTTGAAGCCTTTCATGTTCAATTGAGATAATTCCTCTTTAAATTCATTCAATATGTCTATGTGTTGTTTGAATATATCTTATGCTTGTCTTGATTTCAACATGCTAGGCTAGATCTATCATGTGTTTGCTTAGATGTAATGAAACCTAGATGTTAATTATAGGTTGATTGCTTGTTTATAGTTGTAATAGATGAATGATTTCAATGTTAGGCTTAAGAAAACTGACAGATCTCCATTGTGTAACATGCTTGAACGTCTTAAGAAACATGAACCGATGTGTACTAGGTTTTATTGGTTGTATTTAATGCATGAGCAAATTCTAATGATCCCATGTTAGGAGCTTCTTAGTCGGCTCGACATAGGAGTGAAGTAGGCGCTTATAGGATTGGGGAAGTAAGTACGCCACCCCATGAATGGTATTAAGGAATACAACCCGTCATCCACGCAACTGTAACAAGTAATTAACCTGTAAAAGATATCTAGGGAGTAGTGAAATCTAAGTAAATACAATTCTCCTATATATTGCTCACAACTCTAGTTAATTTAGTTTTATTTTCATTTTTAGTATTTTATTTTGATTGCATCTTTAGTTATTGGGTTAGTTGACTAGCAACTAATTCCGCCCAACTCCTTCAAAACCGAGATTTTTACTTGCTTTTATAAAAATATAAAAATACAAAAAGAATCATCTCTCATCTCTAGACCTAGTCTTTAGGTTTTCTAATCCTAGCGACACTATTCCTAGCTGAACGATCAATCCCCCGGTACTTGTCATTATACTATACTACATCGATCAGGTACACTGCCTAGTGGGGGTTATAAGCTTCTCGAGATCCCTCGAGAGGTAAAGCCTGGTGCGATCCCCACGCATCAGAATCCGAGGTTAGTTCTGATGGGGATCCTATTTCTAATCCCATTTTACATTGTAGTCCTGTAGGTGGTTTGTAGTACCTAACATTTACTCATCAAGATATATCTTATGCAGTGCAACAGGTCTGTCGTCGTATGCATGATCCCTGAGAGCCTCACTTTATAGCTCTCAAGCGCATTCTCAGATACGTTCGTGGCACATTGGACTTTGGGTTCCAACTTTATGTCTCCTCCACGGGCTCTCTTTTTGCATATTCTAATGTTGATTGGGCTGGTTGCCCTACTACTAGGCATTCTACTTCTGGTTATTTGTGTTTTCTTGGGGGATAATCTTTTATCATGGTCCTCTAAATGACAACATACATCGTCGAGATCGAGTTCTGAGGTCGAGTACAGAGGTGTTGCTAATGCTGTTGCCGAAATTGCTTGGCTTCATAATCTTCTTAGAGAGCTTCATATACAATTATTATCTGCCACTCTTGTATATTGTGACAATGTTAGTGGTATATATTTGACTGCTAATCATGTTCAGCATCAGCGGACCAAACACATTGAGATTGATCTACATTTTGTTCGTGATATGGTGGGTCGTGGTCAGGTTCATGTTCTTCATGTACCATCTCATTACCAGTATGCTGACATTTTCATTAAAGGATTGGCGTCTGCGCTTTTTGAGGAATTTCGTGCCAGTTTAAGCATTCGGCCCTCTCCCGCTCATACTACAGAGGAGTGTTAGATGTATAATTTGTATAGGCCTTTGGGCTTTTGAGATTTATAGGCTTAACCACTTTATGATTTGGGTTCCAGAATAATCTTCAAATTAAAGACTTTATTGTCATGTTCAGTTAATGAATGGACAAGCAAAATCACAATTCCAATATATCATACACATACTACCAATTTGGATGTTAAAGACCTACGAATTTATATATATTAAGAATAAATGACAACAAATCTAAAAAAACACTTAAATAAATAAATAAATAAATAATATTGGTATGTGCAAGGAGTATGGATATAAAAGAATCAATGCATGCAAAAACGCTATAGATATAACAATACTTTAGTTAGCGGACCATTTATAGAACATTAATCACTTATGTAATATATCGTTATTTTCAACATATTTTTTGTTTTTATTTTTTGTACTTTCTTAATGTATTTTTTTATTAATGAAATTTTAATTTTAGTTAAATATGTTGGTTTTTTAAAATAAAAGAAAAAAATGAAAAAGTATATATATATATATATATATATATATATATATATATATATATATATATATATATATATATATATATATATATATATATATATATATATATATATATATATATATATATGAGTCCAAGGATTCATGACGGCGCCACAAACTAGTATTATAAAAGGGAGGGGATTTTGGTGTTGTTTTGAATTATGGTGTACTTTTCCCCATGCACCAACAGGACGGTACCACGATACCTAATGCTCTTAGTCGAGACTCTAGCTCTTTGTCTACATGTTGGAACTTTGGCCAAAATCAGCTACCCATTTGTGTCTGATAATTATTTAAAATCAGGGATCCGAAGTAATGAGGTCATATATGATATATCCTTACCAATAAATACACAGAGTGTGGATCTAATGAGAAATGAAATTGAAATAAGAAATGTGAGAAGTATTTATAAACACACATTCAACTGAAGAGAGAGAAAATAAGAAGAGATGTATTTATTTTTGTAAATGCAATTGAAATATGAGGTTGTGATTACTGTTAATGGGCTATTATTTAATGTTTATTTTGTATTGGGCCAAGCCTATTTGTTGTTTATGCTTTTACTTATAATCCATGGGAACATTATTATTGATCATGAGATGGTATCAAAGATATACTCTAAATGTCCCGATAAACCTTAAATATTCAATTTTTTTCGTAATACTCTATCTCTTTCTGCCGTCCCATAATACATATAATCTTCATACTAGATTCGTTGTTTTCTAATAATAATATTTGTATAATAAAGTAAAGTCTCCCTTGCTTTGTCATGCTTGTTAGCTTGGCAAATATGTAAGGCTTCCATTTTCTGTTTCAGATACTGTAGTTAATTTTGCTTTTGATCTTGTGCAATTGGATTTGTGGAGATTACCACTTCCGAACCAATTAAGTACTATGTTATTTTTTGGACCATTATTTTTATTAGTTGTAGGTAAATCATTTTCATAATATGTATGATACTTTGGCTAAGTTTGTTCAATTTCGTTCTTTTGTCAAAAATCAATTTAATGCAAAAATTAATGCTTTTCAATGTGACCATGGTGGTGAGTTTGACAAAATCATCTTTCACCAATTATTTATTAAACATGACATCCACACATGTTTTTCGTGTCCCTACACCTCAATACAAAATGATAAATCCAAACGCATGATTCGTAGCATTAGCGACCTTGTCCGTAATTTCCTTTTCTAAGCCCACTTACCACCTTATTTTTGGGTTGAAACCCTCCATATGGCCACCTATCTTTTTAACATTTTACCCTCTACCTCTATTGCTACTAAAACCCACCACTTCTACCTTTATAAAACTAAACCCATCCACACCTTTTTGCGTGTCTTTGGTTGCTTATGCTATCCTCACTTCAACAACAAAGAAGCTTGGCCCATGCTCCACTACATGCATCTTCCTTTGATACTCGTCTAGTCACCACATGTATTGTTGCCTAAACCTTTCCGCCAATAAAAGCATCATGTCCCGCAATGTTACGTTTGACGAGACCATGGTTTTGTCACGCCTAACGATGCATCATCATATACCTTCCTAGACATCGGACCTAACCTTATGGCCTGTTACATTCTCTCTAATTAGTCGGCCTAATCTTCAATACCACTAGCCTTACCTCAGGACCAAACTTGCGCCGTTGCACTTATCCAACCCACAACCCATACTATACCATCTCCACAGACCCATAGTAGTCCACTTGTGGCGACACCCACATTTTCGTCACCATCCCAGCTTAACCAATGCAACCCAACACCACCTACACTTCCTACAACTTCAGCCCAAAGCACGACACAACCTCACCCCAATCTGATTGCAACTCATCACATGGTCACTCATCCTCAACTTGGTTCTAACAAAAAGAATCCGCATTACAATTGTCATGTGTCTGCTATTTCTCTTATTCCCAAATCCTACACTAGCTCCATCTAAGATCAAATTGGCAACATGCTATGCTTGACGAATATGATGCCTTAATTAAAAATAATACTTGAGTTCTTGTGCCACGACCATCAGATGCGAACATTGTTCGTTCCATTTGGTTGTTTAAGCACAAGTATTTTTCAGATGGAACTTTGAGCAGGTACAAATCTAGCCTTGTCACTAATGGGGATAAGTCAGTAGCTGGGTGTTAATTATGATGACACTTTCAGCCCGGTTGTTAAAACGGAAACTATTCATACAATTCTTAGTATCTCTGCTTCTTGACATTGGTATGTTCATTAGGTCGATGTCAAGAATGCCTTTTTGCATGGTACCTTATTCGAGACAGCTTATATGCATGAGCCACATAGTTTTCGGGATATGCAGCGTCTTGATCACATTTGTCCTCTTCAGAGATCATTGTATGGCCTTAAACAAGCACCTCGTACTTGGTTTCAACATTTTGCGAGCTATGCTACTCGTATTATTTATGGGAAAATACACAGTATGTTCACAGTTACTTCTGATCACCCTTCTCATTTCAATATTATTTCTTATTTGATCCTAACTTAAATACATGTATTTGACAGGTACACATTTAGACATGTTAATCATTCTCTTAACTGGGGGAGGAAGGTGTCGTATCAAGATTGCCTTGTTTCGAATTATTGTCCTTCCCTTCACCCCGACACTGCCCAAATTAATTAATCAAGTCTCTGCTTGCAAGGTGGTCCATATGTATGATCCAATCGTCTGACCCATGCATCCTTTAATGATCTTTGATTGGGTCTGGAATAGACACGTCCACTCCATGCAAAACTTGGATTCCATGGATCATTGGAAATACATAATTGGTTGGAATGGCTCAATCACCTTCAAAATGCTATCTTCTGCAATATGTAATCTTTTGACCCCTAGTGTTTAGCTAGGTGCTTTTTATTATATAAAGACGTCAAAGGTCAAATTAAAATCATTTGCATATCTTTTTTTCCAGAAAAGGATCCGACAAGTATGAAGGTCACACATTTATTAGTTCTAACTTGTAACGCAGGTGCAGGACCAAATTATATAAGGGGGCGTTTGGTTCGCGAAAATTCAAATGATGGAATTTTAAATAACCTGACATTTTAAATTTTGTAAAATTTGAAATTCTACTAACCCTGTTTGCTTCACAAATGACTTATCAAAGTATTTGCATCATGTAACTTGCTAATTGACATATTTACCCTTATTGACCTACAACAAACAATATTGTTCTTTAGTTTGACCATCATCTCATACAAGAACAAGAACGAACACACTGACAAAAATAAAACCATAATAAATGATTTTCGAATTGGTTTCCAAAACATATTTTTAACAACAAAATGTACACTAAAAACGATTTTTGTGTGACGTGAATCAAAAATCAATTTTTTTCAAACCCTATTCATCGGTATTTTAAAAAAATCGAATCTGAAAAAACGAATTTGCTTTTTGTAAACTCAAATTCGTTTCTATATAAGCCTAAAATCGTTTTAGAACCAAAGATTTTATTCTCTATATGGCGAAAATTGTTTCAAGCGTGAACAAGTTAAGTTGTTAAGAAAATTTTAAGCATAAAAAAGAATATAGAAAATTAAAGGAAGAGCAGATCTAGATGTAATTTGAAGAGCAGTAGGTGAACAAAGAGAGATGATAGTTGAGGAAGAAACAATTATAAGAACTCATAAATATAAAAACAGGATAAGAAAGGGTACTCTATGTCTAATTGATTATGTGTCCTCACAGAAATGAAAATTCCTTACTCATCCCAGGATTTTTAAGGGCCCATTTGGTTTGTAAAAGAATTTCGATTCAGATTTGGATTCAATTTAAAATGAAAGAAAATGATGTAAGAGAAAAAATTAATATTTTATTAAAAAGTTTATTTTAATAGTCGATAAATAATTTATTAGAGGGAAAGTGAGTAGTTTTATTTTTTAATAATTAATTTATGTATATATTATGAGTGAAAATATAAATGTGGGACCAATTATACGTTTTTATTTACAAAAGACACCATATATGATAGGTATCAATCTATCATTCTTGGACCCACATTAATTCCCAAAAAGATTGAACCAAACAATTAAAACTTGAAATGAAACAATTCCCTCATTCCAAAAGATAGAAACCAAACATGCCCTAAATTTCTCAAAATAGTACACTATTACCATTTAAAGTTCCTTTCAATATGCAACCAAACACATCTTTAGAGGAAATTAAATATCAAATTGCCCCCAAACCCCCCAAATTACCCTAACCAAACAGCCCCTAAGTATTGTTAGATTGTTAGATAGCAAATTAATTCAATTTAATTTAAAAACCGAATTCTTTTTGTTTATTAGCAACTAAGATTATCAACAGTGGTATACTGGTATCAATATAGCAATGCCCCAAACCTCAACTCAATAAATAAAAAGTAGAGTAAATTACTTAAATGAACACTTTCTACTACTAGTTTACGAAAATGAACCTCGCACATAAAATTATCGAAAATGAACCTTTTGATATTATCCATTAGATCTATTACTAAATTAGTTTGTAACTGTTAGATGTAGTAGACATGCATAAGGGCGAGGTGTAGGCGAGTTGTAGGTGACATTTAGAAGCTGGGCGAGGTGTAAGCTATGTTTAGGCGAGATGAGGGTTTAGGCGATGTGTAGGCGAGGTTTAGAGGCGAGGTGGAGTTGAGTCTACTAGGTAGAGGTGAAAATCAGGCGAGGTGAATATGTCTTCGCGAGGCTGTGAGCGAGGTCAACATGCCTACGCGATGTGAAGTTGACCCTAGGCGAGGCACTATGCAAGTTGGAGTTAGTCGTGGCGTGGCTCTAGGCGAGGTCCCAGGCGAGGTCCTAGGCGAACAAACTTCTAAAAACACGAAGCGAGGTCCCAGGCGAGGTCCTAGGCGAACAAAACTGTAACTACTATATAGGTCACCAGATACGCTGGGTACAGAGGCGGACCTAAGGCACCACTAGGTGGTGCCCGGGAACCACCTTGGACACAAACTCGATGTAGAAGCGATGTATCAAATAATTTTAGGACCTACCTTAGAGAGAACCACCTTAGAACTAAATCGAGAAAGAAAGAAAGAAAACTTAAGTATACAAAATAATTAGCTGAGAAACAGTGGAACATTGTAACCGGAATGGTTATAAAGAAGATGAAGAGTAGTAGTGTTTTTTTTGTAAGATTTATTTCCAGCAAACTTCATTGTGTGGCTAGGAAAGTATCACGTGGGTATAGCCTCTTCTAATTGGTTGTAGTAAAAAATTATTTTGTATTTATTTTTTTCTTTAGAGAATAGATTAGTTTGTTGTTTTTTAATTTCTTTTTCACTTTTCGTATTTGTTGAACTAAAGTGTTCGTGAAAAGATTGAACGAAAGTGTTTGTGAAAGATGTTTTCGCTTAAGGGTTTGTATGAAAGTGGCACTTTAAATCATTATCTTTAAACATAAACTGGTATTGGTAAATAGTTTTTTTTTTTTTTTTTTTTGAAAGGTGAATTTCAACTTAGAAACGACCACCTTCGCGGACAGCGAAGGCTTCATCGCCACCCCGCCAGACTATGTTGTCTTAACCGGGTCCACGCTGATCTCAGGTGGTAACGGGTTTCCCCCGGAAACCGTACTGCCTCCACACAAGTTTACCTTGCTGGAGAAACAGCCGGATGAAAACCGTATTGGTAAATAGTTTAATTCTTATTTAGTTTTAACAAGTTTATAAAACATTTTCTTTCTTTGTATATATAGTTGAAAGAAGCTCATCCCAAACTAGGATACAAGTGTCTTGTTTTGTTTCAGTCACGCTTTTCATTTTCTTTTTATCGAAGAAAAAGGTTTGTTCCTAATTAGAAAAGGTTTGTTTATGCCTTTCAAAAAAAAAAGTTTGTTCATAGGAGGTTTTCTGTTACTACCGACCTCTTCACCTTTTGTCTCAATTTACATGTTTCTCTCTTGTTTTATTATTTTACTTCAAAATATTCCTAATTTGCATGTCCCAAGTTGACAGTGACATATATTCGTCATTCTCGTCAAACATGTAAAAAGAGTTCATTCTCGTAAAACCACTCCATATAAAGTTCATTATGGTAATTGGGTTTAAAAAGTACGTACATGCTAAATTAAAACAATAGTGATCAAGTATCATTTAAGAGTATATATGAAAGGTTTATGACAATTCCAATCAAATGACACAATAAGCCTTTTATTTGTCTTCCTGGTCCCAAAGGAAACATGTTTGCACAACCATGTTCGAAGAGTTTCCCCGAACGTACCATGCAGGGACGGACCCAGGATTTTTAAGAGGGTGTTGCAAAAAAAAAAATGTTGGGCTAACTAAAGTTACACCGTAAGAAATAGAAGTAGCAAAAAAATTTTGAGGGTTGCACATACCACAAAAACGGCAGTTTTGAAATCTTTTTGCACTTCGTGACCTAAAATTAGGTGTAGCCCGTGCCACACCCGGCATACATGTGGTCCGTCCGTGGTCCCATGCACTCTGTTCTTTTAATTAAGTTCGTTGCTCGATGTTTTTCCTTGTTCCCTTGCTTGTTAGATTTTATGCACAGCTCAGCAAAAGGAAGCTCACTGAAGCATAGTCTGCGTCAATAGAATCAATTTCGGGAAATATATATTGTAGTTTCTGTTTGATCAGTATCAACCATTCTTACAATGAAGTTGCGCGTCAAAAGTAAAAACTTAACAAAAGGTAAAAACAAGAACTGAAATATTGGATATATAGTTATATACTTATGCGCCATATAAAAAAAATTAACGTGTGATTAAGAAAATACTAACGTTTGATCATAGTTACGTAGTACGGAGTATTAATTAGTTAATGAACTGTGGCATAATATTTTTCTTTCCCAATGTTCATATCTATTGTACTTATTTTTTGTTTATTATGGTCAATATAGTTTCAGTTTTATTATGGTTAATATATGAGTCACTGGATTTCGGAAAAACATACATTCAAGGTCACTAAAATAACATATTAACATGTGACCTATTTGTTTGTATTTTAGACGGGTTTTTTTTGTCCTAATCGTAAGCTGGTAACATCTGCTTGAACTTTGACATGTCCCACTCATTAAACAAAAGCAAGTGATGTGTTTCATGCTACGTAAACATATCAGGTTATTTTAGATGCTCGGTCCCAATCACTCTTTTTTTTCCATGTTTCACATGCTACCTGAGCTATCTATTTCATGTCACAACATACAAAATTATGCCCCTATGTCGCAACATTAGATTTAATGTTACGAAGGAAATGATAAAATGCAAAAAACATCGCGTGTGTACAAAAGTAGCTAGATGGTTGTTTATGAAATTAATCACGAGCTTATATAATTATTACCCCTCCTATTTATGGTAATTGTTTTTCAATTTTCAGCTAATCCAAACTAGGGAGTAATATAATCAAGGTCTATTATTAAATTGCTACGAGCATATACTATATATAAATGAAATTAGCTAACCTTTATGATAACAAAAACTGAAACGACATATATATAGACTTGATAGAACGAAGTTCAGAAGTTAATGAGTCAACATCAATTCGGTTTTGAAACGAAATTTCCTTGAAATATCTTGTTCGTAAGAAACATAAGGCCTGATGGCATTGTGTGGTTTATTGCTATTTTACACTGAAATACCTTTAAGTCATAATGCTGATTAGGAAATGTGTAATGATTGTTTAGTGTGAACATGTGAAGTATCATTGGATGTATTCAGTTTGTATAGGCATGTAACATGTTTGTTCTGTTTTGCATGTTCTTGATCGACTGTATGCCTTATGGCTTAATTTTTGATATGATAATAATATATCTTCACATTTTCACTAAAAAAAAGAAACATAAGAAACACTCTCGCTATAGTAAGTTATGGGAATAGGATGTGCTTTTAATTTGTCACGTCCCTTATCATCGAGTCTTCTAAAGTTGTAATTCGATCATTCGATACAATAATATTGATCATTAGTTATGGTATATACAAAACTTATGTTAGCTATTAGGGGATTGAAACGATAATGCTAAATAAATAAACGATACTTTAGTTGTTGACCTATCGATTTATCACTGATAATTTAACAAGTAATGAATTGAAGTAAGATATGATCTTTAAACGAGTTTAAACGTGTATTATTTTCTTTGTTTGGTTTCTTGGTGGTGAAAACCATCTCATTACGGAACCTCCAAGGATGCCAAAGGGTAGACTGAACCATCATATCGAAAAACCTTTTAAAGTCAGCCAGGAGTACGGGGACTGTTAGAATTTTAATATCATGACAATCATATAAAACAAAGTACACATGTATGCGGAAGCTATGGATCAAGTATAACATATAATTATTAACAAAAACATAAATAGGAACATACCGTATGCAATCTTGAATTCTTGAACAATTGATGAACTCTAATTAGGGTTAATAAGGATCAATGATTAACCCCTTACCGTTTTGTTAATCGATCCAAGATACTAACAATAGTGTGTTAGTACCACGTTCTTATACACACTTACTATTAACGAATTAAAATTAATGCTAGTTAAAATACACAAAACAATATATGTTTAAAACAAAACAATAAACAAATCACCAAAGCCCTTTGTATTATTGTTGTTGACGTTACACAGAAAACAAAAGAAAAGAGAACCATAATAATTTCATGCACATGATATATTCATGCATGTTTAACCACATTCTGTGAATATGTCGAGACACAAAAGAAAGAAAATCAAGGCTTTATTATAATGTGTGTACAAGAGATACAAAAATAAATCCTTGACTTTGCTTTTATAGGATACAAAACTTAGAGAACAAGTTAGGGCTTGGGTTGGGTTAGAAACCCTTGGCCGATCGGATCTAACAGCCCACAAGGGTTTTAGATCTATCTTGTTCTCTATTTTTATCCTTGGTCCTTATCTTTGTACGTTAGTCAATTTTCGTTAATTACTAACGTTCTTTATTTGTTTTGTGTAATTAATAATTAAATATAACTTTTTTTATTAAATTATTATACTTTAATTCTCATACGTAAAGTGTGCAATCCCGCGGTCTCGAGTTCGATTCTAGACATATACATATTAATATTTATCCACAACTCTAACAGCTCCCACTTTGATATCTATTAATAGTATAATGACATTGGTTAGCATCTAGCAACACGCCAATGCCCCTAGACCAACTCGAGCTAGGTTTTCTGGAAAAACCTTTAATGATTCATCATTATTATTATCCTTTTGTTTCTAATACCACGTTAATAAAGATATGGATCTGAGTCATTCTTTAATTAACAATTCTGTTTCTCGTTGTTTATGATTGAGCAAGATTACCAAAACATTTGAACGTATTCCAGATAGACTTTGGGCGTGCGCACGCAAACATCTTGTTAACCCTACGAGGGGCCCAGCAATATTAAACTTCAAAACAAATTTGAATGAACAAATTCTTTCTTGATTACAAGAATAACCCATGGACTTTGCAACACTTCTGAAAACAACCCTTATAACTCCCTGTTACGGTGAGCGGTAGATTGCTTTACAAAAATGCACTACATCCATGACACTTATCTGGTATCTCAAGTCTGAGGATAACAAATTCATGATTTACTCACTGACAAGATCCATAAAGTAAAATCATGTAGTTGGGATAAGTCCTATATTCAATTCATTGAATATCATGTGAAATTGGTATGTCAACGCATCAATATACTTTCAAGTATATTCTAACCAATACTCAGATTTGTCTTAGTTTAATGATATTCCCATATCATTAATCGACAATGGACAATTTAGAATAACATAAGTTATTCATGGATTTAAACATGCAAATATAGGACACAATTTTTTTATTAATGAAAACAAACGTATTAAGTACTTTAATTCATTATAAATAATAATTGCTTAATGTCCTTTATCCAAATACTAAATAGATCAATGCATGATAATTCTAGTTAATGAATTTTGTCTCAAGTACTGACTTGTTGACAATTATGCCTCAAGTAATGACAATCATACTTGGTGACAAGGCATTTATTTCAACTAACTTTGATATATCCGAATTTTGAGAATACTTAATTCAAGAATTTAATTAGCAAAACTCTTGTATGTGTATATCCAACTATCTTGACATACACATAATTTTTCATAAATGATGTGATATCCTCAATCACCAATTTATGACAATCAAACTTTCAAATATTTTAAAGTTTAAAGTATTCTAATTTTTTAATGTATAATGCAACTATGCTCTTAGTTGAGCACAACTAGTTCTCATGGCTATTAATAAGGATGAAATCCTTTCATGACTAGTTATTGAGTGTCGTCTCAATTTAAACCAGCATCATTGTATATAAACCACAATATGCTCTTTAAAATTTCCGTAAACTTAATATCAATTGTGTAATGTTTGACACCTTTCAATCTTTCAAGATTTATTGTCAACTATAACAATTACTCAACAATTTGCCATATTGTTTATACTTAGAATTTAGGAGCAATTCCTGGTTGAGGATCAATATTCTAAGTCCAACCATATTGCATTAGAACATTCATTACACAAGATATCAAATATTGTTAAATCATTAAGCATTAAAAGCATGATACAACAATAATGTTATGCACATGAAAATCCTTCAGTCAAACTTAGATTTTATTCATGTTCTATCTTTACAAATATGTATATCCATTTAGTCTTTCAAAATAATATATCATATTCAATTTAGAATTATTTACCGCACATGTTTATTTAACAATAAACTTTTGTTCCAAGGTTGTATGTTTTATTTTCTAAATCTTTCAAATAAAGTTTCATTCCAAACTAAGTCTAACATTTTACTTACATGAAATGTTACTCTACAATATATACGATTTAGTAAATTAAACATAATACTCCCACTAGCTTTCAAGAATACTTAGAAATTATCTTATTTCAATTATAAATCAAAACATTGATTTAATAATTAAACATAAGATTAATCTCTTAGATGCATGCATTTATCCATTCATGGATTATTGCACTTTGTACACTTCCAAAGATTTACTTGAATTCATAAACTCCTTTTGATTACTTATCGTCCTTGCTCAAGTAATTATTCAAGAAAGAGTTTTGATATTCATTGTCAAATTTCATATATATGAAAATAAGCTTGACAATTACTATCTTTGTATTTTAATGTGCTTAAAAAAGAGTATTCAATCATAGTTAATTGCTTAAGTATGATTAATAATCTTGTCATAAGACATGCATTAAAATATGTATACAGTTTTTGTCCATATGATTATTACACAAAGATTTAAACCACTAGGGTTACATTATCTTTGAATAAACTCATCTTCATTCTCTAACCATTAAGAATTAAGATAAACCAAATTTTAAATTTGAATATCTTTATGAACAACATCTATAACATTCATAATATGAGTAATTTACCCAATTCATTATTTTGGTAATACTACATCATATAATTTTTAGCATATTAATCAAATATCTAAGATATCCAAGTGGATCTATGAATGAGAATTCCATCATCTTGAGGTTTATCATTTACATGTTAACCTCATCATGATTTTAACTAGTGTGGTTTTAGAAGATTATGTATCTTGTAATTCTATCTTTTTACGATAAAACTCCCACTTGCCTTTAGTAATATATAGACTATCTATAAATACTTGGCAATTAGAGTAACAATTCAATTTTCTCTTTTAGGACATTACAAATACACATTGATAGTTCTTTGTTAATAACCTTCACATAAGTAGCTTAACAAATTCAGAACTTCAATTTTAAGACTTAATGTGATTCATCATATTTCATAATGTCTTATTAATCTTCTAGGAGTCTAATTGAGTATGTTCAATCAATACTCAATTTTCTAACCTTGATAACTTTTGAAAGATAGGAAGTCATAGTTATATAAGATAGCCATAATCCTTTTGGTATACCTATTTACCAACTAAGTCAACTTAAAATAATAGTATTTCCAAACAAATTGCATGCTTTATGTAACACAAGTACTTTTGACCAAGTCACTTCATGTTTATGTCTCATAAAAACATAAACTTGTTATAATCCCACTATACGTTATTAATCATTGATCAACTCAATGACTTCTTGTATATGTCTTAATTAAAAGACCATAACAAGCTAACGTCTTACTTTATTATAAGTCTTGTAATACTTAAAAGATTTCATGTTTATAACTATACAATAAAGTATAAACATGTATAATTAAAGTAATCATGAACACCATCATTTGGTTTCAATAATATTTTCAAGTTAACGCAGTACTTCATTTATTTATGTCATTCTAAGAATACATAATTATTGAAGCAGTATTATATTACTTCATGCATTTATGTCATTCCAATAATACATAAATATTAAAGTTGAAGTAGTATTATTATTAACACATGTTCTAATAGATGTCTAATTTAGAAACAGTAAATTATCCATGTTGGTCTCACGCATACATGGAAATTCACCTTGTTGTTAATATTTACCCTGCGTCTCACGTTTACTAAATTTCAACACCAAGTGTTTCTTAGATTAGATGTATATTAATCATATTGGAACTATAGTCTCTTACTTTGCAGTTAAGAGAGTCCGTTAAATCATATTCTCATGTGTTGTACCTTGCACACAATGTAGATTTCTCCCACTTGTGCATGGAACAACATCATGTACCACATAAACAACACGCACGCGTTTGTTAATGTGAACAATATGATTTGTGTCATTAGCATAACTAGTAGATATAGAGTTTACTCAATCAATCAAGGAAACACACATGACTATCCTTGAAAATATTAGTATCTTGACATTACAATAATCCCTTATTCAGCCATAAGAACACAATACTCCCACTGAATTTGACAACATTGTAAATGTTTCATTAATCAGTGAAAGGAAATAGTGTACTATTTATTTTCCTACATCTTTTAAGAAAACTCATTCCAACAATTATGTATAGGTTTTAAAAGAATGTATTCTACTACGTAAATGTGATTCATCACATTCCAAACTTTTAACTTGAAAAAAAACTGGGCATGCAATTTCTTCCTGTATAGATCTACCATTCCAACAATTGTATGTAGTATCTTTAAATGGTCAAATCAAAACGACAAGATAAAATAATCTAATTCGTCTTTTACCATTGTGCAGTAATCAGTCTAGCTTCTAATTTAATAACTCATAAAATGCAAATAATCATAACTATTAAAGTTTGCTATGAGTTATGTACTTAGAATTTAGACAATTCTAATCATCCTATTATACATTTCTCATTCATGAAAAGGATTAGGATTAAGTCTCTCACTTCTCTTATGGAAAGAAGACTAGGTTTATTCTTTTAGTAAAGTTGACTCTAACCAAAAAACCCATACGGGTGTAGATCAATTTACTTGATAAAAGAATAACTCACGTTTACGGTTTTAATGTTGCATTAATACATTTAAAGAATTTACAAAATTCAATTTTAGTATTTTCGATAATTTATTTCCTGGAAAATATAATACCCAAGGATATATTCATATAACCAACATATATTCTTGAAAATCTAGGATCCAACTTTACATAGATTCCACCACATCAGTTGATCTGTTAGTGGTGAAAGTATAAAAGATGGTAATCTGTCGAACAATAATTGGCAAACAAGATTTCCAATTCCTAGATCATTATGGGATTTACATCAAATTGATTCATCAATTTGTCATGTAAGCATGTTTCATCCCATCTCATGCCTTAAGTTCTAGGTCTCACGCATCAACTTAATTAAGTCGTCTAACTTAGAAACTGCAAATTCTTCATGTGTGGTCTCACGCACACTTGGAAATTTACCTTGTCATTAATATTTGGCCTAGGTCTCACGCATACCAAATAATTAATTCCAAGTGTTCCTTATAGTTAGATGGCATGTAACTTAAATTTTAAGGGTATATCTTTTTGATGTGAAAATCAAAACATGTATAGAGATGCATGCATTCATCTTTATAACATAAGTTTTCAAAACTTTTTTATTACCAATTCTTAAGAATTAATACAAAAAGTTTTACTTGATATTATACAAGAATGAAGTTAAAAGAAAATTGTTTAAGACGTATCCGTAAGTGTGATAACCAAGGCAGACTCTAAGGCTCTTTCAAAGCCTTCTTATCACAACTATGAATTTGTCTTAAAGGAGTTACTTTTAAAAACATGTTGTACAAAACATCAATCAAGTCAAAGTTTTTGGATTAAATCTTAAAACTGTAACAAAGTATGAATCTTGCTAGTCTCGCTTTGGAGCGAATTACCGTGCGAAGCGAACCATTGTTGGCACATAAGACACCGCAAGATTCAATCTTTATCACTTAAAGTTTCACCATTATTAGTCCATATTATTTTCTTTATAAAAATTACCCTTTTATTGCTTACAAACGTGTCTAACAATTAAACAATAAAACAATTAATAAAGACAAATTAAAACAACTAATAACATAACAATTATAAAGGTGAAACAATTAGCAACATGCAATCTTTTTAGAAAAGATCATAACAAAATCAATTCTAGGTTTTTATATGCATATAATTAACTAGGGCCTTCACCTCTTAATCAGTGGCGCAGCTTTTAAGGGGCCGGGGGGGAGGGGGGGGGGGGGGGGGCGCCCGACCCCTCGAAATTTTTTTTGCGATGTAGGGGTATATAGTTTTCGTATAGAAAAATTTCGGTATATTCGGTTTCGACCCCCCGAAAATTTCGGTATACCTGAAATATAGCCTTAGGAAAAAAAAAATTAGATCCCGACCCCCCACTTAAAAATTCCAAGCTTCGCCACTGCTCTTAATGGAAGTGAGCCACATACATTGATAAGTTAATTGCGTAGGCCAAAGCTAATCACATACCACATAGCACATAGCAAATAGCACATAATTGATTTTAATAATTATGGGGTCTTCCCAATTTTTAGATCTATCTAAACATGTGACAAAAACAAAACTATTATCAATCCATGACTAACATGCATGTTTCGTCACGGATCAAAGCATAACAATTACTAATTAGGTCACAAGTACATTCAATTAACTAGTTAATGACCTAGGGTTTCTAATTAATTACAAATTAATTAATTTAAACCACAAACCCTAATTATGGTTCATGGAAAAATCGACCCCCCCCCCCCCAAATTATGGTTAGGGTTTCGAAAATTTAAAAAAAATAAAGAAAACCCCTAGATCCAAAACATGTATCTAAAACTATTAAAGATACGATTTTTATTATGTTTTAGTAATCAATTACATGTTATACATGGCTCGTGATGCCACTGTTAGAATTTTAATATCATGACAATCATATAAAACAAAGTACACATGTATGCGGAAGCTATGGATCAAGTATAACATATAATTATTAACAAAAACATAAATAGGAACGTACCGTATGCAATCTTGAATTCTTGAACAATTGATGAACTCTAATTAGGGTTAATAAGGATCAATGATTAACCCTTTACCATTTTGTTAATCGATCCAAGATACTAACAATAGTGTGTTAGTACCACGTTCTTGTACACACTTACTATTAACGAATTAAAATTAATGCTAGTTAAAGTATACACAAAACAATATATGTTTAAAACAAAACAATAAACAAATCACCAAAGCCCTTTGTATTATTGTTGTTGACGTTACACAGAAAACAAAAGAAAAGAGAACCATAATAATTTCATGCACATGATATATTCATGCATGTTTAACCACATTCTGTGAATATGTCGAGACACAAAAGAAAGAAAATCAAGGCTTTATTATAACGTGTGTACAAGAGATACAAAAATAAATCATTGACTTTGTTTTTACAGGATACAAAACTTAGGGAACAAGTTAGGGCTTGGGTTGGGTTAGAAACCCTTGGCCGATCGGATCTAATAGCCCACAAGGGTTTTAGATCTATCTTGTTCTCTATTTTTATCCTTGGTCCTTATCTTTGTACGTTAGTCAATTTTCGTTAATTACTAACGTTCTTTATTTGTTTTGTGTAATTAATAATTAAATATAACTTTTTATATTAAATTATTATACTTTAATTCTCATACGTAAAGTGTGCAATCCCGCGGTCTCGAGTTCGATTCTAGACATATACATATTAATATTTATCCACAACTCTAACAGGGACCCTATCGGCAAGGGTGATTGCATCTAATAACTTTGGGAGGTTGATGCTTCGAATGTTCAACCAATCAACAATACCTTCTCAAGTGTACAAAGCAATAACACATGTACCAAAAGATATGATGATCTTCTGTCTGAATGGCATCGTCACAAAAAGGCTAGGGCACCAAACACCATCAAAATCAATCCCTCTAATGTTGAGGTTAGCTCTTGGGGAGTTGTGGGTAATCTTTTGTATGCGGGTTCCATGTGAATGTGTTCACTTTCAAAGGAAGGAGTTCCATCTTTTGGGTGGTGATCTCGATGAGGTGGACATATGGACAATGAGATCGAGAACCCTTCCCTTTAACTGTTTAGGACAGGACTGTAGCTTTTTATTTAAAATCTACATAACTAGTTTTGAGTTCCATCTCAAATGTACCGTTATGGTACGTGTGCCCAAAATTTTTGTACCAGTGTGATACATTGGTGATTGGTAAACCGGCTAAAAGTTATTTTTAAGCAAAATGGACCTTTGCGATTTGTTTCTTTTGCAAAATACGTCCCTTGTGATTTCTTTCTTTTGCAAAATAGGTCCCTTGTGATTTTTTTATAAATTACGTCCTTGTCATTTTTAGTCCATGCTGGAAAACTCTTTTAACAAAGTTGCTCTTTGTTTGAAATTTACAAAACTGGTCCCTATGCGATTTACTTTTACTAATTTAGTCTTTGCACGTTTTTCTAACACTTAGGCTTTCACTTTAAAAGTGAAAAACAGCATTAGATATAATAAGGGATAATATAATTTGTGCTACCTAAAAACAATTGCTTATGGAGAGTTTCGCAAAGAAACCTAAAGGTTTTCATGCTATTCAAAAAATAAAAATTCATGCTATTATAAAAACAATATAAAAAATAATTACATTAAGACAAAATTTGCAAAAAAATTGCACAAGGATCATTTTTGTGAACTAACTTGTGGCTTTTTCGAATTTTGCAAATAAGTTGCAAATCTTACGAAGTTCATATTTTAGATTTTTTTAGTAAATAATGGGTATTATTTTTTGAAGTCACAAATTTTGGTATATTTGATTTCCCCTAATTATTACATTTATTTACATTTGAATTGGACGGATTGATTGTGGAAAATGGTGATGACTGGAAAAAATAAAGTGCAGATAGAGAGAAGAGGTTGAAAAAGAGTTTACCAGCAGGGACTAAAATTGCACAAGTGCCTATTTTGGAAAAAAAAAAAAAAGGTAATAATAATAATAATAATAATAATAATAATAATAATAATAATAATAATAATAATAATAATAATAATCATCAAAGGGGCCTATTTTGCAAAAGAAAAAAAAATCGCAAAGGCCTATATTGCTCAAAAAATCACATTTTACCCGGTATTTACCCATGTAACACATTAGTAAAAAATGAAAGTTAACGTACTACAAGTAATGTTTTGAGTATACATAGCATAATGGTAATTTAAGAAAATACGCGTCTATTATATGACTTAAACCCTTGTCTTTAATAGCGGATTTTTGTTAGAAGATACTAACAGGAAGCTAGAACCAGAATTAATCATCTATAGACTAATTAATACGATAATACAACATTCAAACCTTAAAATTATATAATTATTAACTTATTTATGTGATACAAAACCTATTATGCATCAACTTGGATAAAAAGCTTTTTCCCAAAACTAGCAGCAAGATTAACTAAAAAAAAAATCAATAGCTCCACAAGTTGTCACAACCAGAAGCATAGTCCACAGGCGACCGATCATCAATACTCGTCGGCCGTGGTGGACTCACCATCATTCCCTCTGCCATATTCACCAACAAATTCGGCATATCAAAAATCGCCTCTTCATCTATAAACTCATCATTACCCAAAACTACCCCATTACCACCATGGTCAGCTTGGTGTCCATCTTCCCTCTCCATGCACAACTTTATCATGTCAGCCGCTTCCCCAGCCGCGTTCCTTATCAAGGTAGGCTCTGGGGACTCTGGCACTCGATATGATCCAACAAATTCTGGGAAGTTCAAAGAAGCATCGCAACCCCTGAGTGCTAAAGCGGCTACGTCATAAGCGGCTGCAGCCATCTCTGGGGTTGGGTATGTTCCAAGCCATATACGAGAACTTTTACGTGGTTCACGAATCTCTGCTACCCATTTCCCGTTTCGACTACGAATTCCATGTAAGCTAGGGTGTTTCCCCGAGGTGCTCATATATAGTGGTTGTTCGAGCTTGATTTACGGTGTGATGGACATATACAGCCCTTATGCATGTGTGTGTACAAATACAAGGCGAGTGAAGGGCATAAGTGTGTCAAAAGATGATGAGACTGTGGAGATATCGTGTACATGTTGTGTTCACATACATATAGTAGATTTAATTACACTTTTGGTCCTTGTAATGTTCAAAGTTGTGAATCTTCTCTCTCGTGTCCAAACTTCTATGATATCAATGTTTGTACTCGCATTATGCATGGTGGAGCCATTTATCTACCCCTTCGTCGCGCTTATACTCAGGTCCTAGTGACAAACAATTCACAAAGTGGGTCCTTCTCTTTTCGTAAACGTAATCTGCTCCTTTCTCTTCGTCCTCCTTATTTGCAACAAAGAAAGATGGTATATCATCAATATCTAAATCTTCCACATGTTTTAACTTTCCATCTTACAGGGCATCCTATATAATAACCTGAAAATATGAATCGACATTTGAACATAGAATACGGGTATAACTCTAAAGTTTTTAAACATTTGGTTAAATTATGAACATATGCTACAAATAAACTACAAAATAAAAGGTCCATAACTTAAACTATATGAATAGACACATCTATATATTTTAGTTGATATAAAACGTTTAATGAGATCATGGGCCGAATGCATTTTCTATTTTGTATCACACGTGTACAGGTCATATTATGGCCGAATACATTAACATTTCACACAACACAGGCATGACACAACAATTAAACATTTCATACAACAATATCACTTGAAGATATGAACATGATATTTGAATATATGGAGAAGAATAAGTCTTCTTAACCTCCCCATAAGACTCGGCACTTTCACATGTACTTCACCCATTTATTTGAACCGAATATCACATATCATTTCACACACCTAAACCCTAATCAACAAAGGTGGCGGCACAGAAAAGTTCTCTCCATTCGGTTATCAAGAAGAAACTATATGAAGGACTAGGTGGTGCAAAGGAGGCTCAAGACTAGGGTGGTGGATGATCGTGGTGTACCAGGTTTAATGAGGCTGCTTGATTATTTTGGATTCGGTATTAGTGTTGCTCCTTGGTTCCTTGTCTTCTTTCCATTCGATCAGATTTATATGGTGTCTTAGTATTCGTATTCATGTTCGAGCTTGTCACCTCATTCTTGTCCGTCTCGATCAGACCTCAATGAATTCACGTTTGTTTTCGAGTCGATGGTTGTTCACATTTGGCTTTTGCATGGCATGAAGGTATATCTTAAGCCATTTACTTTAACCTGATGTTACTAATGAATATGACATTAAACAATTGGTCATTTGTGAAAGCATGTTATATAGGATTAAACCATAAGTGAGAAAAACCCACTAACAACCATAATGAGGGATCTTTGTGTCTTGAACTAGGTCATATATGGAGTCTAAACTTGAAACGCTAATATATATTAAATGTATAAGTAATGACTTAATCAAACATATTATTAGTTGCCTGTTGTAATGAACTATTGAAATGTATTAAAAATGAGAAACTAGTTATAAAAATGGTGTAATATACGAAGGTAACCAGTATGGATACATATAAAAGTTATAAATGAGTGGCACGTTTGGTTTGGTGTCTCGTGTGTTTCCGTTGCGTCATGGCTACTGGCTAGCATCACTCGTCGGGTATCTCTATATATCTCTCGTGTTTCATTTTTAGTTCGCTACATGTTTATATCTATAAATAAATGGAGATCGGTTATACGTTAATATAAGTAGTTGACTTATGAATTCATGATCTCAAATTTATAACATCTTTCTGTTTTGAAAATAGTATATATTGATACAAAAGTTGGGTGTTCCTAGTTTGGGCTCTTGCTCTCGTATCAATTCGCTCTTAATGCTTGAAACATGCGTACTAAGAAAATAAACAGACACCGTTAGGCTTATCGTGGGATTGTCTCCCACGATTATCCTCCGGCGTGAGAGTAAGTAATCGGTTTTAGGGTTCTCGTAAAGAGTTGAATCGTACCTTTAATGAGAATTATGTCATTCCTTATATAGGTGCAGAATCCTCGTAGGTTTCTTGCTCCTTACTCTTCGCACACGTGGTGCTTATCCGGGTTAAGGATATCTATTCCGTAAATAGAAGATCCTTATCTATGCCCAGGTAGTTTGGTTGGGCTTGGGTCTACGTGAGCCCAATCCCGTTAACAATGCGGCCCAAGTTATAATAGCCCACTCATGGTGGATTTGGTCCTTAGTGATGTTTATCATTTGGGCTCGTGGCCCAAATATAGACTATACGTCATCATGTCCCCCCAGTCTAGTGTGCGGGGCTTATAGCCGCGGATACTAGACTAGGGAGAGCAGCGGTAACCGTGGCGGGAGGAAATTAGAAACTTGCCGCCCAATATGAAGAACTATGTATCTAGTCCAAGATATTTCAAAAAAATGCCTCGGGAAACGGGGAGTGTGTCCACGTACTCCTTGGAAAACGGGAAAAAGTGCATGTACCTTTCGTATTCCAACCACACGTTTTAATGAGTGGGATCCACGTGGCTCACTTCCTAGGGTTTTGGTAACCCTACATAAAACCGCCCCCCTTTTACCAAAAACACACAGTAAAAAGGACACCTCCACTATTTTACATTT
The DNA here is from genome assembly GCA_030686995.1 of Artemisia argyi. Lineage (NCBI taxonomy): Eukaryota > Viridiplantae > Streptophyta > Magnoliopsida > Asterales > Asteraceae > Artemisia > Artemisia argyi. Next base: position 80,242,845 of record CM060693.1, on the reverse strand, counting down.
CTTCCAAGCGTTTTTCAAAGAAATCAACCGTTTCATTAGGTAATCCGCGAAAGCGTGCTCTATTTTTTAGTTTCTTTAAAATGGTTCATCAATTACACGAGTTTCCTTCCGAAATGGACGAGGATGAACTGTGTCAGTTCTCCTCGAATTATTTTATTCCTCTAGACGTGCATCCGGTTGTACCGGAGGCCGATGCGTGCATCGCCGATTTCCCTGAGGGAAAGATAGGGTTGTACACGCGCTTCTTTGAGTATACGAACCAACGTGTACCCATATCCATATTTCTGAGCAATGTGCTCAACCACTACCGCCTACATATTTCCCAGCTGCACTGTATAGGTGCGGCAAAAATATCCAATTTTAAAATAAATTGTCGATTGCTTGCTATTAACCCGACTGTCGACTTATTCCGTGCGTTTTACCGCACAACGTGGTCGCATGGATGGGTATCCTTTGCGAAGCGCGGTGGGCGCCTTCAGTGCTATACAGAGAAGGTGGATTCTCTTAGGGATTGGAGGGAAAAGTTCTTCTGGGTAGATGATAGGGTATTTCCTTCGCCTTTTGAGTTTTATACTCAAGAGACGCTGCCAAGGGATGGGCGCCCCGCACCTGGTTCGTATAGCGTGGCGGATGCGGAGACTATTGATGCCAACCGCGTCCCCATTAACCCTTACCCTGAGGAGTTTTTGGTGCACGTAGGGCTGAGTCGCAACTATTTCCATGGTTCTGACGAGGTGCCGACCTTCATCGATGAGAGCGGCCGGGGTGGGTGTTCATCCCTTATATTTGTTCGCTTCAAATAATGTAAGTGTTTCTGTATGCGCACTTTCAATAACTAATATGTGTTTTGTTATCTGCTCATGTGTTGCGCAGAGATGGATTTGTTCACCGTGGTGAAGCTGGAGAAACCGAAGCAAGTGACCGTTGGTGTGCGTCCGCTGAGGGAGAATGAGCAACCACTTCTAGATGCGACTGCTGGGCATCTGACTGTTTTGGGGCAACCTGCGCCTGAAGATTCACCTCCTCTGCTGGTGACTCCTGTGCAGAGCGTGTCTCCTGCTGGGGAGCCTGCGCTTGTGGAAAGGTTGCAGGCTGAGTCCTTTGACAGCGTGGAAGAATCTAAATCGCAAGGGAGAGGATGATGCCCCTGGTACTTCCAAGAGGAGGCGCCATCTGATCGCAGATGAAGAGTCATCCGCAGAGGATGACACATCCGCCAATGGCGCGGATAAGGAGACTGCAAAGGCTTCTCCACTTCTGTAAGTGATATTCCTTATTCCTCCTTATTCTTTATATATTGATTATTACTTGTCGTAATATGCGCTGACTTTCTTCTTCACTCGTTGTAGTGACCATGCTGCAAAGGATGATACGGCATTTGTGGAGAGTGTGGTCCCTCCTCAGAATGAAAACGTGGAGGAGGGAGTGAAGGTGGCTGGGGAGTTATCTGCGCAGCAGCTATTGGTGGAGCTGGCTGCTGCCGCTGAGCGTCTGACTGAGCGACGCAGTATGTTGGGGAGAGCAGTACCCTCGCTCAGAAGGACGAGGAGATTGCCCTGCTTCGTGCACAAGCGGAGGTAGGGTCCGTCAAGGCGCATGCGGATAAGGTCACTGATGAGAAGTTGACCATGATGGCGAAGTTACAGCATGCGCGCGGGGAGCTGCATCAATTCAGGGCGAACCTTACTTGGGGGGTAAGGTATTTGGAGGAGAAAAAGAATGAGCATTTTGTCCATATTGATGAGTTCCGCCAGCGTATAGAGAAGATGCTGAAGGAGCAGGAGGAGAAGCTGCACGGCCTTAGTATAGAGTATGATGAGGAATTATATCCTCATCTTATGTCTACGATAGCTGAGCGCAGGTACGTTCTTGTATTTTTCTGCAATGTTGCTTCCTTATATGTATTAATTTGTCTCTTTGCTTCTAATGCATCCTTTTTCTGCGTGTGTAGGTGGTTAATCAGTCATGGCTTGCGCCTGGCTGCGATGGGCACCTTAGAGTCTTCGGATGTATTGGAGACCTTTGGGAAGGTGGTTCAGTGCGCCGTGGAGCGTGGCAGGGTACAGGCTATGGAGGAGCTCCATGAAGCTAAGTTGCTGAACGTGGCGCTTGCTGAGGTGCCCGGTTATAATGCCACTGCTTATGACGAGCTGGTGAAGGCTATGGAGGGAATGAAGCTGCTTGATCTTCCCCATATTGCGCGGTTGGAGCGCGATCAGGATTACCCCATAAAGGTAATCATGGAGGGGTTAACCCTGGTCGACACATCTTAGAGGATGCAGAGGCGCAGCCAGACTATTTTCTAAAGCCTGACGAGTCGCAACTGCAGGTTCCCGTTTTTGCACAACCGCGTCATATGTTGACTCCTTTTGTTCTTGAAAAGGAGGTTCCCCTTAAGGAGGTCTTGGAACGGCACGCGGAGAGAGCAGCCAAGAAGAAGGGGGTTAAGGGTAAGGCCATCCTATGCGGTGTGGGCGCTGCGCATATTCCCAGATCAGATGGGGTTCCTGTTAGTGTAGTGACCGTATCGCCTAAGGATGCTTTGCTTTTGAGAAAGCTCCAAGAGGCAGGAAGCTCCGCTGCCCCATAAGATAGTCCTGAGCATCGTCATAGTGTTTAGACGTAGGCGTTTGTAACTTGTATAACAAATTATCTCTTTTGCTTGTTATGGTATCCGTTCGTAAATTGTCATCCTTTATGTAAAAAGGTCAATTGAGATACTCTTTTTTGAAACCTAGGTTTAAATTAAGTGCGTGACTTAAAATAAATCATAAGCATGAAAATAGACTTGCATTTTTTGTGCAAAGTCTTTATGAAATGACCAAGAGTCTTGGCTTATAATTTGCTAAACTTGTACCGTGTACGTAATATTGCGCATCCGTCGTGGGATGCGCATAAAAAACTTACTTCAACGTCTTGAAAGTAAGGCGCCTAGCAAGGATGCGTGATCCAATGTTGATGGGTTTGCAACCCTCTTACTCAACGAGTTAGTTAGTAGGTTTACTCATCCTTTATGCCATCGTGGGTCTTAATTAGTGCATGCACGCCATGTAGGAAAAATATAAAATAACAATATTGACACATATAAGAATGTACGCAATAAAGTAAAATATGTTATGGAGTTAGCTAGAAACCATAACGTTTTATTGATACTTGCAAGTTTTTTTAAAAATAAAAACAATTCCTAATAAAGAAAAGAGAAACAAACAATTATTGGGCACATACTGAAGTGCAAAGTTGTCAGTTTGTGGGCCGTAGCCTTTCCTAGAGATAGCATCTTTCGAGATTGCAGATATTCCAAGTACGCACCCGGTCGTGACCTTCCATATCGCGCAACCTGTATGCACCATTACCTAGCGCATCAGTGACCTCATAAGGTCCTTCCCATTTTGGTCCAAGCTTGCATGTGTCTTCTGCGTGGCTCGCGTCGTAAACGCGGTATACGAAGTCTCCTGGCCTGAAGGAAGTATGTTTGACTTTTGAGTCATAATACTTCTTCATTTTTGCTTTTGCCTTTGCTTCGCGTATAGATGCGCGTTCACGCCTTTCTTCTAGCAAGTCCAAGTCTATGCGCCGCTCCTCGTCATTTGTTGTGACGTTAACCTCTGCTGTTCATATAGTTGGCATCCCTATTTCAGCTGGTATGACGGCTTCTGTCCCATAGACAAGAGAAAATGATGTATCGCCGGTACTGGTTTTGATTGAGGTGTGGTGCGCCCATAAAACATGTGACAACTCGTCCACCCATGTTCCTTTGTGTCTGTAGAGGCGTGCTTTTATCCCTTCACCTAAGCTGCGATTCGCGCGCTCAACTAAGCCATTGGTTTGTGGGTGTTTTACTGAAGCAAAGTGTTGTGTGATGTTTAATTGCGCGCACCAATCTTTGAATGGGTTGTCACAGAATTGTTTCCCATTATCTGATATGATTTCACCTGGTAGCCCAAAGCGACACACAATATTGTCCCACACAAAGCATTTTACCTGGTTGCCAGTGATGTTTACCACTGCTTTTGCCTCAATCCACTTGGTGAAGTAGTCTATGGCTACGATGAGGAATTTTAGTCCTCCTGCTGCAACTGGGAAAGGGCCTGCAATGTCAATGCCCATTTATAGAATGGCCATGGTGAGGTGATGGGGGTTAACTCTTGTTGTGGTTGGCGCGGAATTGGCCTGTGTACTTGGCAATTGCTATATTTTTTTTATCATATCTCGCGCATCGCGATGCATAGTAGGCCAATAATATCCTGACCGTAGAGCGCGCGCCACAACAGACCGTGGTCCTGAGTGCATGCTACATGATCCAGCGTGGATTTCTCGGAGTACGTAATCTGCTTAAAGAGGTCCAACACATCAGAGCCAAGGTTGTAAGAAAGAACGTCGATATAGGATGTTATCACGTAGTTCAAATCGTTGCGTTGTGCGTCGCACTCTTCGAGCGTCCTTAAGATCTTGTGGTAAGATCCCTTTGCCAATGAATTCAATGGTAGGTGTCATCCACATGGGATCTTGTTCTTCTATCACCGTGGATACTTCCATCTCCAAGATTGATTTGTTTTTTAGAGTTTCCACCAATACCTGTTTTGATAGGTGCGCAAAGCTTGTAGATGCAATCTTGCTAAGCGCATCAGCTTTCCTGTTGTCCCCTCTAGGTACTTGTTTGATTGTGAACCTATCAAAGTTCTGAATTAAGGATTTGGTTTTTTCCAGGTATTGGATCATGTGTTCATCCTTGGCTTCATACTCGCCTAACACATGGTTAGCTACTAACCTGGAATCTATGTTTGCTTCTAGGTTGCGTACACCCATTTGAATTGCAATACGTAGTCCAGCGAGTAGGGCTTCGTATTTTGCCTCATTGTTTGTGGCTGTGAATTCGAAACGCAGCGCGTAGGTGAACTCCATTCCTTCTGGATTAGTAAGAATAAGGCCTATGCCTGATCCATCCACGCATGAGGATCCATCTGTGAATAGAATCCAGGGTTCCTGTAGATCTGTTTTGGTTGTTGAAGTTGGACTATCGGTATCTGGCTTTTCAACAATAAAGTCGGCTAATATTTGCCCCTTGATTGCAGTGCGTGGTCTATACGAGATGTTATACTCGCTTAACAACACACTCCACTTTTGTAGCCGTCTTGATGCGTCAGGTTTAGAGATAACTTGTTTGATTGGCTGGTCTCTGATTACAGCTATGGGGTGCGCTTGAAAGTATCTGCGCTGTCTTTTAGCTGCGAACACTAGGGCTAAGACCAGCTTTTCCATGGCGCTGTAGTTAGTCTCTGTCTTCTTCAATGCTTTGCTTACAAAGTATATGGGTGTCTGGACGGAGTTTCTATCTGTCAATAGTACTGCGCTAACTGCCCCGTGGGTTGCAGATAAGTACATGATTAACTCTTCCCCTGGTCGCGGTGCGACAAGTTTGGGGAGTGATGCCAGATGTTGTTTTAGCTGTTGGAAAGCTTCTTCTGCTTCCTCAGTCCAACGAAAGTCTCCCTTTTTGGTGTACTTCGTGAGTGTTTTAAAGAGAGGGAGTGATTTGTCTGCTGACTTAGATAAGAAACGGTTTAGCCCAGCTAGTTTTCCGTTTAATGACTGGACTTCTTTGAGTGTGCGCGGTGAGGGAAGATCGATAACAGCTTTTGTTTTTTCTGGGCAAGGCTTAATACCATCAGGTTCTATTAAGTACTCCAGGAACATGCCTTCTGTTGCACCAAAGGTGCACTTCTTGGGGTTTAACTTCATGTTTATTTTTCCCAATGTTTTGAACATTTCCTCGATGTCGCGCACCAATTCATCCTCTGTGTGGCTCTTGATGACAAGGTCGTCAACGTAGACTTCCAAGTTTCGACCCACTTGTTTTTCGAAAGCCATGTCCACCAATCGCTGGTATGTTGCGCCTGCGTTTTTTAGGCCAAAAGGTATTTTTGTGTAGCAATAGACCCCTTGACTTGTGTAAAAAGCTATTTTTTCTTCATCCTCCACTGCCATCTGGATTTGATGGTACCCTATGATGCGTCTAAGAAGCACTTAAAAGGATATCCGCACAGGGACTCTACTTTCCAGTCGATCTCTAGCAGTGGGTAGCAGTCCTGTGGGCATGCTTTGTTGAGGTCGGTGAAGTCCACGCACATCCTCCAACTGCCATCGCTCTTTTTTTACCATCACTGGGTTAGAGAGCCAGTCGTGATAGTATACTTCGCGCATTATACCTGCGTCTACAAGTTTATGTACTTCTTCCAGAATAGCTTTTGCGCGATCTGGGGCTTGGTCGTGCTTTTTTTGTCGTATTGGGGGATATCCTTGTCGGATTTGTAGCTTGTAGCTTGTGCTCCATGATAGAGCGTGGCACTCCGGTCATGTGCTTTGGTTCCCATGCAAAGATATTCAAGTTCTTTTGCAAGAGTGCGCACACAACTGCTTTACCTTTGTCAGATAAAGATCCTCCAATCGATACTTGTTGGTCTGGGTAATCGGGATGAATAGCGACCTTTAAGTTTGGTGTTTTTTCTGCGCGCAGTTCTGGAATGTTCTCCACCTCACTAGTTACTGCGTTGCATTCTTTGGGTGGTACTGTGGTGTTGTAGAGGGTGACAATTCCTTCTTCCACTGGAAATTTGAGCATCCCATGTGCTGTAGATGGTACAACGCGCATGGATGATATTCCAGGTCTCCCGATGATGCCATTGTATGGTGAGGGGAGACTTGATTACCATGAAATTTATCCATGTTGCTGTTGAGTGTTGTTCATCGCCCACAACTACAAGTAAGCGTAGTTGCCCCATAGGCCATATCTTTTCTGCTGTGAACCCTGTCAGCGACGTTGTGGCTGGTATCAATTGACTTTGTATTTCAAGTCGTAGCCTTTTGAAGCAATGCTCGTATAGGATGTCTGCGGATGCTCCTCCATCAATATACATGCGGCGAATCTCGTGTCCCCCAGTCTGTATCTCAATAGTTAGTGGCTCTACTACTGCGTTGTCCGCAACTAGAGTGGGGAAGGATATCTCCTTTCCTGGAGAGAACTTTTGGCTGACTTTTTATTTTGTCTTGCGTTACCATGACTGTATCATGTAGATGATGTCCGCTTTATCTTTGGGAGGTTCTTTCTTGCCTCCATTCCTTTGCTTATCCTTCCCTTCTTTAATGTTTTTTACGAGGTGAACCATTCTACCCTCCCTTACTAATTTTTCAATTAGTTGTCGTAGCTGGACACACTCGTTGGTTGTATGGCCCTTTTGGCCATGATATGCGCAGTATCCATTCCCTATGCGCTTGTCCTCTGCGGTACGCATTGGTGGAGGTTTTGGGAAGTTTGCGCCTTCTGTTACAAATATTTCCCTCGGAGTCTTAGTGAGAGGGGTATATTTGTCATTATCTCGTCCACTGCGATAATTTTTGCTTCGGTTGCTGCTCTGATCATTGGATTGTCTCCTAGGCTGTTCTTGTTGCCTATAATTTGAGTAGCCTTTTTTGCTGTCCGCAGCGGCTGCTTCTCCTTGTATGAAGGATCTTGTGCGCTTCATTAGCTCATCGAAGGTTTGGGGAACCTTGTCGTTTAGCTTCCGGATGAGTTCTGGGTTATTAATCCCATTCATGAACCCTGAAATTTTTAGGACTTCAGGACACGCTTTTACGTGTATACACTCATCTTTAAAGCATTCCATATAAGCGCTGGTTGATTCCCCTTGGCGCTGTTTTACTCTGGCTAGTTCAACAGGGTTTTTAGCGCACTTCTTTCTTTGGGTGAAGTTTAAGCGGAATGCTTTTCGCAATTCTTCAAACCTGCCCATGCTTCTTCGTGGAAGCTTACTAAACCACGTGCGCGCATTCCCTACTAAGGTAGAGTTAAACATATGGCACCACACAGGTTGTGGCCAATTTTCGATAGTAGCAGCTGATTCAAAAATTTTGAGGTGGTCATCCGGATCACCTGTTCCATCATATGTTTTGACATTAGTGGGCATGCGCCTTCTCTTATCATCAGAGTAATCACTGATGCGTCATGTGAATGCATCAACTTTCTGGCGACGCCATGGAAGAGACATGTCTTCGTCTTCTTCCTCGCGACGTCTTCCTCTAGACTTCTAGTGTCCTGTTTCCTTATCCTCGTTGTCCGAGGAGTCGTTGGAGGTAGAGTAACCTCTTCTGCGGCACTTGCGCCGACTTCCTTCAGAGGAAGAGCTTGAGGGGCTTTCACTTGGGGATATTCTCCTCCCTAATCTGTCATGAATTCTTTTGCTCCCAGACCTGTAGGAACCTTCGCTTGGTGAATGTTGAGGTCCTAATCTGTCTTGTATCCCTCGACTACCAAGTCTGGAATGAACATTGGTGCGCCTCTCGCCGTCTTCATATTCCTCTGAATATTGTGATTTAGATGTCGTACCCAGCCTATCATGGATAGTGGTACGTCTTTCATTATTTTCGCGTCGTCCTCGTAGGTGGCGCGGTGGTGATACTTCGCGTTCAGGACCAAAGTTGAGTCGGGCTTGCAGGCTCGTACTTGACCTTCTCCTTGCTTCTTCTTGCATGAGGGCGGTTAAAGTTTTGTAATTTTGGGATACAAAATTACTCAACGTTAGGTCAGGTGCGTCCTCATTTGCTGCAAGAATATATGCCTCAGTGTTGGGCACCCTATCTCGGTTAGGCCCACCAGGCAGCACAGTGTTGTCCACTATAGGTGCCGTTTGGTGGGGAGTATTGAAGAGGGTGCGCTGAAGTTCTTCAACACTCGGGACTGCGGTGGTGGCTTGGGTAGTCCTTACAGGCAATTCTACCACTGGGAGAGGTAGGGTTGGTCCCGTTTCTTGGTGACCAGGCGCACTGGTTGTCCCAGAAGCCTACCTAGGGGTCGAATCTTGTTGATTCTTCCTCTGGGGGTCACGTGTTTTTTCCAACTGCGGAGTCCGCTGGCTTGAATTTTTATTCTTCGTCATTCTAGTTCCTTAGTTCTTAGTGTAGGTCCCACGGATGGCGCCACTTGTTGATACAAAAGTTGGGCGTTCCTAGTTTGGGCTCTTGCTCTCGTACCAATTCGCTTTTAATGCTTGAAACCTGCGCACTAAGAAAATAAACAGACACCGTTAGGCTTATCGTGGGATTGTCTCCCACAATTACCCTCCGGCGTGAGAGTAAGTAATCGGTTTTAGGGTTCTCGTAAAGAGTTTTAGGGTTTGTGAATCGTACCTTTAATGAGAATTATGTCATTCCTTATATAGGTGCAAAATCCTCGTAGGTTTCTTGCTCCTTACTCTTCGCACACGTGGTGCTTATCCGGGTTAAGGATATCTATTCCGTAAATAGAAGATCCTTATCTATGCCCGGGTAGTTTGGTTGGGCTTGGGTCTACGTGAGCCCAATCCTATTAACAATGCGGCCCAAGTTATAATAGCCCACTCATGGTGGATTTGGGCCTTAGTGATGTTTATCATTTGGGCTCGTGGCCCAAATATAGACTATACGTCATCAATATACACGAATGAGATACAAGTTGCATATAATTTTGGATGGCATAATTGTGATTGTGTGGTTTGCATGTATATGCGTATGTATTATATATATATATATATATATATATATATATATATATATATATATATATATATATATATATATATATATATATATATATATATATATATATATATATAAAAGAGTGGAATTGTTGCATGCATTGTACATATATATATACACGTTTAAATGGAACATGGATATGGGAATATTGTGGTCTTGTGTCACTTTGTAACATGCATGGTGTATGTGTGGATTTATGATACATGTTGTGTGAGTCGTGCGGGTATGCACGTGAATATTGTATTTTAGTCGTCGCGGTCAAAACTAATATCGAGAGTATGTTTAAATAAATTATGAACGAGGGAGTTCTAAAATTGTCATTTGGTTTTAATTTATAATATAAACCCCAAAGTTAATTATTTGACATTTTAAACACTAAACTTTGATAAATTACATTTATGGTCCAAAACTATGATATTGGTCATTTTAACCCTTAAATATTATTTAATTGTCAAATATAACCTTAAAGTGTTAAATTACTAATTCGAGAAACTTACTAAATCAGGAAACTTACTAAATATGGAAATTGGCTAATTCATGAAAGTTACTAAAAATGGAAAGTTACTATAAATAGAAAGAAGCCTAAAATGAGTAATATGATTTAAAATGAGCTTATTAATAATAAGACGATCATTAATTCGTGTAGATTCGTTGAAGAAGGAGTAACTTCCGATCTTTATGTCTTCTGATGTGTTTGCACTTGCGGTTTAAGGTACAGATATTCTTCCCTTTTCAGTAGGGACTTCTCATGACTTTCTTTCGATCCTTGACACTGCTAAGATTCCCTTCAGTATGCCATTGCTGTGTTCCCCATTTGATATGATTGATATGATCCATTTGATATGATTCGTTGATATGATCTATTTGCTATGAGCGTTGCTATGTACCTCTGATTTGATTCTGATTTGCTATCCACTTTGATTATGATTATGTGATTGCGAGATTCTGTTATATCATGCTCTAGGAGCATTCTGTTCTATCATGCTCTGGGAGCATTTTGTTATGGATAGCCTTGCTTTGTTTGTTCTGATATGTTCTGTTCTGATGCCCGAGTTTTTAATCTACTCATGGAGGTACCATGGGCGTGTCATTGAGGCACCAATGGCATGACACTATCTGGGGCGGTGTGATTAGTCCCCGACGTCCCCGTCTGATTATGATATGATATGAGATCTCTTGGCCACTTTGTATATGATTTGTTTGGGGGGGGGGGGGGGCGTATGGATGCATCCTAGGATTTTTTTTGATATGATATGATATGATACGATTTGGTTTGGTGACTGGTTGTACGTGCCTTGTACCCCTTTCACATCTGGTACTTGGAGGTCGCCCCTCTATGTACACCCTATGAATTGACGGATATGTGATTATGTGATTTGAGATCTATTCGAGTGTCTCGGGTAGGTCGGCTCGTGGCTTTCCTATGTTCTTTGTGTCTATTCGAGTGTCTCGGGTAGACAAGCCTTTGTTCTAGCTGCTCATATGATTCTGGTTACTATATGATTCATATTATCACTTGATTCTTCATATTTCTTTATTCATTTGACTTATTATATTTGTTCAGTTATCGTTGATCTCTTATGCATTTGACAGATGATATTCATTTCAGCAGGAGCTTATGAGATCTATTCGAGTGTCTCGGGTAGGTCGGCTCGTGGCTTTCCTATGTTCTTTGTGTCTATTCGAGTGTCTCGGGTAGACAAGCCTTTGTTCTAGCTGCTCATGTGATTCTGATTACTATATGATTCATATTATCACTTGATTTTTCATATTTCTTTATTCATTTGACTTATTATATTTGTTCAGTTATCGTTGATCTCTTATGCATTTGACAGATGATATTCATTTCAGCAGGAGCTTATGATTTCCTTTTCCTATACTTATCTATGTTTCGATTATCCGTTTTGTTATATATCTATTCACTGGGCTTTTTAAGCTCAGCCGCATTTCTTTTCCTGCGGCAGATTTTAGGTTGGAAGCTGGGTTTGAGTGAAGAGTGCATAGGAGCGCTTAGTGGACCAGCCTGATGATTAGACACCCATTTGCTCTGGATTAGACTTGGATTTGGATTCAGTTAGATTAGTTTGGTTTTGTATTTCAGTTTTGGAACTCATTTTGTATAGAGTTAGTATTTCTTTATTATCTTAGAATACCTTTGTAACTGTTATGTTTATAAGTCTTCCGCTTGCGTTTGTATGTTCTGATGGACACCATAATGTGGCATTTTAACCCATGTCGGGTTGGGGTGTTACATCCTATATGTGACTTTATCTATTGTAACACCCCCAAAATCATCACGTCAGCGGAAGACTTAAAATGTCAGCGGAAGACTTTTTGGGTGTTACTTCGAGGATCTTTTTCACAATCATAGAAAACGACGCTTTAAAGTTTAATTCATTCAAAATACCAAATACTTGAAATATCAAGATGTTTCATAGTTTAAACAACAAATTTATTTGAAATGTGTCAAAACGTTTATTTAAGCCCATGCCGGGTTACAAGCCCACTCTGTGCCTTCAAGTTCCTTCTCGTTTAATTACCTGAGATAAACACATGCTAAAAGTGTCAACACAAAGGTTGGTAAGTTCATAGAGTTTATAGTTTCGAATATCGATTTCCAAAATCAAAGAGTTTACAAGTTCACAGTGTTTATAATAAGAGTTGATTATCCAATTAAAGTGTGAGAAAATCCATAGTGTTCATAGTTTAAATCGTTGATTTATCAAAATCAGAAAATGAGTGATTTCCTTATTACTTCAAAAATAGTCCGTTGGTTGGTCCTTCACCGGGTCAACACCAAAATAGTAGTTTGTTTGACCTAACCGGGTCAACACCAAAATAGTTTGTTCGTTTGCCAATTATTAATAGTTTTCCTGCTATATAGTGAGCACAATCTCATAGTTTAATAAAACAGTGGGCTACAGCATTGTACACCCCAAACATCAGTCGTTGTAATACTGTATCATGACTACAGTACTACCGTTCTATTGCTCTAAGCTCATGACACTCAACGATTAACAGGCATCAAAATTATCCATAATAATGATGTAAAACAGTGGCCCTCGGGATAGGTATTTACCAGTAACCTATGAAATCAAATAGCGTGCATTTGGTGGCTTTCCTCTAGCGACCAAATGGGGATTGTCAATCCCTAATAGATCTATTCACAACTACTTACGCTCACCCTTTGGGTGATTAAGGTGCATGAACGAGGGACTTTTGGTAATCGGTACTTAGGCAATAGAGATCAAATATAGCATACCATTGAAAAATCACTTGTAATCATGTCTATAGCAGGTATTTCCTTATGAGATATAATAATGTGTAAACCAGTAAAGTTTATATGAAATACAGTCATGTATTTAATTAATGAATACTTGTAAAAGTAAAAAACAGTAGTTAAGCATGCATCTCCCCCAAAAACGTTTATAAATCATTGTAAAACAAGTAAGAGTAGGGGCTATGACTCACCTTAGTAGTACAGTAGTAGTGGTAGTAACATAATCTCAACGATGCAAGGCAACGGCTTCACACACAACCTAAAATATATGGTATGTTTTAGTTGATAGTCTAAATCTAGTTTTATCGCGAATATTAGTCATTCAGTTGTGATTAAAACTCATGTTCGTTTAAATGCTTGAAGTTCAAGAACAAAGTTATATATACATATAACTTGTGAGTGTAATGATCGATGATCGATGTGCGATGGAAAATTATCAAGAATAAGTCAAAGTATGTAGACGATGTTTTATGATGTTAGTTTTAAAAGAAAAGAAATAAACGTATCGTTATATATATATCGTTAAAATTAATTATAGTTATGCGAATATTTATATCGTATATATATATAAGTTACATTTATAAGAGTTTTATACTAAACATGTGTATTTATATATAAAATATTAATATTATTTTTTTTATAAAATAATATTACAGAAAATCCCTTCAAGTTTTACAATTGTTACCTTTTTAACCTTAACGGCATAAATTTGTACACCGTTAGTCCAAAGTTAAATGTTATTATATTTTAAGTCCAATAGTATTCTTATTAGCATTTAATACCTCCAAGTTTTAATAATTTCAGTTTCTAACTCAGAAAATCAGTTTTGACAGTTTTGATCCTAAGTTTCCAAAATTTACACTTTTAGTCCCTTATTTATAAAATTTTGCAAATTAAGTCCAAATTTCACCAAATTAAAAGTTTAACATTTTTATTTTCTAAATAAGCTCAAAACATTCCTAATAGCTTATTCCAACAACTTATTAACTTAAAAATCCATTATTTCCAATAATTGGGCTTAACGAGTGCAATATTGAAGGCCCATTAACATTTTACGATCCAAAAGGTTTGGGGGAACACTAGACCTACCTTAGTCCATCATTTTAAGTTATAAAAACATTTTAAAAGAGCTTTTACCATCAGCTTATTTTATAAGCTTAAAAACAGCTTATTGGGCTTTTCAGGCCCAATGTTAACTTATTTTTATTTGAAAATCCTGTCTAAAGCTCGATCACTTTGGCTTTTGAAAAAGATTCATATGAGCTTATTAGATTAAATATTTTTCGTGTCCTGTTTGCTAGCCATGTCAACAATGAGGTCAAGTTTTAAAATGAACGTGTTATGTGTCGAAATTTGGAATTAACGAGGCCAAGTAAGTGACCAAAATCAATTCTGAAAATAGTTTTCTTAGTCAAAAATATTCTAAGTGTTTTCATAAAAACGAAAAGTGCCCAACTGACTTCTAAAGGTGTCAAATTAAGTTATATAAACGTTATCTTGAGATTCAAATCTTTGTGGCTTTCGATTGTTAGCATATTAGACATCTCAAATGTCAAATAAAATATGTGTGTTACGTTTAATATTTGTGAATAATATGTGTCAAGTGTTAGCGCAAAACTGAAAATGATAAAACTTGTATATATTGAAAGAGATGAAAAATAGGTCTCACCTCACCTCAAAGGGTGGGTCAAAATGCGAATAGGGAGCGAGCTGGAACAAATGGTGATTGTGGTTCGATACATGACCCACCAAGGTTGCAAGACGAGCAAAACGTGGTACTCTTGACTCCCTTCGACGCCTCGTACAATGGGCAAAAGGTTCGTCCCAAATTAACTTGTAATCTTTACGTAAAATAGATTTGTGGTATGTTTGCGTGTGTGTTTTGTACTGAGGTCACAAGGTAAGTTTTATAGGAGGCTGTAGAGTGTATGAACACTGCCAAGTTCACGTGAGAATGGAGAGTTCGATTGAAAGATTTCATGTTGCCTCCTTTTCTACCCAATCGAAGCATTACAAAGCGAATAATGACAAAGAAGGTGTGAGACATGTAACTGAATGTTCCTGACATTTCTGACAGTTATATTACGTGTATGGGTGGTTTGTAGGGATTGGGGATCAAGGGTGGCTCGTAAGAATGCTTATGACACGTTTGGGTGAAATTTCCAAAGGGTTTGTTTCAAGGTTTGCTTGGGTCGTTTCTAAGGCAGTAAACGAGTGAGGGAGGGTACATCTTTTACCATTCGTGATTCTCGCGTACTAGGTGGAACGAGACATGTAAAAATATATGGGTGTTATATGTCGAAATCGCAAGAAAATGAGGTGTTTTGGAGCTGGGTCGCGACAGGTAAACAAAAGAAACAAAATAAATAAAGGGCGCTTGGGCTAGCCTGCTGGGCTGTTTTGATGGATCAGGCCGAAAAACGAAATAAGGAAAATAATTAATTAAGGGTGAGATCAGGTCGTATTTTATAGATAACAGCCTGGAATTGCGTTTTTGGTTCTAAATCTCGCGAGTCTAGACGTAAAACATTATTTCGGACAACTTTCGTGTTTTACACTTTTCCTGGTTCAGACCAGAAGGGCCTTAAATTTAGGATTTAAATTCGTTACAGAAAGTTGGTGGTTTATTAGAATTTATACGAAGTGTTATTACTATTTGTGTTAATTTGAGATTGTGTAAGGTGCCTTAACTTGATCAATATTCTAGTATAGCAATTATATTTAAAAGTTGATAACAATTGTCTTTCATAGTTCTTAGAAGCATGGAAACTAGAGTTGTTAAATAAAAGGGATATGTCGTGTGTAAAAATTAAAATAAACTGAGCTAAAGCAAACATGTACTTGTGACTTGTAAATATAATAGTTAGAGGTGTGGTTGTTCAAAGTATCGTGTCGAGGTCCAAAATATTAGTGAGCAATCTCGGGAATTTTCGTAGGCTTCGGAAATATATAAATATTGTACGGTAAATATACGAAACGTATATTTATAAAATATAAATGTTTTAAATATATTATATTATTCGCGATATTAATAAACTATCAATGTTGTGTGTAAGCATCGTTCCTAGGCAAATGGTCAATCATAATTGTCGTAGTGATTCACATAATAAGTCATGTATAAAAAAAATGTTCCTCGTAAAAATGGTATTTAATTCACGTAATATCCTTTTATTCAATTATTGATATTTACTAATCGTATGGGAAAAATTACGGGAGGTTACATCTATTCCATCCGTAAGTTGAACTGTTGATCATAAACTAACCTCGATGTTTCCACAAATGGTTTTCCTAGTACAATTTCACACAAGTAAGCATCTATGATACTCCTAACATCCTCTAAATTCATAAAGTCGCAAATATAGGTAAAATTCCTTACGAAAATGTGCAAGCCTCTAACTCAACCAACAAAATTGCTAAATCGCTTATGGTTGTAAGAGTCTTTCCTAGGCTCTAGTTGCTCATTCATAATCCAATTATAGTAAAGCCTAGACATCACATTCATCAGTGATTTTAAGTCAATCTAGGTCTGCTCTCTATAGGAGTGATCGCGCTCCTGTCTCAACTTCTTCCAGTAACTTGGCTTCTGGAGCTGGTCTTATTGTTTCAGCTGGAACAATGCATCTCCCCCATGGGCTGCTCTTTCAATGGGGCTGGAATAGAAACCCACTCACTCCTGTTGAGATTGAAGAACTCACACACCTTCTCCTCAATAATGAAATCGATAAATGTGTTTGCATTTTTAACAAATCTAAAACCTTAACTGTCAAAGGAATGCGGGTCTACATCTCCAAGGCTAACCATCCTTCTACCATAATTCCATCTTGTTGGAAAAAATACCTACCCTCTAAAGTCAATATCTCTTCATGGCGTATAATAAACCGAAGGCTTCCAACTCGGCTAAATCTTGATAAAAAGGTGTAGACTTACACTCTGTCCGCTGCCCCATTTGTAATGATGATCTTGAATGCGAAAACCATATTTTTGTTAAGTGTACTGTTGCAAAGGATACATGGTTAGCGATCCTTAAATGGTGGGGTATACACAATCTCAACATTTCGAGCCTCAACGACGCAATTGAGCTAGCAGACCGAGCCCCTCTTAATATAAAGCACAAGAGGTACTTTGATGTGGTTGTTCAATCGACTCTTTGGGTCCTCTGGACTCATAGAAATGAAACAGTATTTGCGTCCAAGAAGCCAAGTAAAAACCTTATTCTCAACAACATTAAGCTTTTTTCATTCACTTGGATTTGCTCAAGATCAAAGTTGCCTTCTTTTAGTTGGGTAGATTGGTTTAATAACCTTTGTAATGCTTTATCTCCTACATTGTAATCTTTGTGTGCCTTATCCTAGTCCCTTGCTAGGCGGGTTTTTTTATATAATCTCAAATCTTTATCTTTAAAAAAAAGTAACCAGTCATGCAGGGTATCTTGATATTCCTACGGTTACCCCTATTGATCCAAGGTCTTTTTCTCACGGAAGAAGGACATAGGTTCTTTAATAGGTCCTTGGTGGGAAATAGATTTCTAAATGTGTCCCTATCATCCTTTTATTCTAATTGATGAGTGTCTAACTACTCATCATTTTATACTAATCTGAGCTGCCAAAACATACAAAAACACTCAAATATGTATCAAAATACTTAAAATATCTTAAATGTGTGTTTTATATGTTTCAAATGCAAAATATGCAAAAACAGATGAAAAACGTACAAAGTTTGCATAATTGGCAGTTTCAGTCCTTCAAGTTTCATAAATTGGCAAAACTAGTCCCTGATTATTCTAAAACCTTGAAAAAGTCATCAAAGGACCTTTTTAATCATAAAGTTACATATTTAGTCCTTTGGTGCAAAGTTTCATAAAATTACAAGTTTAGTCCCTCAGCTTTGGAAATTAACATAAATGGTCCCTGGGATGTAAAAACTTTGAGAAATTCAATTTTGGTCCTTGTACTAATAATATTTTGCAGGAATGGTCCTTGGTGTGAAGTTTGGTGAAATTACATAATTGGTCCCTCAAGTTTGGCAGTTTGTCAGTTTTAGTCCCCGGGTATTTAAAAAATTAAAAAATATCAAAAATGCCCTTGTACTATTCACATGTGACAATTTAGACCCTTATGATAAACTTTGGAAAATTACACAACAGCCCCTCAACTTTCACGAAATTACAAAATTGGTCCTTGTGTAATTACTAAAACCAACCGGACCCTATGTTTTATTATATACCCAAAACCAATCCAAACTAATACCCCAGCCCACCCACCTATTCCCAAGGCCCAAAGTTACAAGCCCAGTCCACCCTTAATAATATAAACGGGGTCAACCCCCGTTTGACCAAACCACCTTTCACCTCCTTTCCTCTCCCACCTGTCCCTCCACCTCACACGTACTCCTAAACGCATTTAAACCTCTAAAACCCTCCCCACGTTAACTACAGTACCCAAAGACCCTTTGGCGCCAAGTTTATATTTTAAACGGTGGAGATGACTCAGACCAATCCAACGGCTGGGGAATGGTGGGAAATGTCAAGGTGGGTCCCACAAACTCAGAAATTGGCTACAAAAGGGAAAAGGAAGCAGAAGTGAAGAGTATTAGTGTAGTCTTAGTTTAAATTAGTCGTAGGTAGTGTAAACCTCAATCTTAGTTGTAATTTCAATTAAAATAGTTTGTACTCAGTCAATTTCATGTACCTTAATCTTTAATTCAACTTAATTTCAAGTTTCAGTTGCTATCTCAGTCTATGCAGTTTCTTTATATTTCAAAAATCTCAAATAGTCTTTGTGTTGTTTCTAGTTGTTATTTTGGTTATATTAAGTTAACTTAAGCTTTGACAAAGCTCAATTAAGCTTTTATATACCTTACTTATCCGTTTAGTTCATAAAAGAAAAAAATAAGAAAAATATCAAATAAATAAGTAAAAGTATAAAAAAGTTCATTGTGGAAGATTAGAAGCTGAAGCATGATGAAAGATGAATGATTTCTGGTTTAGAACCTTTTGGGAGGTGATAGGATTGGTTACATGTTCATGGTTCTTTGGTTCTCAGTTCCAACTCCATTGTAAGTCACAGTTGTAATTTTTATGTTTCATTAGAGAATAGCTTATAATCTATTTTTACATGTTCATTTAAGTTCATTATATCATATTAGAACCTTGGTAATCAGTTTCATTGGCAGATTCATTGAAATCTTTGATAATCACTTGACAAGTGAAGTTTAAAGAGGTGTTTGGATAAGCTGTGTTCACTGTATTACAAGGGTTACTTGTTGTTACTTCTGGTTCAAATAGGTTACTTAGGTCCCAAATAGAATAGTTCAACTCAGTAGTTAAGTGGAATAACAATAAATAGTCAAAATCATCATTGATCACCCCTCACAGTTAACTGTGAGGGATTTGTGATACACAAACCATCAATTTAGCTTATAAGTTGTAACTTTAGCTTAATTTAGGATAATTATAGCTTACATTAACTTATTTAGTCAGTAGGATCAATTAGAATCTCATATAAGTCAACTTAGGGGTTTAAACTCAAAAAGTCAAATTGCTCATCTAAGTTTTTTCCCAAAACTCCCAGATTTGTTTAGAATTTAGGAGTAGGTTTGAGGACTTGAAATTTGTTCCTACTTGTAGTCTACCAGCTCATATTTAAGTTCCCACAAGTTTTACGTTTTTGTGATTTTTACCCTGGGCCCCACAGACCCACAAAGTCACTTGCAGGGCAAAGGGTTCCCCTGTGCACCAAATACTCAGTCCATCACCACCACTTTGGTGGTGATTTGTCACCACCACAGTGGGCCCCAGACCTCTAATCTTGTACCATTGAACCCCCTCCTAGTAGACTCTTAGTGTTGACCTTTTGTTTGACCTGAACCTCAGTGGACCCCACTTGAAATAAGCCCTCAAGTTTGTCCCCATTCTGTGTTGTAATTGAGTTTTGGAATAGCTTAATTTTGCTTATCAGCTTATCTACTGAGCTTATTTGGAAATTTCTAGCTTAGACAAGTCCAATACACTTATTAGAACCAGAAAATACCAAGGTGGGTCCCACATAAGCTCATTTGAGCTTATTTCCTATTTCAGTCAACAAAAGTCAACTGTGGAAGTAATAAGCTTCCACAGTGCTTATTATTAGCTTATAGAAATATTGTTTTTACAAAAGTTGTCTAATTTTATGCATAATTTAGTTTTATAAAAGAAAATTCCAGAAAAGACAATATAAAAATAAGTGATAGTTTCTATTTAATATAATTTAATTTTAATTTTCATTTTTAGATTTTTATTAAGTAAGTTGTGTTTTTTATATTTTTATTAATTTCCTTTTAGGTTAAAATAATTTTTATAATTTTCTCAGATTTTTATTTTGTAATTTAGTATTTATTATAATTAAAATTAGTTTTTATTGAAGATGAGGAGTTAATCATGATTTTCATCATGACTTTCTTTCTTTTCTTCATATATCCCGTGGCTTATCCTGTTCTTCACTCTTTCGGGAGTGAGGATATAATATTTGACCCCGGCATTCTCATTTATAAATTATGA
Source organism: Artemisia argyi (assembly GCA_030686995.1). Lineage (NCBI taxonomy): Eukaryota > Viridiplantae > Streptophyta > Magnoliopsida > Asterales > Asteraceae > Artemisia > Artemisia argyi. Next base: position 80,222,464 of record CM060693.1, on the reverse strand, counting down.
GCCGGATACTTATCTCATCGGTGTGGAACTTTCACGTGCTTCAAATGTTTATCCGATGTAGATTGTCTCTTCCATTTGTTTCCCCATGGACAAATAAATTCGGGGTCGAGTCAAGCTAGCGACTCGAAAATCAAAAACAGTAGCATGTACATAGGTTTTCACCCATGTTTCACCCTAGTGTGGGGGAGATGCCCCACATGTTGTATATATATATATATATATATATATATATATATATATATATATATATATATATATATATATATATATATATATATATATATATATATATATCTAAAAAAAATGTAAATATAGTGATAGCTTCTATTTAAGAAGTTTTATCTAAAAAAAATAATAATTGTATGTATATACATCTTAAATAAAGGCTAAGGAATATTTTCTTCTTACGTTCTAAGTGTTGGTTTAACACCCGGTACTTTGAATATTGAGGACAATATTCAGTTCTAAGTGTGGGGGGAGATTCGTTATTCTAACGAATTTAAACACATATTCTATCAAGAACCCCCATTTTTGCCAAAATTTTAAAATTTTTTCTCACTTAGAACGCAATAAATGGTTATCAATCCGCAATGTCTAACCCACATAAGGATTGGCTAATCCAGGAGCAAACGGTTCTTGGTAAAGATAACTCAAACCCGTTTATGGCTTGCAATTTGCCCAAAATTGTATGGTACCTCAACTCGCCATATCCTAAAAAGCGAATGAGTTGGCTAGCCCGCAAGATTATGGCTTGTGGTAAAGGCAGTGGAAAAACCATAATTGGTAATCAGCTCACCAAGATGTTGACTATTCCATCAAGAGTTGGCTAGTCCAGAAGCAAACGGCTTTTGGTAAAGACAAATCAAATCCGTTGACAGCTGGTTATTTGCTCAAAATCACACGGTTATCAGGTGTACCACAGTTCTCACACTTGGCTACTCCAGAAGTGATGGCTTTTGGTAAAGAGTTTTTCAAATCCATTAAGTTTTTCTCAAAAGATTGCTAGGGACTAGCAATAGCTTAGTGTGGGGGATTGATGAGTGTCTAAATACTCATCATTTTATACTAATCTGAGCTGCCAAAACATACAAAAACACTCAAATATGTATCAAAATACTTAAAATATCTTAAATGTGTGTTTTATATGTTTCAAATGCAAAATATGCAAAAACAGATGAAAAACGTACAAAGTTTTCATAATTGGCAGTTTCAGTCCCTCAAGTTTCATAAATTGGCAAAACTAGTCGCTGATTATTCTAAAAACTTGAAAAAGTCATCAAAGGACCTTTTTAATCATAAAGTTACATATTTAGTCCTTTGGTGCAAAGTTTCATAAAATTACAAGTTTAGTCCCTCAACTTTGGAAATTAACATAAATGGTCCCTGGGATGTAAAAACTTTGAGAAATTCAATTTTGGTCCTTGTACTAATAATCTTTTGCAGGAATGGTCCTTGGTGTGAAGTTTGGTGAAATTACATAATTGGTCCCTAAAGTTTGGCAGTTTGTCAGTTTTAGTCCCCGGGTATTTAAAAAATTAGAAAATATCAAAAATGCCCTTGTACTATTCACATGTGACAATTTAGACCCTTATGATAAACTTTGGAAAATTACACAACAGCCCCTCAACTTTCACGAAATTACAAAATTGGTCCTTGTGTAATTACTAAAACCAACCGGACCCTATGTTTTATTATATACCCAAAACCAATCCAAACTAATACCCCAGCCCACCCACCTATTCCCAAGGCCCAAAGTTACAAGCCCGGTCCACCCTTAATAATATAAACGGGGTCAACCCCCGTTTGACCAAACCACCTTTCACCTCCTTTCCTCTCCCACCTGTCCCTCCACCTCACACGTACTCCCAAACGCATTTAAACCTCTAAAACCCTCCCCACGTTAACTACAGTACCCAAAGACCCTTTGGCGCCAAGTTTATATTTTAAACGGTGGAGATGACTCAGACCAATCCAACGGCTGGGGAATGGTGGGAAATGTCAAGGTGGGTCCCACAAACTCAGAAATTGGCTACAAAAGGGAAAAGGAAGCAGAAGTGAAGAGTATTAGTGTAGTCTTAGTTTAAATTAGTCGTAGGTAGTGTAAACCTCAATCTTAGTTGTAATTTCAATTAAAATAGTTTGTACTCAGTCAATTTCATGTACCTTAATCTTTAATTCAACTTAATTTCAAGTTTCAGTTGCTATCTCAGTCTATGCAGTTTCTTTATATTTCAAAAATCTCAAATAGTCTTTGTGTTGTTTCTAGTTGTTATTTTGGTTATATTAAGTTAACTTAAGCTTTGACAAAGCTCAATTAAGCTTTTATATACCTTACTTATCCGTTTAGTTCATAAAAGAAAAAAATAAGAAAAATATCAAATAAATAAGTAAAAATATAAAAAAGTTCATTGTGGAAGATTAGAAGCTGAAGCATGATGAAAGATGAATGATTTCTGGTTTAGAACCTTTTGGGAGGTGATAGGATTGGTTACATGTTCATGGTTCTTTGGTTCTCAGTTCCAACTCCATTGTAAGTCACAGTTGTAATTTTTATGTTTCATTAGAGAATAGCTTATAATCTGTTTTTACATGTTCATTTAAGTTCATTATATCATATTAGAACCTTGGTAATCAGTTTCATTGGCAGATTCATTGAAATCTTTGATAATCACTTGACAAGTGAAGTTTAAAGAGGTGTTTGGATAAGCTGTGTTCACTGTATTACAAGGGTTACTTGTTGTTACTTCTGGTTCAAATAGGTTACTTAGGTCCCAAATAGAATAGTTCAACTCAGTAGTTAAGTGGAATAACAATAAATAGTCAAAATCATCATTGATCACCCCTCACAGTTAACTGTGAGGGATTTGTGATACACAAACCATCAATTTAGCTTATAAGTTGTAACTTTAGCTTAATTTAGGATAATTATAGCTTACATTAACTTATTTAGTCAGTAGGATCAATTAGAATCTCATATAAGTCAACTTAGGGGTTTAAACTCAAAAAGTCAAATTGCTCATCTAAGTTTTTTCCCAAAACTCCCAGATTTGTTTAGAATTTAGGAGTAGGTTTGAGGACTTGAAATTTGTTCCTACTTGTAGTCTACCAGCTCATATTTAAGTTCCCACAAGTTTTACGTTTTTGTGATTTTTACCCTGGGCCCCACAGACCCACAAAGTCACTTGCAGGGCAAAGGGTTCCCCTGTGCACCAGATACTCAGTCCATCACCACCACTTTGGTGGTGATTTGTCACCACCACAGTGGGCCCCAGACCTCTAATCTTGTACCATTGAACCCCCTCCTAGTAGACTCTTAGTGTTGACCTTTTGTTTGACCTGAACCTCAGTGGACCCCACTTGAAATAAGCCCTCAAGTTTGTCCCCATTCTGTGTTGTAATTGAGTTTTGGAATAGCTTAATTTTGCTTATCAGCTTATCTACTGAGCTTATTTGGAAATTTCTAGCTTAGACAAGTCCAATACACTTATTAGAACCAGAAAATACCAAGGTGGGTCCCACATAAGCTCATTTGAGCTTATTTCCTATTTCAGTCAACAAAAGTCAACTGTGGAAGTAATAAGCTTCCACAGTGCTTATTATTAGCTTATAGAAATATTGTTTTTACAAAAGTTGTCTATTTTTATGCATAATTTAGTTTTATAAAAGAAAATTCCAGAAAAGACAATATAAAAATAAGTGATAGTTTCTATTTAATATAATTTAATTTTCATTTTCATTTTTAGATTTTTATTAAGTAAGTTGTGTTTTTTATATTTTTATTAATTTCCTTTTAGGTTAAAATAATTTTTATAATTTTCTCAGATTTTTATTTTGTAATTTAGTATTTATTATAATTAAAATTAGTTTTTATTGAAGATGAGGAGTTAATCATGATTTTCATCATGACTTTCTTTCTTTTCTTCATATATCCCGTGGCTTATCCTGTTCTTCACTCTTTCGGGAGTGAGGATATAATATTTGACCCCGGCATTCTCATTTATAAATTATGAGTCGGATACTTATCTCATCAGTGTGGAACTTTCACGTGCTTCAAATGTTTATCCAAATATCTTGAATGAAAGTCCGATGTACATTGTCTCTTCCATTTGTTTCCCCATGGACAAATAAATTCGGGGTCGAGTCAAGCTAGCGACTCGAAAATCAAAAACAGTAGCATGTACATAGATTTTCACCCATGTTTCACCCTAGTGTGGGGGAGATGCCCCACATGTTGTATATATATATATATATATATATATATATATATATATATATATATATATATATATATATATATATATATATATATATATATATCTAAAAAAAAATGTAAATATAGTGATAGCTTCTATTTAAGAAGTTTTATCTAAAAAAAATAATAATTGTATGTATATACATCTTAAATAAAGGCTAAGGAATGTTTTCTTCTTACGTTCTAAGTGTTGGTTTGACACCCGGTACTTTGAATATTGAGGACAATATTCAGTTCTAAGTGTGGGGGGAGATTCGTTATTCTAACGAATTTAAACACATGTTCCATCAAGAACCCCCATTTTAGCCAAAATTTTAAAATTTTTTCTCACTTAGAACGCAATAAATGGTTATCAATCCGCCATGTCTAACCCACATAAGGATTGGCTAATCCAGGAGCAAACGGTTCTTGGTAAAGATAACTCAAACCCGTTTATGGCTTGCAATTTGCCCAAAATTGTATGGTACCTCAACTCGCCATATCCTAAAAAGCGAATAAGTTGGCTAGCCCGCAAGATTATGGCTTGTGGTAAAGGCAGTGGAAAAACCATAATTGGTAATCAGCTCACCAAGATGTTGACTATTCCATCAAGAGTTGGCTAGTCCAGAAGCAAACGGCTTTTGGTAAAGACAAATCAAATCCGTTGACAGCTGGTGATTTGCTCAAAATCACACGGTTATCAGGTGTACCACAGTTCTCACACTTGGCTACTCCAGAAGTGATGGCTTTTGGTAAAGAGTTTTTCAAATCCATTAAGTTTTTCTCAAAAGATTGCTAGGGACTAGCAATAGCTTAGTGTGGGGGATTGATGAGTGTCTAAATACTCATCATTTTATACTAATCTGAGCTGCCAAAACATACAAAAACACTCAAATATGTATCAAAATACTTAAAATATCTTAAATGTGTGTTTTATATGTTTCAAATGCAAAATATGCAAAAACAGATGAAAAACGTACAAAGTTTGCATAATTGGCAGTTTCAGTCCCTCAAGTTTCATAAATTGGCAAAACTAGTCCCTGATTATTCTAAAAACTTGAAAAAGTCATCAAAGGACCTTTTTAATCATAAAGTTACATATTTAGTCCTTTGGTGCAAAGTTTCATAAAATTACAAGTTTAGTCCCTCAACTTTGGAAATTAACATAAATGGTCCCTGGGATGTAAAAACTTTGAGAAATTCAATTTTGGTCCTTGTACTAATAATCTTTTGCAGGAATGGTCCTTGGTGTGAAGTTTGGTGAAATTACATAATTGGTCCCTAAAGTTTGGCAGTTTGTCAGTTTTAGTCCCCGGGTATTTAAAAAATTAGAAAATATCAAAAATGCCCTTGTACTATTCACATGTGACAATTTAGACCCTTATGATAAACTTTGGAAAATTACACAACAGCCCCTCAACTTTCACGAAATTACAAAATTGGTCCTTGTGTAATTACTAAAACCAACCGGACCCTATGTTTTATTATATACCCAAAACCAATCCAAACTAATACCCCAGCCCACCCACCTATTCCCAAGGCCCAAAGTTACAAGCCCAGTCCACCCTTAATAATATAAACGGGGTCAACCCCCGTTTGACCAAACCACCCTTCACCTCCTTTCCTCTCCCACCTGTCCCTCCACCTCACACGTACTCCCAAACGCATTTAAACCTCTAAAACCCTCCCCACGTTAACTACAGTACCCAAAGACCCTTTGGCGCCAAGTTTATATTTTAAACGGTGGAGATGACTCAGACCAATCCAACGGCTGGGGAATGGTGGGAAATGTCAAGGTGGGTCCCACAAACTCATAAATTGGCTACAAAAGGGAAAAGGAAGCAGAAGTGAAGAGTATTAGTGTAGTCTTAGTTTAAATTAGTCGTAGGTAGTGTAAACCTCAATCTTAGTTGTAATTTCAATTAAAACAGTTTGTACTCAGTCAATTTCATGTACCTTAATCTTTAATTCAACTTAATTTCAAGTTTCAGTTGCTATCTTAGTCTATGCAGTTTCTTTATATTTCAAAAATCTCAAATAGTCTTTGTGTTGTTTCTAGTTGTTATTTTGGTTATATTAAGTTAACTTAAGCTTTGACAAAGCTCAATTAAGCTTTTATATACCTTACTTATCCATTTAGTTCATAAAAGAAAAAAATAAGAAAAATATCAAATAAATAAGTAAAAATATAAAAAAGTTCATTGTGGAAGATTAGAAGCTGAAGCATGATGAAAGATGAATGATTTCTGGTTTAGAACCTTTTGGGAGGTGATAGGATTGGTTACATGTTCATGGTTTTTTGGTTCTCAGTTCCAACTCCATTGTAAGTCACAGTTGTAATTTTTATGTTTCATTAGAGAATAGCTTATAATCTGTTTTTACATGTTCATTTAAGTTCATTATATCATATTAGAACCTTGGTAATCAGTTTCATTGGCAGATTCATTGAAATCTTTGATAATCACTTGACAAGTGAAGTTTAGATGGGTGTTTGGATAAGCTGTGTTCACTGTATTACAAGGGTTACTTGTTGTTACTTCTGGTTCAAATAGGTTACTTAGGTCCCAAATAGAATAGTTCAACTCAGTAGTTAAGTGGAATAACACTAAATAGTCAAAATCATCATTGATCACCCCTCATTGTTAACTGTGAGGGATTTGTGATACACAAACCATCAATTTAGCTTATAAGTTGTAACTTTAGCTTAATTTAGGATAATTATAGCTTAAATTAACTTATTTAGTCAGTATGATCAAAGTCACTTGCAGGGCAAAGGGTTCCCCTGTGCACCAGATACTCAGTCCATCACCACCACTTTGGTGGTGATTTGTGACCACCACAGTGGGCCCCAGACCTCTAATCGTGTACCATTGAACCCCCTCCTAGTAGACTCTTAGTGTTGACCTTTTGTTTGACCTGAACCTCAGTGGACCCCACTTGAAATAAGCCCTCAAGTTTGTCCCCATTCTGTGTTGTAATTGAGTTTTGGAATAACTTAATTTTGCTTATCAGCTTATCTACTGAGCTTATTTAGAAATTTCTTGCTTAGACAAGTCCAATACACTTATTAGAACCAGAAAATACCAGGGTGGGTCCCACATAAGCTCATTTGAGCTTATTTCCTATTTCAGTCAACAAAAGTCAACTGTAGAAGTAATAAGCTTCCACAGTGCTTATTATTAGCTTATAAAAATATTGTTTTTACAAAATTTGTCTATTTTTATGCATAATTTAGTTTTGTAAAAGAAAATTCCAGAAAAGACAATATAAAAATAAGTGATAGTTTCTATTTAATATAATTTAATTTTAATTTTCATTTTTAGATTTTTATTAAGTAAGTTGTGTTTTTTATATTTTTATTAATTTCCTTTTAGGTTAAAATAATTTTTATAATTTTCTCAGATTTTTATTTTGTAATTTAGTATTTATTATAATTAAAATTAGTTTTACTAATAATTAATCAATAATTAAGTTATAAATAGCATAATTAATTTTTATAAGGTAATACCTAGTTTTTATATTTTTCCTAGCTTTTATAAGATATAAAATAGTTTTATAAATTTTTCCATAATTTTCTAAGTTAGTTTAGTATTATTTGTAATTTAAAATAGTTTAATTAGTTTAATTATTATAAATAGTTTTTAATTAATAAAAAAATCTATAAAAAGACAAAAACATTTATTTTTATTTTTATACTTTCTTCAAGTTCATTTTTAAGTTTAGAAAATTATTTTTGTAAGTTTTTAGTTTAATTTGTAGTGTTTATTAGTTTTTATTTAAATTAGTTTTAATTAAATAGTTAAATAGTTTTTGATTAAATAATTAATAATAAATAATAAAGTAATCTAAAAAATAGTTTTCTTTTTAATTTAATTTTCTTTTAAGTTTAAGTTTATAGAATTTTCATTTTTAACCCTTGTAGTTTATTTTTCTTAAAACTCACATTTTTCTCAGTACGCAGTCGCGTCTGATTTTAATTTGGTGTACATTTTAAACGTTTTTAAATATCTAGGTTTTACGTAATCATTAAGATAGTTTATTTAAGTTGTTTTAAGTTATAAAACCCTAGTGTAATCACTCACACACACTTATTCATATCCCTGTTCATATTCACTCGATCACAGACTTGTTTTTAATAAAACATCGCACACCTCGTTGGGACATTACGACCCGGGAAAACACTGTATTTCACGGAAGCATTTGTCTTGATTAGTTTGACTTTACTATTGACCATTCACAAGTGGTTGAGAAATAAAAGATAACTAGTTTAAGGCGAACTAATCCACAACTTCTCCAACCCCTAATTCCTCTTCCTAGTCATTACTAGGGATAGGAATGACGGTCAAAGCTCCTATCATTTTCTCAAGTTCATTATCAATTAACCTATTAAGCTTACAAAGTTCATTAATTTGTTGAACAATTTGGTCATACAACGAGATTGTTGCGTTTGGTGAAGTGGGTTGCGGTAGTGAATTAGGTGAATGGTTTAGTGGATTCGCGTTCTTCATAATTGCTAACGGAATAGTCAATGAAAAAGGTCTTACAAAAAAAAAGCACATAGAAAAAGATAGACTACGTCAAAGCTACAAAAGAAAAAAAAAATCACTTGATAGGAGTCTAGTGAGTAGATCTAAAGGAAATAAAAATCAGAACCTAGGCTATTCCCCGGCAACGGCACCAAAAACTTGATACGGAGGATTGCAACACCGAAGTTTTACAACCCTCCTAGGCAGAGTACCTAACCGTTGTAGTGTAGTATAGATAAGACTCGAGTGATTAATTGTTTTCTAGGGGAATGGTGAGGTAGGTTCGAAGTGTATGTTGATTAAGTCTAAAAGTTGTAGGAAGATTCTTATTGGTTTTTTTATGTTTTTAATTTAAAGCAAGTAAAATTCGGGTATTGGGAGTGGTTGGTTATAAAACTACTAATTAAACTAAATGTGATAAAAATAAATGACAAAAAAAGTAAAGTGGTGGTGAACTTCTTATATGAGGAAAAACATATTTACCTAGAATCTCATTACTACATAGTTATCTCTTACTATGTTGTCGAATTGCCACACCCTTGCCTAATGTAACGTGAAGTATTCATAATTACCTGTTGTGGATTGGTTAGTACCACATCTATAGACTAGCTTAAGTGAACGACGCACGTCTGATTTGACAAGCTCACCCAAAACTAACCTGCACAATAAATACTCGCCTAATTAACAACCTAAGACATAGTAATCAATTAGTCACGTTAAAGAATAAAAAACATATTAATAATCAATTACAAACAAGCCAATTAAATTTTAAACGATAGTATTATACATAATTAATGATGAATTGCACCGCCACATATTACAACTCAAAAATATGATATTAAACAAATATCTATGATCACAATTATGCAATCTTACAAATACTAAAAAAACTAAGAATATTAGAAAAACATGTTTTATTACATAAATACTAACATATATAAATATAAATATATTTGTATATGTATATATATTATTCGGGTGAGACAGGACGGAGATCTTATTCCACACTCCCCGCCCAAAACCCGATTAAAATCTCCGTTTAAGCCCCAAACCCGCCCCGTAACCTGATAAACATTCCCCACCACGCCCCAGTTAGTTTGGGTTTTGGATTTCCCCACCGGTTCTGATATATTTTTTCCATCTCTAATTGGCGATGTGTTTTTGGCATTTTGGTTTTGGGAGTATTCTCATATATTTTTAAGATGAGAAGTGTAGAGTATATAAAGAAATAATATGTTTAAAAGTGTGAAAAAAAATGAAATATTATCGAAGTGTTTATATAAATTTTAAAATATTTTTTGTTATTAAATAGCTCCATCGGCCATTATTTATAGTTGTGTTTTTTCACACCTCTCATAACTCGATCATTGCCAAGACCGACTTCTCCAATTTATACAACCCACGACGTGTCATCATACGGTCGTGCAAATAGGGAGGACGCGTCTTCGATGGCTGAAGGACACGTTTTTGAGTGCTTATTACCACTAGTCTTAGTTGTAAGTTATGAACAATAAAATGACTATTCATTATTGGTTGCTAAAGTTTATGTAATTATGTACTTTACGCAAATTGAAGTGAGTCTTGACAAAATTTAGAATTTACTTGTCATAGTAAAGTTGACCCGTCTTATCTAACGAAACCATACATTACTAATAATGTTTATTTTGGTTACATGAACTGAATGATCAATGTAACATGGTGCAATTATTAATCCAACCCCCCTACATGATGCATAGAACCTTAAAATTATATATCATCTATCATATCGAGAAAGGGATGGTTGTTGGTTTTCCAAAATACCAAATTATGAAGTCATGTTACCTTAAGCACATATGTATATATAATAAGCTAAAGCATCCTAGCAAGACACTAGAAGCCCAAACTGCAAGGATATAATTGTATAAAGCGTTTTGCAGATCATAAAACAAATCGAGTCAATTTAACTTGAGGGTCGTAATCTTATAGTATGAGTGAAAAGCTTAAGAATTATAAAAAGTCACCACATAATATCAAGTGTTCCCTTTTACTTTTGTCAGCGCTTCTTTTGCTATTTTCACTCTTAACTGAAGAAAATTGTGATAACAGAAAAGAATAAGTTTTTCAAAAAGAAAGCGGATAAACAACGTGATATAACTGATGAACATAGAAATGTTGTTAATCAAAGAGAACTGATGGACAAAAAAAAAAAAAAAAAAAAAAAAAAAAAAAAAAAAAAAACGGTTCTTTTAAAAGAAAACTTATAAGCATTGCGATATTGTTTATCAAAGAAAACAGATGAACATTATGATTAAAAAATCCAAAAGAAAACTAGTGAATATTTTTAATTATTTTTTTGGAGGGCAAAAGGGTAACCGCCTTGGTAAAATATATTACTTCAAAAAAAAAAAAAAAAAAAAAAAAAAAAAAAAAGTACAACGGATGAGGTAAATCCTACATTTCAGCCCAAAAAGGCTAAACAAAAAGAATACATGATTTAACTGATAAACATTGTGATGTTGTTTGTTAAAGAAAACTAATAAATATTGTGATAACAAAAAAATGAAAAAAAATATATTAAAAAGAAAACTAATGAACAACGTAATTTAAATGATAAACATTGTGATTGTGTTAATCAAAGAAAACAAATGAACAATGTTGTTCATAATATTTTTAAAAATTGTTTATATGTGATTTCAAGGATTAACGGTGCGTTTGGTATCCAACTATTGAAATGATACTATAACTATGAAAGTGATTAAAGATGTTTGTTTAAGATGAAGGGGCCCACCACTTTAGTAATGAATGATAGATATAATTCATACTTCATATACATCAAGAGAAATATGTATGGATCTTTCATAGGTGAAGGACCCACCATTACTATCAAACTCATACTCATTGTCATTCATGGCAGCATACCAAATGCACCCTAAATATCAGTAACTAAATTTTTTGCAAAAAAAGAATAAGTATTAATGATGAAAAGCTTTATAAGTCAAAATATTAAAGAAAAAATTTCAGACATTTCATCAAACACTTTATAAACATTTTCAGCAACACTTTATTTGTCTGAAAAAAAAAAAAAAAAAAAATGAAACCACAAAAGATGAAAAACTTGTCACTAGTTTTAGTTTTATTTATCTTAATATGTAATAAGACTTGAGAAAAAAACAAAGAACCCTAGCTCGGATTAAAGATATTAGATTTCAAATTGAAAAAAATAAGATATTGAATTTGATATAATTAATCACGAATTGAAAAAATTAAAATAAAGAAAATGATACGTAGGCTATGTTTAGCAAAATTAGCTGTGAACAGTAGCAGTGAGCTGTGAGTAGTAGGTGTGAGCTGTAGCGACAACTCACTGCTCACCGCTCATAGCTTCTTAAAGAAGCATTGGAAAAATGAGCTTTTCTAAAAAAGAGCAAAGCTCACCGTTCTTTTGCCAAACGAACACTAAAAATCAAAAAGCTTATTGCTCACCGTTCATCACCAAAAAAAGATCCAAAAACTCTGCGCCAAACATAGCCGTAGTTGCTTAAGAAAGAGAAGGAATATGGAGAAAAAAAGTCGAAATCTTGTAGCTTTCTATATTTTTTATTTTTGTATCACCTATTATTTGAGCGCTTACCTGTAACTCAAATGCACCTTACCACGCACCACATATGTTCCTTTTTTATAAGGGCGGAGTATGTAATTTCACAAAAGAATGCAAGATCTATAAAGTAACATTTTGAGCTAATTACTTATAAATGGTCTATGTGGTTTTCAAGTTTAACGAAAATGATCTCAAGACTATTTTTCCCTGAATCTTCTCTCCATGGTTTTAACTCGTAAAAGGTCTGGTCCTTTAGCAAAGAGTTTTTTTTTTTTTTTTTTTTTTTTTTTTTTTTTTTTTTTTTTTTTTTGTAATTTCTTTAACTTTCTAATTAATATTAGTGATAATTATCCTAAATAAAAATTATTCAAAAGTATACATTTTTTTGTTGTTGTATAGTTTTGAATATTTATGTAAATTTCCAAGAGATAATTAAAAAATATTTTAAAATTTTCAAAAACAATTTTGATAGAAGATGTTTTAGAAAAATATTTAGAATATTTTTTTGCATATATGTATATTTATTTTTTAATATTTTTTGTTAATTTTTTTGACACAAAACTTAATATTTCAAATATATTTTTCTTAATTCAAATTATATTTTAAATATTTTTTGACATAAACTTTTTGTAAATTTTCAATATATAATTCTTAGAAATATTTTGATAAATTTTCAAGATATTGTTAAAAAGATATTTTAGAAAAATTTGTAAAAAGGTTTTATCAAATTATATTTAAAAATTTATTTATGGTAAGGATTTTCTTAGAATACTGTCCAAAAATATTAAAATATATTCAAATGATAATTTGAATTAAGAAAATTATATTTTTAGAAATTAAATTTTGTCAAAAATTTAACAAAAAGTTTTAAAAAAATTTATGTCAAAAAATATTCAAAAAACTTTTGTATAAAATCTCTGTCAAAAATATTTTTGAATTATATCTTGAATATTTACAAAATTATACAAAAGAACCTTTTGTATATTTTCAAATATTTTTTATTTTTATTTTTGTAAATTTACTTATTTCAAATTATATTTTGAATATTTTCGATGATTCTTTGAATATTTTTTTATTAAGAAAACTATTATTAGTATTAATTTACAAAGATATTAAAAAATATACAAAAAAAAGTGTATATTTTTTCAGTATTTTTTTACAAAAGTTTTTAGTAAATTTTCGTAATTCAAAATATATTGTGAATAATTTTTAATTAAGAAAGTTATCACCAATATTAATTAGAAAGTTAAAGAAATTGAAAAAAAAAAATAGGGACTAAATCCGTTATACATCACAAATCACAAGGACTATACTTTTAAATGTAAGTTGGTATTTATGTCATTTAAACGATATAAACATTCACTTGATGGTCAAACTAATAGAAATATTGGTCAAGAGACCAAACCCGTTACGTGTCAAAGCCACGGGGAAAAGATACAGGGAAAAAAGTCTATGGACTATTTTTATTAACCCCGACAAATCACATGGACCGTTTAAGTAATTAACTCTAAATTTTTTAAAGTAATTCTAACTTTCGAGAAGTTATTTGCCTATCACCAAAGACTACCAATGATTTTAAGGTTATGTCCAAAAATAAACAAGATACTTTCTTATATTTCTACATCTAGGTAACTTACATTTAGGGATGAGCATTTCGAACCGAATCCCGAAACCGAACCGGTAACGTATCGAAATGGTACTGTTCCTGATATACGGTACGGTACCGGTACTATGAAATAAGGAGGAAAAAAAATCGGGACCACTAATTCGGTACAGGACCGGTACCAAATAGGGAAATTCCCAAAAAAAAGAGGAAAAAACCGATTTCCCGGTACCGGTATCCGAATCCCGTTCGGTACGGTACCGGTACCACTAATTTATGCTCGGGAAAAATTCGATACCACTAATTCGGTACGGGATCGGTACGGTACCAGTACTGTGCTCATCCCTACTTATATTGTAAACTATAATTATAACTTTTGAATTTGTTCCAAACTTAAAAATTTCATCACATTTCTTGATGGATTATATGTTGATAAAAAAACATGTCACATCATCTTTTATTTTATTTTAAATGCCTACTTAAACTGAAATGACGAACATGCCGTTGTCTTCTTCCCCATTTTATCTTTCATATGAATCCAACATGTATGATTTGATTCTTTATTGTTTTTCAAACAATCATTTCTTCCTTACCATTTGATTTAATTATCTAATTAGGTAACAATCACTTTAATTATCTCATCACGTAACATATAACGAGTAATTAGGCTACCGCGCAATGTGGCAGAGCCAATTTCAGTATGATATTCCTTATGAATTATTTTTGGTATTTGACGCGTTGTGGTGAAGCCATTTTATAATATGCTAATTTGGCAGTAATAATATTAGTTCATATTTTATGTATTCTAAATTAGACAAAAATACAACGTTGGTCTCTAAACTTATCCAAAAACATCGCCATGCACCCTAAGTTTGCAAAATCATCGCCATGCGTCGAAAACTCATGTTTTTTAGGCCGATTGCGTCCTTTGGCTTGTAATTCTAAGGTCAACACCCATTTTGAGTTATATCATCAAGGGTATAATAGACCAAACACATTTTTAACTATATCTTAGTTAAATCTAACCCAAACACCTTTAGACACCATTATTCATCCATGTAAAGCTGAAACTATGGCTTATGGAAGAAGTTCACAGGCTCACATCATCATATCAGTTTCTTGCTAAACTGTGGTTAGCCGATCCTATGTACAATGCTTGTATTGATTTGGTGTTCCCCCAATTGATGTAGTAGGTTGATAATAGTCGTTGGTAGCGTAGTTTGCAGGATTGGAACTTCCTTTTGCTAAATCTTTTGTTTATTATTATGCTTTTAAGTTCAACCATATTTGTTCAACTCACGTTATAATGTTCGTTTTGTCAATAACCCACAAAGTAAGACATGATTTTAGCCATTGAAACACAAAAACTGTTTGCATGACAAAAGTACTATGGTTTTCTTTGATGGTCAATCAATTGTCGTGGCGATGAAATGTTACCGCGGACGTGTCATATTGACCAACTTAAACTGATGTCAATCATAATGTTACATCTCAATGCAAACAAAATGTTAAAAATATTTGTAGACTTATGTCTTTTCGTACATATTTAGTCATTAAAGTTGAAATAAAGCCTTGATGTTGTAACTTATTAATGTAAATGACCATACAGATGTCAATATTGAAAGTAAACCTTAAAATGCAATCTGCTGCTAAAAAGTAAAAGCATAAGTGAGGAAGTCCCTGTATGTTCCAATATGTAACCTTCATTGTTTAGAATTGCTTACTGAGTTTTGTAAGTGTAGACAAAACGTCATTCATGTCTGACCGTTCGTCTGGATCCATTCTGGTGCAAGATAACGCCAACTTAAGAAGCTGTTCTATTAGGCCTTGCTTCGTTGAGAAATTGGAAGCCAGATCAGAATCCACAATATCAATCAACTCGTTCATTCCATTTGTAAGTGCGTGATCTACTAGTTGTGGCAAAGTGCTCTGGACACCTTCAACTTTGGTGAGTCCTGTTGGCCTTCTTCTAGTGAGTAATTCCATCACTATTATTCCGAAACTAAACACGTCTATCTTCGTTGTCTTTTTTCTCATATATGCAAACTCTGGTGGAAAACAAAAAATGCATTAGTTTGACATACTGGGTCAAATGTGATACGACTCATAATCAAAATTGAAATACATCTCGTAAAATTTAAACCTAAACATTTAGTATAATTTTACATATTTTCAAAGTTTAGCCTGCTTAAAAATTTTCTCAATAAGATAATATACAATGCATTAGCTAATGAAGTTCAAATTTTGCTAGGTTGACTTAAAAAGTCAAACCATCAAGACTTTTTTATTTTTGGTCTAATTGCATAAAAAAAAGTTCAATTTATGTTATAGTGACTAGCTTTTTCAGGGCAGAAGAGATTAAAGTATTAAACCACAGTTTCAACATTATCAAAGTATGTTATCGATTACCTGGTGCCAAATAGCCAATGGTGCCTTCAAATGTCGATGCAGTAGAGACGCTACTTCCATCCTGCTCGTGGACTCCAAGAAGCCGAGCCGTCCCAAAATCACTAACATGAGCATCCCACTTTCCATCCAAAAGTATATTAGAAGGCTTTAGATCACAGTGAACAATTGGGAAATCATATCCTGAATGCAAGTAAACCAATCCTCTGGAAAGTAAACCTACTATTTTTACTTAATCCTCTTGAAAGTAAACCTACTATCAATACAAGCATTGTACATAGGATCGGCTAATCACAGTTTAGCAAGAAACTGATATGATGATATGAGCTTGTGAACTTCTTCCATAAGCCATAGTTTCAACTTTACATGGATGAATGATGGTGTCTAAAGGTTTGGGTTAGATTTAACTAAGATATAGTTGAAAATGTGTTTGGTCTATTATACCCTTGATGATATAACTCAAAATGGGCGCTGACCATAGAGTTACAAGTCAAAGGACGCAACCGGCCTAAAAAACATGGGTTTTGGATGCATGGCGACAATTTTGCAAACTTAGGGTGCATGGCGATGTTTTTGGACAAGTTTAGGGACCGACGATGTATTTTTGTCTTTAAATTATAACTAATAGTATGTTGATGTTGATATTTTTTTTTTTTTTTTATTGTATAAGCGGAGATTTGTTCTAAAATTTGATTATCATTGTGTTGAAGTATAAGGTTTTATGCTAGTACAATTGTATCGTAAATACATTTATAACTAAAAGTTTAGATTCTATATAGTGATCAATACAAAAGCTACTTTAGTCCATAGCTACCACTGACTAAATCGCTTCACTTCACCTTATTTTCACACTCGATGGGGATCTAATGACTAAAAATACCAGTAAATGCTTTATCTATGATTTTGCTTGAAAAACATGTTGTTCGCCCACTTGACTGACTTAATTGTTGTCCAGGACTTTCTATTTTAGGTTTCTTTGCTGAATTTGTTATGCGGGTAAACCTCAAGAAGTTTTACGATCCTCCTAGGCAAACTATTGTAGTGTAGTATAGGCAAGACACGGGGGATTGATCCTTCTCTAGGGGAATATTGTATGAAGGCAGAAGTGTAAGTCGAGATAGGTTTAAAGGTGAGGGATGAGTCTTTTTGTACTTTTATACTTTTTTAGAAAGGAATTAAAATCTCGGGGTTTGAAGAGTGGGTGTTTTAGCTACTAATTAAACTAAATATAAAACTATTATGCAAGAAAAGTAAATTAGTAACTCTTATGGTAGGAAGATGTGTTCATTTAGATATCCTTACTCCCTAGTTATCTCCTATTGATTATTTGAATTTTCACGTCCTTGGTTTAATTGAAGCGTTGTATTCCTTTTTATTGGTCGTAAGGAGGTTCCGAATGCCCTTACTCTATGAACGTATAAGTATCCCCTAAGAAAGCTTAAAGTCTATTAATTCTCCTAGGATCTACAAGCCGCAATTCACGCAATAAATCCAACGAGAAAACCCACTAGTGCACTCTAGGGTTGCATTTTATAAGATGGAAAGCTAGTACATATAAGAGTTAAGCAAGTTTTCTTATTCTAACACGAGGCAATCAATTAAACAAGAGACGATAATCAATAATAAACAACTAGGTTTCATAAGATCTAAGCAAAGATTAATTAATTTAGCCAATCATGTTAAAGTGAAGAAAATAAAAACATAAAATCAAACAACACATATAAATTTTGAATGATTAAGAATGAATTACTTATCTTCAATAGAACATAGATAACGTGGCTATAAAAAGCCTTACAAAAGCTGCAAATTCGTCTAGGGTTTCACCTCTCCAAAGTGTTACATGAATAATGGAAAACATACATAAATATATATAGGATTACGGTTGTGACGGTGTCATTTGCAAACTGTAACGTCGTCAGCCCGCCGTCATTAGGGTTTCGTCTTTGCTCAATCGCCGTTGTGACGCCATCGCTCTATAGGTTGTGACGCCGTCATATGGTGTGTGACGCCGTCGGCCTTCAAAATATATGAGCTGTCGCTTGTTAATTTTACACTAATTCTTGGCCTTCAAATACAAGTGACGGCGTCGCCTTATGGAGTGTGACGCCGTGAGGGTCCCATCATTGAAAAATTCGCGACTTGGTCATTTTTCTTTGTTTCTTTGTCAAAAATAATCATAAATGTGCCGGTTTTCATATTTCTAGTCCCAAGTACCTAAAATGCAAAAATAAACGATTTACGAAAATATTTGATCAAATACGTATGACTTTAGGGACTAAATGACTCTTTAAAAAGATACCAAATAAATCCTTATCAATTTGCAGTTTCACCTGGAAGGACAGTTTTACTCCGTAATACACATATCATATCTACATTAGATTTACATATGACATAGCTTGTCACCTTAGGAACCATAGCTTGTGATA
This sequence comes from Artemisia argyi, assembly GCA_030686995.1. Classification (NCBI taxonomy): domain Eukaryota; kingdom Viridiplantae; phylum Streptophyta; class Magnoliopsida; order Asterales; family Asteraceae; genus Artemisia; species Artemisia argyi. Next base: position 80,203,695 of record CM060693.1, on the reverse strand, counting down.
TTTTTGATATATATATAATAGCTTGTGATATTTGTGATATTGTAGTTTATGTTGATTAATGAGCAAGCCAAACAATTATACTCCAATATATAATAGAGCAACTAAAGAAAACCAATTTAGCTTCCAATTTTTTTTGCTCACATATATATATATATATATATATATATATATATATATATATATATATATATATATATATATATATATATATATGGGTAGAGTTCTAGAGAAAAGTGCATTTCGGTAGAAAAGTGAGAAAATAACTGTGATGCACTAAAATTTTTAACTGTGATGCACCAATTTTTATTTTAGTGCATCATTGTTAAAAGAAAAAACGGTGCATCACAGTTATTTTCTCACTTTTCTACCGAAATGCACTTTTCTCTAGAACTCTACCCACATATATATATATATATATATATATATATATATATATATATATATATATATATATATATATATATATATATATATATATATATATATATATATATATGAGCAAAAAAAAATTGGAAGCTAAATTGGTTTTCTTTAGTTGCTCTATTATATATTGGAGTATAATTTTCTGGCTTGCTCATTAATCAACATAAATTACAATATATAGAATCTTTAAAGGGTGTTCTAGATACTTGGTTAGGCCTATCAATAAATAACTAACCAATAATAAAGTCCAAAAGCTTTCCTAAGCAAATAATCTTCTAACACTCCCCCACAGTTTGAGCGGGAGAGGATCGGACACTCAAACTATTACGAAACTCTTCAAAAACTGCAGACGGCAACCCCTTGTTGAAGATTTCAACATACTTGTAACGTGATGGCACATGAAGAACACGAACCTGGCCCCGAGAATACATACCACGAACAAAATGTATATCTATCTCAATGTGTTTAGTCCGTTGATAATAAACAGGATTAGCAGTCAAATAAATGGCACTGACATTATCATAGTAGACAAGAGTGACAGATACTAGTGATGTATAAAGCTCGAAAAGAAGATTACTGTTGGTATTCTTACTGAAGATTTAGGATTTTTATGTCTTGAGTTCATTTAATAAGTAAGCATTTTGGTGTTCTTAATGGTGGGTAATTCAAGACATTAAAGGACTAAATTGGATGTATGGTACTGGTTGGTGATTGTGAAGATCAAGGTTTCTTACATTTGTCCCTTATTTGATGATGACAAAAAGGGGAAGAAGAATATTTGAATTGAAGCTGCAACTTGAAGATCCTTGGTGATATAGCATGGTTTAAGGGGAAGTTCGTTTATCTTTCATAAATATTAGCTTCAGGGGAAGTTCGTGCTTATTCGTTTTGTCATATCAACTAGGGGAAGATTGTTCGGATTTATACTTGAGTTGATATTGATAAAATATGAAAGATGAAGGACTTATGAAGACAAAGTGAAGAATGCAAAAGACAAGGGACTTGCTTTACAAAGAAGTTATTTCAATATAGTACTTCGTAGTATTTTGTAACCCTAATTCTCTATTATATAAAGAGAATACAGGGAATAGGTTTGATTATGTATGTCACAATGTAAACCTAGAAAGGTGTGTGTGTGTAGAGACGTTTTATGGGAAAACGTCTAGGGTGATTAGTGTTAAGCCTCAACGATCTTAGATCACTGTTAGAGTGTAACCGTGCTACACTTGATCACGTAGCATTGGGGCTTTGGTGTATGTTAGAGTAGAGATGATGACGAGAAACCTTGTTTATAATATTGTTCTTATTCCGCTATGTTTTATCATGTGAACATTATTATTCCTAGATTATGACTTAATCAGTCTTGAGCCAAAACGGTCCTAGAAACTACTTTATTATGGCGTTATTTAGTTTCTAACAATTACGAAGCCAAGCAGTTTCAACAACTCCATTATCAATGCTCTTGGGGTATAATCTACTCTCGTGGTCATCAAATGATAACATACTTTCTCTAGATAGAGTGTTGAACCTGAGTAGGACAACCAGGCCAATCAGCATCAGAATAGGCAACAAGACAACTTGTAGTGGAGGCATAAGTTGGAGCCCAAAGTCCAACATACCACGAAAATATCGGAGAACTCTCTTAAGAGTTGCAAAATGAGTCTCTTAAGGATCCTGCATAGGAAGGGAAGCCTGCTGCACTTCATAAGAGATATCTGGATGAGTAAATGTGAGATAATGCAAACAACCTACAAGACTGCGATAGAGAGTAGGATCAGAATTATGATCCCCGTCAGAACCAAGCTTGGATTCCGTGTCAACTGGAGTCCGAGTTGGATTACAATTAGCCATATGTGCCTTGTCCAAAAGCTCTAAAGCATATTTATTCTGAGTGAGAAACATGCTGTAGAGTCACGAGAAACAGAAATCCCCAAGAAGAAATTAAGTGCCCCTAAATCAATCATATCAAACTCCTTATGAAAAGAAGAGTATACGATGAAGTAAATCTGCAGATGAGGCCGTCAATACAATATCATCAATATAAATCAATAAATATGCAACCTCTGAACCATGCTGATATATGAACAAGGACGAGTTAAAATTACTCGACGAGAAACCAACCCTGAGAGCATAACATGCAAATCATTGAAACCAAGCACGAGGTGCTTATTTCAATCCATATAAAGATCTCTGTAATCGGCAAACATGATTGGAAATTGAAGTTATGAGGTAAATAGAGTTGTGTACGAAAGTGTGTTTAAGGATGTTAATGAACCATGTAGAAATTGAAGTTCATCAAATGTAACATGGTGAGAAAGGATTATTTTGTTGGTGAAGAGGTCAAGGCATCAATACCCGCGGTGATAAGCAGGATGTCCCAATAATATACAAAGAGTAACACGTGGTGCAAGCTTATGAGGTGAATAGAAATGTGGGTAAAAGAGACAACCAAAGATACATAAACGTGAGTAGTAGGTGCCACTTAGTGAGAAAGGATTATTTTGTTGGCGGATAGGTCAAGTCTTTCTATTGTTTGTTAAATAATTTGGTATATGGTATTTCATTTTGAATGGCGGAGGAGGGAAGAATATTGAGTAAGTAAGCACCATATGTAAGGCCTTAATCCAAAAAAGTTGGTGGAAGGTGAGCTTGGAAGAGAAAGATGCGGATAACATTATTGATTGTATGTATCATACATTTTGACTTTCCATTCTGTTGTGAGATTTTAGGGTAAGAGAACTTAATTTGAATGTTATTTTGAGCAAACATACTAAGAAGGTTGGTGTTATCAAACTCACCACAAGGGGCACACTGAAAATATGTAATGTCACACTTAAATTGATTACTTAAGTAAGAACAAAACTGTAAGAACTTTTTAAACACTTCAGATTTAGTATGTAAAGGATAAATCCACAAATAATGAGAATAATGATCAAGAAATAACACATAATATTTAAAACCGCTAGAACTAACTATAGAAGTCCAAATATTTGAGTGAACAATCTCAAAACAACGGAGACTGAACTAGAAAATAGAAGTCTGACTTGTTTGCCAAGCTGGAAAGCGTGACAAATATGAGGAGACTTCTCTTTATTACAAGAAATAATCTGATGAGAAACAAGAGAACATAACACTTCTTCACTGGGATGCCCGAGGCGTTGGTGCCACATAGAAGGACTAACAAAATGCAAAGCATGAGGAATAGTAGAAGGTTGGGTGACTATGTAGAGATCTTCTGAACTATCATATTTGAGGAGGATATGACGGGGTCAAGAAATCCTTTGTAGAAAAATCAAATGCATCGAATTCAACTATACAATATTATCTTTAGAAAACTGACGAACATACAAAAGATTTTTGATGATATTAAGGATGACTAGAATATTATGTAAGTATAAAAGACGATTAAATGTAGGTAAGATGTTATGGTCGGTGTTGGTAACGAGTATAGATTTACATCACGAGTACTGATGGATATAAACATTTAATATAAACAATAATTTAATTACTTGTATGTAAATTGAGATGAGATGATACACCTGTGTCCATATTCCATGTCGGATCCTAAAGGGTCATGGTGCTAAACGCACCTGGGACAGACGGAGCCGCTCCTAAAATACCCGCTGAAGTCGAAGGAATATGGGACCAAAACACGTACTGATAGGTTGTTAGCCAACTAGGCTTGTTATGAGGATGCTGAAAATTATATGTCATACTTGTACCTTTAATTATAACATAAATCAATCTTAATACATCAAGCTGTGGAAATCAATATCATCAAGCAATAAATAAAACAAAGAGAAAGCTTAATTAGGCATCTCCAAAACACTGATACCAAATAACGACCTCAACCTATTTAATTTTAGCCTTGATTTCTGATTGCCAATCGCTAATTGAAAACCATAAGCATGCACGTAATAGATCCAATCAAAACATTTTATTATTATTTTTTTTATCAACAGCCCTATGGTATTGTTTAAGCTTTCCTTATTTAAAAACGTTTTCAAATATGAACTAATCATTTCTATAAATACATGATTTAAACACATATAATTAAGGTAATTGAGTTTCAAAATATGTATTAATATTAAGTAAGTTCATACTTGAAAATATTTTGAATTGAGAAAAGCTTATACAAACACCTATGGGTTGTTAGCAAAACTCTTAAATTTAATAATAATACTAACCTACTATTCTATCAAATTTGTAGTCATCAGATGTGAGATTCACGAGGGAGGGTTAGATTTTTTTAGAGAAAGAAATAATAATGATAAAAATTAAGAGAGGATCATTTTTGGTTTGATACGAAGTATAATTTTTAAGCTTGTTCACTAAGCAACACAAATTACATAGAATCTTTGAAGAGTATTTTAGATACCGGACCACCCATCAATAAATAACTAACCAATAATAAAGCTAAAAAGCTTTTCTAAGCAAATAATCATCTAACACTATACTCTAAATATAACATTTCTAAATGAGTTGAGTTCGGGTATTATTTTTACGCAAGCATATCTATACTACTTATAATGGAAAAATAGTCAAAATGAAAAAGTTGAGTTGTTGAAAAGTCATATAAGAGAGAAAAATAATGCAATTAATACTCTTATTAAAACACTCAATTACTTAAAAGTACAATGAGTTATTCACATTCTACAACCAATTAAAAACATATATACTAAATTAAATACAACCAATTAAAACACCACTTACTAAAAAGTACAATAAAATTTTCATAATGTACAATTTAAATAAGCTACAACATAACGCATATGAAATAATTAAACACACTAATTAATGTTATTTTTAAACACACTAAAATGAAAAGTACATGTTATTATACACATTATACAAATTAATAAAACACACAAAGCTTCATACAACCTAACAAGTTGATGGTACATATAGTTTTGAAAACTAGACGGGACCAACGGGTTCAACCGGGAACCGGTGTCGCCACCGGTTCGGCTAACCAATAAAAACCATCCGAAAACGAACCAGAGAGGACCCGTTAAAACCGATACAAACTGGTGAATCAGGCCTCATCGAGATGTATTTCACCGGTTAATCATCACAGGGTACCCGAAGGAAAAATTGAAAAGTGAAAAGTTGAAACTAAAGAAGGAAATGTTGAAAACATATATTTCAAAAGGAAACTATTAATACAAAACACAAACCGGGTTGACCAGGTTTAATTAGACCCGTTTTCGACCCAACCTAGCAAGTTGACCCGGTTTAAATCGACCCATGTTTCGATCGGAACTGTTCAACCGGTTGAACCACCCGGGTCGAACCGGGTTTCAAAACATTATGTTTATTCCCTAAATCTTCAAACTTTTATTATTTTTCGTTTATAACCTAAAACTTTTTTTTATCAATAAAATATATGTCGCTATAAAATCCCGTTGCTATGCACGGGTAATCGTCTAGTCAGATAAAATAAATGTAAATAAAAATTCATTATTTATGATAATTTTTAATAAAAATAGACAAAATATATATATATATATATATATATATATATATATATATATATATATATATATATATATATATATATATAAAACTCCGTGCATGATATCTAAATTAAAATTATTTATGTTTAAATTACATGCATACATAGGACTTATAACTAGTAAACCAATAATAATAATGAGACGACGACTCAAGTGATATATAGTCATTGTGTTCACATTTTTTCTTTCGTTTGTGCATGTTTTGGGACACATCTTTGGTTAGTAGCTCGCTATTTAACTGGTGTTCGGATTTATCTTATCTCAAAAGATACATGTGATTTTCGTTAACATTGATAAAGTATAAATAACGATGAGGTTTTCCTCAATTGGGATAAATATGTAGTGAAGGCGAGTATCGTATCATATATGTCTTAAACTTATACGTTAATGTTTTTGTTTAATTGAATTAAATTCTACACGGACATATCAGTCTTACTGCCAATTTATCGTGGATTATACTATATGTATATTTATTATCATTACTCTAGTAAAATAAAGATTAGCACTAAAATAAACTTGATGCATGATAACACCTTTTGGATACGTGGGTTTCTGAATTTACATTGCGAACCGACTAATCTCAGAACGACTATCCTTTTGATAGCCCAGAGTCTTCACAATAACAACTATTTTTTTTGTCATGATAACAACTACTTTTTGTTTCACATATCTTTTTAATCCTAGTAGATCGTTAAGATATATTTTAATTATATGATTATTCACTAAAGATATTGATTAAATTTACATGGTGTATTTTTGTTATTGAATTACAGAGTAAACGAGTCAATTGTTCTGAAAAAAATTACTACAAAAGGATAGTATGCTCAATTAGAATAACACGTAAGATATTGTAAGCTAGTAATCTTTTTTAATTATCTGTTTATAGATTATCCTACATTTATGCCTGATGACCACTAAAATGGATAATTTTCACCAAAGAGGGAATAAAATGAGATCTTGAAAAATGGATGATTTATATCGTAATAAGCATGAAATTGTCTTTTAAATAACGTCAACATGTAATTAATTAAGACTCCTTTTGTAATTCAAATTAGTCTAACAAGATAATCTTTAAACAGAATTTAAGGAATCCGATTAACTCAATAACAACACTCTTGTTCTATAAATATAGATTTGTTTTCTCAACACATTATACAATCATTCACTTTCATACGTACGTAAAGCTTTCAAATATGGGTGCTGGTGGAATAACATCTTCCGGGAATGCGAAAGCATACCCCGGAAAGCTCACATGCAAAGTCATCGGCTCATCTATCATGGCAGCGTGTGGTGGTTTGATATTCGGTTATGATATTGGGATTTCAGGAGGGGTGACATCTATGTCACCCTTCTTGAAGGAATTTTTCCCGAATGTCTATAGTAAACAGTTGAATACTCATGAATCTAGCAATCAATATTGCAAGTTTAATAGTATTCCTTTAACCATGTTTACGTCGTCGTTGTATTTAGCTGCACTCTTGGCTACTGTGGTAGCATCTTTCACAACGAGGTCTTGTGGAAGGAAAATCTCCATGCTTATTGGTGGTGCTGCTTTTTGTGTTGGATCACTTCTCAATGGTTTCACGCAAGCCATATGGATGCTTATCGTTGGCCGTATTCTTCTTGGTGTTGGTATTGGATTTGCTAATCAGGTAATTTGATCTTTATATATTTGTTAAGATTTCTTTTGGAGTTAAACATCAGTCTAATTGATATTAATATTTAATATTTTTTTATAATAAATATTCATGCCTGCATATATGCTTATAGAGTTTGTAAACTCGCATCTTTTTTTTTTTTTTTTTTTTTTTTTTTTTTTTTTTTTTTTTTAATTGGTAGATGTAAGAATAAGTTGGGAGTAATACATAATGCCTTTGTCAGTTATCTCTCTCTCTTTCTTTTTTTTTTTCCTCATTAGTCTTCAAGAAATTCTTGTTAACTTCTCATTGCAACTTACTTAGTATATCGACATATGTTTGAATGAAAAGATTGGTTCTGATTATTGTATATGTTCTTGTGTTTATAGTCAGTGCCTCTATATTTGTCCGAGGTGGCTCCATACAACTATCGTGGCGGTCTTAACATGATGTTTCAACTCTCCATCACCATCGGTATTCTTTTTGCAAATGGTATAAATTATGGAGTTTCCTTTATCAAGGGTGGATGGGGGTGGCGTTTGAGTTTGGGTTTAGCTATTGTCCCAGCTTTAGTGTTTGTCGTTGGCTCCTTATTTTTGGATGATACACCAAACTCTCTTATCGAACGAGGTGACCTCCAAAAAGCCAAAGACAGATTACTAAAAATCCGGGGTGTAGACAATGTAGATGAAGAATTCAATGATCTTGTTGAAGCAAGTGAAGAATCGAAAAAGATTGAAGATCCATGGACCAATCTTCTTAAAAGAAAGTATAGACCACAATTAGTGTTCGCGATCTTGATCCCCTTCTTCCAACAATTCACTGGAATGAATGTGTTTATGTTCTATGCTCCGGTTTTGTTTAAAACAATGGGTTTTGGAGATAACGCTTCACTCTATTCCACTCTTATCACGGGATTCATTAACTTTATTGCAACTATTGTTTCAATCATGCTTGTCGACAAACTTGGAAGAAGGTTTTGGTTTCTTTTTGGTGGTGTTCAAATGCTCATTTGTCAGGTAAAAAAAACATCGTTAAGCATTTAAATTCACCTACATTATTGTATTATCTGACGTTTACGAATACTTACTATATTTTGTTAATGTTAACTTTATTTTGTAGATTGTGATTTCTACTGCAATTGCTTTGAAGTTTGGAGTAAATGGAAACCCGGGGCATCTAGAGATGTGGTATGCTATGCTCGTCGTCGTTTGCATATGTGTATACATTGCGGGTTTTGCATGGTCTTGGGGACCGTTAGGTTGGCTCGTGCCTAGTGAAATCTTCCCACTCGAGATCCGATCAGCAGCACAAAGTGTTAACGTCTCCGTTAACATGATTTGCACTTTCATTATAGCACAAGTTTTCCTCCAAATGTTGTGTGCTATGAGGTGAATTATAATTCAAGTTTCTCTTAAATTATGTTTATTAATAAAACATTAGTAGCTATATATCTCTAACGTATATTTTTGTGACTAATTCTAGGTTTGGATTATTTATCTTCTTCATGTTCTTTGTGGCCATCATGACGATTTTCATCTACAAGTTCTTGCCCGAGACAAAAGGGATCCCAATTGAAGATATGGCCGGAATTTGGGAGAAGCACTGGTATTGGAAAAGATTTGTTCCTGTTGAGATTAAGGCCGATATAGAAAAAGCTTAAGAACGAAGACGATAAAGAATAGTTTCATCATTATAGTTATATTTTTAGTTTGGTAACTTTAGTTTAGTTGTTGAACTGTTATTTAGGATATTTTAGGATTCAGATTTGGATTGTTAATGTGTTTGGAATCTGTGTTTTGCAAGCACTTTCAATGAGTTACGGACTTACGGTTATAACATGTTCTTTTGCATGTAATAGGTTATTTATTTATGTTTTACGTTTACAATCTTAGCTACAAACTTTATATTATGATGATAGTTTCATAAACTTGCAGTTGGACGTCATGTCGTCATCAGTGACCAAACAAGATTGTCAATATATAGTTTGTGACACCTTAATTAGGCACTTGATTAGTAAATTTCGTCGTTGACTTAATAAAGTGACAAGTGTGTTTGGTGCAAAACGTTTAGAATCATTTAAAAGCGGTGAGCTATAGCTACGTACTAACCTTTTACATATAAAAGAATATAGCTACTGCTTACTAGTTACGTAGTATTGTTATTTTGCCAAACACAAGTAACTTAATCCTGTAATGTTATGTTAGCAACAAAAATAGATTCATACTCTTAAAAGACGTTTGCTGATTTAGTAACCCAGCCCAACTCATAAACCCATTAAAACATTTGACCCAACTTGCTAGTTAAAGTTATTATGCAAAATTAGACGATTTGGGTTCAAGACTTTAAATTCACGAGGACGGCTGCGAGCCGCCGCGTTGCGGCGGGGCAGTGATCTCACTGCAAACATCCGCATTTAACTTTGCTACACAATGACTGTTCGTAACCTGTTTTAATTTTCCGTTTATGGTTATATAAATAAAAACGTATATGAAACAGGAAAAACTGTTTAGTAGTTTTAGTTCCACCTTGTTTATCTTTTCACAGTAATGTACAAATTAAGAAACATCGATTCATTTCAGAGCCCGAGCAAGCCTGTTTCAGTCTTGGTTTCAATACCAAAACCCGCCTAACTCAGCCCCCACGTCAGCACCTAAGTGTACCCACTTCAGCCCCGTTTAAGCATAAAAGCTCACCCACTTCAGCTCGTAACACACCCATTTTAGCATCCAAAGAGACCCATTTCATCCCCTGTTTCAGCATCCAAACTCACCTGTTTCAGCTTCCAATTCAGCGTCCAAACCGACACCCACTTGAGCTCCCAAACCCACCTGTTTCAACAGCCAAAGCTACCTATTTCAGCACACAAACGCATCCGTTACAGCCTTGCTTCAGCCCCCAAACGCACACGTTTCAGCCCCATTTCAGTGCCGGCTTCAACATCTAAACCTACCCGTTTCAGTCCAAATCTCAACACCCAAACGACCCAATTTCAGCCCCCACTTTATCACTCAAACCTACCCATTACATCATAGACCGGAGTCGCAAATAAGAGGTGTAAGTGAGAGGTATGGAGGGTATGACTTCAATGAAATGACCTGTAAAAAAAGTTTATTCACTTAGTTATACTAATATTGGTAGCGACTTTCGGTCCATTTATTTAAAAATGGGTTTATTCGTAGTAAATAAATATTTAATTATACAACAAATCAAATATCAAAGAGTCAAAACTAAATCAACGCAAAATCAGAAATTACCTCTGGACGCGGCTTAATTTCACTCTTTCTCGAGTCCAATTTTGTCATTCAATCCCAGCTTTAAATCAGGCATTCTAGAAAGAAGCCATTTCATAAGAACCTTACCCATTACATCCCTGTTACTACTTCCGTCCCATATTAAGTGTCCACTTACTAAATGCACAAAGTTTTAAGAGATTCCACTAACTAGATTCTTCACCAATCAAATATTATTTTTACCCACTAAAGTCTCATCTTATTGGTTGGAAGGTACAAATGGACACTTAACTTGGGACATCCCAAGATTCCATTATGGACACTTAATATGGGACGGAGGGAGTATTAAAAAAGGAATTTCTATTTAATATTTTTATAAAAAAAGAATATCAAGAGTGAGACATTAAGCCTAAGAAGCTGAAAAATAAGCATGATTATGATGTCAATCTTGAAAAAAAAAATTCATGCACACGAACTGACCTTTTAACTGCATTTGTGAACCCCTGCATTAGTACAAAGACAGTATCATAATGAACATTGCTGTGGTTTAATCCCTTGTAAAGTACTACAACCCTGTCTTGTTCCTTTAGTGAAACCTGTGACAACAACATTCGCCATAACAGTATTAGCGCAAGCATTAGATATATGTTAATCCACAAAAAAGAGTAACATATTTATAGCACAACAAAAAAAAAAAAAAAAAAAAAAAAAAAAAAATTATGAACCAACTTGCCTCTGGCTAATGAACATAAAGGGGCTTGTCTACACACGCATTACCGCATCCCTTTTGTAATTGCTGATTAATATCTATCAAAATAGTAAAATGTCAACGGTTAGTGTAACTGAAAGTAAATTTTTTATCATATAATACGACAACCTTAAAACCTATAAATAAATTAGAAAACCTACTTTCAAAAATAAAAAAATTAAATCTTTTCATAACACGGGCCAATAATATAGGTAACGCAAGCTTGTGAGTAGTGGGTTAAAGCAGGTAATTTATAAGTGTGGGTCAAAACGGATGATGCCAACCTGCAAACACAATATTTACCTTAATAACACGATGAAATTATGTCCAACTGAACCTTCTTTTGCAGCTTAAATAAGCATTTGAATTCAAGATTGTGTTTTCAAGTTGGCCTCACCTGTTTGTTCACATATACAACCCAAATATAACATCTTGAATTAAAAACCTCTTGCAAATAACGTACTGTTAGTGTACTTTAACAAAAGATCTAAACTTTTGAATATAGTTTCATTAACCATATGGTCAGAACCATTTACTCTATTCTGTATTGTACAGTTATAACTCGCATTACTAATAAGCAGATTTCTAATAAGTAACCCCAAATACTCTGTTAGTTTATAGAATTTCTCAATGATATCAAGCTACTTATTATAATGGCCATGCTCATAAGATATGTTACGAAGGGGGTGTTTGGGAAAACATGGGATTGTCATTTTTCCTAAAATTAGCATAAGCAGTCAGAACTATTTAGATTATCCAAGCAGCTTATCTCCTCATTCTGAGGAAACATAAGCAGTTTTTGAATGGCAGTTTAGAACATTTATTTCTAAGTGCTGACCTTTTTAGCATTATATATAACTTAAAACCTAACGTTAATAGAAAAGATTGGAATGTTGTAAAAAAATGTTATTGTTGGTCTTGTTGCATTTCTTTTAATTATTAAATAATATCCAACCTATAAGGCTCACCCTATCTTTATAAACCCGGACAAACAAATACTATTGTTGCGCGTCTGAACTTTATAAAAAGAATTTGAGTCACTCACACTAGGTCGCCTTCCTTTGAGAGACACGTTCTGGTCGTTCTTTGACAGTATGCATACCTATACAACAAAAAGCTATCAGTAACCGTATAGAAACAAGAAAAAAAAAGGCAACAATTAAACCCGCATACAATACCTATACTTTGATGACACACCGGTGTATGGGTGTATAAGTAGGGTCAATAGTAACAGGAATTGCGATAGAACCACTCCTGCCGCATCGTGTGAGACGACCATTGTCACTACAGCGAGCATGGTATGCCGAATTAACGCAGGTTTCATCAACCAACACCTTAGCTAAAACACAAACAGTACTAAAACATCTTGAAGAAAGATTTTTTTAAAGAAAAAAAGACCTTTTTATTCATTCTGGTCGGGTGTATAATCAGCTTTTGGTTGTTTCTTCGAGAGGCCCTGACCTCTTGTTGTAACCTTTTCATTACCTGACGGTATCTTGTTAGCTTGTTGATTGCCCACTCGATGGCCGTGGATGTTTAAAAGTTACAAATTCAAACAAAATAATTTGCAAAGAATCAGTTAAATTTCTGGTTTTATATATTATAAGCATATTGTTTATTTATTTCTTTTTTGCTTATTTCTTACGACCAACACCTTGGTAGTCCAAAATCACTCATTTAACAATTACCACAATCAATTTTAACGAAAGTAGTCTATAGGTACCTGCATTCAGCAGGAATCTTCCCTTTCCCCATCTTTAGCTCATTTCTTACGACCAACACCTGCACAAAAGAACAAAAATCAATCAGATGGTGTTTAGATAGGCATTTATATTGAATTATTATAGCAATAGGCAAATGAAACAGATGCTGATTTACGAAAAATGTGCACATACATATCAACACTGGAGTATTTCTGAAATCATGGATGCACACACGCTATCCATTAGCATTATTTCATCAGTATATATGACGCTCAGGTTGGAAAGTATAAACGTGGATATCAAATAAATAATCAATTTTTGAAAAACAGATTTATTTGATATCGTAATCATATACAAACATAATTCTTATATACTATATTCATAACTAAGATAGAACTTACATTAAACATACCAGTCGCAGATTCCATGGGAGTCCTAATCACAGCAACCCCCTCATCCAAATTCCTACAGACAGAAACAAAAGGAAATCAATCCAAATAACTTCCCCAATTTCAGGTTGAATACAAATGTCAAATAATGAAACAGTAGGCTCGTTTTCACCTGTTGCTAAATCCTCCATACCCCTTGTCACCATAGTCGGGTGTAATCGATATTCGAGATGTGTGTGAGCCAAACGGGCTTGTCATCGGTCATCTTCGCCTCCACTCCTTTATTTTGGTCAAAAGCCAAGGCTGTAGGCATACAAAACAGCAGTCATATAATAAGTTCAAGTGTGGTTAATTTAAATGAATCAATCTGAAACTGACAGCAATATATGCATCTAATGATACCAATAAGAAGTATTTAGCTAAAAATGATGATTTGCAAAGAGAAAAGATATATCCTCTAAATTAGTCCCTACGTTATGTGTAATAGTGATAGTTCTGTTCATAAATTATTAGTGTTCCTAAACTCTTTTAACAATATTATCCCTATAACAAAACGACAGACCCAAAATTTCTGTTTATAAAGCCTTACCACGTGGCTCTCAAATTGCACAATTTAAGTAGAAATGGGAACGATGGCTCTCCTTCAATGGTAATAAATAGTGTGCTTTCTTTTAGACCCGTGTGGACAAAAGTTATTTGGAGACACACCAAAGATCATTTAGCAAGGAAACTAAGAATTAAGAAATATTATAAATAAAATGTATAATAGAGAAAGAATATTCGTAAATATTTGAACTCACATTCAGTCGTATCATGTGTCCGTACATTGTCATCACAGGTGTAAGTAGAATACGTCACATCACCTTCACGTGCAGTTGTAAATGATTGTCAGTAAAATTTGGCATGCCACCTTCATTCACACCTATAATAATGAATACATGTCAACAACTAAAACAAAAAAATAATCTAAACCCAAGATTCAAGAATCTGTCTACCATTTTTACTTACGTGTGGATCTTGCGTCGTCCAAAAAACCTTGCCACCACAAGTCACCTTTGAGTATGGGAAGCCTGCAGGAAAGTGGAAGTGCTAGTGACTTTGCTGTAACATAAAGCCACAAACAATATCTTGATTTTGGGATACAACGGGTTTACGCACTTTGCCTATGTCCAAAAATTCGGACTACTTGTCTGCTTTTCCAAAACAGAAAAAACTGTGCTACACTTCCATAAAGGAATTCTGAGATAGCTTACGTTGATCGTTTGACTAAATCATGGAGAGAGAAACCACGCAGTTTTACCACATTGCTTTAGCTTCTGGACCAAATCATGTATCCCATGAGAAAGCCTACCAATTACAAAAGAACATGTAAACAGAAAATTTTATAGCTCATTTTGTTGCGTAACTGATCTTACATAGTAAGTTAAAATACCTTGGGGGCTACTTTTCAGCGAACATGGACTAAGTCACCCATTGGTCTGCAATCTCAGAATAATTAATATAAACAAACTGAAACAGAACATGAGAACAAATTTATTTCTACCGAGTGCACACCTAGCGGTCCATTCGCCAACAGGTTTTGCAGCTCCACAAACTCACCAAGTTCATGAATGCCCTTGTCTATGCATACCGTGCTATTCATATCAAAGCATACAACACCAACTTTTTGCCATAAGTCAAGAGCGCCTGGATGTGAACCATACGTCAGTTAGAAAGCTGATTATAATCTTGCAATTTTAAGGATACTGTTATGTGATCTATAATACCTTTCTGAGGTAATGAATTATTGAACCGGCCTAAGAAATCTGTTGACTGCAAGCTACGACATCAACCTAAGGTGCCAAGTTAAGCGGCAAGTAAACATCTGCACGCTAACCTGCAAGCACCAACCAGCATCTTTATCAAAAAAAAAAAAATTCTTATGAGCTTTTAATCTTCAACTCATGTCTTATAATCTTCAACAATGGTTATAAGCTGCCAAGTTAAGCCGTAAGTAAACATCCACACGCTAACCTGTCGAACAACTAACCGAAATGGATGGATCCCAAGGCGTTTGAATGAGTCTGCTTCATGATTCAAGGTAGTACCTAAATACCAATATACCCAAAAAGTTAAATATTTAGGTTACATCAAAAAGAAACATAACGATGCAAAAATAATAATAATAATAATAAAAAAAAAATAAAAAAATAAAATAAAAATAAAAACATCAACAAACCTTATGAACGGCCTTTTGGTTTTTAGCTATGATTATTGACTTGACACAAAACATGTACTGATGCCAGCCCAAATCACTTTTAAATTCCTACTATATGGCCTTGTGCGTTATCATTAAAGTTTAAAATAACTAAGCTAATCCATTTTACTTCTAACAGAGGCTTTTAATTCTAAACTAAATGCATTCTCTCATCTCCGTTTCTGTTCCCTTATTCATGGACTCTCAATCCAAAGTCCAAACTAACCCCAATAAGGAAATTAGATAGTACAATATACCTGCCTTGAAGTGACTGAGGTGTTTTCAGGACATGCTGAGCTCCTCATTAGTTATCTTTCTTCTCATTTTTTGCACCTGCGTTTCAAAGTTTCCATTAAACTGAATAGCAGCTACAGCTAACACATATTAACTGCAATTTGTCACCTCTCATTATAACGTTTTAATCAATCGCTAACCCCATCACCGGAGCTATTTCTGGCACCCAATTAAGCCATAAGGTGGATACAAAAAAAGTCTGAAACCATAAGCTTAAACAAACATCCCCTCCCAAGTCCAGATTAACATTTATTCAAATATCTAACCTAACATCCACTTCTTCTTCTTTTTTTTTTTTTTTAAACTACAATTTCTTACAACAAAATTATAAGTTATAACACAATAGAAACATACGAAATAAGCAATCAAAACATTCAAAAAAATGAGAATCACAAATATTTCATAGTATTACAATAGAATACAGCAAAATATCATAAACCCAAATTACTCCTTCACCTTGTATGCATCAATAACTCAGAATAAAAAAAAGAAGCCAATTTAACCTCATCTTGATCATCATTAAACAATTTTATGTAGCATAAATTAATAGTTACAGAATTAAAACCATCGGAATGATTACCTGTCGCAAAAAGCAGACATCGGCAGCAATTGGTAAGGCGGTTGGGGAGCATGTGTGTGTCCAAGGTTGTGGAAGATGGGAATGATTATCCAAGTGGTGCAAGAATAAGAAGAAGATAACAACGGGAAAAAAAATGGGCCAATATAACGGGCCTGGACAGTACCAATGGGCTGGACAAAAAACACGGAATATCAAAACGACAATGCGCATGTCGTTTTTGCCGGGACGTTATATATATAGTAATTATGCATTTAGAGGTGTTAAAAAAACTGAGAAACCTACATATCGAGCTGTACGGTTGTACCACTCGATCCGAAATCAAGAAAACCTAAAAGCGAAGAAACCGAAACTAAAAAAATCCGACTATCATGGTTCGGGTATCGGTTTTTATTTTTAGGCATCCGAGGTTAACCGAACTGAACAGTGTATAATGTATTGTATATGATGTTTTTAACTAATATTCAAATAATTGCGCAAGTATTGTTATATCTTTTATATAATAAAAGAATTACATGATTTCGAAGTATTTTTGCGAAACCCTTCTCATCGAAAAAAATTTAGACCAATAGCAGAGCTCGATTTTGTCACGTAGGCAAAATCAAGCAACATGATTGGTCAATAAAAAGTCAAAATTGAATTGATTTTGGTCAAACTTTATATATGGATATCCAGAAAAACATTTCTGAAAAACTTTACGAAACATATTTTAACTTTATCAAAAGGACTTCTCTCACTACGAAAGGTGTCCCATTGATGACATACTGATATATCTCCTATTTGTGTTGATTATGTGCTACTAAACTCACACATTTTGTACAACACGATATGAATAATTAAAGTTAAACAACAACATCAATCTCAACCTCAACATCTATATCAGTTAAACAAAGTTAAATCTTCAACCAACAAATTTTTTACAAAATATTATTATAATAGATATTAATACATAATAAAAAAATCCTGAACAAGGTATTACTTATATTTATATCATAATATCACGGGTAAATTCTTATATGTCCATACACTAAACTAAAATTTTAAAATAAATTTGATTCATGTGTAAATCCCGTGCGTGCACGGGACTTATAGCTAGTTATTGCATTACATGTATAACGATTTTTTTGCTCTAAACGTAAACATCTACTAAACATTTATATGTGAAAATTGAATAGTATGATTGTAACCTATAAACGTCCACTAAATATATATATTTTTAATATGTTATCTATGTTACTTGAATGCGCTACATAGTTTTTTTATTAATATGTTTTGTAAAGAAAATAAGTAAGTCAAAAACTCTAGTTCATGCATTATCCAATATATTAAAAACCCAGTTTTCCCGTTATACAAAAAACGCCATCTCATTGGTTGGAAGCCCGTAAAACAACTGATCAAGCAACTGTTCATCCGTTATTTTACTAAACAAATCACGTTACCACTCCATTACAAACCAAGGCCCCAAATAAGATACATATATTTCCACTTCTCTCTTAGATCCTAGAAAATTCCAGAATTCTTCTTCTTCACCCAAAAAACACACATTAATTTGATTGTCAAGCCCCAAAAACGTAGGGACGGCAACACAAATCAAAACACTCTTCAATCAAATTAAATCTTGAACGCCGGGATAAGCGGCCGGATGATCAAAAGCTACGCAGCAGGTATATAAACCTTCATCAAATGAAAGAATTGATTAACATCGAATGGGTAAAACATTTAATTCATGCTTTACTTCTTAAAAATTTTAAATTTTAGTTAATGAAATTGTGTTTTTAATTGGATTTGAAGGTTTTTTTGCAGGTTAAATTTGTTGCTTTCAAACAAAAGGGGTTCTAGATCAGTAAGGGAATAAATAGGTGGTGCCTCTTGAGAAGGATAGTGATATCCTTAATTCAAATTGTAAGTTTAGAAGCCCTAAACAATGGTGTTGAAGTAGAATTTATGATGTTTCTTTTTTTACTTTTTTATAAAAAAATGTTTGGGGTTCTTGAAATTGTAGTGTCATGTGAGAAATTTGTGTTGATTAATTGATGGGTTTGGTGTTTTTCGTTGTTAATTTTCATAATTTAATTTTGTTATTTCTGGAAACAATAGGATTTTTGGAAAGTAGTTAAAATATATATATATATATATATATATATATATATATATATATATATATATATATATATATATATATATATATATATATATATATATATATATATATATATATATATATATTGTGATATGTCTTATTGATAATGAAGAGGATGAAGTTTGCAGTTTATGAGCATGTTTTTTTATCGATTTTTAGTTTCATGCAATGGCTGTCAATTCATTGGTAACAAATCATAGTATGTTCAAGTCTTGCAATAATAAAAGTAATAGTGACTGTTTTTCTTTGGTTGATAATCAAGGAAGTTTTGTGCTTTTAATGTACGTTTAATATCGCTTGCTCTTTTTATAGGGTGCCTCCCACAGGAGATGATTTAGGGCCAGTTCTATAGAAGGTTCAGGAACGGTATGCGCCCTATAAAAGAAAAGAATTTTCTTTTTGGAGGTACTACATTTGAGGTTTTACTGTTACCACACTTATATTGTCCAATTCAATAGTTTTTGCCTATGATGTACGGTTTTATGGTGTTTCTGTTATCAGCCGATTTATATAATTGTTTTGTGGTATTAATTTGATGCAGAGTTTGATGTGCCAGCTTTGTGAAGGAGTTGATTTTTGTCATTCCCACTGTGTAATGCATAGGTATATTTTATATCTTAGTGTCTTTTTTCTATAACGTGAAAAGAATATTTTGGATTTGTGTTCTCATTACAGTCTTTTGTTTGATTAAGGGATCTTAAGGCGCATAATCTATTGATGGACCGAAAAACATTTAAGTTGAAAATAGCGGATCTTGGACTTGCTCGAGCTTTTACTGTACCACTTAAGGAGTAAACACATAAGGTGTCACTAATATACAATATCATGTCTACTGTGGCACTTCAGTGAATCGTTTAAAAAACATGTTAAGCAATGCTTTGGTTGTGACTTTTATTGCTGCAGATTTTGAGTCTTTGGTATAGGGCTTCTCATGTTCTTTTGGGTGCTGCTAATTACTCGAGTGCTGTTGATATATGGTATGTTGGCTGCATGTTTGGTATGTGTTAAGATTAGTTTATGACGAGTTTATTGTAGCTGCGCTATGTGAACCATAAGACCTCCATTAGTACAATAATCATGAGTTTAAAAACTATCTATATGAACCCAATCAAAACTGCCATAGTAACTAACAATCCACCACTTGAGCGAAGTAGTCCTATCATGCATGACTGACTACTCTCAACCTCTACCATATCTATAGATTGCATTAGATGTTCCATAATGCCACATTATCCCATTCAACTTCCATACATTAGCAGCTTTGACCATAATTTTAAACTTATGTACTTTAAGGCTCATTATCTTATATATGTTGCGTATTCTCTAAGATAATTTTAACCAGTATTTCTTTAGTCCTAAGTTCATCTAATGTCATGTAGTTCCGTTCTTGCCATACATAATATACACTCATGCAACAAGAACTAATCTGTTTACCATGCTCCACATGTTGTATTTGACACGATAAGCAACCATAGCACCACCAATATCATATGGTTACTTATAAATCCTTGGAATCACATTCTTACAAATAACGGTTTGGCAAGCAGTTTGTTAGGTGATGTTGTATATGATTTGGAAAGCTAGAAATAAGAGTTTTTGAAAATAGAGCTTCTAATATGTCTACAATTTGTGATGATGTACAAGTTCTCTCATTTCATTTTTATCGTGGATATAATGGTGTTGGGACTTGATCAAGGCTTGCAAATTTTAATTTTCATAAGTTGTATGACAAATTTTCAATTTGAATGTGCAGATTTTCTTGGGAGGAAGTTAATTGGTGATTAGTGAAAAAGCAGATAATGGAACTCACCACAGTTAGTATGCCAAACTTTTGCTAACTCAGCTACCACTAATATTCATTATGTTACATGCACATGTACGTCCTTTTCTATTACGGTGCTTTTCACATTATGTGTGTTTGATAATTGCCTGCACACATTGAAATTGGTAACTAGTCTGTGTTGATGAGGTTTTCGCGAATTATGCCTAAGCGGCTTACCATGCCATGGTTCATGCCACTGAATCCAGATCTCAGTCTAACAAAAGATTGTTGGAAACCATTGAATCAAGATCTGAATTACCGCCTAGAGATACCTTACAAATGGATGCAACTTTTATGCCAATCAAGTTCAAGGTTAAAAAATTTTACAATTTTATCTGATATTCTTTGTTTTTATAATAGGTGTTTGAACACACGTTTAAACTACTCATCATCAGTTATTTCTATATCGATGTAAATAACTTATTTCATTTCCGCTTTTCATATCAGCAACTGCAAATGCTGATGCTGAATCGAGTTCTACAACAAACAAAATTTATGCAACATGTGCCACATGCCTGACCAGACCCCAATCTGAGCCTCTTGCACGTAATGTTCGAAGACTTTCTTGCGCGGATAATTTACAAAGCAATTCAAAACCTGGGGTTAGTACCCCTGTTGAAGCATTCAGTTCTCATGTGACAAAGGGTGAGCAAGTGTAAATTGTTTCTTATAAATTTATCTTTTAGATAGGCAGATGGAACCAACGAACAAGGAGACCGACATATGATGCTGGTACATGTGATGTCCAAAGCCAGGCTAGGATGAATAATTTACATTGGAGGTAACTTTTAAAGAATTTGCTACTATAAGCTTCATATTTATTATTCCCTTTGAACTGTTTGAAGTGGAAATGGACCTAACGTAACTGGACAAAGAAAGCGATATCTGATCAAAAACATATATTTCTAGAATAATGAAACCAGAGAAACATACTGTAATCTTTATGATGCGTGGGAATTGCACCAGGCTTTACCTCTCGAGGGATCTCGAGAAGCTTACAACCCCCACCAGGCAGTGTACCTGATTGTTGTAGTATAGTATAGTGACAAGTACCGGGGGATTGATCGTTCAAGTCAGGAATAGTGTCACTAGGATTAGAAAGCCTAGAAACTAGGTCTAGAGGTGAGGGATGATTCTTTTTGTATTTTTATATTTTATGAAAGCAATTAAAAATTTCGGGTATTGGAAGAGTGAGCGGAATTAGTTGCTATTCAACTAACCCAATAACTAAGATGCAATCAAAATAAAATAACAAAAATGAAAATAAAACTAATTACAAATATGGTGTGAACAATAGATGGGAGAATTGTGTTTACTTAGATTTCACTACTCCTTAGATATATTTTACAGGTTAATTGTTTGTTACAGTTGCGTGGATGACGGGTTATATTCCTTAATACCAATCGTGGGGTGGCGTACGTACTTCCCTAACTCTATAAGCTCATACTTCACTCCTATGTCGAGCCTGCAAGAAGCTCCTAACATGTGATCACTAGAATTCACTCATGTATTAAATACAACCATAAAAACCTTAGTACGCATTGGTTCATGTTTCTTAAGACATTCAAGCATGTTACACTATGGAAGTATGCCAGTTTTCTTAAGCCTAACATCAAAATCATTCATCCATTACAACTATAAACAAGTAATCAACCTATAATCAACATCTAGGTTTCATTACATCTAAGCAAACACACAAGAGATCTAGCCTAGCATGTTAAAATCAAGACAAGTGTAAGATATATTCAAACAACACATAGACATATTGAATGAATTGAAAGGATACTTATCTCAATTGAACATGAAAGGTTTCAAGGGGTGAAAACCCCTGAAAATACTGTTATAAACGAGCTAGGGTTTATTCAAGTCGACCCTAAAATTCTCCTCTTTTTTAGAATGAAAATTACAAATACTATATATAGATTTTCTAAGGTGACGGTGTCAAGAAGAAACTTCTGACGCCGTCAACCCGCCGCCAAAAATATAGTCGGATTGCCTAGATCCAGATCTGACACCGTCATGTGTATTGCTGTTCTGGGCTGTCACCACTTTTACTCTTGACGCCCTTGCCTTGACGCCGTCACGTTTCCACTGGGCCGTCACCATTTTTGCTCTTGACGCCGTCATCAAATTGCTCTTGACGCCGTCAAGTACTGTTCCTAGCAAGGAAAATTAAGACTTTGCCGTTTTCTTCACTTTTATGCTCCAAAAACGTCCAAAATGCTTCCTTTCCAAAAATTCACTCCCAAAGTACCTAAAATCACAAAAGGAACGATTTAGGGCAATATTTGATCAAATAAATTTAAATTCTGGCTTAAATGACCCCCTAAAAACGGATCATTTTTCGCCTCATCATATAGCCTTACACTTGAGATTTGCTTGTCCTCAAGCAAATGCGCTTTTATTCTAGTCAAAATACAAGTTAGGGGTCATTTAACACTAATATAAAAGTAATTACAACAAATAATCGTTCCACTAAAGACCAAACACAAGCACGGAGGTCATACATTAGCACCTCACAAATAGTGTTTAGATACTCATATCTCTCGGGTTTAATAAAGTATTTATCACAATATGGAAATGGAAAACATCTCTCACTACTTGTCATAGCAAAATAGATTACCATAGGCTTGGGAAAGTATCAAACCTCCACCACATGGCATAAGCACCTAGGATAAACTATCAAAGAGGTCTTTTAAAGGGTTATAACGTTAGGTGTAGGGATATGGAATACATGGTTTTGTTGGATATAGGCAATCTTTACTGGTGGCGAGTTAATCATCTTGGTTAATTACATGTACAATATGGTGTTGCTAAGCCAAGACTAGACTCGACTTAAGCTAATAAATCAAAAATAACAAAAACATAAAATAAACATAGAATGAAACGGGATGGTAGTCCGTATGTTTTTTCTCTTTTCTTTTTCTATTTTATTTTTTATTTAATTTTTTTCTTAATTTTTTTTTTTTTTTTTTTTTTTTTTTTTTTTTTTTTTTTTTTTGCATACACTCGTACCCTATCATCCAAAATAATACATCATAGGGAATGAACATTCCCTTACACTTGAATTTTTACATACTTTACAATAAACTAATCTAATGACTCGAATTAAGATAATCAAAACACTTTGAGTACTTTTAAGATTAACGCACATATGGGGGTAATATATGATGTTCTTCTCCATTACTCCATAACATTAGTACTTTACCCATGAGTCCCAATCGTCCCAAAACAATATGTACAAGGATATGACTCGACTTAGCAACCATGTAATCAATTAGATAATTAACTAAGGGTTTAAACAAATAACAATAATGCACAATAGATGAGTGCATACACGGAAGGCTAAGGCGATTTGGGTGTACATTTAAGTGGGGTGTAACAAATTCTTCCTTTAAGTAAAATGCTTAAATTTAGAAGCGAAAAGATAGGCTCGGAGGGGTGTACTAGGGGTTTTGTGTACTAAAAATGAGTACAACGCTAAGGTGTGGGAAAAATTAGTTGACTTAACTAGCCAAGTAATATGACTTAAATAGTCAAGTAATTATGATACGGGTTTAACACAAAGGTGATCCTAATGCCTCTTATCATGTAGTAAATCCTACTACACGAATGTAGTCTCACTAGCGGTCTCGGGATGCATCACTAACACAAGTTATAGAATCTAAATGCTACCGGTACACTCATAAGCACTAATAGTAAATGCTTTTCCTATCAAATCTAAAGGCGAACCTCACATATTTTGGTGGAAAATTTTTCTGAATGGTACGGTTTTGTGCTAGTCATACAATCTCCTATCCATGAGACGCTTGCTATGGCTAAAGTTTCACTCCTAAATGTTGTAAAATTTTAAATTTGGCGCTAAAATTACACTAACAAGTATTTCTCATAGTTTTATTACACACCTACCATCAAACAAACAAACTCAAGTGAAAGTGGATACTATAAGGTATCATCATTTTACCCTCCCCTTACACTTAGGATGAACATTGTCCACAATGTTCAATTAAAGATTGTAAAAGTAAAATAGGTAAAAGAATAAAAACAAATACTCCCCTAATTCGTTCGGTTTGGATAGTGTGGTAACAAGGTTAGATCTTCCTCCAAGAAAATGAACCATCAAAGCTTCCCTTCCAGAATATAAATCATCTTCTTGTCATACATAACCTATTAAACCTGAGAAAACAAACAAGGCAACCTCGCGTAAAATCGGCGGCAATCTATATATACTAATATATCCTAGAAAACAAAGTAAGATATAATGCTTGTGGAATGAATGTTTGCAGATTCCCTGGAGTTTATAAAACTAAAGATTCAACAAAAACTTTAAGACTCCGTTAGAAAAACAAAACTAGCAAAATTTCCAGATTTTTACACATGACGCCGTCAGGAATTTCTTCCTGATGCCGTCACAAGTGACCTGCAGAAATCTTTACGTTAAGTTTCCGGAAAATTTCTGGAAAAACTTATGTCCTACTTCCTGGAAAATCCTGCAAAACATCATTATGACTCGATACAAGCATTTGACTCTAACAAATACGAATATACATGTTCATTTAATATTGTGGAGAATCGTGATCAATTTTGTTTCTTAAAAACATATTTGGGGTTTCCCTTTATACTTATCTTTTGCGAAATACCTTTGGATGAAGTTAAGACAAAGCCAAACAACAAAATAAAGTATTTTCACCATTTAGTTTTGAAACATGATCTATCAACAATAAAAATAAAGCATGCATACGGAAACAAATAACAATCAAACAAAATAAAAATCACACAAATTGAAAAAGATGAAACCAAAAGCAATCCATAATATTAAAATCCAACATGAGAATAAAAATAAAAATTATCCAGGGCCAACAGAGGCCATACCCTAAGCTATTACAATCCAAATTGTTTCAAATTACATAACCATGAATAAATTGTTCAGAAATCACAAACATCAAGACAAATCATTGGGGAGGGGGACTATAACGGTAGTCATAACCAGGAGGGAGGTGCCCGGTAAATCCGTAGGGAGGGTAGTCAGTCTCGCGACCAGGGAATGGGTCAATCTGTAGCGGGGGCTCAATTTGATCACGGGTGGAGAGGTGTTACATCTGGAGGATGGTGTGATCATACATCCAATCAAAGCGCTGGTCAGTAGTGGTCCGCCATGCATCCACCTGACCCATCCTGGCCCCCTGGTGTGCCTGCCAGTCTCCCCGACCCATGTGTCGGTAATAATCTGCAGACCCAACCTCATAATCCCTGAAATGTGGCTGCTGGGGCACTCCCTCATCATCATCATCGACACCCGCAGGTCCTCCCGCAATGTACCAGGTATAGGACCCATCCCCCAGCTCCATCACAATGCTCATCTGCTTGAGGGATTTAACCCTCACCACCCTACAAGCCCCACAGTCGCTCAGGTACCCCATGATCTCAGGAACAAGTAGCCCATAAGATCGAGCCAAACGGGTCACGAACATCCCCCCATACACCTTGTCAATGTCCCTCTCCCCCACACTAGTCTTCAAATAGCTCGCTACCCAAAATGGGATGTTACAGTATACATCTGCTGAAAACATGGTGTATAGGTAGAACAGATCTGAAGCAGTGACACGGTGAGTGGTGCCATGACGCCCCAACAAGCTGTAAGTGATGCACCTGTGGGCTAACCTGATCATGGGGTCCCTGATTGAGGCCGCCCCAGTAGTGGAGATGTACACCCCGTTCCCAATACTTGGCCAAAATGTAGCATACCTCAATTCGCTCCTCATCGTCTCCCCATGCAACAACCTCTGCATGAAACCCCCCTCAACAGCCTCCTCCTGAGTATACAAACCTAACCTCCACCCAAACTCAGTAACCGAGCATGATCGAAGCTCTCCCCCCAATCTAAAGTAAATGGTGGTGCCTCCCATATCTGTCCTAGCCTCAGCCAAATCAAAGCAAAAAGTCGCAAAGAACTCCCTAACCAACTCACTGTAAACTGTCTCCCTCATCCTGAATAATCTCTCCCATTGAGGACCCGTGAATCCATCAGTTTGGATCCTCCCCAAGAAGTCACCCTCAAGACCTTAGGACCTCAGAAACTCCCAATCGATCACAGCTCCAGCATCGATATGGTGATAAACAAGTTCCGCGTACTTGGCTGTAGCGGCGTCATTATCAAACTCACTCCAACTGTGGACCAAATCCCTATAGTTTACTCGTTGGGACCTAGACGAGCTCCCTCGGTGTTGTCGTGATCGTTTGCTCATTTTCCTAGAAAAAGATAGAGTGGAACGAAAATGGTTAGAATGAGAGTTTTACGAATTCATGCTGTCAGACACATCTGACGCCGTCAGGAGATAAAGCCTGACGCCGTCAGATCAGCAAAAGTTCATCCATGCAATTACGAGGGAAAAATCAATTTTCAAACTCTAAATCCATGACCCAAACACTCCTTTATGCAGAAAACATGGGTGGGGGGGGGTCAAAAGATCCGTGGTGTGAAAGATTTTTCCGCAATTGACTCATGATTCGAATCAACCACTATCACCTAATGGTAAACCCATGATTACAAAACACCTAAGGAAGGCATTACGATCCTTAAAGATGGGTCAATGATAGGGTTTTGGATGATGGGGGTTTTCAAAATTGGTAGGTTCTAACTATAATTAAACGAAAAAGGATGAAGAAAAACTACTTACCATGTGGAGATTTGTCACGGAAGATGTCGGATTGGATGTTAGAGATTCGGAGGTGGAGTAGCACATGGGTGTGATTTGTTTGGTATGAGTTGAGAGTGATGGAAATGGGGTTATTATTGCTGAGAATGCGAGGTGACGGCGTCAAGAGTAAAATCTGACGCCGTCAGATGCCCATATTGTGAATACTAAGTGACATTTTCAAATTTAGTCCCTGCACTAATGTAAATAGCTAATCACAAGTGAAAACTAAGAGTAGTCATCCCGTTAGTAAAGTCCACCAGGGTCAAACAATTTGTTACTGTCACGGAGAGAGATGTGGTTATTAAAAGGGGTGGGCAAAGTTCCAGTTAAGTCGCGATCTTCGCATTGGTCAACAGTGGGTACAAAGAGGAGTCGTTCCATAGAGGATCCCAAAGCTGTGGTGTTTATGAGGTGCAACCTCTTCACACCAGGTTTAAAACCAAAGGAACGTCTCTTATACAAATTGGGGAGCGTAGTTTGCAAGCTTCCAACGAAGATGTTATGAAATTGCAAGTTCTTTTCCTCCTGATGACGCTTACAGAAGTAAGGGGTAATTGACGGTGAAGTACTTGAAAAAGATTTCTCATTATCCTCTTGGTCACACACCAAAGGGGTTGGGATTTCAAAGATTTTTTCGATTTTTCTTGGCGTGGATTTTTCCTTAATCTTTTCCTTAATTCTTGATATGAATTTGTCTGCTAAGTCCATGAAAGCATCACGAGTGCTTTCCATGCGTGCTTCTAAGTTCCGAATTTGTTTTTCCTGACTATTCATGAAGGTTACCATCATCCCTTCGAACTCCTCTTATCGTGAACGTTTAGGAAAATTATATTTGTTAATCGCACTCACACGCATATCAGGACTCCTTGCGGTTTCAGCAGCAGGCATTTCTGCTCTCATCAAACCCTTAACCTGCTTCTCAATATTTACCAATAACTGTTCTTGGGTAGCGTTCATGTAATCAAGACTTCCCTCCTTTGAAAACATCGGGTCCTCCCATCCTTCTTCTTCGTATTGTGCTAAGCCCTCAAGAACTTCCCAGCATTTATCAACGCTAAGTCTATTTAGCCTGCCATTGGCTGCGTAATCTATGGCCCTTCTTGTTTGATAATTAACTTTATCGTAAAAGATTTGAATTTGTAGCCATGGTTCAATGCCATGATGAGGGACTTTTCGGAGCAAGTCTTTAAAACGAGTCCATGCTTCACAAAAGGTTTAACCTTGACGTTGTTGGAACACCAAGATATCATTTCTAAGCTTGGTAGTTCTCCTCGGTGGGAAAAATTTAGCAAGGAAACGAGTGGTGAGATCATCCCATGAGGTGATGGATCCCGCGGGGAAACGTTCAAGCCATTGACTAGCTTGATCATGTAGAGAGAATTGGAATAGGCGTAATTGGGTCGACTCTCTAGTTGTAACATCAAGGTCTATAGAATCTACGATTTTAAGGAAGTCCTTGAGATGTTGATTAGGATCTTCAGAACGAAGTCCATGGAATGTACATCCGCTTTGCACCAACTGGATGGTGTCGGATCGCAAGGGAGACACATTGGCTCCTTGGGTGAGCTCAATAGTGTTTCGATAGCCTTGGTGGCAAGGTCGGGAATACTCTCCTAAGGTTCGGGGCCTAAGAAGTTGGTTAGCTAGTGGTGGGTTTTGTAAGTGGTTTTGTTGTGGTGGGTTGATGGGTTCAAAGATGTTACCACCTTCCATGATGTCGGATGGTAAAAGTTACGAACAAAGGCACGAAGAAATAGATAGACTAAAGAAAACCTAAAAAAAAAAAAAAAAAAAAAAAAAAATCTTACAAGAAAGGAATCTAGCAAGTAGACCCAATAAAAAGAAATTCTAACCTAGACAATAACTATTCCCCGGGTTGCGGCGCCAAAAACTTGATGCGTGGGAATTGCACCAGGCTTTACCTCTGGAGGGATCTCGAGAAGCTTACAACCCCCACCAGGCATTGTACCTGATCGTTGTAGTATAGTATAGTGACAAGTACCGGGAGATTGATCGTTCAACTCAGGAATAGTGTCGCTAAGATTAGAAAGCCTAGAAACTAGGTCTAGAGGTGAGGGATGATTCTTTTTGTATTTTTATATTTTATGAAAGCAATTAAAAATCTCGGGTATTGGAAGAGTGGGCGGAATTAGTTGCTATTCAACTAACCCAATAACTAAGATGCAATCAAAATAAAATAACAAAAATGAAAATAAAACTAATTACAAATATGGTGTGAACAATAGATGGGAGAATTGTGTTTACTTAGATTTCACTACTCCCTAGATATCTTTTACAGGTTAATTGTTTGTTATAGTTGCGTGGATGACGGGTTATATTCCTTAATACCAATCGTGGGGTGGCGTACGTACTTCCCCAACTCTATAAGCTCCTACTTCATTCCTATGTCGAGCCTGCAAGAAGCTCCTAACATGGGATCACTAGAATTTGCTCATGCATTAAATACAACCATAAAATCCTTAGTACGCATTGGTTCATGTTTCTTAAGACGTTCAAGCATGTTACACTATGGAAGTCTGCCAGTTTTCTTACGCCTAACATCAAAATCATTCATCCATTACAACTATAAACAAGTAATCAACCTATAATCAACATCTAAGTTTCATTACATCTAAGCAAACACACAAGAGATCTAGCCTAGCATGTTAAACTCAAGACAAGTGTAAGATATATTCAAATAACACATAGACATATTGAATGAATTAAAATGATACTTATCTCAATTGAACATGAAGGGTTTCAAGGGGTGAAAACCCCTGAAAATACTGTTATAAACGAGCTAGGGTTTATTCAAGTCGACCCTAAAATTCTCCTCTCTTTTAGAATGAAAATTACAAAGACTATATATAGATTTTCTAAGGTGACGGCGTCAAGAAGAAACTTCTGACGCCGTCAATCCACCGCCAAAAATATAATCGGATTGCCTAGATTCAGATCTGACGCCGTCATGTGTATTGCTGTTCTGGGCTGTCACCACTTTTACTCTTGACGCCCTTGCCTTGACGCCGTCACGTTTTCACTGGGCCGTCACCATTTTTGCTCTTGACGCCGTCATCAAATTGCTCTTGACGCCGTCAGGTACTGTTCCTAGCAAGAAAAATTAAGACTTTGTCGTTTTCTTCACTTTTATGCTCCAAAAACGTCCAAAATGCTTCCTTTTTCAGAATTCACTCCCAAAGTACCTAAAATCACAAAAGGAACGATTTAGGGCAATATTTAATCAAATAAATTCAAATTCCGGCTTAAATGACCTCCTAAAAATGGATCATTTTTCGCCTCATCACTTTATAATGATTGTTTATTTTGTTATGAAGTATTTAAAAGTTTAAATGTTAGATTCGGTTACTATTTGACGCAATTTGTTTGATAGAAGTAGCAGTTCAACAACAAAAAGGTCTTCCTTAATAGGATATTAATTTTGGCGTGTCATAAGCTTCAAGTAGAACCATAATGAAAGTTTCTCATTTGGTGAGTTTGCAGCCATAGCAAGTTTGGATCCCCTTTTACTATATGGTGGGGCAGAGCTTCCAGATTTGGTGAGTTTGCAGCCATGGTAGGTTCGAATCCCTTATTATCGAACACATGTAATTAGTGTGCGTCTTTTGATAGTAGAATGAAATTAGAGTGTGTTTTTGGAGTTTGCAAAGTGTGTTGCGGAAGAAAGTAAAAATAGAAATGGGCACGCCTTATTTTTTTTAGTTTGGCTTATGAACAATGCCAACTCCACTCAAAACCCAAAAACAAATAGGGGGTCCAAGAAAATGTATTGCGGAGTGATTATCAGCTAATTTGGGCTGTCACTGGTGGATCGATGTACTTATGGGAGATAGCGGGTCCAAGAAAATGTATTACGGAGTGATTATCATATATTTCATGAACATGTTTATATTTAACCTTTTTGGTTGGTCTACTGTTGTAGGTTCTGTTTCAGTTTGGATGATATTTCTGCTCATAATAGAATAAATGTATTTGTGTTTTAGTTCATTTATAAGTAAATGTATTTGTTCATGTATGTATCTTCACGATTCACACACTTTTTGAATCTTAAGATTAGCCCATTAATATTGGTCATTTCTTACATAACATGTATTGCTTCAATTGATATTACCCACTTTTTTGTGTAAATGAATAAATGTTTGTTATGAATTATGACAATGAGATAACACTTTGGTCATCGATTACAATTGGCAACAAGTTTCGAAATAGCAAAAATTTTGGCATGTATTTATGCCATTAGGAATGATAAGTCTAAACTTTGTACTCTATATGTGTTAACGTTGCAAATTAAACCTTCTTTGAAAGTTAGTGAACTCGGAACTTCTTTTTAATTCACTTTTGTTCTTCTATATTTGGGAAACATAGGGTATGTTTGACACAAGTAGGAGCTAGAGCAAGTTGCTGGAGCTTTTTGCTACATGCTCTTTCAACTAGCATTCTATTTAGTAGCTTATTTTTTTTACATGCTCCTTCAAACTATGTCAGCCAAATGAGACTTATTTTTAATGATAGCTTATTTTTCTAAAAAAAAAAATAAGCTCATGCTAAATAAGCTCTAATAAGTTTGTGCGTCAAACATGCCCGTAATAAAGAAACGATAAGGTCATACATATTTCAAAAGTGCTTCTTTATAAAGATAAGCTTTGCTTTACTTCAAAGACTCATACATTGGATCGACAATTTTTCCCTTTTATAAAATCGCAAATACATACAGTAAAACCTTTATAAATTAAAATAGTGTTAAGACCAGAATATTTTATTAATTTAGCGAGATATTATTATATCGATAAATTAATAATTTATTAATTTGTAGAGGTATTACATATGACCTTTAAATTTTCAAGTGTAATATACTAGATACAATGTATACTCGTTATAGATAGAAAAATAAATTTGAAAAACAAGTTCCAATTAAAATTTTATGAATTTATATTCACACTTTATAAAAATAAAATTAACACTTTGGTGCAATAAAAGAAAACAACACACCAACACTTTAGTACAATAAGGAGATTTTGAGATAAACTCAATATAGATTTGAAGTTCAACAAAAAATAACAATTCACAATGAATTCATTTTTTAGTAAACAATTTTAGGATTCTAAAGTGTATCTCTCACACACGCATATAAATAGATAGGGAATTTTTTGTAATTATTAATTTATAGTTTAATTGGGACTAATATATATATATATATATATATATATATATATATATATATATATATATATATATATATATATATATATATATATATTGTGGTCTCAAAAAATTTATTATCTTATTATTTTATCGATTGGGTTCAAATTTGCATTGGCCCTAAGTTAGGACTGGACAAATTATTAATATTATCGAGGTTATTAATTTACCGAATATTAATTTATAGAGGTTTTATTGTATACTTTTTACTTGTATAGTTGTGAACTGAATTTCCATGTTTACAAACTCTTCGTATACCACTCGACAATACAGCATTTCCGCAGCAACGCGCGGGCTACCCCGCTCGTTATATATAAAGCATAGGTATAAAATAAAATATTTGTATTTATTTTATTTAGTCTCTCCCATAAACATGATTTGGAATACTTCAATTCTTTTGTTTTAATTAAAGAGCTCTTCTCTAACAACTTTATTTATTATCACAGTCAACAAACAAACAAACAAACGCGTATTTAGAACGCCCATCTATTAGAAAAAAAATTATAAAAAAGTATATCAACTATGCTGACTGCTGAGGTTTAATTAAAGGATTATAGTAGAATAGCACCTAGATTATTCCAATATTAATAATGCATGGTATCTAGTTCTTGGCCCGTGTCTCTGTGCTAATTAGGCAATTTATTCATAGCCAAAAGTTTTTTATAGATTCAACTTTTACTATAGAAATCATCAAACAATTTTAGCCATTTATTTTTTAGCAAAATAAAAAAATAAACTTTCACCCTTTTTCTAAAACTTAAACATTTCACAAACCGTAAATCGTCAAGCTAAAAAAAAAAAAAAAAAAAAAAAAAAAAAAAAAAAAAAAAAAAACTATCGCGACGAGAATTAAATTATCTTTCTATAAACATGCATTGTTATATACTTTCGACGAATTTTTTTTTCGATAAACTTTTTTTTTTCGCCGAGAAAAATCATATTATGAACTTTTTTTTCTATATGATTCGATTTTGACAAATCATATATGATTCTTACGAATCATATATGATTCGTAAGAATCATATATGTTTCGTAAGAATCGAATCATATATGATTTTTACGAATCATATATGATTCTTTCTGGGCGGAAATTAAAAAAAAAAAAATTCGTCGAAAGTATATAACAATGCATATCTATAGAAAGATGATTTAATTCTCGTCGCCATGGTATTTTTTTGTAGCTTGAAGATTAACCGTTTACAAGATATGTTGTTTTGAAGAAAAAAAAAAGTAAAAAATATAAATAGGTAACTATGATTGGTTGATAAGTTTTATAATCTCTAACTCTTTATCCATAATCAATAAAGTGTATCTTTAATTGATTTTATTCTATTTTGACTATAGCTATAAATCATATTGTCTTTACACGGATTTAACTATGAATCTTTTGTTTCCACATTTATAATTATAAAAAATATATTCTTTCAAGGAGAGACGTCAAAAATATATTGGATAAGATCAATTCTAACTACTTTTTTTTTATTAAATATAATCACTTTCACCCTATTTTCCTCATAAATTAATATTTTTAAACCATTAATCATTAATTGAAAAAAATTTCACTATCATGATGAATATTTAATTATTTTTCAATAAATAAACAATTTGATATACTTTTAAAAAACTTTTTTTTTACTTTTTTGCATGGTTTTCTCGTCTTTTTAATTTTCTTTTTTCGCTGTCAAAAGTTTCACAAAAAATCAAATGTAATTCAACACTAATTTAAATATTTGAATATTTAAATATGTAGTAAAATGAACATAATTTTATACAAAGTTCTAAAAGTTTCATCATTTTTTTTTCAATAAACGAGACTTTCGGTTTTTCAATCATGGGTTATTACTCAAATATGTTACTAAAGTTTCACAAAAATTTGCTTTTACTTACTATAGGTTTTTTTTTTTTTGTTTTTTTGTTTTTTTGTTCAAAGGGGTCACTCATGTTTGCGTGACCTGTTGTTTACGTTACTCAATATATTACAACTTATGATAGCAAGTAAAAAGTTACTAAATGGTCCTTGTGGGTTGTCGGGTTTAACAAATTTAGTCTTTAGATATTTTTTCTCGAATCCTTTCCTGTGTGCGACTCGTAACGGGGTTTCCTTACGTTTTTATTTGTTTTTGTCCTTGTTTATACGTGTTCGCCCGTTTTTCTTACATTTTCGTCCATTTTTCTTACGTTTTCATCCGTTTTCATATGTTTTTACACGTTTTTGCCCGTAACGGGTTGTTGTAATTGGATCGAGTGGTTTAACAATCCTCAAATCGCACTTTCTATTCCTATTTAATTACATTCCCTCCTCCTAGCTTCTTGCAGGTGTGTTTTTAATACAAAATTTGTGTTCGAAAAAGAAAAAGAATTATTTACATTGAAATGTGTAACTTTTATATTTTGTTTTGTTTTAAAACAATGACAATGCAACTACCCAAAACGTTTTTAAAAAAGTAAACACAACGTGATACTAGTGCACATTGTAGTGATCATTTTTCCAACACCGTGTGCGTTTTGAAAATAAATTCCGGACGGAAAAACCACTTTATAATAACAAAAATGGTTAGTCTTTAATACGCAAAAACCATTTTATACACGGTGATTAGTTACTAAAAATTCAAACATAAAATGGTTAGTGGTTATAAAAGTAACTTAAATCAATTGGTTGTTTATGGTTAAAATACAAATTTAAAATTTACAAATTTCAGATTTTTAAATCACGAGTCTTTAACTTTACAAAGACTATGGTTAAGATTTTGGGTAAAACTAATACATACACACCAAAAGTGTGTGAGTATATACACTATACGTATCAACAAAAAGATTACCTCATACCAAAAACAAATACTTTCCGCGAAGTACTAAGTTTGAAAACATTATCCGCGAAGTACTAATATCGAGTTCTATACATTATCCGTGAAGTACTAAGTTTGAAAACATTAATGACTTCCTAAGGACTAAATTCGTTATACCCGCCATGCCGCAGGGACCAAAAATGTAAATTAAAGATAGTGGAAAACCGGTACACCCGGTTTCCCACCTTGGGAGTAACCTAATTAACTGAACCCGTTTACATGAGTAACCTCTTTGAACAAAAAAAACTATAGTAACTAAAAGCAAATTTTTGTGAAACTTTAGTAACATGTTTGAGTAATAACCCTTCCAATCATATATAATACATTCTATTTCAAATTGTAGATTAGTGCTCTTAATTCGTTAAAATTGGATAAAACACATACAATATGTGATTTTACTACACGTGATCCCAATCACATGTGATTTTTTCACATATTATTATAATAGAAGTATTATAAATGAACACCTATAATCTATAATACAAATACAGCGTGTGATATATAGTTGGAAAGCCATGACTATGTGTTGTCCATTGTAAAAAACGGGGGAAATTATTTGATTTATACATAAATACTTATGTCAATTTCAGTGCAACTGTGTAATGTTCGAACTTTCATATTAGTGTTAAATCACATGTGATATGTCATGCTAATTTCAAAACTGTAAAAAGAACTTCGCAAAAGAAACAAAAAAGTCGTTGAAAGTTAAAGAGCCTGTTTATTGAAAGATGATAAAATGTTTGTCACAACAGTATAATTTATTTTGCCTAACAATTAAAGATTAATGAGATATTTAAATTATAAAAATATAGATATTGCATTTTAATTTTAAATATTAATTAATATTTCATTTTTCTTCGATAGAAAAATGAGTAGTTGAAATTATAGTATGAAAAAAACTTTTGATATATAAATAATCTATTGTCTTCTTATCTTGTCTTCTTTCGAACAAACATTGGTATCTTGTTATTAAAGAAGATCACTTGTTGATTAAGAACATAGTTTCCACTAGGGGAGTGGTTATTGTTGGGTCTATTCAGTCCCCAAGCAAACGTAAACAAAGATTTGAACATAAATTATCATAAGTGTTAGAAAACATTAAACGTATTCAAGTCACTGAGTGAGCAATTGCTCAGTGAGTCACCTTCAGTATGCCTAGGACGAGTCTAAGAAGAAAGCCTCTCCATTCAGTGAGGCGGGACTCAGTGCACCTAAGCCAAAGAAGAAGGTGATGGGTTCAGTGAGTGATGACAATAACTCACTGAACCCCCAAGACTCCTCAACAACTAATGTGTTTTGTTAAAGACTAAAGACTGAAGAATGGGCGGGATAAAGCGGGAAAAGTTTAAAAGGATAAGATGGTGTCTCATAATGCTCGAATTATACATATTTTATATAGCGTTATTTGTTAGTTTCTATATGATTTATAAGGACTTTCGATACTTAATTGCATGAAAAATACATTTCAGGTCCGATAGGCAAAGAACTTCAAGAATCAAGACAAATTGTTCACTTCCAAGATAATCTTATGTTAAGAGCTTGTCCATGTTAAAAGAGCACCGAGCTTATATCTAAAGTGCACCGGTTACGGGGGCATACGAAGTCCTACACAAATCTAAGTCAGTCAAGTCAAGCACGTCGATCTAATCATAAAAGTGCGCCGGCCTTCAGCTTTATTAATAAACCTTTGGCGCCAAGTAATATTTTGAAGCCCGCCGTTGTTTATCTCCAAGATCGCCGGCATTTAGTGGGAAGCCCGCCGACCTTCTCTTCAAGTGCAGCGTACTTTAATGCCTGGCCAGTTAATCCTTGCCTATATATAGAGCCCTTATTCGTCCCATTTTACAGCACCACTCATCCCAACAACAAACAAAGCTCTGATATCTATTCCATCTCGAATTCCAATCATTGGAGTGATAGAAATAAAGTCAAAGTCCTAAAAGTGTTGAAATACTCTCTCGATATTAATTGTGGTGATCGCTAGTGACGGTAGCTTCTTCAATACATTAATTCAGAAGTATGTTGATCATTTCAAATGAAATTACCACTGTAAGCATGGTTACTAAAGCCATGTTAGGCTAAACTCCTTATGGTTGCTTGGATATGTTAATATAATAAAGTTTTGGTTGTGGTTATGATCTCTTGTTGATTTTTGTTTATGTTAAGACCTTGTTGTGTTCTAAACTTATTACCATTGTTTATCTCTTTGATTATAATTACTAATTGGAAAGGGTCGAAAGATTCAAGTAGTATTTTATGGTTTTCAACATATGTCTATGTGTGTTAATTGAAGGAGAAATCACTTTTGTTAAGACATAAACAATAGAGTTTTAAACGTTGCAACTAGTTCTTACACTTGTTAACCACTTGTTTTAGGATTAGTGGACATAAGTCTCGAATCACAACTGTTAACTTATGAAATGTTATTTTGATGAAAACAACTGATCATTTGTTGAACTTACTTAACCACTGAGATCATTATCATATACCATCACCAAGTTATAGCAACTATCCAAGCAATCATATCTGTCTCATACTTGAATTTAATAGTAAAACATTTGCATAAGCTTTCTAAGTCATCTTGATTAGTTAATTGATATATAAGAGCAATCTCAGTCCCTCTGGAATGACCTGGTCTTACCAAAACTCTTTACTATAAACGAGGGTTATACTTTTACCTGTGTGTTTTGTGTGTTAAGGAATCGGTAAAATTAGTCTTATAAATTTAAAGCTTTCGAAACACATCAAATATTTTGGCACCGTTCCCGGGGACTAGCTCTTGCTCTTTTATTAATTGTTTGATCATTTTAGTTGCATTTAGATTGCATTTCTGTGTTTACATTTCGAATATCATCTGTTCTGTTCTAAATAACCGCCGGTTTTCAACTAAAACTGTCGCTTTTTCACCACGATCACGACGATCTTTTCCAAAGATACAACGCTTTTCTGGAAATTTCAAATTCAAAACTTCAAAACGTTTACCCAGAAGCACGCCGTACTTACACTTTAGTACGCCGTACTTATAACCTTAGAAATACTTCATCCGAATTGAATTTCAGTTGTCCAAAACATCATAAATCCCGTATTGGATGATCACACGATCATCCAATGCAGAACTTATCAGTCCTTTACCTGAACCTGTACGTACCATAAACCGAAGACGTAGACGAAACAAACGAGTCCCAATTTCACAAAAAGACTTAAGACCTGAAACTCCTAAAGAGATAGTTCCATTTGTTGACGATCTTTCTCTTTATCGATTCTTTATCAAATTCATCCAACTTCACGATCCAATGGATGAAACCGACAATGAACCAATGTGGGCCAATAAATGAACCGTTGCTCCTACTCCTGGACCTGCAATAACTTTACCCAACACTGCCAATGAATTGGACATCAAGGAAACCATCTTACACTTGTCAAGGGAAATTAATTCGATGGTAGAAACAAAACTGATCCACACAAACACATCCACGAGTTCTTTGGAATTTGTGAAATGTTTAGATATGGAGAAACCAAAACTGATCCACACAAACACTTAACGAAGGAACCATAGTAACATGGAATGAACTTCGCACTGCCTTTATTAGTCGATTCTTTCCCCCAGCCTTATTTAACCGACTCTTCGATGAAATTCGTGCTTTTTCTCAACAAGATCGAGAAACATTAACTGAAGCATGGTTACGAATGAAAGAAATTCTCAGGAATTGTCATGGACATGATCTAAGTAAAGGAAACATAATCAAAATCTTTTACCATGGACTTGACGAGAGTACTCAAGAAGCCTTAAATGCTGCTGCAGTAGGAATTTTTTTGTACAAAACTCCAAATCAAGCCTACCAATTACATGAAGACAAAGTCTTACTCAAACATGATTGGGATAAAAATCAAAAACTAAAAACCGCTCTTCGCAAAACTGTTGATTTCGCCGATGAGGGCAGTAGTATTTTTGACACTGACAAAATTATAGCCCGAATGGATGCCATGGCCATCAAAATGGATGCTCAGTATAAAGAAATGAAAGAGAAACGTGAATCTTGCAAAAATTGTGGAGGAAATCATTCAACCGCAAATTGCAATGATGATGACACACCTATGTCTCGAGAGGAAGAAACCAAATTTATGCAAACATTTAGATGATCTCATTTTTACAATGATTATTGTAATAGAGATAATGAAAAATGGTGTTCTAACGATAGACTTGATTATAATCGTGATCAACCTCGATCATATTCTGAAGAAAAACCCGACATTCAAAAACAATTAAGTGAATTCATTAAATCACAACAATCTACAAACATGTTCGTAAAAAACAATTAAGTGAATTCATTAAATCACAACAATCTACAAACATGTTCGTCAAAAACGCCTTTAATAAAATCAAAGACAAACTTGAATCCGCTACAAGGAACCACCAAGCCTCTATCCAAAATCTAGAATAAAAATTCGACAGACTTCCCGAAAAACAAGCTAATCGACCCCTTGGATCCCTTCCAAGTAACACTACACATAATCCAAGAAGCAGTACTTCTAGACCTTATGAACCGCCACCAACTCATCATGAGAATGTGAATGCCATAACAACTAGACATGGTACTTCAAATGAACCTCCTCCTAATCCTAGTCAAACTCAACCTGCTGTTGAAATTGATAGTGAGGAAGAAGTTGAACCATCACCTCAAAAAAAAATCAAAAACAAAAGAAATTCCTGATACACCTGTTCTGAAACCATACAAACCAAAAATTCCATACCCACAACATCTCAGAAAAGAGAAAATAGAAGCACAATATGGGAAGTTCCTAGATATGATTTGTGTTGTTCGAATCAATGTTCCATTGATCGATGTCATTGTCGGAATGCCAAATTACAGCAAATTTCTTAAAGAACTTGTGATTAACAAAAGTAAACTAGAGCAAATATCCGCAGCCTTTCTAAGTGATGAATCTTCAGCTATAATTCATAATAAAGTTCCACCAAAATTAGGAGATCCCGAAAGTTTTCTGACTCCGTGCAATTTTGGCAAAACATTCTCTTGCAATGCCTTGGCCGATCTTGGTGCAAGTATCAATCTTATGCCATATTCTGTTTATGCAAAACTCTCTCTAGAAACTCTCAAACCTACCTGTAGGACCTTAGATATATCAACTTTAATACCAATATAAGCACTAGAAGAAGGAAAGATGGTGACTTGATGAGATATGTGTGGCGTTAGATTATATGAAAAAGAGTAATAAGATGAAGAGAACTTTTATTAAAAACACACACAATACACACACATGCACACCGTACAAATGAGAGGTAAGGTGCCTTTTATAGTTAGAGAGAAAGGCCTCATGGGCTTTCTAATGGACTTGGGCTTGGACTTGGTTTACATGAATTACAAAAGGCTTACTAACATAACTCTTAACATATTAGATTACCAAGTCCAATGCCCAACTATCTTAGACAATTACATACTTTAACGACACAAAGACAAAGTTCCTAATATGAGAATGACCATCACTTTTCTATATAATTCTTTGATGCTAACAATCTCCCCCTAAGGGGTGGTCATTCGAATAATGCTCCACGTGAGTGGGTCTTCCGTGTTCTTTGTCTTCAACTTTGTGTGTCGTTGTGGAATAGTCTTTAGTCTTTGTTCCTTCATGCTTTGTGATCTTTGATGACTGATTTTTTATCGTTCTTTGTTCCTTAGTGATGTGGAGTTATCTGCCTTTCGTCACTTCTGCGTCTGTGGTGGTTGTTTGCCATTCCAACATGCTCATACATCTTCAGTCTTTGTGATACATGCATTTGTAGTTCCCGTTCTTTCACATAGATCTTTGTCACTTTACTTCTGTAGATTCTTTCACATTGCGTAGAATCTTTCTTTGAACCTTTCTTTGCTTTGATCTTTGTGAGAACTTTCCTTTGACTTCGAGATGCATGTATGAGCATGTGGAATCTGTCGCCATGGAGATGAAGTGTCCCTGCATATAAACAGTTAGCAATAAAACATCCGGTACTTACAGATAAGAATTAGAGATCGTCAACAACATAGTGTGAAGACTCCTTTTAACCCTTACCAAGGCCGTTCCCATGTCAGATACTCTCGAGAGAGCTTACAAGACCTACTTAGTAGCTCAATGACTGGGTGAGTCGTTGGGGATCACTCCACGACTGTAGACCGTTTGAAACCACCGTGAACACTAAGCGTAACCGATAAAGAATTACCGAAGTGACCTGCTGTCAGGGCTGCTTGATGTTGACCCTGGCAGGAATTTCCATTCAATCATTGAGAAACACAAGTGTGAGTCCTCTCATAAATGTTCTGGCAGATTGCTAAGATCTGCGTAGGACTCTAAAGTTTACATCTGGCGTCCTTAATGATGAAAAACCAGTGTAGAAATATTATGTGTTCCTATGAGATCTTTTGATGAATCTCGGGGCTCTAGACTCGATAAGTGCACATTTGGTTTCCTATGCGGAGATTAGGGAGAGGTCTCCTGCTTCAATATCAACCATCTCTAAGAGACAGGTCGATAGATTACACCGGTTCCCCGTGAGAATGAAACAAGCTCTTTTAAGAGAACTTGAGTGGTTAAGAAGGTTTAGTGCAGTGCGTCACTGGGTCCATGACGTCTTTGTCTTCAATACCGGTGTCACCTTAGTAACAACCAGTAGCATATGAGTTGAACCCGGTGTCTGCCTTAGGGTTGAACATATGGAGGGCTATTTCTTTTCACCCTTTTTCATAACTTTTCTTTTTAATTCTTCAACCCCTTCTTTCTCCTTTCTCATTTTCTCCTTTTTTCAATCATACCTAAGGACTTCTAATTC
Source organism: Artemisia argyi (assembly GCA_030686995.1). NCBI lineage: Eukaryota > Viridiplantae > Streptophyta > Magnoliopsida > Asterales > Asteraceae > Artemisia > Artemisia argyi. The sequence continues at coordinate 80,161,396 of CM060693.1, read as the reverse complement.
TAATCTATTGGATTTGTCCTTGGGTAGATCCCTCCAGCTCTGGCGGATCATAGGACGGTTTTTCCTAACCTTAGTCACCTTATAACTCCATGACTATCCTATAATTGCCACTAAACCATTTATGAAAAATCTCCCAAAGTGTTTATGATATAAACACATTTTTGTTGACACTTTGAGAGTTTTTGTTTCTTATGAAGGACTCCCCCTTCACATGTGCTCATGGATTTTTAAGAAATTTGCACATGTGTGAGGAGTTTGCACCTTTTTGAATTGATCCACTTTCAGTGAACATGACCGATTCGAGACACGCTTATATCACTAGTTAGACTAGCTTGAAATTATTACCCGTCCTGGTCAAGTCCAAAGAAAGTTTCTCGATACGGTACACTCTACTCAGACAAGTCCTATTCGAGACACGCTTACATCACTAGTTAGACTAGCTTGAAATTATTACCCGTCCAGGACAGGTCTTTTTGATTACTGACATTTTAAGCTTCGTCAATTCATTGGTACTTTCTGAGTCGAGCTCTTTTGAGATTCTGCCACAATCTTTAAACATCTTTGATCACATTTAATCATGTCTTCTCCCCCTAAAAAATAGCATAGCATGATATTTTTTATATCAACTGATTAAAAAAGCTTTTTGGAGAGAAAGACAGATTCTGCATGAATTTGGAACATTTTGTGTTTTTGTACTCCCCCTTAATAATAGCACATTTTAAAATCAATTAAGGGTTTTGAGGGAGTTATCTTGAGCACTCATTTTGAGAGATTTTGAGAAATCTTTTGAACAATCTTGAAAAAGTGCTCAAGAATTTTGTTGAAAAACGAGTTTATGCTTGAAATCTTTTTCGTTTGTTTAGACTCGAACTTTTTGAAAAAGAGTTCGTCATTGAACGTACGAGTCCTTGATTTGAAAAATAATCAGAAGTCATCGTTTAAGTACGGGTTTCGTACTGAAGTATACGAAAGCCATTGTGAAGAAAATTTTGAGAAACGACATGTTTTAGAAAAACATTAAAAAGAACTCCCGCTCAAGCATCTGTACATGTCCGTATCATTTTTGAATGACATTTCTAGAAACGTACAGAATATTGATTTATACGAGAGACATGTCGTGAGAAGAATATTTTTTGGATTTTTTGATTTTATATTGTTTTTGTATTTTTAGAAAGTTTTATATTTTTGTATTTTGTTTTTGTTGGTTTTTCAAATTTTGTATTTTGTTTTTTCAAAAATATTTACAGCGAAGCGATTTTGAAAACTTTTTCAAGAAGATTCGAGAAGACATTCTAGCTCCTCAGGAGTTAGGCTTCGCATGCCAATTCGTCGAACTAAATAGTCAAACCTTTCTTTTGGGAGGGCTTTAGTAAATAGATCGGCGAGTTGATAATCAGTCTTAACGAAAAATAATTCAACAGTACCCTCTTCCACATGTTCTTTGATGAAATGGTAGCGGACTTTGATATGCTTCGTCTTAGAGTGGTGTACGAGATGGCTATGGCACTTTTTGAGTCACAATACATAGGTATTCTGTCAAAAGTAAAGCCATAATATGTGAGTTGTGTCCTCATCCAAAGAACTTGGGCACAACACGCAGATAGAGACACATACTCGGCTTCGGCGGTTGATAGCGCAGTACAATCCTGTTTCTTTGATGACCAGCTTACTAGCTTTTCACCCAAAAATTGTGCTCCACCTGATGTACTCTTTGCTGTTACTTGATCACCAGCATGGTCTGCATCTGAAAATGCTGTTAGATTAAACCCCGAATCCTTCGGATACCAAAGTCCCATGTTAATGGTGCTTCGTAGGTACCGAAAGATCCGTTTAACCTCTTTGAGGTGAAGTTCGGTAGGCTTTGCCTGAAACCGTGCTAACAAGCAAACAACAAATTGGATATCGGGTCGGCTAGCAGTTAGGTACATGAGAGAACCGATCATGCTCCGATATTTTTTCGGATCGATGGGTTTCCCAAATAAATCAGCACCTATTTTTGGTGAAGTGACCATTGGTGTACCAACAGAATCACAATTTTCCATTCCATGTTTTTTCAAAATCTCTATTGTATATTTAGCTTGATTGATAAAAATACCACGAGGGGATTGATGGATTTGTAAACCAAGAAAGAATTTTAGTTCCCCCATCATGGACATTTCAAATTTACTTTTCATGAGATTTTCAAAATCTTTTGAATAGTTAGGATTGGTTGATCCAAAAATAATGTCGTCCACGTAAATTTGAACGATCAAAATGTCATCTTTGAACTTTTTGATAAACAAGGTATCATCAACCGTTCCTTTTGTGAAATTGTTTTTGAGCAAGAAAGATGATAGTTCATCATACCACGCTCTTGGAGCCTGTTTTAAACCATAAATTGCTTTCTTAAGCTTGTAGACGTAGTCTGGATGATCTCTGTCGATGAATCCCTCTGGCTGACTCACATACACTTCTTCTTTCAGAGTTCCATTCAAGAAAGCAGTCTTAATATCCATCTGATAGACTGTGATGTTTTTGTGAGCTGCATAGGCTAAAAAAATCCGGACTGCTTCAAGTCTAGCTACAGGCGCGAATGATTCCTCGAAATCTATCCCTTCTTCTTGTGGATAACCTTTAGCCACGAGACGAGCTTTGTTGCGAATAACAGTCATTTCCTCATCCAGTTTGTTCTTCCACAACCACTTGAGATCAAGAACACGTTTATCAAGTGGTCGTTCAACAAGTTCCCAACTATCATGTAACAGGTATTGAAGAAATTCCTCCTGCATCGCTTCAATCCAAGGGTTTTCTGCCATTGCTTCCCGAATGTTCTTTGGTTCTTTGAGGCTGATTGAGCAAACGTAGATGCACAATTCGAGATCGGTGGCAAGTTGTCTCCTTGTCTGAACTGGCTTTGAAGGTTCACCAATAACATGTTCTATTGGATGGTCTTTTGTCCATTGAAACGTAGAAGGGTACCTTGGGTGTAACAAATGTGTGTTAGATGGTTCTTGTAACCTTGAAGAAGATTCAGCAGAGTCTGTTGCAAACGGGTTTTCAAATACTTCTTCTCGTTCTTCTAACGCAACATCGTTTGAATTATTTGTTGGTTCTTCTTGAAAATTTATGTTTTGATTTTGCTCATTAACTCTTGGTTGTTCAGTTTCAAGTACTGGAGTGGCTTGAGTAGATGTAGATGGTGTTGATGTAGTTGGTGCTTCAGCTTCGATTGTTGTGGATGCATCTTGTGGTGGTGGTGGTGGTTGATGGTTTTGAGCGGGTGCAGCGGAATGTTGATTTGATGCATTTGTCGAAGTTCCACCATAGTATTCATCAAACATTAACTCGAAGAAATTTTCCAGTTCTTGTTCTGAAGGTTTATCCGTGTTTGTTGACTGAGCTCCTTGAAGCACGAGTCCTGAACTGATGTGTCCAGAAGTCTGCATGTTTGGTTCGGGTCCTAATCAGTTTTGATTGGAAGCCATTGGATTAAGCGCTGGTTCTAGAGCGTATCTCTCAGAAACCATCTGTGAAATCTCGTCAAACTTCACATTCATCGTCTCCATTATCCTTTTCGTTCTTCTATTATACACCCTGAATGCCCTCGAGTTTTCTGAATATCCAATGAAGATTCCAATATCACCCTTAGCTTTTAACTTCCCTAGATCTTCTCTGTCATTCGTCGGATAGCACAAAGCGCCAAACACGTGAAGGTAAGAGATGTCAGGTTTACGGTTGTTCACTAGCTCATATGGGGTTTTATTGAATCTCGGATGGACTAGGGATCGGTTTTGAGTAAAACAAGCAGTGGCTACAGCATCAGCCCATAAGAATAGTGGTGCACTAGAAAAAATCAGCATTGTGCGAGCAGCTTCCACAAGAGTTCTATTTCTTCTTTTAACTACCCCATTCTGTTGTGGAGTTCTAACAACTGATGTTTGGTGTGTGATTCCAACATCTTCAAGGTAAGTTCTTAACTCCTGGTTTGTAAATTCTGTGCCATTGTCTGTTCTTATAATCCTTACTGGAGCTTGAAGTAGAACTTGAATACGCTTCAGAAAGGTGATGATGATGCTTGGTGCTTCGTCTTTTGATCTCAAAAACTTTACCCAAGTATATCTTGAATAATCATCAACAATAACAAGAATATACTTCTTCCCATTAATGCTTTCAACTCTCATTGGGCCACATAAGTCCATGTGCAACATATGTAACCTTGCTTCCGAACTAGGTACGGTTTTGGGTTTATATGATGCTCTTTTGCTTTTTCCTTGTTCGCATGATGGACAAAGGTGTTCCTTGGTGTATTTGAACTTAGGAAGTCCGGTGACGATGTTGTCTTTGGCTAACTTGTTGATGGTGTCGAAATTGAGATGGGATAATCTTCTATGCCACAGCCAGGACTTAGTTTCGGTTGCCCTTGTCATAAGACAAATTGGTGATGTAGAAGCCATTTGGTTGATGTCGATAGCATACAAGTTTGTACCACGATTACCAGTTAAGAGATCATCACCAACCAAATTTCTAATAAAAACCGTGTTTCTCCTGAATGCAACTTCTAAATCTGCATCACAAAACTGCCCAACTGAAAACAAGTTGTGTCCCAACCCTTCGACGTAGTAAACTCGAGTGATTAAAAAATTCCCAAACTGAAGATCTCCAAAACCCAGGATAGCTGCTACATGATCATTTCCAAAACGTACAGTTCCCATGAATTTCCAGATGAAATTGATCAGCAGCTTTAAATTCCCGGTCATGTGCTTGGAGCAACCCGAGTCGACGATCCAAAGACATATTTCGATAACCTGCCAAGAACAGAAGAGTTTGGATTTGGAAACCGTTTTGAATTTGGTTCCGTGGGGTTAGGAGTAGAAGCAGAATCACACTTATAGACATTTGCTACTTGTTTAGCTTGAGCTATTTCTAATTTGCCGTTCTGAAGAGTGAACTCTCTACCTGTTGGAATCCACATACAAAATTTAAGGTAGTTCCTAGGCATTCGACTACTAGTGGTAGACCTAAAGCGTGCAACTAATCTTTCTATAGATCTAGATCTAGCACTAGTTCCCTTTGGAACATACTTCTGTTCAGGCGTAACATTCACATTCTTAGAAACACATTCATCATGAACATCATTAATTAAACATTTCTTGCATATTAAACAAACAGAGTCATTACATGCATTAGAAACAGTACTCTCGACATTACATTCAGATGAAACATGTCTCTTATTACAAAGCGATAAATTCCTAGGGTGTTCTTCTACTTCTTCAGCTTTATTCTTGCAACTACTCTTAGAAACAGACGAGACTCTATTGTTCCTTGTATTGCTCCTAGGCTTTAGTCTGCTGCTCCTAGAGGTGCTTTCTAGTCCTGTAGAAGGTAAGGCACACACATTAGGATTTATATTGTTGTCCTTTTTAGCATCACTAGACTCTTTAGAATTATCCTTTTTGCACGCATTTGTCTTAGAAGTGGAGGCAGACGCATTAGTGGGACTAATCCTAAAAAGGCCAGGTGCTATCACTTTTGGTGTTTCGACAACCGCTTTTCCTTTATCAACAATCTTATCATTTTCACTTTTCTTGGGCAAGGGTGTTGGAGTGACTGGTTTTGTCAAATTCTTTTTCTCATCGACTTTTGGAGCAAACCTTGAAATTGACATCTTTGGTTTTTGAACCGTGTTTGAAACATTTGGTTTCTCCGAAGTCAATGGTTTTGCAAACTTAGTTTCCTCACCCTTTCCTTTTTGACTTTCAAGCTGAGCCCTCAAAAGATCATTTTGCTCTTTCATGTTCTTTAAGGCACGCTCATACGACAATTTGTCATACTTGCATTCTTCCTTTTTTCGATCAAGTTGTTTAAAATATGACACATTTTCTTTTTCAAGCTTTATAAGAGCATTTTCATATTTTGAAACAATTGCGGAGGTCTCAGCTCTCAGTCTTTCATCGTCTTGAACAGAATATGTTTGTAAAATGATGGACATAATGTCAGTGGTCATAACAGCTTCGAAGAGAGAATCATTCAGGTTTTCCAAAACATTTATGTTTTCACGGGTATCATTAGCTTCGTTTACCAGGGATTTGTGGTCCTTGACAAAGTCGACCGTTTCTTTTAAGAAAGCTTGTTCAAAATGGATTACCCTCGCACTGATGTTATTCAGTGGGATAGTAATTTCGTTTTCAAAAACTTTTTTCTGCTCAATATGGAAACTGGAATGCCAGTTGTTAATATTGATTGTAGTTTTAGAAGCAACAATATTTTGAAGTTCTTGAATTCTCTTTTTAACGTCATCCAAAATTTCTCTAGCCTCACTTGTATTAAAAGTGTTGTTAGAAGAAATTTGTTCCATTTTTGAAAGAGATTTGGAAACAATTACTTTCTTAGAATACATTTTTGAGAATGGTCATTTTATGGAAAACACAGATGGTTCTTTTTGTGGAACAAAAGTAATTCCCGAAAGTTTGTTCAATTTGTTGTAATCAATGGGTTTTAAATCCTTTTGTTTCATTTTAGTAATGCTCTCTTCGACATGTTCTATCGTTTGCACAGAATCCCGAACGACGGGAGGATCATGTTTGGTGTAAATCACATTACCATTATACAAAACATTCTGTTCTTGCTGAGCTTTCTTGAGATTACTGGGGTTGCTGTTACCAAGAGCCACTTTATGTTTCGTATGGTAAACTGGATTAGTTTGATTTGAAATCATTTTCATTGTTTGACTTGACTGACCCGATTTAACCACTAATTCTTCTAAATGAGTAATCATGTGTTCTGACTCTACGATTTCAGCCAAAAGTTTGTCTTCTTTCTTTGCAAAGTCCTTTTTCAACTCATCCCTTTCTTTTTCAAGATTGGTATAAGCTGTTTTTTGTTTAGAAAGTTGGTTTTGTAAATCAGAAATTTCCGCGTTTAAAGATTTTATCTTTTTGAAAGAATTAACATCAAGTGTATCAAACTTGAGTTGCAATTGTTTTTCCCTTGAAACGGAATTTTGATAACCAGTTTCTAATTCAGACAATCTTTTGTTATGAAATTCAAAAGCTTTAACGTTTTCTTTGTAACTCTCAAGCTCGGCGGTCAATTTAACATTCACGGCCTTAACATCGCGATTGACCTTTTTCACATTCTCAATTTCAATACGACAATTATTCAATAATGATTAAAACAAAGCACGTGTTTCCTCATCATTCTCAGCATGCTGTGAAACGAAGCCTCCATTATGATTCACATCTGGAGTTGCTGAAGGAGTATTGCTACTACTTGGCGTGTCCAGGTATGTATCATAAGTGGGTGCTAGCTTCTCAGAATGCTGTTCCTCATGAGGAGACATATCAAATATATCATTATTGTGACATGTGTTGAAGTTGGATACCTCAGATGGTGCATTGGTGTCATAAACAGGAAGTGTATCAGAATCCGTGTCATACTTAGCTTCCTGGAGATTCGCCATGAATATGCAGTTCGCATCGATATCCTCTCTATCTTCCATGTCATCCATAAGAGCCATAAAATCATTCTCCTCTGCGTTCAACTGAAATCCTGCCTCTGCCTTTTGTGCCAACATCACTGCTTTCTGCAAGTACGCTAGATCTTTCTTGTTCGGCTTAGTAGGACAGTTCCTTGCCATATGACCTACACCCTGACAGTTGAAACACTTTTCCGGATTACCTTGATTCACATTTCCCAAATTCCCAACTACTGGAGCTGCAACATTTCTATTCTGATTACCCATTGCCTGATTACCAATATTCTGACCCCTCTGATTTCCAACAAACTGACCCAACTGATTCCCTGCATACTGACCATACTGATTTCCTGCATTCTGATTCCCTGCATTTAGCATATTCTGATTCCCCATGTTAATTCCAGTAGCATATCCTTGCTGATTCCTATAAACTCCAACCATTTGGCCTCCGTTGCCCATATTGAAACTCGGCTGAGCAATCTGCTTGTTGCGAGTGTTCGATGAAATCCTTTGGTTGTTGTTAGTTGGTGTAGAATAGCGTCCTTGGAATGCCTTTGACAGAAAAGCAAACGCTTGGGTTAATGCAGCAGTAGCTTCATCATTTTTCAGTGAATTCTGGTTCTTGGAATTGTTGGTATTTCTGTTGTGGAATAACATGTTGTTGCTGTGGGTAGAACTGTTGTTGGTAGACCGGTGTTGGTTGTTGAATGTATGATGGTTACATGTAGTTGTGAGTGGAAGATGATGATGATTGTTGTGTGTTCACTGGTAGCGGTGTTGGTGTAGTAGCAATTAATGCGAGAGGATCATGATTCTTTGCCAATCTTTCTTTCCTTACTTCATTAGCCTCAGCTTGGTTTTGCTTCAAAAAGTCATAGAGTTGATCATAATTCACCTTATGTAAATCCTTTGTTTGATTGACAATTGTAACATAACGACCCCATTCTTCTGGAAGGTTATTGATGAATTTGATGTTTGTTGCAATTGTTCGAGGTGTCAACTTGTTTCTGATTAACTCATTCATCAAAGTGCAAAACCTTGTGTAGTAGGATTCAATCTGTTCACCTTTAGTGGATGTGAAATTCTCCCATTCAGTAAGAAGTTTGTTCTCAACGTCTTGTTGTCCAATCTCAGTTCCATGACAAATCCTTCTAACACGTTCCCACATAGCATAAGCAGTTTCACAGCTGTCGACCCCAGCAAAGATCTCCTGTGGTAATCCAAGTTGGATTAAATGCATTGCCATATCATCTGCGGCGATCTGCTTCTTATCTTCCTCTATGTAATCTGCTTCTGTTTGTTCACGCACGAATGGTTGAGTAGGAGGTGTTGTATTTGGATTACCTTCAATTTGAACTTGTCTTGGCTTGAATGGACCATTTGTAATGGAGTTGATCATTAGTTTACCATCAGGCTTTATTTTGATGTAACGAAACATGCGGCTTGTCCATGGGAGATATCCATCTTTTTCAAGCATTGGAGGTCGGTTTTCCGCACCAGCTGCATGAATATCTTGCTGAGTAGCCATTGATGAAGTGTAGATTGATAAAGTTGATTCTTGGATCGTTCCAATGAAGTAGGAGTTGTGTTAGTGTAAGTTGATGCAAGTTTTTATGGTGAAAAATTTGATCTAAAACCTAAAAACCTCAATAACTTCCGTTCGGAGTGGATTTGGGCCTCGAAGCTTGGTCTCACGGTCATTTTGACAGCTGATTCGTCGAAAACGGAATTACGGTTCAAAAGTTATGGCCGTTTGAAGTTTGGTTGTCAAAAAGTCAAATTCTTATGCATAAACCCTGAACTTATGCGTAAACAGTGATTCTTACGCGTAAACTCTGAATCTTACGCGTAACTTGGATCTTATGCGTAAGGTTAAGGTTATGCGTAAAGTGTAAGGTTAAGCGTAAACACTAAGTTTATGCGTAAACTTGAACTTTACGTGTAAGCTGTAACTTATGCGTAAGAAATGTTTATGCGTAAGGTTAAAAACCAAACAAATCTCTCAAACTTGTCCAAGCTTGAAAGATATTCCGTGTCGAAGTATTCCACAAACTTATCCAAGTCAGGGAAGTACTGAGTACAACTTCTGCGTAGGAACTTTCACGTAGGATCTTGCGCGTAGGAACTAACGCGTAGGATTTCAATCTTATGCGTAGGAATCAATGTTAAGCGTAGAAAACAGACTTAGGCGTAGGATCTTATGCGTAGACTTCCAAAGTTACTCGTAAGAACAGGGTTTTGACCTATGTTACTCGTAAGAAAAGGGTTTTGACTTAATCTTACGCGTAGAAAGTACTGTAGACAGCTAAGAAATCGTACTATTCACCCAAGTTACGCGTAAGATGACCAGAAATGTGAAAAATCCGATTTTTTCAACCAAAACCACTTTTTCCACTTGTTTCTATTGATCAAATCTTTCCCAAAACACTTAGAATCACTAAAACTTCAGTAAAAACAACAACTTTAACACCAAAACTTGTAAAAATCGAAACTTTTTGAAGAAAAAGTACACTAATGAATGAAAAGTGTAACTTTTTAACAAAAAACTTGATAAAACCACTCCTAAATCATTGTTAGGCGATTGATACCACTTGTAGGACCTTAGATATATCAACTTTAATACCAATATAAGCACTAGAAGAAGGAAAGATGGTGACTTGATGAGATATGTGTGGCGTTAGATTATATGAAAAAGAGTAATAAGATGAAGAGAACTTTTATTAAAAACACACACAATACACACACAAGCACACCTTACAAATGAGAGGTAAGGTGCCTTTTATAGTTAGAGAGAAAGGCCTCATGGGTTTTCTAATGGACTTGGGCTTGGACTTGGTTTACATGAATTACAAAAGGCTTACTAACATAACTCTTAACATATTAGATTACCAAGTCCAATGCCCAACTATCTTAGACAATTACATACTTTAACGACACAAAGACAAAGTTCCTAATATGAGAATGACCATCACTTTTCTATATAATTCTTTGATGCTAACACTATTAAAATGAGTGTTCGATTAGCTGATCGTTCTTTTCAATATCCTGTTGGAATAGCAGAAAATATGCTAATCGAAGTTGGTAAATTCACCTTCCCCGTTGACTTTGTTATCATAGAAATGGAGGAAGACAACAAAGTTCCTTTAATTCTAGGAAGACCATTCTTGCACACAGCTGACGCAATAATTTGAGTTAAACAAAGGAAACTAAATCTCGGAGTTGGAGAAGAAAGAGTGTCTTTTTCAATCGATTCAGCCATGAAACATTCTTATTCTAATGATAACACATGTTTTAGCATAGATGTTATTGATGAAATTCTTGAAGAGGATTTCGACAACTTGCCAAACGAAGGAATGGAAATTCTTCATACTATTTAAGGAACAATTCTTGAAGAAAAAATCTATGCTGAGTTTGATGAATTCATATCCATGAATATCGAAGAAATCGAAACCGATGATGAAGAAGAAATTATTTTTGAAAAAATCACTTTCAATATGGAATAAAAAAAAAGAAATCTCTTGAAGAACCAACAACTGATCTCGAACTTAAACCTCTTCCTAAACATCTCGAGTATGCTTTTCTATAAGTAACATCCTTACTCCCAGTTATTATATCTTCCGAACTTTCAGAAAAAAATAAAGCAGACTTACTCGCCGTTCTCAAAAACCATGAACGAGCTTTTGCTTGGAAAACTTCAGATATTCCTGGAATCTATCCTTCATTTTGCAAACACAAAATACAAATTTTGGAGGATAAGAAACCAGTTGTTCAAAAACAAAGAAGGTTAAATCCTAATATGCACGAAGTAGTAAAAAAGGAAATAACCAAACTCCTCGATGCTGGCCTAATTTACCCTATCGCTGATAGTCCATCCGTTAGTCCTATTCATTGTGTACCAAAGAAAGGTGGTATCATCGTGGTAACAAATGAAAATGACGAGTTAGTACCCACCAAAACTATCACTGGTTGGAGAGTTTGTATTGACTACCGAAAACTCAACGAAGCTACAGCTAAAGATCATTTTCCTCTACCCTTCATGGATTAAATTTTGGAAAGACTAGCAGGAAACGAATAGTTTTTTTTCTTGACGGTTTTTCTGGATACTTTCAAATTCCTATCGATCCTATAGATCAAGAAAAAACAACATTCACATGCCCTTTTGGAACATATGCTTACAAACGAATGCCTTTCGGCTTGTGTAATGCACCTGCTACATTCCAAAGATGTATGATTGCCATATTTCATGATATGATTGAAGAATCTATGGAAGTTTTCATGCATGATTTCTCTGTCTTTGGGAACTCATTCAAAAGTTGTTTGGTCAATCTAAGTAAAATGCTTAAAAGATGTGAAGAAGCTAACCTAGTCCTTAGCTGGGAAAAATGCCACTTCATGGTTATAGAAGGTATTATGCTTGGACACAAAGTGTCTCTCGAGTAGGATTAGAAGTTGACAAAGCAAAAATTGAAGTAATAGCAAAGCTTCCACCCCCTACTGATATCAAAGGTATTAGAAGTTTTCTTGGACATGTTGGTTTTTACTGAAAATTCATAAAAGACTTCTCAAAAATAACTAAACCTATTTCAAAACTCCTTGAAAAAGATTTCCATTCAAATTCAATGAAGAATGTATAACAGCATTTGAATTATTAAAAAAAAAACTTACATGCACACCGATCATAGCAAGCCCAGTTTGGAATCTTCCATTTGAGTTAATGTGTGATGCAAGTGAAAGTGCTGTTGGAGCCGTACATGGCCAACGTAAAGAAAAACATTTTCATCCAATCTACTTCGCTAGTAGAACGTTGAATGCCACCCAACAAAGTTACATAATAACAGAAAAATAATTAAATGGTTGTAGTATTTGCATTCGATAAATTCCAATCATATCTTGTTCTATCCAAAACTGTTGTTTTTACGGATCATGCAGCCTTAAAATATCTATTTAAAAAACTAGATGCTAAACCGCGTCTCATACGATGGGTTTTGCTCTTGCAAGAATTCGATATTGAGATAAAAGACAAAAAAGGTGCTGATAATGTTGCAGCAGATCACCTAACTAGGATTGAGAAACACGATGGTGATGATGATGAACTTGAAATAAACGATTACTTCTCGGAAGAAATTCTAATGAAAATAAATTCTGATAATGAACCTTGGTTTGCAGATTTTGCAAATTACTTGGTTGGAAAAGTTTGATAAGTGTGTAAATACTCATCATTTTTATCGTATCTGAACTGCCAAAACGTTCAAAAACACTCAGTAATGCATCAAAATACTAAAAATATTCCAAAATTGTGTTTTATACGTTTTAGATGCAAAATGTTTAAAAACAAATGAAAAACGAACAAAGTTTGCATAATTGGCAGTTTCAGTCCCTCAAGTTTCAAATATTGACAAAACTAGTCCCTGGAAGTTTAAAATGAAAGAAAAGTCAACCCAAGGTTTTCTAGACTCAAAAATTATCAGAAACGATCCTTGGGTGAAAACTTTGAGAAAATTACACGTTTGGCCCCTGAAGTTTGAAAAATGACAAAATTGGTCCTCGGGGTTTCAAAATTTGGAAATTTGAAATTATGGCTTTTGTTTATTTGAAGTTGGCAAGTTTCACCCTTATGATGTATTTTAGGAACTTGTCAAACCAGGCCCTTGAATTTCCAAGATTACACAAAATGGTCCTTGTGAATTATTTTTACAAACCAAACGGACACCTTAATATTGTTACTACTCCCCTAATCCAAATTATAAAAACCCAGCCCACCACTCATAAACTTTGGCCCATTCCCTCACCTCGCCCAATCACACTTCATAATAAAAAAACACCCCCCGTTTTATTTACCCTCCCACCTCAGTCAACCCTAGTCAAATCCTCACCCCTCTTTTCCCTCCCCCGTGAACCCTAGCCATGCTACCCCCTGCAACACCCAACACCATCATCACCCCTTTGTCTCCCATACCTTTTCACTGCTACACGCTACTTTCCCCCTCCACTAGCTACTCACCTACAATCTTCACGTGCTAAGAAAATAAGTTAAAACCCACTTGGTACTTGTTCCCGCCAAAACTGAATCCAACGGCTGGGAATCACTTGAAGCCATCCAAGGGCTCACAACAAAGTGGGAAATGCTCAGTATCTCTCCTCAGTCTATAAAAAGAAAAAGAGAGAAGCAGTTGAAGAGTAGTAGTTTTTTAGGATTAAATTAGAATTTAGTGTAATTTAGTTTTAGTGTAAGCTTTATCTTTTTCAGTTTTAATTTCATTAATGTACTTTTTTATTTGAAATCAATGCAAATTCAATTTTCTGTAACAAATTTTTAAACTGCTTATTTAAAACTGCTTATCATTGTTCTGCTTGTTTAGAACTGCTTATTATTGTGCAAGATTGTGTGTATTTTACTGCTTAATAGTTTATCTGGATGAATTGCTTTCAGCTTCTTAAGGTTGTGAAAATCTGAGTAGTTTATGTTCTCAAATCAGTCAAGCTAACTCATGTTTGGCACAGTTGACTTTTCTTAGTCAAACTAGATTTAGGTCATTTCTTAGATGTAAATTAGCTGCCAAATGATCACAGTAGTTGTTTAAGAGCAAATTATACTTGATTTGAGTAGCTTTGCAAAAGTTGAACAGGTCACCTTAGTTTTAGGACTCATCTCAGCTTACATTGGATCATATAGGCATATTCATATTTGAGGTACTTTAAGTAGCTTAGTTTGGCTTGTAGAAGTTTATTTATATGCTACCTAATTATGAGTTCAAGTTTTTAGGTATTAAGAAAAGATCTACCACTCATACCCACTGAAGTAGCAGCCAAGCAGTCCCCACACTCCCCATTTTGATCCAAGCATTCGATAGTCTAGAGTAGCATTCAAGGTCTTCCTTTGGTTTGTTAGTTAGTTGGAAGTCTAGGGTTCAGGTATTCCAGCTTATCCTTGAGCTTAAGGTTTGTCCATTTACTTAGTTTGCTTGAAAAATCACACTCCACTAAGAAAAGCCTGCTGCATCAGCAACCTTCCATCACCACAACACCCTTTTGATTCCAAGTTTTAGATGGGTAGGAGTATTGTTTAGGATCAGATTTTTGGGTTTATAATGAGCTCATGGTTTAGACTTCACCTTTCTGTAGTTATTTTTGATAATAAAACTCATTTGGTTAGTTTATTCATGCTTTCAAGTTGGAAATGTTTGCAGCTGCCCTGTTTCACTGCTCCTTTTCATCAGCCCACAATAAGCTCATACAAGCTTGTTAGGGTCTGAGATTAGGTTTGTAAGATGTTTGCTACCTCACCTTTATAGATTAATAATTTTTAGATTTTGGCTTTAAGCCCCTTTAGCTTGTGCAACAGCTTGTTTATGCCCCCTTCAGGTCTATTTGGTAGTATGTCAGTTTTAGCTTACATGTTTTTTTTTTTTTTTTTTTGGCTTAATTGTTGCTTAAGAGTGTTTATCCTGTCATGCTATTTCATTTAGGATTTATGCTAGGTAATTAGTTCAGAGTAGCTTGTTAGGTTGATATTTACAGCTTATTTGAGCTTATTGAGATCCACATCAGTTAAGCTCACCTCTGTCCAAACAGCCAAGTACTAGCTCCCATAAAAAGCTTTGCACAAGCCCCAAGTTATTGAGGTTTGTTTTCAATTGTTCCTTGGCAGCTTGTGTATTCCATTTTGTAGCTTTTAGACCTGACCCCTTTGGTTTTGTAGCTTATTTTCAGGCCTAAGTTGGCCACTTGGGTGTGCCCTGCACCACATAGATCTGGCCAAGTAGTCACTTTGACAAGCTCCTTGTGAGCTTGTCAGTGGGTCCCACAGTGATTCCTTGGGTTCTTTGAATAGCCCACTAACCCTGGTTGTTGAATCCAAGCTTCCCTTGGTCTCCAAAGCTTATTTGATAAGCTGAAACAAGGGCTGCAGTTGCCCTTGTGGCCTGCTTGGGTTTCATTTGTTAGGAATTGCTTATTTGCTAGTGTTAGCTTATTCTGAGCATTTCTTGGGTTGTTTTAAGTTAATTTAACCTCATATAAGTTAGTTGTAGTGTACTCTAGCTTTTGGTAATTAATTGCATTGTTTGCTTATTTTTAAGTGCTTTTTTGTAACTGCTTATTGCTCCATTCTGCTTATTGTGATTGCTTTTTCAGTAGATTTTATTTTTCATAAGTTCCTAATTATATTTTAGAATTTTCCTAAAAGTTTCAGATTTTTCTTTGCCTTTTTTTAGTATTTTTAATAAATCAAAAGTAGTTTTAGTAATTAATAAATAGTAATTAATTAATAATAATTAGATAAAAATTAGGAAAAATATATTTTTAGTTTTAAAATTACTTTTATATTATTTTAGAATTTTTAGAATTAAATTTTCATTTTTCTAGCTTAATTTCATATTTAGTGTAATTTAAATATTATTAATTAGTAATTAAATTGTAATTAATTAATAGTAATTAATTAATTAGTGTAAAAATTAATTATTTTTTTTCTTAAAATTTTCTTTTATCGTTAGGATCGTAAAAACATAATTTTCATGTCCGTAGGATTAGCGTAGCTCAAAGTTTACTTTTTATTTCGCGCACTCGCGTTTATTTTAATTTTAACTCGCGTTTTATTTAAATAACTTTTACGTTTTTTAATTTAGGTTACGTTTGTAAAAGTAGTTTGTTAAATCAAGAAAAACCAAAAACATAAATAAAGTGATAGCTTCTATTTAAGCCGTTTGGCTTATTTTTCTGCTTACGTATAAGCAATTTCTGATTTTAAGTTTTTTAGATTGCGTTTTAAGTTAATTAGGTTTCACGTTATTGTTAATATAGTGTGTTTAAATCGTTCTCATTCCTATTTCCGTAGCGTAATCACTCAAACTCACTTAAACTCATTTCCTGTCCAAATTCACCCGATCACAAACCCGTTTCGATTACCTTCCACACCTCGTCGGGACATCACGACCCGGGGAAACACTGTACTTCCGCGGAGCATTGACTCTAGGCTGTTTGACCTTGTTGACCATCACCTGGTCAGTTTAGGTTGACGGTTCAGAGCCAATCAATTTTTGGCACCGCTGCCGGGGAGGTTGTGCGCGTTTTCTAAACGGTTTTTCTGATTAGTGAACCTGGATATACATCCATTGTATATTTACCATCCTTATGTATATTTTCATAAAAACTGTTCCCGAAAACTTTGTAAAATTAGTTTTCAACGAACACAAAAACACAAAAAGATTTTCTTTCTTACAAAATGTTTTCCAAAAACACCAAAAATATTCACTTTTGCCCTCTCACATTTTTGATTCTTCATTCCTTTACCCTCTATCCTTTTGATTCTAACTTCTTCCACTTGTCCCGTAATTGATTCTAATGGCATCTCTTGATGACGATTACTTTGAACAATGGGCCTTTTAGAGAAAAATTGAAAAAATTGTGGCCTTGTCAAATATGTCGAGATGTCGTAATGATTATGATGGACCTTCGATCCCTAATCCCTCTCCGGTGAGGGAAATGGATCAAGAAACCGAGGTGACAAAGGACCCTGTACTTCCCTCTGACGATGGAAGTGCTAAATACGTCTAACCTACGGTTGTTCAAAAACCTAAGCTCACAATTGCTCCTAAACCGTCAAGGATTGACCCTAACCTTTCACGGTTTACGGTTAAAAGTTTGTCAAGCAAACGTACAGAGCTTAGGGCAGTGACTGAAAAGAACGACTTGCCCAATCTTCACGTTTATCAAGAACCAAAACCCGAGACCATAACGGAAGTGGTGGAAATTGCTAGCTCTAAGAGCACACCACTTGTCCCACCTCCGGATTTTATTCCTTGTGTTGGTTGTGGTGAGCCGCTTTTTGGTTTGCCATGTCGTTGGTGTACATGTGTGAAATGTGGTAATGATATTCAAAACGGGAGTTGTTTGTTTTGTGGTTCGAGGAATTCATTCTTTTATGATCCTAATCAGAACTCGTTCAACGACTCCCCAAATTTTTCCAATTACCCATCACATTCATACGAGCAAGAATCATATTATCCATACCACAATGATTGTTCGTATCAAAATACACCAAACTTTTCGTTTGAATATTGTGGAGGTCCTCACCAAGGTTTTGATTGTCAAAATAATCAAAATTTTGGTTACGACCAATATCCATACAATTCACCAAACCAGACTCAACAGTTTAACTGTTGTGAGTACTGTGGTGGCCCACACTACAGTTCTGATTGTCAATCGGGAAACACGCTTGTCTATGAGCAGTTTCCTGATAACAATTATGACTCTAGCACATACGACCCACAGCCACATCAGTCTTACTGTTGTGAATATTGTGGAGGTCCTCACTTTAGCTCGGATTGTCAAACAGGGAATCCATTTCCTTGTAACAATTATGACTATTCATGTCAAGACCCACCTCCACAAGACCCAATTACCCAAGCAACCCCTCAATTCCCGCAAGACCTTTGTGATAAGGTTCTTGAAGCATTTAAAAAATTTAAGGAGGGGTTGGCTACTACATCGTTTCAAGAATCTAGTGAAAAATCAATGGAAGAATTACTTGCTGAGCAAAGAGCGGCTAAAATACGTGCCAATCTTCGCTTTGCTGCTCTATATGATGATGATGATGACAGTGATGATGATGAAGATAACATTATTATTATTCAAAAAGATTCATCAGATTCATCTGTTGTGATTCCTTCCATGGAGAATCAGGGAGAAAATAATGTGACGGAGTCACTAGCCGTTGATCAAACAGAACTTGAAAATTCCATAACTACTAGTACTTCTAAACTCCCTCAGTCTGCTGTTATCACACCCGAAGTTCACACTCACTCTCTAAACATGGGGGATGAGCATCTTAGCACTGTTCCTAATAAGGAATCGGACGAATTAATAAAGTCTAGTGTTGAGATCCTTTTCCCAATCCCGAGAGATTCACAGGGAACTTTGGATCATGTATGTGATATTCCTTCACCCATTGAGTGTCCTAAAGATCAATTTGAGACTTTCTCAGATTATAGCGATGATTGTATATCTCATGGAGACATTGAGTATATTAAGGCATCACTCCCTCAGTCTGATGTTGATCTTCTTCTTGAGGAGTTCGCTGATGAACTTACTCACATCAATCCACTTTCATTGGAAAGTGATGATGGTCTCCTTGATTTCCAAGCCGATCTGGGAGAAATTGAAAGTCTCCTATCTCATAATCCGTCACTCGCTTCTGATCCCAGCAGTCTAATAGAGAATGTTAATCTCTTTGTTCCCGAAACATTCAATACGACTCTCACCAATCCTCTATTTGAATTCGAATCTGAATTCACTATGATTTCTAACAATCCAATCTTTGACGAGGATTGTGATGAGTCCACAATGGAACATGAGTTCACAAATTCACATCTTGTGAATAATTCTCTTCATGAGGAGTTCTCCGGTGAACTCGCTCATCATGTCATAACTCCTCCGGAGTTTGATAGCCCGGGGGGAGATGCTCTCAATTATGAGAATTTGCAAATTCCCACCCACCCTCCCGGGTTGTTTACGAGCTTACCCTTTGAAATCCAAACTCAGGCTACGGAGCCTGCTCTCGAGGAAGAAGATCAAATCATGCTTTTTATCATGATTTTCTTCCTTTTCTTCACCTACAGGGTGACTTCTCTTGTTCTTCACTCCTTCGGGAATGAAGACACTATATTTGATCCCGGCATTTTCATGTATCATTATCTTGAGCCGGTATTATATCTCATCGGTGTGGAACTTTCACGTGCTTCATATGTTTGTCCAAACATTTTGAATGAAAGTCCGATTGAGATCACTTCCTCCACATTCCCCAAGGACAAGTGAATTCGGGGTCGAGTCAAGCTAGCGAATCGGTAAACAAAAACAGTAGCATGCTTATAGGGTTTTCACCCTAAGTGTGGGGGAGTCCCCCACGCTATGGTTACTTATGACGTGAAAATACAAAATGGTGTTTTCCACGCTTAGCTTGTAATGTTGCCCTTTTACGTTCAAAATGTCGGCATAATAGCCAGGATTTTGAATATTGAGGACAATATTCATGCTAAGTGTGGGGGGGTATTCGCTATTCTAGCGAATTTTATCACATTTTATTATATAATACCCCCGTTTTTGCCAAATTTTCAAAAATTTTAAAAATTTTTCACTGGTGCTTCAAAATTTTTGGGGTAATCATTCCGCCTTGTCTAACCGACAAAAGGGATTGGCTAGTCCAGGAGCAAACGACTCTTGGTAAAGACATCTCAAATCCGTTTATGGCTTGCAATTTGCCCAAAATTGTACGGTTCCTCAACTCCCCAAAAACAAATGAGTTGGCTAGCCCGCAAGATTATGGCTTGTGGTAAAGGCCGTGGAAAATCCATAATTAGCAATCAGCTCACCAAGATGTTGACTATTCCATCAAGAGCTGGCTAGTCCAGAAGCAAACGGCTTCTGGTAAAGACTACTTAAATCCGTTGACAGCTGGTGGTTTGCTCAAAATCACACGGTTATCAGGTGTGCCACAGTTCTTACACCTGGCTACTCCAGAAGTGATGGCTTTTGGTAAAGAGATTTTCAAATCCATCAAGTTTTCCAAAAAGATTGCTAGGGACTAGGAATAGTTTAGTGTGGGGGATTGATGAGTGTGTAAATACTCATCATTTTTATCGTATCTGAACTGCCAAAACGTCAAAAAACACTCAGTAATGCATCAAAACACTAAAAATATTCCAAAATTGTGTTTTATACGTTTTAGATGCAAAATGTTTAAAAACAAATGAAAAACGAACAAAGTTTGCACAATTGGCAATTTCAGTCCCTCAAGTTTCAAATATTGACAGAACTAGTCCCTGGAAGTTTAAAATAAAAGAAAAGTCAACCCAAGGTTTTCTAAACTCAAAAATTATCAGAAACGATCCTTGGGTGAAAACTTTGAGAAAATTACACGTTTGGCCCCTGAAGTTTGAAAAATGACAAAATTGGTCCTCGGGGTTTCAAAATTTGGAAATTTGAAATTATGGCTTTTGTTTATTTGAAGTTGGCAAGTTTCACCCTTATGATGTATTTTAGGAACTTGTCAAACCAGGCCCTTGAATTTCCAAGATTACACAAAATGGTCCTTGTGAATTATTTTTACAAACCAAACGGACACCTTAATATTGTTACTACTCCCCTAATCCAAATTATAAAAACCCAGCCCACCACTCATAAACTTTGGCCTATTCTCTCACCTAGCCCAATCCCACTTCATAATAAAAAAAACACCCCCCGTTTTATTTACCCTCCCACCTCAGTCAACCCTAGCCAAATCCTCACCCCTCTTTTCCCTCCCCCGTGAACCCTAGCCATGCTACCCCCTGCAACACCCAACACCATCATCACCCCTTTGTCTCCCATACCTTTTCACTGCTACACGCTACTTTCCCCCTCCACTAGCTACTCACCTACAATCTTCACGTGCTAAGAAAATAAGTTAAAACCCACTTGGTACTTGTTCCCGCCAAAACTGAATCCAACGGCTGGGAATCACTTGAAGCCATCCAAGGGCTCACAACAAAGTGGGAAATGCTCAGTATCTCTCCTCAGTCTATAAAAAGAAAAAGAGAGAAGCAGTTGAAGAGTAGTAGTTTTTTAGGATTAAATTAGAATTTAGTGTAATTTAGTTTTAGTGTAAGCTTTATCTTTTTCAGTTTTAATTTCATTAATGTACTTTTTTATTTGAAATCAATGCAAATTCAATTTTCTGTAACAAATTTTTAAACTGCTTATTTAAAACTGCTTATCATTGTTCTGCTTGTTTAGAACTGCTTATTATTGTGCAAGATTGTGTGTATTTTACTGCTTAATAGTTTATCTGGATGAATTGCTTTCAGCTCTTAAGGTTGTGAAAATCTGAGTAGTTTATGTTCTCAAATCAGTCAAGCTAACTCATGTTTGGCACAGTTGACTTTTCTTAGTCAAACTAGATTTAGGTCATTTCTTAGATGTAAATTAGCTGCCAAATGATCACAGTAGTTGTTTAAGAGCAAATTATACTTGATTTGAGTAGCTTTGCAAAAGTTGAACAGGTCACCTTAGTTTTAGGACTCATCTCAGCTTACATTGGATCATATAGGCATATTCATATTTGAGGTACTTTAAGTAGCTTAGTTTGGCTTGTAGAAGTTTATTTATATGCTACCTAATTGTGAGTTCAAGTTTTTAGGTATTAAGAAAAGATCTACCACTCATACCCACTGAAGTAGCAGCCAAGCAGTCCCCACACTCCCCATTTTGATCCAAGCATTCGATAGTCTAGAGTAGCATTCAAGGTCTTCCTTTGGTTTGTTAGTTAGTTGGAAGTCTAGGGTTCAGGTATTCCAGCTTATCCTTGAGCTTAAGGTTTGTCCAATTGCTTAGTTTGCTTGAAAAATCACACTCAACTAAGAAAAGCCTGCTGCATCAGCAGCCTTCCATCACCACAGCACCCTTTTGATTCCAAGTTTTAGATGGGTAGGAGTATTGTTTAGGATTAGATTTTTGGGTTTATAATGAGCTCATGGTTTAGACTTCACCTTTCTGTAGTTATTTTTGATAATAAAACTCATTTGGTTAGTTTATTCATGCTTTCAAGTTGGAAATGTTTGCAGCTGCCCTGTTTCACTGCTCCTTTTCATCAGCCCACAATAAGCTCATACAAGCTTGTTAGGGTATGAGATTAGGTTTGTAAGATGTTTGCTACCTCACCTTTATAGATTAATAATTTTTAGATTTTGGCTTTAAGCCCCTTTAGCTTGTACAACAGCTTGTTTATGCCCCCTTCAGGTCTATTTGGTAGTATGTCAGTTTTAGCTTACCTGTTTTTTTTTTGTGGCTTAATTGTTGCTTAAGAGTGTTTATCCTGTCATGCTAGTTCATTTAGGATTTATGCTAGGTAATTAGTTCAGAGAAGCTTGTTAGGTTGATATTTACAGCTTATTTGAGCTTATTGAGATCCACATCAGTTAAGCTCACCTCTGTCCAAACAGCCAAGTACTAGCTCCCATAAAAAGCTTTGCACAAGCCCCAAGTTATTGAGGTTTGTTTTCAATTGTTCCTTGGCAGCTTGTGTATTCCATTTTGTAGCTTTTAGACCTGACCCCTTTGGTTTTGTAGCTTATTTTCAGGCCTAAGTTGGCCACTTGGGTGTGCCCTGCACCACATAGATCTGGCCAAGCAGTCACTTTGACAAGCTCCTTGTGAGTTTGTCAGTGGGTCCCACAGTGATTCCTTGGGTTCTTTGAATAGCCCACTAACCCTGGTTGTTGAATCCAAGCTTCCCTTGGTCTCCAAAGCTTATTTGATAAGCTGAAACAAGGGCTGCAGTTGCCCTTGTGGCCTGCTTGGGTTTCATTTGTTAGGAATTGCTTATTTGCTAGTGTTAGCTTATTCTGAGCATTTCTTGGGTTGTTTTAAGTTAATTTAAGCTCATATAAGTTAGTTGTAGTGTACTCTAGCTTTTGGTAATTAATTGCATTGTTTGCTTATTTTTAAGTGCTTATTTGCAACTGCTTATTGCCCCATTCTGCTTATTGTGATTGCTTTTTCAGTAGATTTTATTTTTCATAAGTTCCTAATTATATTTTAGAATTTTCCTAAAAGTTTTAGATTTTTCTTTGCCTTTTTTTAGTATTTTTAATAAATCAAAAGTAGTTTTAGTAATTAATAAATAGTAATTAATTAATAATAATTAGATAAAAAGTAGAAAAAATATATTTTTAGTTTTAAAATTACTTTTATATTATTTTAGAATTTTTAGAATTAAATTTTCATTTTTCTAGCTTAATTTCATAATTAGTGTAATTTAAATATTATTAATTAGTAATTAAATCGTAATTAATTAATAGTAATTAATTAATTAGTGTAAAAATTAATTTTCTTTTTCTTAAAATTTTCTTTTATCGTTAGGATCGTAAAACATAATTTTCATGTCCGTAGGATTAGCGTAGCTCAAATTTTACTTTTTATTTCGCGCACTCGCGTTTATTTTAATTTTAACTCGTGTTTTATTTAAATAACTTTTACGTTTTTTAATTTAGGTTACGTTTGTAAAAGTAGTTTGTTAAATCAAGAAAAACCAAAAACATAAATAAAGTGATAGCTTCTATTTAAGCCGTTTGGCTTATTTTTCTGCTTACGTATAAGCAATTTCTGATTTTAAGTTTTTTAGATTGCGTTTTAAGTTAATTAGGTTTCACGTTATTGTTAATATAGTGTGTTTAAATCGTTCTCATTCGTATTTCCGTAGCGTAATCACTCAAACTCACTTAAACTCATTTCCTGTCTAAATTCACCCGATCACAAACCCGTTTCGATTACCATCCACACCTCGTCGGGACATAACGACTCGGGGAAACACTGTGCTTCCGCGGAGCATTGACTCTAGGCTGTTTGACCTTGTTGACCATCACCTGGTCAGTTTAGGTTGACGGTTCAGAGCCAATCAAAGTTCTACGAAAAAACATGACTTACAAACAAAAGAAAAAATTCTTTTCTGATCTGAAAAACTTCTTTTGGGAAGAGCCATATCTTTTTAAGATATGTCCTTGATGGGATCATAAGAAGATGTGTGGCAGGACCTGAAACCCAAAAAATTCTAGATGCATGTCATCATGAACCACCCGGAGGACATTATGGACCGTCCATCATGGCCAGAAAAGTCCTAGAATCTGGTTTCTATTGGCCAACAATATTCAGAGAAGCTCATACCTTAGTCCGCCTTTGCGAAGCATGTCAAAAAATCAGAAATATATCAAAACGAGACAAAATGCCTTTGAACTATATCCAAGTATGTAAAATATTTTACATATGGGGAATAGATTTCATGGATCCTTTCCTAAAATCCCATAAGTTCGAATACATATTGGTTGCCATCGATTATGTCTCAAAATGGGCAGAAGCCCAAGCTCTTCAAACAAATGATGCACAAGTCGTTCTAACATTCCTTAAGAAACTCTTTTGTCATTTTGGATTACCAAAAGCATTAATTAGCGACAGAGGAACACATTTCTGTAATCATATGATGGAAAAAGCAATGAAGAAGTATGGTGTAAGCCATCGTTTTTCTACCTCATATCATCCTCAAACTAGTTGTCAAGTGGAAAACACAAATAGAGCTTTAAAGAATCCTTGAAAAGACTGTAAAAGACAATCCTACTCTTTGGTCTAAAAAATTGGATGATGCTCTGTGGGCTTTCTGCACAGTATATAAAACACCTACTGGAACAACACCTTATAAACTCATATATGGCAAAGCTTGTCATCTACCGCTTGAAATTGAACATCGTGCATATTGGGCACTTAAAATTGGTAACACCGACTTGATAGCTGTCGGAGAAAAACATATGTTTCAACTCCATGAGTTAGACGAATTTCGTTTACATGCTTATGAAAATTCTATGTTATACAAAGAAAGAACCGAATCTGGCATAATCGAAAGTAAATACGTAAAGAATTCAACAAAGGAGAAAAAGTGCTCCTATTTCACTCAAAATATAAATTTAAACAACCAAAATTGAAATCCCGTTGGCTTGGACCTTATATGGTAAAACACCAATATCCATCCGGATATGTGGAACTATACGGAAAAGATGGAAAAAATTTTATAGTCAATGGTCACAGACTTAATTTATACCATGAAGAAGACAGTTTCAATGATCGAAGAGAGGAACTAACTCCTTTCTTTCCGAAAGCCTAAAACCTCTCCGTCCTTGTGAGTCTAGCTAGAGACTCCTAGAAAAACAAGCGCTTCTCGGGAGGCAACCCGTGATTTTTCACTACACTTTAATTTAAGTGTGGAGGTATTCCATTGTGATTAAAAAAAAAAACTCAAAAATATTTTTGTGTGTTTGTTTGTTTATTTTTGCAGATTTTTATGAGATTCTATGGATGCTTGCAGAAGAGTGTTTTATCAAACTTCCATCGATAGCCCCGGGAAGTTTTGATCCTCTTTTCTTGATTATACTATTTTTTGTTTTTCCGTATTTCACATTATTGCTTGCTCCATATATTTTAAAATTTTAGGATTTATATTAGAATTTTGATAAAAAAAAAATTGCAAGGCATATCGATACATATCTAGCACACGCAAAATACCCGCTAAATTGAAAGAATATTCTTAGCCTTTATATGAAGTGTGTAGTATTTTCGCACTTCCTATTTCATGATATATGAGTGTGCCGGTAATTCATTTTAACTCTAGAACATGTGCATGCATATCATTTACTAAATCGCAGTGAGGTTAATTTATAGACGAATATAGATGATAAAAAGGCAAAATATCCACCCAATTCAACCCTTATTCTTATCTCATATCACATTTGTCCTAATACACCAGAAATCAGCAGTAAATAAATAAAAACACCAAAGAAGCACTTTGCTAAATTCCTTCTATTTGCTAGTCGCTAGTATGATTAAGAAGAGTAAAGAAAAAAAAGTGAATAAAGGCAAGGAAAAATATATGCCCAGAAAAAAAGTAAAGTGAAAGTATGATTGTGGCTAGCGATAGTATGGTTTAGTGAATCAATATGGCTATTATATCTCTAAAAACAATACACCAAAGTTATCCTCTATTTCCGAAACAAAATAAACCTTATTTTGCCTTCTATTGATATATTTGTCTGGTGCTAACGCCGCAACGGTTATGTTTACGTATCTTGTACAAGCCTATGGTAGTTTTCTTGATTTATGTCTGTGCAAATTGAGTGTTCCCACATAATCACCCTATTGAACGAAATTGTGTGAATTTAAATAAATCCTATGTGAGGTGGTCTAGTATGTATTGATGCCATATATATATATATATATATATATATATATATATATATATATATATATATATATATATATATATATATATATATATATATATATATATATATAATATCCGTGTCTCTAACAAATGAATCTCCTTCAAAAGTTAATTTTTCATAAGCTCATATCTTATTGTTCGCTTACATTGCTTGGGGGCAAGTAATAGCTAAGTGTGGAGGAATTTGATGACGCTCGAATTATACATATTTTATATAGTGTTATTTGTTAGTTTCTATATGATTTATAAGGAGTTTTGATACTTAATTGCATGAAAATACATTTCAGGTCCGTTTAGTTGGAAAACATTTTCTTTCATTTCCTATTTCTTGTTTTGTAGGAAAAGGGAGGGGAGTTTGATTTCCACAAAACAATAGAAAATTTAGAAAACGCGTTTAATCTGAGAAACATGTGTTTGTGTTTTCCATTTTCTAAAACTAGAAAACATGTTTAAGTAGTGTTGTTTTCTATCTCAATTCACTATTCACCTTAGTAATATTATAAAAACATCATCAAAACACAAAAACAAATATTACAAACTAACCAACTAAATTAAAAAATAACTAAAAAAATCTAATACGAAAAAATAAAGAAATTAAAAAATTAAAATATAATATCAAATAACGTTTTCGTCCGATATTTTCCGTTTTTGTTTGTTTTTTTTACGTTTTCGTCTATTTTTTTACGTTTTCGTCAGATTGTTTACGTTTTCATACGTTTTTTACATTTTCGTCAGCTTTTTTACGTTTTCGTCCATTTTTTTATATTTTCGTCCGATTTTTTGGGTTTTTGTTTGCTTTTTACGTTTTCGTCCATTTTTTAACTTTTTCGTCAGGTTTTTTAAGTTTTCTTCCATTTTTTTACGTTTTTGTCAGATTTTTACGTTTTCGTCCGATTTTTTACGTTTTCGTCCGTTTTTTTACGTTTTCGATAGATTTTTTACGTTTTCGTATGTTTTTCTACGTTTTCATCCGATTTTTTATGTTTTCGTCCGTTTCTTTACGTTTTCGTCAGATTTTAACGTTTTCATCCGATTTTTTATGTTTTTGTCCGTTTCTTTACATTTTCGTCATTTTTTTATGTTTTCGTCCTATTTTTTACGTTTTCGTCCATTTTTTTTCGTTTTCGATAGATTCTTTACGTTTTCATCCACTTTTTTTTTTTATGTTTTCTTCCGTTTTTATACGTTTTTGTCCATTTTCTTACGTTTTTGTCCATTTTTTTTACTTTTTTGTTTGATTTTGGATGTTTCCATCTGTTTTTTTATAACGTAAAAAGTCTGGCAAAAAAGTAAAAAATATGACAAAAACGCAAACAAACAAACGAAAACGTAAAAAAACAGACGAAAACCTAAAAAATCTGACGAAAACGTAAAAAAACGGATGAAAACGAAAAATATCGAACGAAAATTTAAAAAACCTGACGAAAACGTAAAAACACGGACAAAAATATTAAAAAACAGACGAAAACGTAAAAAATCTGACGAAAACGTAAAAAAACGGACGAAAACGTAAAAAATCTGACAAAAACATAAAAAATCTGACGAAAACGTAAAAAAACAAACGAAAACATAAAAAATCTGACAAAAACGTAAAAAATCTGACAAAAACGTAAAAAAACGGACGAAAAAGTGAAAAATCTGACGAAAACGTAAAAAATCTGACGAAAACGTAAAAAAACGGACGAAAACGTAAAAAATCTGACAAAAACGTAAAAAAAGTGGACAAAAACGTAAAAAATATGACGAAAACGTAAACAAAACGGACGAAAACATAAAAAATTTGACGAAAACGTATAAAATCTGACGAAAACGTAAAAAAACAGACGAAAACGTAAAAAATCTGATGAAAACGTAAAAAATCTGTCGAAAACGTAAAACAACGGACGAAAACGTAAAAAATCTGACGAAAACGTAAAAAACATACGAACACGTAAAAAATTTGACGAAAACTTAAAAAACAGACGAAAACGTAAAAAATCGGACGAAAACTTAAAAAATCTGACGAAAACGTAAAAAAAGGGATGAAAACAAAAAATATCGGACGAAAACTTAAAAAACCTGACGAAAACGAAAAAACACGGACGAAAAAGTAAAAAAATAGACGAAAACGTAAAAAATTTGACGAAAACGTAAAAAAACGGACGAAAACTTAAAAAATCTTACGAAAACGTAAAAAATCTGACGAAAACGTAAAAAAACGGACGAAAACGTAAAAAATCTGACGAAAACGTAAAAAAACAGACGAAAACGTAAAAAATCTAACGAAAACGTAAAAAATCTAACGAAAACGTAAAAAAATGGGCGAAAATGTAAAAAACCTGACGAAAATGTAAAAAAACGGACGAAGACGTAAAAAACGGACGAAGACGTAAAAAACAGACGAAAACGTAAAAAATCGGACGAAAACGTAAAAAAATGGACGAAAACGTAAAAAACCTGACGAAAACGTAAAAAACCGGACGAAAACGTAAAAATCGGACGAAAACTTAAAAAATCGGACGAAAACATAAAAAATCTGTCGAAACTTAAAAAAATGGACGAAAACGTAAAAAATCAATCGAAGACGTAAAACAACTGACAAAAATGGATTTGGGGTATTTTAAAGGAAAATAGGGGAAAACAAAAAAAAATGTTTTGTAGTTTTGTGTATTAAAGTTAGAAATAGGAATTTTGTGTTTTGTAGAGAATTTTATTAGAAAACACTAACTTGAACGTAATCTCTGTTTTCCTTCTTTCTACAAAACATTTTATAGAAAAGAAGGGTGTTTTCCCTCAACTAAACGCACGCTTATTGTCTCACACCCAAAATAGAACAATGTAACGAAGACAAAATACGTAAGTATTTTGTCTTCATTAGCATAGGTCGTTATTTGTCTTTATCATAACGGTTGTAAAGATACTTGTGTATAAATAGGGAACATAAGAGAGGAGTAAAAGTTGACATGTTTGTGCAATTAATGCTTAGACATTCACAAATAACTTTTACTCCACCAAAGAACAACACAGTTCCTGAGATGGCTCAGTAGGACTGATTGGCTCCAAACGTTCAACCAAAGTCAACCACGGATGTGGTCAATAGGGTCAAACAACTTAGATCCAATGCTTCCGGATAATATAGTGTTTCCCCGAGTCGTTATGTCCCGACGAGGTGTGATGGTATAAAAACGGGTTTGTGATCGGGTGAATCTGGACGGAAATGATTGTGATTGATTATACTAAGGGAATTAAAAAGGAAATAGCTTAAATAAGCTATAGTAACAAATACGTGAAATTAGAAAAACCAGAAACGTTTAAAACCTAAAAACGCCTAGGTCTGATTTAAATTAACGTAGACGTACGAAATAAAAAGCGAGTTTTTGAGAAATAAAATACCTACGGATATGAAAATTACATTTTTACAATCCTAATGATAAAATAAAATTTTTGGAAAAAGAAAAATAACTTTCACACAATTTATATAATTATTATTAATTATTATATATTTAAACTAATTTAAATTACACTAAAATACAAATAATTATGAGTTTAACTTAGAAAAATAAAATTTAAACTTGGAAAATTCTAAAATAATATAAAACTAATTTTCAAACAGAAAATATATTTTTTTGACTTTTTATATAATTATTACTAATTAAAAACTAATTATTAATTAATTAAAACTAAATTAAATTATGAAAAGTACTAAATTAAAAGAGAAAAATCTGGAAAAATTACTAAAATTATTTTAAGATATAAGGAACCTAAGAAAATTATAAAATTGAAAATTGCTGTTACAAAAAGCTGAGAATAAGCCAATTGGCTTAAATAGAAGCTATCACTTCTATTAAATTTGTCTTTTTTGGATTTTCTTTTTACAACACTATTTAAATACTTGAAATAATTAACTTTTGTAAAAGCAAACTCAGTGGAACTAAAAAATAAGCTATTTGAGGGCTTATTGCTTTGACAAATAAGCTTTAAGCTTAATAATGAGGTATTAAGCTCAAATAAGCAATCCAAAGAACAAAACCTAAGAAATAAGCTAAAAACAACTTAGGTGAACTCAAAGGAAGTTAAATCAACAAGCACTTTACATTGGATAAGCCAAAGTAAGCAAATAAGCAATTACAAATTGCCACAGATCCACACAGGCCTGCAAACCTCTTTTAAGCTAATTTCAGCTTATCAAATAAGCTCTAAAGCCAAAAATGAGCTTGGAATCAGCAAGATGGACATGATAGATTTCCAAGAAGCCAAAATTCACAGGCTGGGGCCCATTAATAAGCTCTAGGGAGGCCTGGGAAGTTGGGCAATTGAGACAGATAAGCTGGTGCAGGGGAGATGCTTCCCCTGCACGCCACTTTGAGTCCTCAAATAAGCTATCAAAAAAAATCTGGAAAATAAGCCAAGGGTGGGATTCCAAAGCTTAACTGGTAGATTACAACATGTCAAAAGCTCAAGTTCTAAATCTTAACACAAAAATCACAAAAATTCTTGCAAATTTGGGGTTTTCTACACCAAAGCAAATTTGACTTTTTACTATGAACTTGAAACTTTGACTTATATGATCTTTGATTGCTTTCAATTGGTTGAAATTGAGATTATTAGTTATAATGAGACTTAATTAAGCTAAGTTATCATTTACTTTACCTACTTTGATGATTGTGCAACCTAAAATACCTAATTGTCGACTGTCAAATAAGATTAAAACAATATTTGACCTTTTCAATGAACACCACTGGTTTATATCACTTAAGTGACCTAATAGAGCATGCATGAACCAAGAGCAATGATGAAAACAATCCTGAACACTAGGAACACAGTTGTTTCAAACACCCCAGATGCTAACACTATGCACTAATTCAAGAAGCAAGTATAAGGTTTGAACTACTCAACCACAATTTTGGCTCAAATAGTGACCAAATGATCACAATGGAACACAAAAATATAAATCAGAACAACGAAGCACTGTAGGATCATCAAATCCAATATGAGACAGTTTACCCAGGCTAAATCATGAAATATAAGTTAATAAATTACAGAACTACTACAAATGAAAATTTAATCTATCAAATCATGAATATGGGCAGACACTAACAGCAAACAAGATGTTCCCTAAAATCCAAACTAACCAAATCATATAATGCATCTAAAAGCTTGGAAATGGAAATTGGATCTTACAGATTTAGACCCTAACTGAAATAGGGTTAACTTTACATCAAAGCCTATCTTTAGATAGGCATATCACCACTAGAGCAACACCAATCCAATTCTGAATAACCCATAATCACCTCCACTGCTTCAGTTGACTTCCTTTGACTTTTTGTATTTTTGAGTATTTTTCTAATTTTAAGCTAGACTGATTTAAACACCTTAGATACTTAAGAAAACTTATGAATGAGCCTAAATGAGTCTAATGGAACAGGAAACGAAACATTTTAACAATTTTCAAATAAGAGTGTCAATTTTACTTAAAAAATGCAAAATATGAATTTAACAAACAAGACTGGAATTAAAGGTTTAAGAAAGTTTATATTACACTAAATTAACTGAGTACAATTTTTATTTGGCTAAGGTTACAACTGAAAAGGGAAATTACACTAATACGACATTAATTCTACTCTAAC
The DNA here is from genome assembly GCA_030686995.1 of Artemisia argyi. NCBI lineage: Eukaryota > Viridiplantae > Streptophyta > Magnoliopsida > Asterales > Asteraceae > Artemisia > Artemisia argyi. Next base: position 80,129,544 of record CM060693.1, on the reverse strand, counting down.
TAACTACTTCTACACTAACTAATAATTCTTTCTTCCTCTTTCTTGACTTAAATAGACTTTGGAGATATTCTCTGTCATTCCCATTCATTTGTGAGCCCTTGGATCCTTCAAAACCAATCCTAGCCATTCAAGGATTTTTTCCAGGAAATATTGGTACAAGCACTTGGTAGGTAACTTGGAGTAATTTGTGGGCAATTAATGAGGTTTGGATGTTAGTGTTTGGAAGGGGGGACATGGAATGGGGTAGTAGCAGAGTGGGTGAGCAAGTTGGGGTGAAAACCAGGGGTGGTAAGGAAGCAGTGAAGGTGGTGTAGTTTTGGTGGGAAGAGGGAGAGTCAAAGGGGGTGTTGACCGGGTTAATATTAAATGGGGGAGTTGGGCTGGGAAGTTTGGGCCAAAGGGATTGGATTTGGAAGGATTTGGACTTTGGATTTGTTTTTGTTTTTCAAGCTTAAAATTCACAAGGACCAAACTTGTAATAATCTGAAAATAGGGGCTGATTTTGTCCATCTTCCAAACTTGATTCAAGGGTCCAAACTTGCCATAGTGTAATAACACTGATAACCATATGATTTTGAGCAAATCATAAGCTGTCAACGGATTTGATTTGTCTTTACCAGAAGCCGTTTGCTTCTGGACTAGCCAACTCTTTGATGGAATACAGTCATCATCTTGGTGAGTTGATTACCAAATATGGTTTTCCACTGCCTTTAACACAAGCCATAACCTTGCGGGCTAGCCAACTCTTTACTTTTTAGGATATGGTGTGTTGAAATACCATACAATTTTCGGCAAATTGTCAGCCATAAACGGATTTGATATATCTTTACCAAGAGCCGTTTGCTCCTGGATTAGCCAATCCTTCTGTGAGTTATACGTGGTGGACTGATAACCATATGCTGTGTTAGTCCAAAGCACTTCCACTAAAAAAAAATTTTGGCAAAAAACGGGGGTATTATGGCATTAAAATGTGATCAAATTCGCCAGAATTCCCCCCCACACTTAGAATTATATATTGTCCTCAATATTCAAAGTCCCGGCTATTATGCCGACTCTTTGAACGTAAAAAGGCAACATTACAAGCTAAATGTGGAAATACAATTTTCAATTTTTTTATATATATATATATATATATATATATATATATATATATATATATATATATATATATATATATATACACACACATTTTTTTACATGGTAACAACAGCAGGGGCAACTCCCCCACACTTAGGGTGAAAACCCCATATGCATGCTACTGTTTTTGTTTACCGAGTTGCTAGCTTGACTCGACCCCGAATTCATTTGTTCATGGGAAAGTATCATGTGGAAGAGATAATCTCCATCGGACTTTCATTCAAGATGTTTGGACAAACATTTGAAGCACGTGAAAGTTCCACACCGATGAGATATACAGAGAGACCCTGGCTCAAGATAATGGTATCTGGAAATGCCGGGGTCAAAGATAGTGTCTTCATTCCCGAAGGAGTGAAGAACAGGAGAAGCCACGGGATAGGTGAAGAAAAGAAAGAAAGTCATGATAAAAATCATGACTAACTCATCATCACCCATAGGAGAATTAATAATATCTTGAATATCATCTTTTAAGCTCGTTTGATCAAGACATATCCCGGGTGTGTCTAGATCAAAGTAGAAGTCATCATACTCCGGTGGAGGTATGATATGAGTGAGTTCACAGGAGAACTCCTCGAAGGTGAATGAATCATATTCGGGGAGAGAATTATGAGAATGAGAAATAGTACTGCCACTAATCTTCTCTCCCACATGATCAAAAGTGAAGGCTTCAAATTCCAGTATAGAATCATCGGAAAAAATGTCACTATCCTTAATGGGGATAGGAGATGAAATGGGTTTCTCTTTGAAAGCCTCGATTTTAGAAATGAGAAGACTGACATTCAATAATGTAGCCCGAAGAGCTTCATCTTTGATTTCAGTGTCAATCTCATCATTCTCTTCTTCTAAGCTGACTAGCTCAGAAGGTAATTCTTCCACATAACTGATGTCTCCACAAGATAACGAATCATCATCAGTAGAATCGGAGAACATCTTAACATGATCGTTTGGGAAGGTAAGTGGAGGAGGGATATCACACTCATGACCAAGAATTCCCTGTGACTCTCTTGGGATTGGGACAAGGTTCTCAACACTAGACTTTATGAATTCGTCCGATTCCTTTTCAGGAACAGTGTTAAGATGCTCGTCCCCCATGCTCAGAGAGTGAGTGGGAACCTCGGGTGTGATAACAGCAGATTGAGATGGAATCTCAATTGATGGTATCTCATCTGATGAATCTGATGAATTTTTATAAAATTGAACAATATCAAGGGTATCTTTATCATCACTGTCATCAGGAATGAAACGGAATCGAGAGCTAGATCTGGCTGCTTTTTCTTTTGCAATTGATTCCCTAATAGAGTTTTCAATGGCAATTTAAGAATTTATTTTAGCAGCCTGTTTTTTAGCTAACAATTCTTCCATGGATTTCTCATGTTGTTCATGACCAAGAAGCTCATCATGACAAGTGTTTAATAACACTTGTATTTCTTTTACATCTTGGATGAAATCATGAGAAAGAGGTTGTAGTGGCGATTGGCTAAGGTAAGGCTGTGGAGTTTAATAAAAATGACGTGTGTCATAATTGTCATAAGGTTCGGGCTCAAAGACAGGTGTGTACATATTTTGGCAATCAGAGCCGAGATGTGAAACTCCACAGTATGTACAACAGTTGAGTTGTTGTAACTGATCCTGTGAGTTATGTGGATATTGGTCAAAACCAAATTCGTAATCGTTACAAGGAACTTGCTCATAGACAAGCTGGTTCCCAGTTTGACTATTACAACTGTCATGAGGACCTCCACAATACTCACAAGAAAAACTCAGTGTATTTTGATATGAAGCATCATTGGTATTTGAATGATATGGTTCTTGCTCGTATGGGTTATGAGGAATGTGGTTGTAATCGTTTTGAGAATATTCACAAAACTTCTGATCATAATCAGAGGTGAATGTAGGTTCAGTTATCAAAACATAACATGCACAAAGTTCTTGACTAAATCCACAATCTTTGCAATTGCACCGTGTACAAAGTGAACTATCTCCTAACGGATCTCCACAACTATCGCAATGAAGTTGTTTCAACGAAGATGTGTGAGGAGGGTTGATGAGGTGAAAAATGATCCATTTTTAGGGGATCATTTAAGCCCGGAATTGAATTTATTTGATCAAATATTGCCCTAAATCGTTCCTTTTGTGATTTTAGGTACTTTTGGAGTGAATTCTGGAAAAGGAAGCATTTTGGACGTTTTTGGAGCATAAAAGTGAAGAAAATGGCAAAGTCTTAATTTTCCTTGCTGGGAACAGTACCTGACGGCGTCACCAAGTTCTTAATGACGACGTCAAGAGGAAAACAAGAGGTGAAGTGGATAGAGTCCATGACGATCCAAAAAGTTTTTACACTAGGGCATGACGGCGTCACCATAAGCCGTCATGGTCCCTTTACACGTAACGGCCCAGAGGAAAATTGCTCTTGACGGCGTCAGATCTGGATCTAGGCAATCCGATATTATTATGGTCGGCGGGTTGACGGCATCAAAATTCTCTTCTTGACGCCGTCACATAGGAAAATCTATATATAGTTTTGTAATTTTCATTCATTAAAGAGAGGACAATTTTAGGGATAACTTGGAGAAACCCTAGCACGATTTTATCGGTACTTTCAAGGGTTTTTACCCTTTGAAACCTTTCATGTTCAATTAAGATAAGTATCCTTTCAATTCATTCAGTATGTCTATGTGTTGTTTGAATATATCTTACACTTATCTTGATTTTAACATGCTAGGCTAGATCTCTTGTGCGTTTGCTTAGATGTAGTGAAACCTAGATGTTGATTATGGGTTAATTGCTTGTTTATAGTTGTTACGAATGAATGATTTCGATGTTAGGCTTAAGAAAACTGGCAGACTTCCATAGTGTAACTTGCTTGAACGTCTTAAGAAACATGAACCAATGCGTACTAGGTTTTTATGGTTGTATTTAATGCATGAGCGAATTCTAATGATCCCATGTTAGGAGCTTCTTGCAGGCTCGACATAGGAGTGAAGTAGGAGCTTATAGAGTTGGGGAAGTACGTACGCCACCCCACGATTGGTATTAAGGAATATAACCCGTCATCCACGCAACTGTAACAAACTATCAACCTGTAAAAGATATCTAGGGAGTAATGAAATCTAAGTAAACATGATTTTCCCATTTATTGTTCACACCACTAGTTTAATTAGTTCAATTAACATTTTTGTTATTTTATTTTGATTGCATCTTTAGTTATTGGGTTAGTTGACTAGCAACTAATTCCGCCCACTCTTCCAAAACCCGAGATTTTACTTGCTTTTTATAAAAATATAAAAATATAAAAAGAATCATCCCTCACCTCTAGACCTAGTTTTTAGGCTTTCTAATCCTAGCGACACTATTCCTGAGTGGAACAATCAATCCACCGGTACTTGTCACTATACTATACTACAACGATCAGGTACACTGCCTGGTGGGGGTTGTAAGCTTCTCGAGATCCCTCGAGAGGTAAAGCCTGGTGCAATTCCCACACATCAAGTTTTTGGCGCCGTTGCCGGGGAAATAGTTATTGTCTATGTTAGAATTTCTTTTTATTAGGTCTACTTGCTAGATTCCTTTCTAGTAAGATTTTATTTTTATTTTTAGGTTTTCTTTAGTCTATCTTATTTCTTCGTACCTTTGTTCGTAATCTCCACCATTCGCCATCATGGCAAATGACGAATTCTCTAGCCTTAGAGTCACTAGGAGTCGTAGTTCCGCTAGAGACCTTGTTTTGCCCTATGCAGAACCTGATAGGGAAATGCGTAGGCTAAGACGATCTCTCTCAACACCTGAACCATTCAGCATAGCCATCAATTTTGATGCGGCCCTTTCTGAAGAAAATTCAGAAAATCACCTTACAACCCCTAGCTCCCAATCCAACAACGATATGAGTACCCCCGCAACCCCCATTCCTAAGCGCCTTAAGGACTAATCCTCCCCAAATCCTCGTGGCTTCTCAAACGCCATTGTCTTCCCAAACGAACACACCAATGAGGTCTTCCATGTGACCGATGTTTGGCTTGTCCAAAGTGTGTGAAAGTTTTTTGGACTAGATGATGATGACCCGATTCAACACATCAAGGACTTCTTGAAAATAGTAGACACCCTCCATACGGATGGGGCTACTAGAAACACGTCCCGATTATGATTCTTCCCTTTCACCCTTTATGAAAAAGCCAAAGAGTGGTATGATAAACTTCCCTCTGAATCTATTTTCACATGGGAGCAACTCATATCCAAATTTTATGAGAAGTTCTTTCCAGCAGGGAAAACCTCATCATTTAGGGATAGAATCCTCCGCTTCTGAAAAGGGAAGGACGAACCCTTCCATAAATCGTGGATTAGATTCAAGGATTTAATAAGACAAGTTCCCCATCATGGCATCGAACTCTGGCTTCTGGTCCAAATCTTCTACGACAATGTCTCCTCAAATGACCGGAACGGAATCAACAATTCTAGAAAAGGGAAATTAGCCAATCTTAGTGCCGAGGAAGGATGGAATAGGATTGAGGAATATGCTCAAGACCAGGATGACACTTGGGATGAACCTGAGTCAACTCCTAGCATGTCTGAAATCACATCAACACTGATGCGTGGGAATCGCACCTTGCTTTACCTCTCGAGGGATCTCGCGAGGCTTACAACCCCCACCAGGCAGTGTACCTGATCGTTGTAGTATAGTATAGTGACAAGTACCGGGGGATTGATCGTTCAGCTTAGGAATAGTGTCGCTAGGATTAGAAAACATAATTAAAAGTTCTAGAGATGAAGGATGATTATTTTTGTGTTTTTATATTTTATGAAAGCAATTAAAATCTCGGGTTTTGAAAGAGTGGGCGGAATTAGTTGCTAATCAACTAACCCAAAAACTACTTTATAACTAATTAAACTAATGAAAATGAAATTAAACTAATATTAAACTAAGGTTGTGAGCAGTATGTGGAGAAATTGTGTTTACTTAGACTTCATTACTCCCTAGATATCTTTTACATGTCAATTACTTGTTACACTTGTATGAATGACGGGTTGTATTCCTTAATACCATTCGTGGAGTGGCATACATAACTCCCCAACTCTATGAGCTCTTATCTCCTCCTACACCATGACCCAGCACAACTATAGGGATTGTAAACAGTGGCTCATGCATTAAATACAACCAATAAAGACCTAGTACGCCTCGGTTCATGTTTCTTAAGACGTTCAAGCATGTTACCATTTGGAGATCTGCCAGTTTTCTTAAGCCTAACATATAAAATCATTCATTCAAAACAAGAATAGACAAGTAATCAACACATAATCAACATCTAGGTTTCATTAGATCTAAGCAAACACAAGAGAGATCTAGCCTAGCATAGTAGAATTGAGACAAGAACAAAAGATAAACAACCAACACATAGACATATTGATTGAATTAAGAGTATACTTATCTCAATTACAATGCAAGGTCTCAAGGGTTTGGAACCCTTGAAAAACCTGTAAAAGAGGCACCAAAATCGTCTTTAGGGTTTCACCAAAACTTCTCTTCTTTTTAATGAAAAAACTAGAAAACTATATATAGGAAAATCGTCCTGACGGCGTCAAGAGTAAAATCTGACGCCGTCAACTCGCCGCCATACACTTCCTCGGACGCCCTAGATCCAATCGTGACGGCCTACGTGACGCCGTCACCACCCACGGTAAATTAATCTTGGTGACTTTGACGCCGTCACCTCTCCATCTGACGCCGTCACCAGCTACGGTAAATTATTCTTCATGTCTGACGCCGTCAAGAGCAAACCCTTGACGCCGTCACCTTGTATTTCCAGCTTGGATTTTTGGTACTTTGTCGTTTTCTTCACTTTATGCTCCAAAAACGTCCAAAATAGCCTCTTTTCCAGAATTCACTCTCCAAACACCTAAAATTACAAAAGGAACGATTTAGGGCAATATTTGATCAAATAAATTCGGATTCGGGCTTAAATGACCCCCTAAAAACGGATCATTTTTCGCCTCATCATATACCCTTACACTTGAGATTTGCTTGTCCTCAAGCAAATGAGCTTTTATTCTACTCAAAAGACAAGTTAGGGGTCATTTAACACTAATATAAAAGTAATTACAACAAATAATCGTTCCACTAAAGACCAATAGACAAGCACGGAGGTCATACATAAGCACCTCACAAATAGTGTTTAGATACTCACATCTCTCGGGTGTAATAAAGTAATATAACATTATGGAAATGGAAGATATCTCTCACTACCTGTCATAGCAAAATAGATTACCATAGGCTTGGGAAAGGATCAAACCTCCACCACATGGCGTAAGCACCTAGGATAAACTATCAAAGAGGTCTTTTAAAGGGTTATAACGTTAGGTGTAGGGATATGAATTACACGGTTTTGTTGGATAAAGGGAATTTTACTGGTGGCGAGTTAACAATCTTAGTAAATTACATGTACAAGATGGCGTTGCTAAGCCAAGACTAGATTCGACTTAAGCTAATAAATGAAAAATAACAAAAACATAAAATGAACATAAAATAAAAACGGGATGGTAGTCCGTATGTTTTTTCTCTTCTTCTTTTCTCTTTTTTTTTTTTTTTTTTTTTTTTTTTTTTTTTTTTTTTTTTGCATACACTCTTACCCTACCATCCAAAATAATACATCATAGGGGTTTGAGCACTCCCCTTACACTTGAATCTTTACATACTTTACATTTAACTATTCTAATGACTCGAATTAAGAAAATCAAAACACTTGGAGCACTTTTAAAATTAACGTACATATGGGGGTAATAAGTGATGTTCTTCCCCATTACTCCATAAAATAAGTACTTACCCATGAGTCCCAATCGTCCCAAAACAATATGTACAAGGATATGACTCGACTTAGCAACCATGTAATCAATTAGAAAGTTAACTTAGGGTTTAACAAATAACAATAATGCACTAAAAATGAGCGCATACACGGAAGGCTAAGGCGATTTGGTTGTACATTTAAGTGGGGTGTAACAAATTCTTCCTTTAAGTAAAGTGCTTAAAGTTAGAAACGAAAAGATAGGCTCGGAGGGGTGTACTAGGGGTATCGTGTACTAAAAATGAGTACAACGCAAAGGGTGTGGGAAAAATTAGTTGACTTAACTAGCCAAGTAATATGACTTAAATGGTCAAGTAATTATAATACGGGTTTAACACAAGGGTGATCCTAATGCCTCTTATCATGTAGTAAATCCTACCACACGAATGTAGTCTCACTAGCGGTCTCGGGATGCATCACTAACGCAAGTTCTAGAATCTAAATGCTACCGGTACACTCATAAGCACTAATAGTAAATGCTTTTCCTATCAAATCTAAAGGCGAACCTCACATTTTTGGATGGAAAATTTTTCTGAATATACGGTTATGTGCTAGTCATACAATCTCCTATCCATGAGACGCTTGCTATGGCTAAAGTTTCACTCCTAAATGTTGTAAAAAATTTTAAATTTGGCGCTAAAATTACACTAACAAGTATTTCTCATAGTTTTATTACACATCTACTATCAAACAAAACAAACTCAAGCGAAAGTGCAAATGTAAGGTATCATCTTTTTACCCTCCCCTTACACTTAAGATGAACATTGTCCCCAATGTTCAAGTAAAGAATGTAAAAGTTAAAAAGTAAAGAGAATGAAATCAAATACTCCCCTGATTCGCTCGGTATGGATTTTAGGTTGGCCAGGTTAAATCTTCCTCCAAGAAAATGAACAATCAAAGCTTCCCTTCCAGAATATAAATCATCTTCTTGTCTCAAATAACCTGTAAATCCTGACAAAAGTAGACAAGGCAACCTCGCGTAAAATCGGCGGCATCCTATATAAGTTACTAAATCCTAGAAAACAAAATAAGATATAATGCTTGTGGAATGAAGTTTGCAGATTTCCTGGAGATTTTAAAACTTAATAATTCACAAAAACTATAAGACTCCGTTAGAAAAACAAAACCGGTAAAATTTCCAGATTTTTAACTCCTGACGCCGTCAAGAGCAATTGCCTGACGCCGTCAGAATGGACCTGCAGAAATCTTTATGTTAAGTTTCCGGAAAATTTCTGGAAAAACTTTGTCCTACTTCCTGGAAAATCCTGCAAAACTTCATTATGACTCAATACAAGCATTTGACTCTAACAAATACGAATATACATGTTCATTAAATATTGTGGATAATCATGATCGGTTTGTTTCTTAAAAACATATTTGGGGTTTCCCCTTACACTTATCTTTTGCAAAAATACCTTTAGGTTGAAGTTAAGACTAGGCCAAACAACATAATAAAGTATTTCCACATTTTAATTGAGAAACATGATCAACCAACAATAAAAATAAAACATGCATACGGAAGCAAATAACAATCAAACAAATAAAAATCACACAAAACATGGGTTGCCTCCCAAGAAGCGCTTTTCTTTATTTACGAGTCTTGTAGCTAGACTCAAAGTCGTGGGTTACTACGTGATTTCATCATTGGTTTCATTCTCCGATTGTAAATATTCCTTGTAGAAACCAATCACCTTTTTCTCTATCGCCCCCATCATTGCTCGGGCAAACTCTTCATCAACTTTATACCTTGGTCCAAGGGCCAAGCAATTTTTGTAGTAAAGACTCCTTTTTTCCCATACATAGTCCATGCCCTTTTTCTTATCCTCCTTATCAATATCCTCAAAAGCACCAACATTATCCTGATCAAAACGAGATATAAAGCGGAATTCTTTCATCTTATTGGGCATCCTATAAGTGATACTATCGGTGTTGCTTGCAAATTGAATCGTGCCCTCTACCTCATCATATTCTAACTTAGACTCCTCAACAAATGGTTTGCCAAACACAACATTGGATAATCGACAATCAATAACATTAGCAAGATCCTCCACAATCATAAAGTCGGTGACAAAAGTGAAATTACCAACAAAGACACATAAACCTTTGACTCTCCCGACAAAGTTACAAACTCCACCGGGGTACTTGGGATCCCTTCTAGGTTCAAGTCTTATGTTCACTATATCATTATAAACCGTTGAGGACATAATGTTGATTGGAGATTTAAAGTCAATGTAAGCATTGCTAATGTGCTTATATCCAATCATACATGGTATCTTAGCGCTCTTAGGATCGCCTCTCTTGATCTTAGGTTCAATTATGGTGAAGGGAGATCGCGGGTTATCAATAAGGTTATTATAGTATGCAATCTCCTCCTTAGTGGGGTATAGGTTAAAGTGGTTGTTAAGCCTCGGATCCATTTCCTCTTCTGGTCTCTTAATGACACTCACAAAGTCATCAGGCCCTAGGTCCTTATTTGAATACAATACGGTTGCTAGGTCGCTAAACGTATGTTCGAGTTCAATCTTGATCAACCTATTAAGCTCTCTAAGCTCCCTAATCTCACTCTCAATTTGTTCACGTAACACAGCTACTTCACTAGGGGAAATGGGTGGATTCGCGTTTTCCATAATGGTCAACGGAATAGTCAATGAGTTTAATTTACTAACAAAGGCACAAAGAAATAAGATAGACTAAAGAAGACCTAAAAATAAAAATAAAAATCTTACTAGAAAGGAATCTAGCAAGTAGACCTAATAAAAAGAAATCCTAACCTAGACAATAACTATTCCCCGGGCTGCGGCGCCAAAAACTTGATGCGTGGGAATCGCACCTTGCTTTACCTCTCGAGGGATCTCGCGAGGCTTACAACCCCCACCAGGCAGTGTACCTGATCGTTGTAGTATAGTATAATGACAAGTACCGGGGGATTGATCGTTCAGCTTAGGAATAGTGTCGCTAGGATTAGAAAACCTAATTAAAAGTTCTAGAGATGAAGGATGATTATTTTTGTGTTTTTATATTTTATGAAAGCAATTAAAATCTCGGGTTTTGAAAGAGTGGGCGGAATTAGTTGCTAATCAACTAACCCAAAAACTACTTTATAACTAATTAAACTAATGAAAATGAAATTAAACTAATATTAAACTAAGGTTGTGAGCAGTATGTGGAGAAATTGTGTTTACTTAGACTTCATTACTCCCTAGATATCTTTTACATGTCAATTACTTGTTACACTTGTATGAATGACGGGTTGTATTCCTTAATACCATTCGTGGAGTGGCATACATAACTCCCCAACTCTATGAGCTCTTATCTCCTCCTACACCATGACCCAGCACAACTATAGGGATTGTAAACAGTGGCTCATGCATTAAATACAACCAATAAAGACCTAGTACGCCTCGGTTCATGTTTCTTAAGACGTTCAAGCATGTTACCATTTGGAGATCTGCCAGTTTTCTTAAGCCTAACATATAAAATCATTCATTCAAAACAAGAATAGACAAGTAATCAACACATAATCAACATCTAGGTTTCATTAGATCTAAGCAAACACAAGAGAGATCTAGCCTAGCATAGTAGAATTGAGACAAGAACAAAAGATAAACAACCAACACATAGACATATTGATTGAATTAAGAGTATACTTATCTCAATTACAATGCAAGGTCTCAAGGGTTTGGAACCCTTGAAAAACCTGTAAAAGAGGCACCAAAATCGTCTTTAGGGTTTCACCAAAACTTCTCTTCTTTTTAATGAAAAAACTAGAAAACTATATATAGGAAAATCGTCCTGACGGCGTCAAGAGTAAAATCTGACGCCGTCAACTCGCCGCCATACACTTCCTCGGACGCCCTAGATCCAATCGTGACGGCCTACGTGACGCCGTCACCACCCACGGTAAATTAATCTTGGTGACTTTGACGCCGTCACCTCTCCATCTGACGCCGTCACCAGCTACGGTAAATTATTCTTCATGTCTGACGCCGTCAAGAGCAAACCCTTGACGCCGTCACCTTGTATTTCCAGCTTGGATTTTTGGTACTTTGTCGTTTTCTTCACTTTATGCTCCAAAAACGTCCAAAATAGCCTCTTTTCCAGAATTCACTCTCCAAACACCTAAAATCACAAAAGGAACGATTTAGGGCAATATTTGATCAAATAAATTCAGATTCGGGCTTAAATGACCCCCTAAAAACGGATCATTTTTCGCCTCATCAAACACCTTCTGATCGGCTAAGAAAAATTCACAAAAGAATGGAATACCTAGCTGGGTCGCAATTAACTAAACATCTTTCAAATCCTTACTTAATCTGCGACTATTGTGGGGGCCCGCATGAGGTAGAGGAATGCGGAGGAGAACCCGCGACCGAACATGCGTGCTTGTCAGGGCATGACATCTACGCTGACCCCTCCCTTTTGCCTTTTTACCAAAATGATGATTACACCCTTTGGGGAAATCTGGTGAAGAGAAAAGAATGAGAGGAAGGCCCTGAATATAAAATCAGGAGCACTTTTGAAGATGACCTTGGTCACTTCACTCAAGAAAAAGGCTTACAATTAAAAGGTCTTGATGAGCTCGTCGATGAGCAACAAAATGACATATGAGCAACAAAATGACATAGAAGAATGGTTCAACAAGCTTAACTCCACCCTTGATAATCAAGACAGGCCATCAGTAAGCCAAAAAGACCCCATGCTCGCAATAGCCACTCGAGATGGAACAACAACCAAGTACCCCCTTATCCGAGCTCACATCCTATCACCCTTCATCCAAGCAAGCCCCGCGAGGAAGAAGGTGATGTGAGCAGCGAGGCTCCCGAACAACCTCCCCAGGTGACCCCATCCCCATCGACTCCACCTAACCAACCTGTGAGAATCCCATTCCCATCCAGACTAAAAAACCAGAAAATTGAGAACGATAATAAGAGATTCTTGTCATATCTAAAAGACTCGGTGATCACCATACCTCTCCTTGATGCTTGCTATCACATGCCAAAGTATAGCTCATACTTTAAAAAATTACTCGCCAACCGAAAGAAACTCGAGGGTCTTGTGACTCTGGGGGAAGAATGTTCAGTGGTGACCCATCGAGGGCTACCAAAAAAGGTAGACGATCTAGGCAGCTTCACCTTGCCCTGTTCCATAGGATCTCTATTAATAAAGAATGCTCTTGCCAATTTAGGGGCGAGTATCAACCTCATGCCTCACTCCATGTTCCTCAAACTAGGATACTCCGGATTAAAGCCTACCCGTATGAACATCCAACTAGCCGATAGATCAGTCAAATACCCCGTAGGGATATGCGAGAATGTGCTAGTCAAAGTTGGAAAATTCAAATTTCTGGTTGACTTCGTAATCTTGGGAATGGAGGAGGATGACTTGGTGCCCATCATCTTAGGGAGACCATTTCTTGCTACCGCTCGTGCAGTCATTGATGTTCATGACAGCAAGTTAACATTACGAGTAGAAACCGATAGCTTAACCTTCGACATTAAAGACACTATGAATCTCTCTCTCGAAGCAGCTAACCGGCTTTATTTCATCGGAGAGGTCGATGAACTCACGGATGTTATTGATAACTGTGTTGATGAATAGATCGAAGAAGGCTGGTTACGGGGTGAGAATTTTCTCCCCTTGTTGGAGGAAGTAAAGATGGAGGGTATTGGAGCAGTCTCCTTCTACCCTAGACAGCAGACCACTGAACAGCTCGAACTCCGAAAACCCGAAAACAAACTTAAGCCCTCTATTATCGAACCCCCTAAGCTAGATCTTAAAGAACTCCCTAACCACCTAGAGTATGCCTTCCTTCAGGGAGAGGATCAACTGCCGGTAATCATAAACTCTTCCCTCGAACATGAACAAAAAGGTAAGCTCTTAGAAGTCCTCAAGAAATATAAGGGAGTGCTTGCATGGAATGTAGCCGACATTAAGGGGATTGACTCAACTTTTTGCACGCATAAGATTCTTATGGAAGAAAATTATAAACCTACCATGAAACCCCAGAGGCGGGTGAATCCTAACATTAAGAAAGTAGTGAAGAAAGAAGTCATCAAACTTCTGGATGCAGGACTAATTTACCCAATCTCGGATAGGCCATGGGTTAGTCCTGTACAGGTTGTACCAAAGAAGGGTGGAATGACTGTGGTGAAGAACGACAAGGGTGAGATGGTACCCCAGAGAACGCTGGCGGGTATGCATTGATTATAGAAAGCTCAATGATGCCACAAGGAAGGATCACTTTCCTTTACCATTCATTGACCAAATGTTGGAAAGATTATCTGGGCACGAGTATTACTGTTTCTTGGATGGGTTCTCGGGATATTTCCAAATCCCCATAGCACCTGAGGACCAAGAGAAAACCACGTTTACTTTCCCTTATGGAACGTTCGCCTATAAAAGAATGCCTTTTGGGCTGTGTAACGCCCCCGCCACTTTTCAGCGATGCATGACCACAATCTTTCATGAACTAATGGATGAAAGCATGGAAGTTTTCATGGATGACTTTTCAGTCTTCAGGAAATCTTTCGACCGCTATCTTGCTAATCTAGAAAAAATGCTCAAACGTTGTGAGGAAACCAACTTGGTGCTAAATTGGGAAAAATGTCATTTTATGGTAAAAGAAGGGATTGTGTTAGGACATAAGGTCTCAGGGAATGGGATTGAGGTGGACCAAGCTAAAGTGGAAGCTATATCTAAATTACCTTATCACACGACTGTTAAAGCAATACGCAGCTTCTTGGGCCACGCCGGGTTCTACCGGAGATTTATCAAAGATTTCTCTAAAATAGCTAGGCCAATGACTCAATTGCTGGTGAAGGATCCCCTTTCGATTTCTCTCAAGAATGCATGGATGCATTCGATCTCCTGAAAAAGGAGCTCACGCAAGCCCCAATCATGGTTACACCCAACTGGGAGTTACCTTTCGAAATCTTGTGCGATGCTAGTGATTACGATGTCGGAGCAGTATTAGGCCAAAGGCGTGACAAGCTATTCCAACCTATCTACTACGCTAGCAAAACCATGAATCCCGCTCAAGAGAATTACTCTACCACCGAAAAAGAATTATTATCCGTAGTGTTTGCCTTCGAAAAATTCCGTCAATATCTTGTCCTTTCATAGACGGTCGTTTTCACCGATCACTCGGCTCTCCGATATCTTTTTGCTAAGCAAGATGCTAAACCACGACTAATTCGGTGGATCTTGTTGTTACAAGAATTTGATGTTGAAATCCGTGATAAAAGGGGGGCGGAGAATTTGGCTGCTGATCACCTATCTCGTCTTGAAAATCCCCTTAATGAGCTCGATAGAAGCGAGATTCGAGATTCATTTCCTGATGAACAACTCATGTCAATGACAGATTCCGAGCATTGGTACACTGATTTTGCTAACTATCTCGCGAGCAGACTCATCCCGGAACACATGACCAAATACGAAAAGAAAAGGTTCTTTGCCCAACAAAAATATTACTTCTGGGATGAACCATTTTTATTCTGAAGATGCCCTGATCAAATAATCCGACGTTGTGTTTCAGGAGATGAGGCAGTAAAGATCATGAGAGAGTGTCACTCTGGCCCCTCTGGGGGCCATCATGGGATAAACACCACCGCACAAAAGATTTTCAATGCCGGATTCTATTGGCCCACAATATTCCGTGATGTTAAAGAAATGGTACAAGCATGTGATGCATGTCAACAGGCCGGGAACATATCAAATAGAGATGAAGCACCTCAGAATTTTATACAAGTATGTGAGGTTTTCGACGTCTGGGGAATCGACTTCATGGGACCCTTTCCATCTTCAAGAGGGAATGAATACATTTTAGTTGCCATCGATTACGTTTCAAAATGGGTAGAGGCACAAGCCCTTAGGAGCAACGATGCTAGGGTAGTTATTCATTTCCTGAAAAAGCTGTTCGCTAGGTTCGGCATTCCTAAAGCTCTCATTAGTGATAGGGGAACCCACTTTTGCAATGCGCAAATGGAAAAGGTCATGAGGAGATACGGAGTGTCCCATCGATTTTCCACCGCCTATCACCCATAGACCAATGGTCAGGTCGAAAACACCAACAGGGCTATTAAAAGAATACTAGAAAAAATGGTTAGTCAGAATAGAAAAGACTGGTCATTTAAACTCGATGAGGCCTTATGGGCATTCCGAACTGCCTACAAGACACCTATTGGAACGACCCTGTTCCGCATGGTCTACGGTAAGGCTTGTCACCTTTCGGTAGAACTAGAACATAAGGCCTATTGGGCGCTTAAGGCATGTAATTTGGACTATACAATCGCCGGAACAAATAGGTTCTTGCAACTCCATGAGCTTGATGAGCTAAGGTTAGAAGCGTATGAATCTTCCATTACATATAAGGAGAGGGCAAAAAGATGGCATGGCCAGCGAATTAAGAAACCTAAGGAATTTTCAGAAGGGGACAAAGTCCTGTTGTATAACTCTCGGTTAAGGTTATTTCTAGGGAAACTCAAGTCTAGATGGTATGGACCATTTACGGTGAAAAGTTCCTCTAAAACTGGAGCTGTTGTGTTAATAGACGATGAAAGTAGAGAGTTTACTGTCAACATACAACGTGTAAAACATTATCAAGAGAGTAGCAATGAAATGATTAGTGAGGAGGATCTAACATTTGACGATGAGGTCACGTAGTAGCCCATGACCTTGAGTCTAGCTACAAGACTCGTAAATAAAGAAAAGCGCTTCTAGGGAGGCAACCCATGATTTGTGTGATTTTTATTTGTTCGAATGTTATTTGTTTCCGTATGCATGCTTTATTTTTATTGTTGGTAGATCATGTTTCAAAACTAAAATGGTGAAAATACTTTATTTTATCGTTTGACTTCGTCTTAACTTCATCCAAAGGTATTTCGCAAAAGATAAGTGTAAGGGGAAACCCCAAATATGTTTTTAAGAAACAAAATTGATCATGATTCTTCACAATATTAAATGGACATGTATATTCATATTTGTTAGAGTCAAATGCTTGTATCGAGTCATAACGATGTTTTGCAGGATTTTCCAGGAAGTAGGACATAAGTTTTCCAGAAATTTTCCGGAAACTTAACGTAAGGATTTCTGCAGATCACTTCTGATGGCGTCAAGAATTAACTCCTGACGGCGTCATGTGTAAAAGTCTGGAAATTTTGCTAGTTTTGTTTTTCTAACGGAGTCTTAAAGTTTTTGTTAATTCTTTAGTTTTATAAACTCCAGGAAATCTGCAAACATTCATTCCACAAGCATTATATCCCTTTAATTCCTAGAAAGCAATTTAAGATATATATGTTATTTTTCTAGGATTTGTTAGTATATATAGATTGCCGCCGATTTTACGCGAGGTTGCCTTGTTTGTTTTCTCAGGTTTAACAGGTTATGTATGACAAGAAGATGATTTATATTCTGGAAGGGAAGCTTTGATTGTTCATTTTCTTGGAGGAAGATCTAACCTTGTTGACACACTATCCACACCGAACGAATCAGGGGAGTATTTGATTTCATTCTTTTACCTATTTTACTTTTACATTCTTTAATTGAACATTGGGGACAATGTTCATCCTAAGTGTAAGGGGAGGGTAAATGATGATACCTTATAGGATACAATTGCACTTGAGTTTGTTTGTTTGATGGTAGGTGTGTAATAAAACTATGAGAAATACTTGTTAGTGCAATTTTAGCGCCAAATTTAAATTTTTTTACAACATTTAGGAGTGAAACTTTAGCCATAGCAAGCGTCTCATGGATAGGAGTTGTATGACTATCACAAAACCGTACCATTCAGAAAAATTTTCCACCCAAATATGTGAGGTTCGCCTTTAGATTTGTTAGGAAAAGCATTTACTATTAGTGCTTATGAGTGTACCGGTAGCATTTAGATTCTAGAGCTTGCGTTAGTGATTCATCCCGAGACCGCTAGTGAGACTACATTCGTGTAGTAGGATTTACTACATGATAGGAGGCATTAGGATCACCCTTGTGTTAAACCCGTATCATAATTACTTGACCATTTAAGTCATATTACTTGGCTAGTAAAGTCAATTAATTTTTCCACACCTTAGCGTTGTACTCATTTTTAGTACACGAAACCCCTAGTACACCCCTCCGAGCCTATCTTTTCGTTTCTAACTTTAAGCATCTTACCTAAAGGAAGAATTTGTTACACCCCAATTAAATGTACACCCAAATCGCCTTAGCCTTCCGTGTATACACTCATCTTTAGTGCATTATTGTTATATGTTTAAACCCTTAGTTAATTATCTAATTGATTACATGGTTGCAAAGTCGAGCCATATCCTTGTACATATTTTTTTGGGACGATTGGGACTCATGGGTAAAGTACTTATGTTATGGAGTAATGGGGAGGAACATTATATTATTGCCCCCATATGTGGGTTAATCTTAAAAGTACTCCAAGTGTTTTGATTATCTTAATTCGAGTCATTAGATTAGTTTATTGTAAAGTATGTAAAAATTCAAGTCTAAGGGGAATGTTCAATCCCTATGATGTATTATTTTGGATGGTAGGGTAAGAGTGTATGCAAAAAAAAAAAAAAAAAAAAAAAAAATGGACTACCATCCCGTTTCATTCTATGTTTGTTTTATGTTTTTGTTATTTTTCATTTATTAGCTTAAGTCGAGTCTAGTATTGGCTTAGCAACGCCATATTGTACATATAATTAACCAAGATTATTAACTCGCCACCAGTAAAGATTGCCTATATCCAACAAAACCGTGTATTCTATATCCCTACACCTAACGTTATAACCCTTTAAAAGACCTCTTTGATAGTTTATCCTAGGTGCTTATGCCATGTGGTGGAGGTTTGATCCTTTCCCAAGCCTATGATAATCTATTTTGCTATGACAGGTAGTGAGAGATGTTTTCCATTTCCATATTGTGATATATACTTTATTACACCCGAGAGATGTGAGTATCTAAACACTATTTGTGAGGTGCTAGTGTATGACCTCCGTGCTTGTCTTTGGTCTTTAGTGGAACGATTATTTGTTGTAATTACTTTTACATTAGTGTTAAATGACCCTAAACTTGTATTTTGATTAGAATAAAAGCGCATTTGCTTGAGGACAAGCAAATCTCAAGTGTAAGGGTATATGATGAGGCGAAAAATGATCCATTTTTAGTGGGTCATTTAAGCCCGGAATTGAATTTATTTGATCAAATATTTCCCTAAATCGTTCCTTTTGTGATTTTAGGTACTTTTGGAGTGAATTCTAGAAAAGGAAGCATTTTGGACGTTTCTGGAGCATAAAAGTGAAGAAAACGGCAAAGTCATAATTTTCCTTGCTGGGAATAGTACCTGACGGCGTCACCAAGTTCTTAATGACGGCGTCAAGAGGAAAACAAGAGGTGAAGTGGATAGAGTCCATGACGATCCAGAAAGTTTTTACACTAAGGCATGACGGCGTCACCATAGGCCGTCATGGTCCCTTTACACGTGATGGCCCAGAGGAAAATTGCTCTTGACGGCGTCAGATCTGGATTTAGGCAATCCGATATTATTATGGGCGGCGGGTTGACGGCGTCAGAATTCTCTTCTTGACGCCATCACATTGGAAAACCTATATATAGTTTTGTAATTTTCATTCATTAAAGAGAGGACAATTTTAGGGATAACTTGGAGAAACCCTAGCACGATTTTATCAGTACTTTCAAGGGTTTTTACCCTTTGAAACCTTTCATGTTCAATTAAGATAAGTATCCTTTCAATTCATTCAATATGTCTGTGTGTTGTTTGAATATATCTTATGCTTGTCTTGATTTTAACATGCTAGGCTCGATCTCTTGTGTGTTTGCTTAGATGTAGTGAAACCTAGATGTTGATTATGGGTTAATTGCTTGTTTATAGTTGTTACGGATGAATGATTTCGATGTTAGGCTTAAGAAAACTGGCAGACTTCCATAGTGTAACTTACTTGAATGCTTTAAGAAACATGAACCAATGCGTACTAGGTTTTTATGGTTGTATTTAATGCATGAGCGAATTCTAATGATCTCATGTTAGGAGCTTCTTGCAGTCTCAACATAGGAGTGAAGTAGGAGCTTATAGAGTTGGGGAAGTACGTACGCCACCCCACGATTGGTATTAAGGAATATAACCCATCATCCACACAACTGTAACAAACTATCAACCTGTAAAAGATATCTAGGGAGTAATGAAATCTAAGTAAATACAATTTTCCCATTTATTGTTCACACCACTAGTTTAATTAGTTTAATTTACATTTTAGTTATTTTATTTTGATTGCATCTTTGGTTATTGGGTTAGTTGACTAGCAACTAATTCCGCCCACTCTTCCAAAACCCGAGATTTTACTTGCTTTTTATAAAATATAAAAATATAAAAAGAATCATCCCTCACCTCTAGACCTAGTTTTTAGGCTTTCTAATCCTAGCGACACTATTCCTGAGTTGAACGATCAATCCCCCGGTACTTGTCACTATACTATACTACAACGATCAGGTACACTGCCTGGTGGGGGTTGTAAGCTTCTCGAGATCCCTCGAGGGGTAAAGTCTGGTGCAATTCCCACGCATCAAGGGTCGTCAGAAAGTTTTGGTGAATCATCAGGAGAATTTGGATGTATGAACAAATTGCACACAGTACAAAATCTGTTACTATAATTATTTCCACATTTCTCACAAATACACCGGAAACAACGATAGCCGTTCTCAATCGGGCTTTTACAGTGAAAGCACGTGTAGCTGAGAGACGCCATAAGAATTATACATGAGAGGGGTATAAGAAGGTAGAATCAAATGGATAGAGGGTAAGGAAAAATATTTTTGGTTTTTTTTTTTTTTGTGTTCGTTGAAAACTTATTTAAAATGTTTTTGGTAATTGTTTTGAAAGACCAAATCGTTTCCTCGTAGATCACACAAAGTAATCCTTGAGTAATTTGAAATGGTAAAATTCATGATTCGTTTTGTTTTTATATGAAAATAAGAAAATATGAACAAAGATGGATAATTATACAATGGAATGAATTCCAAAATCACTGATATGCAAAACCGTTTTAGACTACGCGCACAACCTCCCCGGCAGCGGCGCAAAATTTTGATTGGCTCCAAACGGTCAACCAAAGTCAACCACGGATGTGGTCAATATTGTCAAACAGATTAGATCCAATGCTTTCGGATAATATAGTGTTTCTCCGGGTCGTTATGTCCCGACGAGGTGTGATGGTATAAAAACGGGTTTGTGATCGGGTGAATCTGGACGGAAATAGTTGTGATTGATTATACTAAGGAATTTAAAAGGAAATAGCTTAAATAAGCTATAGTAACAAATAAGTGAAATTAGAAAAACCAGAAACGCTTAAAACCTAAAAACGCGTACGTATGATTTAAATTTTCGTAGACGTATGAAATAAAACGCGAGTTTTTGAGAAATAAAATACCTACGGATATGAAAATTACAGTTTTACAATGCTAATGATAAAAGAAAATTTTTTGAAAAAGAAAAATAATTTTTACACTATTTATATAATTATTATTAATTAATTACTAATTATTATATATTTAAACTAATTTAAATTACACTAAAATACAAATAATTATGAGTTTAACTTAGAAAAATAAAATTTAAACTTGGAAAATTCTAAAATAATATAAAACTAATTTTCAAATGGAAAATATATTTTTTTGACTTTTTAAATAATTATTACTAATTAAAAACTAATTATTAATTAATTAAAACTAAATTAAATTATGAAAAGTACTAAATTAAAAGAGAAAGATCTGAAAAAATTACTAAAATTATTTTAAGATATAAGGAACCTAAGAAAATTATAAAATTGAAAATTGCTTTTACCAAAAGCTGAAAATAAGCCAATTGGCTTAAATAGAAGCTATCACTTCTATTAAATTTGTCTTTTTTGGATTTTCTTTTTACAACACTATTTAAATACTTGAAATAAGGAACTTTTGTAAAAGAAAACTCAGTGGAACTCAAAAATAAGCTATTTGGGGGCTTATTGCTTTGACAGATAAGCTTTAAGCTTAATAATGAGGTATTAAGCTCAAATAAGCAATCCAAAGAACACAACCAAAGAAATAAGCTGAAAACAACTTAGATGAACTCAAAGGAAGTTAAATCAACAAGCATTTTACAAGCTAGGGCCCACTAATAAGCTCTAAGGAGGCCTGGGAAGTTGGGCAATTGAGACAGATAAGCTGGTGCAAGGAAGATGTTTTCCCTGCAGGCCACTTTGAGTCCTCAAATAAGCTATCAAAAAAAATCTGGAAAATAAGCCAAGGGTGGGATTCCAAGGCTTAACTGGTAGATTAAAACATGTCAAACGCTCAAGTTCTGAATCTTAACACAAAAATCACAAAAATTCTAGCAAATTTGGGATTTTCTGCACCAAGGCAAATTTGACTTTTTACTATGAACTTGAAACTTTGACTTATATGAGCTTTGATTGCTTTCAATTGGTTGAAATTGAGATTATTAGTTATAATGAGACTTAATTAAGCTAAGTTATCATTTACTTTACCTACTTTGATGATTGTGCAACCTAAAATACCTAACTGTGGACTGTTAAATGAGATTAAAACAATATTTGACCTTTTCAACGAACACCACTGGTTTAAATCACTTAATTGACCTAATAGAGCATGCATGAACCAAGAGCAATGATGAAAACAATCCTGAACACTAGGAACACAGTTGTTCCAAACACCCCCTGATGCTAACACTATGCACTGATTCAAGAAGCAAGTATAAGGTTTGAACTACTCAACCACAATTTTGGCTCAAATACTGACCAAATGATCACAATGGAAAACAGAAATATAAATTAGAACAACAAAGCACTAGAGGATCATCAAATGCAATATGAGACAGTTTACCCAGACTAAATCATGAAATATAAGTTAATAAACTATAGAACTACTACAAATGAAAATTTAATCTATCAAATCATGAATATGAGCAGACACTAACAGAAAACAAGATGTTCCCTAATATCCAAACTAACCAAATTATATAATGCATCTAAAAGCTTGGAAATGGAAATTGGATCTTATAGATTTAGACCCTAACTGAAATAGGGTTAACTTTACATCAAAGCCTATCTTTAGATAGGCATATCACCACTACAGCAACACCAATCCAATTCTGAATAACCTATAATCACCTCCACTGCTTCAGTTGACTTCTTTGACTTTTTGTATTTTTGAGTATTTTTGTAATTTTAAGCTAAACTGATTTAAACAGCTTAGATACTTAAGAAAAATTATAAATGAGCCTAAATGAGTCTAATGGAACAGGAAACCAAATATTTTAACAATTTTCAAATAAAAGTGTCAATTTTACTTAAAAAATGCAAAATATGAATTTAACAAACAAGACTGGAATTAAAGGTTTAAGAAAGTTTATATTACACTAAATTAACTGAGTACAATTTTTATTTGGCTAAGGTTACAACTGAAAAGGGAAATTACACTAATACGACATTAATTCTACTCTAACTAACTACTTCTACACTAACTAATAATTCTTTCTTCCTCTTTCTTGACTTAAATAGGCCTTGGAGATATTCTCTGTCAAAACCAATCCTAGCCATTCAAGGATTTTTTCTGGGAAAAATTGGTACAAGCACTTGGCAGGTAACTTGGAGTAATTTGTGGGTAATTAATTAGGTTTAGATGTTAGTATTTGGAAGGGGGGACATGGGATGGGGTAGTAGCAGAGTGGGTGAGCAAGTTGGGGTGAAAACCAGGGGTGGTAAGGGAGCAGTGAAGGTGGTGTGGTTTTGGTGGGAAAAGGGAGAGTGAAAGGGGGTGTTGACTGGGTTATTATTAAACGGGGGAGTTGGGCTGGGAAGTTTGGGCCAAAGGGATTGATTTGGGAAGGATTTGGACTTTGGATTTGTTTTTGTTTTTTAAGCTTCAAAATTCACAAGGACCAAACTTGTAACAATCTGAAAATAGGGGGCTGATTTTGTCCAACTTCCAAACTTGATTCAAGGGTCCAAACTTGCCATAGTGTAATAACACAAGGACCTTTGATGTTAAATTACCAAAATTAAGTACCCGAGGACCAAAATTGCAAAATTCCAAAGTTCAGGGGCTAATCTTGCAATTACTTCAAACTTTCCACCCAAGGACCATTTGTGATAACTTGAGACTTCCCAAGGACCAATAATTACTTTTCTTCCAAAAATATTCCATCAGGGACCAAATCTGCCAAATGTGAAACTCTAGGGACTAAACTTTTAAATTCTCAAAAATTTTTACCTAAAGACCATTTTTGATAATATTTGACTTTTAAAGGACTTAGGTTGACTTATCTTTCAAAATAAATGCTCAGGGACTAATTTTGACATGTTTTGAAAGGTAGGGGACTGAAACTGCCAATTATGCAAACTTTGTTCGTTTTTCATATGTTTTTACTCATTTTGCATCTGAAACATATAAAACACAATCTTTGGGATATTTTCTGTATTTTGATGCATTTTTTGGTGTTTTTAAATGTTTTGCAGTTCGGATTTGACCAAAAATGATGAGTATTTACACACTTATCAAGGACCTTTAGTTGTCACTTAAACTTAGTTTTAGTTTAGAGCGGAGTTATACCATACTTGTCATTTCATTCCCAAGTGTTATTCCACAAACACTTGGGTAAAATTCTTTAATAGATTTCTAATAAGAATTAAACGTTGAAAAATACTCTATCAATTTACTTTACATTTTATTCAAATTTCTTACAAAGTCTTTCATTATATCACTTAGGCATGGTGCATGTTTAGATTAACTAGTAGTTAGTTTAACTGTGTAAACGGGACAAACAAGTGGTATCAGAGCCTCTGTATTATAAAAGTTTCAAAACAACAGAGTGCTCAAAGTTTTTAAAATCAAGATCCTACCATGGCTGATAGTGATGTACCCCAACTAGTCGATAAAAGGGAGGAAGCTATACTGCTACTGCTCCCCGACAGGAAGTTGGAAAATTCAACAAGTGGAAAAAGCGCATGCTTTGCTACTTAACTAGGATGGAACCTTATTACATTAAACTTATTAATGAAGGTCCATATGTCCCTAAAACAACTACTGGTTTAGTTAAACCTGAAGCTCAGTAGACCCCTGATGAGAGAAGGGTGGTCAATCAAGACCAACGCCTGAAAAGTATCATTATATCATGTCTCCACGACGATATAATGGAATTAGTCATAAATTGTCCAACTGCTAAACAGACTTGGACTGACTTGGTTCATAGCTATGAAGGTCCCTAGGATACCAAGGAAAACATGATCATGGACCTGAAACTTGAGTACAAGATTTTCAGGGCCAAAGACTCTGAAAGTCTCTCAGAGACCAATACCTGTTACAAAACCCTTCTTAATGAGCTGACCAATGATGGTGTCACCCTGTCTAAGCATTAAATCAATACTGGCTTTGTCAATTGTCTCCTTGAGAAGTGGTTAAATGATGCGTGGTTTTGCAACCTTGCAAAAGGTTTTACCTCTCAAGGGATCTCGAGAAGCTTGCAATCCCCACCAGGCAGTGCAACTGACCGATGTAGTATAGTGTAGTGGCAAGTACCGGGGTATTGATCGTTTAACTCAAAGAATATTGTTCGCTAGGGTTAAAACTTAATTAAACTAGGTCTATAGATGAGGGATGATTATTTTTGTATTTTTATACTTTTTGGAAAGCAAGTAAAAATTTCTGGTTTTGGAAGAATGGGCGGAATTAGTTGCTACTCAACTAACCCAAATAACTACAAATGCAATAACAATAAAATAAAATAACACGAAAGTAAATGTGGAGAAACACAATAATAAGAAAAATGTGTTTACTTAGATTTCACTACTCCCTAGCTATCTTTTACTAGTTGATTAGTTTGTTACAATTGCATGGATGACAGGTGATATTTCTTAATACCATTCATAGGGCCATGTACGATCTTTCCTAACTCTATAAGCTTCTATCTCTTCCTATGTCGAGCCGACAACTATCTCCTAACATGGCCTCCTTAGTAGTTATTGATACGTGGGAATCGCACCAGGCTTTACCTCTCGAGGGATCTCGAGAAGCTTACAACCCCCACTAGGTAGTGTACATGAACGTTGTAGTATAGTATAGTGACAAGTACCGGGGGATTGATCGTTCAACTCAGGAATAGTGTCGCTAGGATTAGAAAGCCTAAGAACTAGGTCTAGAGGTGAGGGATGATTCTTTTTGTATTTTTATATTTTTATGAAAGCAATTAAAATCTCATGTTTTGGAAGAGTGGGTGGAATTAGTTGCTAGCTAACTAACCCAATAACTAAAGATGCAATCAAAATAAAATAACAAAAATGAAAATAAAGCTACTTAAACTAATGTGGTGTGAACAATAATAGGGAGAGTTGTGTTTACTTAGGTTTCATTACTCCCTAGATATCTTTTACAGGTTGATAGTTTGTTACAATTGCATGGATGACGGGTCGTATTCCTTAATACTAGTCGTAGGGCTGTGTACAATATTCCCTAACTCTATAGGATCCTACTTCACTCCTATGTCGAGCCGTTAGAAGCTCCTAACATGGGATCATTAGAATTCTCCTACGCATTAAATACAACAAAAAATCATAGTACACCTCTGATCATGTTTCTTAAGACGTTCAAGCATGTTACCCATGGAAGTCTGCCAGTTTTCTTAAGCGTAACATCGAATACAGTCATCCGTAACAACTTTAAACAAACAATTAACCCATAATTAAATTCTAGGTTTCACTACATCTAAGCAAACACACAAGAGATCTAGCTAAGCATGTTAAATTAAAGACAAGTGTAAGATATATTCAAGCAACACATAGACATATTGATTGAATTGAAAGAGTACTTATCTCAATTGAACATGAAAGGTTTCAAAGGGTGAAAACCCTTGAAAGAGCTGTAAAATTCGGACTAGGGTTTCTCTCCAAAGTTACACCCTAAAAGTTACACTCTAATGAATGAAAATTGCAAAACTATATATAGATTTTACAGGGTGATGGCGTCAAGAAGAAAATTCTGACGCCGTCAACTCGCCGCCTATAATGAAATCGAATTGCCTAGATCCAGTTTTGACGCCGTCATGTGTAGTTTTACTCTGGGCCGTCACTAACATTTGGACCATGACGGCCTATGGTGACGCCGTCATCTCCATAGTACAAAACTCTTCTGGATTGTCACGGACTTTATCCACTTCCACCTCTTGCATTGCTCTTGACGCCGTCATTAACAAACTTGTGACCCCGTCAGGTACTGTTCCCAGCAAGGAAAATTAAGACTTTGCCGTTTTCTTCACTTTTTTGCTCCAAAAACACCCAAAATGCTTCCTTTTCCAGAATTCACTCCAAAAGTACCTAAAATGATAAAAGGAACGATTTAGGGCATTATTTGATCAAATAAATTCAAATCCGGGCTAAAATGACCCCCTAAAAACGGTTCATTTTTGGCCTCATCAAATACCCTTACACTTGAGATTTGCTCGTCCTCAAGAAAATGCACTTTTATTCTAATCAAAATATAAGTTAGGGGTCATTTAACACTAATATAAAAGTAATTACAACAAATAATCGTTCCACTAAAGACCAAAGACAAGCACGGAGGTCATACACTAGCACCTATCAAATAGTGTTTAGATACTCACGTCTCTCGGGTGTAATAAAGTATATATCACAATATGGAAATGGAAAACATCTCTCACTACCTGTCATAAAAAAATAGATTACCATAGGCTTGGGAAAGGATCAAACCTCCACCACTTGGCGTAAGCACCTAGGATAAACTATCAAAGATGTCTTTCAAAGGGTTATAACGTTAAGTGTAGGGATATGGAATACACTGTTTTGTTGGATAAAGGAAATCTTTACTGGTGGCGAGTTAATCATCTTGGTTAATTACATGTACAATATGGCGTTGCTAAGCCAATACTAGAATCGACTTAAGCTAATAAATTAAAAATAACAAAAACATAAAATAAGCATAGAATGAAACGGGATGGTAGTCCGTATGTTTTTTTTTCTCATTTCTTTTTCTATATATATATATATATATATATATATATATATATATATATATATATATATATATATATATATATATATATTTTTTTTTTTGCATACACTTTTACCCTACCATCCAAAATAATACATCATAGGGAATGAACATTCCCCTTACACTTGAATTTTTACATACTTTACAATAAACTAATCTAATGACTCGAATCAAAATAATCAAAACACTTGGAGTACTTTTAAATATTAACGCACATATGGGGGTAATAATTGACGTCATCCCTGTTACTCCATTACAATGGTACTTTACCCATGAGTCCCAATCGTCCCAAAACAATATGTACAAGATATGACTCGACTTAGCAACCATGTAATCAATTAGATAATTAACTAAGGGTTTAAACATGTAACAATAATGCACTAAAGATGAGTACATACATGGAAGGCTAAGGCGATTTGGGTGTACATTTAAGTAGGTTGTAACAAATTCTTCCTTTAAGTAAGATGCTTAAAGTTAGAAACGAAAAGATAGGCTCGGAGGGGTGTACTAGGGGTTTCGTGTACTAAAAATGAGTACAACGCTAAGGTGTGGGAAAAATTAATTGACTTTACTAGCAAAGTAATATGACTTAAATGGTCAAGTAATTATGATACGGGTTTAACACAAGGGTGATCCTAATGCCTCCTATCATGTAGTAAATCCTACTACACGAATGTAGTCTTACTAGCGGTCTCGGGATGCATCACTAACGCAAGCTCTAGAATCTAAATGCTACCGGTACATTCATAAGCACTAATAGTAAATGCTTTTCCTAACAAATCTAAAGGCGAACCTCACATATTTGGGTGGAAAATTTTTCTGAATGGTACGGTTTTGTGCTAGTCATACAACTCCTATCCATGAGACGCTTGCTATGGCTAAAGTTTCACTCCTAAATGTTGTAAAAAATTTTAAATTTGGCGCTAAAATTACACTAACAAGTATTTCTCTTAGTTTTATTACACACCTACCATCAAACAAACAAACTCAAGTGCAAGTGTATCCTATAAGGTATCATCATTTACCCTCCCCTAACACTTAGGATGAACATTGTCCCCAATGTTCAATTAAAGAATATAAAAGTGAAATAGGTAAAAGAAAGAAAACAAATACTCCCCTGATTCGTTCGGTGTGGATAGTGTGGTAACAAGGTTAGATCTTCCTCCAAGAAAATGAACATTCAAAGCTTCCCTTCCAGAAAATAAATCATCTTCTTGTCATACATAATGTAACACCTCCAAAATACCGCAGCGGAAGACTGTATCATAGGGGTGCTACTTCATAATACAAAGTACAAGTTATAGAAAACGAACTCTAAATGAGACGTTTTGAAAAGTTACCATTCGATTAAAGAATTCAAAGTTACAAACATGAGATTCCAAAGTATGATACATAAATGTATACAAAATGTTTTGAATGGTAAATGATAAAAGCGTAAGTCTTCAGAATATGCAGCTTGACTCTAAGTTCCACGCACTAGCTATCGCCTTACTAACCTGAGATAAACATGCTAAAGTGTCAACACAATGGTTGGTGAGTTTATAGAGTTTGTCTTAAAACAGTTGAAAAGCCTTTAAAGAATATTCGCACAGCAAAGGCATCGTGAATCCACTCAGTTGCAAGTCCCGCCATAAGAGACTTGCAACCTGTGTGTTCACAACCCACTGCTAAAAGATAGTTTACATAATACACCGGATTATATTCACCCAAGGCCAGGAATATATGGCAATGGTGGGGGCATCTCCCATATAGTACTACGACATCCAAGGTCAAGCATAGACACAAGGGTAGGGGAATCTTCCCATGAGTACTACCAATACCTCTCTGACAGAATAGAGTATTATGTATGCACGTAAATACGAATCTTGTATTTAAATTAAGCAAGTATAGTGTATCAAGTATGTATAACGCAATCAAGTATAATGCCAATCAAGTATAACACAATCAAGTATAAATGTTTAAGAGTATTTGTACAAGTAAGCAAGTAGTTGAGCATGTATCTCCCCCAAAGAGTTAAAACAAGTATAAAAAGAGTAGGGGCTATGACTCACCTTAAGCTTATGTAATGAGAAATGATAGTGGTAGTTGAATCGCGAAAGTCTCTAAGAGCAGCCTATAATAGAACGTTGCGACTTAGGTTTGGAGTAACGTCTAAGAATACGAAGAATTGCCTATATATGTCTTGCATAATGTTCATGATGTAGTACTTAGTATATAGTGTAAGTTGTTGAATAAAATGGTTTATGAAACATGTATAGGTTATATATCTCTTACTACCGTTCAGGCCGACATAATTCAGAAGTCATGGAGTAAACGTTCGTGGAGCCAGGACACTTTAATTCGTAAATCCACAACTCGTCTCGATGGCTTACTTAATGAACTCCTCACATGAGGCTCCCTACTATTGTAGTATTTGATAACATATATATATATAAGCTTTTGATCTTTAAAAGTTATATGGTCTTTAGCCGTGGCTTTGCCGTGACCTTGGTCATGTTACCATGGTCTTGGCCATGGTTGTGGTCTTGGCTTTAGGTCATTAGACCTCTTGGTCTCATCTAAATATAATCATTATATAGTAACTTTGGTCTAAAAATGGGCTGTTAAGAATTTGAAGAAAATTATCACTCAGAAAGCATTTTCAGGGCTCGAGCTTCTTTGTTCCTGAACGAAAACGGCGTTCCGGACAACTTTCGTGTTTTAACTTTTTGATGAATCGGACCAGAAGTGGGACTTTCAAAATGGACAGAACCTTAACAGGTTGTTTTGGCAGTTTTGCCGTTTTGGTTTCGCTAACTTCTAATGGTCATAACTTTTGACTCGTGTACTCGTTTTGGGTGATTCAAATTGCTATGTTTTCCTTTTGAAGTCCTTTATAACAGCAAGTAAGTGTCAAGTATCATAGTTATACTATTTTGGTCGTGGTTCTCCATAAAAATCACTAGTTTGCTTGTTTACTTGTCATAAGTTAACATATGTATATCAATACTTGTTTTATCCATTTTTAAACATCATGAACACAATAACAAGAACATATATAGCATGAAAGGAACACAAAGAGCATGAAAATGATAATGAGCAAGAAAGTCTATAAGGGTTTCTTACAACTTTTGGCTTTCTAAAAGAAAGGTAAGTAACTAGTAAGGTACGGACTTTGATAGACTTAAGCTTCACTCTTTGCAATCTATGATAAACCGATGTCATTTGAAGATTATAACGACGCCTTTTTGGAGACTTTAAAGTTATAACAACTTTTCTTAGAAAATTTCCAAGATTGAAGATCAAACACTAGTTTTCTTTCAAAAACTAGTTAACTTTCTTACAAAATATAAGAAAAGTGCCTTAGGTTTTAGGACTTGAAGGTTATAAGAATGTGTGGTGCAAGTTTTCTATGTGTTTTAGCTTGGTATTTATAGGGTAGGAAAAATAGTTAACCATATATTGGGTTAGAATTTAACCATGGTTAGTTTTAGACACTTGTAATGATCTAAAGAATCAATGGTCAAGATTTAACCACACATGGTGACTCCCCCCCACCCTAAGTCGGTTTGGAATGGATAAGGGTGACTAGATGAGTAGTCATGGTCTTTGGATGATAATATCCTAAGTATGTAGCTAGTTTTGACTCCGTAAATTGCTAACCGTAAGTTTTTAGGCCACGAAACGTAAAACCGGGTATCCTAAAAATATGAAACTTATAAATATGCTAGAACTTATCAATATACTCCATAATAAAATATAAAATGAGTGGTAGGATCTATCGGGTGCTAAAACCCTGCTAAAAACTGGAAACACGGGTCTAAAACGCGTAATTCGCGTAAAACGCTGAACTGAAAAACGTAAAATTCCAAAACTTTTGGAATTGTCCTAAAATGAGATAAAATCATATTTCT
The DNA here is from genome assembly GCA_030686995.1 of Artemisia argyi. Taxonomy (NCBI): domain Eukaryota; kingdom Viridiplantae; phylum Streptophyta; class Magnoliopsida; order Asterales; family Asteraceae; genus Artemisia; species Artemisia argyi. The sequence continues at coordinate 80,097,629 of CM060693.1, read as the reverse complement.
ATTGTTTATAATGTTTTATGGACATATCGGGATGCTGGAATGACGTTTAAACCTAAAAGTAAATCTCGGACACGGCTTTGTGATTTTTAAAGAAATGATCCGACGAGCGTCAAACTCTCGGATTATCGTTAAAATAGTTTAACTTACGAGAATATGAAATAAAAATTTCTGAGATGAATAGTGAAAAGTGAATAGTAAAAAGTGAATAGTAAAAGTGAATAGTAAAATTTTCGGAAATAAAAGTTAACCTGAAAATGTGAATTGTTACATATAACCTGTTAAACCTGAGAAAACAAACAAGGCAACCTCGCGTAAAATCGGCGGCAATCTATATGTACTAACAAGTCCTAGAAAGCAAATTAAGATATAATACTTGTGGAATGAATGTTTGCAGATTTCCTGGAGATTATGAAACTAAAGAATTAACAAAAACTTCAAGTCTCCGTTAGAAAAACAAAACTAGCAAAATTTCCAGAATTTTACAAATGACGCCGTCAGGAATTAATTCCTGACGCCGTCAGAAGTGATCTGCAAAAATTTTTACGTTAAGTTTCCGAAAAATTTCTAAAAAAACGTATGTCCTACTTCCTGGAAAATCTTGCAAAACATCATTATGACTCGATACAAGCATTTGACTCTAACAAATACTAATACACATGTTCATCTAATATTGTGGAGAATCATGATCAATTTCGTTCTTAAAAAAAATAAATTTGGGGTTTCCCCTTACACTTAGTGTGGAAAACTAGAAGGGGGGGGGGGTTGAATAGTTTTACGTCTTTTTAATTTTATTATGAAAACTTAGTTTAGTTTTAAAACCTTGTTTGCTTTTAAAACTTTGATTCAATCTTATGTGAACTCAAATCTTGAACAATATGAACAAGTATATCTAAGTATGAACAATAATAATAATGTAAGCTAAGTATGTGAAATCAATACATGCATAATATAAACAATTATAGCTATATACGAGAGATAAGTACGTAATCGTTTATTTTATAATCCTTAGTTATATTTTGTATAAAAACTATACTTGATCGAAATGATCAATTATATGTATGTAACCTTTTTAGTTTGATTGTAAAAACTTTGTTTTGTGAATGAAACTTTCGTTTGATCTTTAAGTAAAATCAATACTAGCACTATATGAGCAACTATATATATACGTCTACGTCTACAAATGTAATAACGATATAAGCAAGATAATAAGTAAGATATGGAAAGATCTAACCGCGAGACAAAGGATTTATAGTGGTTCGGCTACAAGGACACCTTCCTTGCCCTACTCCACTCCTCGAGTCACCTACTCGAGAGTTTTCTTCACTATGTCAACAAGCTCCTTATGGCGGAGAAACCTTACACACCAATATACACACCACTTACACACCAAAGCTTCGTCACAACGAAATCACACCTTCTTCACAACTACTTCACACCAATCTACTACACACCTATCTTCATAACTACTTCACACCAATCTACTACACACCTATCTTCACAACTACTTCACACCAACTATCTTTACTACAATCTAGTTCACACCTATCTTCTACACACCAATTATCTTCACTACAATCTACTAGCCAATCACACAATCTATATTCCTAACATAACTATCTACAATCAAATATTCACAACACACTACACAAAGATATATGTAAATATTCTTGATGATGCACCAACAACTTGGATGTGGAGGTCACAACAAGTTGTAATACTTCTTGTCTTGGAGGATAGAAGTATTCTTCTCTTGCACTTGAGAGGATGATGTAAGAATCACTTTGAAACAAAGGATTATGTATTTATGATCAAAGGATTTAGAGAATAGAAATGGGGATCTAGAACAGAAAATTTTGGAGTGCAAAAAGTGAGGAAAAAATCAAGGTTTAAGGTGGTATTTATAAGCAAAAGAATCTGACAGAGGAGCGTGGCCGGTCCCCTTAAATCATGGCCGGCCCCCTTAAAATTAAGGGGACCGCCCTTTATAATTAAGGGGGCCGCCCAGCTGAAACGGCCAGATTCTTTGTCTTTTAGTGGGGAAAGTTTATTTGGTGAAAAACTAACTGTTTTTGGTTAAAAATTTGAATTCATATATTTAGTATGAATAAAACATTTTTCTTTATTACCAAAAGTGTTTTTCAAAAATATATAATATGTTTATATAATTAAATAAACTTTGCATTAGTTAATTAAATACACCTTTGATCATAAATTGCACTAAACACTTTGTTTATTCATACCTTAAGTGATTTGGATGTAAAGAGAAATATTAATCACTAAATACTTGTTTATGTCACAAGTTTTAGTTCTATGAGTTTATATTTTGTGATAATCAAAACATAGAGATATTGATAACATGTTAATAATGTTTTTAGGCATTAATTTATGTCAACAATCTCCCCCTTTTTGATTATTACAAAACCTTAAACTCAATATATCTAAAACTTGTTTTTAGACAAGTATTATAGAGTTTACATTTCTCTTCTCCCCCTTTTTGTAAAATCAAAAAGGTTAAGCCGAGTAAGCTTCGCGAGGGAAGTTTAAACGGGTAGAATGCTCCCCCTTGATGTATGCTCCCCCTCATTTGAGAGCACCAAGGGAACGAGCTATGGAGATCTTTGCTACAAAAATATTTTAAGAGAGCAAGATACACATATATGCAAGGCAATAATTATGCAACTAAACAAAGATTCATTCAAGCATTATAGAAATGAAAAGCATTACAACACTCAATATGCTTGAAGCATATTGATAAAAATAACACAAAGGAAAAGACATAGTCCTATATTGCCTAAGAGAGCACTTGGACTTGCTTGCAACCAAAGGTTGGTTGATTCATATTTGAAAGTGAACATCATAAGCATATGGTATGCTTAGATGGTTGATGATGGAGTGTTTGGAATGAGGATGGTTGAGTTAGGGTAAGATTGTTGGATTAATGGAGGTTGTTGGATGAATGTTGGATAGTTTGGTGGTGGAGAGTTTGTAGCGGAAGAGGTTGATTGAGGTTTTGGATGTTGTTCAAGTGAGGGTATTGGATGTGATCTAGTGAGAAGATATTCAATCCAAGTGAAGTGTTCATTGAATGCAATCATTTTTAGGAGAAAGATGCAACAAGGTTAATTGTTGACATGCTTCTCAAGTTGATTTATGTTGTGTGGTGATGAGGGTGATCTAGATGAAGGTGGATCCAAATTGCGTTGAGCAAGATGTAAGACTAAAAGAGCACTAAGCTCATGGGCTTCTTTTAGCGCCTCAACGAACTTCAAGTGTTCGGAGGAAGGTGATGGTGGTGGAGCATGATAATTGTCTTGGGTGAGGGTTTGAACATGCAACATAGGAATGGCATGTGAAGTTGTAGGATGTGGTGGTGATACTCTTGGTGGTGGAGACATGTTTGAGCTTGGGTAATCATGAAAACATGATATGGGTGGAAGACATTCTTCATGAGTGGATGGTGTTTTTGTTGAATGAGCAACATGTAAAGTGTTGGTAATGAGGTTGGGATTATTGTTTTGGGATTGTGCATGCTCATCATAAGAAGGAACATTAGTCGAAGCACGAATGGATGATTTGTTGTCAAATGGATCATTTGTGTGAGAGTGAGGTTTAGGTGTTGGTTGATTATGAACAACATCGCTTGAGTTGTGAAAAGATTATGAGGTTTGAGTGTAATGGAGAAGGATATGGGTGAGTAAAGGTTTTTGATATGTAATGTTCGTGAGAAGGAGAGTGAGGTGTTAGGTAAGTAATGTTTGAAAACATAGGTGGAATTTGGTGTTGAATGTTTGACAACGTCATTTGGTTTGACGGATTTTTAAAGGAAGTTAGGCTTTCTTCTCCAAACAAGTTTCTTGGTGGTTTTGGTTTAATGGGAGAGGAAATGATGAGATGAGTGGAGATTGAGAGGAATGAGAGTGTTTATAATGTAGGATTGGTGGGATCAAGGATGGATAAACTTTGATGGAAGGTTTAGGATAGAATAGGTTTGTGAATTTTGGGAAGTGTAGGATGAAATTGGCTAAAAAATAGAAAAGGGAAACAACACATTCGACCATCAGATGGCCGGTCCCCTTAATTGGAGGCCGGTCCCCTTAATAATTAAGGGGGCCGCCTTATGATTTAAGGGGGCCGCCCATCTGGTGATTCCCAGATTGCCAGAAAAGGGTTTTTGGTAGTGCATTGCAGAAAGGTTGTGTTTTTGGTTTCAAACAAGTCCAACTCTTTGAGGCAATTAAACATAGACTAATTATGTAGGCAATTATGTAGCTAAAGCATGTTAACCAAAGAGATTAAGTAATCAAGCAATTTCATCTAGCATGCAAACATACTCATCTAGCAAGCAAAATATAAGTGCTAGGAAACAATAAGCAACATCAAGTATTTCATAACTACATAACTAGGAGGATTAATCCTAATGTGTATTATGATAGCATGGGTTTCTAGACTTGTTACAAACGAAGTCTTAATAGATAAACCATGGCCCTCTTGATTTGATTTAGTTCACTTATAAGTGTCATTTATATAAATATAGATGACAAATATGAGATCACCATGCATGATTTAAAGAGACGTTTTTAGCATTATTCAACAATGTTTGAAAGTAGGTTTTCATGTAGATATGAGAGTTAATTGAATAAAATAGATTCGGTTTTACTTCAAAATGTGTTAATGAAAGGTAAATAAAATTTTCTCAATCTTTGGTTTTGATCAAAACAAAATTGTGGATATTTATTGTGAAAACATCTTATTTAAAAGTGGGATAGTTATTTGAAAAACTATTTTCCAAAATGTGAGGTTTTTGCATATTTTTAAAGATATTAGATTTTTGACAACAAATATCATTAATCATATATTTTAAAAGATGTTTGTTATAGATCTCATGCTCAAGAGGATTGGTTAAGCCTACTATTATCTCATGCTATCGTTTCTACATATCCTATGATCCTAAATGAGGTGATGACGAAAATTAATATGTAGGATGCGAGAGTGTTGAATGGGGTATAACCTAACATCTATAGTTCCTTTGATTTCGCACGCTTATCTGACTTAATGCCATAGTCTACAAGAGCTTGTTTCATCCATAGTTTTCTTACGCGAGGAATCTAATCCTACTTCTATATTAACGATTTATCCACTTAACTCATTTCACTTCATCACCATGAGTTTCCTAATAGTGGATATAGAAGATTTCCATTTTCTATTTTGTTCGGCAATGAACCATTTTATCTTATTCCTAGGAAAGTCAACCAATGATGTTTCTAGGTTATAAGAATATAAGCAATTATGTACTAAGCATTAATCTAACTAATCATTTATCTAAGCATGCAAATTATAGTGATGAACTTAAAAGAAACGTGTACCTTTTAGTCTTCAATGGAATATCTTCAAGCACTTCAAGTGACCATGTTGACTTATAGAAGTCATTAGTAGATGATATTCCAACTTCTTCCAAGATTGAAAACTTAGCCACTTGGTCCCCATTGTCTCATTGGTCCAAAGTTGTTTGGTCCAAACATATTTAACATTTGGCTAGGATGCATGTATGGTGGTAATATTTCCCAAGGATTGTAACTTGGTAGATAATTCCACATTTGATTTCTAGTGTTATTGTAATTTTGTCTATTTTGATTTCTTCTAGGTTGAGGTGTTTTAGATCTTGGATGATGATTGTTAGGTTTTCTTGGTGGTGGAGTTTTAGATCTTAATTTAGGTTTAGAAAATCCGGTTTTGACTTTTAATGATGGTTTATAAAAACTTTTTACTTCCACATCACTTGCAATAGGTATTTTTCTATCTTCTCTAAGTATATACTTAGGTTTTGACTCTAATGGTTTTTGTTTACTAGATTCACATTCAAACTTTATATTTTTATTTTCACTAGTTGAAACATTAGTTGAGGTTAATCCTAGACCGGTTTTGTCTCCCGAAGTTTCTTGAACACTTATTATTTTCTTAAGTGGGTTACTACTATTTTTAAACTTGTCAAGTTTGAAAATTTCATCTTTAAGTTTTTCGTTTTCATTTTTAACCTCTATGCATGTTTTACATTCTATAAGAACTTCTTTTCCTTTTTCCAAATGTTGTAGTCTAATTTTTAATTCGAGTACTTCATTTTCTAATAGATTGTTAATATGTTTTAGTGACTTATTTTTAGCTATAACTTTTTGACCTAATTTGCGTAACCTATTATATTCACTATCTAGGTCTTTTTCATCTAATGATAAATTTTCGTCACTAAAGTATTTGGTTTCGGAACGTACCTCGCTTGATGTCTTAGCCATAAGACATTTCTCCTCATTTGTGATTTCTTTCTCATCGTCATCGCTATCATTCCAAGCTCCTCCAACAAACGCCTTTTGATTTTGATTTCTTGACATCATTGGGCATTTTCCGATGAGATGATTTGGATCACCACATTTGAAGCACTTCCTATCACTTTTGCCATTTTTGTCATCTTTATTTCTTTGGTTTGCTTTCCTTTCATCATACGGTTGTCTAACCAATCTTCCTCGCCATTTGAGGAATTTCTTGAAGTCTCTTACGGCCGTCACATATTCTTCGTCATCACTTTCGGAGGTTGAGCTATCCTCGTTACTAGATTCCTTCCTAGCTTTCAACGCAATTAACTTGCTTTGCTTTCTTTTTCCATTGACCATCTCGGAGTCTTTCTTTATTATTGCTTCGTAGACTTTCAGGTTGCCGATCAACTCATCAAGTTGAAGAGTTGACAAGTTCTTCGATTCTTCAATCGCCGTAACTTTAGCTCGCCATTTTGGATGAAGAGCCCTAAGAAATTTCCTAACAAAATTCTTACTAGAAAAATTCTCATCAAGTGCTTTTAAACTTGTGATAATAGTGTTAAATCTAGCAAAAGCATTATCTATTGATTCCTCCTCCGGAATCGTAAATTGTTCATATTGTTGAACAAGAAGATCTATTTTGTTATCTTTAACTTGACTATTACCTTGGTGAGTGATTAGTAAAGAATCCCAAATCTCTTTTGCGGTTTTACACATAAAAATTCTTTCATATTCTTTGCGTGGTAACGCATTATAAATAACCATTTTAGCCTCATTATTTTTTGATAGTTTCTTTTTCAAATCATCATTTTGTTTTTCAAAAGATACAATTTCATCCTTTTTAGTTTCAAAATTATATTGAATAGGAGGAAAATCACCAAAGGTAATAACATGCCAAAGATCTAGATCCTTTGATTTCACATAAGTTTCGAATCGATTTTTCCAATATAAAAATCCATCACTTTCAAATAGTGGTGGTCTTTGCATAGATTGCCCTTCTAAATATTTTTCAGATTCCATAGATCGTTACAAGTTTTAAAATACAATATATTTTAAAAATCTTGCTAGACGTGGCTCTGGTACCAATTGTGGAAAACTAGAAGGGGGGGGGGGGTTGAATAGTTTTACGTCTTTTTAATTTTATTATGAAAACTTAGTTTAGTTTTAAAACCTTGTTTGCTTTTAAAACTTTGATTCAATCTTATGTGAACTCAAATCTTGAACAATATGAACAAGTATATCTAAGTATGAACAATAATAATAATGTAAGCTAAGTATGTGAAATCAATACATGCATAATATAAACAATTATAGCTATATACGAGAGATAAGTACGTAATCGTTTATTTTATAATCCTTAGTTATATTTTGTATAAAAACTATACTTGATCGAAATGATCAATTATATGTATGTAACCTTTTTAGTTTGATTGTAAAAACTTTGTTTTGTGAATGAAACTTTCGTTTGATCTTTAAGTAAAATCAATACTAGCACTATATGAGCAACTATATATATACGTCTACGTCTACAAATGTAATAACGATATAAGCAAGATAATAAGTAAGATATGGAAAGATCTAACCGCGAGACAAAGGATTTATAGTGGTTCGGCTACAAGGACACCTTCCTTGCCCTACTCCACTCCTCGAGTCACCTACTCGAGAGTTTTCTTCACTATGTCAACAAGCTCCTTATGGCGGAGAAACCTTACACACCAATATACACACCACTTACACACCAAAGCTTCGTCACAACGAAATCACACCTTCTTCACAACTACTTCACACCAATCTACTACACACCTATCTTCACAACTACTTCACACCAATCTACTACACACCTATCTTCACAACTACTTCACACCAACTATCTTTACTACAATCTAGTTCACACCTATCTTCTACACACCAATTATCTTCACTACAATCTACTAGCCAATCACACAATCTATATTCCTAACACAACTATCTACAATCAAATATTCACAACACACTACACAAAGATATATGTAAATATTCTTGATGATGCACCAACAACTTGGATGTGGAGGTCACAACAAGTTGTAATACTTCTTGTCTTGGAGGATAGAAGTATTCTTCTCTTGCACTTGAGAGGATGATGTAAGAATCACTTTGAAACAAAGGATTATGTATTTACGATCAAAGGATTTAGAGAATAGAAATGGGGATCTAGAACAGAAAGTTTTGGAGTGCAAAAAGTGAGGAAAAAATCAAGGTTTAAGGTGGTATTTATAAGCAAAAGAATCTGACAGAGGAGCGTGGCCGGTCCCCTTAAATCATGGCCGGCCCCCTTAAAATTAAGGGGACCGCCCTTTATAATTAAGGGGGCCGCCCAGCTGAAACGGCCAGATTCTTTGTCTTTTAGTGGGGAAAGTTTATTTGGTGAAAAACTAACTGTTTTTGGTTAAAAATTTGAATTCATATATTTAGTATGAATAAAACATTTTTCTTTATTACCAAAAGTGTTTTTCAAAAATATATAATATGTTTATATAATTAAATAAACTTTGCATTAGTTAATTAAATACCCCTTTGATCATAAATTGCACTAAACACTTTGTTTATTCATACCTTAAGTGATTTGGATGTAAAGAGAAATATTAATCACTAAATACTTGTTTATGTCACAAGTTTTAGTTCTATGAGTTTATATTTTGTGATAATCAAAACATAGAGATATTGATAACATGTTAATAATGTTTTTAGGCATTAATTTATGTCAACACTTAGCTTTTGCAAAATACCTTTATATGAAGTTAAGACGAAGTTAAACGACAAAATAAAGCATTTTTACAATTTAGTTTGAAACATGATCTACCAACAATAAAAATAAAACATGCATACGGAAGCAAATAACAATCAAACAAATAAAAATCACACAAAACAATAACTGAGAAAATAAACAACCACAAAATTAAAATCCTACATGCATAAAAACGAAGGTAAAATAAAAAGTATCCAAGGCCAACAGAGGCCATATCCTAAACTATTACAAGACAAATTGTTTCAAATCATACGACCATGAATAAATTGTCCAAAGATCACAAATATCATGACAAATCACTGGGGAGGGGGACCATAACGGTAATCATATCCAGGAGGGAGGTGCCCGATGTACCCGTAGGGAGGGTAGTCCATCTCACATCCAGGGAACGGGTCGATCTACAACTGAGGCTCAATGTGATCACGGGTGGAAAGATGTTGCATCTGGCAGATGGTGTGATCATACATCCAGTCAAACCTCTGGTCAGTGGGGGTTCGCCATGCCTCCACCTGACCCATCCATGCCCCTTGATGCGCCTGCCAGTCTCCTCGACCCATGTGCCAGTAATAGTCCGCAGACCCAACCTCATAGTCCCCATAATGCGGCTGCTGGGGTACACCCTCTTCATCGTCCAGATCATCCTCAACACCCGCCGGTCCTCCCGCAACATACCAAGTAAAGGACCCATCCCCCAGCTCCATTACAATACTCATCTGCTTGAGGGACTTAGCCCTCACCACCCTACATGTCCCACAGTCGCTCAGGTACTCCATAATCTCAGGAACAAGGATCCCATAGGAACGAGCCAAGCGGGTCACATACATCCCTCCACACACCTTGTCGGTATCCCTCTCCCCCACACTAGTCTTCAAATAACTCGCTACCCAGAATGGGATGTTACAATATACATCCGCTGAAAACATGGTGTATAGGTAGAAAAGGTCCGAAGTAGTGACACGGTGAGTAGTTCCATGGCGCCCCGACAAACTGTAGGTGATGCATCTGTGGGATAACCTAATCATAGGGTCCCTAATGGAGGCCGCCCCAATGGTTGAGGTATATACCCCATTCCCAATACTCGGCCAGAACATGGAACACCTCAACTCGTTCCTCATTGTCTCCCCATTCAACAACCTCTGCATAAAACCACTCTGAACAGCCTCCTCCTGAGTATATAAGCCTAATCACCACCTAAACTCAGTAACCGAGCACGATCTAAGCTCTCCCCCAGCCTAAAATAAATGGTGGTACCTCCTATATCTGTCCTAGCCTCAGCCAAATCAAAGCGAAAAGTAGCAAAGAACTCCCTTACCAACTCACTATAAACCGTTTCCCTCATCCTAAACAGCCTTTCCCATTGATGACCCGTAAATTCATCAGTTTGGATCCTCCCAAGGAAGTCACCCTCAAGACCCTGGGACCTCAAAAATTCCCAATCAATCACTGCCCCTGCATCGATATGGTGATAGAGTAGTTCTGCATATTTGGTTGTAGAAGCGTCATTATCAAACTCACTCCAACTATGGACCAAGTCGCAATAGTTTACACGTTGGGACCTTGATGAACTCCCTCGGCGTTGTCGGGTGCGCTTGCTCATTTTCCTGGAAAAAGGTTGAATGGAACAGAAATGGTTAGAATGAGAGTTTTACGAAGTTATGCTGTCAGACACATCTGACGCTGTCAAGAAATAGAACCTGACGCCGTCAGACCCAGCAGAAATTAAACCATACAATTACGAGGGAAAAATCAATTTTCAAACTCTAAATCCATGACCCAAACACCCTTTTTGCAGAAAACATGGGTGGGAGATCAAAAAATCCGTGGTGTGAAAGATTTTCCCGCAATTGATTCATGATTCAAATTAACCACAACTACCAAACGCTTAACTCAAGATTGCTAAAAATCTTAAGAGGGGCATTACGAGTTCTACAAATGGATCAATGTTAGGGTTTCGGATGATTGGGGTTTTCAAAATTGGTAGGTCCTAAGGATAATTGAATGAACAAGGATGAAGAAAAGTTACTTACCACGTGGAAATCGGTCACGGAAGACGTCGAATTCGGCCTTGGAGATTCGGAGGTGGAGTAACACTTGGGTATAGTTTGTGGGGTATGGGTTGAAAGTGATGGAAATGGGGTTATTATTGCTGAGAATGCGAGGTGACGGCGTCAAGAGTAAAAATATGATGCCGTCACATGCCCGTTTTATGAGTACTAAGTGGCAATTTCAAATTCAGTCCCTGCACTATTGTAGATAGCTAATCAAAAGTAAAAACTTATGAGTAGCCATTCCATTAGTGAAGTCTACAAGGGTCGAACATTTTGTTACTATCACGAAGTGAGGTGTGGTTATTAATAGGGGTGGGCAGAGTCCCATTTAGGTCGTGATCTTCATATTGGTAAATGGTGGGTACGGGAAGGAGTTGTTCCATAGAGGTTTCCAATGCTGCGGTGTTTTCGAGGTGCAACCTCTTCACACCAGGTTTAAAACCAAAGGAACGTTTCTTATGCAAATTGGGGAGCGTGTTTTGAAAACTTCCAACGAAGATGTTATGAAATTGCAAGTTCTTTTCTTCCTGAGGACGCTCATATAAGTAAGGGGTAATTGAAGGTGAAACGCTTGGAAAGGGTTTTTCATTGTCCTCTTCGTCACACACCAAAGGGGTTGGGAGTTCAAAGATTTTTTTGATTTTTCTCGGTGTGGATTTTTCCCTAATCTTCTCCTTAATTTTTGATATAAATTCGTCCGCTAAATCCATAAAAGCATTACGAGTGCTTTCCATGCGAGCTTCTAAGTTCTGAATCTGTTTTTCCTGATTATTTATAAAGGTTATCATTATCCCTTCGAATTCCTCTTGTCGTGAACATTCAGGAAAATTGTATTTGCTAATTGCACTCACATGTTTATCAGGACTCCTTGCGGTTTCAATTGCAGGCATTTCAGCTCTCATCAATTCTTTAACCTGCTTCTCGATATTTCCCAATAATCGTTCTTGGGTAGCATTCACGTAATCAAGACTTCCTTCTCATGAAAACATTGGGTCCTCCCATCCTTCTTCTTCGTATTGTGCTAACCACTCAAGAACTTCCCAACATTTATCAATGCTAAGTCTGTTTAGTCTACCATTGGCTGCGTAATCTATGGCCCTTCTTGTTTGATAATTAACTTTATCGTAAAAGATTTGAATTTCGAGCCATGGTTCTATGCCATGATGAGGGACTTTTTGGAGTAAGTCCTTGTATCGAGTCCATGCTTCATAGAAGGTTTCATCTTGACGTTGTTGGAACATCAAGATATCATTTCTAAGCTTGGTAGTTCTCCCTGGTGGGAAAAATTGAGCAAGGAAACGAGTGGTGAGATCATCCCATGAGGTGATGGATCCCGTGGGTAAATGTTCAAGCCATTGACTAGCTTGATCACGTAGAGAGAATTGGAATAGGCGTAATCGGGTCGACTCTCTAGTTGTAACATCAAGGTCTATAGAATCTACGATTTTAAGGAAGTCCTTGAGATGTTGATTAGGATCTTCCGAACGAAGTCCATGGAATGCACATCCGCTTTGCACCAACCGGATGGTGTCGGATCGTAATGGGGACGCATTGGCTCCTTGAGTGAGCTCAATAGTGTTTCGATAGCCTTGGTGGCTAGGACAGGAATACTCTCCTAAGGTTCGGGGCCTAAGAGGTTGGTTTTCTAGTGGTGGGTTTTGTGGGTGGTTTTGTTGTGGTGGGTTGATGGTTTCAAAGATGTTACCACCTTCCATGATGTCGGATGGTAAAGGTTACGAACAACGGCACGAAGAAATAAGATAGACTAAAGAAAACGTAAAAATAAAAATAAAATATTTCTAGAAAGGAATCTAGCAAGTAGACCTAATAAAAAGAAATTCTAACCTAGACAATAACTATTCCCCGGGCTGCGGCGGCAAAAACTTGATACGTGGGAATCGCACCAGGCTTTACCTCTCGAGGGATCTCGAGAAGCTTACAACCCCCACCAGGCACTGTACCTGATCGTTGTAGTATAGTATAGTGACAAGTACCGGGGGATTGATCGTTCAACTCCAGAATAGTGTCGCTAGGATTAGAAAGCCTAAGAACTAGGTCTAGAGGTGAGGGATGATTCTTTTTGTATTTTTATATTTTTATGAAAGCAATTAAAATATCGGGTTTTGGAAGAGTGGGCGGAACTAGTTGCTAGCCAACTAACCCAATAACTAAAGATGCAATCAAAATAAAATAATAAAAATGAAAATAAAGCTAATTAAACTAATGTGGTGTGAACAATAATAAGGGGAGTTGTGTTTACTTAGGTTTCATTACTCCCTAGATATCTTTTACAGGTTGATAGTTTGTTACAATTGCATGGATAACGGGTCGTGTTCCTTAATACTAGTCGTAGGGCCGTGTACAATATTCCCTAACTCTATAGGATCCTACTTCACTCCTATGTCGAGCCGTTAGAAGCTCATAACATGGGATCATTAGAATTCTCCTACGCATTAAATACAACCAAAAATCATAGTACACCTTTGATCATGTTTCTTAAGACGTTCAAGCATGTTACCAATGGAAGTCTGCTAGTTTTCTTAAGCCTAACATCGAATACAATCATCCGTAACAACTTTAAACAAACAATCAACCCATAATTAACATCTAGGTTTCACTACATCTAAGCAAACACACAAGAGATCTAGCCAAGCATGTTAAATTGAAGACAAGTGTAAGATATATTCAAGCAACATATAGACATATTGATTGAATTGAAAGAGTACTTATCTCAATTGAACATGAAAGGTTTCAAAGGGTAAAAACCCTTGAAAGAGATGTAAAATTCGGACTAGGGTTTCTCTCCAAAGTTACACCCTAAAAGTTACACTCTAATGAATGAAAACTGCAAAACTATATATAGATTTTACAGGGTGACGGCGTCAAGAAGAAAATTCTGACGCTGTCATGTGTAACATGCTTTGGACCATGATGGCCTATAGTGACGCTGTCATCTCCATTGTACAAAACTCTTCTGGATCGTCACGGACTTTATCCACTTCCACCTCTTGCATTGCTCTTGACGCCGTCAGGTACTGTTCCCAGCAAGGAAAATTAAGACTTTGTCGTTTTCTTCACTTTTATGCTCCAAAAATGTCCAAAATGCTTCCTTTTCCAGAATTCACTACAAAATTACCTAAAATGACAAAAGGAATGATTTAGGGCATTATTTGATCAAATAAATTCAAATATGGGCTAAAATGACCCCCTAAAAACGGTTCATTTTTCGCCTCATCATTTACTTATGCATTAAATACAACCAATTAATCATAGTACATATCCGATTCATGTTTCTTAAGACGTTCAAGCATGTTTCCAATTGGAAGTCTGCCAGTTTTCTTAAGCCTAACATCGATATCATTCATCCACAACAATTATAAACAAACAACCAACCAATAATCAATAACTAGGTTTCATTACATCTAAGCAAACACAAAGAAAACCTAGCCTAGCATGTTAAAGTAAAGACAAGCATAAGATAGAATCAAACAACATCTAGACATATTGAATGATTATTGAAAAACTTATCTTCAATCAAACATGGATGAAACAAGGGTTAGGAACCCTTAAAAGTAAGGTAAAATTTGTGCTAGGGTTTCTCCAAAACTATCCCAAAGTTTTCCTCTCTTAACAAATGAAAAATAGAAAACTATATATAGATTTTTGGGTCTGACAGCGTCACGTTATAGGTCTGACACCGTCAACTCGCCGCCAAAGAAACTCTCGTATTGCCTAGATCCAAATCTGACGTCGTACCTTGTTATCCACTGTTGACATAAATAATGCCTAAAAACATTATTAACATATTATCAATATCTCTATGTTTTAATTATTACAAAACATAAACCCATTGAACTAAAATTTATGACATAAACAAGTATTTAGTGATTAACATTCTTTTTACATCCAAATCACTTAAGGTATGAATAAACAAAGTGTTTATTGCAATCTATGATCCAAGGGGTATTTAATTAATAATTACAAAGTTTATTTAATTATATAAACATATTATATATTTTTGAAAAACACTTTTGGTAATAAAGAAAAATGTTTTAATCATACTAAATATATGAATTCAAATTTTTAACCAAAATCAGTTAGTTTTTCACCAAATAAACTTCCCCCACTAAAAGACAGATTTTCTGGCCGTTACAGCTGGGCGGCCCCCTTAATTATAAGGGGTGGTCCCCTTAAAATTAAGGGGACCGGCCATGAAATAAGGGGACCGGCCACGCTCCAGAACAGTAATTTTTGTCCCTATAAATACTGGTTCATTTCACAGATTTTTCTTACCTTTTGCACTCCTAAACTTTCTGTTCTAGATCTCCATTTCTATTCTCTTAATCCTTTGATCATACATTCATAAATCTTTGTTTCAAAGTGATCCAAACATCATCCTCTCAAGTGCAAGAGAAGAATACTTCTATCCCTCAAGACAAGAAGTATTACAACTTGTTGTGATCTCCACATCCAAGTTGTTAGAGCATCATCCATTGTATCTATCTCTTTGTGTAATTAGTTGTGAATATTTGATAGAAGATAGTTTAGCTAGGTATATAAATAGTGTGATTGGTTAGTAGTTTGTTGTGAAGGAGAAGAGTTAGGAAGTAGATTGTAGTGAAGAAGATTGGTGTGAAGTAGATAGGTGTGAAGTAGTAAGTGGTGAAGTAGATTGGTGTGAAGAGGTTGTGTAGAAGTTGTGATTAAGTTGTGACGAAGTTGTGGTGTGTACATTAGTGTGTAAGGTTTTCTCCGCCATAAGGGAGCTTGTTGACATAGTGAAGAAAACTCTCGAGTTAGGTGCTCGGGGAGTGGAGTAGGGCAAGGAAGGTGTCCTTGTAGCCGAACCACTATAAATCTCTTGACTCGCGGTTCGATCTTTCCATCTCTCATTTATTTCTTTACTTACATTATTATTGCTGTATCGTACATATTTATTGTTGTTTATATTGTGCAAGACTTGAGATCACATATTATCGAATCTAAATTTTTGAAAACAAAGAATACACTCTAACAATCTTTTATAATAAATTAAAAAGACGTAAAACTATTCAACCCCCCCCCCTTCTAGTTTTCCACAATTGGTATCAGAGCCACGTCTAGTAAGATTTTTTAAAATATATTGTATTTTAAAACTTGTAACAATATATGGAATCTGAAAAATATTTAGAAGGGCAATCTATGCAAAGACCACCACTATTTGAAAGTGATGGATTTTTATATTGGAAAAATAGATTTGAAACTTATGTGAAATCAAAAGATCTTGATCTTTGGCATGTTATTACCTTTGGTGATTTTCCTCTCACTCAACAAAATCCGAAAACTAAAAAGGATGAAATTGTACCTTTTGAAAAACAAAATGATGATTTGAAAAAGAAACTAGCTAAAAATAATGAAGCTAAAATGGTAATTTATAATGCGTTACCACGTAAAGAATATGAAAGAATTTTTATGTGTAAAACCGCCAAAGAAATTTAGGAATCACTACTTATTACTCACCAAGGTAATAGTCAAGTCAAAGATAATAAAATAGATCTTCTTGTACAACAATATGAACAATTTACGATTTCGGAAGAGGGGAATCAATTGATAATGCTTTTGCTAAATTTAACACTATTATCACAAGTTTAAAAGCAGTTGATGAGACATTTTCTAGTAAAAATTGTGTTAGGAAATTTCTTAGGGCATTGCATCCAAAATGGCGAGCTAAGGTCACGGCAATTGAAGAGTCAAAGAATTTGATGACGTTATCACTTGATGAACTTATTGGCAACTTGAAGGTCCATGAAGAAATTATTAGAAGAGATTCGGAAATGGTCAAACTCAAGAAAGAACAAACCAAATCCATTGCTCTAAAAGCCAAAAAGGAACCTAGTGATGATGATGACTCAAGTGACGAAAGTGAAGACGAAGAATATGCAATGGCCGTACGAGAATTCAAGAAATTCTTCAAGAGACGAGGAAGATTCACTATGTTAGGTCACCATTTTGTAAACACAAGTATAATGATAAGAGAAATGAGATGAGAATGAGAGTGGGATGATTATAAGAAATTTGAGAAAATGAAATGCAAGAGTTTCCTTAATGTTTTCAAATAACCAACCAAGTATTACATAGACCTAATCATACTATATATAGGGAAGGAGCTAGGGCAACACTCCCTCTCCTTCCTTTCTCCAAATCGTATAGGCTAACAAGCCCATGGGCCACATATCTTAAGTCTAGTAAACTTGTAACATTACATAAGTGTAAGAAAATAATAACTTAAGCAACCTATTATTACAAATGACCGAGACTTGATAAAATAGTAAAACTTTGGTTCCAACAATCTCCCCCTAAGGGTCGGTCATCATGGTTGCTTGACGTCTTTGTTGTAATCTTTGACTTTCATAGCTTCAGACGTCTTCAGAAATGATTATAATAATGATGGATATACTTTGCTCTTTGTCTTTGTTCTTTGATGATGTTGTAGTGATTGTGTTATGAAGTAATCTGCCATTCGTCACTCCTGCGTCTGTGGTGGTTGTCCGCCATTCCAACATGCTCATACATCTTTGAATTCTGACTTATACATACACGTAGTCCCTTTCTTTCACTTAAGATCTTTGGTCTTTATACTTTGAAGATTCTTCTTTTTGGCGTAGAATCTTACTTTGAACTTTGTGTTGCTTTGATCTTTGAGGGAGCTTTTGATGATTGCAAGATGCATGTATGAGCATGTGGAATCCGTCATCATGGAAGTGAGGTACCTGCGAGTAGACAGTTAGCAATAAATCACCGGTACTTACGGATAAGGAATTAGAGATCATCAACAGCATATTGTGAAGACTCCTTCTAATCCTTATCCAGTCCGTTCCCATATCAGATACTCCCGAAGGAGCTTACGAGACCTACTAGGTAGCTCAATGACTGGGTGAGTCGCTGAGGATCACTCCACGACTGTAGACCGTAATGGAACCACCGCAAACACTAAGCGTAACCCTTGTGGGGTTACCGAAGTGACCTGCTGTCAGGGCTGTTTGATGTTGACCCTGGCAGGATTTCCGTACAATCATTGAGAAGTACTTACGTAATCCTCTCATAAACGTTCTCGGCAGATTGCTAAGATCTGCGAAGGACTCGATAATTTACAACTGATGCCCATTGATGTAGAACACCAGTTGCAGAAATACTAAGTGTTCCTAAGAGATCTTTGATGTATCTCATGGCTCTAGACTCTATAAGTGCACACCTAGGTTTCCTATGCGGAGACTGGGGATGTCCTTCTTCAATATCAACCGTCTCTAAGAGATAGGTCGATAGGTTACGCGGGTTCCCCTGTGAGAATGAAACAAGTCCTTTTAAGAGAACTTGAGTGGTTAAGAAGGTTTAGTGCATTGCGTCACTGGGTCCATGACGACTTTGTCTTCAATACCGGTGTTGTCTTTTGCAACAACCAGTAGCATACGTATTGAACCCGGTGTCTGCCCTAAGGTTGAACATATGGAGGGCTATTTCTTTACACCCTTTACTTTGCTTTTCTTTTTAATTCTTCAACTCCTTCTTTCCCTTTCATTCTTTTCTCCTTTTTTTTCGTATCATACCTAAGGACTTCTAATTCTAACTATGGGAGATGTCCTTGGGTAGATCCCTCCGGCTCTGGCGGATCATAGGACGGGTATTCCTATCTTAATCACCTTATAACTCCGACAGTAGCCAAGAAACCTTTGAATGAAAATCTCTCAAAGTGTTTGTGATAATCAAATATTTTGGTTAACACTTTGAGAGTTTTGTGTACACTTTTGAAGGGCTCCCCCTGCACATGTGCTCATAAGTGTTTAATAAATTTGCACATGCGGGAGGAGCAAGTACTTTTGAATTGATCCACTTTTAGTGAACAAGACCGATTCGAGACACGCTTACATCACTAGTTAGACTAGCTTGAAGTTATTACCCGGCCTGGTCAAGTCCACAGAAATTTTCTCGAGACGGTACATTTCTACTAAGACTAATCCTTTTCGAGACACGCTTACGTGGTTAGTTAAAGAGATACATTGTCAGCTTTTAGGTGACAACTAGCTCTAGTAACTAACTTGATGTTATTACCCGTCGAGGATAAGTCTTTTCGATATTACTAACATTTATTGTCTCGTCAATTCCTGGGTTAATCTGAGTCTAGATCGTACAAGATACAACTTTCAGCTTAAACTTCATATATTTTAATCACCTTTTCATTTTCTCCCCCTCAAAAATAGCATATAAAATGATGTTTTTGACAAAATTTTAGATTAAAATATGCCTTTTGAGTCTTACGGGGAGATTCACAAAGAACTTTTGATGTTGAGCAAAGTATTTTGTTTTGACAAGTGCTCCCCCTCAACAAGTGATTAGGCCTTATTGAGGTGAAATACTTGTCCTTTTGAGCAGAATTATGAAAAATCATAAATGTTTGATTAATTCTACTCAAAAGTAAGAAGCCTTCGCTCCTTATATGAGGATTGAGGCACTGAAGCGTACCTCAGGGTCCTTTCTTTACAAGATCGGGTTGTGCACTGTAATGCGTACACAAACCATAATGGAAAAATGATTCAATCAATGAAACAATTGATAATGAAAAAATATGACCAAATGTACCAAGTTATTCTTCGTCTGGAAGTGGAGCATTGAAGTTAGTGAACTTAGGTTCTGGTCTTTCGAAGTTTCTGACAGGAAACGATGGTCTGGCACCGATGTAGCTTTCCAGTCGTCTGATCTGTTCCCGTCGAAATAACCGTTCTTCAATCTTTAAGACAAAGTTACGAACTTGTCTTCTGGAGCTGGATTTCCATCTAGGTTGTTCCCCCTTAGCTATCTTACGTCGATCATCATTCAACCTTTTGACAAGCCCATCACGAACAAACTTGAGTGTAACATCACAGAATTTATGTACCTCATCGAACCTCATGAAGCTTTGTAGCTTTTTGCTGTTGATGTAGGTGAAACCAAACGGTTCTTGGATGAGAGTAAACTGTGGTGTTTCATAGAGACCATCAAAGTAGAACTGTGTCTTTGTCAAATTGATCTTCTGTTGGTAACTTTCCACTCCAAGCTGAAGATCTTCCACTCTTTCTTGAACAATCAGTCGTCGGATGTAAAGAAGTAGCGATGCCATGAAGTTGTACTGAACGTCTCTATCGAATCCGCGCATTCTACTTTGAACCTTTTCAAGATACATATCTTCAATGTCATTGAGATTAAGGTTGGGAAAGTCGGCTTCGGAGAACTTGTACTTCTTTCCATCTTGTCTTTTAACAACAATTTCACGCATGAAAATGTAGTTAAACCGTTTTGACTGCTGAATCTCCAAGATAGCGATGATCTTAGATTTCTGCTTCACATTTTCCAATGATGTTTCTCCTAATCTGCTGGTATAACCGAGTCGACGACGATCTGGCCAATGTTGAATTCCATGTAGAGCATCTCTGTCGTAAGCTACGATGGAGTTGCTGAAAATACGAGTGGTTTCTTCAATGGCTGGAATTTCGTATCTAGCGGCTGGTACTGAGATTGTGAGTGAGGAAGCATATTTCTTCTTGGATATCTCCTGAGTGAGCTGGATGTTGCGAAGATCTTTGTTGAAGAAGAAGCTGTAAGGTATCTTCGGTTTGTCTGGAAATCCTTTCAACGGTAATGGTTTGGTCCAGTCGGTGAAGTAAGGTTTTTCATGATTCTTGGAACTTAGATCAATATTCACTTCAGGATTTAACCAGTCAAAGTCGGCAGACATTGCACTAGCTATATTCTGCATGTGATATTCGTATTCGACTTTGTTTCCAGATCTTTTCTTGAGGAATTCTTGTGCATCCCTATTAATTCTCCTAAGTTCCGCCTTTGTGAGTTTGTTGATGTGAAGATCCTTCATAATGACCTGGGTGAACTGAAGAGTGTTACCAGGAAGAGGTTCTTCTTCTTCCAGAGGAGGTTGAGCTTGGACCATTTCTGTCAGCCAATCATTCTGAGGATTGTCATCATTGTCGAGCCATGAATGACGTGTTTTCTTCTTGGATTTCTTAGACTTGGATGTAACATCTTTGTCTTTGGCTTTGGACGGTGATGATGGACCAGCATGAGAATCATGAGTAGGTGGAGCACGGTAATCGGTGTCATGTTGATCTTGGAAGTCATCAGTTTGTTCCATGAACATTTCTTCATCTTCGGTTTGACCTTCACCAGTAGCTGAGGGTTGTTGTTGAGTTCCATGAGGAGTGGAGTCCTTTTGTGGTTGTAGAGAGGATGAGGGACCTGTTCCAGACTTAGGTTTCTTGCCTTTGGAGTTTGGGTCAGGATCGTCATCTTTTCTTGTCCGTTTTCTGGTTCCAGCAGCATCTTTGCATGACTCTTTTGACATATAAGCTACCATAGCATCATACAGGCCTTTTTCTTCAGCTGTCTGTGTGGTTTTGGTGGCAAGGTTGTCGAAGAGTTTGACAAGCATGTCATTGAAGGACAATTCTTGGACGGTTGGAGCCACAGTAGAAGATTTTGCGGTGTGAAGCGTGAATGGTGTAGTAGACAACATTTTCCTTGTTACACTTCTAATTCTGTGATCCAAGTTGTCATTGATTGGTTTGAGAAGGTTTGCAACTTCAGGAGTGATCATCTCAACCAGATTTTCGGTGAGAAAATCATGTGTTGCAGTTCTGATAAAACCTTCGTAATCAGATTTCAAGAACTTGTCAATCAGCTGCGTAGAATCCTGGAATTCCTCAACTTGTTTAGTAAGTTTGGTAACCATGTCGGTGAGCTTGTTCACTTGCTCCTGAAGATCAACTTGTTGTTTTGGTTCATTGATCGAATGCTGTTTAGATGCGGTTTCAGAAGGTGTGGGAGATGAGTGCTCGGGTGATGATTCGGACGAAGACTCGTTGTGAGAGTCCGAAGAAGAAGCAGGAGGAGTTGGATCCTTTGGCGGAGAGTCTTGAGGAGGTGGAGGTTGTGCTGAGGAAGTCTGCTGAGAAGATGACTTAAGAAACATGTTGGTGTCGAACGCGTTCTTCTCTTCATTTTCCTTTCGACGACGTTCCTCTGCTTCTCGTGCAAGAAACTCTGGAGTAATAAGATATTCATGTTCCTGATCCGTAGCTAAGTTCTCTTGACCGCCAACATTCTCCTCTAAAGTAGCAGTCTCAGTCATGTGGACATCTTCAGTCTTGTCTGTATCCTTAACGTTGTCATCAGGTTGTGGAGCTGATTCTGACGTTGTTGGAGGAACCATACTGCTTGTAGCCCCTACATGTTCTGACTGATCGATAGGTGGTGGTGTTGGAGGGTGTGATAGAAGTCGGCTTTCAAGACTTGCTTTCCTCTGTTCTTTCCTAAGCTGCTTTTCTTCAGCTCTAGTGTCGACAACTATACTCTTCAGTTTGCGTTTATCGACTAATGGTTCAACGATTGGTTCATCTTCATCATCATTCGGCTCATTGATAGTGACTCCTTTTCTTCTCCTTGTCTCTTCTTCATAAGTTTCCAGACTTTGTTGTACGGCAATCTCTGTTGCAGGAAATCCTTCATCAGGTGCTCTGTATCTCAGTTCATAGTCTGGTTCTTCTTCGTCAGATTCTGTATCGAACTCAGACTCGGTGTCAGAAGGTGGAGGAGTAGGTTCATCCCGAATAAAGTACTCAGGAGTTGCCTTCTTCTTTGGTTTGGTAGCAGGTTTAGGTTTGGATGTAGGTTTAGGTGTGGTAGTAGTCTTGGGTTTTGCCATTGTAGCAGACTTAGATCTTGTATGAGGTGATCCAGTGGTGCTCGTGGTACTCCCAGACTTTACACCTCCTTTGCTACGAGTCTTTATTGTGGCTTCTTCCTGTTCCCCTTTGTAAGCCAGATCATACAACTTGAAGTTCGCCCTTTTCTTGATATTGTCATTCAGAAGGTATTCGGGAATCCTCATTCCTTTGATCTTGGTTGAGGAGGTGGTCGATTTGATGAATGAGGTGGTGAAGTCGTCCTCGAAGAGGTGCTTCGGCTCATTAGGATCAGCCATCCTTTTGATGAATTCTGGAGAACTTTTGCAGAGATGTTCAATGATAAGCTTGGTGAATCTTGTGAATGGTATCATAGTCTTCACACGGTCGGTCTGAATACTGTAGATGATATCATTCATGATAGGAACTGCAAAGTCAATCGGTGTCAGAGTCACCATTCCCCAGAATGTTTGCAGGTGTTCGAGCCTTGGATGTTCATGACCACTTTTCCTTCCAGATATAGATCTAACAACCAACAGACAGAATGTTCTCCAAGGCTGAGGGATATACTTGACATTAAATTTGGAAAGCTTGATTAGAGGTTCATCATCATCAACCTCATATCCTAATTCAATGAAGAAGTCAAGAAGTTCCAGATCAGGTAGTATCGGAGCAAATTCGTTGTCAGTTTGTGGCATGAGAAGGGCTGTACGAAGAATGTCATGATCTACAGAGTAATCTTGGCCATCTAAGGTAACAGTGAAAGACTCATTATCCAAGTTGGCCTGAGCAG
The DNA here is from genome assembly GCA_030686995.1 of Artemisia argyi. Lineage (NCBI taxonomy): Eukaryota > Viridiplantae > Streptophyta > Magnoliopsida > Asterales > Asteraceae > Artemisia > Artemisia argyi. The sequence continues at coordinate 80,073,996 of CM060693.1, read as the reverse complement.
TAAGCCAGAAATGATGAAGGTAGAACAGTGGAACTGAAGTAGAACAGGTGAGAAGTGGTTTGCATGGATGTGCCAGTAGGATATCTTTCACAATCTTGCATGATTTCTCTGTGATATTCAACTTGTTGAAATCGACTCTGGGATTGTTGTTGCCAATTGTGACATTGTAGTTCTCGGGAGTGATGTCATCCAAGGTGAGTAATGGAAGAGTTTGTACAGCAACGTTCTCATTGTGTTCAGCCATGTTTATCTGAAAAGTATCACCATAAACCAAACATCCAAATTTGTTATGTGTTAGCACAGTTTAGAGTTTGGATACAGATATCTACTTGAAACAATTAAGCACAAATGCGTCATTTAGTAATGAGTCAAATAATGCATATGGCAAATAAGCACAACATGACATGCACAGTTCACAACTACATCACATTACACAACAATAATGAATCACACCAATGAAACTTTATTGAGAAAGTGACTTTCTCGAAAAAATTCCACATAACTGCCATTTATCGAGATTTCTTACTTTTCGAAAAAAATTGATGTTATCAAAAAAAATGCTTTTAACAACTTATCGAGAAACTGGTGAACCATTATCGAGAAAGTGTCATCTTCGAGAAAAATTGACTTTTATCGAGAAAAGTTGTCGAGATCTTTCCTATATAAGTTTTTGCGATAAAACATTAAGTTATCGAGAAACCACATAAAATAAATTTCGATAAACCAATATTTCGAGAAACTAAAGATTTCGAAAAATGGAGTTCCCAGAAAGATTTCGATAAATCATAATTTATCGAGAAAGTGATTTCTCGAAAAATTTCCTCAGAATATCGAGAAATTTTATTTTATCGAGAAACCATAGTTTGCGATAAAACTTTCGAGAATCTGATGATTTCGAAAGATTTTAGCTCAAAGAAGGATTTCGACAAAACAAATTTCGAAACAAACTGAGTAGACCAATTTTATCGAGAACTTGAGTTTCTCGATAATTTTTGAAAGATTTCGATAAAACACAGATTTCTCGAAAACATTCTTATACAAGAATATAATCGAATGATCATGAGATTACACCTACGTATTCTTCACAAATCACGTTTCCACTGATATTGGCCTGTCACCAAGGTAGATTAAACATTCTTTAGGCAAACAAAAAGATTTCGTTTAATCATGAACATTTTGTATTTCGATAACTTCATGAGGGTGAGACTTGTGTGTGTTACTGAATTCTAGTATATCACAACAACAATTATGATGCACAACAAGACACATTGCACAATAGACAACACTTGAGACATGTTTATTTCGATAATTTTCATGATCGAAACAAACAAGTTTTTCAAGATACATGTAGAAACAGTGAGAAACATCCTAGCTAGATAGAAAATGCACATTAGAGACCAAAGAAGCAAATCCCACCACAAAACACAACCCAATAATCACAGAAGTTCATAAACCCATTTCGACCCAATTTAAAGAATTCGAAAAACAAGGAAACATGATGGAATGTGATAATGTTTGATGAGCATGTGTTAGAAACAATCATAGCACCTAAACCCTATCAAGAATTACACACCACAGCATGTTAATAGTATTTTCCGAAAAACCTAACCCTAGTTCTCGACATCAAGAAATCACAAGATCGAACCGTTGAAAAACCAATTAACCAAGAACCTATGTTTGTAATGCCCTAGTGATTACATAGGAACTTACAATTTAGTGATCAAGGTTGTGGTTAGCTCGAATGATTTTGAGCCGTGCGTTAGAGAGGGTTTTAAAGGGTTTAAGATTTTAGATTTTGGAGGGTTTTGTTTGTACGGTGTATTTGTTATTTTTATTTTGAAACTTTGAATTTTATACACTTTTGGTCCTTGGACTTTTATAACAAACAAACTAGTGTTCTCAAGTTTTAGAGTCTTTAAGAATTTGACAACAAGGGTCCCTTAACTATGAAGTACTTAAACTAGAACCCTAAAGTAACTAGCAAGTCTAATGACATTGAGATGTGAATTCGTTAAGTTAACTTATGAAGACGTAAAACCAATGAGACAAAATGATGTAAAGGAAATCGTCCACACACTCTGAAGAACCGTACCATACGAGAAAACATGCAAGTATACCAATTAAAATTGGTAAAAGATTTGAGCGTGACTCCCCCTCAACACTTGTAAAGTAAATACAAGGTGTTGAATGGAAGCGATATACTTGCATTTTTTTTTTTTTTTTTTTTTTGGTTTAAAGTTAAGAAAGAAAAAACTTTATACAAAGATAGTTATGATGTTTGACGATCAATTGTATTTTAAAAACTTTTCCAGATCCTCTGGAGTCAAACATCGCATACCAATTTGGTGAACTAGACTAGCAAACCTTGATGGTGCTAAAGATTTGGTAAGTAAGTCCGCCAGTTGGTACTCAGTTCCAACAAAATAAAGTTCAACTGTACCCCTTTCCACATGCTCTTTGATGAAATGATAACGGAGATCGATGTGTTTGGATTTGCAATGATGCACAGTGTTGCAGGAGATAGCAATTGCACTCTTTGAATCACAGTACATGGGAATCTTGTTGAATAGGTAGCCATAATCTTTAAGTTGTGATCTCATCCAAATGACTTGAGCGCAACAAGCAGACATGGCTACGTATTCAGATTCCGTAGACGACAGTGAAGTGCAGTCCTGCTTCTTAGATTGCCATGACACAAGTTTGTCTCCGAGAAACTGTAATCCACCAGATGTACTTTTGTGTGTGTCTAAACATCCTGCATGATCAGCATCTGAAAAAGCAATTAGTTTAAAACCAGAATCCTTCGGATACCAGATTCCCAAGTTAATGGTTCCCTTAATGTATCGAAGGATTCTTTTGACCTCACTGAGGTGTTTTTCAGTTGGTCTGGACTGATAGCGAGAGCACATGTAGACAGCAAATACTATATCAGGTCTACTAGATGTGAGATACATGAGGGACCCAATCATACTTCGGTATTTGGTAGGGTCAACGGGAGTCCCATGTAAATCAGCATCTAGTTTTGTGGTATAGCCCATTGGTGTATTAAAAGTATCACAAGACATCATTCCATGTTTCTTAAGAATTTCGAGAGCATATTTGGACTGATTTATAAAAATACCCCGGGGTGATTGATGAACTTGTAATCCTAGAAAGAACGTAAGTTCACCCATCATGGACATTTCAAAATTATCTTTCATTAATTTTGCAAAATCATTAGAGTAACTTCGTTTTGTTGAGGCAAAAATGATGTCATCGACATATATTTGAACAACAAGTAAGTCCTCCCCGTAGGTTTTTGTAAACAGTGTTGGATCCACTGATCCTTTAAAAAATTTATTGGCCAGTAAGAAAGTGGACAGTTTGTCATACCACGCCCGTGGGGCTTGCTTGAGTCCGTAGAGAGCCTTTTTGAGTCGGTAGACGTGATTAGGACGCTCAGGATCAACGAAGCCTTCAGGTTGGCTGACATAAACTTCTTCACGGAGTTCTCCATTCAGAAATGCAGTTTTCACATCCATTTGGTAAACCACCATATTCCTATGAGCAGCATAAGCCAAAAAGATCCGAACAGCTTCATGTCGTGCCACTGGAGCAAAGGATTCAGCAAAGTCTAGACCTTCAAGTTGAGAGTATCCTTTCGCTACCAGACGTGATTTGTTGCGGATGACTGTCCCTTCTGCATCAAGCTTATTCTTCCAGATCCATTTTAACCCGATGACAAAGACTCCGTCAGGTCTTTCAACTAATTCCCAGACTTCTAATCTTATGAATTGCTGAAATTCCTCTTGCATAGATTCAATCCAGTTGTCATAAGTCATTGCATCTTTAATGTTCTTGGGTTCTTCATGACACACTGTGAGTGCGTAGATGCAAGTTTCTCCATCGGTGTGAAGTCGTTGTCTTGTCATAACAGGTGCATCTGGATGGCCAATAATATGAACTAGTGGATGGTCACGAGTCCATTTATGTGTTGAAGGGTGTAGTTGATACGTATCTCGCATGTTGGCAGGATCCAAGTTGCGTGTTGACGACTCAGCTATATCAGGAACTGTAGTAGCTGGTGCAAACGGATTAATGAACACATCAGGATCATGCGCTGCGGATTGTGGAACTGATTGTGGTGTTGGATCTTCAGCTGGATGGCAGGGAGTAGAACCAGTTTGTTCTGGTGTAGATGGTGATTCAATTGAAGGACCGTCTCTCTCAACACTTGTTGAAGTTTGTTGAGGTGATTCTGGTACTGGAATGTGATCAGGTTGAGCAGCGGAATTTGGTGAGACCTCAGTAGGATGGTATTCAATCGTGTCATCAAATAGTGGAGCAAACAAGGTTTCTAATTCTTTGCCGTTGAGTGGCAATGGTTCAGCTGAAGATGCCGGAGAGTTAACACGGTTAAATTCGGGTCCTAAGCTATGTTGCTCAGAAGCCATCTGGGTGAGTTCATCGAAATTAGCGTGAATGGTTTCTTGAATTTCTCTTGTACGACGATTCCATATCCGAAAACCTTTGGAATTTTCACAATATCCAACAAACACTCCGATGTCAGCCTTAGCTTTGAGTTTACCTAAATCATCACGATCATTTTTCGGATAGCAAAGTGCTCCAAATACATGAAAGTAATCGATGTTCGGTTTCCTTTTGTGAACAATTTGATATGGTGTTTTGCGATGGCGTTTTGTGATCATGCAACGGTTTTGAGTATAACATGCGGTTGAAACAGCTTCTGCCCATAAGTAATCTGGTAATTGAGCATTAATCAACATAGTTCTAGCAGCTTCCACTAACGTCCTGTTGCGTCTTTCAACCACACCATTCTGTTCTGGGCTTCTAGGTATAGACATTTGATGTTCAATTCCCACTTTCTCATAGTAAGACCGAAGTGTCTGATTCTTGAATTCAGTTCCATTGTTAGTTCTGACGATTCGTACCGTGTTGCGTAACTGAACTTGAATTTTAGTGAGAAAGGTGATGATCATAAAAGGAGCCTGATCTTTATTTCGTAGGAAATAAACCCAAGTCCATCTGGAGAAGTCATCCACAATTACGAGTATGTAGCGTTTACCGTTAATACTTTGAACACGCATCGGTCCACACAAATCCATATGAAGCAGTTGTAAAACATGATTCGTACTTTGCTCAGGTTTTGAAGGAAAATGAGCTCGAGTACTTTTTCCTTGTTCACAGGCTGGACATAAGTGATCTTTGGTAAAACGGAATCTTGGAAATCCATCGACAAGTTTATAACGAGCAAGGTCAGTCATGGTTCTGAAATTCAAGTGCGAAAGACGTTTGTGCCATAACCAAGATTTAGTTGACTCTGCTTTGGAGAGAAGACATATCGGAGATGTGGCAATCATATCTGACATTGAGATTGTATAAAGATTGGAGCCGCGTGAGCCAGACATTAGATCGTTTCCTTGTAAGTCACGAACAAAGCAAGTTTTCTCACGAAATGCAACTTCTAGATCCCCATCACAGAATTGACCAACAGAGAAAAGGTTGTGTCCAAGGCCTTCCACATAATAAACACGACTGATTTCAATGTTCCCGCTGATAAAGTCACCATATCCCATGATAAGTGCGTAATGATCATTCCCGAATCTGACAGTGCCAATGAACTTTGAGACAAAGTTTTTTAACAGTTTAAGATTGCCTGTCATATGTCGGGTGCATCCGCTATCAACAATCCAGAGAACGATCTGTACCACCTGCATCACCAGAAGAAGACACGGGTGGAACAGAAGTAAGGGTGGAACCCAAAGACAATGCGGGTTCCTGTTGGTTAGTAACACATGTAGTTAACAATTTAGGAATCCATGTAAAATATGGTTTGTATTGTAACCAACGTTGCCAGTTCCAACTAGTTTTTGCTTTCTTAGTGTTAAATGCACTAGTAGTTGGCTCAGTCCTAGATTTGTTCTCGGCACCTATGGGGGTAACTGGGACATCATTAGAAACCGTAGAAGACGGCTTTCCTAAGTTAGACTTAGAGGCATTAGTGGGCCTAAAAGGAATGCGTGTCCTACGTTTCTTATGACGATTGAGAAGAGAATTAGCTAAACATTTTGTATGATCACCAGATGATACGCTTTTACGACAAAACACACAAGATGCATTAATATTCAAAACATTCAAAGGTTTATCATTCGTTACATTTAGATTTTGATTACAATTTGCCAGATTAGAATCTAAATCTGATGCAACATGAGTTTTATTCAAATTCCTAAGTTGGTCTTCTACTTCTTGAGCTTCTAGGTGTCCTCTCTTACGTTGCAAGATCCTATTCTTCTTTTTACTTTTTCGCTTGGGTCTGCTAACGCTAGAAGTGGAGACTAGTCCTGTAGAAGTGGAGTTATCAACATTAGTGTTTTGAACAACCTTTCCTTTATCAGTTTTGTTTATTTGATACATTCCTGGTGCTATCACTGTGGTGTCAACCATTTTTCCTTTTTGAAGTAGCTTAACTTTCTCTTTCAAATCAATGATGATGTGATTTTTGTCCTGAATTTCAGACTCAAGTAAACCATTGCAATATTTGATGTCGTCGCGGTTTTGTTGCCATTCGGCGTTTTCAATTTTTAAATCCGCAATTTCTTTCTCGTATTGGAAACATCGACCTTTTAAAGACTCGTTGTTTTTGCAAATCTGACAAGAGTTTGAAACAATTTGACTTTGAAACTTCAATTCCCTTTCAAGACTTTTAGCTTGACACCATTCAAGCCTTTGATTGAGTTGACAAATTTCTTTTGAAAATTGTTTTGTCACATCATCATTTTTAATTCTCAACTTTTCATTTTCCAGTTTAAGTGTCTCAATTTCCTCATTCAACAAATTATTATCAACACAATGATCATGCTTAAGCATAGAAGTACCAGATTTATAGAGATCATTCATGATAACAGACAAAATATCAGCACAGAGAACTTGTTCCAAGAGTCGATCAGCATCATTTTTGAAAACTTTAGTTTGTAGCTTTTGGACCAAAATCTCATTTTCAGCAGTATCAAAAACGTTTATCATATTTTTGACCTCCTTTTGAAGTTCCTGATCCCAACGTGTAGCACATAGACGAAGGTGTTGAACAATTGGTTTCATTTGTTTTTGAAAAATATCTCTCTTTTCTCGCTCGTAAGCGGATTGAAAAGTTTCAATTTTTATTTCTGAATTGCGTTCAATTGTTTCCTCCAAAATATTGATGTCTTCCATAAAGGTTTTGAAATAATTTAAGACACGACGTTTTGGTAAAGGTGTAAGTACACCGGATGATGGTAAAGGACCATTTATTTGTGCTACATGTGGGACAGGAGCCACATTGTGAGATGAAACATATGACTCTTTGATAAACCATGATTTCTCAGGTAATTCCTTTTGAGTAACAAAAGATTTTGAAATTGGAGGAGCTTTTGAATAGTCATATGGTGTCCAATATTGAACTTGACTCATTTTTGATCGACTCTCGTCTTCAAGTTCTTCTTCTTCCTCAGTATCAAAAACAACAGCACGCACAATCGTATTATCAAGAAAATAATCCATACTGTAAATTTTTGGAATTTCTTTGAATGTCGTGTGTAGAAACATTGAATTGTAATCACCAAGTGCATATCCGCAATTGGGTCTCGGTTTTAAAGTAAATTTCTGAATTGTTGTGACAGAGTTCCCGTGTTTGTAAACAATGTGACAAAATTCTTTGAGTTGTTTTTCAAGATCAACAATATCACCGAGTAAGTTGTCTATGTACTTCCTTTTCCGTATTTTATGTTCATGAAAATCTTTTTGACAACTTGACAATTTTGTTTCTGTTTTTGAAAGTTCAGTTTGAAGACATTCAACTTGTTTTTGCAATTCACCTTTCTCACTTTCAAGTTTCGAAATCAACTTTCCGTGTGACTCAATTAAATCTTGTATTTTGTGTTGAAGATCTTGTTCTTTGTTGTAAGAATCTTGAAAAGCTTTTTCAAAACTTTTAGTGTGTTTAATCTTTTCTTCTTGATTTGAAAGCTGAATTTTATAACACTCAATGTCTCTTGCAAATGACGCATTTTGTTCTTTTAAAACTTTGTTTTTCTCATTGCATTTGATTATTTGCAATTGTTGAGCATCCAGTTGTTTAGATAACAATATGAGGTCAGGGTCTGGATCAAATGATGGTTCATGTTGTTCTAAATTATCATGTTTATCATTCTCAATTGGATCATCAAATGAAACAACTGTGTCATCATCAAATATGACAACTGTGCTTATTTGTTCATCTTTTTGAGAGGATGAAGATGATATAGATGGAACAACTTGCGCCATATCTGATTCATAAGCAGAAGGTGAGACTATTTCATTAATAAAGCATGCATTGAGGTCATGTACCTGAGACAAGTCGTCAGTGTCATACACTGGACCTGAATCATTGAGCTTAAGTTCCTGCATGTTGGCCATAAGCATCACAGCAGCATTGGCTTCCAGATCTTCCATGTCATCATCGTTGTTCACATTTGCCATGAAGTTGTTGTCCTGTTCAGGGAAATGTCCATCTTTTTCATCTTGAAGAGCCATGAGTAATGCCTGCTTGTGAAACTTGCTACCCCGAGTTCTGGGTTTGGGACATGCTGTAGCTATATGACCTTGTTCATTGCAATTGTAGCACCAAACTGCATTCCCTGAGCTGGAGTTCCTTGTAGCAACTGAGTCAGACCTTTGTTGAGGAGATGCTGAGTTGTTTCTGAACCCGGTATTGTTACTAAACCTCTGACCATTCCCATAGTTTCCTGAAGAGCTTCCTGAACCAGATCGACCATAGCTACGATTCTGAATTTCCACTCTTCCATCATTAACAACAGCTTGATTTCTTGTGTTTGAAGATGAACGTTGACGGTTGTTAGTTTTGTTGGAGAATTTGCTGAATGCACGAGCAATAAGAGCAAGTCCCTGATTCAACGTATTAAAGTCATCATCGTCATCATCATTGGAGTTGGAGTAGTACACAGCATCATTGTTGTTTGACGGAACAAGTTGAGTAGAAGAATCTTGTAGAGATGAATCATAAGGGATCATTTGGTTCGAGGTGGAAGATTGTGGATAACTGAAGTAGTTCTGCTCTTGAACATATGCATGATTTGACATTGGTGGTGGAGCATAGGGAGATTGAGCTACGAGAGCCAAAGAATTTGGTGTTGAAGTTGGTGTGTATCCTCCTCGTAGAGCTCGATCTTTTTCCACTTCAGGTTCATGGTGTTTCAGAAAATCATACAACAACCCATATGGAGCATCATGAAGATTCTTCGTTTGACGAACAAATGTCACATATTTGTGCCAATCAGGGCCAAGACTACCCACAAATTTGGAGTTCACAGCGATCCTTGGTACAGTGATTTTGTGACGTTCCAGATCATTAACCACATTTGTGAAACGATGATAGTAGGATTCAAGTGACTCTCCAGGTTCAATTGTGATGTCAGTGTATTCCATGTAAAGCTTGGATTCCATGTCATCTTTGTTCAATTGAGTGCCTTCCATGAGGAGATGAACGTGTTCCCACATAGCTTTGGCTGTTTTCTGAGCATCGACACTGCGATAGATCGGATTGGGTATACCTTGAAGTATATAAGCCATTGCATACTGATCAGCTTCACGATGTAGTTTCTGTTCTTCAGTGAGTGCAGTTTCTGGAAGGGGTCTATCACCAGGAGGACGTGGAGGATCAGCATTTGGATCACCAGCTTCAAATCTTGTTGGCCACTCAAATGGTCCTTCAAGTATCACTTGCTTTAAGAACTGCCCATGAGGTTTCTTTAATTCAAGAAATCTTAAGAATCGACTTGACCATTGAACATAGTTCCTAGGTGTTAGCATTGGAGGTGTTTCAAGTGATCCTGCCTCATGTCGGGATTGTTGAGTTGTAATAACTTCACACATTCTGTCAAACCAGTGAGGTTGTTTGGAGGAAAACTGAGTGTTTTGTAGTGGCACTTGATATGGTTGTTGTTGAGGAATGAGTTGTTGTTGCATCATTAGGTAATGTTGTTGTGGATTGTATTTTGGAGGTTGTTGATTCATTATGTGCGGAAGGTATTGTTGTTGCTGATACTGCTGATGTTAATGAGACTGCTGATGTTGAGGTTGCTGAATATGAGGGAAGTAATGATTCGGTGGTTGAGACATCTTAAAACACTTGTGTAGAAATGGATCTTGTAGAAAGTGTAGAATTAACCAATTATCGAGAAACTTAGCAACAAATCTCGAAACTTGGCAGATTTTCGAGAAATACAGTTTTCGAAAACTTTGTGGATCTTATCGAGAAAAAGATTTCGAAACTGTTCAATGTTATCGAGAAATAAGATTTCGATAATACAGAAGGTTTATCGAGAAATAAGATTTCGATAACTTAAAATTTCTCGATAACTTTTCGAAAAAATGTTGAATTTCTCGAAACTTAGTTTATCGAAAAAAATGTAGGATTTCTCGATAAATTTCCTCGAAACTTAGTTTTCGAAATTATACAATTTCGAAAAACTTTCCCAAAAGTCGAAGTACTTAACTTTCTTATACAAGAAAGAAAATACCGAGTCCACACAAACGAAGTCGAGGTAGTGCACTATGAGAAGATCTCGAAATAGGCAAGTAGGAAGTTCTCGATAAGTAGTAGGTTTTGTTTTTCAAAGAAAGCAATCCTTAAATTCGTTTTTCTTTCAAGATACTTGTACTTTTGTGTATAAAATTAGTAAATCTTAAAGAAAGTAGAAAACTTTAAGAAAAATTTAAAACTTGAAAAGATTTCGATAAAAGTACAACTATCTAAAATCGAATAATTTAGTAGAAAGTTTGGAACTTTTTGGTTTGTTTTGATTCTAAACACAAGTTTGTAAGCAAAGATGTGAGAAAAACCAAGAAACAAACAAAAAAATTTAAACTTTTACAAACAATTCGAAAAAAAACGATTTGTAAAGAAAGAAATCAATGAAAAAAAAAACAATAACTACACCTTCCTCTAGCGAATGATACCACTTGTTAGGTCACCATTTTGTAAACACAAGTATAATGATAAGAGAAATGAGATGAGAATGAGAGTGGGATGATTATAAGAAATTTGAGAAAATGAAATGCAAGAGTTTCCTTAATGTTTTCAAATAACCAACCAAGTATTACATAGACCTAAGCATACTATATATAGGGAAGGAGCTAGGGCAACACTCCCTCTCCTTCCTTTCTCCAAATCGTATGGGCTAACAAGCCCATGGGCCACATATCTTAAGTCTAGTAAACTTGTAACATTACATAAGTGTAAGAAAATAATAACTTAAGCAACCTATTATTACAAATGACCGAGACTTGATAAAATAGTAAAACTTTGGTTCCAACACACTAGATCACCACGATACGAAAGAAAACTGTTCCAAAGAAATAGAAGTGATAACTACGGGAAAAGAAAGTGCTTTAGATGTGGAACTCCAAATCATCTCATTGGTGAATGTCTAAAGCCGCCAGGTTATGAAAATCAAGGCGCCTTTGTTAGCGGAACATGGAGTGATAGTGACAAAGAAGAAATGGAAAAACCAAGAGACGAATAAGTGTTTTGTGGCAAAAGCAACAGACGAAATATGTTTAAGAATTGACTTGGAGCCTGACGAATGGATCAAGGATAGCGGATGTTCGAGGCACATGACGGGGAACCGCAAGCTATTTTCTACATACAAGGCATACAATGGAGGTAACATTATTTTTGGTAGTGACTTACGTGGAAAAATCATTGGCAAAGGTACGATTTCTCAAGACTCACTTACTATTGAAAATGTTGAGCATGTAGATAATTTAACATATAACTTGCTTAGTATGGGGAAAATATGCGATAATAAATGTAGAGTTACCTTTACCGAATAGGATAGCGAAATAGTTAAGAATGTAAAAATTATAGATAGAGGAATTAGGAAAGGAGGCATATATGTTATGAAACTAGGAAACAAACCTGAGGATAGGATATGCCTAACGACCCTAGACGAAAACTCCACATTGTGGCATAGGAGATTAGGACATGCTAACATGCAAGAAATACAATCTTTGGCCTCTAAAGAACTAGTTAGAAACTTGCCTAATCTAAAATATGACAAGCATTTTTGTGATGCATGTAAAATTGGAAAACAAGTTCATGCTAGTCACAAAGCTAAGAATATAGTATCCACTACTAGGTGCCTAGAATTATTACATAGGGATCTTTTTGGTCCATCCGCTGTGCGGAGCTATGGAGGAAACAAATATACCTTAGTAATAGTAGATGACTATTCACGATACACGTGGACTAGGTTTTTAAGTGACAAGACCCAAGCCTTTGAAAAATTCAAAATATTTAGTAAAATGATTCAAAATAAATTAGGATGCACAATAGTAGCCATTAGGACGGACCATGGTAGGGAATTTGACAACAAAGTACAATTCGGAAAATATTGTGATTTAAATGGAATATCTCACAATTTCTCCGCTCCTCGTACTCCTCAATCAAATGGCGTAGTAGAAAGAAAAAATAGGTCACTACAAGATATGAGTAGAACAATGTTAAATGAACAATCCATCCGACAAAAATTTTGGTGTCACGCTGTAGATACATCAACATATATTATTAATAGGGTATCAATTAGGAGAATTCTAGGAAAAACTCCTTATGAGTTACTAAGAGGTAGAAAACCAAACTAGAGCTACTTTAGGGTATTTGGTAGTAAATGTTATATTCTAAACACTAAGGATTACCTCAATAAGTTTGATCCAAAATCATATGAAGGAATATTTTTAGTGTACTCACAAAATAGTAAAGCATATATAATACTTAACAAACACTCTATGAAAGTAGAAGAATCACTAAATGTAACATTTGATGAAACACCACCTCCTCCTAAAACACTACCTTTAGAAGATGATGACTTAGTAGAAGATGAAGCTATTGAGGTTAATAAAACAAAACTCATAGGAAATGATAATGAAGACATTGACTTAGGAAATAACGAAATTATAAATGTTAAAGAATCTAGATCACATCCATTAGATAATATAATAGGACATCTTAACCAAAGAACCCTTAGGTCACAAGTCGAAGATAAAAATAACTTCTTTTGTTTCCTCTCAGCAATAGAACTTAAGAATATTAATGAGGCCTTAAAAGATGAAAGTTGGGTTATAGCTATGAAAGAAGAATTAAATCAATTTAAGGCAAATGATGTTTGGGAATTAGTCCCAAATCCAATGAATATGATCATCATAGGAACTAAATGGGTATATAGAAATAAGTTAGTTGAAAATGGAATAGTAACTAGGAATAAAGCTAGGTTAGTTGCCCAAGGTTATAACCAACAAGAAGGAATTGATTATGACGAAACTTATGCCCCCGTAGCTAGACTAGTATCTATTAAGATATTACTTGCCTATGCATGCACCCTAGATTTTAAGTTATTCCAAATGGACGTGAAAAGTGCATTCCTTAACGGTTTTATCAATGAGGAAGTTTATGTGGCACAACCTCTAGGATTCATTGACTTCGCAAAACCTGATTATGTTTATAAGTTAAAGAAAGCTTTGTATGGACTCAAACAAGCTCCCAAAGCTTGGTATGATCGATTAAAAGCTTTCCTTATTAAACATGATTATTCCATGGGAATGGTAGATAACACTCTTTTCACTAAAAGGAAAGACCCAAATCTCATCATTGTTCAAATATATGTTGATGACATTATATTTGGATCAACTTGTCAAGACATGTGTGATGAATTTGTCAAAATCATGCATGATGAGTTTGAGATGAGTATGATGGGTGAACTAAACTTCTTCCTAGGATTACAAATAAAACAATTAGAAGATGGAATATTCTTTAACCAATCTAAGTACATTAAGGAAATGCTTAAGAAATTTGGCCTAGAAGACTCAAAACCCATGAAAACTCCCATGTCTACAGAAGTGAAACTCACAAAGGATGATGAAGGTGAGTCCGTAGATAACACCAAGTATAGAGGAATGATAGGTAGTTTACTATACTTGACGGCAAGTAGACCTGATATCATGTTTAGTGTCAGCCTTTGTGCCCGTTTTCAAGAGGATCCCAAAACCTCTCACCTAGAAGCGGTTAAGCGTATCTTCCGATACATTAAAGGCACTATACACTTAGGATTATGGTATCCTAAGGGATCCGGCATAGAAACCATCGTTTATGCGGATTCGGATCATGCGGGAGACTACGTAGATAGAAAAAGCACTAGCGGTATTTGCACGTTTATGGGATGTTGTCTAACATCTTGGTTTTCAAAGAAGCAAACCGCTCTTGCTATTTCTACCACCGAAGCCGAATATGTAAGCGCTGGAAAGGCATGTCAACAAGCACTATAGATGAAACAAGCTCTCATAGACTATAGAATTAGGTTAGAAAATGTTCCCAATATGTGCGATAATAAAGGTGCGATAGATTTAAGTAAAAATCCGGTGCAACACTCTAGGACTAAACACATAGAAATACGCCACCACTTCCTTAGGGATAATGTACAAAAAGGAAACATATCTATAGAAAAAGTTGCATCGGAAGATAACATTGCGGATATATTTACTAAACCCCTTAAGCGTGAATTATTCAATCACTTGCGTTTAGGATTAGGAATGATGGAACAAGTTGACTAAATTCTATTGCATTTAGACAAATGATTTTTTTTATTTTATATTTTTTTTGCATAAAATTTAGTTTTTCTCTACTTCTCCATTTCTGAGTCTAGGAATCTATTTTGCAAAAAATTAAAGATTGGGAAACCTCATTTTCTTTACATATACTCTCTTGTAAAACCCAATCAAAGTTTCTTGAAAACTATTCTCACATCTAGGAATTACATGAACATCATTTTCCTTGCATTGTTGACAAATGCTAAAAACCTTTTTCCGAAATCATGCATAAACTCTCACATAAATTGCCAAGATATATAATCTAATATATACCTTTGACATTCATGAATCGAGCAAAAATCGAATCAATGAGATTTTGGATTGTTTCTTAGGAAACTTATTTTTCTTTGCATTTAGGAGTCGAAACAATCACAACTCCACATTTGTTGCATATAGGCACACACTAGGACAAAATCACTCATAATGTTGTCATCTTGTTTCATAACTAGTTTTTGACTCATTAGTTACCTTTGCCTTTGATCTAAGATAGTTGCCATAGGAAGATTAAGTGCCCTTGCCTTTATTTGTCTCCTCTAACTTATTATTTATTGCTTGTTTGTTTTTTTACTTAAGTGTTTTTGCATGCATGCTATATCATGATTAGATTAGATGCTATATTGCCTAAAGAAATTGAACTTGCTTGAATCCAAATCCAAAAACACAACTTTTCTGCAAATTTTCTCCCAAAAACCCAATTCTGACCATCTGGAAATCACCAGATGGGCGGCCCCCTTAATTATATAAGGCGGCCCCCTTAATCATTAAGGGGACCGCCCCCTAATTAACAGGACCGGCCATCTGATCGTCGGGTTTACAGAATCTTTTCTGCTTTTTAGCCCATTTCAACCTACATTTCCCAATTTTCACCAACATATTTTGTCCTAATCTCCCAAAAAAACTTTATCCATCCAAAAACACACAAATCTTACACTATAAATATCCCCAATCTTCAACACTCTTCATTCATCCCATCATGACTTCTCCAAACAAACCAAAACCAAAAGCTTCAAGGCTAGCAAGGATGACGGAAAAACCCGTTTGGCGAAGAAAAAGCCCTCGAAACAAATCCATCATAACCAATGATGTTGGAAATTACTCTACACCTCCAACCACTTACTTCCCAAACTTTACACCAAATCCACAAAGACATTCATTTGATCCTCTTTACAAACCATACAACATTGGCCAAACATCTTCTTTCATGCCAAACTACACATCTCATCTCCCAACCACTTATAATGATCCATACAAGTTTGATCAACCTTCAAACTACAATTCCAACTACACAAACCCAATTCATCCATATCAATACAATGATTCTCTCCACATTGCCATTGAAAAACAAAAGTTCCGTGATGAAATAACCCAAATCCATGATCTTCGTGATCTCCTTGCTATGCATTATGCACAACGCAACAAAGGGCAACCTCTATCATCACCCTATGCAAATTTCCTACCCCACTTTCTCAACTTGGATCAAGTTACAAACCACACTCACTTTTGCCCTTGTTGCATCTTTCTTCAAAAACAAATTCTCTACTTGAGTGAAGATATTTTTTGGATTGAATATCTTCTCACTCGTCCTCATCCAATACCACCCTTAACTAGATACAACATCGTAAGATCCACCTCTTCCGCTCCATACCCCACTCCATATCCCTCTCCATCTAACAACTAAGCTCTATGCTTATGTTCCCCTTCAAGCAAATAAAACACTCATCCGTGGGTTGCAAGCAAGTCCAAGTGCTCTCTTAGACAATATAGGACTATGTCTTCTCTTTTGTTTTATTGTAATCAATATGCTTCATGCATATTGAATGTTGTAATGCTAATCATTTCTATGATTATATCATATATGCTTGAATGAATCTATTTTTATTTGCATAATTGTTGCTTTGAGTATATATGTCTTGTTCTCTTCACATATTTTTTGTAGCCAAGCTTTCCATTGCTCGTTTCCTTGGTGCTCTCAAATGAGGGGTAGCATTCTACCCGTTTAACTTCTTCTATGAAGCTTACTCGGTTTAACTTTTTTGATTTTACAAAAAGGGGGAGAAGAGAATATTAAACTCTAAAATACTTGTCTAAAAATAAATTTTACACCTATTGAGTTTAAGGTTTTGTAATAATCAAAAAGGGGGAGATTGTTGACATAAATAATGGCTAAAAACATTATTAACATATTATCAATATCTCTATGTTTTAATTATTACAAGACATAAACCCATTGAACTAAAATTTATGACATAAGCAAGTATTAAGTGATTAACATTCTTTTTACATCCAAATCACTTAAGGTATGAATAAACAAAGTGTTTATTGCAATCTATGATCAAAGGGGTATTTAATTAATTATTACAAAGTTTATTTAATTATATAAACATATTATATATTTTTGAAAAACACTTTTGGTAATAAAGAAAAATGTTTTAATCATACTAAATATATGAATTCAAATTTTTAACCAAAATCAGTTAGTTTTTCACCAAATAAACTTCCCCCACTAAAAGACAGATTTTCTGGCCGTTACAGTTGGGCGGCCCCCTTAATTATAAGGGGCGGTCCCCTTAAAATTAAGGGGACCAGCCATGAATTAAGGGGACTGGCCACGCTCCAGAACAGTAATTTTTGTCCCTATAAATACTGGTTCATTTCACAGATTTTTCTCACCTTTTGCACTCCTAAACTTTCTGTTCTAGATTTCCATTTCTATTCTCTTAATCCTTTGATCATACATTCATAAATCTTTGTTTCAAAGTGATCCAAACATCATCCTCTCAAGTGCAAGAGAAGAATACTTCTATCCCTCAAGACAAGAAGTATTACAACTTGTTGTGATCTTCACAAGAAGTATTACAACTTGTTAGAGCATCATCCATTGTATCTATCTCTTTGTGTAATTAGTTATGAATATTTGATAGAAGATAGTTTAGCTAGGTATATAAATAGTGTGATTGGTTAGTAGTTTGTTATGAAGAAGAAGAGTTAGGAAGTAGATTGTAGTGAAGAAGATTGGTGTGAAGAAGATTGGTGTGAAGTAGATAGGTGTGAAGTAGTAAGTGGTGAAGTAGATTGGTGTGAAGAGGTTGTGTAGAAGTTGTGATTAAGTTGTGACGAAGTTGTGGTGTGTACATTGGTGTGTAAGGTTTTCTCCGCCATAAGGGAGCTTGTTGACATAGTGAAGAAATCTCTCGAGTTAGGTGCTCGAGGAGTGGAGTAGGGCAAGGAAGGTGTCCTTGTAGCCGAACCACTATAAATCTCTTGTCTCGCGGTTCGATCTTTCCATCTCTCATTTATTTCTTTACTTACATTATTATTGCTATATCGTACATATTTATTGTTGTTAATATTGTGCAAGACTTGAGATCACATATTATCGAATCTAAATTTTTGAAAACAAAGAAAACACTCTAACAATCTTTTATAAAAAATTAAAAAGACGTAAAACTATTCAACCCCCCTTCTAGTTTTCCACATCCACCTCTTGGCCGTGTCTTGTAATTTGAACGTGACGGCCTTGATGATGCCGTCACGTGTTAAATCTCCAAAATATTCTGGCGCGTCTCGTGTATTTAATTATCCACCTCTTTGTCCATGAGTAACGGCGTCACATACAATTCCTGACGTCGTCAGGTTCCAATTTCAGCATGATTTGGAGACTTTGTCGTTTTCTTCACTTTTTCATTCCAAAAACGTCCATAATGCTTCCTTTTCCATATTTCTTCTTCAAAGTACCTAAAATGACAAAAGGAACGATTTAAGGCAACATTTGATCAAATAATCTTGAATTTGGGCTTAAATGACCCCCTAAAAGCGGTACACTTTTAGCCTTATCAAATACACTTACACTTGAGATTTGCTTGTCCTCAAGTAAATGCGCTTTTATTCTAATCAAAATACAAGCTAGGGGTCATTTAACACTAATATAAAAGTAATTACAACAAAAAATCATTCCACTTCAACCAAAACAAGCACGAAAATTATACACTAGCACCTCACAAATAGTATTTAGATACTCACATCTCTCGGGTGTAATAAAGTATATCACAATATGAAAATGGAAAATATCTCTCACTACCTGTCATAGCACATAGATTACCATAGGCTTGACAAAGGATCAAACCTCCACCACTTGGCGAAAGCACCTAAGATAAACTATCAAAGAGGTTTTTTAAAGGGTTATAACATGAGGTGTAGGGATATGATAAACACGGTTTTTTTTTTTTTTTTTTAATAAGGCAACTTTATTGGTGGCGAGTTAATCATCTTGGTCAATTACAAGTACAATGTGGCGTTGCTAAGCCAAGACTCGACTCGACTTAAGCTAATCAAAAACTAATCAAAAACATAAAATAAACATAAGGGAAACGGGATGGTAGTCCGTATGTTTTTTTTTTTTTTTTTCTTTTTTTACTTTTTTTTTTTTTTTTTTTTTTTTTGCATACACTCTTACCCTACTATCTAAAATAATATATTGTAGGGAATTTGCATTCCCCTTACACTTGAACTTTTACATACTTTACAATTAACTATTCTAATGACTCGAATCAAGAAATCAAAACACTTGGAGTACTTTTTAAGATTAATGCACATATGGGAGTAATAAATGATGTCCTTCCCCAATACTCCATAATAATAGTACTTTACCCATGAGTCCCAATCGTCCCAAAACAATATGTACAAGATATGACTCGACTTAGCAACCATGTAATCAATTAGACAATTAACTAAGAGTTTAAACATGTAACAATAATGCACTAAAGACGAATGCATACAAGGAAGGATAAGGCGATTTGGGTGTACATTTGGGGTGGATTGTTAACAAATTCTTCCTTTAAGTAAAATGCTTAAAGTTAAAAACGAAAAAGATATGCTCGGAGGGGTGTACTAGGGGTATCGTGTACTAAAAATGAGTACAACTCAAAATGTGTGGGAAAAATTAATTGACTTTAATAGTCAAGTAATTATGACTTCATTGGTCAAGTAATTATGATACGGGTTTAACACAAGGGTTATTCTAATGCCTCTTATCATGTAGTAAATCCTACTACACGAATGTAGTCTCACTAGCGGTCTCGGGATGCATCACTAACACAAGTTCTAGAATCTAAGTACTACCGGTACACTCATAAGCATCTTTCCCTAACAAATCTAGGGGCGAACCTCACATATTTAGGGTGGAAAAATTTGAGTGGTACGGTTTTTGTGCTAGTCATACAACTCATATTCATAAGACGCTGATTAAGGCTAAAGCTTCACTCCTAAATGTTGTAAAAAAAATTTAATTTGGCGCTAAAATTGCCCTAACAAATATTTCTCATTTTTATTACACACCTACTAATGAACAAACAAACTCAAGTGCAATTGTATTCTCTAAGGTATCATCATTTACCCTCCCCTTATACTTAGGCTGAACATTGTCCCCAATGTTCAATAAAACGGATGTAAAAGTAATGAAGGTAAAAGAATGAAACAAATACTCCCATGATTCGTTCAGTGTGGATAATGTAGTAACAAGGTTAAATCCTCCTCCAAGAAAATGAATGTTGAAAGCTTCCCTCCAGAAATATAAATCATCTTCTTGTCCTATATACCTGTTAAACCTGATAAAACAATCATAGCAAACTTTGCGTAAAATCGGCGGCAAACTCTATATATACTAAAATCCTAGAAGGCAAATTAAGATATAATGCTTGTGGAATGAATATTTGTAGATTTCCTGGAGTTTATAAAACTAATGATTTAACAAAAACTTTTAAGACTCTGGTAGAAAAAACAAAACTTGCAAAATTTTTCAGATTTTTACACCTAACGTCGTCAGGTTATAACCCTGACGCCGTCAGAGTGTTCTAACATAAATCTTATGTTAAGTTTCCTGAAAATTTCTGGAAAAACTCGCGCCTTAATTCTTGGAATTCCTGCAAAACATCATTATGACTCGATACAAGCATTTGACTCAAACAAATACTAATATGCATGTTCATTTAATATTTTTGTGGTCCATGTCCAATTGCATTCTTAGAAACAAATTTAGATTTCCCTTACACTTATCTTTTGTGAAATACCTTTTTATGAAGTTAAGACGAAGTTAAACAACAATATAAAGCATTTTCACAATTTATTTTGAAACATGAGCCACAAACAATAAAAATAAAGCACGCATACGTAAACAAATAAAATTAAAAAAACAAACAATCAAACAAATAAAGCTTGAGTTGCTGCCAAGATGCGCTTTTCTTTATTTACGAGTCTTGTAGCTAGAATAAAGGTCACGAGCTATTACGTGACCTCGTCATTGGTCACGGTTTCTAGGTCATCCTCGATTTTAGTTTTGTATTCCGGACCTAGTTGCAAGTATTCCTTGTAGAAACCAAATATTCTATTCATAACATAGTCTACTCCTCTACGTCTATTGATGCGTGGGAATTGCACCAGGTTTTACCTCTCGAGGGATCTCGAGAAGCTTACAACCCCCACCAGGCAGTGTACCAGATCGTTGTAGTATAGTATAGTGACAAGTACCGAGGGATTGATCGTTCAACTCAGGAATAGTGTCGTTAGGATTAAAATTAATCTAACTAGGTCTAAAGGTGAAGGATGATTCTTTTTATGTTTTTATATTTTATGAAAAGCAGGTAAAAATCTCGGGTATTGGAAGGAGGGGCAGAATTAGTTGCTAATCAACTAACCCAAAAGCTACTAACTAAACTAATGTGCAAGAAAACTAAACTAATGTTCTACAAGATAAGCGAAGCATGTCTACCCATGATATGTTACTCCTTGCTAGCTATCCAATTTTACCTCTAATTGATGGGTTGTATTCCTTAATACCATTCGTGGGGTGGCGTACGTACTTCCCCAACTCTATAAGCTCCTACTTCACTCCTATGTCGAGCCTGCAAGAAGCTCCTAACATGGGATCATTAGTGATGAGGCGAAAAATGAACCACCTTCCAGAATTGAATTTATTTGATCAAATATTGCCCTAAATCGTTCCTTTTATGATTTTAGGTACTTTGGGAGTGAAATCTGGAAAAGGAAGCAATTCGGACGTTTTTGGAGCATAAAAGTGAAGAAAACGCCAAAGTCTTAATTTTCCTTGCTGGGAACAGTAGGTGACGGCGTCAAGAAGGAATTCCTGACGGCGTCAAGAGCAATTTCCATGACGATCCAGTACAGATTTGACGGCGTCACAAAGAAGGGCGTCAAGAGTAAAAGTCATGACGGCCTGGAAATGCACAACACATGACGGCGTCAAAAGTAGATCAAGGCAGTCCGAGAAGAGTTTTGGCGGTGAGGTGACGGCGTCACAGGTTTTGTCTTGACGCCGTCAGACCCTATTTCCTATATATAGTTTTCTAATTTTCACATTAAAAAGAGAGAAGTTTTGGAGAAACCCTAAGTACAAACTTGGTGCGAATTTTACAGGTTTTTCAAGGGTTCTAAGCCCTTGATACCTTTCATGTGTAATTGAGATAAGTATTCTTTTAATTCAATCAATATGTCTATGTGTTGGTTGTCTATCTCTTGTTCTTGTCTTAATTCCATCATGCTAGGCTAGATCTATCTTGTGTTTGCTTGGATCTAATGAAACCTAGATGTTAATTATGTGTTGATTACTTGTTTATAATTGTATTGGATGAATGAATTTGATGTTAGGCTTAAGAAAACTGGCAGATCTCCAAATGGTAACATGCTTGAACATCTTAGGAAACATGAACCGATGTGCACTAGGTCTTTATTGGTTGTATTTAATGCATGAGCCACTGTTTATAATCCCTATAGTTGTGCGGGGCATGGCATAGGAGGAGATAAGAGCTCATAGAATTGGGGAGTTAAGTGCGCCACCCCATGAATGATATTAAGGAATACAATCCGTCATCCATGCAACTATAACAAGTAATTAACGTGTAAAAGATGTCTAGGGAGTAGTGAAATCTAAGTAAACACATTTTCTCCACTTATTGCTCACAACCTTAGTTAATTTAGTTTATTTTTATTTTTAGTATTTTATTTCGATTGCATCTTTAGTATTGGGTTAGTTGACTAGCAACTAATTCCGCCCAAATCCTTCAAACCTGAGATTTTTACTTGCTTTCTAAAAAACATAAAAATACAAAAATAATCATCCTTCACCTTTAGAACTAGTATTTAGGTTTTCTAATCCTAGCGACACTATTCCTAGCTGAACGATCAATCCCCCGGTACTTGTCACAATACTATACTACAACGATCAGGTACACTGCCTGGTGGGGGTTGTAAGCTTCTCAAGATCCCTTGAGAGGTAAAGCCTGGTGCGATTCCCACGTATCAAGTTTTTGGCGCCGCAGCCTGGGGAATAGTTATTGTCTAGGTTAGAATCTCTTTTTATTAGGTCTACTTGCTAGATTCCGTTCTAGTAAGATTTTATTTTTATTTTTAGGATTTCTTTAGTCTATCTTTTTCTTTGTGTGTTCGTTCGTAATTTCCATTGACTCTTCCGTTCACCATTATGGAGTACGCGAATCCACCATACCACCAACCACAAAGGCCATTCTACCCTATTGGCATTTCGAATTTCAAACAATATCGAGATGAACCCATATATGATGCATGGACTCGTTTTAGAAAGTTACTCCGAAAATTCCCTCATCATAGTTTCGCTTTAGCATCCCTAACCCGAACCTTTTACTATCGTGTTGGCCAATATGACCAAATGCGCATTGAGGATTTTGCCAATGAGGACTTTAGGGAATTAAGTGCTGAAGAAGCATGGGATGCCATAGAAGATTGTGCCCAATATTATTATAGGGTAGACAACCCAACAAACGTTAGTACAAGTCAATTGAATATAAATTTCCAGGATCATGAAACAAGTTTGTTTGGGGATGAATATATTAGTGTTGAGATACCTAAGTGGTTGTCATGTAATGCCATAGTACAAGCTGAACACATAGGTGAACTTGATGTGATGGAGGATTTAGCCGAACATGATCACATTGATAAAAAAGACCTAGGTCCTATGATCGATGATGATGAATCTCAAGAAACATATGATGAATCTTTTGGGCAATATGTATATAGCAGTCAGAATATTGAGGATGATCCATATGATTCGGACATAGAAGTTGAGATGCCTAAAGAAGTACGTGAGATACTTGGGAAAATGTTAGGGTTAGATTATAATAAACCACATGTTGAGGATATAGGTGATCGTGACACAGGGAATGATGAAGTAAATAACATAAGCTCACTAAGTACCCCACAAGTCTTACCATCATTTAAGGCACACATACCACCCATGACTTACTCGGAAGAAGTAGAAGAGACTATAGGAACTCCAATAGAGGTAAAACCTTTGAACCAAACATAACTAGAGGATATAGGTTTGAATACTTATAATGATAACCTTACTCTTAGTTCTATGGAAGTTCCTAGTTTTGATGAACCAGAGCCTCAACCAAAACCGTTACCTAATCTTCCATCCTTGGATGAAAATTTAGGAATTGAAATAGGTTCCGATCCACCCATCAAACCATATAGTCCGGGTAGTCTTAGGATAAAGGTAGTAGACTCTAAGCCTTGTAGAGAGGAATCCAATATAGGAGTAGAAAATGACCTTACATACTTACATCACCCATTCATGATTGATCATAAGAAACATTATGGGTTTAAACCAGGTTTATTAGGTCAAGATGGATTCCCAACTAGGAGTCTCTCGAAGTTGATAGAAGATGATCCCTTTCTAAGAGAAAATCTTAATCCGCCCACTAACCCAATTGAATTAGGTAAGGTTATGATGATAGAAGCACACCCCTTTGAGCATATAATTCATCCACCACACTTTACTCACGTGGCATATTTCCACCCTAAGGGTGTGTATCGCTACTATCACCCGCACTTAATGCTAAGTGTAGGGAAAACCTCACCTTTATCCGTGAAATAAGGGTAGAGTCAGGCTCGTGACTCGAACAAAAACAAGCGCTTATTGGGAGGTAACCCAAGCTTTATTTGTTTGTTTGTTTGTTTGTTTGTTTGTTTGCTTTTATTTGTTTCCGTATGCATGCTTTATTTTTATTGTTGGTAGATCATGTTTCTAAACTAAAATAGTGGAAATACTTTACTTTGTTGTTTTGGCCTAGTCTTAACTCCACCTAAAGGTATTTTTGCAAAAGATAAGTGTAAGGGGAAACCCCAAATATGTTTTTAAGAAACAACTCGATCATGATTCTCCACAATATTAAATGAACATGTGTATTCATATTTGTTAGAGTCAAATGCTTGTATTGAGTCATAATGAAGTTTTGCAGGATTTTCCAAGAAATAGGACCAAGTTTTTCCAGAAATTTTCCGGAAACTTAACATAAGAATTTCTGCAGGTCACTTCTGACGGCGTCACGAGTTAACTCTTGACGGCGTCACGTGTAAAAATCTGGAAATTTTACCGGTTTTGTTTTTCTAACGGAGTCTTATGGTTTTTGTGAATTATTAAGTTTTATAATCTCCAGGAAGTCTGCAAACTTCATTCCACAAGCATTATATCTTATTTTGTTTTCTAGGATTTAGTAACTTATATAGGATGCTGCCGATTTTATGCGAGGTTGTCTTGTCTATTTTCTCAGGATTTACAGGTTATGTATGACAAGAAGATGATTTATATTCTGGAAGGGAAGCTTTGATTGTTCATTTTCTTGGAGGAAGATTTAACCTGGCCACCTTAAAATCCATTCCGATCGAATCAGGGGAGTATTTGATTTCATTTGTTTTACTATTTCACTTTTACATTCTTTACTTGAACATTGGGGACAATGTTCATCTTAAATGTAAGGGGAGGGTAAAATGATGATACCTTACATATGCACTTTCGCTTAAGTTTGCTTTGTTTAATGATAGATGTGTAATAAAACTATGAGAAATACTTGTTAGTGCAATTTTAGCGCCAAATTTAAATTTTTTTACAACATTTAGGAGTGAAACTTTAGCCATAGCAAGCGTCTCATGGATAGGAGATTGTATGACTAGTACATAACCGTATATTTCGAAAAATTTTCCACCCAAATATGTGAGGTTCGCCTTTAGATTTGATAAGAAAAGCATTTACTATTAGTGTTTATGAGTGTACCGGTAGCATTTAGATTCTAGAACTTGCGTTAGTGATGCATCCCGAGACCGCTAGTGAGACTACATTCGTGTAGTAGGATTTACTACATGATAAGAGGCATTAGGATCACCCTTGTGTTAAACCCGTATCATGATTACTTGACCATTTACGTCATATTACTTGGCTAGTTAAGTCAACTGATTTTTCCCACACCCTTAGCGTTGTACTCATTTTTAGTACACGAAACCCCTAGTACACCCCTCCAAGCCTATCTTTTCGTTTATAACTTTAAGCATTTTACTTAAAGGAAGAATTTGTTACACCCCACTTAAATGTACACCCAAATCGCCTTAGCCTTCCGTGTATGCGCTCATTTTTAGTGCATTATTGTTATTTGTTAAACCCTAAGTTAACTATCTAATTGATTACATGGTTGCTAAGTCGAGTCATATCCTTGTACATATTGTTTTGGGACGATTGGGACTCATGGGTAAGTACTTATTTATGGAGTAATGGGGAAGAACATCATTTATTACCCTCATATGTACGTTAATCTTAAAAGTACTCCAAGTGTTTTGATTTTCTTAATTCGAGTCATTAGATTAGTTAATTGTAAAGTATGTAAAAATTCAAGTGTAAGGGGAATGTTCAACCCCTATGATGTATTATTTTGGATGGTAGGGTAAGAGTGTATGCAAAAAAAAAATAAATAAATAAAATAAAAAGAAAAAACATACGGACTACCATCCCTTTTTATTCTATGTTCATTTTATGTTTTTATTATTTTTTATTTTTTTTTATTAGCTTAAGTCGAGTCTAGTCTTGGCTTAGCAACGCCATATTGTACATGTAATTAACCAAGATTGTTAACTCGCCACCAGTAAAACTTCCTTTATCCAACAAAACCGTGTATTTCATATCCCTACACCTAACGTTACAACCCTTTAAAAGACCTCTTTGATAGTTTATCCTAGGTGCTTACGCCATGTGGTGGAGGTTTGATCCTTTCCCAAGCCTATGGTAATCTATTTTGCTATGACAGGTAGTGAGAAATATCTTCCGTTTCCATATTGTAATTTATACTTTATTACACCCGAGAGATGTGAGTATCTAAACATTATTTGTGAGGTGCTAGTGTATGACCTCCGTGCTTGTCTATTGGTCTTTAGTGGAACGATTATTTGTTGTAATTACTTTTATATTAGTGTTAAATGACCCCTAACTTGTATTTTGAGTAGAATAAAAGCGCATTTGCTTGAGGACAAGCAAATCTCAAGTGTAAGGGTATATGATGAGGCGAAAAATGAACCACTTTTAGGGGGTCATTTAAGCCCGGAATTGAATTTATTTGATCAAGTATTGCCCTAAATCGTTCCTTTTGTGATTTTAGGTAGTTTGGGAGTAAAATCTGGAAAAGGAAGCAATTCGGACGTTTTTGGAGCATAAAAGTCAAGAAAACGCCAAAGTCTTAATTTTCCTTGCTGGGAACAGTTGGTGACGGCGTCAAGAAGGAATTCCTGACGGCGTAAAGAGCAATTTCCATGACAATCCAGTACAGATTTGACGGTGTCACGAAGAAGGGCGTCAAGAGTAAAAGTCATGACAAAGTAGATCAAGGCAGTCCGAGAAGAGTTTTGGCGGCGAGGTAACGGCGTCACAGGTTTTGTCTTGACGCCGTCAGACCCTATTTCCTATATATAGTTTTCTAATTCTCACATTAAAAAGAGAGAAGTTTTGGAGAAACCCTAAGTACGAACTTGGTGCGAATTTTACAGGTTTTTCAAGGGTTCTAAGCCCTTGATACCTTTCATGTGTAATTGAGATAAGTATTCTTTTAATTCAATCAATATGTCTATGTGTTGGTTGTCTATCTCTTCTATCTCTTGTTCTTGTCTTAATTCCATCATGCTAGGCTAGATCTATCTTGTGTTTGCTTGGATCTAATGAAACCTAGATGTTAATTATGTGTTGATTACTTGTTTATAATTGTATTGGATGAATGAATTTGATGTTAGGTTTAAGAAAACTGGCAGATCTCCAAATGGTAACATGCTTGAACGTCTTAGGAAACATGAACCGATGTGCACTAGGTCTTTATTGGTTGTATTTAATGCATGAGCCACTGTTTATAATCCCTATAGTTGTGCGGGGCATGGCATAGGAGGAGATAAGAGCTCATAGAATTGGGGAGTTAAGTGCGCCACCCCATGAATGATATTAAGGAATACAATCCGTCATCCATGCAACTATAACAAGTAATTAACGTGTAAAAGATGTCTAGGGAGTAGTGAAATCTAAGTAAACACATTTTCTCCACTTATTGCTCACAACCTTAGTTAATTTAGTTTATTTTTATTTTTAGTATTTTATTTCGATTGCATCTTTAGTATTGGGTTAGTTGACTAGCAACTAATTCCGCCCAAATCCTTCAAACCTGAGATTTTTACTTGCTTTCTAAAAAGTATAAAAATACAAAAATAATCATCCTTCACCTTTAGAACTGGTATTTAGGTTTTCTAATCCTAGCGACACTATTCCTAGCTGAACGATCAATCCCCCGATACTTGTCACTATACTATACTACAACGATCAGGTACACTGCCTGGTGGGGGTTGTAAGCTTCTCACGATCCCTTGAGAGGTAAAGCCTGGTGCGATTCCCACGTATCAATTAGAATTCACTCATGCATTAAATACAACCATAATAACCTAGTACGCATTGGTTCATGTTTCTTAAGACGTTCAAGCATGTTACCCTATGGAAGTCTGCAGTTTTCTTAAGCCTAACATCGAATACAATCAACCAAACAAGAGACAATAGGAATCAAGAATTATAAGCTAAATCAACTAGACCTATCAAAGTGTCACACCCTAATTGATGAAGATAGACACAAACATCAACAAGGAATCAATAAGATCTAATCAATTATATACAAGTTTCACACAATCATAAGTAGACACAAGGTGAATTAGCCAAGCATAATTAATAAAGAACAAGCAACAATAATGATAATTGAAGACATGAATTAAGATAGAATCATCAAACCATTACAAGATGTTTATGGAGTGATTGAAACCCTCTAAGTTGCTGGAAAAACACCCACCTAAACCCAGGAATTGACCTTAGGGTTTAGGGCTTACAAAAAGTGAAGTTATGATGTTATATTTATAGGCTATTTTCTGCCCAGCCCGATCGTGACGGTGTCAGACCAACCTTGACGGTGTCATGACCAACTTTTCTTCACCAAATTGTAGATCTCTTTGTCCTCTTCGCATGGGCTTTTGAATCACCTAAATCCGACTTCGTATGTAAAAGTTATGACCAAAACAATATCAGCTACTTCGCGCGCAAGTTTTGACAAGTTAACACGTGACGGCCTACGTGACGCCTTCAGGAAATTTTCTAGGCCATCACTCTTTAATTTTACACGTGACGGCCTTGGGTGACGCCGTCATCTCCAATGCACAAAACATTCTGGACCGTCACGGACTTTATCCACTTCCACCTCTTGTATTACTCTTGACGCCGTCATGAAGAAGCTTGTGACGCCGTCAGGTACTGTTCTCAGCAAGAAAAATTAAGACTTTGCCGTTTTCTTCACTTTTATGCTCCAAAAACGTCCAAAATGCTTCCTTTTCCAGAATTCACTCCAAAAGTTCCTAAAATCACAAAAGGAACAATTTAGGGCAATATTTGATCAAATAAATTCAATTTCGGGCTTAAATGACCCCCTAAAAACGGATCATTTTTTGCTTCATCATATACCCTTACACTTGAGATTTGCTTGTCCTCAAGCAAATGCGCTTTTATTCTAATCAAAATACAAGTTAGGGGTCATTTAACACTAATAAAAAAGTAATTACAACAAATAATCGTTCCACTAAAGACCAAAGACAAGCATGGAGGTCATACACTAGCACCTCACAAGTAGTGTTTAGATACTCACATCTCTCGGGTGTAATAAAGTATATATCACAAAATGGAAATGGAAAACATATCTCACTACCTGTCATAGCAAAATAGATTACTATAGGCTTGGGAAAGGATCAAACCTCCACCATATGGCGTAAGCACCTAGGATAAACTATCAAAGAGGTCTTTTTAAAGGGTTATAACGTTAGGTGTAGGGATATGGAATACACGTTTTGTTGGATAAAGGCAATCTTTACTGGTGCCGAGTTAATCATCTTGGTTAATTACATGTACAATATGGCGTTGCTAAGCCAAGACTAGACTCGACCTAAGCTAATAAATCAAAGATAAAAAAATAAATAAATAAAACAAACATAGAATGAAATGGAATGGTAGTCCGTATGTTTTTTCTCTCTTTTTCTTTTTCTATTTTTTTTTTCTTTTTCTTAATTTTTTCGAATTTTTTTTTTCTTTTTTTTTTTTTGCATACACTCTTACCCTACCATCCAAAATAATACATCATAGGGAACGAACATTCCCCTTACACTTGAATTTTTACATACTTTATAATAAACTAATCTAATGACTCGAATAAAGATAATCAAAACACTTGGAGTACTTTTAAGATTAACGCACATATGGGGGTAATAATATGATGTTCTTCCCCATCACACCATAACACAAGTACTTTACCCATGAGTCCCAATCGTCCCAAAACAATATGTACAAGGATATGACTCGACTTAGCAACCATATAATCAATTAGATAATTAACTAAGGGTTTAAACATGTAACAATAATGCACTAAAGATTAGTGCATACACGGAAGGCTAAGGCGATTTGGGTGTACATTTAAGTGGGTTGTAACAAATTCTTCCTTTAAGTAAGATGCTTAAAGTTAGAAACGAAAAGATAGGCTCGGAGGGGTGTACTAGGGGTTTCGTGTACTAAAAATGAGTACAACGCTAATGGTGTGGGAAAAATTAATTGACTTTACTAGCCAAATAATATGACTTGAATGGTCAAGTAATTATAATACGGGTTTAACATAAGGGTGATCCTAATGCCTCTTAGCATGTAGTAAATCCTACTACACGAATGTAGTCTCACTAGCGGTCTCGGGATACATCACTAACGCAAGTTCTAGAATCTAAATGCTACCAGTACACTCATAAGCACTAATAATGAATGCTTTTCCTATCAAATCTAAAGGCGAACCTCACATATTTGGGTGGAAAATTTTTCTGAATTGTACTGTTTTGTGCTAGTCATACAACTCCTATCCATGAGACGTTTGCTAAGGCTAAAGTTTCACTCCTAAATGTTGTAAAAAAATTTAAAATTGGCGCTAAAATTACACTAACAAGTATTTCTCTTAGTTTTATTACACACCTACCATCAAACAAACAAACTCAAGTGAAAGTGTATCCTATAAGGTATCATCATTTACCCTCTCGTTACACTTAGGATGAACATTGTCCCCAATGTTCAATTAAAGAATGTAAACGTAAAATAGGTAAAAGAATGGAATCAAATACTCCCCTGATTCGTTCGGTGTGGTTAGTGTGGTAACAAGGTTAGATCTTCCTCCAAGAAAATGAACAATCAAAGCTTCCCTTCCAGAAATATAAATCATCTTCTTGTCATACATAACCTGTTAAACCTGAGAAAACAAACAAGGCAACCTCGCATAAAATCGGGGGCAATCTATATATACTAACAAATCCTAGAAA
The DNA here is from genome assembly GCA_030686995.1 of Artemisia argyi. NCBI lineage: Eukaryota > Viridiplantae > Streptophyta > Magnoliopsida > Asterales > Asteraceae > Artemisia > Artemisia argyi. The sequence continues at coordinate 80,042,598 of CM060693.1, read as the reverse complement.
ACAAAGTAAGATATAATGCTTGTGGAATGAATGTTTGCAGATTTCCTGGAGTTTATAAGACTAAAGAATTAACAAAAACTTTAAGACTCCGTTAGAAAAACAAAACTAGCAAAATTTCCCGAATTTTACACATGACGCCGTCAGGAATTAATTCCTGACGCCGTCAGAAGTGACCTGCAGAAATCTTTATGTTAAGTTTCTGGAAAATTTCTGGAAAAACTTATGTCCTACTTCCTGGAAAATCTTGCAAAACATCATTAAGACTCAATACAAGCATTTGACTCTAACAAATAATAATACACATGTTCGTTTAATATTGTTGTGGATCATGCTCAATTTCGTTCTTATAAACAAATTTGGGTCTCCCCTTACACTTAGCTTTTGCAAAATACCTTTATATGTAATTAAGACGAAGTTAAAAACAAAATAAAGCATTCTCACAATTTACTTTGAAACATGAACCACAAACAATAAAAATAAAGCATGCATACGGAAACAAATAAAATCAAATAAACAAACAAACAAACAAATAAATAAATAAATAAAGCTTGGGTTGCCTCTCAATAAGCGTTTGTTTTTGTTCGAGTCACGAGCCTGACTCTACCCTTATTCAACGGAAATAGGGGAGGTTTTCCCTACATTTAGGATTAAGTGTGAGTGCAAGTAGCGATACACATCCTTAGGGTGGAAATATGCCTCGTGAGGAAAGTGTGGTGGATGAATTATATGCTCAAAGGGGTGTGCTCCTATCATCATAACCTTACCAAATTCAATCGGGTTAATGGGTGGATTAAGATTTTCTCCTAGAAAGGGATCATTTTCTATCAACTTCAAGAGACTACTAGTTGGGGATCCATCTTGACCTAATAAACCCGGTTTAAACCCATAATGTTTCTTATGATCAATCATAAATGGGTGATGTAAGCATGTAAGGTCATTTTCCACTCCTATATTGGATTCCTCTCTATAAGGCTTAGAGTCCACCACCTTTATCCTAGACTACCCAGACTATATGGTTTGATGGGTGGATTGGAACCTATTTCAATTCCTAAATTCACATCTAATGATGGAAGATTAGGTAATGGTTTTGGTTGAGGCTCCGGTTCATCAAAACTAGGAACTTCCTTAGAACTAAAAGAAAGGTCGTCACTACAAGTGTTAAAACCTATATTCTCTAGTTGTGCTTGGTCCAAGGGTTCTACCTCAATTGGGGTTCCTATAGTCTCTTCTACTTCTTCCAGGTAAGTCACGGGCGGTGTGTGTGACTCAAATGATGGTAGGACTTGTGGGGTACTTAGTGAGCTTATGTTATTTACTTCATCATTCCTTGTGTCAAGATCACCTATATCCTCAACATGTGTTTCATTATAATCCAACCCTAACATTTTCCCAAGTATCTCAAGTACTTCTCTAGGCATCTTAACTTCTATATCCAAATCATAAGGATCATCCTCAATATTCTGACTGTTATATTCAAATTGCCCAAAAGATTCATCATGTGTTTCTTGAGATTCATCATCATTGATCATAAAACCTAGGTCTTTTTGATCAATGTGATCATGTTCGGTTAAATCCTCCATCACATCAAGGTCACCTATGTGTTCATCCTGTATTATGGTAGTGCCTAACCATGACATGCAGCTAGGTGGCTCATACGAAACTATCCTAGGTGAAGGCTCATATGGTGCATAGGTTTCACTAAGTAAGGCATTTTGAGGGGTTGATGGAGCTCCTAAGGCGAATTCTTTAAAAGTCTTATGCATTTGGCCTCTTTTCTCAAGGTACTCAATAAAATCAATATAAGATCCTGTCCTCCTCATTTCATTCCTCCATCTTGGTATATCCAAACTGGTGTAATTATATTTTTTTGGTAAAACTCTAGTGTCGAACTTGGTGGATTCACGTTCTCCATAATGGTGAACGAAAGAGTCATTGGAAAGGTTTTTTTTTTTGAACAAAGACACAAAGAAAAGATAGACTATGAGAAGGCTAATAAAAAGAAAAATAAAATCTCACTCGATAAGAATCTAATGAGTAGACCTAATAAAATAAATTCCAACCTAAGCAATAACTATGTGGCGCCAAAAACTTGATGCGTGGGAATTGCACCAGGTTTTACCTCTCGAGGGATCTCGAGAAGCTTACAACCCCCACCAGGCAGTGTACCAGATCGTTGTAGTATAGTATAGTCACAAGTACTGGGGATTGATCGTTCAACTCAGGAATAGTGTCGTTAGGATTGAAATTAATCTAACTAGGTCTAAAGGTGAAGGATGATTCTTTTTATGTTTTTATATTTTATGAAAAGCAGGTAAAAATCTCAGGTATTGGAAGGAGGGGCGGAATTAGTTGCTAATCAACTAACCCAAAAGCTACTAACTAAACTAATGTGCAAGAAAACTAAACTAATGTTCTACAAGATAAGTGAAGCATGTCTACCCATGATATGTTACTCCTTGCTAGCTATCCAATTCTACCTATTGAATTGTTACACCTTGTTTTAATTGACGGGTTGTATTCCTTAATACCATTCGTGGGGTGGCGTACGTACTTCCCCAAATCTATAAGCTCCTACTTCACTCCTATGTCGAGCCTGCAAGAAGCTCCTAACATGGGATCATTAGAATTCGCTCATGCATTAAATACAACCATAATAACCTAGTACGCATTGGTTCATGTTTCTTAAGATGTTCAAGCATGTTACCCTATGGAAGTTTTCCAGTTTTCTTAAGCCTAACATCGAATACAATCAACCAAATAAGAGACAATAGGAATCAAGAATTATAAGCTAAATCAACTAGACCTATCAAAGTGTCACACCCTAATTGATGAAGATAGACACAAACATCAACAAGGAATCAATAAGATCTAATCAATTATATACAAGTTTCACACAATCATAAGTAGACACAAGGTGAATTAGCCAAGCATAATTAATAAAGAACAAGCAACAATAATGATAATTGAAGACATGAATTAAGATAGAATCATCAAACCATTACAAGATGTTTATGGAGTGATTGAAACCCTCTAAGTTTCTGGAAAAACACCCACCTAAACCTAGGAATCGACCTTAGGGTTTAGGGCTTACAAAAAGTGAAGTTATGATGTTATATTTATAGGCTATTTTCTGCCCGGCCCGATCATGACAGTGTCAGACCAACCTTGATGGCGTCACGACCAAATTTTCTTCACCAAATTGTAGATCTCTTCGTCCTCTTCGCGTGGGCTTTTGAATCATCTAAATCCGAGTTCGTATGCAAAAGTTATGACCAAAACAATATCAGCTACTTCACAAGTAAGTTTTGACAAGTTAACACGTGACGGCCTACGTGACGCCTTCAGGAAATTTTCTAGACCATCGCTCTTTAATTTTACACGTGACGGCCTTGGGTGACACCGTCATCTCCAATGCACAAAACTTTCTGGACCGTCACGGACTTTATCCACTTCCACCTCTTGTATTACTCTTGACGTCATCATGAAGAAGCTTGTGACGCCATCAGGTACTGTTCCCAGCAAGGAAAATTAAGACTTTGCTGTTTTCTTCACTTTTATGCTCCAAAAACATCCAAAATGCTTCATTTTCCAGAATTCACTCCAAAAGTACCTAAAATAACAAAAGGAACGATTTAGGGCAATATTTGATCAAATAAATTCAATTTCAGGCTTAAATGACCCCCTAAAAATGGATCATTTTTCGCCTCATCATCTATCCTCATCATTCCTATAGTAGACCGCTTGCTTGTGTTCCTTCTTGATGTTTGATAAAAGATAGAATTGTTCAATTTTATTGGGCATTTGGTAGGCTATCTCATCGTTCTCATCCTTGAACCTAACTATCCCTAGAGATGGGTCATAATTTATCATAAAGGTCTCAACAAACGGCTTTCTGAACACTACTTGACTTAGGCAACCATCTATTACCTGACGAATATCTTCTACAATCACAAAGTCGGTAACATAAGTGAAGTTTCCTACAAAGGCGTGCAATCCTTTCACTCTTCCCATAAAGTTACTCATCCAACCCGTGTTGGGAATTATCCTAGGTCCTAGTTGCTTCTTCATTACCCAATTGTAATGGATCCTAGTCATAATGTTTATGGGAGATCTAAGATCGATGTAAGCTTTCCACACATGCACATGCCCAATGTTGCATAGTATGTTGATGTTAGAGGGATCACCTGCTTTGATTATTGGTGAACCAAGGACGTATGATGTTTCGGGGTCATCAAATAAATTCTTATGGTATTCCCGTTCTTCCTTGGTAGGTAACCTATCGAAGTAGTCCCCTACATTTTCTACTTCCTCTGCTTTCTCTTCCTTTTCATCCTCAACTTCCTTAATCTCATTCTTATTACTTTCTTCCCTATTATTATCGATTGGCTTAATAGTGACTACGTTGACAAAGTGGACATGTTTAGATGATGAGGGTCCTTAATTTAGGTTCCGCTACTAGTGTCCCTAGTGTCCTTCCTTGGTGTAGTTAGCACTTGGTTGTTGAGGGCTTTCAACAATTTGTCGATTTTATTGGTCATCTCCGCTTGTTGTTGATTGTATTCGGATTCAAACTTAGCTATACGAGCTTCTTGAGATGCCATAAATTTGGACATCAATCCTTCAAGATTATTGGTACTACCATAGTTATTGGAAGGATTGTTGTTGAAAGTACAGTTAGAAGGTGGACCGCTTGATTGATAACGATTAGGTGGATTGGAAGGATTGTTTTGGGGTGCGTTTTGGCTTTGTTTCCACCTAAAGTTTGGGTGATTTTTCCAAGAGGGGTTATATGAATCACCGTAAGGGTTTGGCTCGGGTTTAAAAGTGTACCACTTGTCTCCCGCTCCATCAGTATGCGAGGATGTGTAATCCACAAAAGCTTGTTCGGGGAGTTCCATGCAATCAGGAGTGTAGTGGGGACCACTACATAATTCGCATGAAGAGGTACTTTTGTTCACTTGGCTTGAAGGTTTAGGAGCCTCGTAAGATTTCATGAGAAACTTGACTTGGTCTTCAAGTTCCATGATCCTACGGTCGGGAGTGCTTGAATTGTTCGAAGGCAAAGATATTGCCTTGACCGTTTTGTTCAAATCACGGGGATCATTCCAACTTTTGTTGTCATAAAGAGCAAGATCTTCTATGTGTTCACATGATTCTTCCGCACTTCGATCAAGTAGCTTGCCACCAGCCGCTTAGTCAATGGTTTGCCTCGTGGAGAGATTGATGTGGTCATAGAAAATTTGGACTTGGAGCCAAAGATCTATGCCATGATGAGGGACTTTTTGGAGTAAGTCCTTGAAATGAGTCCATGCTTCATAGAGAGTTTCACCTTGACATTCTTGGAACATCAAGATGTCAATTCTTAGCTTGGTAGTTCTCCCCGGTGGAAAAAATTGAGCAAGGAAACGAGTGGTGAGATCATCCCAATAGGTGATGGATCCCGCGGGTAAACGCTCAAGCCATTGACTAGCTTGGTCACGTAGAGAGAATTAAAAGAGACGCAATCGGGTCGTCTCTCGAGTTTCAACATCAAGGTCTATGGAATCTACGATTTTTAGGAAATCCTTGAGATGTTGATTAGGATCTGCGGAATGAAGTCCATGGAATGCACATCCGCTTTGCACCAACCGGATGGTGTCGGATCACAAGGGAGACACATTGGCTCCTTGAGTGAGCTCAATGGTGTTTCGATAGCCTTGGTGGCTAGGACGGGAGTACTCTCCTAAAGTTCGGGGTCTATGAGGTTGATTTGGTTGTGGTGGGTTTTGTGGATGGTTTGTTGTGGTGGGTTGATAGGGTCAAATAGATTACCACCTTCCATGATGGTGGCTGGTAATGGTTACGATCAAAGGAACGAAGAAAAAGATAGACCAAAGAAGACCTATGAAAATCAAAATAAAAATCTTACTAGAAAGGAATCTAGCAAGCAGACCTAAAGGTGAGGGATGATTCTTTTTGTATTTTTATATTTTTTGGAAAGCAAGTAAAAATCTCGGGTTTTGGAAGAATGGGCGGAATTAGTTGCTAGTCAACTAACCCAAATAACTACAAATGCAATAACAATAAAATAAAATGACACGAAAGTAAATGTGGAGAAAAACAATAATAAGAAAAATGTGTTTACTTAAATTTCACTACTCCTTAGCTATCTTTTACTAGTTGATCAGTTTGTTACAATTGCATGGATGACGGGTTATATTCCTTGATACCATTCGTAGGGCCATGTACGATCTTCCCTAACTCTATAAGCTTCTACCTCTTCCTATGTCGAGCCGACTACTAGCTCCTAACATGGCCTCCTTAATAGTTACTTATGCATTAAATACAACCAATTAATCATAGTACACATCCGATTCATGTTTCTTAAGATGTTCAAGCATATTACCAATTAGAAGTCTGCCAGTTTTCTTAATCATAACATCGATATCATTCATCCACAACAATTATAAACAAACAACCAACCAATAATCAATAACTAGGTTTCATTACATCTAAGCAAACACAAAGAAAACCTAGCCTAGCATGTTAAAGTAAAGACAAGCATAAGATAGAATCAAACAACACATAGACATATTGAATGATTATTGAAAAACTTATCTTCAATCAAACATGGATGAAACAAGGGTTTGGAACCCTTAAAAGTAAGGTAAAATTCATGCTAGGGTTTCCCCAAAACTATCCCAAGGTTCTCCTCCTTTAACAAATGAAAAATATAAAACTATATATAGATTTTTGGGTCTGACAGCGTCACGTTATAGGTCTGACGCCATAAAATCGACGCCAAAGAAACTCTCGTATTGCCTAGATCCAAATGTGACGCCGTCCCTTGTTATCCACCTCTTGGCTGTCTATTGTAATTTGAACGTGACGGCCTTGGTGACGCCGTCACGTGTTAAATCTCCAAAACATTATGGCGCATCTCGTTTATTTAATTATCCACCTCTTTGTCCATGAGTGACGGCGTCACATACAATTCCTGACGCCGTCAGGTACCAATTTCAGCATGATTTGGAGACTTTGTCGTTTTCTTCACTTTTTCGCTCCAAAAACGTCCAAAATGCTTCCTTTTCCAGATTTCTTCTCCAAAGTACCTAAAATGACAAAAGGAACGATTTAAGGCAATATTTGATCAAATAATCTCGAATTTGGGCTTAAATGACCCCCTAAAAGCAGTACACTTTTCGCCTTATCATTAAACTTCTCTCATGGTCTAAGAAATGTCAATCATCTTCAAAACCTTGAGCTTCCTGAAATTTATGGAAAGTTCCTCTATGAGAATAATTTAATCTCAAGGAGATATCCTAAAGCTCAAGATGTCAAAAAGACCCTGACTAGTTTACCCATATCCACTGCTTTCTATTCTAATGGTATTATGCAGGATTTCCAAGAAAACTCTGATGATGAGGCTGATGAGAGGAGTAGTGAGGAGTACCTGAATGATTTACAAATTGAATTTAAAGAAAGGGCACTCCTTGCCAACCCAAAATGTTTTATTAGAAGAAACAAAACTTTTTCTAATGCAAAGGCAAATGAAAACACTTAGTGTTTTAAGTGTGGCAAAAGACGTTACTTTGCAAAAGACTGTTTCTCAAAAACAACCTCAGGATCCTCATACAAATTTTCTGGAAACTATTCATCTTCAGGAACTAGCAAATTTCAACCAAAAATTCTTCGGTCTCATTATGAGGAAGGTGGATATCTTACTTTCTATGGATGATGATAGCGATTGGAAGACTTATTTGAATCATATAAATGTTGATCTTAAGTTTGTTGAAGAGTAAAGGTTAAATTTGTTTTCAAAGTATAATAAACTTACTTTTGAATTAAATAAGTGTAGAGATGAACTTCTTGTGTTAAAACAAGCTAAACTTGAAAATGTTACACTTCAAATTCAAAACTCTAAATTGGTAAAACAAAACCATGATCTTCAAGAAGAACTTAACAAAGAGAAAGTTGTCATTGAAAGTTTGACCAAGAAAAACTCTGGAGTCTTTGACACTGTCAGTCTTGTCCCTAGTACTAATAAGAAAATACTATGAGAGGAATGAACTCACTGAAGACTCCAGTGAGACTAACAGTAAAAAGACTTTCATGCCTGCTTGCATCTCTTATGAAAAAGAAATGCATCCCAAGTCAAAAGACTGGATTGAAAGACTCAGTCATGATGGCAAAATGCCAAAGTTTGACACTCGAAGAATCTTAGAGCCTGAAAGCTTGGCCATCAAAGAGATGCTTGGGGTCACTGACGAACCCAGTAGTACTGAGTCAGCCACTAAATCTCCATCTGAATCCCAAACTCCACTTCCACCAGTAAAGGTCCTTCAGGGAGCTGAACCCAGCTTTGACCTAACACCTCTTGTCTACTCTCAACACTCTCCCAAGGAGAGGGTAGGACTAGGTACAACGATCCTAAAAAGGCCCAACCCTGATCTAAACAAAACAATCTCAGTTCCAACTGAAGTTTCAACACCCTCTATCTCAACTATGGTAAACACTGACAGTATTGATTCAAAATTTGATCAGTTAGCTGAACTTGTCAAGAAGCTGAGTGAAAGGTTGGATTCATCTGAAAAACCTTCATCAAAAGTTAAGGAACCAACTCCAGCTTCCTCAAGCACCACAAAACCTAAATCCACACAAAAACATGTCAAGAGATGTGAACTATGCAATTATACAAATCACACCACTCATGATTGCTACAGGATCCTCTTTTGCATGGTATGCAAGCAAGAAGATCACAGGACCTCTGATCACATATCTTACCTTACCTCTTTGAATGCTCAAGCAAACTATAAAGCTCAGGCTTGATAAGGCAAAAAATGATCCGTTTTTAGGGGTCATTTAAGCCGGAATTCGAATTTATTTGATCAAATAATGCCCTAAATCGTTCCTTTTGTGATTTTAGGTACTTTTGGAGTGAATTCTGGAAAAGGAAGTATTTTGGACGTTTTTTGAGCATAAAAGTGAAGAAAACGGCAAAGTCTTAATTTTCCTTGCTGAGAACAGTACCTGACGGCATCAAGAGCAATTTGATGACGGCGTCTAGAGCAAAAATGGTGACGGTCCAGTAGAAATGTGACGGCGTCAAAGCATGGCCGTCAAGAGTAAAAGTGGTGACGGCCCAGAACAACATTACACATGACGGTGTCAGATCTGGATCTAGGCAGTCCGAGAATATCATGGGCGGCGGGTTGACGGCGTCAGAAATTTCTTCTTGATGCCGTCACCTTAGAAAATCTATATATAGTATTTGTAATTTTCATTCAAAAGAAAGGAAAATTTTAGGGACGGCTTGAATAAACCCTAGCTCGACTTTTACAGTATTTTCAAGGGTTTTCACCCCTTAAATCCCTTCATGTTCAATTAAGATAAGTATCCTTTCAATTCATTCAATATGTCTATATGTTGTTTGAATATATCTTACGCTTGTCTTGATTTTAACATGCTAGGCTAGATCTCTTGTGTGTTTACTTAGATGTAATGAAACCAAGATGTTGATTATAGGTTGATTGCTTGTTTATTGTTGTAATGGATGAATGATTTCGATGTTACGCTTAAGAAAACTGGCAGACTTCCATAGTGTCACTTGCTTGAACGTCTTAAGAAACATGAACCAATGCGTACTAAGGTTTTTATGGTTGTATTTAATGCATGAGCGAATTCTAGTGATCCCATGTTAGGAGCTTCTTGAGGGTCGACATAGGAGTGAAGTAGGAGCTTCTAGAGTTGGAGAAGTACGTACGCCACCCCATGAATGGTATTAAGGAATATAACCCATCATCCACGCAACTGTAATGAAATCAAAGTAAACACATTTTCTCCCATTTATTATTCACACCACTAGTTTAATTAGTTTTATTTTCAATTTTGTTATTTTATTTTGATTGCATCTTAGTTATTGGGTTAGTTGAATAGCAACTAATTCCGCCCACTCTTCCAATACCCGAGATTTTTAATTGCTTTTCATAAAATATAAAAATACAAAAAGAATCATCCCTCACCTCTAGACCTAGTTTTTAGGCTTTCTAATCCTAGCGACACTATTCCTGAGTTGAACGATCAATCCCCAGGTACTTGTCACTATACTATACTACAACGATCAGGTACACTACCTGGTGGGGGTTGTAAGCTTCTGGAGATCCCTCTCTAGACCTAGTTTTTAGGCTTTCTAATCCTAGCAACACTATTCCTGAGTTGAACGATCAATCCCCAGGTACTTGTCACTATACTATACTACAACGATCAGGTAGACTGCCTGGTGGGGGTTGTAAGCTTCTCGAGATCCCTCGGGAGGTAAAGCCTGGTGCAATTCCCACGCATCAAGTTTTTGGCGCCGCAGCCCGGGGAATAGTTATTGTCTAGGTTAGAATTTCTTTTTATTAGGTCTACTTGCTAAATTCCTTTCTAGTAAGATTTTATTTTTACTTTTAGGTTTTCTTTAGTCTATCTTATTTCTTCGTATCTTTGTTCGTATTAGGTTGGTCTTTATGGATTTAGAGAATCGTCGTTTAGAAGTTAGCAAGAGGCTTATAGCGCATAAAAGAAGAAAGAGAGAGGTTAACACATTTAAGCAATTTATTAAGCCCCTTTAAATGAAAATTGAGTTTACAGACTTCGCTCCAACCCCTGATGAATTGAGTTACCATAGATTTCTTTTACAACACCCCTGCCCCTCAAAATATAGAAAGATACCATGGATTAGGAGGCATAACTTTAGGAACATAAAAATTCCTTGCATGATTGGGTACATGTCCAGAGAGCATACATACATTGACTTAAAAGCACCCATGAATATTATGTCTAGGCTCTACTACAACTAGATAATGAACGAAAGGTTAAGCCCTAAAAAAGACCCTTACAAATCTAATAGACTATGTAATTTTGTCAGAAGAGTTAAAGAGGTACACATCTTTATAGGAAATTATACTTAACAATGCGACTTTGTAATCCTAGAAGACGTTAGAGGCATTATAGATCCACACCTAGGAGAAATGGTTCTAGGACGACCTTTTGTTGAGAAGACTAAGACGTATTGTGATCATGGGAAGGGGATAGTTCAGTTTACTGATGGGATAGAGAAGATTACTTTTATGATGCCTCACATGAAGGAAGAATTAAAGGGCATCAAGAATTTACAAATTGATGAGATTCGACCTTATGAGGTTAAGGAAGATGGAATTGATGATGATGCTTATTATGAGAGGAGGCGAACGTACTATTCAGGTTGCATGAATCTAGGCCCTAAGGACAAGCGTGATGAGAATTGGGTTAGATGTTTTGAGTCGGCACAAAAGTGGGAAAGGAAAACGTAGCCCATGACCTTGAGTCTAGCTACAAGACTTGTAAATAAAGAAAAGCGCTTCTTGGGAGGCAACCCATGATTTGTGTGATTTTTATTTTGTTTTATTGTTATTTGTTTCCGTATGCATGCATTATTTTTATAGTTGGCAGATCATGTTTCAAAACTAAAATGGTGAAAATACTTTATTTTATCGTTTGGCTTAGTCTTAACTTCATCCAAAGGTATTTCGCAAAAGATAAGTGTAAGGGAAACCCCAAATATGTTTTTAAGAAACAAAATTGATCATGATTCTCCACAATATTAAATGGACATGTATATTCATATTTGTTAGAGTCAAATGCTTGCATCGAGTCATAATGATGTTTTGCAGGATTTTCCAGGAAGTAAGACATAAGTTTTTCCAGAAATTTTTCAGAAACTTAACATAAAGATTTCTGCAGGTCACTTCTGACAGCGTCAGGAAGAAATTCCTAACGGCGTCATGTGTAAAATTCTGGAAATTTTGCTAGTTTTGTTTTTCTAACGGAGTCTCAAAGTTTTTGTTGAATCTTTAGTTTTATAAACTCCAGGAAATCTGCAAACACTCATTCCACAAGCATTATATCTTACTTTGTTTTCTAGGATATATTACTATATATAGATTGCCGCCGATTTTACGCGAGGTTGCCTTGTTTGTTTTCTCAGGTTTAACAGGTTATGTATGACAAGAAGATGATTTATATTCTAGAAGGGAAGCTGTGATTGTTCATTTTCTTGGAGGAAGATCTAACCTTGTTACCATACTATCCACACCGAACGAATTAGGGGAGTATTTGATTTCATTATTTTACCTATTTCACTTTTACATTCTTTAATTGAATATTAGGGACAATGTTCATCCTAAGTGTAAAGGGAGGGTAAAATGATGATACCTTATAGTATACACTTTCACTTGAGTTTGTTTGTTGGATGGTAGATGTGTAATAAAACTAAGAGAAATACTTGTTAGTGTAATTTTAGCGCCAAATTTAAAATTTTTTACAACATTTAGGAGTGAAACTTCAGCCTTAGCAAGCGTCTCATGGATAGGAGTCGTACGACTAGCACAAAACCGTACCATTAAGAAAAATTTTCCACCCAAATATGTGAGGTTCGCCTTTAGATTTGATAGGAAAAGCATTTACTATTAGTGCTTATGAGTGTACCGGTAGCATTTAGATTCTAGAACTTGCGTTAGTGATGCATCCCGAGACCGCTAGTGAGACTACATTCATGTAGTAGGATTTACTACATGATAAGAGGCATTAGGATCACCCTTGTGTTAAACCCATATCATAATTACTTGACCATTTAAGTCATATTATTTGGCTAGTAAAGTCAACTAATTTTTCCCACACCTTAGCGTTGTACTCATTTTTAGTACACGAAACCCCTAGTACACCCCTCCGAGCCTATCTTTTCGTTTCTAACTTTAAGCATCTTACTTAAAGGAAGAATTTGTTACACCCCACTTAAATGTACACCCAAATCACCTTAGCCTTCCGTGTATGCACTCATCTTTAGTGCATTATTGTCATTTGTTTAAACCCTTAGTTAATTATCTAATTGATTACATGGTTGCTAAGTCGAGTCATATCCTTGTACATATTGTTTTGGGACAATTGGGACGCATGGGTAAAGTACTAATGTTATGGAGTAATGGGGAAGAACATCATATTATTACCCTCGTATGTGCGTTAATCTTAAAAAGTATTCCAAGTGTTTTGATTATCTTAATTCGAGTCATTAGATTAGTTTATTGTAAAGTATGTAAAAATTCAAGTGTAAGGGGAATGTTCATTCCCTATGATGTATTATTTTGGATGGTAGGGTAAGAGTGTATGCACGAAAAAAAAAAAAAAAAAAAAAAAAAAAAAAAAAAAACGGACTACCATCCCGTTTCATTCTATGTTTATTTTATGATTTTGTTATTTTTGATTTATTAGCTTAAGTCGAGTCTAGTCTTGGCTTAGCAACGCCATATTGTACATGTAATTGACCAATATGATTAACTCGCCACCAGTAAAGATTGCATATATCGAACAAAACCGTGTATTCCATATCCCTACACCTAACGTTATAACCCTTTTAAAAGACCTCTTTGATAGTTTATCCTAGGTTCTTATGCCATGTGGTGGAGGTTTGATCCTTTCCCAAGCCTATGGTAATCTATTTTGCTATGACAGGTAGTGAGAGATATTTTCCATTTCCATATTGTGATATATAGTTTATTACACCCGAGAGATGTGAGTATCTAAACACTATTTGTGAGGTGCTAGTGTATGACCTCCGTGCTTGTCTTTGGTCTTTAGTGGAACGATTATTTGTTGTAATTACTTTTATATTAGTGTTAAATGACCCCTAACTTGTATTTTGATTAGAATAAAAGCGCATTTGTTTGAGGACAAGCAAATCTCAAGTGTAAGGGTATATGATAAGGCGAAAAATGATCCGTTTTTAGGGGGTCATTTAAGCCGGAATTCGAATTTATTTGAGCAAATAATGTCCTAAATCGTTCCTTTTGTGATTTTAGGTACCTTTGGAGTGAATTCTGGAAAATGAAGCATTTTAGACATTTTTGGAGCATAAAAGTGAAGAAAACGGCAAATTCTTAATTTTCCTTGCTGGGAACAATACCTGATGGCGTCAAGAGCAATTTGATGACGGCGTCAAGAGCAAAAATGGTGACGGACAAGTAGAAATGTGAAGGCGTCAAAGCATGGCCGTCAAGAGTAAAAGTGGTGACGGCCTAGAACAACATTACACATGACGGCGTCAGATCTGGATCTAGGCAGTCCGAGAATATCATGGGCGGCGGGTTGACGGCGTCAGAAATTTCTTCTTGACGTCGTCACCTTAGAAAATCTATATATAGTCTTTGTAATTTTCATTCAAAAGAGAGGACAATTTTCGGGACGGCTTGAATAAACCCTAGCTCGACTTTTACAGTATTTTCAAGGCTTTTCACCCCTTGAATCCCTTCATGTTCAATTAAGATAATTATCCTTTCAATTCATTCAATATGTCTATGTGTTGTTTGAATATATCTTACGCTTGTCTTGATTTTAACATGCTAGGCTATATCTCTTGGGTGTTTGCTTAGATGTAATGAAACCTAGATGTTGATTATAGGTTGATTGCTTGTTTGTTGTTGTAATGGATGAATGATTTCGATGTTAGGCTTAAGAAAACTGGCAGACTTCCATAGTCTCACTTGATTGAACGTCTTAAGAAACATGAACCAATGCGTACTAAGGTTATTATGGTTGTATTTAATGCATGAGTGATTGGCTCCAAACAGTCAACCAAATTGACCAGGTGATGGTCAACCAAGTCAAACAGCCTAGAGTCATTGCTCCGCGGAAGTATAATGTTTCCCCGGGTCGTTATGTCCCGACGAGGTGTGGATGGTTATCAAACGGTTATTTGATCGGGTGAAATTGGACAGGAAAAGGTTTTGAGTGATTAGAACTAAGGAATATACTAGAAAATAGCTTAAACAAGCTATTTGAATAAGACAAGAAAGTGGGAAAAACCAGAAACGTTTAAAACCTAAAAACGCGTGCGTTACGTTTAAATAAAACGTAAACGTACGAAATAAAAAGTGAAAACGGAAATCTGAAAACACCCAGGGGGTGAACATGACCTTTTTACAAACTAAAAGGTAAAAGAAAATTTTTAGAAAATTAAAATAAATTTTTACACTATTTAATTATTTAATATTAACTAAATACTATTTATTACTAATTATTAATATTTAAAATACTTAAATACAATATAATATTATTTAAACAGTAGAAAAATGAAAATAAAATTCTTAAAATTATAAAATAACTAAAAACAAGTTTTAAAAATAAAAATAAATATTTTTGTCTTTTTGTGGTTTTTCTATTAATTAATTACTAATTAAATACTAATTACCTAATTAAACTATTTTAAATTAAGAAAAATAGTAAATGAACAGTAAAAATTCTAATAAAATTTCTAAAATTATTTTATAACATATAAAAGCTATAAAAAATATAAAAACTAGGTTTTACTTAATAAAAACTAATTATGCTATTTTAAACTAATTATTAATTAATTATTAATTAAACTAAGATTAATTCTAATAAATAATAAATAATAAAATAAAAATCTGAGAAAATTTATAAAATTACTTTAATATATGAGGAATTTAATAAAAATATAAAATAGCTAAATACTTAATAAAAATATAAAAATGAAAAATAAAATTTAAATAAAATTAAATAGAAACTATCACTTAAAAATAAGTTGATTTTTCTGGATTTTTATTTTAGAAACTTATTTTACAACTAAAAACAACAAACTTTTACAAAAACAACTTTTATGAAAATCAACAATAAGCACTTGAGGTGCTTATTTGGTCAACAGTTGACTTCTGTTGACCAAGCAAGGAAATGAGCTTGAACCAGCTTGTGTGGGACCCACTATGAGTTTTTCTGACCCAAATAACTTAGTTGAACTTGTTTAAGCTGGAAAAAGCACTAGTGGACCTCAGAATAAGCTATTAAGCAGCAATAAGCACTTTGAAACCTAGTTTAGGACTGAAAATGGGGACAGAAAAGATGGGCTAAATTAGGTGGGACCCAGGGGTTTCTAGGTCAACCAAGAGGTCAAAACCTCAACCCTGGTAGGAGGGGGGTTTAGGGGAACCAAAAACAAGGGCTGAGGATCACTATGGTGGTCAGAAAACCACCACCAAGTGGTGGTGGTGGGTTGAGACCTGCTGATGCAGGGGATAGGCTATGCCTGCAGCCCACTTTGATCCAAGGTGGGACCCATAAAAAAAATTCACAAAAATAAAGAAAGGGGGGAAACAAGAGTTGAGCTGGGGTGCTATCACATATCAAAAGATCAGGGCATGAGACCTTTCACATAAATCACAACAAATCTTACCATTTTGAGTTTTCTGCACAATTGGATGTTTTGACTTTTTAAGAAATTGGCACAGGTTGAATTGTATGAAATTTTAATGATCACTACACACTAATTATGATATACTAAGACCTAGTGAGACTAAATTAAGCTGTATTATGCACTATTGAACCAAATTGATGACTATGCAAATCCACAATCCACACAGTTAAGCTGAAATGACAATAAAGAATCAATCTGACTTTTTACCAAAGAAGTACTGGTTTATATCATTCCATAAACCTAATAGAACCTAATCAGATGTCTTACAACCATAATGAATCACAGAGGCTCAGCTGAGCTTAGGCAAAAACATAGATCCAAACACCCTTTATAAAACTGAAAGTGGGATTTTGTGAAGCAGTTTGATATTTTAAACCATAAATTTCAGTATTTAACTTCCACTAACATAAATAAAACACAAATAAGCTTGAATCAACAACAATGAGCAGATATAACTAACAATTATAAAATATGAAAATGGGTACTTTGAACTGAGTTAGTAACATACACTGAGATAGTTGCTCAAAATCAAAAACAGATACTCAATTCCAAACCTAATGTCTCCCTGAGACTCTAAACCACTTCCATACTTCTCTGCTCCTTTCCTTCTTCTTTTTATTGTTTTTCACTAATTTATTTATTTATTAACTATTTTTTTCTTTTCTTTTTGGATATTGACTAAAAATGCTTAAAATACTTGAGAAAGCTCATAGATAAGCTCAAGTGAGCTTAAACTAACCAGGAACAACAACTTAAAGCACCTCAGCAACAATATGGAATTTTTACTTAAAACACAAAATTAAAATTTTAAAACTGAGATATTGAAATTAAAGGGTACATGAGTTTTTAATTCACTAAAAATACTCAATACAAGGATTTCTAAGCAAAGATTACAACAGAACTTGAAATATAAGCTAAAATGATGAAGCTACAGTACTCTATTTCTAACCTATACTACTACTACTCTAATCTTCTTTCCTCCTTGCTTTTTCTTCACTTTTATAGGTCCCAGAAGTATCCCTTGACTTTCCCACTATCATCTGAGCCGTAGGATGAGCTAGGTTGATCACAGCCGTTTGATTATTTTTTTGGCGGGAAAGGGAGTTTTGACAGTTGGGATTGCTTGTGGAGATTTCAAAGTAATTATTGGTTTTGGAGTATTGTGGTTTGGAAGGGGGGACATGGAGTGGTAAAGGTGATGTGGAGGTGAGCGGTTGGCAGGGTGTTTGCAGGTAATTAGGGGAGGTGTTGGGAGGTTAGGGATGGGTCAAAGGTGTGTTTGACCGGTTTTTAAATAAAACCGGGGTTAAGGGATTTGTGGTGGTGGGCTGTGAATTGGTGGTGGGCTGGCTGTGTGAGTTTGGGCCTGGATCAGGTTTATTACAAAAAGGGTGGGGCTTGGTTTTTTGGGTAAATAATACACAAAGGTCCGTTTGATTTGTAACTAAGATTCACAAGGACCATTTTTGTAATAAACTGAAACTGATGGACTGAAAATGAAATTCCCCAAAAGTAATACCAAGGACCAATTTGCCAATATTCCAAAGTTCAATAA
The DNA here is from genome assembly GCA_030686995.1 of Artemisia argyi. Taxonomy (NCBI): domain Eukaryota; kingdom Viridiplantae; phylum Streptophyta; class Magnoliopsida; order Asterales; family Asteraceae; genus Artemisia; species Artemisia argyi. Next base: position 80,024,782 of record CM060693.1, on the reverse strand, counting down.
CCAATTTTTCATTTTTCAAATTTTCAAATTTCCCGGGGACTAAAAATGACATTTTTCAAAGTATAGGGGTTAAACTTGTCATTTTGTGAAAATCTTTTATCCAAGGACCAATATTGAACATTTTGAATTTTCAAGGACTAAAAATGATTTTTCATCCAAAAATATCCCACCAGGGACCAAATCTGCCAAAGTTTGAAACTCCAGGGACCAAAAGTGTAAATTTCCAAAACTTTTCCAGTTTTTCACCAAAGGACAAAATATGACAACTTGTGATTGTAAAAGGACCTTTGGTGATAAATTTCTATATTTTGAATATCCAGGGACTAGTTTTGTAATTTTATGAAAGTTGGGGGACTGAAACTGCCAATTTTGCAAACTTTATACGTTTTTCATCTGTTTTTGCTCATTTTGCATCTAAAATATATAAAACACAATTTTGAAATATTTCTAGTATTTTGATGCATTTCTGAGTGTTTTTGTATGTTTTGCAATTCAGATAAGACCAAAAATGATGAGTGTTTGAGCACTCATCAATCCCCCACACTAAACTATTGCAAGTCCCTAGCAATACTGTTTTGAAAACTTGATGGATTTGAAAAACTCTTTACCAAAAGCCATCACTTCTGGAGTAGCCAGGTGTAAGAACTGTGGCACACCTGATAACCGTGTGATTTTGAGCAAACCACCAGCTGTCAACAAATTTGATTTGTCTTTACCAAAAGCCGTTTGCTTCTGGACTAGCCAGCTCTTGATGGAATAGTCAACATCTTGGTGAGCTGATTACCAATTTTGGATTTTCCACGGCCTTTACCACAAGCCATAATCTTGCGGGCTAGCCAACTCATTTATTTTTGGGGAGTTGAGGAACCATACAATTTTGGGCAAATTGCAAGCCGTAAACGGATTGATGTCTTTACCAAGAGCCGTTTGCTCCTGGACTAGCCAATCCCTTTTGTCGGTTGGACAAGGTGGACTGATTACCAAAAAAAATTTTTGAAGGACCAGTGAAAAAATTTTAAAATTTTTGAAATTTTGGCAAAAACGGGGGTATTATATAGTAAAATGTGATAAAATTCGCTAGAATAGCGAATACCCCCCCACACTTAGGATGAATATTGTCCTCAATATTCAAAGTCCCGGCTATTATGCCGACATTTTGAACGTAAAAGGGAAACATTACAAGCTAAGCGTGGAAAACACCATTTTGTTTTTCACTCTTGTAACCATAGCATGGGGGACTCCCCCACACTTTGGGTGAAAACCCTATAAGCATGCTACTGTTTTTGTTTACCGAGTCGCTAGCTTGACTCGACCCCGAATTCATTTGTCCTTGGGGAATGTGGAAGAAGTGATCTCCATCGGACTTTCATTCAGGATGTTTGGAGAAACATACGAAGCACGTGAAAGTTCCACACCGATGAGATAAGTATCCGGCTCAAGATAATGATACATGAAAATGCCGGGATCAAATATAGTATCTTCATTCCCGAAGGAGTGAAGAAGAGAAGAAGTCACCGTATAGGTGAACAAAAGGAAGAAAACCATGATGAAAAGCATGATTTGATCTTCTTCCTCGAGAGCAGGCTCCGTAGCCTGAGTTTGAATTTCAAAGGGTAAGCTCGTAAACAACCCGGGAGGGTGGGTGGGATTTTGCAAATTCTCATGATTGAGAGAATCTCCCCCCGGGGTATCAAACTGATGAGCGAGTTCACCGGAGAACTCCTCATGAAGAGAATCATTCACAAGATGTGAATCTGGGAACTCATGTTCCGGAATAGACTCATCACAATCCTCATTCTGAATATCAAAGAGTGGATTATCAGAAATCAAAGTGAATTTAGATCTGAATTCAAATAGAGGATTGGTGAGAGTGGTATTGAATGTTTCGGGAACAAAGTGAATATTATTCTCTGTTGGACTGCTGGGATCAGAAGTGAGTAACGGATCATGAGATAGGAGACTTTCAATTTCTCCCAGATCGGCTTGGAAATCAAGGAGACCATCATCACCTTCAAATGAAAGTGGATTGATGTGAGTAAGTTCATCAGCGAACTCCTCAAGAAGATGATCGGCATCAGAATGTGAAACTGACGCCTCAACATACTCGATGTCTCCATAAGATATACAATCATCGCTATAATTTGAGAAAGTCTCAAAATGATCGTTTGAACACTCAAGAGGTGAAGGAATATCACACATGTCATCCAAAGTTCCCTGTGACTCTCTCGGGATTGGGACAAGGATCTCAACACTAGACTTTATTAATTCGTCCGATTCCTTATTAGGAACAGTGCTAAGATGCTCATCCCCCATGTTCAGAGAGTGAGTGTGAACTTCGGGTGTGATAGCAGTTGTTTGAGATGGAATCTCAACTGCTGGGGTATCAACTGATGAACTTGAAGTTTTATAAAATTCAAGGATGTCAAGTGTATCCTCATCATCACTGTCATCAGGAATGAAACGGAACAAAGAGCTAGATTTGGCTGCTTTTTCTCTTGCAATGGATTCCCTCACAGATTTTTCATAGGCATCTTGGGAATTTATTCTAGCATCCTGCTCTTCGGCAAGCAATTCTTCCATGGATTTTTGATGAGTGTGTCTTTGGGCAAAGTCTTGAACTAAACCCTTAAGCTCATCAACGATTTTCATCATATTTTGCATTTCTGGAAGAAGTGCTTGATTCATATCGTACTGTGGAGGTTGGTCATAACAAGGTGTGTCAAAATTGTCACAAGGATATGGATTCCCCGCTTGACAATCTGAGCTGAAGTGTGGACCTCCACAGTAATCACAACAGTAAAACTGTTGAGGCTGTGAGTCGTATGTGCTAAAGTCTAAATTGTTATCAGGAAACTGCTCATAGACAAGCGTGTTTCCCGATTGATAATCAGAACTGTAGTGTGAACCACCACAGTACTCACAACAGTAAAACTGTTGAGACTGATAGTGTGGTAACTGATGGAATGAATCAGTCATGTCATGGTAGGAATAAGGATCTTGGTTATAAACAGACCCGTTTCCTGACTCTACCATGCCACAACTGGGGCAATTGCCACCATTATGAGGATTACCACACCATTGGCAAACCAGAAAGTGTGGATGAGACATAGAAAGAATCAAATGTGTATAGAGGGTGAGGAAATGAGAATCAAAAGGGTAGGAGGGTGAAGAAGGATATTTTTTGTGTTTTTGGAAAACATTTTGTACAAAGGATAAAGAAAATGTTTTTGTGTGTTTTTTTTTTTTTTTTTTTTTTTTTTTTGTTGAAAACTGAGTTTTAAAAAGTTTTCGTGAACGGTTTTGTTTTGATAATGGGAAAATATGAACAAAGGATGGATTAATGTACAATGGAACGAATTCCAAAATCACTAATCAGAAAAACCGTTTAGATACGCACACAACCTCCCCGGCAGCGGCGCCAAAAATTGATTGGCTCCAAACAGTCAACCTAATTGACCAGGCGATGGTCAACCAAGTCAAACAGCCTAGAGTCAATGCTCCACGGAAGTATAATGTTTCCCCGGGTCGTTATGTCCCGACGAGGTGTGGATGGTTATCAAACGGTTATTTGATCGGGTGAAATTGGACAGGAAAAGGTTTTGAGTGATTAGAACTAAGGAATATACTAGAAAATAGCTTAAACAAGCTATTTGAATAAGACAAGAAAGTGGGAAAAACCAGAAATGTATAAAACCTAAAAACGCGTGCGTTACGTTTAAATAAAACGTAAACGTACGAAATAAAAAGTGAAAACGGAAATCTGAAAACACCCAGGGGGTGAAAATGACTTTTTTACAAACTAAAAGGTAAAAGAAAATTTTTAGAAAATTAAAATAAATTTTTACACTATTTAATTATTTAATATTAACTAAATACTATTTATTACTAATTATTAATATTTAAAATACTTAAATACAATATAATATTATTTAAACACTAGAAAAATGAAAATAAAATTCTTAAAATTATAAAATAACTAAAAACAAGTTTTAAAAATAAAAATAAATATTTTTGTCTTTTTGTGGTTTTTCTATTAATTAATTACTAATTAAATACTAATTACCTAATTAAACTATTTTAAATTAAGAAAAATAGCAAATGAACAGTAAAAATTCTAATAAAATTTCTAAAATTATTTTATAACATATAAAAGCTATAAAAAATATAAAAACTAGGTTTTACTTAATAAAAACTAATTATGCTATTTTAAACTAATTATTAATTAATTATTAATTAAACTAAGATTAATTCTAATAAATAATAAATAATAAAATAAAAATCTGAGAAAATTTATAAAATTACTTTAATATATGAGGAATTTAATAAAAATATAAAATAGCTAAATACTTAATAAAAATATAAAAATGAAAAATAAAATTTAAATAAAATTAAATAGAAACTATCACTTAAAAATAAGTTGATTTTTCTGGATTTTTATTTTAGAAACTTATTTTACAACTAAAAACAACAAACTTTTACAAAAACAACTTTTATGAAAATCAACAATAAGCACTTGAGGTGCTTATTTGGTCAACAGTTGACTTCTGTTGACCAAGCAAGGAAATGAGCTTGAACCAGCTTGTGTGGGACCCACTATGAGTTTTTCTGACCCAAATAACTTAGTTGAACTTGTTTAAGCTGGAAAAAGCACTAGTGGACCTCAGAATAAGCTATTAAGCAGCAATAAGCACTTTGAAACCTAGTTTAGGACTGAAAATGGGGACAGAAAAGATGGGCTAAATTAGGTGGGACCCAGGGGTTTCTAGGTCAACCAAGAGGTCAAAACCTCAACCCTGGTAGGAGGGGGGTTTAGGGGAACCAAAAACAAGGGCTGAGGATCACTATGGTGGTCAGAAAACCACCACCAAGTGGTGGTGGTGGGTTGAGACCTGCTGATGCAGGGGATAGGCTATGCCTGCAGCCCACTTTGATCCAAGGTGGGACCCATAAAAAAAATTCACAAAAATAAAGAAAGGGGGGAAACAAAAGTTGAGTTGGGGTGCTATCACATATCAAAATATCAGGGCATGAGACCTCTCACATAAATCACAACAAATCTTACCATTTTGAGTTTTCTGCACAATTGGATGTTTTGACTTTTTAAGAAATTGGCACAGGTTGACTTGTATGAAATTCTAATGATCACTACACACTAATTATGATATACTAAGACCTATTGAGACTAAATTAAGCTGTATTAAGCACTAATGAACCAAATTGATGACTATGCAAATCCACAATCCACACAGTTAAGCTGAAATGACAATAAAGAATCAATCTGACTTTTTACCAAAGAAGTACTGGTTTATATCATTCCATAAACCTAATAGAACCTAATCAGATGTCTTACAACCATAATGAATCACAAAAGCTCAGCTGAGCTTAGGCAAAAACATAGATCCAAACACCCTTTATAAAACTGAAAGTGGGATTTTGTGAAGCAGTTTGATATTTTAAACCATAAATTTCAGTATTTAACTTCCACTAACATAAATAAAACACAAATAAGCTTGAATCAACAACAATGAGCAGATATAACTAACAATTATAAAATATGAAAATGGGTACTTTGAACTGAGTTAGTAACTTACACTGAGATAGTTGCTCAATCTTCTTTCCTCCTTGCTTTTTCTTCACTTTTATAGGTCCCAGAAGTATCCCTTGACTTTCCCACTATCATCTGAGCCGTAGGATGAGCTAGGTTGATCACAGCCGTTTGATTATTTTTTTGGCGAGAAAGGGAGTTTGGACAGTTGGGATTGCTTGTGGAGATTTCAAAGTAATTATTGGTTTTGGAGTATTGTGGTTTGGAAGGGGGGACATGGAGTGGTGAAGGTGATGTGGAGGTGAGGGGTTGGCAGGGTGTTTGCAGGTAATTAGGGGAGGTGTTGGGAGGTTAGGGATTGGTCAAAGGTGTGTTTGACCGGTTTTTAAATAAAATCGGGGTTAAGGGATTTGTGGTGGTGGGCTGTGAATTGGTGGTGGGCTGGCTGTGTGAGTGTGGGCCTGGATCAGGTTTATTACAAAAAGGGTGGGGCTTGGTTTTTTGGGTAAATAATACACAAGGGTCCGTTTGATTTGTAACTAAGATTTACAAGGACCATTTTTGTAATAAACTGGAACTGATGGACTGAAAATGAAATTCCCCAAAAGTAATACCAAGGACCAATTTTCCAATATTCCAAAGTTCAATAACCAATTTTTAATTTTTCAAATTTTCAAAATTTCCCGGGGACTAAAAATGACATTTCTCAAAGTATAGGGGTTAAACTTGTCATTTTGTGAAAATCTTTTATCCAACGACCAATATTGAACATTTTGAATTTCCAAGGACTAAAAATGATTTTTCATCCTAAAATATCCCACCAGGGACCAAATCTGCCAAAGTTTGAAACTCCAGGGACCAAAAGTGTAATTTTCCAAAACTTTTCCAATTTTTCACCAAAGGACAAAATATGACAACTTATGATTGTAAAAGGACCTTTGGTGATAAATTTCTATATTTTGAATATCCAGGGACTAGTTTTGTAATTTTATGAAAGTTGGGGGACTGAAACTGCCAATTTTGCAAACTTTATACGTTTTTCATCTGTTTTTGCTCATTTTGCATCTAAAACATATAAAACACAATTTTGAAATATTTCTAGTATTTTGATGCATTTCTGAGTGTTTTTGTATGTTTTGCAGTTCAGATAAGACCAAAAATGATGAGTGTTTGAGCACTCATCAATGAGCGAATTCTAGTGATCCCATGTTAGGAGCTTCTTGCAGGCTCGACATAGGAGTGAAGTAGGAGCTTATAGAGTTGGGGAAGTACGTACGCCACCCCACGAATGGTATTAAGGAATATAACCCGTCATCCACGCAACTGTAACAAACTATCAACCTGTAAAAGATATCTAGGGAGTAATGAAATCTAAGTAAACACATTTTTTCCCATTTATTGTTCACACCACTAGTTTAATTAGTTTTATTTTCATTTTTGTTATTTTATTTTGATTGCATTTTAGTTATTGGGTTAGTTGAATAGCAACTAATTCCGCCCACTCTTCCAATACCCGAGATTTTTAATTGCTTTTCATAAAATCTAAAAATACAAAAAGAATCATCCCTCACCTCTAGACCTAGTTTTTAGGCTTTCTAATCTTAGCGAATCTATTCCTGAGTTAAACGATCAATCCCCCGGTACCTGTCACTATACTATACTACAACGATCAGGTACACTGCCTGGTGGGGGTTGTAAGCTTCTCGAGATCCCTCGGGAGGTAAAGCCTGGTGCAATTCCCACGCATCAAGTCTCACAAGTATGCTTCAGCATCAAAGCAATCCCTGAAACTGAAGGCTAAGCCTTTTCAACCATATCCTCACTGTGGATTTAATGATCATCATCTTGATGACTGTCTCATGTACCCTTGTTGTGAAATATGTGGAGATCCTTCCCATGATACTTCAGGACATGATCAAGTCATTCATGGTAGAAGAGGACTGACTACAAACACATCTCTGTCAACTAAGTCCTCACCTACATCCAAGTGCAGGATATGTAGTAGCACTATTCACTCCTCCACTGATAATGAGTCCATTAACAAATTCAAAAAGTCTATTAGACCTAAGCCCACCAAGAAGTGGGTTAACAAGAAAAACTAACCCTGTTTACTATTTGTGTAGAAACATGCCAGGGAGCCTGTTTGGCATCTAGACAGTGGATGCTCAAGGAGTATGACTGGTGTAAAAAAATATCTACGTAAATATGTGGAAGAACCAGGACCCAAGGTAGTATTTGGTGATAACTCATAAGCTCCCACTGAAGGTTATGGTTCAGTAAACTGCAATGGTATAGTTTTTATAAGAATTACTTATGTTAATGGTCTCAAGTATAATATCATTAGTGTCAGTCAACTATCTGATGCTAAGTACATAGTTCAGTTTGATGATAAGAGAGGAACAATTTTCAATGCCAACAAAGAATTTGTGTTGATTACCCCTAGGAGAGATGATGTATATGTCCTAGACATGTCAACTCTCACTCAAAATGGGACTTCAAACACATCAACAACCTTGCCAAATATAACAAAGTTCTTGGCTTGCCCTCCCTGGTGTTTTCAAAAGATAAGCCCTGCTCAGCTTATGAAAAGGGAAAACACCACAGGGCTTCCTTCAAAACCAAACAAAACTTTTCAATCAAAAGCTGCCTTCACCTTCTACATATGGATCTCTTTGGACCAGTCAGTCCATCCATCATGAGAAGTACACTCTAGTCATTGTGGATGAATACTCAAGATACATTTGGGTCTACTTCCTGACCAAAAAGAGCAGGCAGCAGAAACAATCATGTCCTTTGTCAGGAACATTGAAAATCAAAATGACATTAAGGTCAAAGAAATCAGGACTGACAATGGGAATGAATTCAAAAATTAGAACCTTAAGTGTTTCTGTGATTAGAAAGGAATCTCTGAGAACTTCTCTTCACCCTACTGTAACACCCCAACCCAAAAAGGGCTAAAGTGTAACATTATGGAGTCAAATCAGAACACAAGTGAAACGAAGATACATTTCTAATACAAAGCGTTAAAAGGGTTACAAAGGAAAACTAGACAAAGTACCAAAATACAACAGGGCAACAATAACATACAAAGCCCAAACATAAAATACTAAGTCCATATATACTAAGCCCAATCCTAAATGCTTCTAGTCACCTCTAAGTCCAGCAAGTAGCTAACAAGGTGAAGTCTTCTAAGCCCAAAAGCAAAATCTCTCCATCCATACACTCAGCTTCCTACTAAACCTGCCGCAGGAGAAAAGAAATGCGGCTGAGCTTACAAAGCTCAGTGAACAGATATGACAGATAACAAAGCAGAAATAAGGAAACGATACAAAAGAGATAAAATAAACAGAGTCAAGAGAATCATAAGAATTACAATATAAGAGAGTAGGATAAATGTTTAAGGTATAAGGTGAGTGTATGTATCAGTATATTTACCTCAGGCCACACAAATATCCAAACAAACCATATCACATCTTCGTAATCAGTGTATTCAGATAGGAGTCCTCATAATACCAAATGTAGTAAGAGGGGAGTCCTCAAATAATTCATGGAGTAGCTAGCCCCAAAATGTGAAAGGACTGCATGCACGCATACCCAATCACCAGACAAAATAATATATCCAATCTAGATATCCACACAAATATCACACAAAACTAGGATGCATCCATACGCCCCTGCAAATAAAATCATAGTGGCTAAACATATAGATATCCTTGAACTCATAATCATATATCAAAAGGGACGGTGTGGTACATCTCTCCAACCACACTAGAGTCATAACATTGGTGCATCAATGCTATGGTCATGGACCCCCCATAACTAGGAACAAAATAATGCCTGGGTAAATACTGAAGGGTCAAAGGTAACCAGAGTTCAAATCAATGTCAATATCATGGTCCAATAATCATGGTTCAATATCCCAAGATCCAAAATCCCATGGTTCATAGTCAAAGGGTCATAATGAAAGTATAAAGCAATAGTTCAATTTAGCAGGTTCGTATCAATTGTCTTAAAAAGGTTTGTAGTACAATCCAATTAAAAGATTTATAACAAAGGTTAATTTAGAAAGAAATCTTCCAAAAGACAGTATTTATAAAAGTAAACTTTAATGAAGGTTTTCTAAAAATATCCTTTAAAAGTAGTCTTTATGAAATTATAAAATCCCATATAAAGTGATCTTAAATCATGTTAGAAGCGTCGTTATAAAATAGTTTCTCCTTTAAACATTCCTATATTATAATTAAGAAAAGGTTTTCACACCCTGTTAATATATCCCAAAAGAACCTTCAAAGTTTCAAAAGGTCCAAATGCTAAGGTTACAAAAGGTTAATGAACAGGTTGTGTCAACATCACCATGAGTATTTCAACGAATATCAGTAGAATCACAATGCCAACGAAGCACATCATCCTCAGAGCCAAAGTACAAAGGTTCACACATAACAATGGTTCAAATATTAGTGGCTGCTCAACATCAAGGGTTCAAATATCATAAGATAGATCAAACAGGAAAGCCTAAAATAAAGGCTCAAAATCAGATGACAAGATCAATCAATGCAGTCAAAGAGAGGAAAGACAAGTCATACGAAACCTTTACTAAAAAGGTCAGAATATCTGTACCTTCGCCGAATCAAACAAACTAAGATCAAACAAAGGAGAATGGATCACTCCTGCTTCACCGGACCTAGAAGAAAGTGGATACGAATTATGAAGAGTTCAATTTACATAAGTTACCACTTTTAGTTATCCTTCTATTTTTAGTAACTTACCATATTTAGAAGGTTTCCAGTTTTAGAAGTTTCCATAGATAGTACTTTCCAAAAGTAGCAGGTTTCCATAATTAGCAGATTTCCAAAATTAGTAAGTTTCCAATTATAGACATGTTCAATATAGTTAGTTTTACTATTTTAACAAGTTTCCATAATTATATAAGTTAATGATTTCAAGTATTAGGGATTTTCCAAAATTAGGGTTTCAAAATGAAAACTTCCATAATTAGGGTTTAAATTGTCAAATAAACAAGTTAAGGGTCAAAAGTGAAAATATACATATTATAACACATATATACAGATCACATAAGTCAAATATGCCAAAATTACACTTCACACCTTTAGATTTCCAAAAGTTACAAATTAAGCCTTTAATTAATCAATTTACCATATTTAAACCGTTAACCTAAATAATTACTAATACATAAGCCACATAAATACAAAAATTACATAAACAACCCCTACACTTAATTTCAGTCGTGACATGCATAAATATTCCATATTTACATTTTTAGTCCCTCTAGTTATCATATTTACAATTTAAACCTTTTAATTATCAAAATTACATACAAGTCCATTTAATTATCAAATTGACACCCTTGGCCCCTAAATATAATTATTTACAGTTTAGACACTGGGTTTTCAGAATTTACAAAAATGGTCCCTCTATTTTAAATAAAATACAATTCTAATTAATAATTATATATAATTCTATTTTTAATCCTTTTAATTACAAAATTATCACATTTAGCCGTTATACCAATTTTTATGGAATACAACCTGGTCTAGATGATGTTTCCAACATAACCTTTCAGTTCACAAATTTACAAAACACCCCCCCTTAATTTTAAAAACAATTCGGTTTTATTTAAAATTCCACAAATCAAAACCCTAATTTCCAATAATTACACACTCATAATACATACCTTAAACTAGGGGTGGCAATTCAGGTTGGGTTCGGGTTGGCGGGTTCGGGTTGTTAGGTTGGCGGGTCAGTAAACCCCAACCTGAACCTGACATATTTAAATCATTAGGTCAGCTATGTCTACCCTAACCTATATACACGTAACCCAAACCTGACCCATTTAACCCGTATATATACTTAGGTTGACAGGTTAAATAGGTTACATGGGTTGAATACGTTAAACGGGTTTCGAGTTGACCCATTTAATATATTTTGTATATAAAAGTTAGCATATTACACGAGTTAAATGGGTTAAACTTGTTAGTGGGTCGACCCGTTTAACCCATTTAACCCGTATAATTAAATATAAATAATTTTTAATTAAGAGAAAAAACTTAAATGGGTTGGCGGGTCGACCCATTTATTTTATTCCCAACCCGAACCTGACCTGTTTAATAAACGGGTTAGATATGTCGACCCAAACCTGACCCACAATCTATTTAGCTCAACCCGAACCTGTTAATTTTCGTGTCGGTTTAAGGTCGGGTTTCGTGTCGGGTCAGAAATTGCCACCCCTACCTTAAACATCATCAAAAAATTTATCAAAACCCTAATTCTAATCATACATGCCTTGTTATAATTTTATTTCATTTTATTTTTTTACAAAATTAAACCCAATAACAAAAAAAAAAAATTCAAACTAAGTTTCCATGTCTTGAAAGTTATGAAGGTCATTTTTCTGATGTTATATGATACCCATAGGACAAGAGAAAAACATATACAAAGCCTCACAAAATCGTTATATCGATTAAGTGTTTTTATTGGGTTTTTGATTACTAAAATTCGTATGACCACTGTAGCATGCATGGATCAATTCTATCATTTTATGCTGATTAAATATGATATATAGAGTGATACAAAATTACCAGAAAGATTTTTGAACGTGTGGTTGAAGCAGAACGAATTTCTTCTTCTCGGCTAGAACAAATCGAACCAATTAATGTCACCAGCCCACACGATCGAACCAGCAGCCTCAAAAATAACTTTAACACCTTCTTAGGACTTGTAAAAGACCAGTAAAATTATCTAGGAGTCTCAAAAAATTTGTAGCCGTCACTTGTGGATTTTGGAGAGGTTTTAGGGTTTTATTTTATGTTAAAAGGAAATATAAATACAAATCGTGTAATTAGAGGAGGGGGGAGAAGTATTTTTGGCCTAATTTCTGATTTGAAAGCCAATTTACTTATTTGGATCATTTCCATAATTATTTGATCATATCTTTATTTTTAAATGATTTAAATACATAATATAAATAAATTAAAGGTATAATTAGTTAAATAAATGTTTTTTTTTAAGTTTTTATACTTTCATATGGTACTTTAAGCTATAAAACAAGTTCATGAAAATTTTCATACTTCATATATTGCAAATCATAAATATTTGGTATTTAATTTGTATTTGTTTAAGTCTTTAAATCAAATTTAAAGTAATAGGGGCAATTTGTAATTTAAACATGTTATGAAAATGTGGTTTTACAACTATTCCCCCTTCAAAAGAATTTTCTTCCTCAAAAATGCAAAAGGTAAGGTAGCGAAACAAAACGAAGGTACACTAAACTACGAACAGAAAAGGGAGTAGTTTGACTAGCATAGACTCTTCGGTCTCCCAGGTCGCCTCACGTGCTGGGTGCTTCAAAGACATTTCAACAAAAGAATGATCCATGTTTCCCATGACTTGATGTTATCGATCCAAAGATAATTTATGTTTCCCCAGAGAAGGCACATCGTACAGAAATCCAAATCAAAAGAATCACATACCGAACGTAACAGATCATAATCGTATCCCGTTAAAGATATACAAAGGAAGATTTAGGATTGGGTGGGTATTTCGTCCATGGACAAGGAAATGGACTGATCAGATGAGAATGTATTGAATGATAGCAATCATGAGGGTGATATCTATAAGTGTAACTCTTCATATTTTCAAATAGTTTCATCTTCAATACAACCTTTCAAAGGTATTCTCTTAAACTGACAGATCTTGATTCTCAGAATCCAAAACCTCATATTTTAACTCATAATAGATTATCATGAAATGGATCCATCGAAATAAGAGGCGTATACATAGCAAAACATAGGTGTAGCTCTTTATAGTAACAGGATCAAATCCATATAGGCAGAAAACAGGTTGATTGATAACATCAAATGGCAGGAAGCTCTACAATAGAACTTAGGATTTTTTTTATCAGAACCGTAAAAGTCAAACAATCGCATGTCGAATACCCAAACATATCGTACAACGATAAAGTGGGTCAAGCGTACAAATCAAAAGAATCCTAAAGCCTCACTATTCGAAGATAGTCGCAAACGAAAACAGAAATCTAAGGCTCCTCTAAGGCACTTCTCAAGATATCCTATGAATAAAACAAGTGTACGTTATATGATATAAGTATTATCACGTTGGCCAGACGTCATAATACTAGCATCATATAAATATGCCCTCATGATGGTCATACTTAATCTCAATCAGTGAATCAAATCTACAAACCCAACTAACTCCTGGGTTATCCCTATTCAAAAGATCAATAACAAAACGATGTCGGCAAAACAAATGAAACTCGAAAAGACGTAACAAAGTCAAACAACCATCATCAGAAAGAAGCATGTCGTCAGGGCATCAATTCTTCCATCATAAAGTTCGCTTCAAGAATTTGTCCCTTCAGAATCTTCTTATGTCCGAGTAGTTAGTCTTCATCCATCTTCCAATCTGAGAGTGAAACGGAATCATTTACTTGAGGTTGGTTTCCTCAAGCCTTCTGCAGTCTGATATGTGGGAATCGCACCAGGCTTTACCTCTCGAGGGATCTCAAGAAGCTTACAACCCCCACCAGGCAGTGTACCTGATCGTTGTAGTATAGTATAGTGACAAGTACCGGGGGATTGATCGTTCAACTCAGGAATAGTGTCGCTAGGATTAGAAAGTCTCTTAAACTAAGTCTAGAGGTGAGGGATGATTCTTTTTGTATTTCTTATGTTTTTTTGAAAGCAATTAAAATCTCGGTTTTGGAAGAGTGGGCGGAATTAGTTGCTAGCCAACTAACCCAATAACTAAAGATGCAATCAAAATAAAATAACAAAAATAAAATGAAACTAATTATACTAATTTGGTGTAAACAATGATGGGGAAAGTTGTCTTTACTTAGGTTTCATTACTCCCTAGATATCTTTTACAGGTTGATAGTTTGTTACAATTGCATGGATGACGGGTAATATTCCTTAATACTAGTCGTAGGGTCGTGTACAATATTCCCTAACTCTATAGAATCCTACTTCACTCCTATGTCGAGCCGTTAGAAGCTCCTAACATGGGATCATTAGAATTCTCCTACGCATTAAATACAACCAAAAATCATAGTACACCTCTGATCATGTTTCTTAAGACGTTCAAGCATGTTACCAATGGAGTTTGCCATTTTTCTTAAGCCTAACATCGAATACAATCATCCGTAACAACTATAAACAAACAATTAACCCATAATTAACATCTAGGTTTCACTACATCTAAGTAAACACAAAAGTAATCTAGCCGAGCATGTTAAATTGAAGACAAGTGTAAGATATATTCAAGCAACACATAGACATATTGATTGAATTGAAAGAGTACTTATCTCAAATAGAACATGAATGTTTCAAAGGGTTAAAACCCTTGAAAAAGCTGTGAAATTCGACCTAGGCCCTCAAAGTTGCACACTAATGAATGTAATTTAGAAAACTATATATAGATAATACAGGGTGACGGCGTCATGTGTAAACATGTGACGCCGTCAACTCGCCGCCTATATTGAAATCGGATTGCCTAGATCCACTTTTGACGCCGTCATGTGTAAATTTCTTCTGGGCCGTCACTAATACTTGGACCATGACGGCCTTGGGTGACGCCGTCATCTCCTATGTATAAAACTTTCTGGATCGTCACGTGTACAGTCCACTTCCACCTCTTGTATTACTCTTGACGCCGTCATGTAGAAGCTTGTGACTCCGTCAGGTACTGTTCCCAGCAAGGAAAATTAAGACTTTGCCGTTTTCTTCACTTTTATGCTCCAAAAACATCCAAAATGCTTCCTTTTCCAGATTTCACTCCAAAAGTAGCTAAAATGACAAAAGGAACAATTTAGGGCAATATTTGATCAAATAAATTCGAATTCGGACTTAAATGACCCATTAAAACGGTTCATTTTTCGCCTCATCATAGTTCTTAGAATGTGATGGAGTAATGTGAACCTCTGGTACGATCTTCAATCTCCTCATCATCCAGTCGGCTTTCACTCTCAATTCATCTTAGTACAACAAAGGTGAATAGGGAAGTGAGACCGCATGTCTTCATCAACTCCAAGTTCACCATCTTGACTGGACCTTGTGCTCTGCTCGTCAACTCTTCCATCTGGCGAGGAATGTCTTCAACTCTTCAGAGTAGTCATCGCTGTTGTCAACTTCAGGTTCTATCCAGCTCCCTCCTCTGGTGGGAAACTTGGTGGTTCAGCAGGAATCATAACCGGAACTCAGGGTGTCAAAATGATTCTTGAGATAAGATTCGTTTCTTCGGTGTACCAAAATAGGTGCAAGGGAAACTTCATAATCGCAAAAATAACGTACGAGTCTCCAGAACAATAATGGTAGCAAATTTTAACGATCGGAAATCATGGTAGGGAGTCTCAAAATAGTTCAAAACACCAAAGGTAAGACATAGCAAAACAGTCGTCAGTATCTCAAATGTTTAAGCAACCAATCTCATATCAGAATCAAATCGAAGTTGGATTTCCAAGGAAAAGCAGATTATCATAACAGATTTTATCATTCCAAGGGAAGAGAAACATTCTTATACCCGTGGTTAAATGCCACAAGATTCCTCATGGAAACAAAGATGGATAAAACAAAGTCGAATAACGTCGGAAAGCTTACAGATGATTACCAAAAAGCAAGAGACGATCATAGAGTGCATCAAATACGTCATCGTCATGAAGATTCTCAGAATGCCCAAAGAGATATCAAAAGGATTAACAAATAGATCAGGGATCAAACATAAAATCAAAATAGCGTTATGCATTTCCATGCAATCTTAAATTCCTTCAAACTTACTACTGGTAAACTTAGGTGGTGCAAAAATTTCTAATTCCAAAAGGATGATTCCAAAATTCATAGCTAAACGTAACGAAAGAATCAGAGTAGCACGGAAGCAAAGATACATAGGAAATCTCTTAAGTCTACCCATCCCTTACCAGTCAAAACTTAAGTTCACGCATGGGAATCTTAAAGCAAATCCTCAAAATGGTTTCCTATGTTCCTACAGTGGAAGCCTAATGGTCCAAACTCACAGGTCATAGCCTAAGCTCTACGGGTGTTGAATCTGCCGATCCAAACCTGGCGCTCTGATACCATAATTGTAACACCCCAAACCAAAAAGGGCTAAAGTGTAACATTATGGAGACAAATCAGAACACAAGTGAAACGGAGATACATTTCTAATACAAAGCTTTAAAAGGGTTACAAAGGAAAACTAGACAAAGTACCAAAATATAACAGGGCAGCAATAACATACAAAGCCCAAACATAAAATACTAAGTCCAAATATACTAAGCCCAATTCTAAATGCTTCTAGTCATCTCTAAGTCCAGCAAGTAGCTAACAGGGTGAAGTCTTCTAAGCCCAAAAGTAAACCTGCCGCAGGAGAAAAGAAATGCTGCTGAACTTACAAAGCTCAGTAAACAGATATGACAAATAACAAATCAGAAATAAGGAAATGATAAAAAAAGATAAAATAAACAGAGTCAAGAGAATCATAAGAATTACAAGATAAGAGAGTAGGATAAATGGTTAAGGTATAAGGTGAGTGTATGTATCAGTATATTTACCCCGGACCATACAAATATCCAAACAAACCATATCACATCTTCGTAATCAATGTATTCGGAGGGGAGTCCTCGAAATACCAAATGTTGTAAAAGGCGAGTCCTCAAATAATCCATGGAGTAGCTAGCTCCCAAAATGTGAAAGGACTGCATGCACGCATGCCCAATAACCACACAAAATAATATATCCAATCCAGATATCCATACAAATATCACACATAGTGGCCAAACATATAGATATCCTTGAGCTCATAATCATATATCAAAAGGGACGGTGTGGTACATCTCTCCAACCACACTAGAGTCATAACATTAGTGCATCAATGTTATGGTCATGGACCGCCCATAACTGGGAACAAAATAATGCCTGGGTAAATACTAAAGGGCCAAAGGTAACCAGAGTTCAAATCAATGTCCATATAAATATCATGGTCAAATAATCAAGGTTCAATATCCCAAGATCCAAAATCCCATAGTTCATAGTCAAAGGGTCATAATGAAAGTTTAAAGCAATAGTTCAATTTAGCAAGTTCATATCAATTGTCTTAAAAAGGTTCGTAGTACAATCCAATTAAAAGGTTTATAACAAAGGTTCATTTAGAAAGAAATCTTCATAAAGACAGTGATGAGGCGAAAAATGGTCCGTTTTTAGGGGGTCATTTAAGCCCAAATCCGAATTTATTTGATCAAATATTGCCCTAAATCGTTCCTTTTGTGATTTTAGGTACTTGGAGAGTGAATTCTGGAAAAGAAGCAATTTTGGACGTTTTTGGAGCATAAAAGTGAAGAAAACGGCAAAGTCTCAATTTTCCATGCTGGGAACAGTACATGAAGGCGTCAAGAGTAAATTCATGATGGCGTCAAACCTCAAGAATTATAATCCGTAGTTGATGACGGCGTTACACACAGGGCGTCAAGAGTAATTTGTGTGACGGCCTAGGCCTTGACGGCGTCAGAAGTATATCAAGGCCGTCCGAGGAAGTATTTGGCGGCGAGATGACGGCGTCACACCTTTGTTCTTGACGCCGTCATCCCTATTTTCCTATATATAGTTTTCTAGTTTTTCACATTTAAAAGAGAAGTTTTGGAGAAACCCTAAAGACGATTTTGGTGCAACTTTTACAGGTGTTTCAAAGGTTCCAAACCCTTGATACCTTGCATTGTAATTGAGATAAGTGTTCTTCTAATTCAATCAATATGTCTATGTGTTGGTTGTCTATATCTTGTTCTTGTCTCAATTCCATTATGCTAGGCTAGATCTCTTTTGTGTTTGCTTAGATCTAATGAAACCTAGATATTGATTATGTGTTGATTACTTGTTTATTCTTGTCTTGGATGAATGATTTATATGTTAGGCTTAAGAAAACTGGCAGATCTCCAAATGGTAACATGCTTGAACGTCTTAAGAAACATGAACCGAGGCGTACTACGTCTTTATTGGTTGTATTTAATGCATGAGCCACTATTTACAATCCCTATAGTTGTGTTGGGCATGGTGTAGGAGGAGATAAGAGCTCATAGAATTGGGGAGTTATGTATGCCACCCCATGAATGGTATTAAGGAATACGATCCGTCATCCATACAATTATAACAAGTAATTAACATGTAAAAGATATCTAGGGAGTAGTGAAATCTAAGTAAACACATTTTCTCCAATTACTGCTCACAACTTTAGTATAATTAGTTTATTTTTCATTTTTAGTATTTTATTTTGATTGCATCTTAGTTTTGGGTTAGTTGAATAGCAACTAATTCCGCCCACTCTTCCAAAACCCCGAGATTTTAATTGCTTTCTAAAAAATATAAAAATACAAAAATAATCATCCCTCAACTTTAGAACTAGTAATTAGGCTTTCTAATCCTAGCGACACTATTCCTAAGCTGAACGATCAATCCCCTGGTACTTGTCACTATACTATACTACAACGATCAGGTACACTGCCTGGTGGGGGTTGTAAGCTTCTCGAGAGGTAAAGCCAGTTGCGATTCCCACGCATCAAGTTTTTGGCGCCGCAGCCCGGGGAATAGTTATTGTCTAGGTTAGAATTTCTTTTTATTAGGTCTACTTGCTAGATTCCTTTCTAGTAAGATTTTATTTTTATTTTTAGGATTTCTTTAGTCTATCTTTTTCTTTGTGTGTTCGTTCGTAATTTCCATTGACTCTTCCGTTCACCATTATGGAGTACGCGAATCCACCATACCACCAACCACAAAGGCCATTCTACCCTATTGACATCTCGAATTTCAAACAATATCGAGATGAACCCATATATGATGCATGGACTCGTTTTAAAATTTTACTTCGAAAATTCCCTCATCATAGTTTCTCTTTAGCATCCCTAACCCAAACCTTTTACTATCGTGTCAGCCGATGTGACCAAATGTGCATTGATGATTTTGCCAATGGGGGCCCTAGGGAATTAAGTGCTGAAGAAGCATGGGATACCATAGAAGACTGTGCCCAATATTATTATAGAGTAGACAACCCAACAAACAACATCACAAATCAATCAAAAACAAGTTTGAAGGAGCAAACAGGAAGTTTGTCTGGGGATGATTACTCAGGGATACCTGTGTGGATGTCACCTAAAGCCATAGTACAAAACAAGCACATAGGTAATCTTGATACAATGGAGGATGAGGTGGATAATCCAAACCCACAAAGTACCCCACAAGTCCTACCATCATTTGAGGCACACATACCACCCGTGACTTACCCTGAAGAAGTAGAAAAGACTATAGGAACCCCAATAGAGGTAGAGCCCTTGAACCAAACACCACTTGAGGATATAGGTTTGAATACTTGTAGTGAGAACCTTACTCCAAGTTCTAGGGAAGTTCCTAGTTTTGATGAACCGGAGCCTCAACCAAAACCGTTACCTAATCTTCCATCCTTGGATGAAGATTTAGGAATTGAAATAGGTCCCGATCCACCCATCAAACCATATAGTCAGGGTAGTTTTACGTTGAAGGTAGTAGACCCCAAGCCTTGTAGAGAAGAAGCCAACATAGGAGTGGAACATGACCTTACATACTTACATCACCCATTCATGATTGATCATAAGAAACATTATGGGTTTAAACCAGGTTTATTAGGTCAAGATGGATTCCCAACTAGGAGTCTCTCGAAGTTGATAGAAGATGATCCCTTTCTAAGAGAAAATCTTAATCCGCCCACTAACCCAATTGAATTAGGTAAGGTTATGATGATAGGAGCACACCCCTTTGAGCATATAATTCATCCACTACACTTTCTTCACATGGCATATTTCCACCCTAAGGGTGTGTATCGCTACTATCACCCGCACTTGATCCTAAGTGTAGGGAAAACCTCACCTTTATCCGTGAAATAAGGGTAGAGTCAGGCTCGTGACTCCAACAAAAACAAGCGCTTCTTGGGAGGCAACCCATGCTTTGTGTGATTTTATTTGTTTGATTGTTATTTGCTTCCGTATGCATGCTTTATTTTTATTGTTGGTTGATCATGTTTCTCAGTTAAAGTGTGGAAATACTTTACTTTGTTGTTTGGCCGAGTCTTAACTCCACCTAAAAGTATTTTTGCAAAAGATAAGTGTAAGGGGAAACCCCAAATATGTTTTCAAGAAACAAACCGATCATGATTCTCCACAATATTAAATGAACATGTACATTCGTATCTGTTAGAGTCAAATGCTTGTATTGAGTCATAATGAAGTTTTGCAGGATTTTTCCAGGAAGTAGGACCAAGTTTTTTCCAGAAATTTTCCGGAAACTTAACATAAGAATTTCTGCAGGTCCATTCTGACGGCGTCATGAGTTTACTCTTGACGGCGTCAGGAGTTAAAATCTGGAAATTTTACCGGTTTTGTTTTTCTAACGGAGTCTTATGGTTTTTGTGAATTATTAAGTTTTATAATCTCCAGGAAATCTGCAAACTTCATTCCACAAGCATTATATCTTACTTTGTTTTCTAGGATTTAGTAACTTATATAGGATGCCGCCGATTTTACGCAAGGTTGTCTTGTCTATTTTGTCAGGATTTACAGGTTATGTTCGACAAGGAGATGATTTATATTTTGGAAGGGAAGCTTTGATTGTTCATTTTCTTGGAGGAAGATCTAATCTGGCCAACCTATAATCCATACCGAGCGAATCAGGGGAGTATTTGATTTCATTCTCTTTACTTTTTCACTTTTACATTCTTTACTTGAACATTGGGGACAATGTTCATCTTAAGTGTAAGGGGAGGGTAAAAAGATGATACCTTACATATGCACTTTCGCTTGAGTTTGTTTTGTTTGATAGTAGATGTGTAATAAAACTATGAGAAATACTTGTTAGTGTAATTTTAGCGCCAAATTTAAAATTTTTTACAATATTTAGGAGTGAAACTTTAGCCATAGCAAGCGTCTCATGGATAGGAGATTGTATGACTAGCACATAACCGTATATTCAGAAAAATTTTCCACCCAAATATGTGAGGTTCGCCTTTAGATTTGATAGGAAAAGCATTTACTATTAGTGCTTATGAGTGTACCGGTAGCATTTAGATTCTAGAACTTGCGTTAGTGATGCATCCCAAGACCGCTAGTGAGACTACATTCGTGTGGTAGGATTTACTACATGATAAGAGGCATTAGGATCACCCTTGTGTTAAACCCGTATTATAATTACTAGACTATTTAAGTCATATTACTTGGCTAGTTAAGTCAACTAATTTTCCCACACCCTTAGCGTTGTACTCATTTTTAGTACACGAAACCCCTAGTACACCCCTCCGAGCCTATCTTTTCGTTTCTAACTTTAAGCATTTTACTTAAAGGAAGAATTTGTTACACCCCACTTAAATGTACAACCAAATCGCCTTAGCCTTCCGTGTATGCGCTCATCTTTAGTGCATTATTGTTATTTGTTAAACCCTAAGTTAAATTTCTAATTGATTACATGGTGGCTAAGTCGAGTCATATCCTTGTACATATTGTTTTGGGACGATTGGGACTCATGGGTAAGTACTTATTTTATGGAGTAATGGGGAAGAACATCATTTATTACCCCCAATTGTACGTTAATCTTAAAAGTGCTCCAAGTGTTTTAATTTTCTTAATTCGAGTCATTAGAATAGTTAATTGTAAAGTATGTAAAGATTTAAGTGTAAGGGGAATTTTCATTTCCTATGATGTATTATTTTGGATGGTAGGGTAAGATTGTATGCAAAAAAAAAAAAAAAAAAAAAAAAAAAAAAAAAAAAAAAAAAAAAAAAAATTAAAAAAAAAAATAGAAAAAGGAAAAAGAGAAAAAACATACGGACTACCATCCCGTTTCATTTTATGTTCATTTTATGTTTTTGTTATTTCTCATTTATTAGCTTAAGTCGAGTCTAGTCTTGGCTTAGCATCTCCATCTTGTACATGTAATTAACCAAGATTGTTAACTCGCCACCAGTAAAACTTCCTTTATCCAACAAAACCGTGTAATTCATACCCCTATACCTAACGTTACAACCCTTTAAAAGACCTCTTTGATAGTTTATCCTAGGTGCTTACACCATGTGGTGGAGGTTTAATCCTTTCCCAAGCCTATGGTAATCTATTTTGCTATGACAGGTAGTGAGAGATATCTTCCATTTCCATAATGTTATATTACTTTATTACACCCCGAGAGATGTGAGTATCTAAACACTATTTGTGAGGTGCTTGTGTATGACCTCCGTGCTTGTCCATTGGTCTTTAGTGGAACGATTATTTGTTGTAATTACTTTTATATTAGTGTTAAATGACCCCTAACTTGTCTTTTGAGTAGAATAAAAGCGCATTTGCTTGAGGACAAGCAAATCTCAAGTGTAAGGGTATATGATGAGGCGAAAAATGGTCCGTTTTTAGGGGGTCATTTAAGCCCGAATCCGAATTTATTTGATCAAATATTGCCCTAAATCGTTCCTTTTGTGATTTTAGGTACTTGGAGAGTGAATTCTGGAAAAGAAGCCATTTTAGACGTTTTTGGAGCATAAAAGTGAAGAAAACGGCAAAGTCTCAATTTTCCATGCTGGGAACAGTACATGAAGGCGTCAAGAGTAAATTCATGACGGCATCAAACCTCAAGAATTAAAATCCGTAGTTGATGACGACGTCACACACAGGGCGTCAAGAGTAATTTGTGTGACGGCCTAGGCCTTGACGGCGTCAGAAGTAGATCAAGGCCGTCCGAGGAAGTATTTGGCGGCGAGATGACGGCGTCACACCTTTGTTCTTGACGCCGTCATCCCTATTTTCCTATATATAGTTTTCTAGTTTTTCACATTTAAAAGAGAAGTTTTGGAGAAACCCTAAAGACGATTTTGGTGCAACTTTTACAGGTTTTTCAAGGGTTCCAAACCCTTGATACCTTGCATTGTAATTAAGATAAGTGTTCTTCTAATTCAATCAATATGTCTATGTGTTGGTTGTCTATATCTTGTTTTTGTCTCAATTCCATTATGCTAGGCTAGATCTCTTTTGTGTTTGCTTAGATCTAATGAAACCTAGATATTGATTATGTGTTGATTACTTGTTTATTCTTGTCTTGGATGAATGATTTATATGTTAGGCTTAAGAAAACTGGCAGATCTCCAAATGGTAACATGCTTGAACGTCTTAAGAAACATGAACCGAGGCGTACTACATCTTTATTGGTTGTATTTAATGCATGAGCCACTGTTTACAATCTCTATAGTTGTGCTGGGCATGGTGTAGGAGGAGATAAGAGCTCATAGAATTGGGGAGTTATGTATGCCACCCCATGAATGGTATTAAGGAATACGATCCGTCATCCATACAATTATAACAAGTAATTAACGTGTAAAAGATATCTAGGGAGTAGTGAAATCTAATTAAACACATTTTCTCCAATTACTGCTCACAACTTTAGTATAATTAGTTTATTTTTCATTTTTAGTATTTTACTTTGATTGCATCTTAGTTTTGGGTTAGTTGAATAGCAACTAATTCCGCCCACTCTTCCAAAACTCCGAGATTTTAATTGCTTTCTAAAAAATATAAAAATACAAAAATAATCATCCCTCACCTTTAGAACTAGTAATTAGGCTTTCTAATCCTAGCGACATTATTCCTAAGCTGAACGATCAATCCCCCGGTACTTGTCACTATACTATACTACAACAATCAGGTACACTGCCTGGTGGGGGTTGTAAGCTTCTCGAGATCCCTCGAGAGGTAAAGCCTGTTGCGATTCCCACGCATCAGACAGCATTTATAAAAGTAAACTTTAATGAAGGTTTTCTTAAAATATCCTTTAAAAGTAGTCTTTATGAAATTATAAAATCCCATATAAAGTGATCTTAAATCATGTTAGAAGCGTCGTTATAAAATAGTTTCTCCTTTAAACATTCCCATATCATAATTAAGAAAAGGTTTTCACATCATGTTAATATATCCAAAAAGAACCTCCAAAGTTTCAAAAGGTCCAAATGATAAGGTTACAAAAGGTTAACGAACGGGTTGTGTCAACATCACTATGAGGGTTTCAACGAATATCAGTAGAATCACAATACCAACAAAGCACATCATCCTCAGAGCCAAAGTACAAAGGTTCACACATAACAAACGTTCAAATATCAGTGGCAGCTCAATATCAAGGGTTCAAATATATATCAAATAGGAAAGCCTAACATAAAGGCTCAGAATCAGATGACAAGATCAATCAATGCAGTCAAAGAGAGGAAAGACAAGTTATATGAAACCTTTACTAAAAAGGTCAGAATATCTGTACCTTCGCCGAATCAAACAAACTAAGATCAAACAAAGGAGAATGGATCACTCCTGCTTCACCGGACCTAAAAGAAAGTGGATACGAATTATGAAGAGTTCAATTTACATAAGTTACCCCTTTTAGTTATCCATCCATTTTTAGTAACTTTCCATATTTAAAAGGTTTTCAGTTTTAGAAGTTTCCATAGATAGTACTTTCCAAAAGTAGCAGGTTTCCATAATTAGTAGATTTCCAAAATTAGTAAGTTTCCAATTATAGACATGTTCAATATAGTTAGTTTTACCATTTTAACAAGTTTCCATAATTATATAAGTTAATGATTTCAAGTATTAGGGATTTTCCAAAATTAGAGTTTCAAAATGAAAACTTCCATAATTAGGGTTTAAAATTATCAAATAAACAAGTTAAGGGTCAAAAGTGAAAATATACATATTATAACACCTATATACAGATCACAGAAGTCAAATATGCCAAAATTACACTTCACACTCTTTGATTTCCAAAAGTTACAAATTAAGCCTTTAATTAATCAATTTACCATATTTAAACCATTAACTTAAATAATTAATACATAAGTCACATAACTATACAAAAATTACATAAACAGCCCCTACACTTAATTTCAGTCGTGACATGCATAAATATTCCATATTTACATTTTTAGTCCCTCTAGTTATCATATTTATAATTTAAACCTTTTAATTATCAAAATTATATACAAGCCCATTTAATTATCAAATTGACACCCTTGGCCCCTCAGTATAATTATTTACAGTTTAGACACTAAGTTTTCAGAATTTATAAAAATGGTCCCTCTATTTTAAATAAAATACAATTCTAATTAATAATTATATATAATTCCATTTTTAATCATTTTAATTACAAAATTAACACATTTAGCCCTTATACCAATTTTTATGAAATACAACCTGGTCTAGATGATGTTTCCAACATAACCTTTCAGTTCACAAATTTACAAAACACCCCCTCTTAATTTTAAAAACAATTCAATTTTATTTAAAATTCCACAAATCAAACCCTATTTTCCAACAATTACACACTCATAATACATACCTTAAACATCATCAAAACATTTATCAAAACCCTAATTCTAATCGTACATGCCTTGTTATAATTTGTTTTATTTTTATTTTTTTTCGAAATTAAACCCGATCACAGAAAAAACAAACTAAGTTTCCAGGTCTTGAGAATTATGAAGATCATTTTTATGATGTTATATGATACCCATAGGACCAGAAAAATATATATACAAAGCCTCACAAAATAGCTATATCGATTAAGTCTTTTTATTAGGTTTTTGATTACTAAAATTTGTATGACCACTCTAGCATGCATGGATCGATTCTATCATTTTATACTGATTACATATGATATATAGAGTGATACAAAATTATCAGAAAGATTTTTGAACATGTGGATGAAGCAGAATGAATTTCTTCTTCTCGGCTAGAACAAATCGAACCAATTAATGTCACCATCCCACACGATCGAACCAGCAACCTCAAAAATATTTTGAACACCTTCTTAGGACTTGTACAAGACCAGTTAAATTATCTAGGAGTCTCCAAAAATTTGTAGCCATTACTTGTGGATTTTGGGGTGGTTTTAGGATTTTATTTTATGTTAAAAGGAAATATAAATACAAACCATGTAATTAAAGGAGGGGGAGAAGTATTTTCAGCCTAATTGCTGATTTTAATGCCAATTTACTGATTTGGATCGTTTCCATAATTATTTGATCATATCTTTATTTTTAAATGATCTAAATACATAATATAAATAAATTAAATGTATAATTAGTTAAATGAATGTTTTTTGTAAGTTTTTATACTTTCATATGACACTTTAAGCTATAAAACAAGTTCATGAAAATTGTCATACTTCATACGTTGCAAATCATAATTATTTGGGATTTAATTTGTATTTGTTTAAGTCTTTAAATCAAATTTGAAGTAATAAGGGCAATTTTGTAATTTAAACATGTTATGGAAATTTGGGTTTGACACCTACAGTCCTGAACAAAATGGAGTGGCTGAAAGGAAGAATAGAACACTCATTGAGGCAGCTAGAATAATGCTGAATGGTTCAGTCCTCTCAAAGCATTTTTGGACTGAAGCAGTCAAAACAGCCTGCTACACTTAAAATAGGTCTATCATTGTCAAAAGGCACAACAAAACACCCTATGAAATATTCAAGGGAAGAATCTCTAACATCAGCTACTTTCATGTGTTTGGGTGTCTTGTGTTTATTCATAACCACAAGGATCACTTAGGCAAATTTGATGCCAAGGCTGATGATGGATATTTCTTGGGTTACTCACTTGTCTACAAAGCCTTCAGGGTATTTAACACAAGGAGACAACAAACTGAGGAAACCTATCACATTACCTTTTATGAGAGCGCTGAATTCATCAGGTTCTCAAACACCTCAGTGGAAGAGATTAGGATAGATGATTCTTCTAGATACCCTCCTGATGAATATCTCTTTTAGAACAATCCTTCCACACAATATCAAGTTGATGCTTATTTCTCATACCACATCATTCCTCACACCCTCCCTTAACCAACCATTAGTGAGTTCATTGAAGTCCAACAGGTTCAAGATGAAATAATCCATACTGAATCTGATGCTCAGAACCCTTTTGATCACTACATCCAAATTGATCTCCCTAAAAATCCAAACCTTGAGGAACCTGAAGTCTCAAACCTTGAACCCACACCTCCACCAAATCAGGCATCTACAAGTTCTAACTACTATCCTAAACTTCAGGATAGATGGTCAAAATCTCAGGATATTGAGCTTGTAAACATAATTGGTGAGCCCACTGAGGGTATGCTAACAAGAATCATGGCAGCCAAACTTATTGATGCCTCAGCCAATGAATGCTGGTTTGTTGACTACCTATCCACCATTGAACCTAAAAATGTCAAAGAAGCAATGAAACATCTATGTTGGGTTCATGCTATGCATGATGAACTTGAACAGTTTGACAGAATCGAAGTCATGACTTTAGTCGAAGGCCCTCAGGGTGTTTGTGTCATTGGCATGAGATGGGTGTTCAAGAACAAAACTGAAGAAAATGGCATTGTCATTAAGAACAAGGCCAGACTTGTTGCCAAAGGTTACAATCAACAGGAAGACATTGACTATGAAGAAACATTTGCCCTGTTGCTAGAATTGAAGCCATTAGGATCTTCCTTGCTTATGCAACCTACATGAACTTCAAGGTTTACCAAATGGATGTCAAGAGTACATTCCTGAATGGTAAACTAAAAGAGGAAGTATATGTCCAACAACCCCCTGGATTTGAAAGCCATGCGTTTCCTGACTATGTCTACAAGCTTGACAAAGCCCTTTATGGACTAAAACAAGCTCCCAGGACATGGTATGAAACTCTCTCAGCCTTCCTAATCTAAAACAATTTGTCAGAGGAAGGATAGACAACACCTTGTTTATCTATTGGAAAAAAGATGATGTGATCTTAGTCCAAGTGTATGTTGATGACATCATATTTGGCTCCACAAGTTACAAACTTTGCAAACAGTTTGAGAAACTGATGACAAAGCAATTTGAAATGAGCATGATGGGTGAACTCACATACATCCTTGGACTTCAAATCAAATAGTCTGATAAAGGAAGCTCCATCAGTCAAGAGAAGTACATCAAGAACACACTGAAAAAGTATGAGCTCAGTGATTGTGCTTCAGCTAAAACTCCAATGGTTCCTCCAAACAATCTTGGTCCTGATCTTGCTGGTAAACCAGTAAATCAAACCTTGTTCAGATGTATGATAGGATCACTGATATATCTCCTTGCCACAAGGCCTGATATACAGTTTGTAGTCTGCTTATGTGCAAGATATTAGTCAGACCTAAAAGAGTCACATCTCACTGCCATGAAAAGGATCCTGAGATATTTAAAAATAACTCCAAACCTTAGTTTGTATTATCCTAACTGCTCAGGATTTGATCTTAAGGGATACACTGAATTAGACTATGCAGGATGCAATATGGAGAAAAAGTACCTCAGGGTCCTGTCAGTTTCTTGGAGGAAAACTTGTATGTTGGAGCACTAAGAAACAACAATTAGTATCCATGTCTTCAGCCGAGGCTGAGTATGTAGCTGCAGCAGGATGTTGTGCAAATGTACTATGGATGAAAAGTCAACTCAGTGACTATGACATCCATTACAAAAGTGTTCCTATCTTTTGTGATAACACAAGTGCAATTGCCATCTCCAACAATCAAGTGCTTCATCAAAGAACCCAACAAATTGACATCAGATATCATTTCATCAGGGACCATATTATGAATGGAGAGATTGAATTACATTTCATTCCCAATGAATATCAGCTAGCTGATATCTTCACAAAACCCTTGGATGAATCCACTTTCACTAGACTGAAAGCTGAATTGGGCATGTTGGATATTGACAATCAGGCCACTGATTAAAATATACAACCTGATGTAAATTTCCTGTAAAACCCACATTTTTTAACCAGGCTTAAATTACCAAATTGCCCCTACAACTTAAAACTTAAATAAAACACCAAATAAATCCCAAACACTTGGAAATAACTAACATATGATAAATATTATTTTTTTTTGGAGCATTTGAGATATTTGGAACTTATAAAATAATCAGGACACGCCTATACATATATTAACAAGGCCAAAATGATTTAAATGTTGTACCAAATTATTTAAAGGTGGGAATATGCACAACATAACTATGGAAATTGACAATTCTGATTTTCTCTCATTTATATCACCCCAAAAAAAATCCGGCCCTATCATTCCATTCTATCTTCTATATAATTTTGTTACCTAGTTTTCATTTAAAACGCATTTTAAAACCCTAATTCTCTCCAAAATAAACAACGGTGGCTAAACATTTTTCCAGATGTGTTTGGTATTTTTCTTGGGCTATTTCTAAAGTGTATAAGGTTGTAAAAATAGTGGTGAAGGCTAGGGAGTGATTGTGGTTAATGTGCTCTTGATTTTGGTTCGAAAATCCTAGCCGAAAAGAAAAACTTCACACCTCCTTGTTCCATTCGATCCATAGCATTTGGGTATTTTTGTATCACTCTTCTTATCATATATTATCTGTATAAAATCATAAAAATGGTACATGCATGATTTATAAGGCTATACGAATTATAGAATTATAAAACCCTAATTTTGTGAAAAGTTATATAATCAGCCTAATAAATTTTTGGGACTTCAACCATATTTTTGTGATGTGTAATAATGTTTATAAGACTCATATAAAATATGTTTGTAACTATTTGAAGCCTACATAACTCTTTTGGAATTATTTTGTTTTCATCCAATCGTATATAATAAAAATATGGTGCGTTTGATTTAGGGTTAGGGTTTTGGATGATGTTGGGTGATAATAAATGTTTTAATGATTGTATAATGATGATGGGAATGATTGGGAAAAATTAGGGTTGATAGTTGTGATATTTTTTATTAGCCGATTTACATTTTAAAAAGTAAAGGGTGGTTTTTGTAATTTTCTAAACTTATGGGACATTTTTGTAACTTGTATTGGACCAGGGGTAAATCGTATAAAATATAATATGGGGGTGTTATATGTTAAATTTGAAACTAGAAGGTTTAAAAGTTAAATAAATTATAAATAGATTTGATTTAGAAATTATTAAAAGTAGAGGGGTTGTTTTGTAAATTATATAAATGGAAGGATGTTTTGTATAAATATTATGTGAAGGGTAAAAGGTGTAAGTTTTGATAATTAAGGGTTAAATATGCTAATATGAAATTATTATGGATATATTTGTAATTTAGTAATTAATAAGGACTAATTTGTAAATAATATAAATAAATGATTGAAAGTGAAATATCTGTAAACTTGAAGGTTTAATATTGTTAACTTATGTATAATTTGTATAAAATATGAAAACTTGTAATATTTACACATTTGACCTTTAATTATAGCATATTTGCATTTGAAACCCTAAAATATGGAAAGTGATCTATTTAAACCCTAAAATCATTATAACTTACTAAAAATAGAAAGTATTCTAAAATGTTTGAACTACCTAAAGCGGAAACTTCCTAAATATGAAAAGTTACTTAAAATGGAAAGCTGCTAAAAATGGAAAAATAACCAAAAGAGGGAACATAAGTAATTTCGAACTCTTCATGATCCGTTTTCACTTTCTTCTAAGTTCGGTGAAGCGAGAGTGACCTTTCTTCTTTTGTTTGATCTTGGTTTTGTTCGGCGAAGGTACAGATATTCTGACCTTTTTAGTAAAGGTTTCGTATGACTTGTCTTTCCTCTCTTTGACTGCATTGATTGATCTTGTCATCTGATTCTGAGCCTTTATGTTAGGCTTTCCTATTTGATCAATCTTATGATATTTGAACCCTTGATATTGAGCTGCCACTGACATTTGAACCTTGGATATGTGCGAACCTTTATACTTTGGCTCTGTGGTTGATGTATTTCGTTGGTATTGTGATCCTATTGATATTCGTTCGACCCTTATGGTAAGACATTGACATAACCCGTTCGTTGACCTTTTGTAACCCTAGCCTTTAGACCCTTTTAAACTTGGAAGTTCTTTTGGGATATTTTAACAAGATGTGAAAACCCTTTTTCTTACTTATGACACGGAAACATTTTAAAGAGGAACTATTTTAAAACGACGTTTCTAGCATGATTTAAGACCACTTTTATATGGGATTTTACAAATTCATAAAGACCACTTTTAAAGAATATCTTATGAAAACCTTCATTAAAGATCACTTTCATAAATGCTATCTTTTGGAAGATTTCTTTTAAATGAACCTTTGATAATGACCTTTTAAGTTGATTTTACTACGAACTTTTTAAACAGTTGATATGAACCTGCTAAATTGAACCTTTGTTTTAAACTTACACTATGACCCTTTTATTATGAACCATGGGATTTTGAACTTTGGGAAGTCTTGAAGACTTAAAGGTTTACCAAACTTTGACCTTGTTTTGTTGACCCCCCAGTTTAATGCCCCTTCAACAATAGTGTTCCACTTTGTCTCTCTCGTGAATTATATCTCTATCTCCCTCTTTTGTGAACTCTTATCTTATTTGGTCTCATGATATATTTCGGTCTCATAATTTGAACCTTTAATATTGCATCTTTGATGTTGATATAAATAATGTTTGTGAATGTTATTAATATTTCTCAATAAACCTATGTTTTGATAATCACAAAACTTAAATCAAATTAAGTCAAGAATAAGACATAAACAAGTATTTGGTGACAAATATTTACTTCTACATCTTATATCACTTAAGGTATGCATAAACTTAGTAACTTATGCATTACATGATCAAAGGAAATTTTATATTAGTACATAACATTATATAAAATGATTTTAACATTTTATATATATTTGTAAATCATTTTTGGTAAAGCTTTATTAAACCACAAAAATATGATTTCAAATTTCCAACCAAAAAGGGCAAATTTTATCCAGAGAATCTTTTCAAACGTTCAAGAGGGCGGCCCCCTTAATTTTACTAGGCGGCCCCCTTAATCATTAAGGGGACCGGCCTACAATTAAGGGGACCGGCAACGCTCCCGAACAGTAAAATCTGGCCCTTTAAATACTGGATCATTTTGCACATTTTCCTTACCTTTTTGCACTATAAACTTTCTGATCCAATCCTCTTCTCTAGATCTAAAATCCTTTGATCATATATTTCATAAGTCTTTGTTTCCAAGTGATCCAAAGCTTCATCCATTCAAGTGCAAGAAGAAGAACACTTCTCTACATTCATCTTATTGTAGTGGTGTTGTGTATTGCTAGTTTCATATAGTACTAGTGATAGCTAATTGTTAAGGTGTTGTGTATACTTGTTGATTGTAGAATCTTGGTGTGTTGTAAACTAGTTTAGTAGTAGTGACTTAGTTGTGCATAGAAGAAGGTGTGAAGATTGACTAGGTGTGAAGACGGTGTGAAGTCTTGAAGAAGGTGTGAAGGTGTGATTAAGGTGTGAAGATCACGTGGTGTGATATTTGGTGTGAGATTGGTTCTAGCTACGATTAGAACTCAACATTTAGCTTAGTGTCGTTAACTTGTGTAAGCCAAGGTGTGTAAGGTTTCTCCACCATAAGGAGTTTGTTGACATAGTGAAGAAAACTCTCGAGTGTGGTACTCGGGGAGTGGAGTAGGGCAAGGAAGGTGTCCTTGTAGCCGAACCACTATAAATTCGCGTGTTGTGGTTTGATCTTTCTAACTCTATCTTTTCTTCATTATATTTCAATACTTTCAATATTAGTTTAGACTTGCTCATATTGGTTGCTACTTGAATTCACTTAAGATCGAATCGAAAGTTTTTATAACCAACAAAATATTTTGGAAATAAATTTAAAAGGACGTAAAACTATTCAACCCCCCCCTTCTAGTTTTCCACAATTGGTATCAGGAGCCACGTCGAGCAAGATCTTTAAAATATATTGTATTTTAAAACTTGTAACGATCTATGGAATCTGAAAAATATTTAGAAGGGCAATCTATGCAAAGACCACCACTATTTGAAAGTGATGGATTTTTATATTGGAAAAATCGATTCGAAACTTATGTGAAGTCAAAAGATCTAGATCTTTGGCATGTTATTACTAATGGTGATTTTTTACCTATTCAAAATAACCCGGAAACTAAGAAAGATGAAATCGTACCTTTTGAAAAACAAAATGATGATTTAAAAAGAAAACTTGCTAAAAATAATGAGGCAAAAATGGTTATTTATAATGCGCTACCACGTAAAGAGTATGAAAGGATCTTTATGTGTGAAACCGCAAAAGAAATTTGGAACTCTTTACTAATAACTCACCAAGGTAATAGTCAAGTCAAAGATAATAAGATAGATCTACTCGTTCAACAATACGAGCAATTCACGATTCCGGAAGAGGAATCAATTGACAATGCTTTTGCTAGATTTAACACTATCATCACAAGTTTAAAAGCACTTGATGAGAATTTTTCTAGTAAGAATTTTGTTAGGAAGTTTCTTAGGGCTCTTCATCCAAAATGGCGAGCTAAAGTGACGGCTATTGAAGAATCGAAGAATTTGTCAACTTTGCAACTTGACGAATTAATTGGAAATCTAAAAGTCTACGAAGTCATCATTAAAAAGGACTCCGAAATGGTCAAGAAAAAACGAGAGCAAAGCAAGTCAATCGCCTTGAAAGCTAGAAAGGAATCTAGTATCGAAGATAGCTCATCTTCCGAAAGTGATGACGAAGAATACGCCATGGCCGTAAGAGATTTCAAGAAATTCTTCAAAAGGCGAGGAAGATTCGTAAGACAACCGTACGACGAAAAGAAAACATTTCAAAAGAGTAAAGATGACAAGAACAACAAGATTGAAAGAAAGTGTTTCAAGTGCGGAGATCCAAATCACCTTATTGGAAAATGTCCAATGATGACAAGAGATCAAAATCAAAGAGCATTTGTTGGAGGTGCTTGGAGTGACAGTGATGATGATGAGAATGAAACGACAAAGGAAGAAAAATGTCTCATGGCGAATACACCAAATGAGGTACGTTCCGAAACCGAATATTTTAGTGATGAAAGTATATCATTAGATGAAAAAAAATTTAGATAATGAATATATTAAACTATGCAAACTAGGACAACTAGTAATGACCAAAAACAAATCACTAAAATACATTAACAATCAATTAGAAAATGAAGTACTTGAATTAAAAATTAAAATACATCAACTAGAAAAAGGTAAAGAAATTTTTGAAGAATGTAAATCATGTCAAGAGCTTAAAGGTCAAAACGAAATGCTTAGGAAAGAAATTCGCAAACTTGACAAATTTGAAAATAGTAGTCAATCACTTAGTAAAATAATAAGTATTCAAAGAACGTCCGGAGACAAAACCGGCTTAGGATTTAATTCAAATGAGGCTTCAACAAGCGAGATTAAAAATGTAAAATTTGAAAGTGAACTCAACAAACAAAAACCTTTAGAATCTAATCCTAAGTATATACTTATTAATGATAAGAAAATACCTCTTGCCAATGATGAAGAAGTTAAAGATTTTTATAAACCGTCTTTAAAGACCGAAGTAGGATTGTCTAAACCCAAAATAAGATCTAAAACTCCACCACCTAGAAAACCAAATAATTCTCATCCTAGGTCTAAAACACCTCAACCAAGAAGAAATCAAAATAGACAAAACTATAATAACAATAGTAATCAAATGTGGAACTACCAACAAAGCTACAACCCTTGGGGCATTCTACCACCTTTCATGCACCCGAGCCAAATGTTAAACATGTTTGGACCAAATAACTTTGGACCAAAAGGACAATGGAGATCAAATGGCTAGATAAACATTCCTTGAGGCAATCTTGGTTTTTCTCTCAACATAGACTTTTTCAAAGTCTATATTTCATCTTGATGATATTGAAGATTTCTTTTGAAGACCACCGGGTACGCCATTCTTTCACAACTCATTGCCATGCTTAGATAAATATGTATTGTTTGATTTCGTTAATTATTTAGATATAATTTGTCATTGTCTTCTATGTGTTAGAATCACATATATACTTATATATACATATATATATGCTATTATACGTAATATATTAAATATATATATATATATATATATATATATATATATATATATATATATATATATATATATATATATATATATATATATACATTCACTTGCACATAACCTAGATACGTCATTTGTTGACTTTCTAGAACTCCAAGAAATCGTTCTTTATCGAACCCTTTCTTTCCCCCTCTCACGTTATTCTAGTAAGTCCTCTTTTAGGAGACTCATGATGATGAAGGGATATGAGTCAAGTGGACTTTTATAATGCAAGAACGTCTTCGCACGTGAACACTATGGATGAAACAAACTCCTCTCGCCAAGTATATCCTATCTCCGTTACTATCCTTCTAATCTCATTCATCAACCCATCTTTCAAACACACTTATACCTATATATATAAACAATATATATATATATATATATATACTTATTCACATATTCCCGAACACACCTCAAACCTTCATCAACTTAACACTTTGATCATTTTATCCAAAAATTGTCAAAGGTATATTTTAATTATCGAAACGGTAATTAAAAGTTGTTAAGTATCTTATCATCGTGCCAATAGACGTTTACGTATTTTTGATATATTATAAATCTAAGTATATACGTATGAATATTTTTGTTCCAGAAACGAATTCCGCGAAATTTGGAAAATTTCAAAGGCGGCCCCCTTAATGATTAAGGGGACCGGCTTGTTATCGAGGGCGGTCCCCTTAATGTTTAAGGGGGCCGGCCATCTGACAGTTCCAAATTCGTTTTCCTTCTTCTTTCCATTCCCAAACACTCCATTCACTCATTTGTTCTTCCCCACTGCTACTGAGTACGAACCAAAACCCACAAAAACTTCAAAATCCCCCATCATATCACCAATCCGGGGTTATTTCGCAAGGGGAAAACATCAACCAAACATATAACAACATCTTTTGTAAGTTTTCCAACATGCATTTCATCACATTTCATTCGATTTGGTGTCTAATCAATAATCATGCATTTTATTAAAATTCATTTTAATTTGATTTTAAGAGTAATTGAAGCTAGAAATTGGACTACCAAATGCTCCCCATAAGATTAGGATGATGTTTTGCAACTCAAAATTAGTATAACATATCATCTTGTCAAAATTATTAATCGCCCATAAACCCTAGTCGAATTTTATTTTTCATAAGTCACATTGTTGATATAACTCTTAAAAACCATTTAAAACTTACTACATTACATTGTTTTAACGTTCTAAACAATCAAAGCATACTTTTCAAATTGTTGATTAAATGGTTCATGAAGACAACATGGGCGTTTGGTTCATGAACAAACCATAACTATATGAAGTTATTTGAAACATATAACTAGCTTATAAGTTTTGTTAATAATACTAGAATCAATAGAGGTCATCAAGATATATAATCAATATATATATTGATATTTTTAGGATATTGTTGTCTAGTTAAGGGAGCGTTTGGTTTATCTTTAAAATGATAATTTTGAAAACTAAAATTCGCATTTCAATCTTTTAAACAAGCTTATGTTGCGTCAAACTTTTACGAAATGGAAGATATATGATCTAATATATATCTAGCCTTATTTCGAAATGAATTATGATATCATACCCTTTTGATATTGTACATTCTAAACAAGTTTAAAGTCAAAATAAAAGGAACATCATGAAACTACTTCATTTAAATATTTTTTTTTTCTGTCGAAGTAGAATTTCGTTCCACATATATTGCATATAATTATATATATACATATATATATAAACAATATATGCATGATGGTTGTTTTTATATTAATTCTATTCTTGTTGTTATTTTATTTAGGTGAAAATGCCTAAGACCACGGTTGGTGATGTATCCAAAACCAAACAATACATTCCAAATGTCTCTTCTACTCCCGGCATGTCTCCTTCAGTTGCGTGTTTCTATCGTCCTATTGAAAATAGAAACATTCACGAAGGAAGAATTGTCGACCCATCTTTCTATGAATCTGATGACACAGAACGAATGTTCTCCAATATTCGTTTTGAATGTCTTTTCCAAATCAACGAACCTATAATTCCTCGTTTTATCCTCGACTTCTATAGCCAAGTGACGGTGCAAACCGATCCCTATGGTCATCTCCTCATTTCCTTCATGATTCAAAATCAATTCATCACTCTTACTCTTGCTCAATTTGGGCAAATTCTTAGAATCCCATTCAACGGCCAAGCCGTTTTCTCAAATGAATGGGATCTTTCCACTCTTGAAATAAATCGTCCTCAGGATGGCCCCTACTATTCTGAGATTCCTAGTCCTGAAGACATTCGTCGAATGCTTGAACTAGAACGTCGTACGACTAGTCTAGTAATCAAGTCGAAGAATGTCGACATTCATGCCAATCAAATCCTCCTCAAAGAGCTAAGCCAAGATATGAAGAAGTGGGAAGAAATCATTCGAGAGAATGCGTTTGGTACTGGTGGTCACCGTGATCATGTCACGGCGAGCATTGCCCACATGCTTTATTGTGTTATTGCTGAAGAGCAATACAACTTGGCTTATCTTTTTATTCATCGAATCATGTCCGCCAAAAACACCACAAATGCCAATCTTCCTTACGGTATGTTTCTCACACGACTTTACCGTTATGTGATGGAACATTACCCACATCTTCAAAGATAATACTACATTCATATCCTTCCTACTTTGAACCAACTTACTCGTGTTCGTACTCGTCGTCCTCGTAGTGACAAAGGAAAATCTCGTGTTCCCTTGTACTCTAGGGGTCGTGGTTCTACATCTCATCGTGATGACGATGATGATGAGGAGGAAGACACCTCACGTGTTAGTACTCCATCCCCCACGACCTTTGTGGAAGATCTCTCCGATCTTGATGATACCGAATATCAAATTCCTCTTCCTCATGAACGTACCGATGAGCTTCTATTCACTCGTCAAACGTCTATCATCAATCGTCAACAACAAATGCATGAAGAACTTCGAGGGGGATTCAAATCCATTGGGAAGATGTTTAGGAAGATGGTTGGAAAGAAGAAGAAGTAGAAGATTTTGATGTATTGCTACTTATTATGTGTTTTTAATTTGACATTTGTATGCTTTGCTACTTGTCCGACTTACTCGGAAATACTTGTGTTAGCTCTTGTTCATCTCTTGAATCATTTTTAGTCTTTGAACAATTATCATGCTATGCTATGCCTCTTTTCTAATATGGATTATAATATGATAATTTG
This sequence comes from Artemisia argyi, assembly GCA_030686995.1. Taxonomy (NCBI): domain Eukaryota; kingdom Viridiplantae; phylum Streptophyta; class Magnoliopsida; order Asterales; family Asteraceae; genus Artemisia; species Artemisia argyi. The sequence continues at coordinate 79,986,080 of CM060693.1, read as the reverse complement.
CATGCAAAATTTGGTTATATATATATATATATATATATATATATATATATATATATATATATATATATATATATATATATATATATATATATATATATATCATCATTCCTAGTGTATATGCTTCTAATAGAGCTTGCTGGAAAAACAAACTTGAAAAATGGCCAAATTCTGCAAATTTTGGGTTTCTGGTCGTCTGGGAAAACACCAGATGGGCGGCCCCCTTAATTCCCTAGGCGGTCCCCTTAATGATTAAGGGGGCCGGCATACAATTAAGGGGACCGGCCATCTGGAACTGGGTTTACTGTATTCTTTTGCATCTTGTGAATCCTCTCTCTAGTTTCAGCTACCATTTCCCATTTTGACCCAACTGATTTTAGAATCTCTTTCCACCTTTTCAAACATTTACCTAAATTATCCACTTCCATACTATAAATTCCCTCCATTATCCCCATTCTTCATCTCATCATTCATCATATCATCATGACTCCTCCAAGTACCTCAAACTCCAAAACCTCCAAGAAACAAAAACTTGTGGTCATCCCACCAAAACAACTCTTCATTGACTTAACAAATGAAGACAACAAAACACCATCACCTCCACCCAAATGCTCATCCCCAAGTGCACCCAATGCACCATCTAAAACACCTTCCACTCGTGGAACTTCTTCATCATCCATACCCTCAACCTCATCAATCAATGACTACATCCACTTACACTTGTCACCACAAGTATCATCACCACCTCCTACACAAGAACCCATGTCTACTCATCTTACCATCTCACTTTCACCAACAACACCACTTGATGCTCATCTCTCATCACCACAAATTTCACCACCATTTTTTACCAATCCCATACCTTGGAGGATGCTTGAATCACATGGTGATTCTTGCCTTTGTTGTATCCACAACCGCACGGTCATCTTTGGCCTTAGAGATGAAATTCAATATATGTTTTCATATATTGAACATTTGCTTACCAACCCACCACCACCACCAACTCCACCATCCTCTCCAATAATCCCTCCACCACAATTCTCACCCATTACTCCACCATCACCATCATGCTCTCCAAATTAAGCATATGACATGCTTAATAAATAAAGCCTTTACCCTCCATTTTGCTTGCAAGCTCTATGAAGTCTATGTACCCTTTGCATGATGATGTATTTCTATTGTTGTTAGCCTATGCAATTGCTAATATCTTGTATTTTTCTCTACTTGTACTTGCATTGTTGTGTCTTGACACAACAATTATTCTAATATGAATGCTTCTTTCCTTCCTTATTACATTATATTTGTGTGCATGTCTATACTTGTGCATCTAATATTTTTGTTTTGCAAGCATTCCATAGCTCGTTCTCTTGGTGCCCCCAAACGAGGGGGAGTACACATCAAGGGGGAGTTTCTACCCGTCAAAATTTTCACAAATGAAAACTTGTCGGCTTAACCTTTTTGATGTTACAAAAAGGGGGAGAAGTACATATAAACTCACTAAAATACTTGTTTAAAAACTAATTTTTGAGGTAATGAGTTTAAGTTTTGTAATCATCAAAAAGGGGGAGATTGTTGATATAAATAATGTTTGTGAATGTTATTAATATTTCTCAATAAACCTATGTTTTGATAATCACAAAACTTAAATCAAATTAAGTCAAGAATAAGACATAAACAAGTATTTGGTGACAAATATTTACTTCTACATCTTATATCACTTAAGGTATGCATAAACTTAGTAACTTATGCATTACATGATCAAAGGAAATTTTATATTAATACATAACATTATATAAAATGATTTTAACATTTTATATATATTTGTAAATCATTTTTGGTAAAGCTTGATTAAACCACAAAAATATGATTTCAAATTTCCAACCAAAAAGGGCAAATTTTATCCAGAGAATCTTTTCAAATGTTCAGGAGGGCGGCCCCCTTAATTTTACTAGGCGGCCCCCTTAATCATTAAGGGGACCGGCCTACAATTAAGGGGACCGGCAACGCTCCCGAACAGTAAAATCTGGCCCTTTAAATACTGGATCATTTTGCACATTTTCCTTACCTTTTTGCACTATAAACTTTCTGATCCAATCCTCTTCTCTAGATCTAAAATCCTTTGATCATATATTTCATAAGTCTTTGTTTCCAAGTGATCCAAAGCTTCATCCATTCAAGTGCAAGAAGAAGAACACTTCTCTACATTCATCTTATTGTAGTGGTGTTGTGTATTGCTAGTTTCATATAGTACTAGTGATAGCTAATTGTTAAGGTGTTGTGTATACTTGTTGATTGTAGAATCTTGGTGTGTTGTAAACTAGTTTAGTAGTAGTGACTTAGTTGTGCATAGAAGAAGGTGTGAAGATTGACTAGGTGTGAAGACGGTGTGAAGTCTTGAAGAACGTGTGAAGGTGTGATTAAGGTGTGAAGATCACGTGGTGTGATATTTGGTGTGAGATTGGTTCTAGCTACGATTAGAACTCAACATTTAGCTTAGTGTCGTTAACTTGTGTAAGCCAAGGTGTGTAAGGTTTCTCCACCATAAGGAGTTTGTTGACATAGTGAAGAAAACTCTCGAGTGTGGTACTCGGGGAGTGGAGTAGGGCAAGGAAGGTGTCCTTGTAGCCGAACCACTATAAATTCGCGTGTTGTGGTTTGATCTTTCTAACTCTATCTTTTCTTCGTTATATTTCAATACTTTCAATATTAGTTTAGACTTGCTCATATTGGTTGCTACTTGAATTCACTTAAGATCAAATCGAAAGTTTTTATAACCAACAAAATATTTTGGAAATAAATTTAAAAGGACGTAAAACTATTCAACCCCCCCTTCTAGTTTTCCACATTTGACTTGATCCTCGCCTATGTGGACCTTCGGTATATTTGGACCTTTAGGTACTTTTGGAACTTTGGGATATGAAACCTTTGGCATTGGCACTTATATTACAAGAAACTTTGATATTGAAACTTGGTCTTAAATCTTGATTAATTGACCATGATATTGGTATCGACATTTGATTTGAACTCTGGTTACTTTAACCCTTCAGTATTTACCCAGGCATTATTAGTTGTTCCCAGTTATGGGGGGTCCATGATCGTAGCATTGATGCACCAATGTTATGACTCTAGCGTGGTTGGAGAGATATACCACACCATCCCTTTTTGTTATATGATTATGAGCTCAAGAATATTTGTTTGGCCACTATGATTTGATTTGCAAGGGCGTATGGATGCATCCTATATTTGTTTGATATTTGTTTGGATATCTGATTTGGATATACATTATATTTGATTTGGTGATTGGACATGCGTGCATGCAGTCCCTTCACATTTTGGGAGCTAGCTACTCCATTGATTTCTTGAGGACTCCCCTCCTACTACATTTGGTATTTCCGAGGACTCCCCTCCGAATACATTGGTTATGAAGATATGATATGGTTTGGATATTTGTTTGGCCTGGGGTTGTTAGGATTAAAAGTGACGACCATTATTGAGTCAAATAGTTAGTTAAATATATTCATGTAATAGTTAGTAAAATGCTAGTTCATTAAGTTTTAGTAAAAGCCTTAATGGCTTGGCCCAAATGATGGCCCATGAGAAAGCCCATGGTGTCTTATGTAAAAGTATAAATACCCCTCCTAAGCTTGTTAGGAAGGGTGGGAGTTCATGCTTATTCAAGGTTTTATTTCACATAGTGCTCTCCACCATCTCTACTTTCTCTCTCTAGCTCTTCCATCTCTCTCTAACATCATATTCAGATAAAGATAGATCTATGGTCCTACAAGTGGTATCAAGAGCCAAGGGATAATTTTAGGTTGTTCTAGATTGTTTTTGGGTGAAAAATCGTGTTTTTGGGTGAAAAATCTCGGATCTCGTTACTGTTCATCAAATTTTTTCGAGTTTGAAATTTTTTTTCGAGTTTGAAAAATATTTTATCGAGTTTGAAAAATTATTTTCGAGTTAGAAAAATATTTTTATCGAGTTTGAAAAATCATTTTCGAGTTTGAAAAAATTTTTCATCGAGTTTGAAATTTTTTTTTCGAGTTTGAAATAATTTTTTTTCGACTTTGAAATTTTTTTCCGAGTTTGGGAAAAGCTTACCGAGTTTGGGAAAATTTTTACCGAGTTTGGTACAACTTACCGAGTTTGGGAAAACTTACCGAGTTTGGTAAAACTTACCGAGTTTGGGAAATATTTTCGAGTTTGAAAATTTTCTTACCGAGTTTGAAAACTTTTAGTGTTACAATTTGGCGAGTTAGCCTATTACCTTATCGTACATCGAGTAAGGTTCATTGTGGCTCATATCAAGGTGAAACTCTGCCAAAATTTTTTAAACTTACCGAGTTTGAAAGTTTATAAGACATATCGAGTTTAAAGCTTTTAAGGACTTACCGAGTTAGGTTTTCCTGAACTTATCGAGTTTGAGACTTTCTTTGTTACCGAGTTAGTCCTCAAGTATAATCTTACCGAGTTTGCAAAAAAAAAAAAAAAAAAAAAAAAAAAAATATATATATATATATATATATATATATATATATATATATTTTTGGCGGGAAATTTTGAGTAAAAAATATTTTTTACAGGAGATTAAACGTTCAATTTTTACGCGAGATTCAAAGTTTGGTATAACGTTGAAAATTTCGGCCGAAAGTTCAAATTTTTAGGCCAAAATTCAAATTTTTTCGGTAAATTTTGACATAAAAATTTTCAAAACTCAAAATTTTCTGGTATCCTTAGAAATGCCTTTCATAGTGATTTTCAAATTTTGGGAGAGAAAATTTTCAAAAAATATTTTTGGAGGAAAATTCGAAATCACTAGAATCTACCATATTTGCTATTCAAAATTCACCAAAAACATCTAATCTTCATACAACAACCTTTGTTATCTTCAACGATCCAAGATCAACTTTATCACACATCGCTTAACAATGGAAATGAAAATGCAAATCCAAGAGAGAGATTCAAAGAAAGTGTTTACAGTGTTCAAGTCATATGTAGTAAAGGTCATCAATATTTATGGTTATGATTCACGGTTCGAACAAGCATTTGAATACTACGTCAGAGACCGATTTCATTATTTCAAAGAGAAACTCAACAAAAGCCTGAATCAACTTGAGATGCTACTTAATAAAGAAGAACTTGATATGAGTAACTGCAAGGAAGCTTTTAAAGTGATCCAAACTCAATTTCAGCGTATCTTTAACCCTTGGATAATGAACCAGTCAGAGTTTATCGATGCATTTTACCAACAATTTTGGGTAGGCTATTTGACCTTCAGAACTAAATGCATAAATGACATGGGGGAACTCGAAAACATACTTGATGCTGAGGAAGCTGAGTTAAATGAAATTGAGAAGCTGAAACGGGAAAGAGAGCAGATTGAAAAAGATATGCAGTTAAAAGAAAGAGAGCAAATTGAAAGAGAGATGCAGTTAAAGGAAACAGAGGTGATTGAAAAAGAGACAGAGAAAGATTTTCAAGCAAAAAAGGAAACGGTCAATGAGGGTGATGCATCAGATGATAGTTTGGTTTTTACGGGAAGTGATTCATCTTCAGAACAGCAGGTTGAAAGCAGCAGTCCTAGCTATGATTCGGATGCTGATGGTACACAAAGGAATGAAGCTGTTTGGGATACCGAGGATGATCATATCAAACCTTCATCATACACAGAGATATTGGCTACGGTACAACATTCACATGCTCATGATAATGGTAATATCTTTGATAATGTGTTTGCTCATGATCAGACACATCCTGCGCATCCTGAGTCTATTAGTGACACATATGTGGTGGAACAAAATGATAGTAATATCACTTTTGCTACACCAGATATGGATCCTAATAGAGGTGAGCCAGCTCAGGATGGATCTTCTTATGAACAAGATCGTGCCTTATTTGCTTCATTAATCAATAATTTCAAACATGAACTTGACAAGTGCAAAAACGACAGTCGTGAAGCTAAGCAAACGAATGTCTTTTTGAACAAAGAGATTGAGAGATTTAAGGAAATGGAAAAACGTTTTGAAAATGCAACAACAAGAAATGCTGAACTTGAAATTGAAATCTCAAACCTTAAATCTCAAGCTCAAAATTTTGAAATGTATGGAGAGTCTGTCAAACCACTTTTAAAAAGAAATGAAGAACTTGAAGTTGGTTATAGAGAAGCTGTTCTTCGTGAAAAACGTTCCATTCAAAATCTGGATGCTCAAATGGTTGTTAACAACAGAAAGGTTCAAGCGCTTTTAAAAGAGAACAATGATTGTAAACACAAAACTTGAGAATGAAAACAAAGAGTTTTTGAAACGAACAAACGATCTTGAAAACAAACTTCGAAAATTGGGACAGACTTCTCAAACTATCAACATGCTGCCTACTAAAGATGAGGAGGTTGAGAAACAAACATCTGGGATTGGTTTTATGAATAATGCTAATGTGGAAATTGAAAAACTTTTTTTTTTAAACAAAATGCAAAATTTGACACCTATTTTGTATAACGCTAATGATATGGGAAAAGAATTGTCAGATGATCTTTTGTTTGAGTCTCAAGATATTTTAAAATCTGAAGAGGAAAAATGTTTGAAAGTAAAACAAACAAAAAACCCACTCTCATACCACGGCTTTGTGTATGGTTGTCTACAATTGACAGATATACCAAAAGAACCTTTCAAAAGAAAAGACACAAACGTGAAAAGATTTTTCAAAGAAGCTCAACTTGCTACCTATGATGCTAAGTTATGGCAAAATAGAGCAAGGAAACAATTTTGTAATCTTAAACATCACATTGAGCAAACGTTAAAGGTTATTTGGTTTAAGCAAGAAAACATCACAAACAACGTTTTCTCTAATCCTCTTTCATCAGATGTACGCCTTAAGTTAGAAGTCAAAAAGATTTTGAAAGAGGAAATTGAACCTCGTGTGAAAGATATCAACTTATGTTTTGAGTACTTTGAAAAACATCTTGTAACTGAAATGAGAGAAGATCTAAAGTACGTTCACTCTCTTGAAGACGAATTTGATGAAAAATGCTTAATTCTGGACATTCAAAAAGAATTTTTCACAAATCAAATAGAGTCGTTCAAGTCAGCATCTGTCAGCCATGAGTATAAGAATGTGCATTTTGAACAAACATCTTCTTTGAAATCTGAAAATCTTTGTCTCAAAAAGAAAATCACCGAGCTTTCAAAAGAAGCAGCTGATGTCAAAGAAGAATTGTCAAAAAGAACAGCTCAGTTTGAGAAACATCTTGCAAAACTCGAAGCACAAAGTATCTCTTTCCAACTTAAACTGCAAGAGAAGAATGAGAAAATGTCTTCTGAAAACTCTTTGACATCAGTGCTTAAAGAAAAAGAAAAGATTTTTGTAGAAAATTGTGATGATACCAATATCAAGTTTGATTTCGACGAACTTGATACAAAAAATATTGAATTGGAACATACTGTGGCATCATTACAAAAAGAAAATGAGCATTTGAAACAGACTTACAAAAACTTGTTTGATTCAATCAAGCGGTCAAGAGTTCAGAATCAAACTTCAAACAAATCTGACTCTCGGATCACACAAAATCATCTTTTTGAAAAAGAAAAATTTGTGCTTCAAAAGAAAATTGTTGAATTGGAAAAAATAATTGCACAACAAACCAAGGATTTTGGTGATGCCAAAAATGATTTTTCAATCGAAACAGACAAATATGAAAAATATTTTGCACATCTTGAAAATCAAAATGCTTCTTTGCAAGAACAACTGGCATCATCAGATCATCTTTCTCTTCAAAAAGAATACAATGATTTGAGAACGTCATACAATGCCTTAAAAGCGAAGTTTGATGTTCTTAACCGGTCAAAAGGAAAATCTCAAGTTTCAAACGAGTCTAAACCACAAGTAAGTGTTTCGGAGAAGGTTTACACGGGTGAATCTTCCAAACCGTTTTCGAAAAAGGTTTCTCAGTTTACAACCTATTCTTTGCAAAAAGGAAGGAAATTTTCAAAGAGACCTAATTTTTCTGAAACATTTACTCCTCAAAAGGTTTCAAATGCAAGTGCTCATAAAGAAAAGAATCAAGGTTTTCAAACTCCATACTCTCGTTTTACTCCGGTAAAGCCAGTGTGGAAACCAAAGCAAAGCCGTTCAAAACATTTGAAATATTCATACCCTGAAATGCTTCCGCTACAACAAAGGAATGGCTATGCTTTGAAAAATCCTAATTCTGGAAGGTTTCCATTCATCTCAAAAATGAATTTTCGAAATGAAACACCGAGTTTCAACAATGGATGGAAAACTTCTTCTTCAAGTTTTAAAACTCCAAGAGAAACACCGGGTTTCTCAAACAAGTTTCACAAGCAAAAGAGTTTTAAATCACCGTTGATTCCACGAGCTTTATTTCAAAATGAAACACCGGTTTTCAGTCCTCGTTGGAATTCAACTTCTTTGTCTCGGATAGACACAACTTTCAAATGGATTTCAAAATATGGTAAACCCGTTGGCGCCGTGCTTAAATGGGTTCCAAAAGTTGTTGTCTAATCCAAAAACATAATGACTTCTTAGTACTTCTACTAAGAACTCGGACTTCAACATAATGACTTCTTAGTACTTCAGCTAAGGACTCGTTCTTCAAAGAAAGGAAAGTGCTTAAATCAAAACAAAGGTTTTTCATATTCTTTGAGCACTTATCCTAAAAACATTATGGCTTATGCATACATAACAGTGTATAACCCGCGATTTTCAAAGAAAGGACCCTGTTGTACATTTATGTGCGACAATCCTGAAAGATAAGAAGACTTCTCTCCAAAAAAAAGCTTATCAAAGTCTTCTTAATTTTTTGAGCAAAATTTTGAAAAATGTTTCTGTTAGCATTAAAAAATATATATATTAAAGTGATGGTCATTCTCATATTGTAACTTTGTGTCGTTGGTTAAGATTAGTAATAGTTTAGTCATTGGGCCTTGGTCTTGGTAAGCTAATATGCTATTAGTTATGTTTCATAAGCCTTTATAGATAAAAGAAAGCCAAGCCCAAGACCAAGCCCATGGAAAGCCTTTAGGGCATCCTAACTCTTGTACTATATAAACACCTCAAAGCTCATTTGAGGTGTGTGCTTGTGTGTGTATTGTGTGTGTTTTTTAATAAAAGTTCTCTTCATCTCTTATCTCTATTTCATACATCTCAACGCCACACATACTATACCAAGTCACCATCTTTACTTCATCTAGTGCTTATATTTGTGTTAAAGTTGATATATCTAAGGTCCTACAAGTGGTATCAATCGCCTAACAATGATTTAGGAGTGTGTGGAAATCGTTTTCATCAAACTTTCTCTTTAAAAGTTTCGTTTTTTATGTAAAAACGTGTACTTTTCATTAAAAAGTTTTGATTTTTACGTGTTTTAGTGTTAAAGTTGTTGTTTTTATTGAAGTTTTAGTGATTCTAAGTGTTTTGGGAAAGATTTGATCAATAGAAACAAGTGGAAAAAGTGTTTTTGGTTGAAAAAATCGGATTTTTCAAGCTTTCTGGTCACTTTACGCGTAACTTGGGTGAATAGTACGAATCTACAGCTGTGAACAGTACTTTCTGTCCTTTTTACGCATAAACTAAGGTCAAAACCCTTTTCTTACGCGTAACTCCGGTCAAAACCCTGTTTTTACGCGTTACTTGAAGTCTACGCGTTAAATCCTACGCGTACGTTCCATTTCTACGCATAAGTCAGATCTTACGCATAAGATTTAATCTTACGCGTAAGTTTCAGAATTCTACGCATAACTTCATCAAAGGTCTTCTCTTCGTGCTACGGTGACTCAGTACTTCCCTGACTTGGATAAGTTTGTGGAATACTTCGACACGGGATATCTTTCAAGCTTGGATAAGTTTGAGAGATCAATTTGGTTGAAAAAACCTTACGCGTAACAATTCTTACGCATAAACTCTAAGTTTACGCGTAAAATCAAAGTTTACGCATAAACATTTTTGTTTACGCATAACTTAGATCTTACGCATAACTTACAGGTTACGCATAACATCTTACGCGTAAGATTATTCAAGGTTTACGCGTAAAATCAAGCTTTACGCGTAAGTTTTGGACTTTTGACTACCAAACTTCAAACGGCCATAACTTTTGAACCGTAACTCCGTTTTCGACGAATCAGCTGTCAAAACGACCGCGAGACCGAGAAGAAGGACACGTTGAATTATCTAAAGATCATTCAAGCCCAGCTTCGAGGCCCAAATCCACTCTGAACGGAAGTTATTGAGGTTTTAAGGTTCCAGATCAAAATTTTCACCATAAAAACTTGCATCAACTTACACTATACACAACTCCTACTTCGTTGGAACGATCCAAGAATCAACTTTATCAATCTAGACTTCATCAATGGCTACTCAGCAAGATATTCATGCAGCCGGTGCGGAAAACCGACCTCCAATGCTTGAAAAAGGTGGATATCTCCCATGGACAAGCCGCATGCTTCGTTACATCAAAACAAAGCCTGATGGTAAACTAATGATCAACTCCATTACAAATGGTCCATTCAAGCCAAGACAAGTTCAAATTGAAGGTAATCCAAATGCAACACCTCCTACTCAACCATTTGTGCGTGAACAAACAGAAGCAGATTACACAGAGGAAGACAAGAAGCAGATCGCCGCTGATGATATGGCAATGCATTTAATCCAACTTGGATTACCACGGGAGATCTTTGCTGCGGTCGACAGTTGTGAAACTGCTTATGCTATGTGGGAACGTGTTAGAAGGATATGTCATGGAACAGAGATTGGACAACAGGATGTTGAGAACAAACTTCTTACTGAATGGGAGAATTTCACATCCACTAAAGGTGAACAGATTGAATCTTACTACACAAGGTTTTGCACTTTGATGAATGAGTTAATCAGAAACAAGTTGACACCTCGAACAATTGCAACAAACATCAAATTCATCAATAACCTTCCAGAAGAATGGGGTCGTTATGTTACAATTGTCAATCAAACAAAGGATTTACATAAGGTGAACTATGATCAACTCTATGACTTTTTGAAGCAAAACCAAGCTGAGGCTAATGAAGTAAGGAAAGAAAGATTGGCAAAGAATCATGATCCTCTCGCATTAATTGCTAATACACCAACACCTTTACCAGTGAACACTCAACAACCATCATCATCTTCCACTCACAACTACATGCAACCATCATGCATTCTACAACCAACACCGGTCTACCAACAACAGTTCTACCCACAGCAACAACATGTTATTCCACAACAGCAATACCCACATTTCCAAGAACCAGAATTCACTGACAATGATGAAGCTACTGCAGCCTTGACTCAAGCGTTTGCTTTTCTGACAAAAGCTTTCCAAGGACGCTATTCTACACCAACAAACAACAACCAAAGGATTTCATCGAACACTCGCAATAAGCAGATTGCTCAGCCGAGTTTCAATATGGGCAACGGAGGCCAAATGGTTGGAGTTTATGGGAATCAGCAAGGATATACTACTGGAATTAACATGGGGAATCAGAATATGCTAAATGCAGGGAATCAGAATGCAGGAAATCAGTATGGTCAGTATGCAGGGAATCAGATGGGTCAGTTTGTTGGAAATCAGAGGGGTCAGAATGTTGGTAATCAGGCAATGGGTAATCAGAATAGAAATGTTGCAGCTCCAGTAGTTGGGAATTTGGGAAATATGAATCAAGGTAATCCGGTAAAGTGTTTCAACTGCCAGGGTGTAGGTCATATGGCAAGGAACTGTCCTACTAAGCCGAACAAGAAAGACACAGCGTATTTGCAGAAAGCATTACTGTTGGCACAAAAGAATGAGGCAGGGTTTCAGTTGAACGCAGAGGAGAATGATTTTATGGCTCTTATGGATGACATGGAAGATATAGAGGATATCGATGCGAACTGCATATTCATGGCGAATCTTCAGGAAGCTAAGTATGACACGGATTCTGATACACTTCCTGTTTATGACACCAATGCACCATCTGAGGTATCCAATTTCAACACATGTCACAATAATGATATATTTGATATGTCTCCTCATGAGGAATAGCATTCTGAGAAGCTAGCACCCACTTATGATACATACCTGTACACGCCAAGTAGTAGCAATACTCCTTCAGCAACTCCAGATGTGAATCATAATGGAGGCTTCGTTTCACAGCATGCTGAGAATGATGAGGAAACACGTGCTTTGTTTGAATCATTATTGAATAATTGTCGTATTGAAATTGAGAATGTGAAAAAGGTCAATCGCGATGTTAAGGCCGCGAATGTTAAATTGACCGCTGAGCTTGAGAGTTACAAAGAAAACGTTAAAGCTTTTGAATTTCATAACAAAAGATTGTCTGAATTAGAAACTGGTTATCAAAATTCCGTTTCAAGGGAAAAACAATTGCAACTCAAGTTTGATACACTTGATGTTAATTCTTTCAAGAAGATAAAAGCTTTAAACGCGGAAATTTCTGATTTACAAAACCAACTTTCTAAACAAAAAACAGCTTATACCAATCTTGAAAAAGAAAGGGATGAGTTGAAAAAGGACTTTGCAAAGAAAGAAGACAAACTTTTGGCCGAAATCGTAGAGTCAGAACACATGATTGCTCATTTAGAAGAATTGGTGGTTAAGTCGGGTCAGTCAAGTCAAACAATGAAAATGATTTCAAATCAAACTAATCCGGTTTACCATACGAAACATAAAGTGGCTCTCGGTAACAACACCCCCAGTAATCTCAAGAAAGCTCAGCAAGAACAGAATGTTTTGTATAATGGTAATGTGATTTACACTAAACATGATCCTCCCATCGTTCGGGATTCTGTGCAAACGATAGAACATGTCGAAGAGAGCATCTCTAAAATGAAACAAAAGGATTTGAAACCCATTGACTACAACAAATTGAACAAACTTTCGGGAATTACCTTTGTTCCACAAAAAGAACCATCTGTGTTTTCCATAAAACGACCATTCTCAAAAATGTTTTCTAAGAAAGTAATTGTTTCCAAATCTCTTTCAAAAATGGAACAAATTTCTTCTAACAACACTTTTAATACAAGTGAGGCTAGAGAAATTTTGGATGACGTTAAAAAGAGAATTCAAGAACTTCAAAATATTGTTGCTTCTAAAACTACAATCGATATTAACAACTGGCATTCCAGTTTTCATATTGAGCAGAAAAAAGTTTTTGAAAACGAAATTACTATCCCACTGAATAACATCAGTGCGAGGGTAATCCATTTTGAACATGCTTTCTTAAAAGAAACGGCCGACTTTGTCAAGGACCACAAATCCCTGGTAAACGAAGCTAATGATACTCGTGAAAACATAAATGTTTTGGAAAACCTGAATGATTCTCTCTTCGAAGCTGTTATGACCACTGACATTATGTCCATCATTTTACAAACATATTCTGTTCAAGACGATGAAAGACTGAGAGCTGAGACCTCCGAAATTGTTTCAAAATATGAAAATGCTCTTATAAAGCTTGAAAAAGAAAATGTATCATATTTTAAACAACTTGATCGAAAAAAGGAAGAATGCAAGTATGACAAATTGTCGTATGAGCGTGCCTTAAAGAATATGAAAGAGCAAAATGATCTTTTGAGGGCTCAGCTTGAAAGTCAAAAAGGAAAGGGTGAGGAAACTAAGTTTGCAAAACCATTGACTTCGGAGAAACCAAATGTTTCAAACACGGTTCAAAAACCAAAAATGTCAATTTCACGGTTTGCTCCAAAAGTCGATGAGAAAAAGAATTTGACAAAACCAGTCACTCCAACACCCTTGCCCAAGAAAAGTGAAAATGAAAAGATTGTTGATAAAGGAAAAGCGGTTGTCGAAACTCCTAAAGTGTTAGCACCTGGCCTTTTTAGGATTAGTCCCACTAATGCGTCTGCCTCCACTTCTAAGACAAATGCGTACAAAAAGGATAATTCTAAAGAGTCTAGTGATGCTAAAAAGGACAACAATATAAATCCTAATGTGTGTGCCTTACCTTCTACAGGATTAGAATGCACCTCTAGGAGCAGCAGACTAAAGCCTAGGAGCAATACAAGGAACAATAGAGTCTCGCCTGTCTCTACGAGTAGTAGCAAGAATAAAGTTGAAGAAGTAGAAGAACACCCTAGGAATTTATCGCTTTGTAATAAGAAACATGATTCATCTGAATGTAATGTCGAAAGTACTGGTTCTAATGCATGTAATGACTCTGTTTGTTTAATATGCAAGAAAAGTTTAATTAATGATGTTCATGATGAATGTGTTTCTAAGAATGTGAATGTTACGCCTAAACAGAAGTATGTTCCAAAGGGAACTAGTGCTAGATCCAGATCTATAGAAAGATTAGTTGCACGCTTTAGGTCTACCACTAGTAGTCGAATGCCTAGGAACTATCTTAAGTTTTGTATGTGGATTCCGACGGGTAGAGAGTTCACTCTTAAGGAAGGAAAATTAGAAATAACTCAAGCTAAACAAGTAGCAACTATCTATGAGTGTGATTTAGATTTTACTCCTAACCTCATGGAACCAAATCCAAAACGGTTTCCAAATGCAAACTCTTCTGTTCTTGGCAGGTTATCGAAATATGTCTTTGGATCGTCGACTCGGGTTGCTCCAAGCACATGACCGGGAATTTAAAGCTGCTGATCAATTTCATCTGGAAATTCATGGGAACTGTACGCTTTGGAAATGATCATGTAGCAGCTATTCAGGGTTATGGAGATCTTCAATTTGGAAATTTTTTAATCACTCGAGTTTACTACGTCGAAGGGTTGGGACACAACTTGTTTTCAGTCGGGCAGTTTTGTGATGCAGATTTAGAAGTTGCATTCAGGAGAAACACGGTTTTTATTAGAAATTTGTTTGGTGATGATCTCTTAACTGGTAATCGTGGTACAAATTTGTATGCTATCGACATCAACCAAATGGCTTCTACATCACCAATTTGTCTTATGACAAGGGCAACCGAAACTAAGTCCTGGTTGTGGCATAGACGTTTATCCCATCTCAATTTCGACACCATTAACAAGTTAGCCAAAGACAACATCGTCATCGGACTTCCTAAGTTCAAATACACCAAGGAACACCTATGTCCATCATGTGAACAAGGAAAAAGCAAAAGAGCATCATATAAACCCAAAACCGTACCTAGTTCGGAAACAAGGTTACACTTGTTGCACATGGACTTATGTGGCCCAATGAGAGTTGAAAACATTAATGGGAAGAAGTATATTCTTGTTATTGTTGATGATTATTCAAGATATACATGGGTAAAGTTTTTGAGATCAAAAGATGAAGCACCAGGCATCATCATCACCTTTCTGAAGCGTATTCAAGTTCTACTTCAAGCTCCAGTAAGGATTGTAAGAACAGATAATGGCACAGAATTCATAAATCAGGAGTTAAGAACCTATTTTGAAGATGTGGGAATCACTCACCAAACATCAGTTGTTAGAACTCCACAGCAGAATGGAGTAGTTGAAAGAAGAAACCGAACTCTTGTGGAAGCTGCTCGCACAATGCTAATTTTTTCTAGTGCACCACTATTCTTATGGGCTGATGCTGTAGCCACTGCTTGCTTTACTCAAAACCGATCCCTAGTCCATCCGAGATTCAATAAAACCCCATATGAGCTAGTGAACAACCGTAAACCTGACATCTCTTACCTTCACGTGTTTGGCGCTTTGTGCTATCCGACGAATGATAGAGAAGATCTAGGAAAGTTAAAAGCTAAGGGTGATATTGGAATCTTCATTGGATATTCAGAAAACTCGAGGGCATTCAGGGTGTATAATAGAAGAACAAAAAAGATAATGGAGACGATGAATGTGAAGTTTGACGAGATTTCACAAATGGCTTCTGAGAGATACGCTCTAGAACCCGCACTTAATCCAATGGCTTCTAATCAAAACGGATTAGGACCCGCACCAAACATGCAGACTTCTGGACACATCAGTTCAGGACTCGTGCCTCAAGGAGCTCAGTCAACAAACACGGATAAACCTTCAGAACAAGAACTGGAAAATTTCTTCGAGTTAATGTTTGATGAATACTATGGTGGAACTTCGACAAATGCATCTCCACAACATTCCGCTGCACCCGCTCAAAACCATCAACCACCACCACCACAAGATGCATCCACAACAATCGAAGCTGAAGCACCAACTACATCAACATCATCTACATCTACTCAAGCACCTCCAGTACTTGAAACTGTTCTACCAAGCGTTGATGAGCAAAACCAAAACACAAGTTTTCAAGAAGAACCAACAAATAATTCAAACGATGTTGCGTTAGAAGAAGGAGAAGAAGTATTTGAAAACCCGTTTGCAACAGACTCTGCTGAATCTTCTTCAAGGTTACAAGAACCATCTAACACACATTCGTTACACCAAAGGTACCCTTCTACGTTTCAATGGACAAAAGACCATCCGTTAGTACATGTTATTGGTGATCCTTCAATGCCAGTTCAGACGAGGAGACAACTTGCCACTGATCTCGAATTGTGCATTTACATTTGCTCAATAAGCACCAAAGTACCTAAGAACATTCGGGAAGCAATGGCAGAAAACCCATGGATTGAAGCGATGCAGGAGGAATTTCTTCAATACCTGTTACATGACAGTTGGGAACTTGTTGAACGACCACTTGATAAACGTGTTCTTGACCTCAAGTGGTTGTGGAAGAACAAACTGGATGAGGAAATGACTGTTATTCGCAACAAAGCTCGTCTCGTGGCTAAAGGTTATCCACAAGAAGAAGGGATAGATTTCGAAGAATCATTCGCGCCTGTAGCTAGACTTGAAGCAGTCCGGATTTTCTTAGCCTATGCAGCTCACAAAAACATCACAGTCTATCAGATGGACATTAAGACTGCATTCTTGAATGGAACTCTGAAAGAAGAAGTGTATGTGAGTCAGCCAGAGGGATTCATCGACAAAGATCATCCAGACTACGTCTACAAGCTTAAGAAAGCAATTTATGGTCTAAAACAAGCTCCAAGAGCGTGGTATGACGAACTATCATCTTTCTTGCTTAAAAACAATTTCACAAAAGGAACGGTTGATGACACCTTGTTTATCAAAAAGTTCAAAGATGACATTTTGATCGTTCAAATTTACGTGGACGACATTATTTTTGGATCAACCAATCCTAACCATTCAAAACATTTTGAAAATCTCATGAAAAGCAAATTTGAAATGTCCATGATGGGGGAACTAAAATTCTTTCTGGGTTTACAAATCCATCAATCCCCTCGTGGTATTTTTATCAATCAAGCTAAATATACGATAGAGATTTTGAAAAAACATGGAATGGAAAACTGTGATTCTGTTGGTACACCAATGGTCACTTCACCAAAAATAGGTGCTGATTTGTTTGGGAAACCTATCGATCCGAAGAAATATCGGAGCATGATCGGTTCTCTCATGTACCTGACTGCTAGTCGACCAGATATTCAATTTGCTGTATGTTTATTAGCACGGTTTCAGGCAAAGCCTACCGAACTTCACCTCAAAGAGGTTAAACGGATCTTTCGGTACCTACGAAGCACCATTAACATGGGACTTTGGTATCCGAAGGATTCGGAGTTTAATCTAACAGCATTTTCAGATGCAGACCATGCTGGTGATCAAGTTACAGCAAAGAGTACATCAGGTGGAGCACAATTTTTGGGTGAAAAGCTAGTAAGCTGGTCGTCAAAGAAACAGGATTGTACTGCGCTATCAACTGCCGAAGCCGAGTATGTGTCTCTATCTGCGTGTTGTGCCCAAGTTCTTTGGATGCGGACACAACTCACAGATTATGGCTTTACTTTTGACAGAATACCTATGTATTGTGACTCAAAAAGTGCCATAGCCATCTCGTGCAATCCCGTACATCACTCTCAGACGAAGCATATCAAAGTCCGCTACCATTTCATCAAAGAACACGTGGAAGAGGGTACTGTTGAATTATTTTTCGTTAAGACTGATTATCAACTCGCCGATCTATTTACTAAAGCCCTTCCAAAAGAAAGGTTTGACTATTTAGTTCGACGAATTGGCATGCGAAGCCTAACTCCTGAGGAGCTAGAACGTCTTCTCGAATCTTCTTGAAAAATGTTTTCAAAATCGCTTCGCTGTAAATATTTTTGAAAAACAAAATACAAAATTTGAAAAACCAACAAAAACAAAATACAAAAATATAAAATCTTTCAAAAAATACAAAAACAATATAAAATCAAAAAATCCAAAAATATTCTTCTCACGACATGTCTCTCGTATAAATCAATATTCTGTACGTTTCTAGAAATGTCATTCAACAATGATACGGACATGTACAGATGCTTGAGCGGGAGTTCTTTTTAATGTTTTTCTAAAACATGTCGTTTCTCAAAAGTTTCTTCACAATGGCTTTCGTATACATCAGTACGAAACCCGTACGTTCAACGATGACTTCTGATTATTTTCAAATCAAGGACTCGTACGTTCAATGACGATCTCTTTTTCAAAAAGTTCGAGTCTAAACAATCGAAAAAGATTTCAAGCATAAACTCGTTTTCAAAACAAAATTCTTGAGCACTTTTTCAAGATTGTTCAAAAGATTTCTCAAAATCTCTCAAAATTAGTGCTCAAGATAACTCCCTCAAAACCCTTAATTTATTTTAAATATGCCATCATTAAGGGGGAGTATAAAAAGAAAAATGTTCCAAATTCATGCAGAATCTGTCTTTCTCTCCAAAAGCTTTTTCTTAATCTGTTGATATCAAAAATATCACGATATGCTATTTTTGAGGGGGAGAAGACATGATTAAAATGTGATCAAAGATGTTTAAAGTTTGTGACGGAATCTCAAAAGAGCTCGACTCAGATAGTACCAATGAATTGACGAAGCTTAAAATGTCAGTAATCGAAAAGACTTGTCCTGGACGGGTAATAATTTCAAGCTAGTCTAACTAGTGATGTAAGCGTGTCTCGAATAGGACTTGTCCGAGTAGAATGTACCGTCTCGAGAAACTTTCTTTGGACTTGACCAGGACGGGTAATAATTTCAAGCTAGTCTAACTAGTGATGTAAGCGTGTCTCGAATCGGTCATGTTCACTGAAAGTGGATCAATTCAAAAAGTGCAAACTCCTCACGCATGTGCAAATTTCTAAAATATTCATGAGCACATGTGAAGGGGGAGTCCTTCAAAAGAAATGCAAAACTCTCGAAGTGTCAACAATGTGTTTTATTATCATAAACACTTTGAGAGATTTTCACAAAAAGGTTTCTTGGCAACAATAGGATAGTCATGGAGTTATAAGGTGACTAAGGTTAGGAAAAACCGTCCTATGATCCGCCAGAGCCGGAGGGATCTACCCAAGGACAAATCCAATAGATTAGAATTAGAAGTCCTTAGGTATGATTGAAAAAAAGGAGAAAATGAGAAAGGAGAAAGAAGGGGTTGAAGAATTAAAAAGAAAAGTTATGAAAAAGGGTGAAAAGAAATAGCCCTCCAAATGTTCAACCTTAGGGCAGACACCGGGTTCAACTCATATGCTACTGGTTGTTACTAAGGTGACTCCGGTATTGAAGACAAAGACGTCATGGACCCAGTGACGCACTGCACTAAACCTTCTTAACCACTCAAGTTCTCTTAAAAGAGCTTGTTTCATTCTCACGGGGAACCGATGTAATCTATCGATCTGTCTCTTAGAGATGGTTGATATTGAAGCAGGAGACCTCTCCCTAATCTCCGCATAGGAAACCAAATGTGCACTTATCAAGTCTAGAGCCCCGAGATTCATCAAAAGATCTCATAGGAACACATGATATTTCTACACTGGTTGTTCATCATTAAGGACGCCAGATGTAAACTTAAGAGTCCTACGCAGATCTTAGCAATCTGCCAGAACATTTATGAGAGGATTCACTTTTGTGATTCTCAATGATTGAATGGAAATTCCTGCCAGGGTCAACATCAAACAGCCCTGACAGCAGGTCACTTCGGTAATTCTTTATGGGTGACGCTTAGTGTTCGCGGTGGTTTCAAACGGTCTACAGTCGTGGAGTGATCCCCAGCGACTCTCCCAGTCATTGAGCTACTAAGTAGGTCTTGTAAGCTCTCTCGAGAGTATCTGACATGGGAACGGCCTTGGTAAGGGTTAGAAGGAGTCTTCACACTATGCTGTTGACGATCTCTAATTCTTATCTGTAAGTACCGGATGTTTTATTGCTAACTGTTTATATGCAGGGACACTTCATCTCCATGGCAACAGATTCCACATGCTCATACATACATCTGGAAGTTAAAGAAAGCTCCCTCAAAGATCTATACAACACAAAGTTCAAAGAAAGATTCTACGCCAAAAAGAAGAATCTACAAAGTATAAAGACTAAAGATCAAAGTGAAAGAAAGGGAACTACGTGCATATGAATATCAAAGTCCAAAGATGTATGAGCATGTTGGAATGGCAAACAACCACCACAGACGCAGAAGTGACGTAAGGCAGATAACTCCACATCACAAAGGAACAAAGAACGATGAAAAATCAGTTATCAAAGATCACAAAGCATGAAGGAACAAAGACTAAAGACTATTCTACAACGACACACAAAGTTAAAGACAAAGAACACGGAAGACCCACTCACGTGGAGCATCATTCGAATGACCACCCCTTAGGGGGAGATTGTTAGCATTAAAAAATATATATATTAAAGTGATGGTCATTCTCATATTGTAACTTTGTGTCGTTGGTTAAGATTAGTAATAGTTTAGTCATTGGGCCTTGGTCTTGGTAAGCTAATATGCTATTAGTTATGTTTCATAAGCCTTTATAGATAAAAGAAAGCCAAGCCCAAGACCAAGCCCATGGAAAGCCTTTAGGGCATCCTAACTCTTGTACTATATAAACACCTCAAAGCTCATTTGAGGTGTGTGCTTGTGTGTGTATTGTGTGTGTTTTTTAATAAAAGTTCTCTTCATCTCTTATCTCTATTTCATACATCTCAACGCCACACATACTATACCAAGTCACCATCTTTACTTCATCTAGTGCTTATATTTGTGTTAAAGTTGATATATCTAAGGTCCTACAGTTTCTAAAGGTTTTCAAAACTTTTCAAGATATTACTCCCTCAAATCCTTCAAAGCAGATATTTACTCAAAATGTTCTAATTTTGAGGGGGAGTAATATAAAGTTGTTCCAAAAAGATCATGCTTAAAGGAAACAAATACGGAATTAACAAACATCCGTTTCTCCCATAAGCTATCCAAAAAGAAAAGGTTTTAATCAATTCGTATCAAAAATGCCATGGATATGCTATTTTTGAGGGGGAGAAGACGTGATTAAAATGTGATCGTCTTGAATCTCAAAAGAGCTTGACTCAGAAATGACCCAAGAATTGACGAAACAACATAAGTTAGTAATCGAAAAGACTTATCCTCGACGGGTAATAACATCAAGTTAGTTACTAGAGCTAGTTGTCACCTAAAAGCTGACAATGGAACTCTTTAACTAGCCACGTAAGCGTGTCTCGAAAACGATTTGTCTTAGTAGAAATGTACCGTTTCGAGAAACTTTCTGTGGACTTGACCAGGCTGGGTAATAACTTCAAGCTAGTCTAACTAGTGATGTAAGCGTGTCTCGAATCGGTTGTGTTCATTGAAAGTGAATCTATTCAAAAGTGCAAACTCCTCACGCATGTGCAAATTTCTTAAAATTCCATAAGCACATGTGAAGGGGGAGTCCTTCAAATGAAATGCAAAACTCTCGAAGTGTTAACAAAGTATGTTTTTTATCATAAACACTTTGAGAGATTTTCATAAATGGTTTCATGGCAATTATAGGATTCATGGAGTTATAAGGTGACTAAGGTTAGGGAAAACCGTCCTATGATCCGCCAGAGCCGGAGGGATCTACCCAAGGACAATTCCAATAGATTAGAATTAGAAGTCCTTAGGTATGATTGAAAAAAGGAGAAAATGAGAAAGGAGAAAGAAGGGGTTGAAGAATTAAAAAGAAAAGTTATGAAAAAAGGTGAAAAGAAATAGCCCTCCATATGTTCAACTTTAGGGCAGACACCGGGTTCAATTCATATGCTATTGGTTGTTACTAAGGTGACACCGGTATTGAAGATAAAGACGTCATGGACCCAGTGACGCACTGCACTTAACCTTATCGCCACTCGAGTATCTCTCAAAAGGTACTTGTTTCATTCTCACGGGGAACCGGTGTAATCTATCGACCTATCTCTTAGAGATGGTTGATATTGAAGCAGGAGACCCCTCCCTAGTCTCCGCATAGGAAAACCAAATTATGCACTTATCGAGTCTAGAGCCATGAGATTCATTAAAAGATCTCTTAGGATACACATCCTATGAATACACTTGTGTTCGCCAAAAAGGACACAAGTTGTAAGAGTCTTTATGAGATCTACGGATCTTGCCTTATCTATCATGATGGTTACTATGTCTCAAACGGTCTACAGTTGTGGGGTGATCTCCAGCAACTCACCTGAATCATTGATGTACTTCGGTGGATCTAGTAAGCCCTTTCAGGGGTATCTGATTCAGGAACGGCCTTGGTAAGGGTTAGAAGGAGTCTTCACACTATGTTGTTGACGATCTCTAATTCCGAACCTGTAAGTACCGGTTGATTTATTGCTAACTGTTTTATGCAGGTACTCATAAATGTTCCTTGGAGAAAGACCGTTACCATCACTCAAAAATCCACATGCGCATACCCTACAAAGCTCTCTTCAAAGATCAAAGCAAAGCAAAGTTCAGAACGTTTCTAAGTCAAAGTCAAAGAATCTTCAAACTAAAGAAACAAAGATTAAAGTCAAAGAGAAGAGAACTTTATAAAGATTCAAAGCCAAACAAAGTATGAGCATGTTGGAAAAGACGTAAAGACAACAGAGTAAAGATGTTGATCAAAGGCAAGAAAGATCACAAAGCATGATTGGAACAAAGAAACTAGCAAAACTATTACACAAGGACTCAAAGTTCAAGAGAACAAGCTTCAAATATCAAAGATCAAAGTCACAAAAGAGAGATCTCAATGATCACCCTTAGGGGGAGATTGTTAGCATTAGAAGTGTTGATCATTTATGAAATCAAAGTGAGATCTCAATGATCGTCCCTTAGGGGGAGATTGTTAGGGTTAAAAGTGACGATCATTATTGAGTCAAATAGTTAGTTAAATATATTCATGTAATAGTTAGTAAAATGCTAGTTCATTAAGTTTTAGTAAAAGCCTTAATGGCTTGGCCCAAAAGATGGCCCATGAGAAAGCCCATGGTAGCTTATGTAAAAGTATAAATACCCCTCCTAAGCTTGTTAGGAAGGGTGGGAGTTCATGCTTATTCAAGGTTTTATTTCACATAGTGCTCTCCACCTCTCTATCTCTACTTTCTCTCTCTAGCTCTTCCATCTCTCTCTAACATCATATTCATAAGTGATAAAGATAGATCTATGGTCCTACAGGGGTAAATATACTGATGCATATACTCACCTTATACCTTAGCCATTTATCCTACTCCCTTATCTTGTAATTCTTATGATTCTCTCGACTCTAATTATTGTATCTCTTTCGTATCGTTTCCTTATTTTCTACTTTGTTATCTGTTATACCTGTTCACTGAGCTTTGTAAGCTCAGCCGTATTTCTTTTCCTGCGGCAGGTTTAGTAGGAAGCTGGGTTATGGATGAAGATTTTACTTTTAGGCTTAGAAGACTTCACCCTGTTAGCTACTTGCTGGCCTTAGAGATGACTAGACGCTTTTATGTTTGGGCTTAGTATATTATTGTTGCCCCTTTGTACCTTGTACTTTGTTAAGTTTTTCCCTTGTTACCCTTGTAAACTTTGTATTTGTAATGTATCTCCGTTTCACTTGTGTTCTGATTTGACTCCATAAGGTTACACTTTAGCCCTTCTCGGGTTGGGGTGTTACATTTCCTCTAAGGTCCCTGAACAACACCATATCTCAGTGAGCTCTCAAATGTTTCCCTCACTGAACAACCTTCCAAACACACATCATACTGTATGAAAAGACATTCAGGGGGCCTCAAGACTTCTAAAAGTGACATTCAATGCCAAACTAAATGCTTTAAGTATTGGTTAGTTAATGTCCTAGGATTGGTAACTAGCGTATATTTAATATTAGAATATATGTCTTTTATCCTTTCTGGAAACCACTCATTGGGCCCCCACATCTACTCAACATACCCATTAGGCATTAAATGCCTCACTCACACATAATATCCTTCCAAACACATATCATACTGAATGAATAGACATTCAGGGGGCCTCAAGACTTCTAAAAGTGACATTCAATGCCAAACTAAATGCTCTAAGTATTGGTTAGTTAATGTCCAAGGATTGGTAACTGGCGTGTATTTAATATTGGAATATATGTCTTTTATCCTTTCTGGCAACCACTCCTTGGGCCCCCACATCTACTCAACATACCCATTAGGCATCAAATGCCTCTCACTAACACATAATATCCTTGATATTATATGTGGTGACATCATCTCTACACAAGTGCATATTTGCAGAGACGCGCAACTATTAACCTTGACAAGTTGCGAAAAAAGAAGGTGATGGGAAAGATAGCATTAAATGCGGATATCAAACCACCTTATAAACTACCAATCAAAAAACACTATAACCATTTGATATCCACACACTTTGCAAACCCTAATTCTCTCCTATAAATACCCCCACAAATAAAACACACACATGCTTTCATAACTTACACAAACTCTTGCAAAAATATTTCTTAAACTCTGTGTGTGCCTTTTAAGTTAACCAAAACCTTTTTCCGAACAACTTCCGACCATTTTCAAAACACCAATGGCTTCTTCTAAAGCTATAACCTACGCTTCTAATGTGGAATTCCCCATGGAAAGCATAGATATGACCAAAAACAATGTGGTGGGGAACTTTGTCTATCCTGAAGCCTTTCGGCTTACAAGGATGTGGTGAAGTACCTTAAAAACTGCTTCCTCTCCACCGCCTTCACAAAACACCCTCTGTCATCTACCATGACTACCTGAGGGAACTCTGATGTACAGCAGTGGTAGAAAGCCCTAATGTCACTAAGGATGATGTTATCAAGTTCACAGTGAGAAAAGGGACAAAGCCCCTGACGACCCTAAACTACAAAACTTTCATTAAGGCCACTGGCCTTGATTACACTGAGACCTTTGAGGCCCAGCCCAAAGATGAAGAAGTAAAGGCCGAATTGTTTTTACTAGGGCCATATGACAAACAACACCCTGATGTGGCCCCAGGGACTCTTTTATCAAAGGCCCCTATCATCAAAACCTGGTTCCCTGCCCCATGGAGGATCCTGATGACCTTTTCATTAAGGTCCTTGGCGGGAACAAATCCTCAACGGAACATTTGAACGCTACTCAAGCAATGATAGTGTTCAGTCTCCTAGAGGGTAAAAAGATAGATGTTGGAGAACTTATCTTCAAAGACCTCGTAGTCAAGCTCACTGGAAAATCTAGGCAAAAGCTTGTGTCTTACCCTCGGTTCATTTCCCATGTGCTTCAGGACTTATTAGGCTCTGAGTATGTGAGGCCTGACGCTCATGGTTTTGAACCTGATGTATTACACAAGGCCAACTACTCCAGAGATCCCTCTGAGGTTACACCCACCGCCCTGACAACATACATGTTGACTGCTATTCAGGGCGGTGACAAAGTTTCACCTGTTCCTTCTCCTACTAAGAAGGAGAAGAAGAAGAAGGGACAGGGGTCCAGGAAGGTGGCTAAACCCAAGTCACTCGCCACTGGAACCTCTGTATCAAAGCCTAGTAAAAAGAGGCAACAACCGACCCTCAACATTGTGACACCCACTGAAGGGCCCAGTGATACTTTGACCCTAAAACAAATGCCAACGGAGGATACTGAGACATCACACTCAGTGTCCTCGAGCAAACCCTCTCCTCATGGCACTACTGATATAAACAAGTTAGTGGAGTCATGAACCATCCAACAATCACATCCTGCTCACGGCTATTATAAATCAAAATCAGAGTCTCAGGGTGAAAAGGGCCCTAATTCCTCGGTGGGGCAGCACTACTCCACTGAGAAGGGGACCCATACCCAATCATATCCCGCTCACAGCACTTGTACATCACAACCAGGGTCTCAGGGAGTTACGGACCCTAAATCTTCAATAGGGCAGTACCACCTTGTTGGAAAGGGGGACCATACCCTTAACGAGCCTAATGAGGACATTCGCCAATCCAAGCTTTTATCTGAGGGCACAAAACTGATCCCAAAGACTTAGGGGGAAACATAAAATCCACTAATACGGGATTGCCTTTCACCGTTTCTAAGGATGGGATTGGATCAAATCCACCAGTTCCTGAAGGAACAACAGGAGACAAAGACTCAGGGGGCATGCAACCACCCGCTGATATGGAACCTACACCCCCTCCTGGTGATGCGCAATCTTCAGGAACTGACTCCGTGGACCAGACAGAGAAAACACACTCTGTTCTCCTGGAGGGGTCAGGGACTGGCCATACTGAAGGCAAGACCTCTTCTGAGGGGGAGCCAGATGCACTTCTGGGTCCAACTCTGGCTGATATACAAATGCTTATTGAAGAAGAGTCGGAGGAGGACGTCATTGACTTTGAAGATGATGCAGGTTTAGTTGATGCAGATGACATGGATACTGAAGATGTCACTCACAATACTCCTAAGAAAACTGAATCATAAAACCCATCATATCCTACTGAAGAACAGCATCCTAATGAACAACCCCCTCACCTACTCCTGAAGCACAACAACCATCATCATCATCCTCATCATCATCATCATCAGGTAATAAAGCCGCTGAGCCCTCATCTTCTCGCATGCCTGAGCTGGATGACACCAAGCCTATCACTGAAAAAGTCTTGGTCGAATTCAGTGAATACAACAATGAATGGCTCTACTATCAGTTGGAAGATGTTAATCTAGAAAGACATCTTGAAGCAGCTGCCTCCTATGCCCACTTCAGGGGTTCCATAGAAGAAAAACAAGCTAAACTTCAAACCGCTTTCACATCCACTGATGGCAAAGTCACTGACTTGAAGGCTTCTGTTGAGAAGCTGACCACTGAACAGGGAACTAACTTTGCTACTGTTCTTTAGACTCTCATGAACATTCAACAAGAGTTTAAGGATGATCCAATCCTATTCAGCAAGCTTATTGAGTTCATGGATTCCCACAAGACCACCTCTGCTGCCCTCAGTAGCTTAACTGATTTATTCAAGGAGGTCAACTTCCTAGCTCTTAAGACTCAGCAAGCCTCAATTCTCACAACTCTCAAGGCACAAGAGTTCAAGCTCACCCAACTCTCCACTGGTTATGAACAGTTCACTCAAAAGCACAATGAACTTATGAATTGTTATACTGCAAAGATCACTCAGCTCTCTGAAGCTCAGCAAACTATGTCCACTGACCTTTCTATCCTGAAGACTGAAACCTCAGAGATCAAGGGCATGGTCTCTGACATCCTTAAACTTCTTCAGGCTACTCCTGCTCCAGCTCCGGCTGCTCCTCAATCAACAGATGCATCCACTGAAGTTTCAGCATCTGTTGAGGGGGAGAAAATCACTCCAACAACGAGACTGTTCAAATAGTTGGATCCACAAAGGATGACTCTCAAACTGCAACAACAACTTCAGTACCTACATCCACCACTGAGGTCATCACTGAAGCTATCCCAACAAGAAGCTTCATGCCTGGTTCCACA
Organism: Artemisia argyi; assembly: GCA_030686995.1. Lineage (NCBI taxonomy): Eukaryota > Viridiplantae > Streptophyta > Magnoliopsida > Asterales > Asteraceae > Artemisia > Artemisia argyi. Next base: position 79,958,376 of record CM060693.1, on the reverse strand, counting down.
ACTTCAGCACTTGTCCCAACTCCAATCACCATTGAAGCAACAACCACAACCACAGAGTTCTGTGAATCATCCTTCAGTACACCCCTCCCACTGACAAAGGGAAGGGAATCAAAGAAACTCAGGATTCACCTCTCAGGCTTGTTAAGACTACAAGAGAAGTCCGTCATGATCCTGATGCACCAGTACTATTCGAAGTCACCTTACACAACGGGAGAATATTCAAGGGTACAAATGAAGAAGCGGCTGCTGCATTAGAGGAAGATGAAAAGCTCAAGGCTGAGTTGCTCAGTAGACCTGTTATTACCGAGGTTACAAAGGAAGTAATCAAGGAGACTAACTAGAACATCAAAAGAGAACAGTTTCTTAAGCTTCAGTCAGACATGATTAAAGAAGCAAACCTAAAGGCCAAGCTGAATACAGAAAGGAAGCAAATAAACTATGAAAGGTATGTCTGGACCATGACAAAGATAAAGGGTGAAGGTGCCATCACTGACATCATAATTCATCCTTACAAGAAGAATGAACCCATTACCGTGACCATTGAGAGAGGACCAAGAGTTCATGAAAGGTATACCCCATTCAAACCCTCGAACTTTGGAATCAAGGAATGGGACATTATGGTACCCATCCTGAAGAAAAAGAAGAGCAAGTATGTTCCTGAACTACTGCAAACTCTGACCACAAATACAAGGAGTTGGAAAGAGTTGCCAAAAGTCTTGGAATTGATCATCAGGAAGCACTTGCATCTCAGGGACTTGCAATTCCTAAGCAAGCTCATACCATAGGGATGAAAAGGAAGGCAATTGGACAGGAACCTGAACATTTCATTGCTGAACTGCACTGCAATAGAATTCCCCCTGAAGGTATCAAGTTTGTTCCCAACAAAGTTATCAAAGACCCTGAGTATGGATCTTCTTCATTGATGAACTCAAAGAGAAAGCCTTTCAGAGAGTCAGTGATATACACTTGGTGGAGACTGCTACACTTCTGGCTTACAAACTGATGGCTCGAAACCACAAGAGTCTTGAGAATGAGGAGTTCATGATGCTGATGGACAAAATGATGAATGAGCGTCCTAACAAGCATATTTTACTTTCTAAGAAGACAAAGCTTGAGCTCATGGGTATCAAGGAAGTCTGAGTACTTGACCCTGAGCTTTTTTTAATAGATGTTAGGACTAATGTAACTTTTGATGAATAAGATGATGGCCCATGTTTAAAAAAATTCAAGTGTTCTTTAGTAGTTATATTGTACCTTCAGTGTAAGAAGAAGCCCAATTGCTCACTTACACTGATCAAACACTTAGGCTACATTTATATCCATATAGGGGGAGACTGTTAGGTCTATTCAGTCCCCAAGCACACGTAAACAAAGATTTGAACATAAATTATCCTAAGTGTTAGAAAAAATTAAACGTATTCAAGTCACTGAGTGATCAGTTGCTCAGTGAGTCACCTTCACGATGCCTATGACGAGTCTAAGAAGAAAGCCTTTCCATTCAGTTAGGCGGAACTCAGTGAGTGGCACCTAAGCCAAAGAAGAATGTGATGGGTTCAGTGAGTGGTGACAATAACTCACTGAACCCCCAAGACTCCTCAAAAACTAATGTGTTTTGTTAAAGACTGAAGACTGAAGAATTGGTGGGATAAAGTGGGAAACGTTTGAAAGGATAAGATGGTGTCCTTATCAACCTGAAGTCAAACTTTCCCTGAAAGGCAAATGTCAGGACAGTGTCATCACTGTTCCTCAGAAAGGCGTATTGTCTCATACCCAAACTAGCACAATGTAACAGAGACAAAATACGTAAGTATTTTGTCTTCACTAGCATTGGTCATCATTTGTCTTTATCATAACAGTTGTAAAAAATACTTGTGTATAAATAGGGAACATAAGAGAGGAGTAAAAGTTGACATGTTTGTGCAATTAATGCTTAAACATTCACAAACAACTTTTACTCCTCCAAAGAACAACACAGTCCCTGAGATAGTTCAGTAGGAACTTTAGTTGTCACTGTCACTTAAACTTAGTTTAAGTTTAGAGAGGAGTTATACCATACTTGTCATTTCATTCCAAAGTGTTATTCCGCAAACACTTGGGTATAATTCTTTGATTGATTTCTAATAAGTATTAAACGTTGAAAAATACTTTGTCAATTTACTTTACGTTTTATTCAAATGTCTTTCAAAGTCTTTCATTATATCACTTAAGCATGGTGCATGTTTAGATTAACTAGTAGTTAGTTTAACTGTATAAACGAGACCAACAGTTATTCTCACCCGCCTTTTTTTACAAATGACACTCTCACTTCTTTTTCATTTTTATTTTTATTTATTTTATTTTTTTTGAATTTTTATTTTTTTTTTTTATTATTTTTTTTTTTTTTTTTTTTTTGTAATTTTGTTTATATAAAAATACTATAAACCTGAAAGTATGGAACATAAAATATAAAGTTTAATAAATTAAAAGCTGACAGAAAACACGAAACAAAAAATGATAAAAAAAACTGTGTTGTACTGTAAACTGAGCGGACAAAGGAAATCTTTTATACCTTAACCCCTCTTATGTCACATCATTTTTTAGAACATCGGCATATTATTAACTAGTAAAAGCTAGAATCACGAACACTTACAAAGAAGCGATTTTTACAATGGGATTATCTAACCTACCTACCCAACTAAAACTCAACTTCGGATTTCTAGATGAAATCCACAAAAACGATTGATAAACTATATACTCCCAAAGAGTCGCCTTCTTCGGCTTAGAAGTAGAAAAAATCAATGCAGTGCTAAAATTCCATATAGACCACATCATCGTGTCTGCAATCCTTCCAAGAATGAATCTAGACGTCTTTGTCATTTGACAAGCATCTAACCACGAAAGCCACTCCTCAAAATTAGACACACCCGAAATATCAAAATCACACCATCTCGCCAATAAATCCCAAAGATCATGGGCCATTCGGCACGAGAAAAAGAGATGATCAACATTCTCAACGTACTTGCTACAAACGGGACAATAAAGAGAGCCAACATCAATTCTTTTGCGATCCAAATTCACCATGGTTAACATAACCCTTCCCCTAGTTATTTTCTCACACCTAGGGTATATTGGCTTTCAATTCATGTTATTGCTAGTAACGTGATTGTATCTTGTTTGATCTTCACAAAGGTTGTATTGTCCTCCGCTTGCGGCTATATTAAATCGATATTATAAGCCACCAATGTTTTATTTTAACTCTAGGTGTTGAAGTAGAAGTTGAAGGTGAAAAAATTGTTGTATGGTATACAAGTCTGGAAAAGTATGGCAAAGTTGAAAGAACAAAACTAAAAGTATGAAAAATACGAAATGAATATTGTATTAAAAAGGATAAATGAAGTTTAATTTACAATATACTTACATTAAAATAGTTAAATTTGAACGTTATTGTATTTAAGTTGAATCAACTTATCCATTGGTTGAACCAATTATAGTAATTTAGTTTTGATTTTGTTATTTTGTGGGAAAGGGTTATGTATACCAAAAAGAATGATTGGTAAGGTTTATCCTTAGTCCCCCACAACGTGCCTTATTCCTTCGATATTAATTTCCTTGTAGACTCTCAGAATCTCACATGATTTTATATCATAAATTCTTTTTCACCGATGGGTTATGCACCAGTTCTGGGTAGTTAATCGATGGCATGGGCAGATCTAGTAGGATGATTAGTGGGTGCTGAGTAACCCCTGATCAACCATTTCATTCATTAGTTATTTAGATTGCAAACCACTTTTCTACTAGTCTTTTACATTCAGCCACTTTTATTCTATAGACACGTCTACAAAATTCATAAACCAATAAAAAACAACACTATAGATCAATTTTTGAAGTTATATTTATCATTATGACTTTTTGCATTAAGCATGGCCGACCTTCCTTAACTATTTCCACTTATTAATTTCGAAAATAGAGACCAAAGAAGTAATGATACTTGAAAGTTGAAATATACTCTATTGATGATAAAAGTAACTTGGCAAATGAAGTTTCGATTATCGATCATATATACAAAATAGTAATGCAATTTGGAACCTAAACACGAGAGCAGACAGAATATTTAATCTATCTTAATCAAAATCATGGAAAGAAAGAATAATGGTGACATTTCACACTAATGGATTCTTCTTCCGTGATAAAATTCGCGAATCAAAATTTCTCCCAATTTTTCGTAGCCACGATTGGCCATTTCATCGAGTCTCGTTGCTTCTCCATTGGTGCTACGAGTCTTTGCTCAAATGAAACCTTCTTCGGGTGCTGTTGCAAAGGGTATCGTCCTTTAGTCTCATTACCATTGCTTGCAATCTTGGAATTTCGGATCTTCAACATATCAAGAACTTCTATGTACTTTTGCACTCTTTTTACCTATATATCATTTAAAATGAAAGAATGTCAATTGTCTTTTTGATTCATAGTGTTTCTGATTAAAGTTTCCATTGTATCATTTTACCATTTTCAAAGTCAAATGAAGTCTCTAATGTGGAGTTTTTATACACAATCAAAAATTATACACAAAAGTACCTGCATTCTCCTTTGCAATTTCACATCTCCTTCGGCTATAATTCCATCCAATTTGATCAATTGTGACATCAACAACTCGATCAAATTCAACAAGACTTTTTCTACGACTTTTTTACCACCATAAATCTCTATCTCCAAATTACCAACCTGTTTAGCAAGCTTATCGATTTCTGAAGTGATACTAACGATCTCAGTTTTAGCTTTTTCTGTTTTTGCAGTTTTAAGATTTTCCACAAGTCTTTTTTCTCGACTCATTATATCATCAAACAAGACCATCCTCGACCCGTCTTTAACTCCTGCTACATCCAAATACGCTTTCGAGTCTCTTTCTTTGTCTTTATATACTATTTTTTGATCCAAAAGGTTCAATCCTGTTGGCCCTACTAACATTTTCTTTAATTCTCCTGCACAAACAATCCACATATATTAAAAACAAATGAATTTGACACAACAATCATATCAAGAATGTTATTCTTGTATTTTCACTATTTTTACACTGAAATAAGTTCTTTCGAATAACCGGCAAATTTCAAGCCTAGAAAAATAGTTTGTGTAAACTCTTGTGCCTAACAATTAGCCTATACACATCTCTTATTTTCTTGATTAAGATCAAATATGTAACAAACATAAATAAACAGAAGTTTAGATATAAAATTACCAAAAGTTGCATGAGGTTTAATGTTGACTTCATGATAAACTGAGCCATATTTGACTCTAACTTTAATATTATGTACTATGTTTTGAGTTTGATTAACATCTGAATTCCTCTTCTGAACCAACATTCCACATGGTCTAACTTCACAAGTAGCATTACCACCAGTAGTCGAATATCCGCCTTTCGCAACCCCAAGTGTCCCAAGATTTCTTGACTTGACACCCAACATTTTTCTTATAAAATTCAGATGAAAATGTAACACTTAATATATGAAAAATTCTAAGCACTCACAAGTGGAAAAATGTAAGAAAGAAGGGTTTTTGAGAAGTGATCAGGAAGTTTTTGGAAACTTAAGAATGAGGAAAACCATGAATGAAGGAAGAACCAAGATTCTGACACACTTTATAATGTATTGCAACCTACACACCCTATGTTATGTGTGACTAAAAATGATGAACAAAGCAACCAAAATTTAGAATCTGGTTTGGTTTGATTTGGGTAAAATGTTTTAAAGGAAAAAACGCACAATTTGACACACTTAGTGTGTGTATTTATGTATGGAATGAGAGATTAAGAAAAAGAGAAAGTTGTGTATATATAAGAAGAAGTAAGGAATAAAAGGAATGGTCATGGAAGAAAGAGTGTCCACACTATAAGATGCATTTTGTTTATGTGGTGTCTTTGATAAAACTTTAATGAGGATATAGTCTAAGAAACATTTAACCAACACGTTTTCTTGATTAAAACCAGGGGTGTTCATCAGATTGGATGATTTCGGTGGGTTAGTCGGTTAAATTTTTTGAAGCAAAACTAAACTGAACTGAATTTAAATTGGATCAAGTTGAATCCAATCTAATTCAAATTGAATCAAACCGAACAGAATACAAATTGGATCAAACCAAACCGAATCAAATTCAAATTAGATCAAATCAAATCTGAAACCGAATTTGAATTTGCTTCGGTTTCTGGTTAACCCAAAAACCCAAATTACATCATTTTATCATTTATAAACGTTTTCATTTAATTATAAAGTTGTTTTTATTTAATTTTTAATTTAGACAACGTATACTCAAATATATAGTGAAAAAACATCACTAACAAAGTAAAAGATTTACAATCTTAAAAACGTTAATATTTGTATTAGAAAAGGTTTTAACGATACTATTTTATAAAAAGATATGTATACATGTAAATTTGGTTTTTGATTCGGTTCATTTTACATATTGTAAAAACCAAAATCAAAATCAAACAAAAAACCAAATATTTAATTCGCTTATGTTCGGTTTTAAGTAGGATCGGTTCGATTTTTGGATTTTTTTGGATAATATCCTAATTATGAACACCCCCAATTACAACCCAAACAACAACCATGACAATACTCAATCATGAAAATAGAATATGTCACACGCTTATCCGAAAGTAAAATGTTTTGCTACAAGAAAGTCATTCGGCATAAATATATATACATAAATGTGATGAATATGCCATGCTAAAATTTAACTTTATAAAATAAACCAATAGTTATTACTTTATTTAATTTAATGAGTCACTATGTACACGTTTAATGACTTGATTCTGCCCGGCCAATTGATTAAGATCTAAGAAAAAACATATTCAATGTAAAATGCGTAAAATCTTTTAAATATATTTAAAAAAATAACAGAATGTGCTTGGTTGTTTGGTTCTGCTTTTGAGATATAATTATATTATTAATGACTAGAAATTAAAGATTCTTTCAATGTATCCATCTTTTTGGATTATAAAGATTATTTAATCACTATTAAGATTAAAGATTGTTTCAATGTATCTATCTTTCTTAAGGTTCTTGGCTTCTTGCACGCTTTTTGTATTTATATACATGAACTTTGACGAGGTTAATTGTTTATGTTTCAATGCAAACATCTTGCGCTAATTTTTTACCAGACCAAACAAAATTTTAACAAAAATGTTGATGGACACTACAAATAGTTTATCTCATTATAATTGATTTAAAACAAGCTATTAAAACATATAAATATTCCCATTTAACTTATTCGATATTTCACCCAAATGATCTTAGAAACAAAGACATTTGTAGACAAATGAACATTTTTAGTTATATACTATACTAATTGAATAGATTATAATTTCACCCAAATTAACCAAGTAATTGTAAGCCTTAACAGTGAGATAGATAACTTTATTTATTCCTTGTACAACTTTTTTAATGCTTGTTTGCTTGTTCAACAAACAGCACACATTTGATATTGAAAATAAAATATAAATAGAAGAAAACACAACAACCAGCAAATATTGAAAAGGACAAGAAAAAGAAGCCAGCTATGTGCCTTACCTTCTCTGTTTCCAATCATTATCTCCAAAATATATGGTTGAAATTTAGAAATATTCAAATTGATATGAACATATGAATTAGGAAATAAAATAGTAACTTTATTTTAAATGAGATTCGAAGATTATAATCTTTTTCCTGATGTCTAATAAAATGAAGTTTTACCTAATCAAAACATAGTTGACATTCTAAATGTTTGGCCTGCTAATTACATAATCATGACCATGATATCAATCTTAATAGTGGGTCGTGTTTACCTTTTATAAAGGTTTTGCATAGTTAAAAGTTAAAACACATGTAAATGTATCCATCTGGTGTGAAATGCTTCTTAAGTTAGTTTACATCTGTTGTCTTTTCTTTTTATAAAAGTATGTACCTCAAAATATATAATTTTATATACTAAGATAAGAACTTAAGAAGTGATCACATGAAGCCAAAATCGATCAAACCAACGACCACATCGGCCAGCGAGACAGGCAGCCTGTTGAGTTCCAGGTTCACAGGCTCAGCCACTCGTGTCGTTTTTAGTCCTGAACATCCCATGTTTTTTGCTTGGATTTTATGAGCCCATAACAATAACAACACTTATGTCATGTTGCTATGTGTCATGTGACACCTTCGAGTTTCCCTGTCTACATACATATCTCACCATCATATCGTCCTTGACTACCCTCGAAATGCTAAAAAAAGGAAATTTCTTTACGTAAATGCTTGTGTCTCGGTAGTATCGAACCTCAGATGCTTGGTATGCCTTTGGATAGCCGTAATAAGCACAAGCACGTTGACTAAAAAGTAAAAACATTAATAACATCCATTATAAGAGATTTATATAGGTTTAAGAAATTTGAGAAAGTTTATATCTTGTTTCAACTATAGCGAGAAATTTAAAGGGCACAAAGAGGTTCTAGTTATTGGACCTCTTCTAAAACTCAAGACAATTAATACATGTGTATGTTAGACAATGAATAAACCCGTAGGTAATCCTTTATTATTATCACTATTTATAGATTACAAGTTATAAAGAAACCCTAATAGACCCAACCCACAAGTTGGGTTTGGGCCAACAACAATTTTAATGTTTTTAAGAATGATGGCTGCAAAGGCCAAAGGCAAGAAACCCAAGATCTCTGTTGAAGAAAATGTTAAACAACTCAACACTTTTACTTCACAGATCTATCCCCACACATACATGATACATTCGTAGAAACTGTTGCCATTATTATTATTATTTATTTATTTTTTCATTGCATATCACGACTCAAGGTTTTGGAGATAGGAGATAGAGAGGTCGTGTTTTGTGATTAGGGTTTGATGTATTGAGGCTTTGAGCAACAACGACAATTGATCCAAAAGAAACTAGATAAAAGATGAAAAAATAAAATAAAAAAATAAAAAATTGACGGCAAGTTTAGAGGCATCGGCTGTTTGACGGGTGGTCTAGAAGCGACGGCTCATGGCGGCCTAATAGGTCGCGGGATCGAACCTGCTCTTGATACCATGTTAGACAATGAATAAACCCGTAGGTAATCCTTTATTGTTCATCACTATCTATAGATTTAAAGACATAAAAAAAAAAAAAAAAAAAAAAAAAAAAAAAAAAAAAAAACCCTAATGGACCCAACCCAAAAGTCGGGTTTGGGCCAACTTATTCTCTAATTAGGGCTGAGCATCGGGCCGCTCCCGACCCGTCCCGACCCGATCCCGATTATCCCGAATCCCGACAAGCCGGAAAACACAAACCGACTCCCGACCCGTTTGACATCGGTTCGGTTTCGGGACAGTCGGGACGGGACGGGATCGGTCGGTTTTCTCGGTTTTGTTTGTTGTTTTTCGGTTTTTGGCCCGTCCCGACCCGATCCCGACTATCCCGAATCCCGACAAGCCGGAAAACACAAACCGAGTCCCGACCCGTTTGACATCGGTTCGGTTTCGGGACATGAATCGGGACTCGGGATCGGGACGGGATTCGGGATCGGGTCGGTTTTGCTCACCCCTATCTCTAATAGTGTAAAGTGTAGCATTTATAAAGTTGTACGTAACACATTTTTATCATAGTGCGAAAAAGTTTATAAACTCATAAGATTTACAGATTTACAATTTATTGATGTGTGATGATATGAAACACATATAAAACTTGATAAATTTTAACCATAATGGAAACCCTAAATACATTACGCATGTTTATTAAAGATGAAATGCCATGAATAGGATTACTCTAAACGATTAATGAAACAAACAATATCTCCACAAATGATCATTGCCAGTAGTCCATGACAATCTGATGTATCATGTAAACAACTTTTTTAGATTAATCTTTCAAAATATATTTGATAGAGAACCGACTTGAATCCAAAAATGTATGCTCTAAAACTGTATGAAAAATGTTGATTGGTTTATAAAGAAGTATGTCTCTTTGCGCAACCAACAAAAAGTCGACACGTCAATTTAGTCATGAACTACGCATATTTTTAGCTACCGTCATGAATTACACATAGTTTGATTTTGTCATTTATACATTGACCTATTTTTTAACTACCGTCAATAGCCGAGTTGTAAAGCATAATCTCCTCATAAGACATCTCTAGTTCAAACCTCGCTAAATATACATGTGAAGTGGCTAGGAAATATGTCAAGATCAGTCACGAGATAACTTAATTAGTTCACATACATATGAGTTAAAATCTCACCATGTCTGAAAACCTGGACATAAAGCCTTGTTTATTCCCTCGTTTTATTTTATAGGATTCTCATAACAATATTTAAAAACACTTTTGACACTTCTAATTTTTCTAACAAAATACATCAAACATTGCTAAGGCAATTCTCATTGACCATCACGCATTATCGACAATAAACACTACTTTCAAAAACTAGCATGTATAAATTTTGAAAAGTAAAATCTGTTAGACAATAGATTAGATAGCCCAAATTCGATTGTAAGTTTTGATCTCATTAGGGTTTATTGTTATATATAATGTATTCTATAATTATTACTCAATAATAAAAAGCACCCTACGTGGAATTCAACCGAGCTTGTGCCATCTAATTTATCGTTTAACAAAACCAATACTACTTTTTTCCATTAATTTATACAACTATCTTTTTTTATCATTTATCAGAATCATTGGAATACGAATATAACCTTATGGTAGGTTGGTGGTAATAATGACCATTATTATCATCATCAACTCAGCGTCACATCATTTTTTCAATACCACCAACATATTGTAATAAGGCAACTAACATCACCACCAAAACATGCACCACTTAAACACGAATATATCCACAAAAATCAATATCACAGACACACAACCGAGATAAGAAGTTGGCCGTCCCAAGATCGACTTCTCATTTTCTTCACCCAAGACGTGTCACATGAGGTGTGTGTAATAAGGTAAGACGCGTTGGTTGCATGCCACGTATGAGATAGACGCGTGGTATACTTTTATTACCACTAATCTTAAAATGGTTGGGTAATAATCTTAAAATGGATGATCATATGTAGGGGTGTTATTCGGGTTTACCCAGTCGAGTTTGGGTCAGGTCAAGGCTCAAAAAAAAACTCGTACCCGACCTTGTTTAATACTCGGGTCGGGTCAATTCGGGTTCAGGTCAACTCGGGTTCGGGTCTAGATCGTTTAAAAATTATACAATTTTGGTGTTTACATACAATTTAGAAAGAAAAAAATGAAACTCGGGTTGACTGAAACCCAAGTAAGAGACATATATTATACCCAAACCCGACCTTGTTTAAAACTTGGGTCAATTCAGGTTGACCTGATTGACCCGAACATAATTTTGGACCCAACTAACCCGACCCGAAAAACCATATTTGGGTTCGGGTTCGGGTCGGATTTGATGACACCCCTACTCGTATGAGATCAGGTGTTAAAGACAAGTTTTGCCTTAACTAGTGCCTGTATTTTGGTTATTTAAATACTTTTACAGTTTTACCTAATAAAAAAGGTAAAAGCCAAATATACTCTTTGTACTATCCATCAGATTGCATTATGCTTAACTTACAAAGTATATTGTCATTTAAGTTAATATTACGGTCAACTGTTATTATACATAACCGGGTCCACCCTTCTTACATGAAAAGACTCAAATGCCCTTTGCTTTCTTCAATAGCCAGTGTACGTTGCCACTTTCAACCGCCAACACCTTCAAAACTTTCGACTGGCAAAACCGCCGCCACACCATATTCAGTCGCAACACCACCACCACCACTTTCACTTATCACCACCAATTTTAAAATTTCAATTTAAAATTACATTATCCACCACCACACCTACCAAGTTACATCACCTATCACCATAAACCACTATGTAAGTAACTCACGTTGTTTGTCAAAAACATGATTTTAATCGAATTTATACATAACCACTATATGGGAAATGCGATATTGCCAGAATATATGGAGGTCTTCGCCAGTAGAAACCCGTTGCCAGCCAAAAACGCAAACCACAAGCTCTTTACTTTTTCTTTTGTGTATCATGTCTAAACAAGACCTTAAACAGATCCTTCAAGTTGTACATCATGTCTAAAGATTTTTGTATAGAAGAAATATGGAAATATAAAGAGGAAGAATATGAAGTGTTTGAAATGACCAAATTACCTTTACAAACAAGTTAGCTTGCGTGAAATGAGAATATTGCTAGTAGATTAAGAGTACTGAGATATGACAAATAGTAAATAAAGTATATTTAGCTTTTATCCTAAGAACAAACCCTCGAGGAAAAAACAGAAATGTCAAAGCGGATAATATCTTAGGCTGGTAGGCAAGGAGGTGAAAGGATCACCAAATGCCCATGTCTCACGCGCTATCGTCCTTGCCCAGCTCCCAACCTCATGCGTGAATCACGAGTCCCAAAACACATTTAGGTGGTCTGACCACCAAATGTTTACCAATAAAATTCGGGCACTACTTTGAAATTTAAGCGTTATATATCCGTTTGAGACTAAAAAAAATAATTAAAAAAAATAAAAAAAATACCACCCCACTTATTCTTTTATAAATACCCACAAACCTCTATTTTTGAAACACAATCTCAAAGCAACACTCTCAACTTATTTACTTTATCCTTTCAAAAAACATGTCTCAAGAAAACACTCCCCGAAACAACAATCATAGTTTATGTATTGTTTTACTATTCCCGATTTATGTGTTAGCTAGTATGGTTAAACTGAAGATCAAACTCAAGTACAGGGACTAAAGCTGGACAAATTAAAGATTTATCTACTTTGAGCTGAGTTTAGCTGGTTATTACTTCTTGAGGGGTTAAAGTGTAAAGTATGGCTATATATTCTCTCAATCCGGATCTAGGGTTCATTCCTTCTCATTATCTCATTCACACAGTTGTAGTTTTGCTCTCTTATTGTTCTCTCAATCTTTGATATCATTCTTGATATCTTGTGGTTTGTTTAGTCTTGTATTGATCACTCAAATCTTATTGTTTGAGTGATTCTGAGTGTTGAGAGTTCTTGTAAAGTGAGGTTTAGGTTGGTGCCTTTCTGAAAGGGATTAACCATTGTCTTTTGTATTGTTTTGGTAAGCACCGTTTGGGACTTATCTACTATAGCAGTGATTTAATAAAATACACCAAGGGGTGGTTGGTTGGGTGTAATTATGAGTTGTTGTGTTGTTCTGATACATTTTTACATGGTATCAGAGCAAGGCTCTGGGTAATTAGTGATTCAGGCATTCTAGGGTTTCTAGGGTTTGGATCATTTTTTGGGGGTTTCTTGAGTTGGTTGGTTCTGGTTGTGATTGTGGTCGTTTTCTTTACGGACGTTTCGTTCTTGATCTACTGAGGTGGTTCTGGTGGTATTTCATGGTTTTCTTGATTAGGGTTTGTGAAACCCTAATTGAAGAATTTGAGGATTTTGTTATTCGTGATATCTGGGACCGTTCTTGGTCACAATTATGCTAGACTAAGTGAATCTAGCGTGGTTGTGGTGTTTTCCGCTGTATTCTTTGGATTTAGCCATTGTAAGTATCTTTTCTCTCTTAAGATAACAGTGATTTAGTCAAGAAGTTGCAAACGGGTTGGTAACTCCTTGACCTGCCACCTTTTGAGTGGTACGGAAACCTGCTCTGGCCAACCCCGGCCAGTCTTCTTGGCTGGTTACTTGTTTTTCTTGGGTGTGTGTTTAGTTTTGATAGTTATTATGAGTCTAGGTCGTTGGAGATTAGGTTTTTTTTTGGTTTTGGAAGTTGGTTGAGGCTTGTTGGTGGTCTGGTTATTATCTGTTTGCATTCTGTTTTGCTTATTTGTTTATCTGTTAGTTGGTTTCTTTCTAGTTTGTTTATCTGTTTGTTTGCTGATTACTGGTTCTTGTTAGCTCTCTATTTTGTCTTGTGTATTATCTGTTTCTTGATTGTTTGTTGCAATGGCTGTTGGTGAGAGTAGTAATCCTCCTGTTTTGATTAATAATCTTGATGCTGGAAATCCATTACATGTTCAGACTAATGATAATAGCAATATTACTTTAATTCCTTTCAAACTTTTGGGCACTGAAAATTATAGAATTTGGTCTAGTGCTATGAAACTTGCTCTGCATGCTAGGAATAAAGTTGGATTTATAGATGGAACTTGTCTAAAAGATACTTATGTGACTAGTGATGTCTTGACTGCTCAGTGGGACAGGTATAATGCCATTGTCCTCACTTGGATTATAAACTCTGTGTCTCAAGATGTGTATCTTGGTCTTGTGTACTCTGATAATGCTACTTCTTTTTGGAAAGAATTAGAGGAAACCTATGATAAGGTTGATGGTTCTGTTGTGTTTAATTTGTTACAAAAAATTAATGGAATCAAACAAGGTGGTAGTTCTGTTGTTGATTATTATCATAGATTGAACTAGAGAGAATTTGATGCTTTAACTAAACTGCCTAAATGTGTTTGTGAAGTTAAATGTGATTGTGCTGCTAGTAAAGAGTTATTGGTTCACCAACAACTCATGAAGTTAATGCAGTTTCTGATGGGCCTTGATGATTGTTATCAGCCCACCAGAAGTGCACTTCTCACCAGGGATCCTCTCCTTGATGTGAAAGATGCTTACACTGCTATTTCCAGAGAGGAATCTCATAGAGGGATTCCTGAGTCTTCTGGTGTTACTGAGTCTAAATTGAATGCTTCTTTTTTTGCTGCTAAATCTTTTAACATCAATTCTAATAGAAGGGCTAATAATAATTCCAATAACAGCAGAGGAAATACTAGTAATTCTGTGAACAGGGGACCTAATCCTAATCTAAGTTGCAAACATTGTGGTAAAATTGGTCATACTATTGATAGATGTTTTGAACTTGTTGGTTTTCCACCTAATTTCAAAAGGTTTCCTAATAATGGTGCTAAACAGAACTATAATTCTAATAATGTTGACATTAAGAATAATGATAAACAGTCATCTGTCAATCTTTCTTCTGGTTTTACTTCTGAACAGATGAAGAAACTGTTGTCATTAATCAATGAAACACCTTCTGGATCTGTTCATGCTAATATGGCATGTAGCTATTCTTTCTTTAATGGAAATGTGTGGTTTAATTTACGTTTCTCTAAGTATTTTGTTGCTAATTCAAGTCTGGTTGTTAAAACTGTTACCTTGGGTTGGATCATTGATTCTGGTGCCAACCAACACCTTACTGTCTCTACTAAAGGGATGTTTGATGTTGTTGACATTTCTGGTCTGAACATTACTGTAGGTCATCCTAATAGGACTCTTGCCAATATTAGTCATGTTGGCAACCTTAGGTTGACTTGCAATGTTGTGTTATATGATGTTTTAGTTGTTCCTGGTTATTGTGTGACTCTTTTATCTGTGAATAAACTCATTAAAGATAGTAAAATGTTTGTGGGTTTTGATGAGAAAAAATGTTATATTCAGGACTTGAAAAGGCAGACTGTTCTAGGGACTGGTAGTGAAACTGATGGATTATACTTGTTTGATATGCATAATGGCAATTCTGTGAGTGTGTCTAATATGGTTATGTGTTTTAATGTTTCTAAAGACCTGTGGCATAGCAGGCTTGGTCACCCTGCTGAAATGATTTAAAATTAGCTAAGTCTGTTCATGTCACTACTTGTGAAACCTGTCATAGGGCTAAACAAACAAGGGAACCTTTTCCCTTGAGTGATCACAAGTCTGTGACTATTGGTGAACTTATTCACCTAGACTTGTGGGGCTCTTATAAGGTTTCTTCTATAGAAGGGTTTAAGTATTTCTTAACCATTGTTGATGACTTCTCAAGGGCTGTTTGGGTTTACCATCTTAAATCTAAAAATGAGGTCTTTGATGTGTTTGTTTCTTTCACAAAATTAATACATAATCAGTTTAATGTTTCTGTTAAAACCATCAGATCTGATAATGGGTCTGAATTCATTAATAAGAAAATGTTTGATTTCTTAAATGACTTGGGAATAATTCAACAAACTTCTTGTACCTATACTCATCAACAAAATGGTATTGCTGAAAGGAAACACAGACACTTGCTAAATGTAGCAAGGAGTCTTATGTTTCAGGGGGGATTCCATTGTGCTTCTGGTCTGATTGTATTCTTACTGCTGTTTATCTCATTAACAGGTTGCCCTCATCTGTCTTAAATGGAAAAAGTCCTTATGAAATGGTTCATAAGAAAAAACCTGATTTGTCTCACTTGAGGTGTTTTGGATGTCTCTGTTTTCAAACTGTTTTAAATAATCATGATAAATTCACATCCAGGTCTAATAAATGTATTCTTCTTAGATATTCTTCTGTTAAGAAAGCTTATAAACTTTTTAATCTTGATAACAGAAGTGTTGTTTTTTCAAGGGATGTGAGGTTTTATGAAACTATATTTCCTTTCAAAATGAAAACTAAAACGGTCAATGATTCAGTTGATGATTTGATCACAAGTGATACTAATCAATTGACTTTCTTTGACTACAAAACATCTCAAACTCCCAATGATGATATTGGTAATATACCAGATGAGGATAGTAGTCGGTCATCCTCTAGAACAGATACTATAAACTTAGAGGATGAGACTGCAACCCATCATGGTGACTCCTCTGAGGGAAATGCTCCTAGAAGTCCCATATCTTTTTTAAATACTGATCAATCAGATGTGACAGATAATGAGCAACCTCCTGTGAACTATTGTTTTTCCGCTACTTTGAATAAGTCTTTTGAGCCTACTACTTATCATGAAGCTGATAAAAAATATTAATTGGGTTCAAGCTATGGATAATGAAATTGAAGCTTTAAATAGAAATAATACTTGGGATGTTGTTGAGTTGTCTGTTGGTAGAACTCCTATTGGTTATAAATGGATTTACAAAATTAAATACAAAGATAATTGTGAAATTGATAAGTATAAGGCTAGATTAGTTGCTAAGGGGTTTAATCAAAGAGAGGGTATAGACTTTGATGAAACATTCAGTCCTGTTGTTAAGATGGTTACTGTTAGATGTCTTATATGCATTGTTGTTTCTAATGGTTGGCCATTGTATCAACTAGAAGTGAATAATGCTTTTCTCTATGGTGATTTGGAAGAGGAAGTTTATATGACTTTGCCTCTTGGTTTTAAATGTGATAGTCCAACTAAGGTTTGCAAACTGAATAAGTCATTGTATGGTCTGAAGCAAGCCCCAAGGCAGTGGAATGCTAAACTCAATGCTGCCTTGGTTGAGCATGGTTTTGAACAGAGCAAACATGACTATTCTTTATACATTAAACAAACCGATGATGTTTTTGTTGCCTTGTTGGTATATGTGGATGATATTGTTGTGACTGGGAATGATCAAAAGGTGATTGATGAGTTTAAGTCTTATCTTAGTAGTAAGTTTATGATGAAGGATCTTGGTATGCTCAAGTATTTTTTGGGCATAGAAGTTTTGGAAAATGATAGTGGTATTTGTATGACTCAAAGAAAGTATTGTCTGGAATTGTTACAATAGTTTGGGTTACTTGCATCAAAACCAGTCACTACTCCTTTGCCTGAAAATTGTGTTTTGGCCATTGATGAATCTGCGTCTGATAAGTTTCTTAAAGATATTTGTGAGTATCAAAAACTTTTGGGTAAACTTATATATTGACACATACAAGGCCAGATATTTCATATGCAGTGCATTGTCTTAATCAGTATATGCACTCACCTTTACAATCTCATTTGAAAATAGCTTTAAGGGTTTTAAGATATCTGAAAAATTCACCTGGAACAGGTTTACAAATCTATAAGGAAAATGATTTTAAGCTGAAATGTTATACTGATTCAGATTGGGCAAAATGTCTTAAAACTAGAAGATCTGTTTCAGGATTTTGTGTTTTCTTTGGTAAAAGTTTAGTCTCATGAAAAACAAGAAACAAGCTACTGTGTCTAGGTCTTCAGCTGAGGCTGAATATAGATGCATGGCTAGTGCTACTTGTGAAGTTGTTTGGATTTCTAATGTGTTGCATAGTTTACAGGTTAAAAGCTTGTATCCTATGAGTCTTTTCAGTGATAGTATGTCTGCAATTCAAATTGCTGCTAATCCTGTATTTCATGAAAGGACTAAACACTTTGAAATTGATGTTCATGTGGTGAGAGAAAAGGTTTCTGCAGGTGTTATTAAAACTGAGAAAATATCATCTGCTGATCAAACAGCTGATATTCTAACTAAAGCTCTAGGGTCTGCTCAGCATAAAAAGCTGTGTGGACAACTGAGTTTGTGTGATATGTTTGCTAAGTGATATGCAGGTTTTAGAATGTTGCCCAGTTCAGTTTGAGAGAGGGTGTTAGCTAGTATGGTCAAACTGAAGGTCAAACTCAAGTACAAGGACTAAAGCTGGACAAATTAAAGATTTATCTACTTTGAGCTGAGTTTAGCTGGTTATTACTTCTTGAGGGGCTAAAGTGTAAAGTATGGCTATATTTTCTCTCAATCCGGATCTAGGGTTCATTCCTTCTCATTATCTCATTCACACAGTTATAGTTTTGCTCTCTTATTGTTCTCTCAGTCTTTGATATCATTCTTGATATCTTGTGGTTTGTTTAGTCTTGTATTGATCACTCAAATCTTATTGTTTGAGTGATTCTGAGTGTTGAGAGTTCTTGTAAAGTGAGGTTTAGGTTGGTGCCTTTCTGAAAGGGATTAACCATTGTCTTTTGTATTGTTTGGTAAGCACCGTTTGGGACTTATCTACTATAGCAGTGATTTAATAAAATACACCAAGGGGTGGTTGGTTGGGTGTAATTGTGAGTTGTTGTGTTGTTTTGATACATTTTTACATTATGTAGTATGTTTAATATTTGAAGTTTATGTAACGTTTTAATTCCGTACGTTGTGTTTTTAAATTCGAAGTTTACGGTTTTATATTTTTACGTTTACGTTTTTAATTGTGTAAGTAAAAAAAAATGGGAGTTAAGGTGAAGATGGGTTTCCTTTGCCCACTAAATGGTGAAGTGAGGTGAAGGGGAGTGAGAGGAGAGAAAAAGCTGACGTGGCGCTGATGTGTATAGTGAAAAAATGCTAACCTTGCCATCTAGTCTTACAAAAGCAGGCTACATTGTTTCAACGCAGTGCAAGTTCCTTCGATTGCAAGTTATTCTTAAAAAATATTGAAGACATAAACAATAACCCAAGTTGTTTTTATCCTTTATACCTCAGATAATTACATTACATTTCATTTCATACTGTTTGGGTTACAATAGGAATTTGGAAGATGATTTGGTATTATGAATGGTGACTATTGATGAAGTGGTAGATCAATAAATTCAGTAACGAGGAACACTACATGTGGCTCTACACTTGAAACCAGGCTTTACTACTCTACGGGACCATACAAACCACTTTACAGTTGATCAAGAATGAGACCCCAAACCACAATAATTGCTTAATTACTAGAACCGGAGCCCAGCCACGACGATTAACTACCACAATGAACTGTCACAATCGTGAGTTAACCTCACAGGTCACTATATCCTACGTTTCGTTCTACTGTATATTAATAAAAGAGCAACTTGTCAAATTTAGTCGTTTACTTACTCTAGTACTGATGTAAAATTAGATTTGCACCCAACTATCCTCTTCAAACCCCTGTCCACATAGGGCCTCCCCTCCAACAATTTTGTATATGGACCAACATTTTGAGGTTCCATCTAAGCACCAAGATCCGCCAAGGGACATTATCTACATCACATCTAAGCTACACCATAGCTCTGATACAGGAACTCGGATCCAAACAAACACACATGGACATTTAATTGCGGAATATACACAACAAAGGATCTTGCATGGATGTAGCACGACTATCTTGATTGTCTAAACCACATCAAATCATGTATTGTTTATTTTCCACAAGTCATTTCTAGCGTGTGTGCGATTTCTTAACATTAACTTATATTGTTCAAAACGTTTACTTTACCCTGCAATTTAAGCGTTACACCAGGCTACAAACTTGACATCAACCATTTTGCATTTCAAACAAATACATCACTATGAATCACTCAACATATATCCAAAAAGAAAAGCATAATATGCATCCTTCCTTTCTAACTTCACCCAAGTTTTAATACATCTTATTTGTAGAGTATAACCATCAATGTCTTGTTAATAGTCACTTAACTCAAAACGAAGAAAGAATGGGATATATAAAACAGAAACATCATCCAATCAAAGTCTATGTCGCTCATGGGACGGTTATACAAGCATGATGAGGTGAACATGGTGGGGGTCGCGCTGCTGGCCCTATCCAAGGGAGAAAAAACTTGGAATTTTGTTAATAATTTGGCCAACAGGTCAGCAGTATTCCAGCTGCCTCCTTCAAGACTAATAAGTGCGAGGGGATACGAAAATTTACAAAGGAATAAAGACCCTACAAGTTTCCAAACCAATTACCTTTTATTTTGGGAATGTGCTCCCCAAACACACCACGAGCAGATATAAAACAGTTGGTCTAACTGCCCTGTTACAGAAACCGGGAACAAAAATGCCCCCAGGAAAATAGTGAACATGTTGAAAATCAAGAGATACGACAGATATCATGATGATGATCTTAGATAATCAGAATACATGGTACAAAACTGAGAAAACATGGAATGGTAATTAAAAACAAAAATTAGAAATATTTGTTTTGACATTGATCCTAGCTAAGAAACGGCAAGGTTGGAAAATTTCAATCCTTTACTTTTTCATTGCGAAAATTTAAGGGAGAGAAACGGTTTTACAACCTCACTGTTCTTTTCCAAACCTCACTGTTCTTTTCGAGCTTTGGATTTGGATGGCTTTGGTGTGATTATGTTACCAAGGAGGATCAAAACCACTGGAATGATAGTTCCGATGTAGTAGACGCTCCCGTATGCAGCCAGTGTCTCGTGTAGGCTCAATACCTGTGTTACAAAGAAAAACACACATTTAAAAAATGTCAGTTTTATGGACATTCTTATGACGAAACGTATGACTCAAAGCAAGTGATGGTCAGATATCTAGTTTAATACTTGGCTTTTTGTTACAAAGTTATCATCTATCATGAAAAATCGCCAAAACGTTAACACTAAGTTTAATATTACAAAGTTATTGAGGACAAACAAATGCAAGCCAACATCATAGTTGGTATCTTTTGTCTAAAATAGCTCAATCTTGCAAAATCTAGTGTTTTATTCTCGCATTTCCACAAGAAATATGGTATCTTATGGGAAATTATATCAAATTATAAATTGCAACATATCCATACTCATTTTAAATCCTAAGTTGCAAATAATGGGGAAATGATAAGAACAGAAAAGAAAAGAAATGTATCGGGTTTCACACTAACCATAAAACCAACGCATGAGTAGTTTAGAACAAGAAGCGTGTAAGCAAAGTTCGCGAGCATAAACAACTTCTTAACTATTGCCATTTTGGGGGGAACAGATTGCTGCCATCTGTAAATAGCTGCTCATAGACAAATAAAAACAATGATCAGCAAATGTAAAAGGCTAAAAGCTATATCCATTTAAATGATTCATAACACGTGAATCATGTTGAAAGGGTTGACATATTTATTACCTCTTGATCCAGCAATCATCAAAGCAGATTGAACAAAGAATATCATGTACCCAGGGTATAATCCCTGTCAAAATAGCAAATATTGACCAGTCAAATTCTAAAATAAAAAGCATTTTCGAGAATACATGATTAAAAACCAGTGCAAGATTCTATATGAAATGATAAATTTATATTTGTAAAAATTCAAAAATAGGATTAATGTATTTTTTTTTTTAAAAAAAAAAAAAAAAAAAAAAAAAAAAAAAAAAAAAAAAAAAAAAAAAAAAAAAAAAAACTTACATGCCATACAGCACTAACAGTCTGTGTTGCTAGCAATTGAACAAATCCAGGCTTCTTTCCCTTTTGGACAAGTCTGTCATAAACATCTGATAACATACAAGTATTAGAAAACAAGCTGAGCATGCATTAGCTGAGCATGCATGTGATACCCAAAATCAGTGTTGTAAAACTCGGCCTAGGCAGCTGATTACTCCGGGAGTACTCAGTGATCGGGTGTAGGCGCAAAGGCAATTCGGACCTACTCGGCCACATTACTCTGTCAAAAATCAGGCTACTTGGTCCAAATCGACCAAATTACTCGGGCTACTCAGAACAGTCAACTCGGTCAAAACTTTGGCTACTTGGCCAAATTACATGGATATGGTATTTAACGCATTATGATTATGATTTATTTTGAAGCATTTAGAATTATTATGTTTATGTTTCAACTTTGAAGTATTTTAACTTTGAACTTTTAAAGTATTACTCCGTATATGTTTATATATAAAATTAAATTGAATCCGGGAACTCCCTGCCTAGGCCGTTTACTTGCTGCAAGGTTGTCGACGGCACAAGTACCGCCTGGTGAGTTTTACAACTTTGACCAAAATAAATACAAAGATGGCAAAATGGGTAGATCGAGCAGGTTATGTAATGGGTTTGGGTTAGAAAATGGGTCAGGGCAGGTTGGGTTGGCTATTTGACCAAAATAATATACCTTTTACAAATATTTAGAGAGTTAAATATGATTACCTTCAATACCAAAGTAACTTTTCAATAAACATTAAAAGCACACATTGGGTGAACTTTTGACCCACTCGACCCGTTAGCCCATAAAGTTTATAGCTAAAACATTTATTTTACCCATTTGACCCGTAAAGATAATTAAACTCTTATCTTCTAACATTTTAGGTAGTAACTCAAGAAAGGGCAATGAGAAGACTCACAATGACGAAGCCATGTGCTGACTTGAATGTTCCACACTAGTGGTAACTCAACTGAACTCTTTGCGAATTCAACACCCAAAACGTCAACATTTTTGGCACGGTCCCACTTTGCCTTGGGTGGAGAAGATTCAGTCCAACCACTGAAACCAAGGCCAGAAATAATAATGGAAGCTTCTGAGATAGACCAAATGAAATAATATTTCCAACGGGCTGTAAATCCGGCCATGTATTGGTAGCTCAAACGTTTCACAAATCCCCATTCTTGATATATTGGCTCACTGAATCTTGACAACGGATGACTGGGCACAAGATACAAGTACAAACCCATACAGAAACCTGCTTGAAGAATAGCTTTCAGTGTTGGCAGATAAGGCGATGGTGTACCTTTCTCGGATTTTGTCCATATCTGGAAAGTACATTTATGAGGAATAAAAATATAAAATGATTACATTATATAAGCATCAATTACAAAAGGGTTAAAAACGAGCAGACAATTAGGTTTATTACCCCCTTCCTTTCAGTCCAATCCAAATAATCTTTGACTTCATATACTGGACCAGCAAAGTGACTTCCACAGCAAAGACAGTATCCAATGTATTCAATTAAGGATGGCAGCTTTAGTAAGCGGTTTTTCTTTTGGGATTCACGAAGATCTTCCTCTTTTAACAACCCGTCATTGTAATTAATAGCGCAAGAAATCACTTTTAGTGTTATCACCATAAGAGATCCTACATTACAGCATATAAGGTAAATTAGTTGCATACAAATTGAGATCTATTGAAAAAGAAACTTAAACAGCAATACAGCATAATGAGGACAAAAAAGCAAATAATATGTATTGTACTTTCAGAATATTAAAAGCAATATCTGATCCTCAATATTGCATTTTTTAAGAGTTCATTCTCAATTTAAGAGAACTATAACAAGTGTGGAAATGGAGGGAGTGTTTACCTGTAGCATCGATGCCTCCTTCCTTCCATGCATCTCCACTCATATAGTACACATGGCTGCATGTTTTACAAAAATTAGTAACAGTTGATCACTCAATGTTCAGACTTTGAAAGCATCAAATCTTAACAGGCTTTACATAACTGACAAAACACAAAAGTATAAACAGAGAACGATTCATTCATAGCAGAGAGCCTTGCAAAAAAGGCTATAGTAGTCCCATAGACGGGAAGGAGTTGTGTAATGCCAAAAAAACAATGTCTTGAAAGTAAAACAGAGAGAAAACAGAGGACATGACAGAACCAAGCGTCTATGCAAAGGCAAATATCAAACTTCATCGTAAATAAATATGTTGCTGCATTTATTGGTTGATGTAATCTTGGTAAGTTGGTAAGTAGGTAAGATGTAGTAGTAACAAGTATGATCCTTAGACTATGTTTATTGGTGTGGGTTGTGGGTTGGGATCACGACCGATTCTCCCCTTTCAACCAATCACAAATTGACATGTGGCAATCGGTTGTGACTTTAGGTCACCAAGTGACCACAAGTTGGCAATCTCTTGTGACCGGTTGTGACTTTAGGTCACCAATAAACAGTCTTATATCACGTTTATTTCACCAATTCTGGGCAGATAAAAGGGAACGAAAATCATATAAAGTTTGATCAACCTGACATTTACTATTTTGGTATATATGGTTTTACTGCTTTTTTCCTTAGTTGAGTTCACTTGTTACTTCTGTATATGCATGAACATAGTTGCAGATATATGTGTTGCAGACTTAGATATATGTAGATATGTGTGTGCATGTGCATCCTGCACCTAAATCTTAGTACTCGTAAAATGTAGAACTTTCATACCTAATAATATTCTTCCTAGATTCACTATATGAAAAAAAGGACCAGCTTTATTACAATTAGAAAATAGTACTAACAATACCCATCAAATGAGAAATTTGTTATGTACTCCTCGGTAAAAAAAATCTGTGATGATTCTGATTTTGCCAATACAAATCTTATGCTGTAACGGCATATCTGATGTGTTCATCTGTACTAAATACAAGCACTAATCTATCACAAGTCACAACACAAATTGCTCAAACCAGCTAACATGAGTACAATATACAATATCAATTATATACAACTAGATATTGCATCTTATTCCAATACAAGCCTTTCACATTTGAGCTACAACTAACATTCCTTGATTTCAAAGAAAAGAACACATCAATCCAAAAAACACTCAACCTTCATTTAGGCAAAAACTATACAACATGCATAAACATCCTGTAAACACTCATAACATCCTAAAAAACATGCAACAAAATAAAATTAATCTTTATACAGCATTTTGTCATATCTCACTAAATCAAACATGCAGTAACTCAATCCACCATAAAATTCAAATCTAGGGGGTGTTTGGTTTTAGATTATTTTCTAAGCTTATGGGCTTATGTGAATTTGGAAAAGCCAATAAGCTCACTTTTAACAGCTTATGAGCTTATCGCCTTATTTTTATCGACTTATGTCGATAACCTCAAACTGATAAGCTCATAAGCTGTTAAAAGCGAGTTTATCGGCTTTTCCAAATTCAAATAAACCCATAAGCCCAGAAAATAAGGTAAACCAAAACACCCCCTAACTCGCATAAAAACATCCAAATTATTATTATTAGCAACTAAACACATGCAAACACATTTATTAAACACTCCACAAATTAATCCTAATCTATACTACTTATAATGCATGCATGATTTTTTCTTAAACTTATAATCCTCAATTTTTTATTAGTTTTTGTTTATAACCCATAAACTATTTTCTCTCAATAACTACAAATTGAACCCGTAAGTGTTGCATCAAGAGTCGCATAAGAACCGGGTATTCGTCTAGTAATAATAAATCCACAAACAAAACCCAAAACACCCAATACTAATACAAAATCAAATAAATATCAATACAAATAAACAAAATCAAATCATACCATCCAATAAGATAGCCCATAGCAGTAACAAAACTAATCAAACCACATCGTTTCCTATAAACAACCATGGCCGCATAACTAATCAACATGGGTACAAGAAAGTGCAAATTCGATGAAAACCCAAATGATATGTAAGAAAGCAGGGCCCCAGTTAAGGCGGCGTATAAGTGTCGGGCAGTGGGCCCACCGGGGACAAAACGATGGAAGAAGCTGACTGGGATAGTTGTGACGAAACATAGGAGGAATTTGAGTACTGGGACTGATACTCCGATTGATGACGCCATTGATTCGAGCTCCATGGTTTTGGGTATTGGTGTTTGCACACACAAAACACAGAGTGAAGGTGTGAAGGTGGAATGGACTGAGTTTACGAGGTGTAAGGGGGGTTGTTTTTAAATCTAGAGATGGTGTTTGAGGTGGAGTAAAGACAAGTTAACTAGAATATTTTGATTTTTTTTCTTTTTTAATTACACCTGTTTTCTAAAATTACCAGTATAACGAGATTTTTATAAAGGCATGTATAGTTTAAGTGATAAAAAAACAATTTAGAAGTTATAAATAAAAAATAATAAAAATTTGATGATTTATGATTAAACATAGAGGAGAGTTATATTAAATACTAAACTTTTCTTACATATCAAGGGACTCATCCCACCATCCATTTAAAAATAAATCATTGGTTGAGATTAAAAGCATTTTAATATTTCACTCATTTTTTATAATTTAAATATCTCTTAAACGTTAATCGTTAAGCGAAAATAATTACACCATCGCGACGAGCATTTAATTATCTTTCTATAGATAGGCTATTTGATATATTTTCGACAAAATTTTATTTTTTTTTTCGTTTTTTTTCGTGGCCGAAAAAATCATATATGATTTTACATATCATATATGATATGATATGTAATATTATATATGATTTTATGATATGTAATATCATATATCATATGATATTACATATCATATCATATATGATATTACATATCTTATATGATATGTAATATCATATATGATTTTTTCAGCCAAGAAAAAAAAACGTGAAAAAAATGAAAAAAACAATTTTGTCGAAAATATATCAAATAGCCTATCTATAGAAAGATAATTAAATGCTCGTCGTAACGGTATTTTTTTTTTCGCTTAACGATTAACGGTTTGAAAGATATTAATATTTGAAGAAAAAAAAATGAAAGTGGGTTTTTCAAATTGTTGGGATTAATCTCATCCATTAGATCAAATAAAGATGGAGGAAAGATGGAGGGTGAAGATTAGTCTCTTGGTATGTAAAAAAGGTTTGGTCCTCAAATGATCTTATATCTTAAACATAATGTTTTGAAACCTAGTTCAACCGGTTGAACCGTTTCAGTCGAAAATCTGGTCAACCCGACGGGTTTAATAAAAAAAGGGTCAAATTAAACCAGTCCAACCTGGTTTTTTATGTGTATTAATAGTTTCTTTTTGAAACATATGTATTAAACATTTCTTTTTTAGTTTCAACTTTTTGTTTTTTACTTTTCAGTTTTTCTTTTATATATGGTATAGATATGGATAATAAAAAGTTTTTTTTTTCTTTTTTTTTTTCAGGTTATATGTGAAAGACGATCTTTTAAGCCTAATACGCGGCCTCGTCGAGATTTTTTAGCTTAAGGCACACTTATCGAGATTGAATCGCTAACCTTTTGTGAGTAAACAAGTATAAATGCATAAATTTAGTAATTTTTCATATAATTTTTACTTCGTTTTCAAGTTTTGTTATTTTAATTTAGATAGGTGTTTTTAAGGCCAATCTTGACTTTTACTTGTTATTGAGGTAATTAATTTTGTCAAATCGAGCTTTCAATTAATCCAATTGGTTTTCTATGATGATTCTTTTCTCTAGAACGGTTCAATTTTATGTTTTTCTTTATTTTATAAAAGATTAAACTAAGCTTTAAAAATATGAGCTTATAAATTAGAAGTCAAGTTAAATACGCTAATAAGGTAAAAGAAAAAAGAATAGGCTCAAATAAACAACTTCTAAGTTAGTTTATGTGATTATGTGTAATTAAGTTATTATTAGGGTGGAAGGTATCGTACCAAGAACGAGCGAGAAGATAGAAATATCAACACTAGTGGGAGGAACACCCCCCCCCCCCCTCCCCTCCCATTTTCTATTGCTTCAAAAGTTGTTCTTTCAACATGTCGTCTTTCTGTTTACACATGTCATGTGTAGCTGATGTGATGGCAGGGATACAAAAGTCTTCCCACACACTGCATTTCTACTTACATATGTTAGGTTCATTTATTATATAAATTTGAAATGAAAAGAATAGAGATATTCATATCTCTGTTCGTTTGATGGGTTTACATATCAAAATATTAGAATGAAAGCTTAGATTGAAAGCCGCGGGAGACTATGAGCTTTGTAGAATCATTCTGACCAGTGTTTTCGAAACCAAACTGGTAGATGAATTGGAACGCGAATTGGTTCGCGGTTTAACTGGTTCAATTGGTTGGACCGACGATAAGGTTTCCTGCGAGATTTTAGTGATTCCATGGCAATATGTGAAGGTTTCCGGCAAAGTTCGAAGTCTTATGGCAAGATTTGAAGGCTTTATTAAGATTCAAATGTTTTTAACGAGATCTAACATATTCCAGGAATATATGTGATATTACCATATTTCGACATGTCTGGAGATTTGCAGGTTTTCGAGGAATGAAATTTGATTCTATGGACTCCGGCTATCGGTTTGGAACAGTTAGATAGCTTTCGGTTCACCCGGGTTTTAAAACAAGTCGACTAACCTGTTTCCGGTTTAACAATCCGGTTCGATTTTCAAACACATGATTCTCGCATCTTTTGATACCCATACCTATAGCGACTTGTATGTTTAAGTCAAATGACCTTAATATTTTTAAAAGTGTGTTAAAGGTTAATCAATTTGACGCGACTTTGAAATACTGATAATTGAAAGAAATAATAATAATAATAATAATAATGTTGAAACAAATGAAAACTCTGCTTATGATGCTTTGAACATAACGCATAGAAGATCGGTTTTAATACATTTCTTTCAAACCGTCATATTTTTTTAGGACGTCAATTGTGGCTAAATAGACATAGCTCAGAAGGTGTAGCAAGCTCACACAACCAGGTTGGGTACAGCCCAGAAGGCAATGACATCCTTTCTTTTACGTCCGGGAGAGAAAATCCTTATCGCCTTAGACATGACTCAAACTTGAGACCTTTCTTAAGAGGGTAAAAGCTCCATACCGCTAGACAAGAAGCCGTTGGTTCCAAACCGTAAATTGGTAGCATGTTTTATATCGATCAACTAAGTCTTTTTCTTTTCTTTTCTTTTGTAAGTGAGTAGTGATTTTATGTGTATAAGAGATGAGATCAATATAAAACTCATGTTTGTCATAAAATCAATGAACTAATTATAGCCGCTCATTTTTATTATATATATATACATATATATATATATTAAATAACATATCTTGCAAACGATAAATCTTCAAGCTAAAAAAAAAAAAAAAAAAACATCGCGACGAGTATTAAATCATCTTTCTATAGATATGCATTGTTATATACTTTACAAACTTTTTTTTTTCGACAAACTTTTTTTTTTTAAATTTCCGCCCAGAAAAATCATTTATGATTCGTAAAAATCACATATGATTTGACTTTTACAAATCACATATGATGCTTACGAATTATATATGTTTTATAAAAATCACATATGATTTGATTTTAATGAATCACATATGATTTCTACAAATCATATATGATTTTTCTGGACCGAAATTTTGAAGAAAAAAAAAATCGTCAAAAAAAATTCGTCGAAAGTATATAACCAATGCATGTCTATAGAAAGATACTCCGTAATTTAATTCTCGTCACGATGATATTTTTTTTCGCATAACGATTTACGGTTTACGAGATATTTAATTTAAAAAAAAAGTAATTTTTTTTTTTTTTTTTTATAACAAAAATGAATGGCTAAAATTGCTTGATTGGTTATATGGTAAAAATTGGTTTTACACGGATCTTTTGGCATGTGTAAAATTGTCATTTTTGTATATACACATTCTTATCGATATTTTATATATGTTTTTTATTTTTGTATATACACATTCTTATCGATATTTTATATATGTTTTTTATTGTAAGTTTTTCCCTGTGTAGGGAGTTTATATTTGGTGGGAAGTGATACTTACATCACTTCTTTTGATGCACGCACCACAATTATGCATATAGCATGTTGTAATATGTGCATTAATGATGTAACATTCTGGTGTATGCATTAAAAAAAGTGATGTAAGTATCATTTCCCATATTTGGTGGGAATTGTCACAAGTCTTAAAAGGGAAACGAGAAGCAAAAAAAAAAATTATGAAAGAGTTAGAAAGATAGAGTTCACCAAAAGTTGAATATAGCATGTTTATAGGTAGAATTGATTACCATCATGTGATAGTTTTCACGAACTTATTAAATCAAACCAAACAAAATTTATCACTTTCATGTTATGTTCTAAACCCAATTCTTCATATCAAATAGTACACATTTACATTAACTAACCTTTGCATCTATGATTTTTTAGTTTGCATTAGAATATTTTAATTTTGGTTGCCCTTGGAAATCAAGGCAATTTTCTTTTCTATATTCGAGAGATTAGTTATGCTTATATAATTATTTTTATACAATACGAGGTACTAAATACTTAGAATCATACATTTTGTCAAAAACCAGATGCAGTACTAGATATGTTTAAAAAGAATATTATATTAAAAAAATGGTTGAACTATATACTTTTTTCTAGTGATATTGAATTGCATGTATAACTTTATAAGTCAAAACTTGTGTACGGGTAGTCACATTCCACGTCAAGACAACTTCA
Organism: Artemisia argyi; assembly: GCA_030686995.1. NCBI lineage: Eukaryota > Viridiplantae > Streptophyta > Magnoliopsida > Asterales > Asteraceae > Artemisia > Artemisia argyi. The sequence goes on along the minus strand of CM060693.1, from coordinate 79,927,824 downwards.
TGTTCGTTAGTGGTTAGGATATACCAATTTCCATTTTCTTTGTTTAAAGTGCACACATGTAAAACAAGATTTCTATTCGACTATACAATGAATAATTATATGTATCATATATTTTATTAACTTCAGTGATAAAGAACATAAATGATCCCATACCTCAGTACTTTTGATAGAAAAAATCATGACGAGATAGTCGCAATTGTGTTGGTTGCGTAGATACATGATGTTCTAACAATTCTTACATAGGATTGTTTTTCAGCTCATATCTTGTTCTTTCAGGTTTGATTATGAAGATTATACATGCTATTTGTTCATGAACTACCTATGGCTTTCGTCTTCGAATTTCATAAAGGTTCTCGGTGTATAATTGCACGTAGAACGTAGGTGCTTCAATCGTGTGCCACACTTATCGACGCATACTCGTGTCATATTTGGTATATCAGATATAGAGTTGGTGTGATAATAGACCTGAATACTAATTTATTATTAGTATTTCAGGTCTTAAGGAATAGTCGTTCTTATGAAGGAAAAAGAGTTGATGGTTATGGTGTATAATCATTTTTGTATCAAAAAACAATGCAGGTTAACTTTGTTGTAAAGTACATAACAATAATGTTTTTGTTTTGTTTGGAAGTATCTAATATCTTACACGGAAATAGACAAGCAAGATTTAGGTGCAACTACCATTGCAATATAGGTTCTCGTAATGATGTTTCTTAGAAAAAAAGTACACAAATGAATTTTCTTTTTCAAGGACTCGTGTAAGAGAAAGGACTTGTATATTTTCTCAATATGCATGCTAACTTCCTAAAATCTTACAAAGATTTTTTTTTTTTTTTTTTATATAAAAAGGCAACAATATTATAGAACTCAAAGAGAAACAAGATACAAAGAAATAGCATCTCACCCCAATTAATCAAGCAAATTAAAAGGAAAGAGAGACCCAAGAGTTCAAATAAAAATACAGAAAAGACCAACAATGAGCCAAACTACAACTAAAGCCTAAAAGATAAACTGACACATGCAACTTCACACACTTTGATATATTATCTGTCACAACTTAAAATAAAACTTAGCACCATCGCTCACTTTTGATATATAAACTGACACAAGCACTAAGGGGGTGGCAATGATGCATCACCATGCTTCAATATAATTTGTCATTAACCAATAAAATCAATCCAACACAATTCATGCCACATCATGCCTAACCATGTTTTTTTAGTGGCAACGATGATTCACCATACCACTATTCGTGCATTAATGGCCAACGTTCGTAATATTGAATGTAAAAGACAATGCCGATTCGGTATTGTTTGCTGATCTTCTTGCCGAAACATGCATACCGAATGGCTGGCAATGGGCATACCGGCCCTTGTCGATGATGCCGCTGCCCATGCCTCAAACGTTGCCACCCCTAACAAGTAAAAACAAATCTTGACTTTTACTTGGATGCCATTTGCAAGTCCATATATTCCCACCACCCAACTCTGCTTTATGCCAAACATATAATCTGCATCAAAATGAGACCTCACAGAACTGTACGCCTCAACTTGTACCATACTGATGTGCCTGTACCAAATATTTTACCGATCACCTGCTGTGTAATACCAATCATACCAGATTGCAAACCCGAATTATTGAACCTGTTTGAACCACAACCACAGTTACTGTAGACGGATATTCCGAGGGTCTCGAAGCCATTGTTGCTAATCTAATGTCTTATACTTCTTTGATCTTCTTACTATCCATTCGAAGCTTTTGAGTTGGATATCTTGTAAAATCTTATTAACACTTGAAACGTTGCCAAACACACGAGCATTTCTCTCCTTCCAAATAAAATAACTGGAAGTCCAAATTACCGCTTGCCAAACATACGCTAGGGAGGTACGAACATTAACGTTTCCACTATGAGATAAAATATCATCAATAGTAAAAATGTTGGCATTCCCCACCTTCCACCAAGTTTGGACCACACACTCATTGCAAAATCACAAGTGACTAAACAATGAGCGCACGACTCCACACAATCATTACATAAACCACAAAGAGCCGAGTCTAGATCAATGCCTCTTTTATCAAGCTCCACCCGAACCGGGAGTCTTCCTTTGCGCGCTCTCCACACAAAAATATGGATCTTCTTAGGTGCTAATTTGTTCCAAAGCGTGTCGTGGCCACCACTATCTCCTTGGAGAATCTTCTCTTTGATTAAACTCGTAAGCGTCTTGACTTTGCAATTGCCATCTTCATCTAACGTCCACCTCCATTTATCCCTACAAGAATTAGAAACAACAATATTCCGCAATACCTTGATTAAATCATCAAAGTCTCTACACACCCTCCCACTAATATTCCTATTCCATTCCCACGCCCAGTTTCACTCGTTATTTACCCAATACCCCTTATCCAATACACTACCCTCTTTCTTACAATCCAAATGGTACAATCTAGGAAATCTATCGCGAAGTCTCCTATTATCCACCCATCTATCCTCCCAAAAACTAATATCCCTCACATCACCTAGAACCCCCACACACGAGGAGGTGAAACCAACCCCGACCTCGTTAAGCTCCATGTCAATCTTCAAGATATTGGACCAACCCCCCCCCCCACCCCAAGTGAGGACTCCCTAGACCCCCACAAACCCCGTGAATACTTTTTATAACCCTAGCCCATAACCCCCCGCCCTCCGTCTTAAACCTCCACCACCATTTGCCCAACAACGCCAAGTTCTTAGCCCTAAGAGAACCCACGTTTAACCCCCCCCCCCCCCACCCCCAAGAGAAGTAAGAATCGAATCCCATTTTACCCATGAAAGTCTTTTACCCTCCCCATTCCCACCCCAAAAGAAGTTTTTTCTAATGCGCTCAAGAATTTTTATAACACTCATAGGCACTCGAAACATCGAGAAGTAATACAATGGCAAGCTACCGATAACCGATTTTACCAATGTTAATCGACCCCTGAACGACATCGTTTTTGATTTCCAATCAGCCAACCGATTCTTGAATTTGTCCACCACTGGTTTCCATGCGTTCACCCGATTCATGTTTTCACCTATAGGTAAGCCCAAGTATGTGAAGGGAACTTCCCCGATCTCACATCCCATCCAATTAGCCATACTTCTTAATTCCTCATCACTAACACCCAAACCATATAATTTGCTTTTGAAATAATTCACCCGTAACCCCGATACCTCTTCAAAACATCTAAGTATACACATGAGAGCTTTAGCGTTCTCTTTGTTCCACTCCCCAAAGAAAATGGTATCGTCTGCATATTGTAAATGAGAAACCGTGACTTGGTCCGAGCCGATCCTAACTCCTCTAAAAATGCATTTCTCCACCGCTTCACTCACGATCGCATTTAGCCCCTCCGCTGCCAAAATGAAAAGAAAAGGCGCAAGCGGGTCACCTTGTCTTACCCATCTTTCAATCCCAAACTCCTCTGACGGAGAACCATTGACTAAAATAGATGTTGAAGAAGATTTGAGGCATGCTTCTACCCATTTGCACCATTTATTTCCGAATCTCATCATATTCATGATATTCAATAAAAAAAAACTCCAATTAATACTATCATATGCCTTCTCGAAATCAACTTTGAAAATTAAACTTTGCTTCCTCTTTTGTTTTAGATATGTCATAGTCTCATTTGCTATGATAACCCCGTCTAAAATGTACCGCCCTCTTATAAAAGCATTTTGCGCTTCTCCGACCACGTGCCCCACCACACTCTTAACCCTTTCCGCCAAAATTTTAGTAATAATTTTATAATAACAGCCAATGAGACTAATGGGACGAAAATCTCCCAAGCTGATCGGATCTTTCACTTTAGGAATTATGTTGATAAAAGAGGCGTTGCAACCCATTGTAATCTCCATAAACTCCCAAAACCGTGTGATAGCCCCAATAAGATCCGTCTTGATAATATCCCACGTTTTCCTAATGAACTTAAAATTAAATCCATCTGGACCCGGGGCCTTATCCCTGCCACATTCTAGAATTTCCTCCCATATTTCTTTTTCGTCAAACACTCTTTCAAGGTTACGTGCATCCTCCATCGTTATTTTTTCTAGCCTGTTACACCAAAACTTTGGCCCCATCCTCGTTCTCTCGGAGAACAAGGATTTGTAATATCTAGCTATCTCGGCTTTAATTGTCTTAGGATCTTCGCACCATATTCCGTTTACCATGAGCCCTCTTATGTTACACTTGTTATTTCTCCTCTTTACATACGAGTGGAAAAACTTTGTGTTTTCATCACCCTCTACATCCCACTTAAGTCGAGTTTTTTGTCGAAGCATACTAGTGTATTCTCTATCTTTAATTTCCCATTGTTTTCTCGCTTCCAACCATGCGACCCTTTCGTTTTCATTTAGCTATCTTTTTTCCGCTTCGAGTTCCCACCTCATAGCTTCAATTTTGAATTTGTCTATTTTCTCTAATTGCCCCCGAATCTTTCTTTACTCCATATTCTAAGCGCCACCTTAACATTCTTCATTTTATCTCGAAATCTACAGTCTGGCCGCACGCTTCTTACTTATTTCTTCCAAGCCTCTTCAACAATATGATTAAAATCTACTTCATCCATCCAAACATTAAAAACACGGAACGGTTTTCCAAGCCTCTTACAAAGAATCTATAGTTACACATGATCTTAAACAACCGTATGCATATGGTTTGAATCTTTTTCTTGAATGCAAAAGAGTAATGATAGAGCAAAACTAGCGAGAGGCTAGAATAAATGTAAAAAGCGATGAAATATCCAAGATACAAAAGAGAAAATGAAAATGAAATAGACATATTTGCTACAACACAATCGACGATACAACATTTAAGGATCCTGTTGATACAAAAGTTGGGCGTTCCTTGTTTGGACTCCGGTTCCCGTATCAATGGGATCTTATTGTTGAGACCTGCGCACTAAGAAAGCAAACAACGCCGTTAGGCTTACCGTGGGATTGTCTCCCACGATTATCCTCCGGCGTGAGAGTAAGTAATCGGTTTTAGGGTTTTAGTGAAGAGTTAGGGTTATTAGATGATACCTTAATGAGGGCCGAGATGCCCTTTATATACACACGAAATCCTTGTTGGTTTCGTGTTCCTTACCCTACGGCATATCCCAATATATTCGGTCCCTTGATCCTTATCCCATAAATAAGAGATCCCATATCAAGACCATAAATAATAGTTACGAATTTAGGCTTTTGTAAGCCCAAATCGTTATCATGATAGCCACGCATGATGGGCTTGAGTATTAGTAGTGTCCATTAGTCGGGTTCGTGACCCGAGTGCGGACTATACGTCATCATGTCCCCCCCCCCCCCCCAGTCTAGTATGCGTAAGGTGCAACCGCGGATGCTAGACTAACAACTATAGCAAAAATATACCAGGACGCGTGGCGGGGGATACTTCAAGTGTTTCTCGCCAAAAAATTATACGAGGTATCTAGTCCAAATTAGTCCCGAATATCTATCAGAAATCATGAGAAGGTAGGTGAAAAGTGTCCCACCTCTTGATCTCCCAGCCACACGATTAGAACAAGTGGGGTCCACATGTCAAGCATCCATGACTGTATGTAACCATATATAAAGGGTAGCCTCCCTTTCACTGTGACTACCACAGTAAAAAGTATCATTTCTACCATTGTTAAGCTTTCCAAACATCAATCAAGAAATCAACGTTTACTAAGGTGTTAGCGCGTGCGCATCCGAGTCTATTAAATATTAATAATGGTGTAGAACCGTAGAGGGGGGTGGGGAATACGGTTTCTTCGGCTTTTTAGATGTTTAAAAACTTCAAGCCAAAGAGAACATCAAGTGATTGTACAATAATCCAACAACCACTAACACAACCAAAGTATATAAAGCAAGTAAGAACACAACGATATATACTAGTTCGGGATGGGGGGTTTATACCATCCGTACGTCCAGTTGCGAATTCGCGACTCCGATACTAATCACTAGTATAATCCTTTCGGTGGACTACAAACCGTTACAATTCACTCCACCAATATTCACCAATATTGATGCTCACAAAGAAGGAGTTACTCCCATGGTATTCCGCCCTCGGAAACCACCCAAAAGAATCTCACGATTAGACTTCTCCTAAGGATCACAAAGATCACTACCAAGACTTCCCACCGGAAGTATCAAACCCCAACTAGATCCTCAATGATCTAGGCTTGGTCACCAAGACACAAGACTTCCCTTACAAACAATTGAATGAATGAATATATGTTTGTTCAATCAAGCCCTAACCTAACCTAGAGACTCGATTGTAATAGAAAGGGTATAAGGAAGAAGACCCTCGACACAATCACAAGAGTGGATTAAGTTCTTGTGAATCTTCCCTTGCAATGATATGTGTTCTTTCAAAGATATTAGTGTGAAAATTAAGAACACAAGAGATAGAATTAGAGGATAGAGAGAAAGAATGTAGAGAGAAAGAATAATGGAAAGAGGTGAGGAATAGAAGAGGCAAGGGTGGTATTTATAGGCCAAGAACCCAAACTTGGGAAATTTTACCGAGGCCGGCACGTCACCCGCGCGTCAGCGCGCCAGGCTTCTGTAAACTTTTCCCAAGTGTTGGGTGTTTGGATCTTATAAATACCTATCCTTGCTAAACCCCCAATTGTACTTCACACTAAACCCTAACATTAATCATTCTAAGGTTTACCAACTCAAATAGCCAATTTGGAAAATGTTTTGTGAAGTGTTTATAAGAAAACCAAATACCAAGGGTAGAAAGTGTAGATAGGGTAATTTGGAAGGGGTAGAAGTGTTATTCCTCACATGGCATAGAAAAGAGAGAAAGAATATGCCAAGGTATATTCCATCCTTGGGGGGAAAGTGTAGGATGGATGGTTGAGATGAGATGGTTTGAATTGGATGGTTGAGATGTAGAGAATTGGGTTAAGGAGGGATATTCCAAAGGTATATTCCTTTGCTTGGGGGAAAGAATGAGATGGAGGGTTGAGATGATTTTGGTTTGAAATGGATGGTTAGGATTAAACACATGTGATGAAATAGAGAGGAGAGTGGATGAATGTTTGAGATGTGTTTTAGTTTCAATTGGATGGTTTAGATTAAACACATGTGATGGAATGGAGAGGAAGAAAGAATATGCTAGTGGAATATTCCAAAACATGGGGGGAAGAAATAAGATGGATGGTTGAGATGGTTTTAGTTTGAATTGAATGGTTGAGATCAAAGGGAGCCTTTTTTGAATTTCAAACTATTTGGCATGTGGGAAATATGGAGGGTTGAGATGTGTTTATTTGAAATGGATGGTGGAGATCAAGAGTGTGTAAGGAATGAGTTGGATTGTATGGGAAGTTGGTAGATTGAGAGAATATTGTGTGGGAATATGTGAAGGGACAAAGGTACACTTTTGTAAGAGAGTGTACGAGAATATTGTAAGAGAATGTTGGGAATGATTTTGGGAAGGATTGTGGGAGATTTGGTTTTGTTGTCTTTTGTAAAAATGAGATTAAGAGAAGATTAAGAAATAATATAATTGTCATTAAGAAAAGAAAGTTTAGACAATTAAGATTATGAGTTGAGAAAATCATAGGTTACTTATAAGTTCAAGTAACACAACGTCGAGAATCCATAGTTTCATATCTCGTGACTTTCCACGACTCGACGTTCTCAACTAATACCTTGGTTCAAACAAGTTAAGTGCTTTGCCTTGATGTAAAGCATAACCCAAGTGGGAAAGGATGCGTTTACGCAAAGTGACCTTTGACTTAGTTTGACCAATAAGGGAGTAAACTCGTTACGTGATTAGAGAAGACGTAAGCACGGGATATGAGCATATGGATGCTTTCACATGATGTTACGTGAATTATATAAGCTCCCTAAGTTTAGAAAAGCCTTGCCTGGAGGGGATAGTTAAAAAACACGAGTTGGCATTTTCCCGTAAATGGGTGCTTTAAAAGTTGGATCACTCTAATCCCAAAAACTCATTTCGAGTGTTCTCAATTAAGCACATAGCATATTCATACCTGTATTGAAAGATCCACATTTGTCGGGTAAGGGGAAATCGACTTTCAAAATTCATCCCGATATTCACAGACGCCTGGCGCGTTACCCACGCGTTGACGCGTGGGTGGCGCGCCAGCAGCAGACTTGTGATTCGGGGAATTTTGGCTAACGTTTGTTATTTTATGTGTTTCGATGGTTTATTTGTCATCATTAAAACATAAAGATATCCTGATGATGTTGCCTCAACAATCTCCCCTTTTTTGATGTTGACAAATAAAAACCGAAAGCAAATAAAATTACAAAACTTAGCGAAGATTAAGCGCGCCTTTGGTGTAGCTTGCGTCTTGACCTTTGCCTTGTAATTTGGTGAAGCCTTTAACATTTCTTGAATGATCTTCACGCTCTTGCTTTCTTCCCCCCCCCCCTTTTGTCGAATAAAAAAGGTGGAACTTCCATTAAATGGGAAAGTAGCTTATCCCAAAAGCACCCGAACGTGCTCCCCTTGAACATAGCTCCCCCTAGATCGTTGCTCCCTCTTGTTTCAAGGCGGGGATCCATGGGTCAAGAGCCTCACCTTTGCGGTGGCCTAGCTACACATAGAACATACAACAACAAGAAACAACCAAGAAAGCCTCACATGTGGAAGTCCAATGGGTTAGGTTACCATTTGGATACTTGCAACATGGGTTAGTCAAAGCAAAGCATCATATATTGTTACGCACAATTCATCATAACCTACGCATATAATACACATTCAACGCATTGTATCCCAAATGTTGCTAAACACATACATAACACCATCACATAGTTGCTCATAGAACGGATCTATCAATCAAGCATAAACATATCACTTACACAAGTGAGCATAAGCGTATTCAAATTAGAGCACATAATCTACTATCTTTAACAAATATGCAAACAATTAGTATGTTAAAAATATGCACTAAATTATCTAGCATCATGGCAACTGGACATATAAGCAAATAGCATCAAAACATATTCTCATGCAAATACGTCTTTCACATTGTCATTTTAATCGCTACGAGAAGTAAGCATATACTCACATAGCATCCATGAATCCACAATTTATGACACCCATTCTTATTTCTAGGGACACTTAATCATGTGAGCAATTTTCATGTTATCACTTTGTTGATTAAAATCATAACTTGTTAGCCACATAATCATGCATATAACTTATTTGTATATGTTATGAAGAGTCACTTAAAGATCTTACATATACGTACAAAGCAATTAAGCAAACTACACATGATGTATTGATGTGAAAACTACAATCATCCAACTGGTTTATCTTAATTTATTGTGAAGTGAAACTAAGATTTAAGATGATACTATTTATACATGTTGCTCATAAGTTAGTTTTCATTACTTAAGCTAACAAGTACTTTCATGTAGTCACATACAACAATCACAAAATAGCACAAAACGATCTACAACAAGTAAGCATAACACATTGCTAAGCATACCATTTCAATCATAAGTAGCAAAAGACACATAATCACATACAAGCATTCACTAGTAGGCATGTAATCATCTATCACAAAAATCACTCAAGTATGTCATGCAACTATCTATATGAATTCTAGAATGATATCCTTAAAGTTTGGTAAGTTAATGCTTGTGATATTTCCTTTTAGATCCATGATCATTACTTTTTCGTGATTCTATTATACACAATATAGAACCAACATCTCATCATACATGAACCAAGAGCAAGTATTTCATACAAGACATCCCAAGAAGGTAGTTGTTTGTGTGTAGAAATCAAGTGTATATTTTATAATTAGATACACAAACTAGATCCTATAAACCATCAAGACATGTATAGAAGTCAATATACAATGCATGATATCTCCGATTTATAGTTTGTTGTGTAGTATGTCGACTTTGATAATCCTTATTTGTCACTTGCATTAACAAAATAAGTTTCTAAGACTTCTGATGAAATACTTAGTTTATCAAGTCTGTTCATTGGGTATTTTTAGTTTGTAATGCAATACCATACCGAATTCAATCCACGGGAATTCTCTTCAACTATGTAAATAGTTTGTATGTTTGCATAGATGTTTATCTTTTCTTTTCTACCCTAAAAACACAAAGAATGCAATTTTCACATAAATTGAACAAGTAGAAGTAGATATAAAATCTTCAACACAAGCATGAATTGTGATCCGAAATTTTATCTAGTCTTGATAATTCGACACAAATGACTTCAAAACCTAACAAGTGTAGTAGGATGTTTTGTGTCAAACTTCTTGTTCATAGCACATAGTATGGACATGTAGACTCTAAGATATTATCATCCATCGTTTGAATAATGCATTGATAGATATCTTTCCTCTCGTAAAACATTTATTTGTATTTCCTTCCATGCCTTCACATAAGTCCTTGTCACATAAGCACAAATGCTCTAAGAGCACACAAAAGGGCCTTACAAATGACCAACTAGACATCTCACTTCAGTTTGAAAGATTGTTTTCCTATTTCTAATTATTTTTTACTTGTTTTATGTTTAGAAAGACTTAATAGGGTTCCAATGGAGTGTGTAAAACAAGTTTTAAGACTTATGAACTCAAAATGAATGTTTTTCAAAAATTTTGCAAAATTTTACCGCGGCTGGCGTGTCAACGTGCAACCAACGCGCCAGGAACAGACCCCAACTTACTCTCATCATGTAGATCTCCTTTTTCTCTTTCCGTGGCCTTTTGAATCAACTAAATCGGAGTTCAGATGAAGAAATTATGATAAAAATACTAAAGCAACTTTTAAAACTTAATTTCTTCTTTTGGGTTTAGTTGTTGATTGTTTTTAGATGTTCTTAAAGATCTAATACTTAGATTATGATGTGTTCAACTTATGTAAGTTTTAAGCACATAACTATATTTCCTAAACACATAGCATTTTTTAACAACTTAACATTTAAGGCACATAAAGATTCATAAGCATAAGGGAAAACTTAGCTCGACTTTAATGGATGATTTTTGTTTCATGACCATGAGATAAAGATTCACCAATGATGTTTAGACTACTGACGACCTTCCTCAATGTTTACTTATGTACACCATCATGCTCTTTATGAAGTAAACAATCTTCTACTACATCATGTGCTTGGAATAAACACTTTCAACGATCTAATAGATCGGTCCAAGCCTATACCTAACACACATATAACTCAAAAACTTGGTCCCCAATGGTTGTTGGGTCCATTGTTGTTAGCATAAAGCACTCCCAAGTTGAACATCCTTGGGTCATGAAGCAAGATACTTAGTGTTTCAAGACCATAGTTTGAAAACATAGACAAATGGTTGTTTAAAGAATTACTTTGGTTTTGAAATCTTGGTCCAAGGTTTTGATGATTGTGTGGTCTAAAAAATATTTGGTTTGGGTAGGAGTTTTCTCTCCTTTGGTATGAGTTATATTTATGATGTGAAGATCTTTGATTTTTGTTAAAGTTTCTTCTTGACGATGATTGATTCCTTTGATAGGAATGTCTTTGGCTATATGACGGTTTCATATTTGGTGTGGGCAAGATAGGTATATGGTCGACTCGAGCTTGTGTGTATCCAAGTCCATTACGTGAAATCGGGTTGTAAAATTGTTTTGGGGTTTCTCTTCTTATAACGGGTGTTTGAGTACCTCGAGTATTTGCAAAAGGAGTTTGAGGAACAATTGGTTTAACAAGAACATTAGACAAAACATTTGGTTTTTCATTTTGTCCTTCTTTTACAAACATTATTGGTTTGCTTAAACTTACGAAAGTGGTTTACTCAATTTTTAAAAATCCAAGACCTTCCTTATCTTGGGACAATTTTTGTTGACTTAACATGTCATCCAAATCATTGCTACTTTTCTTAAATTTAGAAAAACTTAATGACTCTTTTTGAAGTTTGGATACTTTGTCATTCAAAGAGTTAACCTCATGTACAAGTTTTTCACAACTTGTGCAAGGTTCAACCACCTCTTTGCGTTGAGTAAGTCTCTTTACTTCTCGTTCGAGTTCAAACACCTTGTCATTAAGAGAGTGTTTCTCCTCAACAAGTTTTTCAATAGTTTTAAAAAGTTCCTCATTCTATTTTTGCAAATTACGAATATTTAAATCTTTATTAGAAGTAGAAGAGTTCGGAGATACCTATTGAGTTTCAAATGCCATGAGACACGTTGCATTCTTTTCTGAATGATCCCCGTCTTCACTATCACTCCAAGCTCCGCCGATGAATGCCCTATTTTCTTTAGGCTTTGGACATTCACTTATAAAGTGAGTCTTGCCTCCACAATTGTAGCACTCGCGTTCGCGCCTTGAGCTTCCACCACCTTTATTATTATAGCCACGATCTCTTCCAACCTTTCTACCATTACTATCACCTTGGTTATCAAACCAATTACCATGCCTAGGGTTACCTTCTCGTCTAAAGAACTTCCTAAAGTTCCTTGCCATAAGGTTGAGCTCTTCATCGTCTTCATCACTTCCTTCATCATTATCATAACTAGTTTGTTCCCCAGTGACTTTAGCTTTGAGGGCTAGTGACTTAACCTCTTTCTTCTTTTCTTTAGAAACAACCTTGTCGTTTTCTAAAATCATTTCATACACTTTGAGGTTGCCGATTAGCTCGTCAAGAGGAAGTTCCGCCAAGTTCTTGGCTTCTTCAATAGCCGTCACCTTTGCCCTCCACTTAACCGGAAGAGCTCGAAGAAACTTTCTCACATGGTTCTTGTTGTAAAATCTAGGATCTAGAGCCGTGAGGCTTGTGATAATAGCATTGAATCGTGTGTAACCATTGTCAATGGTCTCTTCATCCGAGATCGCAAACTTCTCATATTGTTGGATGAGTAAGTCGATCTTGCAATCTTTGACTTGTGAGTTACCTTGATGTGTGATGATGAGTGAATGCCAAATCTCCTTGGCGGTCTTGAATATATGAACTCTCTCGAACTCTCTTCGAGGTAGAGCATTGTAGATTAACATCTTGGCTTCATCATTCTTACCAAGCTTTCTCCTCTCATCATCTTTTAGATCCGAGTTGGGCTTTTCCACTAACAACTTTGTTTCGGGGTCTTCCACCATGAACACAAAGTTGCCATTTTGAATTATTTCCCATAAATCAAGATCTTTGGACCTAACATAGGTCTCAAACTGGGTTTTCCAAAAACAAAACCCATTGGTCTCTAGCAAAGGTGGTCTTTGCATAGAGCACCCCTCAACATAGTTCTCTTGAGCCATGGATCTATACCCTACTTTGCCAAAAATCTTAGTTAGGATTTTAGATTTTTGGGAAAGAAGTTTTTGACTTAAAACGACTTCTCGGGAAGGTTTTAATGCTCAAAAACTTGAGTATACCGCTCTGATACCAATTGCAGAACCGTAGAGGAGGGGGTGAATACGGTTTCTTCGGCTTTTTAGATGTTTAAAAACTTTAAGCCAAAGAGAACATCAAGTGGTTGTACAATAATCCAACAGCCACTAACACAACCAAAGTATATAAAGCAAGTAAGAACACAACGATATATACTGGTTCGGGATGGGGGGTTTATACCATCCATACGTCCAGTTGCGAATCCGCGACTCCTATACTATTCACTAGTATAATCCTTTTGGTGGACTACAAACTGTTACAATTCACTCCACCAATATTCACCAATATTGATGCTCACAAAGAAGGAGTTACTCCCACGGTATTCCGCCCTCGAAAACCACCCAAAAGAATCTCACGATTCGACTTCTTCTAAGGATCACAAAGATCACTACCAAGACTTCCCACCGGAAGTATCAAACCCCAACTAGATCCCCAATGATCTAGACTTGGTCACCAAGACACAAGACTTCCCTTACAAACAATTGAATGAATGAATATATGTTTGTTCAACCAAGCCCTAACCTAACCTAGAGACTCGATTGTAATAGAAAGGGTATAAGGAAGAAGACCCTCGACACAATCACAAGAGTGGATTAAGTTCTTGTGAATCTTCCCTTGCACTGATATGTGTTCTTTCAAAGATGTTAGTGTGAAAATTAAGAACACAAGATATAGAATTAGAGGATAGAGAGAAAGAATAATGGCAAGAGGTGAGGAATACAAGAGGCAAGGGTGGTATCTATAGGCCAAGAACCCAAACTTGGGAAATTTTACCGAGGCCGGCGCGTCACCCGCGCGTCAGCGCACCAAGCTTCTGTAAACTTTTCCCAAGTGTTAGGTGTTTGGATCTTATAAATACCTATCCTTGCTAAACCCCCAATTGTACTTCACACTAAACCCTAACATTAATCATTCTAAGGTTTACCAACTCAAATAGCCAATTTGGAAAATGTTTTGTGAAGTGTTTATAAGAAAACAAAATACCAAGGGTAGAAAGTGTAGATAGGGTAATTTGGAAGGGGTAGAAGTGTTATTCCTCACATGGCATAGAAAAGAGAGAAGGAATATGCCAAGGTATATTCCATCCTTAGGGGGAAAGTGTAGGATGGATGGTTAAGATGATATGGTTTGAATTGGATGGTTGAGATGTAGAGAATTGGTTTAAGGAGGGATATTCCAAAGGTATATTCCTTTGCTTGGGGGGAAAGAATGAGATGGAGGGTTGAGATGATTTTGGTTTGAAATGGATGGTTGGGATTAAACACATGTGATGAAATAGAGAGGAGAGTGGATGAGTGTTTGAGATGTGTTTTAGTTTGAATTGGATGGTTTTGATTAAAAACATGTGATGGAATGGAGAGGCAGAAAGAATATGCAAGTGGAATATTCCAAAACATGGGGGGAATAAATAAGATGGATGGTTGAGATGGTTGATTGGCTCAGAACAGTCAACCTAAATTAACCAAGTATATGGTCAACAAAGTCAAACTACCTAGACCAATGCTTCCGGGTAATATAGAGTATCACCAGGTTGTTATGTCCCGACGAGGTGTGGATTGTGCTTTAGCGTACTTGTGATCGGGTGATTATTCACAGAAAAGGGTTGTAATGAGAATTATTTGAGAATTATGAAATGAAATAGCTTAGGAAAGCTATGTGATTGATTACTAGTATTGAGATTAAGAAGAATCGATTTAAAACCTAAAAATGTACGTTTTAATTAAAAACGTACGCTGACGAACGTAACAGAATGTACAACTGCTGAACTGAAAAGGCTACAAGTGTGAAATTATTATTTTTACAATCCTAACAAATAAATAAAATTTTAAGAAAAAGAAAAATTATTTTTACACTATTTAATTATTAATTATTAATTAATTACTAATTATCTATTTATTAACTAATTATATTAATTTAAATTATTAAAAATTACTAAAAAGACTTAGATAATTAAGAAGATTTTTATAAATCTAATTAACCATCACAAGAATCCTAAAAAATTATAAAAAGTTAATTTTAAATATATTTAAACTAATTTACTAATTATTATTCTAATTATTAATTAATTACCAATTAAACTAATTATATTATAAAAAATAGAAAATGAACAGTAGAAATTCTAGAAAAATTTATAAATATGTTCTAACTTATATAAAAGCTAGAAAAATTATAAAAACTAGGTTTTACTTTATAAAATCTAATTATGCTATTTAATTACTTAATATTAATTAATAATTAATTAAACTAAAATTAATTCTAAAAACCACTAAAAGACAAAAGAAAAATCTGGAAAATTTTCTAGAATTACTTTAATATAAAAGAGATTTAATAAAAATATGAAAATGATATATTACTTATAAATAAATTAAAAAGAAAATTAAAATGATAATTTCTATTAAATAGAAGCTATCACTAAAATTAAAATTGGTTTTTTTGTGTTTTTTCTTTTTTCAAACTAATTTTACACTAAAAACTAACACTTTTTACAAAAACACTTTTTATGTAAACCAGAAATAAGCATTAAGAGTGCTTATTAGTCCACACAGTTGACTTTCTTTGACCAAGAGAGGAATTAAGCTCAAATGGGAGAGTGTGGGGTCCACAATGATAAAATTTGGTTCCTCTGAGTTATATGAACTATTATAAGCAAGATTTACTCAAATAAGATGGCTGAATAAGCCAAGAACCCACAATAAGCAATTGCTTATTGTGATTATGAAACAGAAGTGGGACAGAATTTGAGGACAAATCCAATTGGGGTCAACTGGTCCCTAGGTCAAACAAAGGGTCAACTTTTGAAGCCTGGTAGGAGGGGGGTTGTGAGAACCCAAATGTGGGTCTGTGGGAGCACTGAGGTGGCCAGAAACCACCACCAAAGTAGTGGTGATGGTTGGGTCTGCTGATGCACAGGGCAAGTGGTTGCCCTGCAGGTGTGTTCCAGGGGTATTTTAGTCAACAAATAAAATTCACAAAAATGTAACAACTATGGAAATCTCAAGTTATACTGATATATATTACACCCAACAAGTTTCAAACCACAGAACCAAACACAAAAATCAATAAAATTCAGGCCATTTTGAGAAAAACTGAGATGAACTTATTTAGACTTTTTGAGAAAACTTGATAAATTGACTTATGTGAACTTTGATCTAGGTTTATTGATTAGTTATGATGTTTTAAACTATAATGAAGCTAAATCAAGTAAACTTAAACACTTATGCAAGGATTTGAGTGGTTGTGATGCTAAAAAACCTACACAGTTAACCGTGTAGGTGTTTTATCTTTGATTTTGACTTTTGGCAAAACAAACACTCAATTTTGTGACTTAAATGTACTATTAGAACCTAAGTTAACTAGTTTAATTAACAAGCAACAACTGAAAACCCTTATGAGTCCTTGAACTCAGATGATCCAAACACTCCTTTATGGACTTGTAAGTGAGATTATCAAAGCTAATGACCAATCCAATCCATGAAACTAAAATGTGAGCACTTATACTATTATATTAAGCTTAACTAAGTATGAAAACAGAAGCAAAGACACCAACAACTTATATTTCACTAAAAACCTAAAATTGGCAGTTAAGTAAACAACTATGAGATCAAATGAATTTTATCAAACCAACATGCAATTTTAAGTTCTAAAACTTCTTAAATACACTTAGTAAACAACATTAACACAGATATGAACAAGAACAATGGCTTAAATAGTAATTAGGTATAAATGGAAAAGTGAGCTTTCAATAGCTTCCAAGAGTAAATTCATGAACCAAGGACCAAGATTCACCCTATAGTCTCCCCTGAGACACTAAACCAAGTTTCCACAACTCCTTTGCTTCCAATATTGCTCTGCATTCCAAGAATCAAATCCAAATCCCACAGTTGACTTTTGTTGACCTTTTGGTAATTTATGGAATTTTTTTAGCTAAATTAAATTTTAAGTTACTAGAAGCTCTTATAAACTTCCTGGGAGCCTAAGTGTTCTAATTTAGTCCATGATAACAAGAAACAACAACAATACACTTAATAATAGATTTTTAACATAAATTTACACAATTTGAAATATTAAATAAAAGGGTTATTAGACAAAAATATTACTAAAGTTTGCCAAAAAGTGCGATTTAGTTACTAAAGTTTTTTTGGTTACAAAGAGGTTACTCAAGTTTGGTAACCGGTTATATAAGTTACTATGTATGTTTTAACCTTCTATTACAGGTTTTTTTTCCGTTAATTTCAAAAATGGTCCCTCAGACTAACTGTCGTTAGTTTTTCCAGTAGCTAACGGCCGTTTGCAACAAACATTTGCACTGTTAGTCCTTTATCCTAACGACCGTTTATAATTAACTCAAAATTTGGTTTTCATACATTTTTGTCCGTTTTTTTACGTTTTTTGACCCTTTTTTACGGGTTTTCCGTTTTCATACATTTTTATACGTTTTCGTTTGTTTTTATACGTTTTCGCCAATTTTCTTACACTTTCATCCGTTTTTCTTACGGTTTGCCCGTTTTTTCTGTTTTCATACGTTTTTGTCCTTTTTTCTTACGTTTTGTCCATTTTTCTTACGTTTTTTCCGCTTTTATATGTTTTCTGTCCGTTTTTATACCGTTTCGCCCAGTTTATTACGTTTTCGTATGTTTTACTTACGTTTTTATCTGCTTTTCTTACTTTTTTTTTTGTTTTTAGACATTTTTTCTTACATTTTTTTCGTTTTCATACATTTTTGTTTGTTTTTACACATTTTCACACATTTTTATACACTTTTTATACACGTTTTTATACACATGTTTACATACGCATAAAACATACAAACGTATAAAACATACAAAGGTGTAGAAAAACGTAAAACTAGTATGAAAACGTAAAAAGATATATGAAACGTACACAAGGGAGAAAAACGCACATAAACGTAAAACAATGTAAAGATAGTACGACAAGAGGGAAAAACATACATAAACATATAAAAAGGGATAGAAATGTACGAAAATATACAAAGATATGCGAAGGAGAAAAATGTAAAAAAAAATTACAAAAAAAAAAAAAAAAAAAAAAAAAAAAAAAAAAAAAAAAAAAAAACGCATAGTAAATTTTTGTTAAGGTTCACTAACCTATTTAATAAACCCGTAAACTATAGTAACTTCTTTGTAACATTTTAAACTTTGGTGCTGACGTGGACAAGGGGAACCAGTAATTAGCCGGTTGCCCACCCTCGTAGTAACATTTATGTAACATTTTTAATCTTTGAGTAACCTAAATGACAAACCCGTTTACTTAAGTTACCTCTTTGTAACCAAAAAAACTTTAGTAACCAAATCGCATTTTTTGGCAAACTTTAGTAACTTTTGTGTCTAATAACCCTAAATAAAACTTAACATTACTTGAAAATGTATCTTAATACACTGAAATAAATAAAAACAACACTTGAAAGCTTAAAATTACAAGGAAATGATAAAAATTACTAAACGACTAATTTTTATTTTTATTATACTACTTCGCCATCTCCACTGCCTCCCTCCTCTTTATAAAGCTTCCTTTGACCTCCTTGCACTTTTCTGAGTGAATCCCACCCATTGGATTGGGTGGGAATGATCTCAGCCTTTAAAACATCATTTGGCGCCAAAATGTCAAATGGGCAGTTGGAGTTGCTTGGATGGATTTGAGAACAATAAATGCACTTTGTAAGTATTAGGGAGTTGGGGGAAACATGGAGTGGGGTTGCTGATATGGAGGATGGGGGGTTGTGTGTTGTTATGGTATTACAGGCTGGGAGGGTGAAGGGGGAAAGGTCAACGTTTGACCTTGTGGTTTATTTGAAAACGGGGGAGTATTATATTGAGTGGTGGGCTGGGGTGTTGGATGGGCTGAGGAGATATAAGGGTGAGTGATTGGGCCTGGGTGGATTGGGGTTGTGTTTGGTTTGGTTTTAGTATAATAAAGGGTCCGGTTGGTAAAGTAATAAACACAAGGACCAATTTTGAAATTTCCACCAAACCAAGGGACTGAAAATGTAATTCCCCAAAAGTATCACCAAGGACCAATGTTGCCAAGTTTAATATTCCAAAAACCATTTTTGCAATTTTTTTAATTTTCAAAATTCCCAGGGACTATTTCTGCAAATTTCCAAACTCCAGGGACCAATCATGTAAATTTTCCAAACTTTTCACCCAAATTCTGTTTTTGATAACTTTTGATTTTTTAAGGACTTGGGTTGACTTTTCTTTCAAAATAAATGCATAGGAACTATTTTTGACAAATTTTGAAACTTGGGGGACTGAAACTGACAGTATTGCAAACTTTGATCGTTTTTCATTTGTTTTTGCTCATTTTGCATTTAAAACACATAAAACACAATCCCTGAGATAATTTAAGTATTTTGATGACTTTTCGATTGTTTTTATATGTTTTGGCATTTTAAATACGATAAACTATTGCTAGTCCCTAGCAATCTTTTTGGAAAACTTGATGGATTTGAAAACTCTTTACCAAAAGTCATCACTTCTGGAGTAGCCAAATGTATCAGTTCATGTAAGAACTATGGTCCACTTGATAACCATGTGATTTTGAGCAAACCACCAGCTTTCAACGGTTTTGATTTGTCTTTACCAAGAGCCGTTTGCTCCTGGACTATCCAACTCTTGATGAACCTAGTCAACATCTTGGTGAGCTGATTACCAATTATGGTTTTTCCACGGCCTTTACCACAAGCCATAATCTTGCGGGCTAGCCAACTCATTCACTTTATGGGATATGGCGAGTTGATTTACCATACAATTTTTGGAAAATTGCAAGCCGTCAACGGATTTGAGTTATCTTTACCAAGAGCCGTTTGCTCCTGGATTAGCCAATCCCTTTGTCGGTTAGACATGGCGGACTGATTTCCACAAAAAATTTGAAATAAAGTGAAAAATTTTTGAAAATTTTGGCCAAAAATGGGGGTACTAGAAGATATATTTTGATAAAATTCGCTAGAATTTCCCCCCCACACTTAGAAATAAATATTGTCCTCAATATTCAAAGTCCCGGCTATTATGCCGACTCTTTGAACGTAAAAAGCCAAAATTCGAATCTAACTGTGGAAACACCATATTTCACTTTATTTCTATATATACACACTTTTTTTTTGTTGAAACTTATATACATATATACATTTTCAAACAGCGGGGGGGTTGGCCATTCCCCCACACTAGGGTGGTAGAAAGTAGAAAGAAATCAGAGATACGGGTGAAAACCCGTATTGTGCTATTGTTTTTGTTCATCGAGTCGCTAGCTTGACTCGATCCCCGAATTCAATTGTCCTTGGGGAAAGTTTGGAGATCCGGGACAACCATGGATGGTATGTCCTCTCCAAAGTAGTGTTTCAACCGATGTCCATTCACTTTGAAATTTGGACCGTCATTTTGAGATAATTCGACGGTGCCATAAGGATAAACCTTAGCGATAGTGAATGGACCAGTCCATCGGGTTTTTAGCTTTCCCGAGAAAATCTTGAGTCTAGAGTTGAAAAGAAGGACTCGATCACCAACGTTAAAAACGCGGTTTTTGATTTTTGAGTCATGAATCTTCTTTGTCTTTTCTTTGTAAATCAAAGAGTTCTCGTAAGTTTGATCACGAAGTTCGTTTAATTCATTTAGTTGAACTTTTCTATGATCACCCGCAGTTTTGAGGTCGAAATTGGCATGCTTGAGAGCCCAATAGGCTTTGTGCTCAAGCTCGATTGAAAGATGGCACGCTTTCCCGTACACAAGTTTGTAAGGCGTACACCCAATGGGTGTTTTGTAAGCCGTACGGAAAGCCCAAAGTGCATCATCTAATTTATCCGACCACGATGCACGATTTTCACCTACGGTTCTTTCTAAAATTCTCTTAATTCCTCGATTGGAAACTTCTACTTGTCCACTTGTTTGCGGGTGGTACGCAGTAGAAAGATTGTGAGTTACACCATACTTTTGCATGACTTTATCGAATTTGTCATTGCAAAAATGCGTACCACGATCACTGATAATAGCACGTGGAGTTCCAAATCGAGCGAAAAGAGCTTTCAAGAATTTTACAACAACTCGGGCATCATTAGTGGGTAAAGCTTTCGCTTCAACCCATTTTGACAAGTAGGCAACAGCCACGAGTATGTATTTGTTGCCATGAGAAGAAGGAAATGGCCCCATAAAATTGATGCCCCAAACGTCAAAAATTTCACAAACTTGAATTGCATTCTGAGGCATTTCATTCTTTTGTGAAATGTTCCCGTGACGTTGACAAGCATCACAGGATTTGACTAATTCCTGGGCATCCTTGTAAATCGAGGGCCAATAGAAACCGGAGTCAAACACCTTTTTGGCGGTGTAGTTTGGATTGTGGTGGCCCTCCGTGGGACCAGCATGGCAAGCCTTAAGAATTTCAGCGGCTTCTTGGCCATAAACACACCGCCGGATGACTTGATCCGCACAGATTTTGACCAAGTAGGGGTCGTCCCAAAAGTAATGTTTTACATCTTTGAAGAATTTATTTTTCTGTTGGGACGACATCCCTTTCACCACAAAGTTACCCGCAAGGTAGTTTGTGAAGTCGGCAAACCATGGGGTAATGGAATCTCCACGAAAGGTAACCGCATTGAGTGTCTCGAGAGGGAATGTTTCATTAATTTATTTCCTCTCGAAGACATCTTGGTGGGGGTTTTCCAATCGGGAGAGATGATCAGCAGCTAGGTTCTCAGCTCCTTTTTTATCACGAATAATGATATCAAATTCCTGTAGGAGGAGAACCTAACGGAGAAGTCTCGGCTTTGCATCTTGTTTTGTAAAAAGGTACTTCAAAGCCGAGTGATCCGTATACACTATGCTTTTGGTCAGTATCAAGTATGGTCGGAAGTTTTCAAAAGCATACACCACAGCTAATAATTCTTTTTCGGTGGTGGTGTAATGACTTTGAGCCTCGGTCATAGTTTTGTTGGCATAGTGTGTAGGCTGAAAATGTTTTGTTTTTCGTTGCCCCAAGAATGCCCCTATCACATAATCACTAGCATCACACATGAGCTCGAAGGGCAAGTCCCAATCGGGGGCAACAAGAATCGGTGCGTCAGTAAGCTTTTTCTTTAATGTTTCAAAAACTTCGATGCACTCGGGGGAGAAGATAAAAGGAGCATCCTTTTCGAGGAGATGGGTCATAGGCCGGGCGATTTTAGAAAAATCTTGAATAAACCTACGATAGAAACCGACATGACCCAAAAAGCACCTAACACCTTTGACAGTAGTGGGATGAGGTAATTTTGCAATGACATCCACTTTGGCTTTGTCAACCTCAATCCCGTTTTTTGAAATTTTATGGCCGAGGACAATGCCCTCTTTGACCATAAAGTGACTCTTCTCCCAATTTAGACATAACTTTGTGTCTTCACAACGTTTTAGCATGTCGTCTAAATGGGAGAGGCATGATTGAAACGAATCCCCAATGACCGAAAAATCGTCCATAAAGACCTCCATAGTTTTACTGATCATGTCGGAAAATATGGACATCATACATCTTTGAAACGTGCCCGGAGCATTACATAAGCCGAATGGCATACGTTTATAAGCAAAAGTTCCGTAGGGGCATGTGAAAGTGGTCTTTTCCTGATCTTGCGGATCAATGGGAATCTGAAAGTAACCCGAGAAACCATCGAGGAAGCAATAATACTCATTCCCTGCTAATCTCTCGAGCATCTGATCCATAAAGGGCAGAGGAAAATGATCTTTACGGGTGGCGTCATTTAACTTACGATAGTCAATGCAGACGCGCCAACCCGTAACCAAACGAGTTGGAATCAACTCATTCTCCTCATTTGTGACAACAATAATGCCACCCTTTTTTGGAACACAATGAATTGGGTTAACCCAAGGACTGTCCGAGATAGGGTAAATCAATCCGGCATCAAGAAGTTTTAAAACCTCTTGTTTGATTACCTCATGAATTTTTGGATTCACCCTTCTTTGTTGTTGGACTGCAGGTTTGAAGTCGTCCTCCATTAAAATCTTGTGAGTACAAAATTCAGGGTCAATGCCCTTGATGTCGGAGAGTCGCCAAGCAATTGCTTGTTTATGAAACTTCAAAACCTTTATGAGAGCAGCCTTTTCCTCATCACTTAAGTCTTTAGAAATTATGACGGGTAATTTATCATCACCCTCCAGTAATGCATATTCAAGATGAGGCGGCAAGTCCTTAAGTTCAACCTCGGGGAAGTCATCAGTTTTCTCAACATTTTTGACCTCCTCTTTATGAAGTATTTGTGGTAGAACAGGAAGAGGAGAGGGATCTTCGTTTAATAATTTCTCAAGCAGGAGAATATCCCTCTCGGGGTCAATCTCTTGGTTATCGATTCCATCGGGAATTGAATCACTTTTAAGAAAGGCCTCAATTTCTTCTAAGATGAAGTCACTTCCCTCAAACGGAGTGAGGGAAGGAGAAGAATTGGCAATGATGGGATGAGAAGATTGAGTGAGGTTTTCACTCGAAGAATCATCAATGAAACCTAAAATCTCTTGAGCATACTCCTCAGTAGCAACATCGATGACATCAATTTGATTCACCGATTCACAGTCATAATTGGAGGAGTATCTCGAAGTTTGATTTAGGTTGAAGGTTATGGCTTCCGTTCCAACACGTAATGTGATCTCATGCTCAAATACATCGATAAGAGCACGCCCAATTATAAGAAATCCCCTTCCAAGAATGAGAGGGACCCTAGAATCGGCATTAAAGTCAACAATCACAAAATCTGCCGGAAAATGGAACTTTCCCACTTTAACGAATATGTCCTCGGCAATGCCAAGAGGACGAGAAATCGAACGATCGGCAAGCTCTAAAGTCACGCACGTGGGAGTAAGTTCGGGAAGAGAGAGTTTCTTCCACACAGAATATGGCATTATATTAATGCTAGCACCTAGATCGGCCAAGGCGAAGCATTCAACCATGCCCGGGAAAGTACAAGGAATGAGAAATTTCCCGGGGTCTCCAAGCTTTTTCAGGAAGCTTTTTCAAAAGAACTGCTGAGCAGTTCTCATTCAGAGGAGTTCTTGCCATCTCAAAGAGTTTCTCTTTATTACTCAACAGATTTTTGATTGTCGATGCAAACTTGGGCATCAAGAGAATAGCATCCGCGAAGCTGATATCAAAATGCAAATCTTGGAAGATATGGAAAAAATTATCCATTTGGTGATTAGCTTTTTCGCGGAGCTTTTGTTCACTGAGACGTGATGGATAAGGAATAGAAGTTTTGGATTTAGGGTTGTCCACTGGAGTTTCTGGTGGTTCAAAGACAACTCCAGGCTTACATCTGGTTTCAGGAATAACCTGAGGTTGAACGTGTGCTGTACTTTGTGGGCTAGGAGTTTGCACCTTGTCCTTTGTCACCTCAGGTTCACGTTCCACTACCTTTGGATGAGAGGAAGAAGGGGTAGTAGGAATCGCGGGTTCATCATATGAAGCACCACTTCGTGTTGTGATCGCCTTAGCATTGCCCCTCGGGTTAGCGATCGTGTTGCTCGGTAAAGTAGTACCTGAGCCCGAGGGTCGATCATTTAAAGACTTCTTGATGTCAGAAATCTGGCTGACCAGCAACTTGTTCAACTCTTCTTGGGACTTCATGAATTGTTTCAACAACTCGTCAGATGAAGGCCCGGTTGGAACAATGGCTTGATTCGGATTAGGAATATTTGGAGCTCGATTGTTTGGATTGGGACCTTGATTTTGAAAATTACCCTGATTAGGGTTGTTGTTTCCATGAAAATATCCCGGATTGAAATTACCCTGACCTTGGTTCCGGTTAAAGTTTCCTTGATTTTGATGTTGGAAACCTTGATTTTGGAAACCTTGGTTTTGATTGTGAAAACCGTGACCCTGATTGAAGTTACCTTGGTTTTGAAAACCTTGGTTCACTCTATTTGATTTTGGCCACGGTTTTGGACATTTTGGTTTTGATTAAAACCAGGAGGTCCAGGATAATGATGATGAGTACGATAGCTAGGGTCCATAGGAAGGCGATATTGATTTCCTCCTTGATTTTGGGACCCGGCTACAGCATGAGCTTTATATGGAGTACCATCAGTCGCTGTGCAATTGTAGTAGGCATGCGGTCCACCACAAGTCATACAGACTTCAACTTTTTTAATCTCAGCAGGTGGAGGATGTTGTGGAAATGAAACTTTCTTGGTTTGGGCGAGAACCAAAACTTGAATAGCTTCAGTGAGTTTGTCAATATTAGCATCCGTGCTAGATTGACTCACAGAAGATGAAGTGGAAGGACCCGCATTGATTTGAGAAACAATCGGTTTGCTTCGTGTAGAGCGGACCTTGGACTTATTTTCTATGATTTGCAAAGCTTCTTTTGTGGTTCTACTCAAGAAATTACCTCCCGCGGAGGCATTGAGAGAATCCTGATCAGCTTGGCTCCCTCCATTGTAAAAAGTATCGAGTTGCATCAACTCAGAGAAACCATGATGTGGACACTTGCGAAGTAATTCTTTGAAATGATCCCACGCTTCACCAAAAGATTCATCATATTTTTGAGTGAACTTGGTGATTTCGTTCTTAAGACTCGTGGTCTTGGAAGGTGGGAATAATTCATTCACAAATTTTTTGACAAGATCTTCCCATGTCTCAATAAATCGAGGAGGTTGTTTTTCAAGACAAATCCGGGCTTGTCCCTCCAAGGAGAATGGGAAGAGAAGATGTTTTATTACTTCACAAGGGACATTCTTGTACTTGATGGTCGAAGTGATTTTATTGAACCATCGAATGTGAGCATGAGGATCGTCCCTCTCAAAACTGTAGAATTGACTTGAGGTTACAAGATTGAGTAACCCGGTTTTGAGCTCAAAATTATCAGCCACGATGGCTGGAACAACAATGGCATCTCCGTAACCCTCTATGGGTGCTTAGAGAAGCTCACACATGGGGCGGTCTTCCGCCATGGTGATAGTGGGTGTGGCAACAGTACGGATCTCAGATCCGACTGTTGGTGCTGAACGTCTACGAGGTCTTCGAGGTTTCCGAACAAGCTCACGTAATGGGCTCGTGGACCTTGAAGAACGAGTGCGCATGCACTAGAGATAAAACCAATCAAAACAAAATCGAGGGAAATCCACAGTGAACTTAAACCAATAATCACAAGAAAGTGGCTTCTTTAAGAAAGGTACACCACTCACAGGGATACAAAGGCAAGTTTTATATCTTTGGTTTGGGAACTTATTATGTTTACACCCCCAGTTGGTAGGTGTTCTGTCTTGGTTTGCGACGGTTGGTTTTTATGTATTATTATTATTCACAAGAAAAGACGGATGTTTTTGGGTTTTGTGTATGGGTTTAAAAACTTTTGGAAATATTTTTGATATCGTTTCGTTTACCAAAATCGTATTTCTTTAAGAATCACCTTAAAAGAAAACCGATTCAGAAAACGTTACGATCTGTTTTGTTGTTTTTTTTTTTTTTTTTTTTTTTTTTTTTTTTTTTTTTTTTTTTTTGGTGTTTTAACACTTTAGGAAAAGTGTTAATGACTTTTTTATATTTTGATTAAAAATTTACAAAAGTGGTGGTATTTGTACAGTGATTGAGGTGAAGTAACACTAATCTCAAATGACGCTATAGAAACGCGCACACCTCCCCGGTAGCGGTGCCAAAAATTGATTGGCTCAGAACAATCAACCTAAATTAACCAAGTATATGGTCAACAAAGTCAAACTACCTAGACCAATGTTTCCGGGTAATATAGAGTATCACCAGGTCGTTATGTCCCGACGAGGTGTGGATTGTGCTTTAGCGTACTTGTGATCGGGTGATTATTCACAGAAAAGGGTTGTAATGAGAATTATTTGAGAATTATGAAATGAAATAGCTTAGGAAAGCTATGTGATTGATTACTGGTATTGAGATTAAGAAGAATCGATTTAAAACCTAAAAATGTACGTTTTAATTAAAAATGTACGCTGACGAACGTAACAGAAAGTACAACTGCTGAACTGAAAAGGCTACAAGTGTGAAATTATTATTTTTACAATCCTAACAAATAAATAAAATTTTAAGAAAAAGAAAAATTATTTTTACACTATTTAATTATTAATTATTAATTAATTACTAATTATCTATTTATTAACTAATTATATTAATTTAAATTATTAAAAATTACTAAAAAGACTTAGATAATTAAGAAGATTTTTATAAATCTAATTAACCATCACAGAAATCCTAAAAAATTATAAAAATTTAATTTCATATATTTTTAAACTAATTTACTAATTATTATTCTAATTATTAATTAATTACCAATTAAACTAATTATATTATAAAAAATAGAAAATGAACAGTAGAAATTCTAAAAAAATTTATAAAAATGTTTTAACTTATATAAAATCTAGAAAAATTATAAAAACTAGGTGTACTTTATAAAATCTAATTATTCTATTTAATTATTTAATATTAATTAATAATTAATTAAACTAAAATTAATTCTAAAAACAACTAAAAGACAAAAGAAAAATCTGGAAAAATTTCTAGAATTACTTTAATATAAAAGAGATTTAATAAAAATATGAAAATGATATATTACTTATAAATAAACTAAAAAGAAAATTAAAATGATAATTTCTAATAAATAGAAGCTATCACTAAAATTAAAATTGATTTTTTGTGTTTTTTCTTTTTTCAAACTAATTTTACACTAAAAACTAACACTTTTTACAAAAACACTTTTTATGTAAACCGGAAATAAGCACTAAGAGTGCTTATTAGTCCACACAGTTGACTTTCTTTGACCAAGAGAGGAATTAAGCTCAAATGGGAGAGTGTGGGGTCCACAATGATAAAATTTGGTTCCTCTGAGTTATATGAACTATTATAAGCAAGATTTACTCAAATAAGATGGCAGAATAAGCCAAGAACCCACAATAACCAATTGCTTATTGTGATTCTGAGACAGAAGTGGGACAAAATTTGAGGACAAATCCAAGTGGGGTCCACTGGTCCCTAGGTCAAACAAAGGGTCAACTTTTGAAGCCTGGTAGGAGGGGGTTGTGAGAACCTAAATGTGGGTCTGTGGGACCACTGAGGTGGCCAGAAACCACCACCAAAGTGGTGGTGATGGTTGGGTCTGCTGATGGACAGGGCAAGTGGTTGCCCTGCAGGTGTGTTCCAGGGGTATTTTAGTCAACAAATAAAATTCAAAAAAATATAAAAACTATGGAAATCTCAAGTTCTACTGATATATATTACACCCAACAAGTTTCAAACCTCATAACCAAACACAAAAATCAATAAAATTCAGGCCATTTTGAGAAAAACTGAGATGAACTTATTTTGACTTTTTGAGAAAACTTGATAAATTGACTTATGTGAACTTTGATCTAGGTTTATTGATTAGTTATGATGTTTTAAACTATAATGAAGCTAAATCAAGTAAACTTAAACACTTATGCAAGGATTTGAGTGGTTGTGATGCTCAAAAACCTACACAGTTAACCATGTAGGTGTTTTATCTTTGATTTTGACTTTTGGCAAAACAAACACTCAATTTCGTGACTCAAATGTACTATTAGAACCTAAGTTAACTAGTTTAATTAACAAGCAACAACTGAAAATCCTTCTGAGTCCTTGAACTCAGATGATCCAAACACTCCTTTATGGACTTGTAAGTGAGATTATCTAAGCTAATGACCAATTCAGTCCATGAAACTAAAATGTGAGCACTTATACTATTATATTAAGCTTAATTAAATATGAAAACAGAAGCAAAGACACCAACAACTTATATTTCACTAAAAACCTAAAATTGGCAGTTAAGTAAACAACTATGAGATCAAATGAATTTTATCAAACCAACATGCAATTTTAAGTTCTAAAACTTCTTAAATACACTTAGTAAACAACATTAACACAGATATGAACAAGAACAATGGTTTAAATAGTAATTAGGTATAAATGGCAAAGTGAGCTTTCAATAGCTTCCAAGAGTAAATTCATGAAACAAGGACCAAGATTCACCCTATAGTCTCCCCTGAGACACTAAACCAAGTTTCCACAACTCCTTTGCTTCCAATATTGCTCTGCATTCCAAGAATCAAATCCAAATCCCAAAGTTGACTTTTGTTGACCTTTTGGTAATTTGTGGAATTTTTTTAGCTAAATTAAATTTTAAGTTACTAGAAGCTCTTATAAACTTCCTGGGAGCCTAAGTGTTCTAATTTAGTCCATGATAACAAGAAACAACAACAAAACACTTAATAATAGATTTTTAACATAAATTTACACAATTTGAAATATTAAATAAAACTTATCATTGATACTTGAAAATGTTTCTTAATACACTGAAATAAATAAAAACAACACTTGAAAGCTTAAAATTACAAGGAAATGATAAAAATTACTAAACGACTAATTTTTATTTTAATTATACTACTTCGCCATCTCCACTGCCTCCCTCCTCTTTATAAAGCTTCCTCTGACCTCCTTGCCCTTTTCTGAGTGAATCCCACCCATTGGGTTGGGTGGGAATGATCTCAGCCTTTAAAACATCATTTGGCGCCAAAATGTCAAATGGGCAGTTGGAGTTGCTTGGATGGATTTGAGAACAATAAATGCACTTTGTAAGTATTAGGGAGTTGGTGGAAACATGGAGTGGGGTTGCTAATGTGGAGGAGGGGGGTTGTGTGTTGTTATGGTATTACAGGCTGGGAGGGTGAAGGGGGAAAGGTCAACGTTTGACCTTGTGGTTTATTTGAAAACGGGGGAGTATTATACTGAGTGGTGGGCTGGGGTGTTGGATGGGCTGAGGAGATATAAGGGTGAGTGATTGGGCCTGGGTGGATCGGGGTTGTGTTTGGTTTGGTTTTAGTATAATAAAGGGTCCAGTTGGTAAAGTAATAAACACAAGGACCAATTTTGAAATTTCCACCAAACCAAGGGACTGAAAATGTAATTCCCCAAAAGTATCACCAAGGACCAATGTTGCCAAGTTTAATATTCCAAAAACCATTTTTGCAATTTTTTAATTTTCAAATTTTCCAGGGACTATTTCTGCAAATTTCCAAACTCCAGGGACCAATCATGTAAATTTTCCAAACTTTTCACCCAAAGTCCGTTTTTGATAACTTTTGATTTTTTAAGGACTTGGGTTGACTTTTCTTTCAAAATAAATGCATAGGGACTATTTTTGATAAATTTTGAAACTTGGGGGGACTGAAACTGCCAATATTGCAAACTTTGATCGTTTTTCATTTGTTTTTGCTCATTTTGCACTTAAAACACATAAAACACAATCCCTGGGATAATTTAAGTATTTTGATGACTTTTCGATTGTTTTTGTATGTTTTGGCAGTTTAAATACGATAAAAATGATAAGTGTTTGCACACTCTTCAATGGTTTTAGTTTGAATTGAATGGTTGAGATCAAAGGGAGCCTTTTTTGAATTTCTAACTATTTGGCATGTGGGAAATATGGAGGGTTGAGATGTGTTTATTTGAAATGGATGGTGGAGATCAAGAGTGTGTAAGGAATGAGTTGGATTGTATGGGAAGTTGGTAGATTGAGAGAATATTGTGTGGGAGTATGTGAAGGGACAAATGTACACTTTTGTAAGAGAGTGTAAGAGAATGTTGTAAGAGAATGTTGGGAATGATTTTGGGAAGGATTGTGGGAGATTTGGTTTTGTTGTCTTTTGTAAAAATGAGATTAAGAAATAATCTAATTGTCATTAAGAAAAGAAAGTTTAGACAATTAAGATTTTGAGTTGAGAAAATCATAGGTTACTTATAAGTTCAAGTAACACAACGTCGAGAATCCATAGTTTCATATCTCGTGACTTTCCACGACTCGACGTTCTCAACTAATACCTTGGTTCAAACAAGTTAAGTGCTTTGCCTTGATGTAAAGCATAAACCAAGTGGGAAAGGATGCGTTTACGCAAAGTGACCTTTGACTTAGTTTGACCAATAAGGGAGTAAACTTGTTACGTGATTAGAGAAGATGTAAGCACGGGATATGAGCATATGGATGCTTTCACATGATGTTAAGTGAATTATATAAGCTCCCTAAGTTTAGAAAAGCCTTGCACGGAGGCGATAGTTAGAAAACATGAGTTGGCGTTTTCCCGTAAATGGGTGCTTTAAAAGTTGGATCTCTCTAATCCCAAAAACTCGTTTCGAGTGTTCTCAATTAAGCACATAGCATATTCATACCTGTATTGAAAGATCCATATTTGTCGGGTAAGGGGAAAGCCGACTTTCAAAACTCATCCTGATATTCACAAACGCCTGGCGCGTTACCCACGCGTTGACGCGTGGGCGGCGCGCCAGCAGCAGACTTGTGATTCAGGGAATTTTGGCTAACGTTTGTTATTTTATGTGTTTCGATGGTTTATTTGTCATCATTAAAACATAAAGAGATCTTGATAATGTTGCCTCAACAAATGGTTCTCAAGTTATCCGACTTTACGTCTGATATAACCGAGGATGAACTTCGTGAGTTCACCTCGGATTACTATAACCCTCTCGCATTACACCCGGTAGTACCGGTGGCGACTGCATCCATGGCTGATTTCCCTGAAGGGAAAGTAGGGGTATACACACGTTTTTTCGAATTTGCAAATCAGCGTGTGTCCATATCACTATTCTTGTGCGATGTTCTTAACTATTATCGCCTCCATATATCCCAACTGCACTGCATAGGCGCGGCCAAAATAACTAATTTTGAAGTAAACTGTCGCTTATTGGCGATTAACCCTACCATCAATCTCTTCCGCGCATTTTATCACATGACGTGGTCAAACGGGTGGGTGTCCTTTTCCAAGCGCGCAGGGCGCCTTCAATGTTATACGAAAAAGCTAGACGTGCTTAGGAACTGGAGGGAGAAATTTTTCTGGGTTGATGAGATAGTATTCCCTTGGGACTTTGAGATCTATACCCAGGATCGTTACTAAAGTATGAGCGCCCAAACCCCGGGACGTACAGCGCAGATGATGCTGAGACAATAAATGCCAACCGTATCCTCATCAACTCCTACCCAGAAGAGTTTTTGGTGCATATGGGCATCAGTCGCAACTACTTCCAAAGTCCTGATGAGGTGCCAACGTTTTTGGACGAGAATAACCGGGGTAGGTGCTTGTCCTTCCATCTCATTCGCTCATTAGTGTAAGCGCTCTCTTTTATTGTAGTTTATGTAATCCTGTTTTGTTTGCTTGGTCGTTTGTTGCGCAGATATGGATCTATTCAGCGTAGTGAAGCTGGCGAAGCCCACACAGGTAACCATAGGGGTGCGCCCCTTGAGAGATGGTGAGGTGCCAATATTAGAGGCTACTGCAGGGCGCACCATGGAGTTTGTACAAGAGGAGCCGACGGATGCCTCCCCAGTAGTTCTAGAGGTGACCCTAGTGCGCAGTGTTCCAACTCAGAGGGTGCAATCCCCAGAGCTATCGCGCACGGATTCCTCAGAAAGTATAGGGATCCTTAGGTCTGAAAGTGAGCCGGAGGAGGCAAGCCAGGGGTGAAGCGCAAGAAAGCTTCTGGCGATGATGGCGCAGGCACATCCAAGATGAGACGCCATGTGATTACCGTGGATGTGTCATCAGGGGAGGATGCGTCGCCCTCTACTACTGCCCAAGATACGACTGAAACTCCTCCCCCCAAGTAAGTAATGAAACCTGTGCTTTCATTTCATATTTTCCGTTGATGTAAAATAACCTTGAATCCTTGTCATTTGCGTGCAGTGTTGAAGCTATTGGGGGTGATGCTGCGCATGCTGGGAGATCGCCACCCAAGGCGAGTCTCCCTCATATTGATGAGCCTTCAAAGGCATTTGAGGACGTGCCCACAGATCATCTGATAGAGGAGCTAAGTTTGGCTGCTGCGCACCAGGCCACATTAGTTGCTCAGCTCAAAGCAAGGTATGCTGGTGAAGGGAGCAGCAGTGCGCAGAAAGATAAAGAAATTGCGCTACTGAAGGCGCAGTTGGCAGATGCTCATGCTGAAGTAGAGTCAACAAATCTGTACGCCCAGAATCTGGCTGAGGAGAAGATGTCATTACTTGCTCGGGTCAGCCAAGAGCATGCTGCTGTCGCAGAGTACAAGGCCACTTGTCTTTGGGCTTTGAAATATATGGAGCAGAACAAGAATGAGCACTTCTCTAGGTTGGATTAGTTTCGCAAGGCTGTGGAGGATGCATTGGAGAAGCAAGAGGGTAAGCTGCGCAAGCTCAGTATTGAATATGATGAAGAGCTATACCCACACCTGTTGTCATCCATTGCTGAGCGCAGGTGGCTTATCAGCCATGGCCTGCGCCTTGCTGCTTTGAGCACCCTGGAGTCGCAAGAGGTGAAAGAGTCATTTGGGGACGTTGTTCGATGTGCGCTGGCGCGTGGCAAGGCGGAGGCTATAGAGGATTTGTGTGAGAACAAGGTGTTGACAATGCCTATTGCCCAAGTGCCAGGTTACAATGGAGATGCCTATGCTGAACTTGTCGCTGCCATGGAGAAGATGAAGCTGTTGGAGCTTCCGCACATTGCTCAACTGGAGCACGACCAAGATTACCCCATAGGTGTTATTATGGAGGGGTTAACCTTGGCCAAGCACACAGCAGAGGGCGCAGAGGCTCATCCTGATTACTTTTTGAAGCCATATATGTCGCAGTTGCAGGTACCTATCTTTGCTCGTCCACGCGATATCCTTAACCCTTTTGCTCTTGAGAAAGAAATCCCCTTGAAGGCATCCTTAGAGGCCCATGCCATGAGACTTGCAAAGAAGGAGGGTGTAAAGGGGAAAGCAATCCTCTATGGTGTTGGCGCAACACATATTCCCAGATCTGATGGGGTACCTGTTAGTGTGGCGACAGTGTCACCCAAGGATAGTAGTCTGCTGAAGAATCTTGAGGAAGCTGGGAGTGCAGCGTACCGAGTCGGCAGCTCAGAGCATAAACGTTCATATAGTTTTTAGGCTGTTTGCCTTTGTTTTGTAATAGATTAACATTTTGTTGCCCATGTGCATGTGAAATCTATGTTTTGTATGAACTCGTAGTCCATAATAAAATTGATTTTGAAAGTGCAGTTGTACGCATATTGTATTATAATGTTTGTACTTAGTTTTTTGTCTTTGCATAAAAGACATCCATCTTATGTCTAATAATCAAACTGTTATGGAAACGTACTCAAAAGAGGTTACAGGAATCTATAATCACTTATAACATAATTGTGTATGAAGTCCATAACTTAATGTATATGCAAATATAAAATTCACAAGTGTATGGGTTAATATGCAGCGTACTGCAAATACCATATCAAGGAGTCAAGAGTCTTGACTCCTAATTTGTTAAACGCGCACAGTGTGCATTATTGCGTATCCATTGTGGGATGCACATTGAACTTACTCCAACGTCTTGAGAGTAAGGTGTTTAACAAGGATGCGTGATCCAATGTTGATGGGTTTGCAACCCTCTTACTCAACGAGTTATTTAGTAGGTTTACTCATCCTTTACCATCGTGGGTTTTAATAAATGCATGCACGCCATGTAAGCAAAAGATAATATAACAACAATATTGAGATATAAATAACATGTAAGTAACAAAGTGAAGTGTGTCACGGAGTTAGCTAGAAACCGCGACATTTAATTAATTCTTGCAAGTTTTTAGGAAAAAGAAAAAACATTTGCCTAGATAAAACAAAATGTAAATACACGGACATTTATTGAGCACTTACTAAAGTGCGAAGGTGTCCGTGCACGGGGCCGTAGCCTTTCCTAAAGATAACATCTCTTGAGATTGCAAATATTCCATGTGCGTTGTAGCTCACGGCCATCCATGTCACGCAGCTTGTATGCGCCTTTTCCTAGTGCTTCTGTGACTACATAAGGTCTTATCCACTTTGGTCCAAGTTTTCCTGTATCTTTTGCGTGGCTTGCATCATTAGCGCGATATACAAAGTCGCCTGGTCTGAATGAGGTGCTTCGAACTTTAGCATCGTAGTATCCCTTCATTTTTGACATAGCTCTTGCCTCACATATAGCTGCGCGTTCGCGCCTTTCTTCCAATAGATCCAAGTCTATACGTCGTTCATCGTCATTGGTTGTGACATTAACTTCCGCCATACGAATAGTTGGCATCCCAATTTCAGCTGGTATGACAGCTTCTGTCCCATTGACGAGGGAAAAGGGGGTGTCTCCGGTGCTAACTTTGATTGTCGTGCGGTGCGCCCACAAGACGTGCGAAAATTCATCCACCCATCTTCCTTTGTGTTTGTCCAAGCGCGCTTTAATTCATTCGCCCAGACTATGATTCGCGCGCTCAACCAAACCATTGGTTTGTGGGTGTTTAACCGACGCGAAGTGTTGTGTAATATTTAGTTGCGCGCACCAGTCTTTGAAAGGGTTATCGCAGAATTGTTTTCCATTGTCCGAAATGATTTCCCCAGGTAATCCAAAGCGGCAGACAATGTTTTTCCAAACAAATCATTTTACTTAATTTCCTGTGATTGTTGCCACTGCTTTTGCCTCAATCCACTTAGTGAAGTAGTCTATAGCCACAATAAGAAATTTCAGTCCCCCTGCTGCAACAGGGAAGGGGTCCGCGATATCGATACCCCACTTATAGAATGGCCATGGCGAAGTGATAGGCGTTAGCTCTTGTTGTGGTTGGCGCGGTATGGGTCTATGAACTTGGCAGTCACCACATTTCTTTATCATATCCCGCACGTCGCAATGCATAGTGGGCCAATAGTATCCTGACCACAAGGCTCGTGCTACAACGGATCGTGGTCCTGAGTGCATACTGCATGAACTGGCGTGGATCTCTCGGAGTACGTAATCTGCCTGAAGAGGTCCAACGCACCGAAGCCATGGTTGTAGAAATGAGCGCCAATATAGGATATCGTCTCGAAGTTCAAACCTCTTCGCTGTGCACTGTATCCGTCGAGCATCCTTCTGCTCATGGGGCAATATACCCTTGCTTATGAATTCGATGATAGGGGTCATCCACCTAGGATCCTGCTCCTCTATCACCGTAGATATCTCCATCTCCGAGATGGATTTGTTTTTCAGGATCTCCACCAATACTTGTTTTGACAGGTGCGCAAAGCTTGTAGATGCGATCTTGCTTAGTGCATCCGCCTTTCTGTTTTCCCCTCTAGGAACTTGTTTAATGGTGAACCTGTCAAAACCCTGGATTAGGGATTTGGTCTTATCGAGGTATTGGACCATGTTTTCCTCTTTAGCCACATATTTGCCCAACACATGATTGGCTACTAATCGGGAATCCACATTTGCTTCTAGGTTGCGTACACCCATTCGAGATGCAATACGTAATCCAGCAATTAGGACTTCATACTCTGCCTCGTTGTTCGCGGTTGTGAATTCAAAGCGCAGTGCGTAAGTGAATTCCATTCCTTCTGGACTGGTGAGGATAAGGCCTGCGCTCGACCCGTCCACGCATGAAGATACGTCCGTGAATAGGACCCATGGTTCTTGTAGTTCTACATCGCTTCGTGAAGGTGGAGCATCAGTGTCTGGTTTCTCAATGATGAAGTCTGCTAGTATCTGCCCCTTAATCGTAGTGCGTGGTTTATAAGAGATGTTATGCTCGCCTAGCAACACACTCCATTTTTTTAATCGCTCCGATGCTTTGGGTTTGGAGATAACTTGCTTGATAGGTTGGTCCGTGATTACCAATATAGGGTGTTCTTGAAAGTACCTGCGCAGTCTTTTGGCTGCAAATACTAACGCCAGGATCAACTTTTCCATTGCGCTATAGTTAATCTCTGTCTTCTTGAGTGCTTTGCTTACAAAATATACCGGTGTTTGTACGGAGTTCCTATTTGCCAGTAGCACCGCGCTAACTTCTCCATGAGTCGCAGACAAATACATAATTAACTCTTCCCATGGTCGGGGTGCGACTAGTGTGGGAAGCACTGCTATATGTTGCTTAAGCTGTGTAAAAGCTTCTTCCGCTTCTGCAGTCCAACGAAAGTCTCCCTTTTTTGTACACTTCGTGAGTGTTTTAAAGAGGGGAAGTGACTTATCTGCTGATTTGGAAAGAAATCTGTTCAACCTGACCAGTTTTCCATTCAGGGACTGGACTTCTTTCAACGTGCGTGGTGAAGGGAGTTGGATGACAGCCTTTGTTTTTTTTGGGCATGGCTTAATGCCATCAGGCTCTATCAAGTATCCAAGGAACACGTCTTCCGTAGCATCAAAAGCGCATTTCTTAGGATTTAACTTCATGTTGATCTTTCCCAGTGTTTTAAATGTTTCTTCAAGCGTACCAATTCGTATTCGGTATGGATTTTTATGACAAGTTTGTCAACATAGACCTTTAGGTTGCGGCCCACTTGCTTTTCAAATGCGTTATCTACCAATCGCTGGTAGGTGGCGCCTACATTCTTTAAGCCAAAGGGCATTTTTGTATAACAATAGACACCCTGGCTTGTGTGGAAGGCTGTTTTTTCCTCGTCTTCTTTAGCCATTTGGATTTGGTGGTACCCTTTGTACGCGTCTAAGAAACATTTAAAGGGGTATCCGCACAAGGATTCTATCTTCCAGCCTATCTCTGGTAGCGGGTAGCAGTCTTGTGGACATGCTTTGTTAAGATCAGTGAAATCCACGCACTTCCGCCAGCTACCATCACTCTTTTTCACCATCACTGGGTTGGAGATCCAGTCATGGTAATAGACTTCTTGCATGATACATGTGTCCACAAGCTTGTTTACTTCCTCCAAAATGGCTTTTGCACACTCTAGAGCCTGGCCACGCTTTTTCTGCCGTACTGGGGAGTATCCTTGTCGGATTTTCAACTTGTGTTATGTAATTGATCGTGGCACACCCGTCATGTGCTTTGGTTCCCATGCGAAGATATCTAGATTCCTTTGCAAGAGTGCGCACACGGCCGCTCTCCCTTTATCAGACAGCGATCCCCCGATTGATACTTCTAGCTCCGGGTAATCAGGATGAATTGCGACCTTCAGGTTTGATACTTTAGCTGTGTGCTGTTCTGGAGTGCGTGTCATCTCACATGTAACCGTGTTACACTCTCTAGGTGGCACAATGTTATTGTAGAGGGTGACAATGCCTCCTTTTACTAGGAATTTGAGCATCCCATGTGTTGTGGACGGTACCGTGCGTATGTATGATATTCCTGGTCTTCTAATAATGCCATTATACGGCGAAGGAGATCTGATCACCATAAAATTCATCCAGGCCGCCGTGGAGTGTTCCTTGTTACCAACAACAACGAGTAATCGTATTTGCCCCATGGGCCATATCTTTTCTCCTATAAAGCCAGTCGACGACGTCATGGCTGGGCTTAACTGACTTCGTATCTCATGTCGCAACCTTTTGAAACAGTGTTCATACATTATGTCTGCGGATGCCCCTCCATCAACATACATGCGGTGGATATCGTGACCCCCCGTATTTATCTCGATGGTAAGCGGTTCCGCTACTGCGTTGTCCGCAGCTAGGGTGGGGAAAGAGATTTCGCTTCCATAAGAAAAATTTTGGCTGACCTTTTGCCTAGTCTTTCGCTGCCATGATTGTATCATGTAGATGGTGTCAGCCTTGTCATTGGGTGCTTCTTTCTTGCTAACGATCTTTTGTTTGTCTTTCCCATCCTTGATGTTCTTAACTAGATGATCCAATCTGCCTTCTTTTACTAACTTATCAATTAGTTGGCGTAATTGGACACACTCATTGGTGGAATGGCCCTTCTGTCCATGATACTCGCAGTACCCGTTCCCTACGCGCCGATCTTCTGGGGTGCGCATTGGTGGGGGTTTCGGGAAGTTCGCGCCTTCCGTCACAAATATCTCCCTTGGAGTCTTTGTTAGTGGGGTATATTTGTCATTATCTCGTCAGCCCCCTGACTGCGGTAGCTTTTGTTACGGTTGCTACTCTGGTCGTTGGATTGTCTCCTGGGATATTCTTGTGACCTCTAATTTGAGTAGCCTTTCTTGCTATCTGCAGCGGCGGCTTCCCCTTGGATAAAGGACCTCGTGCGCTTCATAAGTTCATCAAAGGTTTCGGGAACCTTATCGTTTAACCTTTGGATAAGTTCTGGGTTATTAATTCCGTTCATAAACCCTGAGATCTTTAGTATTTTGGGGCATGCTTTGACGTGTATGCATTCGTTCTTATAGCGCTCCACATAAGCGCTTGTGGATTCCCCTTGGCGTTGTTTTACCCTAGCCAGTTTGACAGGGTTCTTGGCGCACTTCTTCCTTTGAGTAAAGTTCAAGCGAAACGCCTTTTGCAACTCTTCAAACCCATCGATGCTTCTACGTGGCAGCTTACTAAACCAGTTTCGCGCATTCCCCACCAATTTGGAGTTAAACATGTGGCACCACACCGGTTGTGGCCAATTTTTGATGGTGGCGGTTGATTCGAAATTTTTTAGGTGGTCGTCAGGATCACCCATCCCATCATAAGTTTTAACATTGGCGGGCATGCTCCTTCTCTTATCTTCTGAAAAATCACTGATGCGCCGAGTGAATGTGTCAACCTTTTGGCGGCGCCAAGAAAGAAACATATCTTCGTCCTCCTGGTCACGATACCTTTTCCTGGACTTCGAGTGTCCTGTTTCTTTGTCCTCGTTGTCCGAGGAGTCACCTGAGGACGAGCTTACTCTTCTGTGGTGCTTGAAGGGCTTTCGCTTGGGGAGCGTGGTCGCCCAAGTCTATCATGAACCTTTCGACTACCAAGCCTTGGAGGGCTTTCACTTGGGGAGCGCTGTCGCCCAAGTCTATCATGAACCCTGCGACTACCAAGCCTAGCGTAGACATTGGTACGCCATCTATTGTCTTCATGCTCCTCCAGGTATTGCAAGTCAGCTGCTTCATCATCCACAACTTTCTTTCCGACCCTAGTGAACACTGGGAGTCGGCGGCTATCCTTCTCGCACCTCTCCTTTCGGTGGCGCGATGGGGATGCTTCATACTCAGGGCCGAAGTCGATCCGGGCTTGCAGGCTCTGACTTGACCTCCTTTTCGCTTCCTCTTGCATAAGGGCAGCCAAGGTTTCATAGTTTTGAGACACAAAATCACTTGGTGCTAGTTCAGGCGCGACTCCTTCTAGCGCGAGGATGCTTGTTTCCAAATCAGGACCCTTGCCTCGATTAGGCACACGTGGCGGCTCAGTGGGGTCTGTTTCTGGCACCGTTTGGTGGGGGTGGTGAAAGGAGTGCGCTGTAGATCTTCCACGCTAGTGGTTGTCATAGTGGCTTGGGTAGTCCTTGTGAGCGGTCCTATTGTCGGAAAGATCAGATCTGAGCCTGATCCTTGGTGCTTGGGCGTACTGGTTGTTCCAGAGGCCTGCTTAGGGTTGGAATCACTTTGCTGCTTCTTCCCCTGTAGGTCACCATACATTTTCGTCACCTGCGGAGTCCGCTGGTTTACATTTCCGTGCTTCGTCATTCTAGTTCTTAGTGGAGTTCTTAGTGTAGGGTCCCACAGATGGCACCACTTGTTGATACAAAAGTTGGGCGTTCCTTGTTTGGACTCCGGTTCCCGTATCAATTGGATCTTATTGCTGAGACCTGCGCACTAAGAAAGCAAACAACACCGTTAGGCTTACCGTGGGATTGTCTCCCACGATTATCCTCCGGCGTGAGAGTAAGTAATCGGTTTTAGGGTTTTAGTGAAGAGTTAGGGTTATTAGATGATACCTTAATGAGGGCCGAGATGCCCTTTATATACACACGAAATCCTTGTTGATTTCGTGTTCCTTACCCTTCGGCGTATCCCAATATATTCGGTCCCTTGATCCTTATCCCATAAATAAGAGATCCCATATCAAGATCATAAATAATAGTTACGAATTTGGGCTTTTGTAAGCCCAAATCGTTATCATGATAGCCCACGCGTGATGGGCTTGAGTATTAGTAGTGTCCATTAGTCGGGTTCGTGACCCAAGTGCGGACTATACGCCATCAGATCCTCTAACCAATCAGGCAGACAATCTTAAATTCAGTTAAAAGAGACGATGTTCACTATGTTAAACTGCCTGATATCTGAATCTTATAGCAATAAAACAAAAACTTGTAAGTCATAACACTCGAAGTTTATGCCATGAATTGTATTTAACATTTTGACCCATTAGTTGTCTATAAATATTTGAAATCCATGGATAAGCTAAAAGATAAGGATTTGGGTTGTGTTTGGTGCAGGGCTTTGATTCGTTGTGTTTTGGTGTGTGCAAAAACAATTTATCAATATATCAACAAACGTGAGGTCTAATTTATCGTGAGACAAATACACGTGAAGTAATACGAGTAAACCTTTTAGGAAAACGATTACCTCATAAAACTTGTGAAAGTGATACTTAAATTGTGAGACCGGGAAGTGATTTCCCGAGTTGTACCCCAACGGGGTGTGAATGGAAAGTTTCGTGAGAAGATCGAGATTAAAATCTTGTATGTTTGGTTGAGAGAAGGTTATTTGGTATTGTGGTACGTTAAATTAATGAAAATTACGAATTAACGAACGAATACGTAACCTAAGTGTGAATTTACAATGGAAATGAAAATCAACCCTTAAAAACTACCTAAGATACTACGGGAAACATAATAGGGGATTAGGGAACCTTAAAACGTAAGCTAGGATTAAAAACGTAAAAGTTAACTTAAATAAAACGTGAGTGCGCGAAAGAAAACGTAAAACGTGAGCAAATAAAGTCCTACGAATGTGAAAATTATATTTTTACAATCCTAATGATATAAGAAAATTTTTGGAAAATTAAAATTATTTTTACAACTATTTAATTAATTACTACTAATTAATTACTAATTATTAATTACTTTTTAATTAACTAAATTATCCTAAATTACAAATAATTATGAAATTTAACTAGAAAAATGAAAATTAAATTTAGAAAAATCTAAAATATTATAAAACTAATTTTAAAACAGAAAAACTATTTTCCTACTTTTTAATTATTTATTAATAATTAAAACTAATTATTTAATTGATTTAAATTAAACTAAATTATAAAAAATACTAAATGATCAAGGAAAAATCTGAAAAAATTACTAAAAATCTATTATAAGTACAGAATCCTAGGAAAAATTTAAAATTAGATGTTGCTTATAAATAAGCAGAAAATAAGCCAAAAGGGCTTAAATAGAAGCTATCACTTTTTTTTTTGTCTTTTTCTAATTTTTCTTTTACACAACTAATTAACTACTGCAAATAAACACTTTTTGTGAAGAGACTTTTTATGAAATTAAAAAATAAGCCCTGAGCATGCAATTAAGCTCAACAGGTTATGTTTATAAGACTTGAAATGAGATTGAAGTTATGAACAAGCTGGCAATAAGCCAACAGCTGACCACAGAGAGTAAAACTAGCTACAAACAACTTTAGTGCACAAGGAATAAGCTAAATCATGCAATGGAAAGAGCTCAAATCATCACAATAAGCAAATAAGCTGTTTCACTTTACTCAGAACCAAACAGGCCCTCAGGGGTCACTAGCAGGCCTAATTGAGCTTATTAAAGAAGCTGAGAAGCCTGAAAAGGGGTTTGAACCTACAAGCTAAGCTGGTGAGCTGGTCAAAAAGTCCAAGGCCAAGGGAATAGCTCAAGGTATGAGCTAATGGGGGCCTTGGGAAGATTGGGTCAAAACTGATTGCTCACTATTGGT
Organism: Artemisia argyi; assembly: GCA_030686995.1. NCBI lineage: Eukaryota > Viridiplantae > Streptophyta > Magnoliopsida > Asterales > Asteraceae > Artemisia > Artemisia argyi. The sequence goes on along the minus strand of CM060693.1, from coordinate 79,884,843 downwards.
TCAGAAGTCAGGGCACATTGGTGATTCAATTAAGCTAATCTCAAATAAGCTAAAGTTCAAATTAAGCTAAGGTATGGAAACCAGAGCTGATAAGCTCTCAAAAAGCCAAAGGGCTTATTGTGGGACCCACAGGTTAAGTCACCACAGAACTTAAAAAAGTGTCCAATTTCCTGGTGCAGGGGAGACTCCTCTCCCTGCAGCCTTGTTTCAGCCCTTAAATAAGCTAAGGGAAAAATCCCAAAAATAAGTTCATGATGGATCTTTGTAGTCTAGGTGGGACACTTTAAGCACAAAAAATTTCAAGAACCAATTTCAAGCACAAAATTCTATAATATTTCCCCAAAATCTGACTTTTTTCTGAAACTCACAATTTTGACTTTTTGAGTTTTTGAGCAAATTGACTTTTGTGACTTTTGATCACTCCTAATAGACTGAAAATGGTTTGTTATGACTGAATGAACATAAACTAAGCAAGTTTAACAAGTTTGCAATCCAAAATATGGATTTGGGTTCACCAAATCACAACAGGTTGCTGTGTGAATTCAATTGAAAGAGGTTTTGACTTTTTGATTAATACCTTGCTGGTTTTATGATTCTACTAGCCTATATAAACCTATTATGACAGACCTAAGCTAATACCAGTGACTCAAACCAAGCCAATTTCTCAGGACACCTTTAATCCAAACACCCCTTGAACCAACTGTTTACACCATGCTTTGCAGATACAAGAAACAAATCACCAAACTAGTGTTTAATCTAATGATCTTAACCAACTTTAAAGCTGCTAGAACAATAAGATTCAACCACTAACAACTACAATACAAGTGTGCAAATTTAATTTTAAACTACCACAGTTTGCAATCAATTCTAAGTAACACTTATTAAATCTATTCCTACTGAACCAGGATCAATCTAATAAGCTAAGAGACCATGCATAAGCAAAAATAAACACTGATTATAAAAGAAGCAATACCACAGTAACCAATAAGCAGAAATGACAAAATGGTACTCACTTGGGGCCTTAGCTAAACAAAGGCACCATATAAATGGCAGCTACAAGCTCTAGCTTGTTTTGCAACAAGCTAGTAAAATCCACCTTGCCCCTCCATTGCAGGCAACTTCCATATGCATTCCATTTTGTCTAGCAAAGGTACCCTGCATTCACTTGTTTACTCTTTGATTTTCTTTTTCTTATTTTTTTTCTTGCTTAGTATCTTTTTATGTGTTATCTTCTAGATTACTGAGAGCTAAGGTGAGTGTATGAAAGCTTAAAACAACAACACAACTTTAAGCAAGATTTAAGATAATTTAGAGAAAAAATGAAACTGTAAGTAAACTTGGGATTTAAAAAAAAATATGAAATACTTAAATTGATTACTGAGGAGAGATTACAAACTATTCTAAGTACTGAATTGAAAAAAAATTACATAAAACTACTTGCCATTTAGGCTTACAATTGATACCTATTTATACTAAAAACTAGGGCTTCCTCCTTTGCTTTCTTGTGTTTCTTCTGTGAGTACAAACATCACTGAGATGACACTTGTGCTTCTTGTAATTGAATCACAGCCATCAATTGCCTTTAAATCAATCTCATCCCTTCAATTCGTTTGGCGCCCATATTTGACACAAGGATTGCCAGGGTGGAGGGGGGTTGAGTGGGATTGGTAGTGGTGAGGAGTTGACTTATGGGGGTTGTAGGGTGGCTGTTGTAGGGTGTGTTGGAGAAAGGAGGGGGGGGGGACAAAGATGTTGGGGAGGTACAGGTACTGTTTGGGGGCTGGGTGTTTAGGCGGGGAAGAAGATAAAGGTGGATGGTTGACTTACTTTGACCCTGCATAAATGTTTTATTAATAAAAATGGATGGGTGGGCTTTGGGTATTGGGCTTGGGGGAGTGTTGGGTGGATCAGGTTTTGGGTTAATTATTGGGTGGATTTGTTTATAAATTACACAAAGGGTCCATTTGGTTTAAGCAAAATTACAAGGACCAATTTGGTAATTCCTGAAAATTGAGGGACCAAATTTGCACATCTTCCAAAGTATTCCAAGGGACCAAGTTTGTCACATTCCAATAAGATGAGGGCCACAAAAGATATTTTTCACTTTAAAAATTCCCAGGGACTGATTTTGTCAACTTGCAAAGTATAGGGACCACATATGTAATTTTCCTAAAGTTTTCATCTAAGGATTAAATTTGATAATTTTGACTTTTAAATGCCTTAGGTTGACTTTCCTTTCAAAACAAATGCTCAGGGACTAGTTTTGTAAACTTTTGAAAGTTGGGGGACTGAAACTGCCAATTGTGCAAACTTTGTTCGTTTTTCATTGTTTTTACTCATTTTGCATCTGAAACGTATAAAATACAATCCCTGGGATATTTTCTGTATTTTGATGCATATTTGAACGTTTTTGGATGTTTTGGCAGTTTAAATACGACAAAAACGATGAGTGTTTGAGCACTCATCAGGCTTATTGAGGCTCATATAGGCTTTTGAGTTTATAAAATAATAAATTTTGTTTGTTACATAGGTTTATAAAAGTTTTTATAAGTTATGAGCCTTCATAAGCCAAGTCAATTAAAACGAGCTTATGGAGGCTTATAGTTAGTCAAATTACTTAGATACACTTCAAAATATAATAGATTAACGCGCAAAAGTTTGAAATATATCTAAATTTTATTTGACTATTTTTATGTGATTTTACGTCAATAACCTTTAACTCTAACAAATTCGCCAAATAATTTTATAAATATATAAGCTCCATCTTCCAGCTTATAATATAAGCTCCAGCTTCAACTCCATCTCTAGCCTTAGCTCCAACCCATTTTATCAAACATACAAATCATAGTTGACAAACTTTGGCTATGTTTGACATACAAGATTGTTGGAAGATTGTGCTTATTTTTTCAAAAAATAAACTACTTAAAAAATAATTTTTGTTTGGCAGACATAGCTTATAAGAGATTTAAAAAAAAAAAAAAAAAAAAAAATCTTTCATAATCTCTTAAAACCAAATGTTACTTCATGTAGCTTATAAAAATAATATCTTTTTATAATCTCCAGCACCAGCATCAGCACCAGCGCCAGCACCAGTTTCAGCAACAGTTACTTTCGCCAAACATACCCTTCATAAGGTGAATAAAAACCTTAAATGTTAAAAAGAACCCCGAGCACTGTGCACTCTTCGAAATGAAGTTTAAAGCATAAGATATCCAAACTTTCAAAATATTCGGCATCGAAAAGCACAAACATATATACAACTAGGGGCGTCAAAAAAGCCGACCCAACCCGAACCCCACACGGACCTAAACTTGATTAAGCATATTCTGGTCGAGTTACTCGGGTCAATTTTTTAATTCGGATTAGTTGGGTCAACCAGAATTACCCGAATACTAAATAGGGTCATTGGGTTGAAAGTGTTTGGCTAACTCGTGTTTGGGTCGACCCGGTCTTCTTTCTTTTTATATATTTTTTTGATTATGAATTATATATGTACACTTATTGAATTAGGCAACTTTTTCAATCATTTTACTCATATTCAGGTTGACCAAAACCCAAATAGACCTAACCCGATTGGACCCGACTCGAATTGACACGAACCCGACTAACTTGAGTTCTTAATAGGGTCTAGTTCGACTATGTTTTCTTAGCCTCAACCCAAGTTTGACACCGACCAGAATTGACCTAAATCCGACCCGACTAACACCCCTAACAACTACTCAAGTTAATATTTGTATGATTGTATAGCTAGAAAGTTAAATTAGATGGCAAATTAGAGTATGTACAACTCCATGTTAGATGATAGGTTAAAAGCCCAAGGCTAATTGTGAGCGATGCTTATTCGGTAAGCTATGCTATCACTATAAATACACCCGTAATCATACTTGTGTAATCACAAAATACGGAATACATTCAATAATAATAATCTATTTGCTATTTTACACTCGACACCTGGAAGCAATATTGGTACTAGCTGGCCTCAGACCAAAGATAGAGCAGCCTTCGCAGATGGATTTGGCTGAATGTTGGAACCGAGTATCAATCTTAAGTGCAATTGTAGTATGTATATAGTTGTGTAAAACTAAAAATAGTACTTCTACAATTGTAAAATTCTAAACTTACTAATGTAACCTATAAAAAGTAATTTCGTTACGAAATTAATGAAACATTATTCTTTGAGAGTTTGACACAAGCTTATCCCTCTTACACGAAAGAACACTTCTTTTATTTGATAATTTTTTTTCTCTTGAGATTTTTTAAATAAATTATTCACACCAGACGAGTACCCGTGCATAGCCACGGGATTTTATAGTGGCATATAGTTGTAATGATATTTTGGTTAGGTGTTTTGTTTAACGTTTTGTGTAACCAAAATACCAGTATAACTATTTGCCGCTATAAAATCTCGTTGCTATGCACGGGTACTCGTCTAGTCATGAGAATTTTGGTATTTATTCAACCAATGCCCTCACACTTTTCCTCAACGTCCCTTAAACAATTTGGCTCGTTACATATACTAACATATTAGTCACGTTACATACACTCACATATTAGTCTCTTAAATACCTTCAAGAATGACTTATGAACAAACCATCAAACGGGACGTTGAGTATCCGAAGAATCTAAAAGTGGTGATCATCGGTGATGGAGACTTTTCTTTCTCTAATGCCCTAGCCGATACCCATCAAGACGGATCAATGATCATAGCAATGCCACTTCACAATCACAGTAACCTTTTTTTTTTTTTTGGAAATTTTGTTATTTTGAAATTGTATGAATTTAAACTCACAATGGGTTTTATAGATTGGGATTAATAAGGAATAACGCGGATTCTATTATTATTTTTTCTTAAAAAAAATATATGTGGCAATATGGCAATATGGTCGAATTGACTAACGAGTTAAAACGTTGACTTTTGTTAAGACGGCTCAAAACGGGCCAGACGGGGTTATTGTTACAACACATGGAACCCGTCTGTCATACCCCAAGTCTCAAATTGTCATTAATATGGCAGATATAACATCTTTCATCCTAGTAAAATCTTATCAGTCTTCATCATAGCTCGAGATCCATATAGAATACAACATGTCATAACCTGATGCAATTATTCCGAAATGGCTAAAAAATAATAATTCAGAAATATACATCAGTTGTGGTACAAATGATAAGCTTTAATTTGATCAATGTGATATAAACCTGGAAGACTATATTGCAAAACCTTGTAGTTATCTTAAAGTTGAATATTTTGCAACTGCTTTTTGAGCATGTATAAAAGTACAAATAACAATTTAGTAGGAACTACAATAATAGTAACAATGATTCATAAGAAATCAAAGCTTTACGTCATTCTCCCGGTCACAACGAATGGTCATTATTCCTAATATGTTCATTTGTAACGCAGTTCCACCAAAAATAATGCCTCCCCATATTCCCTATTGCTCGATTTAAAATGGTTAGTCATGTCATTTCTTGAAATTTATACAATATCTTGTGGTAGAAAGTAGAAACCAAAAGGTAAAAAAAAAAAAAAAAAAAAAAAAAAACATTAACATATACTCTTAGCATAATATATATTGTTCTATAGATAAGAGAATATATGATTGATACCTCCACCCCAAGATGTAAAAGCAACCCGAAAATGACTCCTATAGGTACACCGACCAGATAGTACGAGCTCAAATTAATGTAAGCGACCCATGATTGCCATCCAGACCCTACCGCGACCCGTATAATAAATGAAAAACATGATGTATCTATAAAAAACAAATAATTGATACACAAAAGACATTGCTGGTTCCTGTGATTATCATAACGTTAGTGTAAGAATCGTATAAAAATCATATGTCATGAGTTTACCAGAGATAACGGGTTGGATGCTGTTAAGAAGGATGGTAAAACCTAAGAGCACATCAAGAATAACCTTGCTCAACGTGAAAATGAGTGCAAATTGGTTATGAAATACCACTATCAATACACAAAATACAAGGCGAATGACGGTTTCAATTGTGAACTTGACTTTCCTCAATTGTGAAAAATACCAGTTATGAAGTTGACCTGTTTATTTCCACATTTATGCTCCACAAATCATTCACATCTTTACGATTGGCAAAACTCTTTTCATTAATTTCAAGTTCAATAGTTTCATGTATAGATTAAGTTGTGAAGTTTAAGTTTCATTATTTTCCACATTTAACCATTTTTACTTTATAGTAGTAGATAGTTAAGATACTCTTTTCAATATAGCAATACTTTCCAAAATATGGTGCAAGGGCATTATGGGCATTGACAAAAAATTAAGGATTTCACTTTTCACATTTGAAAATTTTTACATTACTAGACGAGTACCCGTGCATAGCAACAGATTTATAACGGCAGATATTTATAGTGATATTTTGGTTAAGTGTATTGCGTAATGTTTTGTATAATTATAGCTGTTTGCCGCTAGAAAATCTCGTTGCTATGCATGGGTACTCGTGTAGTTATTTTTGAAACCTCCAATATGCATATGCCTCTTTTTATATAACTTGTACATAACCCGTTGATATGTTCGTAAAGCAAAAGTAAAATGATCAACTATCATCTAAGGAAAACAATAATTTTTTCTTTTTTTGTTTATTAGTATTTTTCATTTAAATAAACTAATCAAGAATCACTTAATTTTTGGTACATATAAATACTTTTTCATCATACAGATTATGAAAATTATTTGAAATTTCATTTAGAAGTCTAAATTAACACACTGGGTTGTTTATATAGACAATAGAAAAAAACTTTTGCCATATATACTTTCATAAGTTTCAACTTTAGCCGCGATAAAATGTCGTTGCTTTGCACGCGATAAAATATCGTTGCTATGAAAAATAAGATAATGTTTTGAAAAGTATTAATATTATAACAAATCTTGTGTTGTGTTACAAACCGTGTGTTTTGAAATGAATTTGAAATTTGCATATCTCTACCAACTTGTGTTAAATAATAAGTAAAAGTAGAAGATGGAAATTTATTAGTACTTGCCTACATTTAAGTACTCAAACGTGTAGTTTTTATATGTTTACAAAGTTGCCTAAATTAATTACATTTAGATAATTAGTTGAAAAGGGCATCATGAGAATTGACCAAAAGTTAAGGATTTCATATTTTACTTTTACTATTTTCGCATTATAAGTAGTATAGATATAGATATAGATAAACAAATTCTAGGCAGAGGGTTTATAGTTCGAACACAAATTATAGAAGACAACAGAGCACGATTGTAATCTTTACTTTCAACCAAACAAAGATAAATAATTCAAACCGAATATAAATATGATGACACATAATACCATATATAAGACATACGAGAAAACACAAAAATGTTTAGATCGTACATATATTGGTTTTATATATTTGACGTATCATATATAAGTCCATAAGAGCTTCATCTCCTGGGCACGCACTCTTGAAGGCTTTGTGTGAACGTATACACTTAGCCCAAGCTGCGAGTCCGGGGGTTCTAACTTCATCAAATACTTTGAAATTGTTGATTGTTTCAATCATTCCTGTCCATGAGAGAAAACATCCAAGAACAACGTCAATGTAACTTAATTCATCTCCACCGAAATAGATCTTTCCATTGCTAGACTTTGCATACACCCCTTCTAACAATTGTGCTGCTTCAAAGATACATTTTTTTAACTTCTTCCTTTTCTTCTTGACCTAGTGCTAGCCTCAATTCTTCGTACAATCGACATGGCTATATATGTTAAATATAGTGATCCGTAGTAGCTTGCAAGTAATCTTATTATTAACCACAAGAGATTGTATTAAGAAGGTATACTTTATTTTGGTCAACACAATAAAAAATACTCGGTAATAAACATTATATATCTTTTATATAATAAAACAAAACCTTATTTGGAATTTTTCATTTTAAAAAAATTAACTCATACCTTATTTAGTAATAATTTTATTTAAAAAAAAAAATTTATTTTCTTATTAGGTAACATTTTATATTTATCCATAATACAAGTAGAAGATAAATACAAAAAATATAGATAAGATACAATTAATAATATGATTAAAAATTTTAAATAATTATCTTTAATAATAAAAAATTATAATTAAAAATCATAAATCAAACAAAACAAAGATTAAATTATTTGTTTTTTAATAAATAAAAATATATGATTAAATTTTTTTTTAAAAACCCGCGCGTGCGCGGGCATTAAAACTAGTAACAACTGTATCATAATTATTATTGATTTCTTTTTTTAATTAGCTTTTTCTTTATTTAGTTTTCAAGGTTTCAAGGGTAGAATAGTCAAAACATATTTTCAACATTTCACTCTTGTTGACTTTTCACTTTGACCATTTTGCTTTTATATATAGTTGAGATATGTAGTTAATATAAACTAGAAAGTTTGATAAGTTTACAATATTACATTATTACTAGTACTTTTATTCACAGAATTATCTATACTACATATAAAGGAAAAATGGTCAATCTTGAAAAAATGGTCAATCTTGAAAAGTGAAAATCTTGAAAAAATCTTATTAAAGGAAATTATAAAATATAATTAATACTCTTATTAAAATACTCCATTACTTAAAAGTACAATAATTTATTCACATTGTACAACTAATTAAAAACATATTTACCAAATTAAATACAACCAATTAATACAAATCACAACCCGGGTTGACCCGGGACGCTTCAAACCAGACGGGTTGAACCGGTTTAATTTGACCCGTTTTCGACCCAACCTAGCAAGTTGACCCGGTTTAAATCGACCAATTTTTTTACCGAAACTGTTCACCCGGTTGAACTACCCGGGTCGAACCGGGTTTCAAGACATTATGGTTAATTCCTAAATATTCAAACTTTTATTATTTTTTATTTATAACCTATAAATTTTTTTTGATGAATAAACTATTTGTCGAATAAACTATTTGTCGCTATAAAGAATGTATGGCCAAATCTTGAAAAGTGAAATCTTGAAAGTTAAAGGTGAGAGAAATGCATAGTATAATTAATACTCTTATTAAAACACCTCATAACTTTAAAGTGCAATAATTTGTTCACATTATACAACCAATTAAAAGTATATATATCAAATTATAAACAACAAATTAAAACACCCCTTAGTCCCTTACTAAAAAGTACAATAAAATTTTCACAATGTACAATTTAAACAAGCTACAATATAATCTAAATATAAAATAATTAACACACTAGCTAATGTTATTTTACACATTATACAAATTAATAAAACACACAAAGCTTCATACAAGTTAACAAGTTGATGGTACATATAGTTTTGAAAACTGGACCGGACCAACGGGTTCAACCGGGAACCGGTGTCGCCCCCAGTTCGTCTAACTAATAAAAGCCATACAAAAACATATATTTCAAAATGAAACTATTAATACACATCGAAAACCGGGTTGACCTGGGACGCTTTAAACCCGACGGGTTGACCCGGTTTAATTTGACCCGTTTTCGACCCAACCCGTCGGATTCACTCGATTTAAATCGACCCATTTTTCGTCCAGAACGGGTCGAACCGGGTTTCAAAACATTATGTTTAATCTCTAAATCTTCAAAGTTTTATTATTTTTTGTTTATAACCCATAAACTTTTTTTTATCACTAAACGATCTGTCGCTATAAAATCCCGTTGCTATGCACGGATACTCGTCTAGTTTAAAAAAAAAGTCTAAAAATTATATTAACTAATTATTAATTACAAGTAAAATTAATATAAAATAAAACTCATCTAATAGTTATTATCTTTTCTTAAATCTTTATCTTGAAACAATTAATTGGATATGTAGAAACTAACCTTTCTTTAGTACACATAGATTACAAAAGTTATCTTAAAGTCATGCGCGGTAGATACTCGTAAAGCTAACTAATGTGAAGCAAAATCACTCGAAAATCAACACGAACGACAAATTGATTGAAAATGGGCCGAACCGAACCGAACTTATTCGGTTCGATTTTTAATTTTATATAATTATTTTGATTTTACTCGGCTCGGGTCAAAACAACTTATTCGGTTCGAACTAACTAAATCGACCCGAACCGACCTTATTGGTTTCGATTTCGATATTTTTACTCGGCTTACGTTTAACAATTATCTTATTCGGCTTTCGGGTCGGGTCGGGTTTTACATGTTGCTCAACCATAAAGCTACCCCTTACCTAACGAGCCCACTGTAATCACAATTGTACCATTTCGTCAACGCAACAATCACACTTGGTGGAAAATATGGCCAGCGACCAGAGATACTACTGTTACAGTGACGTCCTGCCCATCGTCACTTTGGTCGCCATGGAATGTGTTAATGTTGGACTCAACACCTTGTACAAAGCAGCGACACTTCAAGGAATGAGTTACCATGTTTTTATGGTTTATTGTTATGCCGTTGCAGCATTAATCCTCCTTCCAGCTCCATTCTTTTCGTATAGGTGTGCACTGATTGTTTTCGAAATGCATTTAGCGACGACTTTTCGACAGAAGTTTAATTGTTTTTGTGACTGGTTTTTGGTGAAAACAGATCAAGGGTACTTCCTCCGGTGAATTTCTCGATTGTTAGCAAGACTATTATCTTGGCAATCATTGGGTAAATTCATTTTGTTTTTCTTTCCTAAATCGTTATGAAGCTACTTACTTACCTATATATGTTTATGCATTTGATCTTTATAAAACTTGTGACTAGGTTTATGTCACAAGTCTTGGGATATACCGGAATTATATATAGTTCGCCAACGCTTTCTTCTGCTATCAGTAATCTAGTACCTGGTTTTACCTTCATTCTTGCCCTCATTTTCAGGTTCATTTCACTCCCTTCTCAACACATTATACAAAGCTGTCACTAAAGCTACAAGCACACACATGCTTACGGGTCATTGTCCACTTCCTTTTCTTGGTTGTCAAAAACAGGATGGAGACTTTATCTTTTTCGAACAAAAGTACTAGAGCAAAGTTTTTGGGGACAATTGTTTCCATAACAGGTGCATTTGTTGTCACGCTTTACAAAGGTCCCAAGGTTATTCAGAATCTATCGTCTTCACCTTTTCATTCTCCCTTGGTTTCCCTTGGTTCCACACAAGATAATTGGGCTCTTGGAGGTCTTTTATGTACTTCTCAGTACATTTTGGTAGCATTATGGTATATTGTCCAGGTACGATAGCACCCACTGGTTATCTCTAGGAACCACGCCCAACCGAGCTGATTAGACCCAATCCCCACTAGGTCAATCTTGATAGGACCCTGATACCAGTTAGCTCTTGTGCTCACCTCCATACACTAGGATCTATCTAACCTCGATTCCAAACGGCTCAGTTCTTTTAGTATTACTGTACTTTTTTTTTTTTTTTTTTTTTTTTTTTTCCCATAGTGTATCAATTGCTTGATATCAGCCCTTAAGACTATTAGCGGATTTTTAGAGCTCTTTTGGGAATAAGATGTTGACTAGAGACAGAGAGATTATGAGATTTTTTTCTCTTTTTTTGGGGATTGAACTAGCTCTTATACTATGTAAGTCAATGCTATTCCGTTGAAGACTAATGTATATTTATAATTCTTTGATCCTTAACCGTCAACCTCACATGTTTATGATGTTGAGCCAATCTAAAAGAATCAAATTAAGTACACTTATTATTTGCTAATTCACTGTTTTAACATCACCAAAACGAGAAATTTGATAGCTAATTGATATGACAAGCTAGGCCTGTCAATGGGTTCACGATCCGGATCATATCCGACTAGACCCGTTTATATCATCCAACGGGGTGTAAACATGATCTATCAACCCAATTAGAGACCCAACGGGTTGATCCATTTAGATGGATCATTACATGAATTGGCCCATGACCCGCCCAGATTGACCCATTTAAAGTTTTAAAAAGATTTTTTTTTTCCTCGCTGTCTCCGCTGCTACCAAGACAAGCCTAGCAAGACTTGTAAAAGAAAAGTATGTGGTTTCGGTCAAGCTCACCAACACTCAGGGCTATGCCCATCTCCGCAGTCGATTATAAAAGATTGTACATAAATATATGGTTTGAGGCATGCAGATACAAGTCTTGAAGGAGTATCCCTCAGAATTAACAGTGGTGTTCTTCTACAATTTAATAGTTAGTATGCTATCTGCAATTGTGGGGGCTTTTACGGAACCAGATTCTAGTGCTTGGCGGATCAAGCCTGATATAGCCTTGGCCTCCATTCTGTGCTCGGTGAGTACACTAGTGCAATCAACTTTCGTGGTTTTTTTATCGGTTTAATGATGTCTAAACAAATTCTGTGGGCTACTTGAGTTATGCAGGGCGTGTTAAGTTCGTGCCTGAACAATAGTGTGCATGCTTGGGCATTACACATTAAAGGACCATTATATGTTGCCATGTTTAAGCCACTGTCAATTGCTATAGCAGTTGTGATGGGCGTTATATTCCTTGGTGATAACCTCTATCTTGGAAGGTAATATGATTGAGTTCTGTATGATGATTAATTTTTATATATTGTTCTTTTGTTTCATTATAAGTATAGCATGTGCATTAATTATATATTTATACAGTCTGATTGGAGCATCAATAATATCTATTGGGTTCTACATGGTTATCTGGGGCAAAGCCAAAGAGGATGCTTTAAAAAATGAAGGTATTAATGTGGAGTCATCCTCAACACCAAAATCGCCATTGTTAAATTACCACATGGACGAGGAGACTGAGTGCAGGTGAGACGAAGCAGCAGTGTTATAACATGGGTTCAACACAAACAAGGCCTGGTCAGCTGGTCTTATATCAATGTTCAGACCCGTGTCAATGGTTATTGCAGTGATCATGTTTCTTGGTGAGTTTCTTCATTTAGGCAGGTATCAACAGCTTCCGTCATGAGTTTCTTCATTTCTTGGTGAGTTTCTTTTTCAAGGATTTCCAACAGACATAATTATCTAACCGCCTTCCTGATTATTCACCAATATTCAGTTTTGACTTTCTTACAGTTTGATTGGAACAACGGTAATCGCTCTAGGAGTTAATGCAGTTCTATAGAGATAAGTCAAGGAACATCAGAACATGTATAGTATTGCAAATGATGTTTCAAGACACCAACCGTGAACCATAAAACGTCCCTCTCCTCCAAAAAATGAACCATCGATATTTTGGTCAATCTACTTTCTCATGAGTTGGCTTATGATGTACAACCATCCAAAGGTAACTTTTTAAAACTGGGAATCTTGAACTTCAATGCGAGTAAACCCTCAAACTTTTCGTTTGATCAAGTTTGTATGTAAAAGTGCTATTTCTTTTAGTACAGATTACAGAATGTATTGTCAAGTATGAAATTTTAACCACTGTCCACAAGAAAATTGTCTTAAGTTGTGTGTGGGCAGAGCAAGTTTTATTAGAAGTCAACAAAGTGTCTGTAAAGGTGTCATCGGTAAGGCTCTATGGAGCGTCGAGTAGGATTGAGCGTTTGTGACACACATTTCAGTTAAAATGACACTGAAGGCCAACATTCTTTTAAACCATCGTTTAATTTAAAAGTGTGGTCTTATCGGAGAGGTATGAGGTAAGATGTTAATAGTGGCACCCCAATCTAAAGGTAAAAGTGTGGATGCACTGCACGATTAATTTTTCCAGACTCTTTTAAAGTATGTGAAATGGAATATCCTATGTGTCAATAACAGGCATTTTCATTGGTGTGTTTATGTTTGTTGAAGCAAAGATTTGACTTGGTGAACACTGTTAGATAAAGCAATTTAAAAGCAGACGTTTTAATAAGTAATTAATTTGCACACTCAATATTGATTGGGACACTCCACTTTATGCATAACATAGTTGTACAATGTTTACACTATGTTATGTATGCTTATACAGTGAGTGTCCCAATCAAAATAATGAGTGTGCAAAATTGATAAACTTTTTGAGGCATGTAAAACTATGTGCAAAATGAAACATTGCTACTTTTCGAGGTTAGATAAATTGAAATTTCTAAGTTACGTAGAAAATCAGAATATCATAACTTTTTATTTTATTTTATTTTTTAAACTATAAGATGTCCCTTTCATAATTACAACCTTCTTTTTTGATGTCAAAGACCACAAGCTACGCGTAAATTTTCATTGGATCTCGGTTCTTTCATCAATTGGTTATTCCTTTCCGTTCGTATCTCTTTCTCCAATTTTGGTATCGATTACTAGTAGTTCACAAGATTGAATGGCCAATTCTCTTCTGGACCCTCGATTCGATTGTTTTCCAAGAATGTTGAGTTGTCGATGAACAAGTCAAAATTGCCTCAACAAAAACAGATGAAATTGGGCCTAAAAAAGCCACTTTTTTTTTTTTTTTTTTAATAATTATATATATATTATTGTGGAGTAAGTGAAAGTGGAGAAAGTCTACGGATTAATTTTAATTAGGATTTGTTAACAACAAATCCCTCGGGGTACTTAAAGAATTGCCTGATAAAAAAATGGGGTGGGTTGTAGGGCTGTAAACGAACTGGACAAATACGAATGGAGCCTTGTTTATGTTCGTTCGTTTAATTTTAACCGGACATGAACGCTTAGACGGACGAATTTTCTTGTTCATGTTCGTTTATTAAGAAAATGAGTTCATGTTCGTTCATTAAGACACTAAGCGAACATAAACCATCGAACATAAATGATCATAGACAAACAAACGTAAACTTTATTAAATTATGCACATTATATTGTTTTATAAGTGTTTTTTTGTTTAAACAAACCAATTTTAAAATTATGCAATTAAAAGATATAATAAATATAAATAAATAAATGAACATAAACGAACGTTAACGAACGCCTAATCGGATGTTGACGAACATAAATGAACGAACGCGACTTTTGTTCATGTTCGTTCATTTAGCTGAACGAATGTAAAATATTGTTCATGTTTGTTTATTTAATAAATAAACGAACTTTTTATCAAACGGTTCATGACATGTTCACTGAACGTTCAGTCCGTTGTGGGTCGTGTCAAAATGTGTTAAAAAGGACAAGTAGGAGGGGGAAAAAAGAAAAAAAAATCCAAAAAGCTTCAAATAAAAATAAAAGCGGGTGATAGAAAATCCAAAGCAAACCCTAGGTGGATCGATCGAGTAGAAGAGATGAAGAACGGGGCATGGAACCCCATGCATTTTGCGCGTTTCAGTGCGGTTAGGGAATATGAAGACCACATGTTAATTAGGAAAATAAGACGGCTTAATACTAGTCACATGGTGTCCCGCACGGAGTTTGTTCGTCTTTTAAATGAATCGACCACCGATGATCCCTTTGAATTTACTCAGAATTTTATCAAGAAACAGGATGAAGAGGCCAGCAATAAGATGATGGAAGATGATGATGAGGATGAGGATGATGATGATGATCGTTTTCCTGATCGTAGTGATTATTATAAACATGACCGTGATTTAAATGATCCTGAGGTTAGAGCTCGTATTGAAGATAAGAAAAGAAAGGTTGCTGCCATCCTTAAGAAGTTCGAAATGGAGGACAAGGAGAAGGAGAAGGCGAAGGCGAAAGACAATGACAATGAGAGGGAGAGGGAGAGGGATAGGGAGAGGGAGAGGGGGAGGGATAGGGGGAGGGAGAGGGATAGGGATAGGGAGAGGGGGAGGGGGAGGGAGATGAGGAGTAGGAGGAGGAGGAGCAGAGAAGAGTGGTAATAATTGTTGGTCTGTTATTATGTTTCTTAGTTTAATAGGTTTCCGGTGAACAACTTCAACTTGTCGTCGTCGTCTAAGTGATAAATTATATTCAGTACTTTGTTTCTGATTTCTTCAATTCGGTATGTACGACGGCTAGCTAGTTTATGCTTTTGGTGGTATGTATTAGTGATGGTCACCATGCAAATAGATGTTATCTCTAGTTTGTTCACTATTGATGAATGATGATTTAGACTTTTACTGGGTCTAGTTGGCTATACGTTTTTTTTATTCTTGTATCCATAACACGCTGGCTACACAACTTGACCCTCCCCCATATACTCATTCACCCATTGACTTCCCTTCTTAGGTGCTGGGCTAGCTATAGCACTATTCACTTTTCCAAATTAGGCAAAAGAGCTTTATCGCACCAAGTATACACTACAAAAATGGGAACGCTTTGGGTCGACAATCTCGACCCAAATAATGAAGTGGGATCGTACCAAAAAATTTGGGTCAACAATCTCGACCCTTTTTGGTTGTACTACAAATTTTCTTGTCCCAAAAACGTTTGGGTCGACAATTTGGCAAACGAATGACACGACATTATAAGGAGACCCACTAACCAGTTAAACATATAAATTACATTTGGAACGACATTGTCGTACCAAAACCTTATTTATTTTTTGTACGCAAAATATTTTATTGTCGTACCAAAAATTTATTTATTTTCCGTTAAATATTTTCGAAATGCCAAATGGAATGACATTGTCGTTCCAAAAATTTATTTATTTTCCATAAATCATTTATTTAAATACTTAAAATATTTTCGGAAATGCAAATTGGTACGACAATGTTTAAAATATTTAAACATTTTTACAAATGGCACGACTTGATGTTTGCATATCGTCCCATTTTGTCAAGTATGCAAAAAAAAAATGCAGCAGCAGCCTGTATTTCCAGGTTTTTTGGGGAAAAAACCTACCATTACACAAGCTGTAAATCAACCAATATCCGCAATACCAATTCGGCAATATGATACAATACCAAATTACTCATCTATGACTTAAATTCGACAAATACGATACAAATTAAACTAACAAATACGAACTTAATACAAAAACAAACCAAGATTCGGCAATAGATTATAGTATTAAATAACTAATAACAAATACGATACAAATTAAACTACGCCTACTCCCACTCCTCTTCCTCCCCCTCCTCCTCCTCCTCTTCCTCCCCCTCCTCCTTACCACCACTAGCATTAAAATTCTCGGGAATGTGGCTCATATGAGGATTAGTTTGTCGTATATATTGGTTAAGGTCGGGTGTCGGGTCGGAATAATTAAGACTATGATCCGGGTTAGAACTAGTACCCGGGCATGTAGTAGAGTTGGGAAAGACGGGACGATAACAATTGTTGAAGGAATTAGGGTTGGGAAATGGGGGATTTGGTTGAAAACTGGAAAAGTCAACAGGAAACGGATTACCTGGGTTGTTGTTGTTGTTGTTGTAGTGGCTGACAAACTGCCCAAACATAGATTCGAAGTTGGTTTGTCGAGACTGCATCTGTTGCTGCTGAAGTAGGAGTATTTCATTTTGCCTCCTCAACAAGTCATTCTCTTGTTGCTTTTGCCTTAACACCGCCGAAATTTCCTCCTGAGTAGCAAAGTTTTGTGCAAGCGGATAATGTGGGTACCTCGATGAAGCTTTGCCGCCGCCCGGCATTAGCTTGCCAACGCCCTTAAAATTTTGCCGGTTGTCACTATGGGCTGTCTTATCGAGTACTTGCTTCTCATTCATCAACAGGGCCGTACCGGCTTTAACTTGTTGCCACAGATCCTTCATCGCCAACTGTGTAAGTCAAAAAAAAAAAAAGGTATGTTAAAAAGAGGTAAGTTAAAAAAAAACAAGTAACTTGATATTAATTACGCATGTTAGGAGATAAATTACTTACATAAGCCATCTCGTTTTCTTCACTTGTAAAGACGCCATCTTTTGTTGTATGGCCTATCCTCCACGTCTCCACGAGTTCTTCATTCTGCCCTTTCTTCGCAACCCGCTATACATACAACATAAAATAAATTAATAACGAGTTATATATAAACATTATATAGACATTTGAAAATAAAAAAATTATAATGAGTCTTACGCGCTCGGTTCGTCCTTGTACGAACGACTTCCTCCCTTGGTGGGTTTTAGCCTTGTTCTTTGCCCGGTTTTCTGCATTTTTTGCAGATCTCTCCATTCGTTTCGGATCAGAAAACCAGCCGATCAACGACTCCCACTCCGCTTGGCTTCTGCTACCCCACACTGTCGACGGTGACGGATTTTGCTTTGCCATCTCGGGTTCCGGTTGTGTGTCAAAGTATGCTTTTTTTATCCTGTTTTTATGTTTGCGCCATAGTAACCGCAGCTGAAGCCCAATCCCAGTACTTATCCGTTCCCCAACCGTGTACACACACCGCCCAATCTTCACCTTGTCCTGCCTGTTTAACCAAGGCGTGAGCTCGAAATAAGTCTGCAAATAAATATACACATTTAAATAAACAAACAATTTAAATATAGAACGCATATCTAAACGATCGATAACGATAAGAATACAAATATAATAAACAATTAATACCTTGAGTGCGGGAAATATGTGAGCCATAAAAGGCTCCGGAATCTGCTCCCATTGGTTGCAGTAAAAGGGAAGTGGACTAACTAGTTCCCCCAAAAGACTACTGATTTGCGTTGCCCACGTGCCCACAGCTATAAAGGTACCTAGATCATCAATGTCAAAGCTGATGGGCAAAGGCCGATTACCATTCGCTTTCGCCCTCCTTATGACCCGATTTGAGGTCACACTCGGAACCGAAGCTACAAATATAAGTTATTGAGTCGTGAAAATACAAGTAAAAAAATTTAGTTTTATCAATAAAAAACTTCAAATAAAAATTACAATTTCTTACCAAAACAGTAGCCCAGCGTAGTAAAATAGGGCCGGTGTGGTGGTGGTGGATCACCACCGGCATCCCCGCCGTGTGATTGGGGACCTACACACGCCATCTGTAAAATTATAAGTACAAGAACAAACAATTTCGTGGACCAATTAATACTAATAAACACATTCATATAAATATACACATTTAAACATAACATAACATGCAATTTCATTCAAATAAAAGTTACACGTTTAAACATATAGTAACAGTTTCATTCAAATTACAAATTAAGAACAATTTTCATCATCCGAATCATCGCTAGATAAAACTTCTTCAACAACAATCGTTGGGTTCACTTCTTCATCATCAGACACGTCAACATCATCATCATCAAGGACATGAGCAACGACATCATCTTCATTATTAACAAAATCAGCATCTTCTTCTTCTGGTGGGGCATCCACTTCTGTTGACTCATGATTTACACTCAAATTCGCAGACTCCAAACCAGGCAAACCAACAGACAATGCAACATTTGATGAACTGCTGCCATGTATAACATCTTGATCAGAATCTACAACATCCCGATCCCAAATCTTTCGATGATGAACATCTTCGACGACCTTCCAATGAGGTGGTCGTCTAGCAGGGTCTTCAAGGTAGAAGACTTGTGTTACTTGTGTCGAAAGAATGTATTGTTGATTTCTATAAGCATCCTTATCAGTCAAAATATGACGTATGCCACGTTCAATGTAAGAACGCCTAGAGCGTGCCGTAGGGTTATTAGGGTTATGGGTGTCGAACTATAAAACCCGGAACAACACGACCTTTCGGTCACCCAAATAAGTGAGCTCCAGAATTTCCTCCAGTTGACCATAATACATTTTTCCATCAGGCCCGGGTGTTGAAACTCCACTGCATTGAGTGGTATGAAGTTTATCGCGCTCATGCACCAAAAACTTCACACCGTTAACTATGCAAGCGGGGTATGTAAATGCATGCGATGAAGGTCCACATGCCAAAGAGAATAACTCAGGACTAAAGATTAGGTCTTTTGCCACACTCTTTTCACGGATCTACGGAAGAGATACAAACATATTCAGATGAGCAAAAACTCTGGACTACATGGTAATATATCTAATGTGTTTACCTTGTGATTGAACCAGGGAGGAAAACTTGTTTCCATGGTATTGTTAGGAAATTCACTGCAAAAGTTCATGATATTAGAATAAGTTATCGAAAACAAATAACTTAGCAAAAAGAAGAAACATACTCTTTGTACGCCTAGATGTCTGCGTCGATTTTAGGACTGTTGTTAAGTACAAACCATACAACTGCCTGCATAACATATGGCTTCATCCGAGTATCTATACATCTACCCACTGGTTTGCATACTGACTGGAACACCTGGAATTTATTTGGTTGTTCAGGTGCACCATCGTCATTTCTGTCAAGACGATTAAATCTCGTCTCACATCCTTAAGATAACGCGAGCAGAAAGTTAATGCTTCTTCTGCAACATAACCCTACCGCTATGGAACCTTCAAGCCTGGCTTTATTTCGGACATAATTTTTCAGCTTCTTCATGTATCTTTCAAATGGATACATCCACCTGTAGTAAACAGGGCCACCTAGAATAGCCTTGTCGGGTAAATGCATAACCAAATGAATCATTATGTCAAAAAAAACAGGGGGAAATATTTGCTCTAATTTAATCATAACATCGAGCATTTGTGTTTTAGCTTTCTCCATGTCCTGCTGCGTCAAATTTCGAGCACAAAGCTGCTTAAAGAATAAGCAGAGCTCGATTAATGGGGGTGAAATGTCTTTGGGTAAGTATTGGTGAACTCCATAAGGAAGTAACCGCTGCATCATAATATGGCAGTCATGAGATTTTAGGCCCGTTATGTTGTTATCGTCAACGGTCACTTTTTTCTTGAAGTTGGATCCAAACCCATCGGGTAGTCTAGCTCCTTTGATGAATTGACAAAACCGTTTTCTGTTTTCTGGTGTGAAAGAGTAATTTGGATGAGGCTTATCGAACTTCCCGTTACCTTTATCAACGAGCCACAACTCTTTTCGAACTCCCAGAGTTTTCAAGTCTTGCCTTGCCTTTAGCGTGTCTTTGGATTTGTCGTTCATTAACAAGGTATTAAGCACACTCTCAAACACGTTCTTTTCGATGTGCATGACATCGAGATTGTGCTTTAGTTTAAGATCGGGCCAATACTCCAGTTCGTAGAAGATAGAACGCTTACTCCAATTCAATTCAATTTCTCGATTAGGTTTAGGGTTGTCTTTAAGAATACGCGGATGTTTACCCGAGACACGTTTAAAGACTTTACTAATTTGAATCATGATTTCTTCATTGGTAAAGTTTCTTGGAGGATGCCCAGTTTCAGGTTTACCATGGAATTCTCGATGTTTCCTCCTCATTGGATGGTTTACGCGTAAGAATCTTCTATAACCAACATAAGCGATTTGATGCTTCACAGGAAGCGATGGAGTGTCCTGATTACATGTTAGGCATGCATAGTAGCCTTGTCCACTCCACCCAGACAAACTACTTCGAGCTGGAAAGTCATTTATGGTCTATAAAACCGCCGCTTTCATGTTGAAATGAGTACCCGTAGCAGCGTCAAAAGTCGGCTCTCCTATCCATAATTCTTGGAGTTCTTTGATCAAAGGCTGCAAGAAAACATCAATGTCCTTTGCAGCTGATTTAGGGTCGGGAATTAAGATCGTCAACATTAAAGAAGTCTCTTTCATACACATCCATGGGGGTGTGTTGTATGCTATCAATATAACCGACCACATGCTGTAATTTTGACTCATGTTGCCAAACGGATTGAAACCATCGGCAGCCAACCCTAATCGGATGTTTCTAGGGTCACATGAAAACTCGGGTTGCATTATGTCAAATTTTTTCCAAGCTTCACCATCACACGGGTGATTCATCTTACCGTTTTCCTTAGACTGTCCAGTAGCATGCCAAGTCATCCACTTTGCGATGTGTTTTGTGTTGAACATACGTTGTAGTCTAGGTTTTAACGAAAAGTAACACAACACCTTATTGGCAACTTTCTTCCCTTTTTTCTTAAGGTTTTTCCATCTACTCGCGTTGCAGATTGGACAATTATTCATACTTTTGTTGTGATCTGACCCCCAAAATAAAAAACAATCATTTATACAAGCATGGATCGATTCGTATCCCAACCCGATATCTTTGTATGTCTTCTTGATTTCATAGTATGACGGTGGGAAGTTGAATCCATTCTTAGGGGGACATGCCTTTTGCAAAAGAGCTAGAATCATGTTAAACCCTTTATCAGGTATTTTACATAAGACCTTGATGTGCGAAAGCTCTGACGTAAAGTTCAGTACAGTCATATCACAATTTGGACCCAACATTTGGGTGGACCTAGCAAGTAACTCTTTGTACTTGTTAGGAGCCGTTGTTTGAGCTGGTTGAGAACCTGTTGTTTGTGCTGGTTGAGAACCTGTTGTTTGAGATGGTGGAGTTGGGTCATTATTTACAGAAATATCTTGGAAGAATGCATCCATGTCAATGTGTTCAGGTGAAGGTGGTTGTGGTGTGTTGTTTACTACGGGTGGAGTTGGGTCATTATTTGCGTAAATATCTTGGAATAATGCATCCATGTCAATGTGTTCAGGTGAAGGTGGTTGTGGTGTGTTGTTTACTACGGGTGGAGGAAGCGGTTCACCGTGATATTTCCAAGTGGTATAACTTTCGTCAAACCCGTATTTTGAAATGTGTGACTCAAGAGTTTCAAGAGTATGCGCTTTATTCCAAGCGTTACCACAACGAACACATGGGCAAAGAATCTTTTTTTGTGATGGGGTGTAACAATGGCTCACAATGCGCGATGAATGCAAAAAGACCATCTAAAAACTCATCGGAATTACGGTTTGCTATAGTGGTCCAAGTCTTATCAATTGTCATGACTGCGTTGCAAAAAAAACAGTTTCAAATAAACACATTCAAACATAAAAAGGCGTAATTATGAACTGTTTTGATTACCTAGTGCAACTATGGAAGGCAATCCTAACCCACTCTTTGAATGCCTCGTCTCATATATGAATGCATATAACCGATTTACTATTTGAAAGAAATTCGGCAGCATTTCCCCTCAACTCCCCAAATATGTGCATTAAAGACATATTCGTAGGAGTGAAAGGGAAATAATGTCGAATTTCTCTCAAATAGTAAAACAATTATACGCATCCATATCCTAAATGAGATAAAACATTCAAAAAGCAGTCCCAAACAGGGGACTTTTCGAAATTAATTTCGGACGGGTTTTCTATAGGATGATTAATTTCAGATGGGGGTTGTCCGAAATCAATCACTAGAATCCTAAAAAAAAGTCGCATAAGTTTAACAATACAATATCATTCCAATAACAAATACATTACTAATTAAATTACATACTAATAAACAAAAACAAAATATGGAAATAAAGAAAACATACTAGATGTCACGGTTGGTACACGGCTAAAAGAAAAGAAGAAAGGAAGAAAGATAGAGAGGTGGTGCTTTTGCGATGGTCCTACACAAACATACATTTCATAAACCAAATTACAATTAACATAAGTTTAACAATTATACTAACCAAATTACAATATCATAAGAGTAATTAAATTATATACCTAGTTCGCGGCAAAAATAGAGGAAGAGAAGAAAAGAGAAAAAGAGGAAAAGAGGTGTTGTCCCGGCTCTCCCGGCTGTCCTGGCTAACCAAAAACATACACATAAAAAAAACAACATAAATTAATACCAACTTCATTTTAGCACATCAATACTTGTAAACTTTACTACAATGTCTAACAAAAGTTTCTTTAATTTGTCCCGACTGTTTACAATATACTATCTTAAATACACAATCTTACATCACCAAAACACTTTAACACAATAAAAAAAACACAAGCGAGAGGTGGTCCATAACTTTGTCCCGGCTGTCCAAAACACTTTGTCCCGACTGTCCATAACTTTTGACGACGACATTGTCGTCCCAAAACACTTTAACACAATTAAAAAAAAAAAAAAAAAAAACATACCTTTAAATTAACAAAAAAAAAAAAAAAAAAAAAAAAAAAAACAAAACATTTAATGGTTGTGGTGGTGGTGCCGCCGTCGTTGCTTCACGGTGGTGCTGCTGCTGCTGCCATCTAACGCCAACACAAACACAACACAAAATAGAAACAAAGATTATCAAACCAACATTAAACAAAACAAATTAAGAAAATGAAATTAACAAAAAAATCATACCTTTACACAAAACAAATTAACAAAAATTAAACAAATTGTGCACAGTGGTGTGTGTGTAATTGGTGTTTTGAGGTGATAGTGGTGTCGAATGTGGTATTAATTTGGTTATGGTGGTGTCGAATTGAAGAAGAAGATGAATAGGGGCGTGTTTTTTTTTTTTTTTTTTTTTTTTTGGTAAAAGACTGAGATGAATAGATCTGGCCAGGGGGAATATCAATAATTGATCAAAAAGGGATGACATTGTCGTCCCTTTTGTTGTGGCGGGTTTATTAATTTTGTGGCGGGTTGATTCAAATTCCGTGAAAAATTTTGGTGAAAACAAAAGGGACGACATTGTCGTTCCTTATGTTTTTTTTTTTTTTTTTTTTTCATCTTTTATATATAAAAATGATTTTAATTATTTAATTAATACTAAATAAATTAAAAATGATTTAAATTATTTAATTAATACTAAATGGGACGACATTGTCGTCCCAAGGCTTTAGTGGGATAAAAAAAAAAAAAAAAAAAAAAAAAAAAAAAAAAAAAAAAAAACTGGCGGGGTGAAAATTTTTGGTGAAAACAAAAGGACGACATTGTCGTTCCTTATGAGTTTTTTTTTTTTTTTCATTCATCTTTTGTATATTAAAAATGATTTAAGTAATATTAAAAAGATTAAACTTGATTTAAATTGGTTATAAATTATTTAAATAAATTAAAAATGATTTAGTTAATATTAGATAAATTGAAAAAGATTTAAATTAATATTAGATAAATTGAAAATGATTTAAATTAATATTAGATAAATTGAAAATGATTTAAATTAATGTTAGATAAATAGAAAATGATTTAACTTTAGTTATAAATTATTTAGATAAATTAAAAATGATTTAAATTAGTTATAAATTATTTAAATAGTTTACAAATGATTTAAATTAAAAATCATTCTTTGTCCGGCTAATACGATCTACACACTCATCCTCACAATATAAACACACAAACACATACACACACACACACGCACACACACTCATCTCACTATATATCTCTCTCTCTATCTCTCTCTAGCAGTTTCCGTTTTCTTGCTACACCAGCAGTTTCCGGCCGCCGGAATCTTTTTCTGGCCACCACATTTTATCACCTCAACTTGTAGATCGGGCCACCTCGGTCACGATTCAACCACTCACAACCACTCAACCTCACAACCACAAACACACACTGTTATCATGGTGAAGAAGATGGCAGAATTTGAAGCTTTTCCTTGTCCTTGTGGACGAGGAGACGTGATTCTGCGAGAATCGCGTAGATCTTACTCCCGTGGTAAACTATACTTTGCGTGTCCTTTCTTGAAGGTGAACAATTACATACTTTTTCGTGTATTATATAAATAATTTGGTTAGTTGTTAAAAATAATAGTTTTTACTCTTTAACAGCCTGGGACAACAGACCATGGATGTGATTTTTTTTATGGAATGAGGAACGACTCGCCAAAATGATGATCGGTTCTCTGGGAGCTTCAACATCAAGCGGTTCTGGATCTGCTCCAATGATGAGGCGAAAAATGAACCACTTTTAGGGGGTCATTTAAGCCCGGAATTGAATTTATTTGATCAAATATTGCCCTAAATCGTTCCTTTTGTGATTTTAGGTAATTTGGGAGTGAATTCTGGAAAAGGAAGCAATTCGGACGTTTTTGGAGCATAAAAGTGAAGAAAATGGCAAAGACTTAATTTTCCATGCTGAGAACAGTACCTGACGGCGACAAGAGGAAGATCATGACGGCGTCAAGAGTAAAATCCATGACGACCCAGTGAAAACCTGACGGCGTCACAACAAGGGCGTCAAGACTAATTTTGGTGACGGCCTGCATAAGGGATACACATGACGGCGTCAGACCCAGATCTAGGCAGTCCGAGAAACTATTTGGTGGCGAGATGACGGCGTCAGACTTTTGTTCTTGACGCCGTCACCTATCAAAATCTATATATAGTTTTCTATTTTTTATTCATTAAGGAGGAACTTGTGTGGAGAATACTAGGGCCGAACTTTGTAAACCCTAGGTCATATTTTACAGTGTTTTCAAGGGTTTTCACCCCTTGAATCCTTTCATATTCAATTGAGATAAGTCTTCTCTTAATTCATTCAATATGTCTATGTGTTGTTTGAATATATCTTATGCTTGTCTTGATTTCAACATGCTAGGCTAGATCTATCTTGTGTTTGCTTAGATGTAATGAAACCTAGATGTTAATTATGTGTTGATTACTTGTTTATGGTTGTATTGGATGAATGATTTCAATGTTAGGCTTAAGAAAACTGGCAGATCTCCATTGTAACATGCTTGAACGTCTTAGGAAACATGAACCGATGTGTACTAGGTTTTATTGGTTGTATTTAATGCATGAGCAAATTCTAGTGATCCCATGTTAGGAGCTTTTTAGCCGGCTCGACATAGGAGTGAAGTAGACGCTCATAGGATTGGGGAAGTAAGTACGCCTCCCCATGAATGGTATTAAGGAATACAATCCATCATCCACGCAACTATAACAAGTAATTAACGTGTAAAAGATATCTAGGGAGTAGCGAAATCTAAGTAAACACAATTCTCCCACATATTGCTCACAACTATAGTATAATTTAGTTTATTTTCATTTTTTGTATTTTATTTTGATTGCATCTTAGCATTGGGTTAGTTGACTAGCAACTAATTCCGCCCAACTCCTTCAAACCCGAGATTTTTACTTGCTTTTCATAAAATATAAAAATACAAAAAGAATCACCCCTCATCTCTAGACCTAGTCTTTAGGTTTTCTAATCCTAGCGACACTATTCCTAGCTGAACGATCAATCCCCTGGTACTTGTCATTATACTATACTACATCGATCAGGTACACTGCCTGGTGGGGGTTGTAAGCTTCTCGAGATCCCTCGAGAGGTAAAGCCTGGTGCGATCCCCACGCATCATCCAACAAGGTGCTCAAACTGTCATGAAAAAGATCTTAGAATAAACCTGCCGGAGGCACAAAAACAGGTGCTGGAGGCACAAAAACAGGTGCTAGAGACAAAATTAGTTATGCTGGAGGCAAAACTTGACATGGCAACGTATCCCAACCACGATCACGCATGTCAGTCGGATGCAATACTCCGTGACCTTTTAGGTGACATGGATAAATTTCATATGTAGTACTGTTATTGTTGTTGTTGTTGTTATCTTCGTATGTAGTGTTGTTATTGTTGTTGTTGCTGTTTGTTTGTCATTGTTGTTGTTGTTGTTTGTTGTGTTATTGTTGTTGTTTAATAAAATGTTGTTGTTGTGAAAACTGATGTCGGGATTCGTTGCAATTTCAACTCTTGCCTCCAGCATCCTTACTCTTGTCTCTAGCGCCTGTTTTTGTTATGGATATCCATAACAACTCGACTCGTCCATTTAACATGTTATGCATAGCCATCACAACTTGACTCATCCGTTTAACATGTTATGCATATCTATAAGAACTCGACTCATCCGTTAAATATGTTATGCATATCCGTAACAACTCGACTCATCCGTTAAACATGTTATGCATATCCGTAACAACTCGACTCATTCGTTTAACATGTTATGCATATCCATAACAACTAGACTTAAACATGTTATGCATATCCATAACAACTCGACTTAAACATGTTATGCATATCAATAACAACTCGATTCATCCGTTTAACATGTTATGCATATGCATAACAACTCGACTCATCCGTTAAACATGTTATGCATATCCGTAACAACTCGACTGATCCGTTTAACATGTTATGCATATCCATAACAACTCGACTTAAACATGTTATGCATATCAATAACAACTCGATTCATCCGTTTAACATGTTATGCATATCATAACAACTCGACTCATCCGTTTAACATGTTATGCATAGCCATAATAACTTTTTAAAATTAATTTATATATAAGTATTTTCAGATAGATTATTGGATTTAATTTTAAATTAAATTAAATAATTTTAAATATTTTTTATTAAATAAAAGTATTTAAATTAAATAATTTTTTAAAATTAATTTATAAATAAGTGTTTTTAGATAGATTATTATATTATAATTGTTATTTTCAATATTATTAAAAAAAATGGGATGACATTGTCGTCCCATATGTTATTTTAAAAGTTTCCACCCTGTTTTGTAAAATAAAATTTATTTATAAAGTTTCTGAAAATCAAGAAATATATGTTTTTACACAATGGGACGACATTGTCGTCCCAAAATTTGTCGAATTTTATTAAAAAGGGACTCTGAATAATAAAATTCAATTTTTAAATGAATGGCACGATATTGTCGTCCCAAAATGAGTGGGCCCAAAACATTCCTATTGACTGTTATATTTGTTGAAAAAACTGGGACCCTTTGTCCATTTGGGACAACATATGTCGTCCCATTTTTTTAGTCCGTCCCAAAGGCTTTCATTTGGTGTAGTGATAGTAGCACAATCATGCCTTGATCTATATAAAACAAACGAAGCCGTTGCACTATTTAACTAAACATAATTGCTAGAATAGTCCTCAAGGTGAGCAAGCAGCTAGCGGACCCTCACAGGCTGCAAAGGCTTGATCACCTCATAAACCAGAATTGATGATAGGTCGTAAAGAAGGTGTTGAAAATTAAAGAAATCACTAGTAGCCTCAAAAATGTGTGTGTGTGTGTGTGTGTGTGTTTTAATGCCTGCTATAGAAGGTTAATTGGTGCTGCTGCTTTTTAATAGACTGTGGGTGGGTGGCCCTACCTGTTAAAGCATCAGAGTATAGTTTTGCTCATAAAACAATCATCACACCATGTGCAGAACCCTTCATTAGGCCCGCTTGGTTCAAAGTGGGGAAAGGGAGAGGGAGAGGGAAATGGAATGCAAATGAATGAGTGAGGTGGGTAATCAATCCCTTACCCCCCCCCCCCCCCCCCCCCACTGTTGTCCCAACTTTTAGATCGATATATGAGTTGCAAGTAAATAATGAATAAGTAAATTTTTATTATTGTCTAATCTTTCTAACCATTCAATCGTTACATGTATATATGTATATATAGGTTGTGAATCGACATGATCCAACCATTGTGTCTTTTCGAAAAAGTATAACTAACGTAACTAACTTCTGTAACTACCTTTTGTAACCGCCATAACTAACTTTCGGTTATTAAGTTTCTAACTAACATATTTGGTCCTTCGAGTTTTAAGAAGCAATGGAGCGAGATTACTTGGTTCACATTCTCCTCCTTAATCTTGATCGTTGCTTCTTCCTAAATCTTGAACTCCGAGCATTTGTCTCATTGTCGTAAACTTTAATCTTGGTAGAGCCTTTGTTAGTATATCTTCTCTTTGTAGTTCTCCGCTAACGTGTTCCACATTGATGTGTCCATTCTCTACGCATTCTCGAATAAAATGATAGTGAATGTCGATGTGTTTACTTCTTCCATGAAAAACTGGGTTCTTGACTAGTGCTATTGCTGAAACGTTATCTACCTTCAACGTTATCTTCTTTTCTTCACTTCCAGTTAATTCACTAAGTAATCTTTTTAACCATAAGGCTTGACATGCTGCTGCAGTAGCCGCCATAAATTCTGATTCACATGATGATAGAGCCACTGTCGGTTGCTTCTGAGTACACCAGGTAATGGGTGACTCTCCAAAATAAAATACTATCCCAGTAGTTCCTTTTCCTTGATCAGTGTTGATTCCATAACTACTGTCGCTGTAACCTGTAATCTTGCAGCCGCCTTTTTTCTTGTAAATTATGCCATGCTCCTTTGTTCCTTTGATATATCGGATTACTTGCTTTACTGCCTTCAGGTGATGTTCCTTCGGGTCTTGCATCTATCTGCTGAGTAGTCCGGCTGAATAACTAAGATCTGGTCTTGTATGCAGTAAGTACCTGAGACTTCCAATTAAGCTTCTGTAGTAAGTTGCGTCAACTGAGTTACCATCTTCCGCCTTGACCAACTTAGTACCGGGATCCATTGGTATCTTCGTATCATTACTATCCATCATACTTGTTTCCTTCAAGATCTTATTAATATAACCTGTTTGCTTGATTGTAATCTCTCCTCCTGTCTGTGTAACTTCTATCCCTAGGTAATAAGCTAACAATCCTAAGTCGCTCATTTCAAACTTTTCTTCCATTTGGGATTTAAATGCTTCTAATTCCTTCTTTGGAGTGCCCGTGATTATCAAATCATCTACATAAACTCCAACTATAATAGTAGAATTCTTGTTTCTCTTTGTATAAACTGCTTGTTCGAGATTACATTTCTTAAAATCTAATGACTTTAATGTTTTATCAAGCTTCACATTCCATGCTCTCGGTGCTTGTCTTAAACCATATAAAGCTTTAATAAGCTTATATACTTTTCCTGAATTTCCTGGCTGTACAAATCCTTCAGGTTATGTAACGTAGACTTCTTCTTTCAATTCTCCATGTAAAAAGGCTGATTTTACATCCAAGTGATGAACTTGCCAACCATGATATGCTGCTAATGTTAATATCAACCGTACCGTTTCTATCCTAGCAACTTGTGCAAATACTTTATCGAAGTATATTCCTTGTTCTTGTACATATCCTTTTACTACTAAATGTGCCTTATATCTAATGATCTTTCCTTGTGCATCCCTCTTGGTTTTAAAAACCCATTTGAGTCCAATTGCCTTCTGATTTTCTGGAAATGTAGTAAGAATCCATGTGTAATTCTTATTTATTGAATCTAATTCAATTTCCATGGCCTCAATCCATTTCTTATCTACTGATGCTTCCTTATAGTTACGAGGTTCTTCTTCTGTGAAGAATAAACTTGGTGTTTCCACTATACTTGCAGTTTCATAGATTTCTGCTAAACCTTTCAATCCTCGTACTGGTCTATGATCATATCTTTCGTCTGAGCTCTCTAATGAACTAATAGTAGCCTCTACTTCTTCGTCTGAGTTAGGGTGGTGAGTGTATGTTGGTGGTGTAATTGGTGTAACTGGATCTGGTATTGTATCTGGTTCATGATACGTGTTATCAATGTTATCATTGATTTCTATGTTGACTGGTGTAACATTCTCATTGTCAACTCCTTCTACCACAAAACTAGCCCAAAATGTGTCTTGTGTGTTCGTATCTTTTCCATCCTTATCCCAATTCCACGGTTTCGTTTCCAAAAACTTAACATCCCTGCTAACATGTTTCTTTTTTGCTATTGGATCATATAACCTACATGCTTTTGATCCTTTCTCTAATCCTAAGTAAATCATTGGTATGCTTCTATCATCCAGCTTCTTTAAGCGAGGTATCGTTATCTTTGCATAAGCTGTGCATCCAAATATTCTTAGGTTTTCCAAGTTTGGTTTTCTATTGTAGAGTGCCTCATATGGAGTTTTATTTATCAGGGCTCTTGTAGGTACCCTATTGAGTATGTAAACGGCATGTTTCACTGCTTCCGCCCAAAAAGTTAAGGGTAACTTCATGGCTTTCATCATACTCCTAGTTGTTGATAACACTGTCCTATTTCTTCTCTCCACTACTCCATTCTGCTGTGGTGAGTAAGGTGTTGTCAACTGTCGTGCTATTCCATTCTCTTTACAGTAATTTGTGAATTCATTAGATGTAAATTCACCCCCTCTATCTGTTCTTAGCATCCTCACTTTCATTTTCATTTCCATTTCTATCTTTTGCCTAAATTCCTTGAAAGTACTAAGTGCTTGATCTTTCGATGTAAGAAAGTAAGCCCACATAAAACGTGTACAATCGTCTACTAACAAGAATATAAGTTTCTTGCCTGAGTGTGTTGCTGGACTAATAGGACCACAAAGGTCTCCATATATTAAGTCCAATGGGTTTTGTGATCTGAATTTAGCTTGGTTTGGAAATGGTGTTCTACTGTGTTTTCCTAATAAACATGCATCACAAATCTGTCCGGCATGATTTATTCTTGGTATTCCTTCTACTAGACCATTCCTAGTCATCTTGTTGATAACATCAAAGTTCAAATGACCTAATCTAACATGCCATAACCATGCTTGGTTATCTACATTTGCTAAGAGACATATAGGTGTGTCTATATGTAGTCTAATACTGTAAAGTCTATTCTTAGATATTTCTACCTTCATCAACAATTTCCTGCTCTTATCATAAAAAGTCAATTTATCTCCGTCCATTATGACCTTACAACCTATCTCCGTAAGTTGTCCTAGACTTAGTATGTTGCTCTTAAGGTTTGGTATATAGTATACATCCGATACTACCTTCTGTTCTTGGTTTCTACAACCTAACAATATAGAGCCATTTCCCTTTATCTGTACATACGATCCATCTCCAAAACGTACTTGTCCTGTTACGCTCTCATCAATATCCTTAAAATGACCCCTAGTACCCGTCATGTGGTCACTTGCACCGTTATCTAAATACCATATGCTTGCATCCTTTGAAGCATATTTCCCTGGTTGAATTTGGCCTTCATTCAACAACACTTCCTCGTGTTTGGTTTCGTGCATGGTCATTAATAGTGATGGTTCTTCGTCTTCTAAGATAATGTTTGATTGTTCCTGAGCTGTTGATTTTACTCTACAAGTACTCATATAATGTCCAAGTTTGTTACATTTAAAACATTTAACGTTACTCAAACCCCTGTTATTTGTAATATGAATTGAAATCCAGAAAATTTAGAAACTTGTGACCTCGTTATTGTATTGAATACAAGTTGTATTCCCTTGTTTCGTTAGTAAGAATCGTTCACCAACGTTTGTTATTCCCTTCGCTCTTTTGTTTTCTCCTGCCTCGTTGTTTTCCCTTTCCAAATCGACTTCAATTTCCAAGCAAAAACTTTCTGATTTCTTTGCCTTGCTTCTGTTTTGATTCGAATCAGTAACCAAAACACCGAAGTTCCTTTTTTTTTTGTCGAATTGTTGTTGTTGTTTTTTTTTTAATCCCAACGAGCCTAAACAAAATTCAATAGCCTCCTAGCCTTGTTCAAATTCTTTCTTGAACCAAACAAGTCTCGGCCTCCTTTTGTTTTTGTTGTTGTCGAATGTTTTTCAATAATTCGACACAAACAAAACAAAATCTTGTACCACACTACACGTTCTTTTCCTTTTGTGTGTTGTTCTTGATTTCAGTCCTTCGAAATTCCTAAGAATACTTCTACACACAATCCTTTGGTACCACACCTTGGTAACCAAATCGATCCAAAAACAGTCCTTCGTTTCTGAATTCCAATGAAACAAATCAGTACTTCATTTGTTTCTCCTTCGTTGTTGTTATTCTTGTGTCGATCTGACACTTACTCCACACAATTCCTTTGAGTACTCCTTCTTCTTTCTACGTATACGATTTCCTTCCACAACAACATTTCATGCGCTTCTAGAAAACTGCGTCTTATAATGCTTTGTGTTCTTGTCTTCAAACCGGTTTTTGCACAAAGTCTCCACTTCTTCCTCGACACCAATAACGTTCGATGTTATACGCTTGCAACTTCTAACGTACAATAGATCGTGCACTATCTCTTCTACGTTTCTCCTTATTCACTCTTGTTCGTTTCTTTGGAAGATAAAAAACGAATCGTCTCTCTCTCGCAGAAAGAAAAAACAGCGGTGTTTCTTCTTTACCTTGCGTCTTTCTTGGCTTCTCGTTGATGGTTTTGTGTTATAGAAATAGAAAATGTTTTGATGTATAAAACCCTTGCTCTTGATGCCAATTGTTGTCCCAACTTCTAGATCGATATATGAGTTGCAAGTAAATAATAAATAAGTAAATTTTTATTATTGTCTAATCTTTCTAACCATTCAATCGTTACATGTATATATGTATATATAGGTTGTGAATCGACATGATCCAACCATTGTGTCTTTTCGAAAAAGTATAACTAACATAACTAACTTCTGTAACTACCTTTTGTAACCGCCATAACTAACTTTCGGTTATTAAGTTTCTAACTAACATATTTGGTCCTTCGAGTTTTAACAAAACAAAATCTTGTACCACACTACACGTTCTTTTCCTTTTGTGTGTTGTTCTTGATTTCAGTCCTTCGAAATTCCTAAGAATACTTCTACACACAATCCTTTGGTACCACACCTTGGTAACCAAATCGATCCAAAAACAGTCCTTCGTTTCTGAATTCCAATGAAACAAATCAGTACTTCATTTGTTTCTCCTTCGTTGTTGTTATTCTTGTGTCGATCTGACACTTACTCCACACAATTCCTTTGAGTACTCCTTCTTCTTTCTACGTATACGATTTCCTTCTACAACAACATTTCATGCGCTTCTAGAAAACTGCGTCTTATAATGCTTTGTGTTCTTGTCTTCAAACCGGTTTTTGCACAAAGTCTCCACTTCTTCCTCGACACCAATAACGTTCGATGTTATACGCTTGCAACTTCTAACGTACAATAGATCGTGCACTATCTCTTCTACGTTTCTCCTTATTCACTCTTGTTCGTTTCTTTGGAAGATAAAAAACGAATCGTCTCTCTCTCGCAGAAAGAAAAAACAGCGGTGTTTCTTCTTTACCTTGCGTCTTTCTTGGCTTCTCGTTGATGGTTTTGTGTTATAGAAATAGAAAATGTTTCGATGTATAAAACCCTTGCTCTTGATGCCAATTGTTGTCCCAACTTCTAGATCGATATATGAGTTGCAAGTAAATAATAAATAAGTAAATTTTTATTATTGTCTAATCTTTCTAACCATTCAATCGTTACATGTATATATGTATATATAGGTTGTGAATCGACATGATCCAACCATTGTGTTTTTTCGAAAAAGTATAACTAACATAACTAACTTCTGTAACTACCTTTTGTAACCGCCATAACTAACTTTCGGTTATTAAGTTTCTAACTAACATATTTGGTCCTTCGAGTTTTAAGAAGCAATGGAGCGAGATTACTTGGTTCACACCACCCCCCCCCCCCCCCCCCCCCCCCCCAATTTACTCTAGAATGGTTGATTGCCCACTACGGGGTAATCAATCCCTTTGCACTCACTAACCAAGCATAAAATAATGAGTGAGGTGAGCCCTTTTGAATACCTTACCCATTCCCCACCCCCCTTAACCCCCACCCACCACCAAGCACGCCCTAAGTTTAACCTTAAATCGCTGGTTTGATGGAAGACTGCAAGTTTCTTGGTTCATGACTGCTATTTAAAATGTTCATTCAGGGGTATATAATCAGCTTCATAGGGTATGAAATGGACCTGTATGACTGTTATTGCTTCAGGTTTTGTACTTTCTCGGTATTGGAGGTTCTCCTGAATCTGAGATATGTTGATTTACGGTTCAAATAGCATGACAACTACTGCTGCCGGGTTGCTGGTTTTGTGTGGTTGGGTCTGTTAGGTTTGGCTATATGTTTCGACAGCAAATAAGTGCAGAAGGTAAGTTCTAAAAACTGGTTAAAGGGCTGTTTAAACAAGAACTTTGAGGGGCTGTTGGACAGAAAAAAAATGCAGAACAAAAACTTTATGAAATATGGTTTAGGTGCTGTTTGGACAGAACCTTTTGAGGGGCTGTTTGGACAGGAAAAACAAAGCTGAATATATGGACAAACTAGTTAATGAGAGTCTGCTGAGAACGTGGTTAGAACAATCCAAAACATAACACGATTATAAAATACCACACGTTATATAAAAACTGCACAGTTAGCTAAATAAAATTCTACACAGAATATACTGAAACTGGATTGAAACCTGAACAATTTTAAAGAAATTTCAGAATCTGTTTTGTAATATGACACGTTTAGAACAATATGGAGTAAGCATTTTTAACCGTACAACCAATGGTCACTTGATAATTAGCTTGCTCAAAGTCTACAATTAGGTCGTAATTAGTTTGCTCAGTGTCTACAATTAGGTCGTAATTAGTTTGCTCAAAGTCTACAATTAGATCATAATTAGTTTGCTCAAAATCTACAATTAGGTATGTGACCGGATTTATGTTATCAATAGATGGAGGTCTGTAGATGTTTTGAATATAGGTCTGCTAAATTGTACAGTATTTGCTCCTATAAGGTTCTTTAAAGTTGCACTAGACACAGAAGTTGGATATATGCCTGTATGATAGATAAGTTTCAACTTTGTATTCTTTACACTTTGAGGTATTTGACAACTGCTGTGATGCAAACTCCAACTAATCATTGAAAATAAATGGCGTGGTTGTAAGCTTCATGGCTTATGTATCAAAGTTGCAATCTCACTATGACCTTGAAATTATATCCGCAGATACTTTGTATCACAATAAAATGCCTATGAAGTTGTTCGAGTATATTTATCTTCAGTTGTATTGTTATATGATTATTTAAGAATCGCTGAAGTTAATATATTCTGATGGTGTTGTGTAGTAACTAACAAAATGTAATGCGTTACTGTCGAATTCAAATATTCTAGATTTCTTGTAGTAAGGTTAACAAATATGCCAGCACTTTACTATCTTTTCTTGTGATCACATTTGAAATTAGCATAGCTCCAATGTTTTTTCGATAGAAGGCTGGTATCATATAAATCTTTGATCTGCATATCTAGTTATCATACAAGATTTTGCATAGAAGCTCTATTAGCTTAGCTACCACACTGGATCAACAGATGTAAAGATGCAAATAATGGAGTAAATGAATACGAAAAACATAAAAAGCAGTTATTGTAAATGAAGTTACTTAACAGTGTTGTTACCTTTCCAAACATGTAATCTTAACCACTATTGTTAATACTGAGATAGACTTAAAAAAAAATGGTTTGAGGGCTATGGTATATATACAACATAATGGACTCTATTGTATTAGAAAAAGAAAATTGGGTTCTGCAAACAGATTACACTATTACAGGCTTATGAAAGGGCCTCGCATGCTTATATACATAATGGACTTTATTATATAAAAATGTGACAAAACTAATGCAAAATCTATGATAAAAGATAGAGTATATTTTAAACAAATTGTTCATATAATTTGCGGTGACCCACGTGAAGTCCTTTTGACCTGAAATGGTGCACTCGTAAATGCAAATCTGACCGACCATCTTTCTATGCTTCTAGTGAGAGAATACATATGTTTTGGACTTTTGGCCATATCAAAGTGCATCCACTTTGTCGACAAAGACATATAGAGTTGAGATGTGCATAAGGTTGTCACTCAAGAATATGGGAGATACTATTTCTGCACCATCTCAATACATGTTTAGTGGACTCTATTTCTTAACGAGCGAAAATCGTCGGAATTTGTGTAAAATGGCTACTCCGTGTATTGCTATGTTACAAGCCATATCATTCTATGCTGGCCATCACCTATGTTCCATATGTTAACGGCTAGTAATTGTTAGAATACATAACTATGGTCTTACTACCAAAATACATAAAAGTTAGTTAAATTTAAATATTGTTTTTAGTTAGTTCACAGATTCAGATTTATATCTTTGATATAAACAACTTATTGGCTAAAGGAGGTTGATATATATATGTTTTTTACTTCATCGTGTTATAGGTGAAAGGTAAATATATATTAAAACACAAACTACAAGCAACTTACAAAAGAATAGTACATTTTAAGATGTTTGGACATGCCCAATAACATTTCAATGTAGCTATATACAGAACAAAC
The DNA here is from genome assembly GCA_030686995.1 of Artemisia argyi. NCBI lineage: Eukaryota > Viridiplantae > Streptophyta > Magnoliopsida > Asterales > Asteraceae > Artemisia > Artemisia argyi. The sequence continues at coordinate 79,847,407 of CM060693.1, read as the reverse complement.
ATGACATAACCATTCTGCAAACAATCTCATGTACCTTTCAACACCAATACCACAATAAGCATTTTGTAAAACACTATTTCAAGATAAATTAAATAGGAGGATATATGCTCAGAGCTATTGGTCGACTTAAAATGAACATGATCAAAATGCACCAAATAAACTTCAATAAACCTCTATAAAAAGTCTGAAATAAAAACTTAAATGTTTTATAGTACGATATTAATTAACATAATAGCCTGAAGACTTCAACTATAACCAATGTGTATGATCCTTAAAAAAGACCAAATCATACCACCCCTAAACCTATCAACTTCTCAGCATACCCTCACTCGATCTACACAAAGGTTATTTGCACAAAAAAACTGCTTCTAACCCCCTGATCAATACCAAAAACTATAAAACTCGTTTCATTGTGGACATATCAGCACGGAATCCACACACAGTCCACCTTTAGTGTGTGTACAATCAATCTGCATCATCGAGAATTTAATCTTCATTGGTACCTTTGAGTCCTTGACAACAAAACTGCCAGCATGATAAGGAATCCACTCCCCTGGTGCGGTCAAGTAGCATTGAGACATTGCTTCCTGACCATCTGAAGTCGACAGCTGGAATTTAACTGGCTTTACATCCCACCCATGAATATGGTCCTGGTTGCAGACCCGCCACCCAAATCGCTTGCCCAACCGCCCAAGTTGTAGGCGATAGTACACGTTGTAGGTTCCTACTGGGAACGGGAACTCAACCTCTCCGGCTACCTCTAGCCACCAAGTTTGTTGCAGATAGGCAATGGAGGGAAATCTACATCCAAGAAAATAAAGAATAATAAATTTCACGCAATACGAATCGCATTCTTTAGGTATTATAAGGTGCTCCTAACCAAAACAAAAAATGCTACGAACAAGTCTATCTAAAATCCGTTGCCACAAGTCATAACTAATAACAAAACAGGTTGATAGAGAATGTGTTTAGGAGCTTCAACTGCTTACGTTTAATTGTTACTTCAAATGTGATTATGTAGAAAACTACATATAAAATGACCATGCAATAATCATTTTTGTAGCAGCAATCATACAAATTTATCCATAATTGACTACTTGATTCTTTAGATTAGATCAGGATTTTTTATTTTTTATTTTTTTCATTATACCAAACACTAGAAGCTGATTATCATATACTTAAAAACACAATAATCAATCACTTTTAGGTTTTAACACACAATACCAAACACACCTAATATCAAGAAAACACAACAGGTAAAAGAGTGGAAAGGATTCAATCTCATACCTTGATTCATCAGTAGTAATACGACTCCAGTATCTACGATCATCAAAATTAGTTATCTTCAAACCATTGTAAGATATCGACACAGACGGCTTTCCTGTACTCCTATTGAACCAAACTTTCTGCAAAAATGCAAATCCAAATTCAAATCAATAAACCCCATTACCATCAACTGATTTCAATGTTCAAGATTTAATACAACTAGCAAAGTCACACAATTTACCCAGCTATGCACTCTTTTTATCCCATAAACAGAAAATGGCCGTTAAACAAGCTAAAATCTTTTATCAAGCAAAAGATCTCTCCAAACTAATTATCCAAAACTAATATTTGATCCAAAATTAATCCAACAGTTTTCAAAATGACTAGATCCCAGATCAAGTAATAACACAAAGTTAACACCTTTACATCCAAACCACACATTGATCACACAATCAATTCCAGATCTTTTTAATCAAGTTACCAACTTTCATATAAACTTAACAGTTAACAACCTTACCCTCTTTTTAACCCCAAAATTCACAAAAAAATCCTTAAAGACATCATACTTTAAAAACAAATCACATAATAAATTCCAAATCTTTTTAATCAAACTAGCAACCTTCACATAAACTCCACAACTTTAACCTCTTTTTATCCTCAAACATAAAAAAACATATAAATTTGACACCTTAACTCAAAACCGTAAATTTCACACAATCTTTATTACTAAAACCACAAATCACCAAAACCCCTAATTTATTAACACTTCAAGTTAGCAACTTTCTCAAAAAAAAAAACACAAGTTTATCCTATCAAGATACATTCTTTTATCCTAAACCAGACAACCAATTCCAATTTCAGATATTTATCAATCACCAAAACACCTAATCAAGCTAACACCTTATACATAAATAACATCTCCTTACCCTCTTTTTAACCCCAAACATCTCAAAAACATAAGTTTCACACCTTTTTTACTCAAAAAGGTTTTTTTAAAGCTTATTTAGAGGCTTATCATCCTATCTGTTTTCAGCTTATATTTAATAAGCCTCATTTTTTGGTTCCTTTCTGTACTTATGTCTTATACAAGTTTAGTTTATTTATGTCATAACAAACCTTTATATATAATCTGAAAACAGATAAACTCATAAATAAGCTTAAACAATATAAACACAACCACAAACCCATTAATTAATTAATAATAATAATAATAATAATAATAATAATAATAATAATAGTAGTAGTAGTAGTAATAGTAGTAATAGTAGTAATAATAATAGTAATAACAACAACAACAACAACAACAACAACAACAACAACAACAATAATAATAATAATAATAATAATAATAAAAACCATACCTTAGTATCACCATCAAGAGAATTAAACCCACACAGCTTAGCATAAACATCCTTCTTAGACAAAACATGACCATCATCATCAGAAACAACAAGACATTTATTATAATCCTGAGGCAACTTCTTATCCCATATAAAATCAGCAGAGCTAGCACCATAAAAAGCCTTATTCACAGCCGCTAAACGACAAATATCTTGCGGGTTCAAATGGACCAAAATGGACCCCACAACACTTTCCGGCAACTCACCGAAAGGTGACGACTTCTTCTTATCATCATCGGATGGTGGTATTATGCATGTTATTAATAAAGATGCAACGGATCCCATTTTTTTTTATATATAAAAATTTTTGGTTTTGAGGATTGGTATTTATAAAGATGGAGGGGGAAATGGAATGTGGATATTGTGGTGATTTTTTATTTTTTTATTTTTTTTTTTTGGTTTTGAGGATTGGTTTTATACTTGTGTTATTTTGGATTAAGATATTGTGGTGATTTTTTATTTTATTTTTTGTTAGAATTTGGTTATTGCTTTAATTAAAGGGAGAATTGCATATATATACCCACTAAAACTCAAAAACTTGTATATTTACCTAAAATACAAGTTTTCAATGCATGATTTACAATGCAAGTTAAGCATGGTTTTGGTATATATGCAAATATGCAAGTTTTAGTGGGTATATATGCAATTGCCCCTTAATTAAATATCGGAATGGATAACCGTGTGAAATGATATGTAGATATGTATATAATACATTTTGGATAGTGGTAAAAAAAATTAAAATAAATAAATAAATAAATAAATTATAATTCTAACTATACCATTAGACTAAAAGGAGTGGCAATCATCCCTCACCATCTACATTAGTACCACTTCAGCTTCACTTCTCCTCACTTTGTCTCATCTTTCACCCGTTTTGATCACCTTCCTCTCACATTTTATCAAAATACACACTTTGTATAAATCACACACACTTACAAACGAAATAAAAAATATTAAAAATAAAAAGGGTGTACGGTTACCTAGCGGTGACCCGATCACCATTCAAACTCATTTTTTGCTTATGGTGGCGCGTGAGGTTGGTATATGTTTTGAGGTTCACGAGTGAGGTGAGGCATCACTCTCTCTCACTCACGATAACTCCGTTTTTAGCCTTACACGTTTTAAATTTTGGAATTCAGTTACATTTATTCTATTTAATGCTTTTGTTAAAGATAAAAGCTACGTTATCTACTCTTAATTTTGCTAAACATATATGTTAGTTTACTAAAAAAATATTAAAAATAAAAAAGGTGTACGGTTACCGAGTGGTGACTCGGTCACCATTCAAACTCATTTTTTGCTTATGGTGGCGTGTGAGGCTGGTATATGTTTTGAGGTTCACAAGTGAGGTGAGGCATCACTCTCTCTCACTCACGATTACTCCGTTTTTTGCCTTACACGTTTTAAATCTTGGAATTCAGTTACATTTATTCTATTAAATGCTTTTGTTAAAGATAAAAGTTACGTTATATACTGTTAATTTTGCTAAACATATATGTTAGTTTACTAAAAAAATATTAAAAAAAAAAGGTGTACGGTTACCGAGTGGTGACTCGGTCACCATTCAAACTCATTTTTTGCTTTTGGTGGCGTGTGAGTCTAGTATATTTTTTGAGGTTCACGAGTTGGTGAGGCATCACTCTCTCTCTCACTCACGATTACTCCGTTTTTGGCCTTACACGTTTTAAATCTTGGAATTCAGTTAAATGTATTATATTAAATGCTTTTGTTAAAGATAAAAGTTACGGTATTTACTGTTATTTTCTAAACATACATGTTAGTTTGATAGTAAGGAGATTATTTACCGTATTAAGTTATCGAGTAAATTTTATATGGGGTATATTGGTTTTTTTGTTTATTGCACTTAATATTACATAATTATAATTTACTCTTTAATATACTTATTACTTTAATTGTTTTATATTTTGTTGTTTTGTTAGAAAGGAAATTTGTTTTATAGTTGATTTTTAATAATGTTATTTATTTCATCTTTATCCATAAATGATGCAAACAGAAAGACTAAAGATAAAACAAATAAGGGTTCTGTTAATCATATCCACAATTAGGGTATGTTTGTCAAAACTAGCTGTAAACGGCATGCTGTAAGCTATTAACTGTAAGCTGTAAGCTGTAAACTGTAAAGCTGTTAACATAAGTTATAAGCTATATCTTTTTTTTTTTTTTAATAAAAGTGTTTGGTAAATTAGCTCTTAAATGTAATTATAAGATGTAAAATGACATAAAATGATATATTTATAATTGTAAACAAATGTTTGGAGGGTATATCAGTAATTTAAAATTTTAACAGCTCCAAGATTTTAAAAAGCTTCATGAATCAGCTTTTCATTTATGAGTTATTTGTTTGAAATAAAAGCTAAAAGTTAATGTGTCCAAACAGAGCTATTTATTTTAGATGAGATTATTTTTGTAACAAAAAACAAACAGCTCCCCAAAAAGCTCTTACCAAATAGGCCCTTAGTATCAGCAATTAAAGCAATTCTATAATATTGAGGATATACCATTTATAATTTTACTGTAATTAACTCTTACACAATAAGTAATATCATTTTGACATTTTAAACAAAATAGATATACCATTTGTATAATCTATTGTAAATTAAATTTAAATCTTAGAGGCTGTTTGTTTTTTTTTACAAAACTCTGATTTACCTCTAATCACTGAATCGGTCAAATATTTGTTGCTATGTGTTGTTTGTTTTTTTTAAGACTTCAGATATTAAAGCTTCTGAAAAACCTCTAATTCGTTTAGATATTATATAATATCTAATTACATCTGAAACTCTTTAAAGCCACGATTGAAAGAGACCACTCTTCATTCTTAAATGAGTTACTGGGCTGATTTTTTTTATTACTATAATAATGAGGTAATGGGCTGATATTTTTTATCAAGCACTTTATCAAATTATTTTACTAGAAAATTTCTTTTTCATTGTGTTTTTATTATACTTTGATTGTATATTGTGAATTTTTTGTTTAAAAAGGAATTAAATATAAAATTATCTAATGTATAATCTGTTAGGAATTTGTTTTATAACGAAAGGGTATTTTTTGTTTATTCAAACATTTTATAAAAACAAACAGTCTAATATAATTCAGATTCAGACTTTTGAACCACTTTTTATATTTAGATGTGGTATTCAGATTCAGACATTATACATCTTAAAAAACAAACACCACCTTAATAAGAAATATCAATATGGACAAATTTGGCAAGATGAAATTGTTTGTTTTGTATAAAACAAATTTTTTTTTTTTTTTTTTTTTTTTTTTTTTTTTTTTTTTTTTTTTGAAACGGTTCTTTCAGAGAAATTCTTGACCAATTCGAAACCCGGTGGGGGAAAACCTTCAACTTAAGCCGCCCGAAGGCACGACACTTAATTTGAAGTAAACCCTGCCTTCTCCAGATTCGAACCCTAGTGGGTTGAAACCTTCATTGAAGGATTTTGAAAGTCTGGTATCAACAGACCCTGTAATCAAAGAGGACTTCCCGGATGGTCACCCATCCGGTACTACTCTCTTAGTGGCACACTTAACAAGTTAAGTGTTTACCACTAGACCACATGGTTGTTGATAAAAAAAATATAATCATCTCACAAAATGTCTACCATTATTTATCTATAGCTTAGATATCGTTTCTTTTTTCTTCTATTTGACTTTGACTAACAAGTTCTAAAAGTTCTTTATTCCAAATGTATACTTGTCTTAAAGTTTTATCAAGTCAAAGTCCGTTTAAGAAAATTACAGTGTATACTTAATTCAGTGTGCATTCAATGTTAACCTATATATAGATGTGTGATGGAATCATGGAAGCTTTTGACGAACACATGAAAATGCGTTTCATTTTTTTTATTTGGCTTCGAAATAAATTCAAGACTCGTACAGTAGTAAAGTTTTAGGAATTTTGTGAACCTCTTTACCCATTGTTTTCTCTTTAAAAAACTAAAAGTATTTCTAATAAATATACCATTTTTAGGTTGTCATACAAATATAGCGTTTATGGGTAAATATTTTTAAAAAAAATAATTTCTAAGAGTGATTTCATGCATAAAAATTATAATTAATGGAATTTAGTAAAGCATTTAATGGGTGTATGGTTAAATTGGATTGTGATTTCATGTTTTTTTCTTTAACAATAACCGCACTACGCAACATCGGCAACGAAACCTAATAATACGAAATATACTGAATTTTGTTCGGCAAACAAACATATACATGTTTATAATCAAAATTTACGGAAAAACTATTTTAAAACTTATGGTGTGAGTTAAAAATAATTACGGGCACGTTTTGTAAGTCAAACGGGTCGGGAATGGTTTCTCTTAAAGTTTAACTAAATTACATAAATGGTCCTTGTGTAAAACCAGCGCCACCCCAACCTTTATTTTACTTACTAGTATTTTTTTTAGGATGGGAGATTTGTACATTGTGCTTAACTACTTGTAATTTTGGTGTAGGGGATGTTTTTAATGCTACTAATGTATAGTTATAATTTTTTTTCATTTCATACATGAGATATTGAATTCAAAAAATGTCAGGTGCAGCAGCTCAGTCTTTTAATGGTAACCTTAAGGTATTATCACTGTTTATTAAAAATGATTATTTTATTGTCTGATGTTGTGATTTATATGTATATGCAATAAACAAGTCTAGTTTATGTGGATGAGTATGTATATTTATAATTTGTTTTTTAGACGCGTTAGTTTATAAAATGAAGAGTTATATTGGTTTTATGGTGTCTATTCAACTTGGAATTTGGGTATAAACTGAAAAATGTAAATGTTGTTGCAGAAAGCGGTTGCGGGTATAAGGCGTATTAATTTGGAAGGGCTTAGATGGAGAGTCTTTGATGCCAAGGGCCAGGTATGTGATATTTTTTATTAATTTATAACTAATAAAATACTAACGAATAAGCGTGAGTTTGAAAGACTCAGATTTCAACTATCTCAACTTTACAGTTACTTGATTACAGAGTGTTTGCGTTAAATAGTATAAGGTCTTCTATTCTCATTGCATATGCCAAGGATACTACCCTAGGGGTGTCAAATGGGTTGACCCGGCCCGATAAAGCCTTATAGGGTCGGGTTTATTCGGGTCCAACTCGGCTTATCGGTTCAACCCAACCAACCCGATAGCCTTATAGGGTCGGGTTAGGGTAATTTTTCATATTTTATTGGGTTCGGGTTCAACCTGATAATATGTATATTTTTTTTCTTCATTTTAGGCCAAATAAAATCAAACCCATAGTTGTGAATTGTGAATTGTACCTTGAATTGGCTAGCTACTGCCAAAAACTTTTTTTTGTTTAAATGGCATATGCCTACTGCTATCTTGTTATTGTTTCATTGTTATGAAACAGGACCATGCAAACTGGGCAATCCTGTTGTTTTATCTAGCGTGCTAATATTCACTTGTTATTGTTATTGTTTTACTTCCATTCCTGTAAAGAAATTGTTAATTTTTTATCTAGTATGCTGCACTTACTTTTTTTCCTTACCGCACATCAGTTTTCTTACTGCACTTCTTGTTGAAGTCAAGTAATGTGATATGTTCATCTTTCTTTCTAAGGCTATTGCACTTTTCTTTACGTGTCACAGATTATTATGCATGGTCACTTTATCAAATAACTCATATATACCACATGATTTAATAAAATCACATATTGCTGCTATTAGCTTAGACACAACAAACTAATTTAACCCAAAAATCAGATCTAGTTACCAAAATGTGTACAATGTCTGCATAAGCCAATTTTATTAAACTGTGTTTTATTTTAATTAGGAAATTAGTGATTTCTTTAAGGATAGTTTTGTCGCTTTGAAAACTTTTTTGATTATCAAAACCTGTTATTTCATCTCCCCCCCTCCCTCCAGAAATTAATGCTTATAATTATGGAACAATAGTAGTTAGAAAGTTCATGTGTCCTCAATATTGTGTGGACAACTCAGCTTGATAAATCTGACTGTAATGTTTATTATTAATGAGATGGTTAGTGACTTAGTGTAATATTGCTTTATGATGTTGTATTGGATTTTGAAGTTTTTGGTTCTTGTGTTGTTAACCCAGCTGAATGGGTTGTACATGTTTCTTGAATTATGAGTACTAGTTTTTTTAGGGTCTGTAAAACAATGGTTGTTGATGGGGATAATTGTTCTGTTCATTATCTATATTGCCCATGCCCGAAAAGTTGTGGGAAGTAATATTACATAAACATTTATGCAGGTCCTAGGTAGATTAGCATCTCAAATAGCAACTGTGGTTCAAGGCAAAGACAAGCCTACATATGCCCCGAATCGTGACGATGGGGATATATGTGTTATCCTTAGACCTTAATGCTAAAGATATCTGTGTCACTGGGAGGAAACTAACAGATAAATTTTACCGATGGCACACTGGGTAAGTGTAAACTTTTATTAATTACTCTATCATCACTGTTAGTGAATAACTCAAAGCTAGCATGTTTGTCAAAGATTAATGCTGCTGGAATTTTGTTCCAAATCTTAGAAATTTCATTTCTGCTAATTCTCCTTCCTAGATGTGGCAACATAACCCATTTATGTATGAATGGATTGATTTGTGCTGTGAATCTTAGCGGATTGACACGGGTAAACTAATAAAGTAGCTTAAAGGTGTATTTAATATAATTTTGCTCAAAATATAAGGTCATTATTGGTAATATAAGGTTTTCCATCATATGTACAAACTAGTTATCTCTAATGTAGATTAAGTTTTTAGGCCAGCCCAAAGTGACACAATCCATACCAAAACTTGCCCAATTGACCAACATGTTAGCATGTCGATTTGGTTACCTCTACTCATTCGCTCATGCTTATCCTAAGATCTCTTTATATAACTTATCTGATATTTATACAGGTATATTGGGCACCTCAAGGAAAGGAGTTTGAAGGACCAGATGGCAAAGGATCCTACAGAAGTCATACGAAAAGCTGTCATTCGCATGCTCCCAAGAAATAAACTTCTGTGATGTGAGTCCATTATTATGTTTCTCTTATGTTTAACTCTCCCTGAAAAACATGATTGTTTCGAATTGTTTTGGAACTACTGTTTTAATGGAACACCCCTAGGGCTCTTGAATAACTGATAGTTCCACATAGGTTCTGTTTTGTTCTTTAATGGCATTCATATTGGTTGGACCGCTTGTGTACTTTTTAAGTCAACATGAATCATCAAGAGCTTATTTGTACGCACAGGATAGAGATCGTAAGCTGAGAATATTCCCAGGCAGCGAGCACCCATTTGGTGACAAGCCACTTGAGCCATATGTGATGCCACCTCGCCAAGTTCGTGAATTGCGTCCACGTGCAAGACGAGCAATGATTCGAGCGCAAAAGAAGTCTGAGCAACAACAAGGAGGTGGCAATATAGTTAGCAAAGGTAAAATGAGAGATGAAGCCTCACAACTGAAAGCCTGATTTCTGCAGCCATTGTCTACTTTGGAGTTTGGACAATTGGTTAATCCATCTGATCTAGGTGTCTTTGTTTCAGGATATAATGCCTGCTATAGAAGGTTAATTGGTGCTGCTGCTTTTTAAATTATATTCAGTACTTTGTTTCTGATTTCTTCAATTCTGTATGTGTGACGGCTGGCTAGTTTATGCTTTTGGTGGTATGTATTAGTAGTAATGTTCACTATGCAAATCGATGTCATTAGTAGTTTGTTATTGATGAATGATGATTTAGACTTTTACTGTCTAATTGGCTCTACGTTTTTTTTATTCCCTAACACGCTGGCTTCACAACTTGACCCTCCCCCATTACATATACTCATTCACCCATTGACTTCCCTTATTAGGTTCAGGGCTAGCTATAGCACTATTCACTTCTCCAAAGTAGGCAAAAGAGCTTTATCGCACTAGGTATAGTAGCACAATCATGCCTTGATCTATATAAAACAAACGAAGCCATTGCTAAACATAAGCTAGAATAACTCAAGGTAAGCTAGCAGCTAGCGGACCCTCACAGGCTGCAAAGGCTTCATCACCTCAAGTAATTGATGATAGGTCGTAAACAAGGTGTTGAAAATTAAATAAATCGCTGGTTTGATGGAACACTGCAAACAAAAGACAAACATTGGTGCTGCTGCTTTTTAGCTCATAAAACAATGCTCACACCATCTGCATAACCCTTCCCTATGTTTAACCTTAAATCACTGGTTTGATGGAACACTGCAAGTTTTTTGGTTCATGACTGCTATTTAAAATGTTTTATTCAGGGGTATGTAATCAGCTTCATAAGGTATGAAACGGACCTGTATGACTGTTATTACTTCAGGGTTTGTACTTTCTCAGTATTAGGGGTTCTCCTGAATCTGGGATATGTTAATTTACGGTTCAAATAGCATGGCAACTATTGCTGCCGGGCTGCTGGTTGGGTCTGTTAGGTTTGGCTATATGTTTAGACAGCAAATAAGTGCAGAAAATAAGTTCTAATAACTGGTTAAAGGGCTTTTTAAACAAGAAGTTTGAGGGGCTGTTGGGCAGGAAAAAAAAATGCAGAACAACAACTTTATGAAATATGGTTTAGGTGCTGTTTGGAAAGAACCTTTTGAGGGGCTGTTTGGACAGGAAAAACAAAGCTGAATATATGGACAAACTAGTTAATGAGAATCTGCAGAGAACGTGGTTAGAACATTCTAAACATAACACGATTATAAAGTACCACACGTTATATAAAAACTGCACAGTTAGCTAAATAAAATTCTACACAGAATATACTGAAACTGGATTGAAACCTGAACAATTTTAAAGAAATTTCAGAATCTGTTTTGTAATATGACACGTTTGAAACAATATGGAGTAAGCAATTTTAACTAACCAATGGTCACTTGATAATTAGCTTGCTCAAAGTCTACATTTAGGTCATAATTAGTTTGCTCAAAGTCTACTATTAGATCGTAATTAGTTTGCTCAAAATCTACAATTAGGTATGTGACCGGATTTATGTTATCAATAGATGGAGGTGTGTAGATGTTTTGAATTTAGGTCTGCTAAATTGTACAGTATTTGCTCCTATAAGGTTCTTTAAAGTTGCACTAGACGCAGATACTTTGTATCACAATAAAAGGCCTATGGAAGTTGTTCAAGTATATTTTATCTTCAGTTGTATTGTTATATGGTTATTTAAGAATCGTTGAACTTAATAACTTAATATATTCTGATGGTGTTGTGTAGTAACTAGCAAAATGTAATGCGTTACTGTTGAATTCAAATAGTCTAGATTTCTTGTAGTAAGGTTAACAGTTTATCTTTTATTTTGATCACATTTGAAATAAGCATAGCCCCAATGGCGCTGACACCATGAATGACAATGGGTTAAATTTTGTAACACGAGTGACAAAACTAATACAAAATCTAGGATAAAAGATTAGAGTAGATTAAACAAATTGTTCATATAATTTGCGGTGACCCACTTGTAGTCCTTTTGACCTGAAATGGCGCACTCGTAAATGCAAATCTGACCGACCATCTTTCTATGCTTCTAGTGAGAGAATACATATGTTTTGGCCATATCAAAGTGCATCTACTTTGACAAAGATATAGAGTTAAGATGTGCATACGTTTGTCACTCAAGAATATGGGAGATACCATTTCCGCACCATCACAATATATGTTTAGTGGACTCTATTTCTTAACGAGTGAAAATCGTCGGAATTTGTGTAAAATGTGTAAATAGCTACTCCGTGTATTGCTATGTTATAAGCCATATCATTCTATGCTGGCCATCACCTATGTTCCATATGTTCTTAACGGCTGGTAATTGTTAGAATACATAACTATGGTCTTACTACCAAAATACATAAAAGTTAGTTAAATTTAAATATTGTTTTTAGCATCCGCAGATGCCAGAACCAGTTCCCAAAAGTAACTATGCTATCGTCGTTGATAAAACAAGGACTACAAATTAGCCCCATTCAAGTTCCAATTGGTATCGTACCAACTACCACGAATCCAGCTAATTAAGAGTCGAATAAAAAAACAAAGAAACACAAACGTTAATCAAGATTCAAGGCTAATCAAGAAAGATTTTGTTGAGTTTGCTCAACTTTATATACTTGATGAAGTTCACAGATTCAGATTTTTTATATAAACAACTTATTGCCTTAAGTAGGTTAATATTTGTAAAAACTAAAAAGTAGAAGCATATCTCGTGTACTTTTCAACACCAATACCACAATAAGCATTTTGTAAAACACTATTTCAAGATAAAGTAAATAGTAGGATATGCTCAGAACTATTGGTCGACTTAAAATGAACATGATCAAAATGCACCAAATAAACTTCAATAAACCTCTATAAAAAGCCTGAAATAAAAACTTAAATGTTTTATAGTACGATATTAATTAACATAATAGCCTGAAGACTTCAACTATAACCAATGTGTATGATCCATAAGAAAGACCAAATCATCACCCCTAAACCTATGAACTTCTCAGCATGGCCTCACTCGATCTACACAAAGGTTATTTGCACAAAAAAACTGCTTCTAACCCCCCGATCAATACCAAAAACTATAAAACTTGTTTTATTGAGGACATATCAGCACGGAATCCACACACAGTCCACCTTTAGTGTGTGTACAATCGATCTGCATCATCGAGAATTTAATCTTCATTGGTACCTTTGAGTCCTTGACAACAAAACTGCCAGCATGATAAGGAATCCACTCCCCTGGTGCGGTCAAGTAGCATTGAGACATTGCTTCCTGACCATCTGAAGTCGACAGCTGGAATTTAACTGGCTTTACATCCCACCCATGAATATGGTCCTGGTTGCAGACCCGCCACCCAAATCGCTTGCCCAACCGCCCAAGTTGTAGGCGATAGTACACGTTGTAGGTTCCTACTGGGAGCGGGAACTCAACCTCTCCGGCTACCTCTAGCCACCAAGTTTGTTGCAGATAGGCAATGGAGGGAAATCTACATCCAAGAAAATAAAGAATAATAAATTTCACGCAATACGAATCGCATTCTTTAGGCATTATAAGGTGCTCCTAACCAAAACAAAAAATGCTACAAACAAGTTTATCTATAATCCGTTGCCACAAGTCATAACTAATAACAAAACAAGTTGATAGAGAATGTGTTTAGGAGCTTCAACTGCTTACGTTTAATTGTTACCTGAAATGTGATTATGTAGAAAACTACATGTAAAATGACCATGCAATAATCATTTTTGTAGCAGCAATCATACAAATTTATCCATAATTGACACTTGATTCTTAATAGATAAGATCAGGATTTTTTATTTTTTATTTTTTTCACTATACCAAACACTAGAAGCTGATTATCATATACTTAAAAACACAATAATCAATCACTTTTAGGTTTTAACACACAATACCAAACACACCTAATATCAAGAAAACACAACAGGTAAAAGAGTGGAAAGGATTCAATCTCATACCTTGATTCATCAGTAGTAATACGACTCCAGTATCTACGATCATCAAAATTAGTTATCTTCAAACCATTGTAAGATATCGACACAGAAGGCTTTCCTGTACTCCTATCGAACCAAACTTTCTGCAAAATTACAAATACAAATTCAAATCAATAAACCCCATTATCATCAACTGATTTCAATGTTCAAGATTTAATACAACTAGCAAAGTCACACAATTTACCCAGTTATGCACTCTTTTTATCCCATAAACAGAAAATGTCCGTTAAAAAAGCTAAAATCTTTTATCAAGCAAAAGATCTCTTCAAACTAATTATCCAAAACTAATATTTGATCCAAAAATAAATGACTAGATCCCAGATCAAGTAATAACACAAAGGTAACACCTTTACATCAAAACCACACATTGATCACACAATCAATTCCAGATCTTATTAATCAAGTTACGACTTTCATATAAACTTAACAGTTAACAACCTTACCCTCTTTTTAACCCCAAAATTCACAAAAAATCCTTAAAGACATCATACTTTAAAAACAAATCACATAATAAATTCCAAATCTTTTTAACCAAACTAGCAACTTTCACATAAACTCCACAACTTTATCCTCCTTTTAACCACAAACATTGTAAAAAAAAAAAAAAAAAAAAAAAAAACACACACACACATAATTTGACACCTTCTTAACTCAAAACCGTAAAAATCACACAATCTTTATTACGAAAACCAAAAATCACCAAAACCCCTAATCATATAAAAACGCATTATCAACACTTCTTAATCAAGTTAGCAACTTTCTCCAAAAAAAAACAATTTTATCCTATTTTACCACAAAATCTACCAAATTTATTTTAAAATATACATTCATTTATCCTAAATCACACAACCAATTCCAATTTGAGTTTCAAATACTTATCAATTACCAAAACATCTAATCAAGTTAACACCTTATACATAAATAACACAACCTTCTCAAAAACATAAATTTCACACCTTCTTAAATCAAAGAAGGGGGTTTGTTGTTTCTGTTATTGGGCTTGTCCATAACAGAATTGAATGCTTCTATAAAGCACTGTACAATATTTTGGAGTTTAATAAAATATTTCACCTTTGCACTAAAAAAAAAAAAAAAAAGAATGGGGGTTTGTTTAAGCTTATTTATACGCTTATCAGCTTATCTGTTTTCTGCTTATATTTAATAAGCCTCATTTGTTGGTTTCTTTCTGTACTTATTTATATAACAAACTTATATAAAGCTTTAAAAATATTAACACAACCCCAAAACCATTAACAAAAATAACTGAAATCACACAATCTTTAACAACCAAAAAAAAAAAAAAGGCATACCTTAGTATCACCATTAACAGAATTAAACCCACACAGCTTAGCATAAACATCCTTCTTAGACAAAACATGACCACCATCATTAGAAACATTATTATAATTCTGAGGCAACTTCTTACCCCATATAAAATCAGCAGAGCTAGCACCATAAAAAGCCTTATTCACAGCCGCTAAACGACAAATATCTTGCGGGTTCAAATGGACCAAAATGGACCCCACAACACTTTCCGGCAACTCACCGAAAGGTGACGACTTCTTCTTCTTATCATCATCGGATGGTGGTATTATGCATGTTATTAATAAAGATGCAACGGTTCCCATTTTCTTTTTTTTATAAAATTTTTGTGGTTTTGAGAATGTGGATATTGGGTTGGTTTTATACTTGTGTTATTTTGGATTAAGATACTGTGGTGATATTTTTTTATTTTATTTTATTTTTTGTTAGAATTTTGGGTTTTGCTTTAATTAAATATGGGAAAGGGATAACCGTGTGATGTTCGGCAAAATTCACATTAGCAGTAGCAGTGAGCAGTAACAATAAGCAGTAGCTGTAGCTGTGAGCTATAGCTACAGCTAACTACTCACAGCTCACAGCTTCTTAAGGAAGCATTGTAAAAATACGCTTTCATAAAAATAGCAAAGATCACCGCTATTTTACTAAACGAACACTAAAAATCAAAAAACTCCGAAAAGTTTCGCGCCAAACATAGCCGATATGTAAATGTATACAATATATTTTGGATAGTTGTAAGAAAGAAAAAAAAAATTAAAAAAAAAAAAAAAAAAAAAAAAAAATCTTGATTCTAACTATACCATTAGGCTAAAGAGAGTGGCAACCACCCCTCACCATCCACATCACCACCACTTCAGTTTTTTCTATTCTCTCACTTCTCTCACCTTTCACCTGTTTTGATCACCTTCCCACACTTTTTTTTTTAATATAAATATACCCCACACACATTTACAAACCAAATAAAAAATATTAAAAATAAAAAAGATGTATGGTTACCGAGTGGTGACGCGATCACCATTCAAACTAATTTTTTTTTTGCTTATGGTGGCTTGTGAGGTTGGTATATGTTTTGAGGTTCACGAGTGAGGTGAGGCATCACTCTCTCTCACTCACGATTACTCCGTTTTTGGCCTTACACGTTTAAATCTTGGAATTCAATTACATTTATTTTATTAAATGCTTTTGTTCAAGATAAAAGTTACCGTATCTACTGTTAATTTTGCTAAACATACATGTTAGTTTACTAAAAAATATTAAAAATAAAAAAGGTGTACGGTTACCGAGTGGTGACTCGGTCACCATTCAAACGCATTTTTTGCTTATGGTGGCGTGTGAGGCTGGTACATGTTTTGAGGTTCACGAGTGAGGTAAGGCATCACTCACGATTACTCCGTTTTTGGCCTACACGTTTTAAATCGGAATTCAGTTGCATTTATTCTATTAAATGCTTTTGTTAAAGATAAAAGTTACGGTATTTACTGTTATTTTTGCTAAACATACATGTTAGTTAGTTTGATAGTAAGGAGATTATTTGAACCGTATTAAGTTATCGAGTAAATTTTATACGGGGTATATTGGTTTTTTTGTTTACTACACTTAATATTACATAATTGTAATTTACTCTTGAATATATTTATTAATTTAATTGTTTTATATTTTGTAGTTTTGTTAGAAAGGAAATTTGTTTTATAGTTAACTTTTAATAATGTAATTTATTTCATCTTTATCCATAAATGATGCAAACGAAAGACTAAAGATAAAACAAATAATGATTCTGGTAATCATATCCACAATTAGTATCAGCAATTAAAGCAATTCTATAATATTGAGGTCTGAGGATATATACCATTTATATAATTTTACTGTAACTAACTCTTACACAATAAGTAATCTCATTTTGATGATTTATGTAATTTAAACAAAATAGATATACCATATATATAATCTATTGTAAATTAAATTTAAATCTTACTCAACAAGAAACATCGATATGGACAAATTTGACAAGATGAAATTATTTGTTTTGTATAAAACAAAAAATATTGTGTAAATCATCTCCCAAAATGTCTACCATTACTTATCTATAGCTTAGATATCGTTTCTTTTTCTTTATTTGACTTTGAGTAACAAGTTCTAAAAGTTATTTATTCCAAATGTATACTTGGCTTAAAGTTTTATCAAGTCAAAGTCCGTTTAAGAAAATTACAGTGTATACTTAACGAGCCTTGTAGCCCGCGCGTTACGGCGGGTGAGTTTGTACCGATAAAAATTTTAAGAGTATGCGGATGACGTTTTCTGTTATTATTTTTATGTTTTTTTGTGTTTATGTATATTTATATTTGCATAATTTTTTTTGTTGTTTTTTTTTGTTGTTTTTTTTTTTTTTTGGTTTTTTCTTGTCTTTGTTTTGTTTTTTCTTGTCTTTGTTTTGTTTTTTTGGCTTTTTTTATAATTTAACCTTTTATTTTGGAAATTTGTAAGCAAATATATATATGTATATCTGTTTTGTTTTGCTTTTTGGTTTTGGTGGTTGCGAATGTCCAATGGGCTTTTTTTTGTTGCAAATTTTGTTTTAACATTGGCCCAACAAACATCCTGTGCATATGGTTTTATGAAAGCGGATTAGGGAAAAACACATAGGGCAAGGTGGATAGGGTTTCTTTAAGTTTCAATAGGACGCAATTGGTTTCAATTGCTTTTCATTAAGACGATATGCCTCCTAAATATCCCAAGTGTCTAAAGATTGCAGGTCAAATTGGTGATAGGCGTGTTGAGAAGGTTTTGGAAGCGGTGTTCTGTCGCGAGAAGTATGCTTGTAAGGGTGATGAAAACGTTTATGATGAAAAGATTGAAGAAGTGAAAGCAAGAATTGAGCATAGACATGGGATTATTATGGAGTTGAAGAATCTTGGGGTTCACCCAGCTTTGGAGAAATATTTGACTGATTTAGAAAGGGTGGAGCGGGAGGATTTTGATGAATTAGGATGGTTGTTCCAGATGAAGTATCGTGCTGGCTTGCGTGCTGCTGAGAAATCCAAGATTGGCAAGAAATTGAGGAGGTTGAAATAAGGTTGGTTATCTTTGTCTCTTTTGTGGGTTTGAATGTGGTGGAGTGTAGCTGGCTTTTGTTTGGGTTAGTTGGGTAACAATGGTGTCTTTTGTTGTAGTTATTTTAGGATTATGTAGCTTTTGTATGATCTGTATATTTTATGTATGAAAGTTCCAGTTTAGCTGGAATATGTGTAATGCCTATGTTAATATGAATAAAATAATATGTTTGTATGTTGTTGGATTGTTTATAACATAGATATGGGATTGTTCAGTCAGTTAGATATGGGATTGTTTCACATATTATTGGATTGTTTATAGTGGTGTAACAGATATGATTGCACATTGTTTGTTTTTGTTTAGAATCCTTATGTTTTTACAAATAAGAGTCTGTTTTTCAAGTTATTGTTGCATTTTAAATGGTAGAATTAATGTTTAGAATATAGAATGAGAATGATTGGTTATGGCAAATGTGTGGTTCAGTTAGGCAAATGTGTGTTCAGAATATAGAATGAGAATGATTGTACCATGTGGTGTGGTTCAGTTAGGTTAGAATGCAACATGGTACAACCACACCATATGGCAAATGAGAATCTTGCGTGTTGCGATGGGAGTGTTGTGTCTATGAATAGAATGTATTACACTATTACATACATATTGACCCAATAATTTCAATCAATTGCAATTCAAATACATTCATAACCTAATACTTTTAACTAATGTTAACAAATTTTGACAAATGATATATTGGTCAATTCGGTTGTGCGCTACCCTTTAGCTGGTTATGTTATCATATGGTGAAATTTCCAACATCTTTATGTCTCTTGGTTGTTTTTTCAGGTTGTGACTTTGTGTCTTCGATGTGCAAATCGGAGTTTGTAAATTGAACGTATTCATAAGTTTGTCTTTAAAAAATGTATGAACTGATGAAGAATTAAGAAAGCTTTGGTTGTCATAAGACTTTGTCATAAAAATACCTACATGGAAAAAAAATACGTACCGATAAATTACTGGAATATTCGTCATCAGTAACAATTTGTTGAATTTGATTGATCTTTATTTGTTACTCCTATCTTCCCAAAGTGAACGTTATTGTGCAAAAATTTTTTCGCTATTGTAATGATAATTTAAAGTAGATATATTCGAGATATAGAAGGTGATACATCTCTATTTATAGAAAGAAAGATGTATCTACAACTGTAGCAGCTAGTGTAGATTATAAGTGCATTTGAACAGTGTAGATATGTTTACATCATTGTCGGTAATAACAATGCAAAAGAAAACATATATAGCTGTTCAATGCCAAAAACAGGTTATTGTAGGTTGTCTAAGTCGTTCTACACATAACCTTTATTTTTTATGACATATATTTACATAGAACGGGTGTTTTAGACCAGAGTTTAATACGCTGCAACAATTGCCAAAAACGGTAAGCAGTATTTGATGGTGGATATTTAAGATTTCTTTTTCTTGGTTTCAGATGATTCTTCTAGGAAAAGAGATCGTTTGACGGACTTGGTAGTTGTGATATCTGTTTTGGAGCTAGTTTGTATAGCCAAGTCCGGTGCTGGTGGTGTTCCAGTCACTGCATAATGGTAAAAAAATGTAAGTTAAAATTTGATATTAAAGTTAGTGATTGTTGGTTAGTTTCTTAAACAATATTAAATTTGTACCTGTTTCTGTCTGTTTGTCTTTCATAATGTTCTTTGATGATTCTAGAGTGTTCATTTCTGCTGGTGTGCCTAGTATTACTAATAGGAAAATTGAGTTTAGATTGTTGGCATTATTATTGAAAACATTCTGTTAATTTGGAAATACTGTATTACCTTTTGTTTCGACAGCTGATGTTGACACATAGTGAATAGCAGCATCTGTTTTTTCATTTGTCTTTGAGCCTGGCATAAACAATGATCCAGTGTTAAAAAAACAAAAGTATTTATACCAGTTTTTTATTTGCTGTTGGCACTCATGTTTTTTACCTGATGGTGTGTCTTCAATCTGCTGCGGCAGGTCTGGTTTGTCCAATATTTCATTAAAAATAAAGTCTGGCGGTTTTTGTTTAGATGATGTATTAAAATGAAATTGGAATATGTGCTTTTTTCCAACAATTGAGTGCAATTCGTCTGGAATGTCCTTAAGATTAGGATCGTTGAGTGAACTAACTAACGCATTACATTTTATACCAACAAAGTCGTCTGCTTTTGGCGAGAAAAATGTAACCATAGTCCATAGCTGTTGCTGTCCCATCTGATATGTATGCTTTAAAATTGTACCTACATTTGTAGATTAGTTATAGATAGTACTTATAAATTTTGTGATTCGGCTGTGTTAATCAAGTGTTAGAAGGTACTATTTTTTCTAACCGAATTTGTTATGTATAATTTATAAATGCGTTATCAGAATCTACTTACTTTAGGTTCTGGATTTCGATTTTGCGGTTGACCATCTGGTTTTTATTTGGGTTTCCCCATTTCTCTTTTTCACCTGAGCTTATATAGCATCCTATGTAATCTGCATGTTGGTAGATACATATTAGTTTATGTATGTGTGAACGCATGTTAGAGATTATAAAATATGTGTGTATACCTGTAAGGACTGGATATTCTGTTCTGTTTGTATCATTTGGGTCAATCACTCTATATGGAAGCTGATTGTATCCAACAAAATCGAAATAGTGATTTGGGAATCCATCTGAAGGTATGATGTCAAATTTGGTAAACCTCGTGAATGAAAGAGATGTTGTGTTTTCTAGCGTCTGTTGCCAGTTATCTGTTGAAACACAACTGAATTTTGAAATTCGGTATGCATTTCCGGGTATGAGGATCTTTGCAAAATGGTATTTGTCACTGATGTCTGTGTTTGCTTGGATTGCATCTCCCTATTTACAGAAATGTTGGTATGATGATCATTTATATGAATAATGTGACTTAAAATTTTTCTTGGGTTCAATTGGTAAATACCTGTTTGTCTAGTAAAATTGCACGGTATCCCTTCTCTGTCACATCTGGTGGGTCTCTAGCCATCCATGATCTATAAACTTTTGCTTCTATGACTTTATCTATATCTCTTGGTCGTAGGTTTCTGATATATGTTTGCATTATCATGTAAGGGAAAGAAGAGTGATATAATACATTGAACATAAAAAATAAAGATGTAGTATAGGAATGCAATATTGAGAATGCGTATGCATGTATGCATGTTACAAAAATAGACCTCTAAATATCAAATTTGATTCAAGAAATCTTTATGAACTATGTTTTTTGTTGTGTCGGGTGGATGTTTGGGGTCTGGTGTCAAAAGAATTTTCAAACCATGGGGTGATGTTGCACGTGACAATGCAACATACAATTGCCCATGACTGAAAACTGATTGTGGAAGGTATACACCAATTTTGCTTAAAGATTGCCCCTGGCTTTTATTAATTGTCATAGCGTAGCCAACTTTGACCGGGAATTGCTTGCGTTTAAAGATGAACGGGTAATTTGGATCCTTGTGGGTTAACGGGATTCTTGGAATGTAAACTCTTTCACCAATTCTTGTGCCTGTAATAATTTCAGCTTCAATAAGTTTTGAGTAAAGATTTGTAACAATCATCCTTGTGCCATTGTAGAGTCCACCTCCTAGATTCATGTTTCGCATCATCATAATTGGAACACCAATCTTGAGCTTAAGAATATTCGGTGGCAATCCTGGGAACTTAAAAGTGTTCAAGTATTCTGGCGGGTATAACATCTCAGTTGCAGCACCGTCTCTTCCAACAGGTATTGCTTCATCTGAACTTATGTATTCTGCAATTTCTCCTTCAATGTTGAATAAGATTTTGTCATTTATTGCTTCTGCTGTGTCATTCTTGGGGCAAACAATTGCTTTTTCTTGTAGAAGTTGCGCGGTCGGGTTTTTCAATGTTTCTTCATCGTAGATAAAATCAATTTGTGCTTGAATGCCGTTGTCATCGTTTGGTATTAAACACTGATGCGGAATTCTAACCCAAGAAGCATCAGCTGGGTCTTCTTCATCTGGCTTACCAACTTTTCCGTCACCTATGTCGAGTAGCCATGAACAAAAATCACGGACCATGTTCCTTTCATTTGGACTAAGTTCTGCTTTAAGAACTCTCATGTTCTGTTTAAGCCTGAACACTTTAAAATGCTTCCACAAATCTGATTTAGCAATTGATGATCCAATTATATGCATCTTTGTACCTTTTTTTTTAACCGGCAATGTTTTCCTAAAGTCACCACCTAACATAACTGCCTTTCCACCAAATAACTGATCTGGATTATTCAGAAGATCTCTCAGAGTTCTATCTAGTGCTTCAAAACACCGACGGTCGTTCATGGGTGCCTCATCCCATACGATCAAGTCTGTTTGATTGAGTAGGCTTGAAAGGGTTGTGTTTTTTTTTTTTTTTTTATCTGGCACATTGACTGATCGGTTAATTCCAGTGGTATCTTGAATCTTGAATGCGCTGTACGGCCAGACGGTAGCAACAAGGAGGCAATTCCTGAGGATGCGACGGCAAGCACAATCTTTCCTTCTGATCTTAGAGTATTAATGATCGTTTTCCAAAGGAAAGTTTTCCCTGTTCCACCATGGCCGTAGACAAAAACCGATTGTTGCTCTTTCTTATTGCATGATTGAATTATCAGGTCATAAATATGACGCTGCTCCTCGTTAAGTTTGACTATTGCTCTTGCAACTTCCTCCCTTAGCTCTTCACGGTTATAGTTTTTTTCTTCCATCAATAGTCTGTTCTGCAATTGATCAAGTAAATGCTGTGGAGGCATTGAGAAACCAAATTCTTTCATTGATCTTGAACAGCTATTCATTATGACCTCTATTTCAAAGAGAATGTATTCTTTGACCTCTGGTCATTCAAATGAAGGTTCCTGACACCACTCGTCTTTGATGCTTTTGTTGCGATGTCATCTTTCATGCATTGCCAATGCCTTTCCCAAAGCCTAAGGGGTTCTGCAACTCCACAGTACATTAGAATATGTGCAAACAAGGCACGTAATTCTTTTGCTGATGCGGACATGGATGCTTCTTGCAAGGCTATATCCCATTCGTTGTCATCATCAAGGAGACCCATAGCATGACATGCTGCACGGTATGTAGGGAGGACAATATGGTTGACTGTTCGGACTTCAATAAACGATCAACAACCTTTTTGATGGCCCAATAACATGCGGAAATAAAATAGCTCCCCTGCAGCTGGATGCACGTACACTACCCTTCCAATTGAGTATTTTGTTTTAATCGTTCGCCGTTTCCATATCTTTTCATCTTCGTACCAAGCATATTTAAGAGGGAAGTCTAAATACGTTAAATTGCGTCCATATTTAAACGGCCTATTGTATGTAAACCACTCTGTAAGTGTTGTTAGCTTTCTCCCATCATCTGTAACAATATGGGCCAATGGTTCTGAGTCTCTAAAAGTAATCTGTTGCATATCTTGAAGATGGACTGCGAGTATTTGAACCGCTGGTTCTCTATGATGAATCGGGAAATCAAGTATCTGCCAACATGATTCCTGTGGACAGAGGAACCGTCCATCAATGAAATTTTTTATTTCATCAACGTGTATCTTAGGAGCCAAATGATGATGGCCCGGGATCACCAATCGGTCTTACAATACGTGCTGCAATTCTATCTGTGCCTTTAGAGATATACTTGAACAAATACTTTGTCAACATGCTCCACCCACAATATTCAACGTTAATGTGAGCGTGGAACATAAGACAAAGTAGTCGGTTATATGGTACCACGTATGTGTTATCTAACTTCAGTTCACCTTTTGGTACATAAGAACCGTTCCTTCTTCTCCGATAGTGTATATGACCATTTTCATCAAAGTAAGTATTGTCACCCCATTTTTTTGGATAGTTTTTGCTGCAAATACCCTCTTGCATACATGGAGCTATCGGATTAGCATTTCCACACGGGGCCATGCATCATCATATCAGCAACAACTCTGTAGGCATCTGGGTCAGTTGTTTTGTCTGGTAATTCAGCCGAAATGAAATTGTCTACTTCCTCGGGACTTTTTATTCTGTCGTTACTGTCAACCCATAAGAGCGTGTGACAACACGGGAGTCCACGTTTTTGGAACTCAATTGTGTATAGAACTGCATATTAAAACAGTAGTAAGTAACAGTATGGGATATGTTTGCCTAAAATTAGTATTAATTGTTTAGTTATTGTTGGGAAGAGTATAGTTATTAAATTAGTATATACCTCCGGTACAGCGGCCAAATAAATCCTGTTCCTTCAGTACTTTGACAAAGTCTTCAACCTTTTGCTCGAAAACACGGCATATGACATCAGATCTGTCTGACGGTGTGAGTCTTGGATAGTCTGCCATTCGTCGTTTTATCTCTGGCCAGTTGACATTACATGTGAATGTAATAAAAAATTGTGGGTTTCCAAGAACTCGACATACGGCAAGAGCATCTAAATAATGGCTGTACATGTATCTTGGACCGCCGGTGAAGCTTGAAGGAAGTATAATTCTTTGACCTATATCATTTCCGAAGTGATCGCCTTTTGACATTGCATCACAGATACCTGAAAGGCAGTCACTTCTCAGCCGATTTTGCTTTGCTCTTACAAAATCCAATCTTTCTTGTTCAAGAGTACAATATACAACCACGACATATTCTTGAAACAACCTTCCACCTCTAAAGAGATGCCCAAACTGATTTACACGTTCATGTAACTGGTACTTATAATACATATTCATAGATACCTTTGTACGCTTTCTTTTGCCAGTGATATCTTTTAATGTTAGATCTGTATTGTAACCGGGTTGACCATACACAAAAAGTAGTGGAAATTGGAGAGACATGTATGAGCTATGAAGTTTATTGATTCTCTTGGGCTGCCTGTCTTTGTACTCTATAATCATGTCAAAATCTGTTTGGCTGTTTGTATCAGGTTCAAATACAATTGCTCCAAGAGTATTGGAAGAAGGTAGCTGATATTCTTTGGATGCCATGACATTGTAAAGTTGTATCTTGAACTCAGGTACATTCCCTTCATTGCATTTATCTCTTGCTGTCCTAAAAACCTTGACCAATTCATTGTGTTCGTCAAGTATTTGTATCAAAGCTTCGACAATCTCACGTCTCAGATTACTCTTTTCTATACCACCAAAAGGTTCCATCCTGTGTTTAACTTCATTTTGTGTATCATACACATACATTTGCATAAACCTAGGGTCTTTGTTATTCTCAGGACAAAGTGTCCCTATCCAATGGTGTATTTCGCCTGATATTTTGAACACATATGGAGCTCTTCCATCATTGACTGAGTCATCAATTTCTGCACCAATTGATGTCATACTAAACATTTGGTTATAGGCACGGATGTTGTCTAAGAAATGTTTATCTCTGAAAAGTTCTTTCAAATCTGGTGGCGGCTCCACTTCTCTCCTAAGATAAAGTTGCCCTCCCGCACAACATTTACCATATCTTAATTTACCGCGTTGGGAATGGCTTTTCAACCTCTCTCCGTACCAGAAAGTTGCGTCACAGTATTCACAGACACATTCACAATCACCCAAGTCAATATATAAATCTGAGACACCTGCAAATTTATTTTGGAAAAATTTTTATGAGCAATATGTGTTTAGTAAAAGTGAAGTATAAAATTGCATGTGTTATCCTTTTTATTTATTGTTTTTTTTATGCTCTGTTTTTTCTTTTCTTTTTTTTATTATCTTTTTTTGATTTTTTATTTATTTATTTTATTGTTAATTTTTTATTTGTATGGCAGCATTATTGTTTTTCATACCTTCAGCAGCTTGTCGATTGTTAGATGTTAATGGTGGTGTGGTGTGTGTCCTTTGTTGATAGCGAACTCGTGTATCTTTTCGTGTTCTGTTCTGTGAATTGTTCTGTGACACTAATGGACATTTGTCAACTGTGTTTGCACTTGCGCCAGCTGCAATCAGAATTTTTTGGGTTTTTCATTAGTGTAAAACGATATATGCTTATATCCTAGCTTATGGGAACATTATTGTTTTTGATACCTTCAGTAGCTTGTTGATTGTTAGATGTTAATGGTGGTTTGGTGTGTGTCCTTTGTTGATAGCCAACTCGTGTATCTTTTCGCATTCTGTTTCGTGAATTGTTCTGTGACACTGATGGGCTTCTGTCAATTGTGTTTGCAATTGTAGCAGCTGCAGTTACAAATTTTTTCATTTTTCATTAGAGTAAAGCAATATATGCTTATATCCTAAGTTGATAAAAAAAAAATTGAATCAACATTGTTGCTGGGTTACCTTGAAAGTTGAACGAAGTTGTGGTGGGTTGAGGCATAGAATAAGGTGTCTCATGTGTAGTGTTTTCAGACTCAACAACTGGTCTTTTACCATTACGTTGAACGAAACCTGCAAAACGGAAGAAAGCATGTTTTAATTGTAAATGCGTAGTTGTTAGTTGTAAGTGATTTGCTTCTTCTTTTTTTAATTTTTATTTATTCATCTATTTTTTTTTAATATTTTTTTACTTCTGTTTATTGACTTAATTTAATTTTATTTATGAAATTCTTTTTTTTTTGGTACCTGTGTCATAACTGTTTGAGGTGTCATTCGATGACCGTCTTTTGCATCCTCTTGTACGTGCATGCAACACTGTTGGTTGTTGTACTATTTGTTTTCCACGTTCTTGGGTTATGAGACTGGCCGTTACATCTTTGATGTTAAGACACCGTGTGCACACAATTGCACCTTGCCATGAAAGAATAGTGTTGCTTTCAGCATTGCGACATTTCAAGCATACAGGCTTGCCTTTATGTATAAAGAAACCTGTGACAAAAAATTAATGTGCGTCATTCCAGGGGTGAGGCCAATGTTGTTACTAAAATACTTCTGACACATATAACTTTGTTAAAAATCGTTACCTTGTTTGTCGTTAGAAAATTCCTTTTCACATGTGTCTGACCATTTTTCATAAGGGTTTCCAATACGCTGATCTTGTTGTGTGTGAGAGAAACTGCCATGACTTTCATTATTGTATAATATGCCTGTATATATATTAGGAGTTACTCTAGTTGAAGCCGGAATGTATACATGAAAAAAGTTA
The DNA here is from genome assembly GCA_030686995.1 of Artemisia argyi. Classification (NCBI taxonomy): domain Eukaryota; kingdom Viridiplantae; phylum Streptophyta; class Magnoliopsida; order Asterales; family Asteraceae; genus Artemisia; species Artemisia argyi. The sequence goes on along the minus strand of CM060693.1, from coordinate 79,819,810 downwards.
ATGGTCTGACCTTTCTGTTTTTTGTTGCCGTAAAATGTAGCTTCATTTATCGCACCGGTTATACATATACGATTATTGTAACTGGGACTATACAGATTTTCTGACCCACATGCATAAAAAGTCTGTTGTTGCTGAAGAGGGTGTATGTCTTGGTTTAGTTTGTTAAATGTGGTTTGTTCATTGGCTGCAGGCAGGCATCCTTTAACAGAATTTTGTGTCACATGATTGCTTATCGGCGGCTGATCTCGTGAACGGCTTTCACAGAAGTTTTGTTGTTCTATGGCAGGTAATTGAATAGACTTTTTCGTATGTACCCCGTATCGAGTATTAAGGTAAGAGTAGTAATTTTCAGTTTGGTTTTGTGATTTGCCCATTGTAAATATATAATACACACAATATTTCAACACAAAGGCCAGCACATTTAATGATATATGCAATAAATGTTCATCATTAGTATGCAATAAATGTTGTTGAGTAGCATGGTTCAAAAACCTTGGTTTTTTTAATATATGCATACTGAAACAATTAGTAAAGAATGTACAATCTTAAAACATATTAAATGCAAGAACAAATTAACAAAAAAGAAAATATAATAAATAAAAGGTGCCACAATTTGCAGGTACCTGGAGAAAAAAGACGCAGCAGATCAAGTGTTGTGAATCTGGAAACCTGCATGAAGAGAAGGGCAAATGAACTAAAGAAGTGTAAAAAAAAACTAAACAAAATTATATCGCATGCAAGAAAGACAAAGCAGATGTGTACAAAACATGTGGAAAGCAAAGATTCTGTAATTTTTTTTTTGTTTCTTACTGGGTTTCACCAAGCAGCAATGGTTGTTGTGGTTGAGAAAGATTAGGATAAGGTCTGGTGGTATTTGGTAAGGTATAAGAAATCTGTGGGCAATTTTAGGTGATAACAATACCAGCCACATGTACTAATACATAGTATAAAAAAAACGAGGTGATTACATTTGTATTACGGGGTTGAATAGTAACATCTACAGTGCACTTACACGACTGTAGATGCAAAACGGTGCCAGTTTAGTCCCTTGTAGCCAATGGGTGTTGCACACAATGGCCACTACCAACAGTTATTTTACAAAGAACAAATGAAAACCACAAAAAGGCCTGTATAACATCCGTAATTATTTACTGTTCACAATAACTGTACACGTGTCCCTTTGTAAAAGCATGCCTGGGTTTTATAAGATATAATAATTCAGTGTGCATTCAATGTTAACCTATATATAGATGTGTGATGGAAGCTTTTGACGAACACATGAAATGCGTTTCATTTTTTTATAAATTCAAGACTTGTACAGTAGTAAAGTTTTAGGAATTTTGTGAACCTTTACCCATTGTTTTCTCTTTAAAAAAGTAAAAGTATGTTTTCTTTTATTTTGTTAAAATTAGCTTGGACTATCACCTTAAAAATTGGGATAACTGTGTGAAAAGATAAGGAGACTATTAACATCGATATCAAAATATTTATTGATATTTAAAATATGTAAGGAAATTATTCGTCGCCAAAAATGAAATTATTTGTCCCCATAATCATGAATCTCAAAATAAAACTAATTTCGGTCTGACGCTAATGTGCTTGCGTGTTTCTTGCTACTTGATAGTGTTACAACATGTAATGTGCTCCGGTAAGTAGGTTTAGGACTTTAGGTTGAAGGTTTAAAACATCGATGAGTACGTTCGTTCGTCTTAATCTTAACTCGACTAGTTGATTAATTGTTAACCTTAGATCACACACGTTAAATTGTTTATTTTAACGATTAGTCGTGACTAGTTTATAACTCATACTAGATTATAAGATACACTATAAACATTAAAAGGTCAAGTAATAGAATATTGAAAAGGTACGCGTTAAATTTTTGGCATAAGCATGAACATCCGAGAAATACTTTGAAAGTACATAATAATTTTAAGACAATTACTAAATTGTTGAGTTTTGGTTCTTGCAAAAATGAAACTTTTAGTTGTAACGAGTTAGTTGTGTCGAGACGATTAATCCCAAACCTCTGTGTTTATTTTTGTGTCATTCTTCGGCCATGTCGAAAATCTTCACCCTAGTTCCTTGCATATGTCGGATAGACTTGACACACTTCAAATTTATTTCAGTATAAATGTGATTGTATTTTGTAAGTGACCTCTCAAACATTTCATTGCCATTAAATAAACAGAAATATTGTTTTCTTTTCTTTGATTTGACTTTAACTTTGGTGTTATAATTAAAAATTTTTCCAATCACTCATCCATGTGCATACTTGTGTTAAAGTATTATTAAGTCAAAATCCACTTAAATATGGGTCAAAGCGACTACGTCAATTTAAAAAGCTGTAGTCTATTTAGTTTAAAAATAATACTACGTACAGTAGTAATTAATTCAGCATGCATTGAATTGATCAAAAAGATACGAATATTGTGTGATATACAAGCTTTTGACAAACGTGAAAATGTGCTTTCAGGGTTACACTTTTATTTAGGTTTTGCGTGTAAACATTTTCAACACGGTTAAGTTTTAATATGTTCGATCGAACATTTATCAAGTTGAATTACCTTTAAAAAGGCGCAAAGTTTATTCTTGAATGAATGGTATGTTAAAGTATGTGTGTGTGTGTATATATATATATATATATATATATATATATATATATATATATATATATATATATATATATATATATATATATATTGTTATTATTTAAACACTAGAAGGACTTAACGGTCGTTAGTTATTAACCGTAAATACTAACTATCATTAAATGTTAAGTTAAAGGACTAGGAATGAAATATATAGCAAGAAGGATCCGGAATGCCTTCCTAAGGCCCATGGCCGGTCGATCAAGGGTTGGGGAAACCCAATCCTTCTCAAACTTGGACACCAAGTTTACAAGGCTATATATACAAACACAAGTGTTATTTGTTTCACACCTTTTGTGCACACAAATTATCCCTAAGTTTTCCTCTTCCTTTTCCCTTGCTAAAACCGATCGACTCCCACCCCTTAGGGTTCTAGTCGATTTTTTTGTTAATCAAAAGCTAGTGTTTTTATTGATCTTGCAATCACTTTCATTCGTTACTAGTTTGTGTGTACAAGAACGAGGTAATAACTCACTATAATTATTATCAAGAGATCGATAAACAAAACGGTAAGGGGTTTATCATTGATCTATTTTAACACACGTCCAAGGTTTTTTGAAGTGATTCTTGTTTAGCTAGAATCCAAACGGTACGTTCCTATTTATGTTTTCGCTAATAATTATATGTTATACTTGATCCATCGCTTCCGCATACGTGTATACTTTGATTATGATTTATTTATATGATTGTCAAGTTATTTAAATTCTAACAGTGGCATCACGAGCCATGTATAACATGTAATTGATTACTAAAACATAATAAAAAATGTATCTTTGATAGTTTTAGATACATGTTATGGATCTAGGGTTTTATTTATTTATTTTTTTTCGAAACCCTAACCCTAATTTAGGGGGGTCGATTTTTTACATAAACCCTAATTAGGGTTTGTGGTTTAATTAAATTAATAGTAATTAATTAGAAACCCTAGGTCATTAACTAGTTATTTGAACGTATCTTGTGACCTAATTGCTAAGTGTTATGCTTGAATCCGTGACAAAACATGCATGTTAGTCATGGATTATTTGTTTGATTAATTGTTATGATCTTACACATGTTTTATTAGATAGATCTAAAATTGGGAAAGACCTCAATAATTAATAAAATCAATTTATGTGCTATGTGGTATGTGATTAACTTTGGCCTACGCAATTGACTTGTGAATGTATGTGGCTCACTTCCTTCAAGAAGGGAAGGCCTTAGTTGATTATATGCATATTGAAACCTAGAATTGTTTTATTAGGATTTTTTCTAATCAAGATTGCATGTGGCTATTTGTTTCACCTTTATAATTGTTATGTTTATTAGTTGAATGATGTGTCTTTGATTACTTGTTTTATTGTTTTATTTGTTGGACATGATTGTAAGCAATAAAAGGGTAATTTTTATAAAGAAAATAAATTGGACTAATAATGGTGAAACTTTAAGTGATAAAGATTGATTCTTGCGGTGTCTTATGTGCCGACAGTGGTTCGCTTCGCACGGTAATTGTCTCTCAGGCGAGACTAGCAAGATTCATACTTTATTGCATGTTTTAAGATTTAATCCATAAACTTTTGCTTGATTGATATTTTTGTACACATGGTTTTAAAAGTAAGTCCTATAAGACAAATTCATAGTGATGGTAAGAAGGCTTGGAAAGAGCCTTAGAGTCTGCCTTGGTTATCACACTTATGAATGCGTCTTAGACGACTTTCTTTTATCTCCATTCTTGTACAATATTATCTTAAGGGTGATTTACCTCAATTCCACTTTTGTGGGCGATAATTGAAGGTTCTTCTTTAATTGGTGAACCCGATACCTCAAGTAAAACTTTTTGTATTAATCTTAAGAATTGGTAATAAAAAGGTTTTGAAAACTTATGTTATAAAGATGAGTGCATGCATCTTTATACATGTTTTGATTGTCACATCAAACTAAATACCCTAAAATTTAAGTTACATGTCATTTATCTATAAGAAACACTTGAAGTTATAATTTAGTAAACGTGAGACCTAGGCTAAATTTTAATAGTGATGCGTGGGAATTGCACCAGGCTTTACCTCTTGAGGAATCTCAAGAAGCTTACAACCCCCACCAGGCAGTGTACCTGATCGTTGTAGTATAGTATAGTGACAAGTACCGGGGGATTAATCGTTCAGCTAGGAATAGTGTTGCTAGGATTAGAAAACCTAAATACTAGTTCTAGAGATGAGGGATGATTCTTTTTGTATTTTTATATTTTTAGAAAGCAAATTAAAAATCTCGGGTTTGAAGGATTTGGGCGGAATTAGTTACTAGTCAACTAACCCAATACTAAGATGCAATCAAAATAAAATACTAAAATGAAAATAAAACTAATTTAAACTAAGGTTGTGAGCAATAAGTGGAGAAATATGTTTACTTAGATTTCACTACTCCTTATATATCTTTTACACGTTAATTACTTGTTATAGTTGCGTGGATGACGGATTGTATTCCTTAATACCATTCATGGGGTGGCGTACTTACTTCCCCAATCCTATGAGTGCCTATTTCACTCCTATGTCGAGCCTGCAAGAAGCTCCTAACATGGGATCATTAGAATTTACTCGTGCATTAAATACAACAAATAAAACCTAGTACACATCGGTTCATGTTTCCTAAGACGTTCAAGCATGTTACCATTTGGAGATCTGCCAATTTTCTTAAGCCTAACATTGAAATCATTCATCCAATACAACCATAAACAAGTAATCAACACATAATCAACATCTAGGTTTCATTTGATCTAAGCAAACACAAGATAAATCTAGCCTAGCATGGTGAAATCAAGACAAACACAAGATATAGACAACCAACACATAGACATATTGATTGAATTAAGTACAGACTTATCTTAATAACACATGTAAGGGTTCAAGGGTTGAAAACCCTTGAAAAGCTGTAAAATTCGTATATGGTTCGGCCTTAGGGTTTCTCCAAACTTGTTCCTCCTAATGAATGAAAATTAGAAAACTATATATAGATATTAGAGGCTGACGGCGTCAAGAACAACCTTGTGACGCCGTCATCTCGCCGCCAAAATAATCCTCGGACTGCCTTGATCTACATCTGACGCCGTCATGTATTCCATATTTGCAGGCCGTCACGCATTTAACTCTTGACGCTCTACTTCGTGAAGCCTTCATTTCTGTACTGGGTCGTCATGATCTTTACTCTTGACGCCGTCAACTTCTTCCTCTTGACGCCGTTACACACTGTTCCCAGCTTGGAAAATTAAGTCTTTGGCGTTTTCTTCACTTTTATGCTCCAAAAACGTCCGAATTGCTTCCTTTTCCATATTTCACTCCCAAAGTACCTAAAATCACAAAAGGAACGATTTAGGGTAATATTTGATCAAATAAATTCAATTTTGGGCTTAAATGACCCCCTAAAAACGGATCATTTTTCGCCTCATCATATACCCTTACACTTGAGATCTGCTTGTCCTCAAGCAAATGTGCTTTTATTCTAATCAAAAGACAAATTAGGGGTCATTTAACACTAATATAAAAGTAATTACAACAAATAATCGTTCCACTAAAGTCCAAAGACAAGCACGGAGGTTATATAATAGCATCTCACAAATAGTGTTTAGATACTCACATCTCTTGGGTGTAATAAAGTATAAATTACAATATGGAAACGGAAGATATCTCTCACTACCTGTCATAGCAAAATAGATTATCATAGGCTTGGGAAAGGATCAAACCTCCACCACATGGCATAAGCACCTAGGATAAACTATCAAAGAGGTCTTTTAAAGGGTTGTAACGTTAGGTGTAGGGATATGAAATACACGGTTTTGTTGGATATAGGCAGTCTTTACTGGTGGCGAGTTAACAATCTTGGTTAATCACATGTACAATGTGGCGTTGCTAAGCCAAGACTAGACTCGACTTAAGCTAATAAATGAAAAATAACAAAAACATAAAATGAACATAGAATGAAAAGGGATGGTAGTCCGTATGTTTTTTCTCTTTTCTTTTTCTATTTTTTTTCTTTTTCTTGATTTTTTTTTTTTTTTTTTTTTTTTTTTGCATACATTTTTACCCTACCATCAAAAATAATACATCATAGGGAATGAACATTCCCCTTACACTTGAATTTTTACATACTTTACAATAAACTAATCTAATGACTCGAATCAAGATAATCAAAACACTTGGAGTACTTTTAAGATTAACACACATACGGGGGTAATAATATGATGTTCTTCCCCATTACTCCATAAATAAGTACTTTACCCATGAGTCTCAATCGTCCCAAAACAATATGTACAAGGATATGACTCGACTTAGCAACCATGTAATCAATTAGATAATTAACTTAGGGTTTAACAAATAATAATAATGCACTAAAATGAGCGCATACACGGAAGGCTAAGGCGATTTGGGTGTACATTTAAGTGGGGTGTAACAAATTCTTCCTTTAAGTAAAATGCTTAAAGTTAGAAACGAAAAGATAGGCTCGGACGGGTGTACTAGGGGTTTCGTGTACTAAAAATGAGTACAACGCTAAGGTGTGGGGAAAAATTAGCTGACTTAACTAGCCAACTAATATGACTTAAATGGTCAAGTAATTATAATACGGGTTTAACACAAAAGTGATCCTAATGCCTCTTATCATGTAGTAAATCCTACTACACTAATGTAGTCTCACTAGCGGTCTCGGGATGCATCACTAACGCAAGTTCTAGAATCTAAATGCTACCGGTACACTCATAAGCACTAATAATAAATGTTTTTCCTATCAAATCTAAAGGCGAACCTCACATGTTTGGGTGGAAAATTTTTCTGAAAGTACGGTTATGTGCTAGTCATACAATCTCCTATCCATGAGACGCTTGCTAAGGCTAAAGTTTCACTCCTAAATGTTGTAAAAAAATTTAAATTTGGCGCTAAAATTGCACTAACAAGTATTTCTCATAGTTTTATTACACATCTACTATCAAACAAACAAACTCAAGCGAAAGTGTATTTGTAAGGTATCATCATTTTACCCTCCCCTTACACTTAAGATGAACATTGTCCCCAATGTTCAAGTAAAGAATGTAAAAGTGAAAAAGTAAAAAGAATGAAATCAAATACTCCCCTGATTCGCTCGGTATGGATAATAAGGTGGCCAGGTTAGATCTTCCTCCAAGAAAATGAACAATCAAAGCTTCCCTTCCAGAATAATAATCATCTTCTTGTCATACATAACCTGTAAATCCTGAGAAAACAGACAAGACAACCTCGCATAAAATCGGCGGCAATCTACATAAGTTACTAAATCCCAGAAAACAAAGTAAGATATAATGTTTGTGGAATGAAGTTTGTAGATTTCCTGGAGATTATAAAACTTAATAATTCAGCAAAAACTTTAAAACTCTGTTAGAAAAACAAAACCGGTAAAATTTCCAGATTTTTACCCGTGACGCCGTCAAGAGCAAGCTCATGACGCCGTCAGAAGTGACCTGCAGAAATTCTTATGTTAAGTTTCCGGAAAATTTCTGAAAAAACTTGGTCCTACTTCCTGGAAAATCCTGCAAAACTTCATTATGACTCGATACAAGCATTTGACTCTAACAAATACGAATATACATGTTCACTTAATATTGTGGAGAATCATGATCGGTTTGTTTCTTAAAAACATATTTGGGGTTTCCCCTCACACTTATCTTTTGCAAAAATAATTTTAGGTGGAGTTAAGACTAGGCTAAACAACAAAGTAAAGTATTACCACTATTTAGTTTAGAAACATGATCTACCAACAATAAAAATAAAGCATGCATACGGAAACAAATAACAATCAAACAAACAAACAAATAAAAACACACAAAACATGGGTTGCCTCCCAAGAAGCGCTTTTCTTTATTTACGAGTCTTGTAGCTAGACTCAAGATCATGGGTTACTACGTGATACGGGTGAGTTCCTCATTGAGGACATCTTTGGGATCAAATTTAGGTTTCAACTTCCTATCGGTTTTCTTAGTATGGTATGACCTTTCAAACTTTTCTCCATCCGGATCATACAAAGTCATCCTCATATGCCACGATCCGTCACCTTCTTTAGGTGGCTTGTCCCACCTCCATTTACACTTGTCTCCCTCTCTTTTCCACTTATTCATCTCTATATTAATAGGCATTATGCTCAAGAACTCAATCATCTTCCTAAAGACTAAGGGGTTCTCAAAAGGATCTAGCTCTTCATCTCTAGCTATGAGTTGTTCCACCGAATGTGTCTTTTCAATGAAATCTTTTTCTAGATAGAATGGGCGTTGAGGTCCTATAAAGTTCCTTTCTATCCAAGGTCCATATCTAGACGGCCTCCTATTCATCTCTACCCAATGTGGTGTCGATTCATCATCACAATCATAACTGTGCTTCTTAACATCGTATACCGACCAAGTATCGCCTTCACCTACCGCAATCTTAGACTCCTTACAATCTATCACAGCACTAGCGGTTGCTAAAAATCCTTTTCCTACTAACAATGGGCATGTAGTGTCACTAACCATGTCTAGGACGTGAAAATCCGCTAAGATAGTTAACTTCCCTACGTGAACAACTACATCCTTAATCATTCCAACCGGGTGGGCAATACTTCCATCCACTAGACCTATCAATACCTCCGTCTCCTCTAACTTTCCTAGCTTAAGAGTGGTGAAAAGGGATAAGGGAATCAAGTTGAGGCTTGACCCTAAATCGGCTAGTGTGTCGAAAGCTTCGGATCTTCCTATCTTACAAGGTAAAACAAATATACTCGGATCATCAAGCTTTTTAGGCAACTTGTTTTGAACGAAGGCGGTCCCATTCTTGCCTAGTTTAAACTTCTCATACTTTTCTAGGAGGGCACGATAGTAGGGAGCACGGGCTAAGACATCAATAACGGGGCGTTCAAGGTGAAGTTCCTTGAATTCATCGTCAAGGTCTTGCGTAGGAGGTGTTTCAACTATACTTTTGACCGGTTTTATATCGGGTGTTTTACTTGATTGGTCCTTTTGAAGAATTTGGTTTTGTTTGAAACACGTGCTCGTTGATTTAACTGAGTAGTATTGTGGACACGAAGTGGGTGGCAAAACTGATGATATGGAATTAACGTTTAGTTTCGGATTCTTGACCGTGTCTCTTGGGAGTGCTCCCATTTCTTGGTCATTGAGAACTTTCAATAATGCGTCAATTTTGGTGGTCATCTCGCTTTGCTTTTGTTTGAAATCGGCTTCAAACTTAGATATGCGAACTTCTTAAGATGCCATGAACTTAGACATCAATCCTTTAAGATTGTTGGTACTACCATAGTTGTTAGAAGGATTGTTGTTGAAAGTACGGTTGGAGGGTGGACCGTTTGGTTGATAACGATTAGGCGGATTGGAAGAATTGGCTTGATTTTGTTTCCACCTAAGGTTTGGGTGATTTTTCCAAGAGGGGTTGTATGAATCACCGTAAGGGTTTGGCTCGGGTTTGAAAGTGTAACACTTTTCTCCCGCTTCGTCGGTACGCGAGGATGCGTAGTCCGCAAAAGCTGTTCCGAGGAGTTCCACACAATCACGAGTGTCATGGGGACCACTACATAATTCGCATGAAGAAGTGATTTTGTTCACTTGGCTTGAAGGCTTAGGAGCTTCGTAGGATTTCATGAGAAACTTGACTTGGTCCTCAAGTTCCATGATCCTACGGTCGGGAGTGCTAGAGTTATTCGAAGGCAAAGATATTGCCTTGACCGTTTTGTTCAAATCACGGGGATCATTCCAACTTTCGTTGTCATAGAGAGCAAGATCTTCTATGAGTTCCCATGATTGTTCCGCACTTAGATCACGTAGCTTACCACCGGCCGATTGGTCAATGGCTCGCCTCGTGAAGAGATCGATATAGTCATGAAAGATTTGGACTTGGAGCCAAAGATCTATGCCATGATGAGGGACTTTTTGGAGTAAGTCCTTGAAACGAGTCCATGCTTCATAAAGAGATTCATTTTGACGTTGTTGGAACATCAAGATGTCATTTCAAAGCTTAGTAGTTCTCCCCGGTGGGAAAAATTGAGCAAGGAAACGAGTGGTGAGATCATCCCATGTGGTGATGGATCCCGCGGGTAAACGCTCAAGCCATTGACTAGCTTGATCCAGTAGAGAGAATTGGAATAGGCGTAATCGGGTTGTCTCTCTAGTTTCAACATCTAGGTCTATGGAGTCTACGATTTTAAGGAAGTCCTTAAGATGTTGATTTGGATCTTCGGAACGAAGTCCATGAAATGCACATCCGCTTTGCACCAACCGGATGGTGTCGGATCGTAAGGGGGTCACATTGGCTCCGGTGAGCTCAATGGTGTTTCGATTGCCTTGGTGGCTAGGTCGGGAATACTCTCCTAAGGTTCGGGGCCTAAGAGGTTCTAGTTGTGGGTTTTGTTGTGGTGGGATGACGGGTTCAAAGATGTTCCCATCGTCCATGATGTCGGGTGGTGAAGAGTTATGAACAAACACACAAAGAAATAAGATAGACTAAAGAGAACCTACAAATAAAAAATAAAATCTTACGAGAACGGAATCTAGCAAGTAGACCTAATAAAAAAAATATTCTAACCTAGACAATAACTATTCCCCGGGCTGCGGCGCCAAAAACTTGATGCGTGGGAATTGCACCAGGCTTTACCTCTCGAGGGATCTCGAGAAGCTTACAACCCCCACCAGGCAGTGTACCTGATCGTTGTAGTATAGTATAGTGACAAGTACCGGGGGATTGATCGTTTAGCTAGGAATAGTGTCGCTAGGATTAGAAAACCAAAATACTAGTTCTAGAGATGAGGGATGATTCTTTTTGTATTTTTATATTTTTAGAAAGCAAATTAAAAATCTCGGGTTTGAAGGATTTGGGCGGAATTAGTTGCTAGTCAACTAACCCAATACTAAGATGCAATCAAAATAAAATACTAAAATGAAAATAAAACTAATTTAAACTAAGGTTGTGAGCAATAAGTGGAGAAATGTGTTTACTTAGATTTCACTACTCCCTAGATATCTTTTACACGTTAATTACTTGTTATAGTTGCGTGGATGACGGATTGTATTCCTTAATACCATTCATGGGGTGGCGTACTTACTTCCCCAATCCTATGAGTGCCTACTTCACTCCTATGTCGAGCCTGCAAGAAGCTCCTAACATGGGATCATTAGAATTTACTCATGCATTAAATACAACCAATAAAACCTAGTACACATCGGTTCATGTTTCCTAAGACGTTCAAGCATGTTACCATTTGAAGATCTGCCAGTTTTCTTAAGCCTAACATTGAAATCATTCATCCAATACAACCATAAACAAATAATCAACACATAATCAACATCTAGGTTTCATTAGATCTAAGCAAACACAAGATAAATCTAGCCTAGCATGGTGAAATCAAGACAAACACAAGATATAGACAACCAACACATAGACATATTGATTGAATTAAGTAAAGACTTATCTTAATAACACATGTAAGGGTTCAAGGGTTGAAAACCCTTGAAAAGCTGTAAAATTCGTATATGGTTCGGCCTTAGGGTTTCTCCAAACTTGTTCCTCCTAATGAATGAAAATTAGAAAACTATATATAGATATTAGAGGCTGACGGCGTCAAGAACAACCTTGTGACGCCGTCATCTCGCTGCCAAAATAATCCTCGGACTGCCTAGATCTACATCTGACGCCGTCATGTATTCCATATTTGCAGGCCGTCACGCATTTAACTCTTGACGCTCTACTTCGTGACGCCTTCATTTCTGTACTGGGTCGTCATGATCTTTACTCTTGACGCCGTCAACTTCTTCCTCTTGACGCCGTCACACACTGTTCCCAGCTTGGAAAATTAAGTCTTTGGCGTTTTCTTCACTTTTATGCTCCAAAAACGTCCGAATTGCTTCCTTTTCCAGATTTCACTCCCAAAGTACCTAAAATCACAAAAGGAACGATTTAGGGTAATATTTGATCAAATAAATTCAATTCCAGGCTTAAATGACCCCCTAAAAACGGATCATTTTTCGCCTCATCAAATAGCAAGGTAAAATTCTGTTAATGCGTGAGACCATAGATAGTAATTTTACATGTTTCTAAGGTGTACGACTTAATTAAGTTGTGCGTGAGACCTAGAACTTAAGGCATGAGATGGGATGAAACATGCTTACATTGCAAATTGATGAATCAATTTGATGTAAATCCCATAATGATCTAGGAATTGGAAAACTTGTATGCCAATTATTGTTCGACAGATTACCATCTTTTATACTTTCACCACTAGCAGATCAACTGATGTGGTGGAATCTATGTAAAGTTGGATCCTAGATTTTGAAGAAAATTAGTTGGTTATATGAATATAGCCTTGGATATTATATTTTCTTGGAAATATTAATTATCGATAATACTAATATTTGAACTTTTATCTGTAGATATGGCTCAACCCGATAACCCAACTGTGATTTCTGCTTTCAAGAGCCATCTTGAGAGGGAAAAATTGACTGGAAAGAATTTAAATGATTGGTTCAGATTGCTCAGCATTGTCTTGAGGGCGACTGGTAAACTCAATTATTTGAATACTCTTTGCCCTGAGGAGCCTGCTGAAACTGAACCATAACAGGTTAAGGCAGCTTGGAGGCTTGAGCATGCTAAGTACAATGAAATTTCATGCTTAATGCTCACTAGTATGGATGCTAAGTTACAAAAGAAGTTTGGGTACTATTTTTCGTACGTTATGATCCAAGAACTTCAGAAGTCTTATGAAAAGACTCCTGCAGTTAAATTGTATGAGTCTCTTAACAAACTACACAGCTGCAGACATGGTGATGGTAAACCAGTTGAAGATTATGTGAATGAGAGGAAAGACTACTTTGATCAACTTCACATAATCAGATTTGGTTACCCTGAGAATGTGCAAGTGAACTTGATCAACAGGTCCCTTAACAAGGACTTTACTGGTTTTGTTCAGAACTTCAACATGCATTGCTCAGGGAAGACAGTCTCAGAATTACTCGCATTGCTTGTTGATTATGAGAAAGGTCTACCAGCCAAGGGCAAGGCTCCTACCCCGCAAGTGTTGGCAATTAAGGGGGGAGAATCTAAAAGAAATCGCATGTGAACAAAGGCAAAGGGAAAGGTGATAAAGGCAAGCAGGTCATGGCCTATCAACCACACCCCAAGGTGAATCAACATCAGCCTAAGCAGAACAAGGTTAATCCTCCAAACAAGAAGGATCAGGCTTGTCATCACTGTCATGAAAAAGGTCATTGGAAGAGGAACTGTCCATTGTACATACATGATTTGCGACAGAAGAAGTCAAAGAATGAGTCTTGTGCTCCCAGTACTTCAGGTGAGATCTTCATGATTGAATTATTTACTTTAACTCATAAAAGTTCCTGGGTATATTGATGAGGCGAAAAATGAACCGTTTTTAGGGGGTCATTTTAGCCCGGATTTGAATTTATTTGATCAAATATTGCCCTAAATCATTCCTTTTGTCATTTTAGGTACTTTTGGAGTAAATTCTGGAAAAGGAAGCATTTTGGACGTTTTTGGAGCATAAAAGTGAAGAAAACGACAAAGTCTTAATTTTCCTTGCTAGGAACAGTACCTGACGGCGTCACATGCTCCTTAATGACGGCGTCAAGAGTAATACAAGAGGTGGAAGTGGATAAAGTCCGTGACGATCCAGAAGAGATTTACACTATGGACATGACGGCGTCACCATAGGCCGTCATGGTCCAAATACAAGTGACGGCCCAGGGTAGAAGTGCACATGACGACGTCAAAACTGGATCTAGGCAATCCGATTTCATTATGGGCGGCGAGTTGACGGCGTCAGAAATTCCTTCTTGACGCCATCACCCTGTAAAATCTATATATAGTTTTGCAATTTTCATTCATTAGAGAGGAACAAGTAGGGTGTAACTTTGGAGAGAAACCCTAGTACGAATCTTACAGCTTTTTCAAGGGTTTTTACCCTTTGAAACCTTTCATGTCAATTTGAGATAAGTATTCTTTCAATTCAATCAATATGTCTATGTGTTGCTTGAATATATCTTACACTTGTCTTGAATTCAACATGCTTGGCTAGATCTCTTGTGTGTTTGCTTAGATGTAGTGAAACCTAGATGTTAATTATGGGTTGATTGTTTGTTTATAGTTGTTACGGATGATTGTATTCGATGTTAGGCTTAAGAAAACTGGCAAACTTCCATTGGTGACATGTTTGAACGTCTTAAGAAACATGATCAGAGGTGTACTATGATTTTTGGTTGTATTTAATGCGTAGGAGAATTCTAATGATCCCATATTAGGAGCTTCTAACGGTTCGACATAGGAGTGAAGTAGGATCCAATAGAGTTAGGGAATATTGTACACGGCCCTACTACTGGTATTAAGGAATACGACCCGTCATCCATGCAATTGTAACAAACTATCAACCTGTAAAAGATATCTAGGGAGTAATGAAACCTAAGTAAACACAACTCTCCCTATCATTGTTCACACCACTAGTTTAATTAGATTTATTTTCATTTTTGTTATTTTATTTTGATTGCATCTTAGTTATTGGGTTAGTTGATTAGCAACTAATTCCGCCCACTCTTTCAAAACCCGAGATTTTAATTGCTTTCATAAAAATATAAAAATACAAAAGAATCACCCCTCACCTCTAGACCTAGTTTTTAGGCTTTCTAATCCTAGCGACACTATTCCTGAGTTGAACGATCAATCCCCCAGTACTTGTCACTATACTATACTACAACGATCAGGTACACTTCCTGGTGGGGGTTGTAAGCTTCTCGAGATCCCTCGAGAGGTAAAGCCTGGTGCGATTCCCACGTATTATATATGATACGGGATGTGGTATTCGTATTTGCAATACTATGCAGGGGTTTAGAGTTGAGAGGAAGCTGGCCTATGGACAACAATATCTGCACGTTGGTAATGGAGCAAATGTAGCTGTCGAAGCTATAGGAGTTTTTGAATTAGTCTTGCCTTCGGGCTTAGTACTATTTTTAAATAACTGTCATTATGCACCTTCAATTGTTAGGGGTGTAGTTTCCTTTTCATGTTTGTTGGATCTTGGTTTTAAACATTCTATTAATGGCAATGAAATTTCTGTTTTTTATAATGATGTTTTTTATTTTAATGCTATTGCTGTGAATGGAATATTTGAAATTGACTTGAATAAGAATGTATCCAATAATCGTAATAATAATTCAATGTATAACATCAATAATAAGAGAATCAAGAAAGGTCTGGATTCGTCTTATCTTTGGCATTGTCGACATGCTCACATAGGCAAGGCTCGCATGGAAAAGCTGCAACATGATGGGATTTTAGAAAAGATCAATGATGAATCATTTGATAAGTGTGAATCTTGTATTGCTGGGAAGATGACAAATAAACCTTTTAAGAATCGTATTGAAAGGTCTTCTGATCTACTTGGTCTTATTTACACAGATGTGTGTGGACTACTTAGACATGTGTCAAGGAGGGGTACTAGCTACTTCTTAACATTTACAGATGATTTCAGCCGTTATGGTTATGTTTATTTACTTAAAATAAGCATGAGGTATTTGAAACATTCAAAGTGTTTAAAGCAGAAGTAGAGTTGCAACTAGGAAAAAAGATTAAATCTCTTCGATCCGATAGAGGTGGTGAATACCTGAGTCAAGAGTTCCTAGATTACTTAGCTGAGGAAGGAATTGTCTAGCATCTCACTTCTCCATATACTCCACACCAAAATGGTGTATCTGAGAGAAGGAATCGTACATTGCAAGACATGATATGATCTATGTTTAATCTAACAACTCTTCCTTTTTCGTTTTGGGATTATGCCTTATAATCTGCGTTTCGCATTCTAAATATGGTTCCAACAAAGAAGGTGGATAAAACACCATATGAGTTATGGACTGGAAAAGTTCCTAACTTGTCTTATCTAAAGGTCTGGGGTTGCGAGGCGTATGTTAAACATGACTCAACAGATAAACTCCAACAAAGATCTGTAAAGTGCATCTTCGTAGGATACCCAAAGGAAACAATGGGTTACTACTTTTATTACCCACCTGAAAACAAAGTTTTTGTTGCAAGGTATGGAGACTTCTTAGAGAAGGAACTCATATCTCAAGAATTCAGTGGGTGAGTATATGATCTGGAAGACGATCATGAAGATGTATTACCTTCTGAGAACACTAGCCAACTTCCTGTGGAACTTGAAAGTTTAGGTCCTCCACCAGAAGTTGAAGTGGTTCCCATTCGCAGATTTTTAAGAACTGTGAAAGCTCCTGAACGTCTATGTATTAACGTAGAATGTGAGGAAACTATACTAGGGGATCTTGATGAACCTTCTATTTATAGGGCTGCCATTAATGATCCTGAAAAAGAAAAATGGCAGGTTGCTATGAATGGGGAAATGCAATCCATGAAAGATAATGAAGTCTCGATTGAAGTTAACCTTCCTCCCAATGCCAAGGTAGTTGGGAGTAAGTGGCTCTTCAAAAAGAAAACTGACATGGATGGCTATGTACACACCTATAAAGCTCTTTTGGTGGCTAAAGACTATACCCAAACTTATGGTGTTGACTATGAGGAGACATTTTCTCCTGTAGCTAACATTAGGGCTATTAGGATTCTCATAGCTATAGCTGCATACTATGATTATGAGATTGGACAGATGGATGTCAAAACCGCCTTCTTAAATGGTCGCCTAGATGAGGATATCTACATGGCGCAGCCCGAGGGGTTTGTGAATCCAGAATTTCCAAATCGTGTATGCAAACTTCAAAGATCCATTTATGGATTGAAGCAAGCATCAGGACAATGGAATTAGAGATTTGATGAAGAAATCAAAAAGTTTGGTTTTACTCAGAATCTTGATGAGCCATGTGTATACCACAAAGCTAGTGGGAGTGATGTAATTTTCCTTATTTTATATGTTGATGACATATTAATCATGGGAAAAGACATTCCAAGTTTGCAAAAGGTTCAGGCATATCTTGGAAAGTGTTTTTCTATGAAAGATTTAGGGGAAGTTGCATTCATTCTGGGAATCAAGATATATAGAGATAGATCTCAGCGATTAATTGGATTAAGCCAAAGTGCTTACATTGATAAAATATTGAAGAGATTCAATATGCAAAATTCCAAGAAGGGATATTTGCCAATGCAAGAACAACATGGCTTAAGTAGCAAAGTTTGTGCTTCAACACCTGCAGAGGTGCAACGCATGAAGAGAGTCCCTTATGCTTCGGATGTGGGATCTATTATGTATGCAGTGAAAAGCACAAGGCCTGATGTGGCATTTGCTCATAAATTAACGAGTCGATATCAGTAGAATCCAGGTGAAGCTCAATGGACTGCTGTTAAGAATATTCTTATGTACCTTTGGGCTACTAAAGATATGTTCTTAGTTTATGGGGGTAATCCAACTACAGAACTTGATGTTACAGGTTACTGCGATGCATCCTGGAAGTGTGATAAAGATGATACGAAGTCTTAGACGGGTTATGTCTTTGTCATTAACGGAGGAGCTATGGATTGGAGAAGCAAGAAGCAGAGTACACTGGCGATGTCTGCAACAGAAAGTGTTTACATAGCTGCTTCAGAAGCTGCAATGGAAGCCGTTTGGATTGGGAAGTTTGTTTCGAGGCTTAGGGTTATGCCATCGATTGAAAGACCTATAAAAATGTATTGCGACAATTCAGCTGCAATTACATTTGCCAATGAACCTGGAATCATGAAAGGCTCCAGACATTTCTCGATTAAATATCACTATGTTCGAGAACAAGTAGAGATAAGTGAAATCGAGTTACTCAAAGTTCACACAGATGATAACTTAGCAGATCCTTTTATGAAGCCTTTACCTGGCACTAAGCTTTACAAGCTTGCTGAAGGCATAGGACTTCGTTTAGCTGATAGTTTCATGTCTATTTGTGATTAGTATTTGGATAAAGGATGTAATGTACAATTATTATTTTAATGGAATAAAATATTGTTTATGTTTATTTATCATTGTCTTAATAATATATCATGTATTTGCATGTTTAAATCCATGAATAAATTATTATTCTAAATTGTCTGTTGTCGGTTAATAATATGGGAATATCATTAAACTAAGATAAATTTGAGTATTGGTTAGAATATACTTGAAAGTATATTGATGCATAGTCATACCAATTTCACATGATATTTAATGAATTGAATATAGGACTTATCCGAACTGCATGATCTCACATTTATGTGAATCATGTTTAAAAGTTATCCTCAGACTTGAGACACCAGATAAGTGTCATGGATGTAGTGCATTTCTGTGAAGCAATTTACCGCTAACCGTAACTAGTAGTCATAAGGATTGTTTTCAGAAGTGTTGCAAAGTTCATGGGTTATTCTTGTAGTCAAGAGAGAATTTGTTCATTTGAATTTGTTTTGAAGTTTGATATTGCTGGGCCCTTCGTAGGGTTGACAAAATGTTTGCGTAGCCACGCCCAAAGTCTATATGGAATACGTTCAGATGTTTTGGTAATTTTGTTCAATCATTAAGAAACGAGAAACGGAAAGTTAATAAAGAATGATTAATCTCATATCTTTATTAATGTAGTATTAGTAACAAAATGATAATTATAATGATGAATCATTAAAGGTTTTCCAGGAAACCTAGCTCGAGTCATATTATGGGCATTGGAGTGTTGCAAGACGCCAACCAATATCATTACACCATAATAGATATACAAGTGGGAGATGTTAAAGTATGCGTATAAATATTAATGAGTGTATGACTAGTATCGAACCCGAGACCTCGGGATTGCACACATTACAAACGAGAATAAAAGATTAATAATTGATATATATTGTTATTATTTAAACACTAGAAGGACTTAACGGTCGTTAGTTATTAACCGTAAGTACTAACTATCGTTAAATGTTAAGTTAAAGGACTAGGAATGAAATATATAGCAAGAAGGATCCGGAATGCCTTCCTAAGGCCCATGGCTGGTCGATCAAGGGTTGGGGAAACCCAATCCTTCTCAAACTTGGACAACAAGTTTACAAGGCTATATATACAAACACAAGGGTTATTTGTTTCACACCTTTTGTGCACGCAAATTATCCCTAAGTTTTCCTCTTCCTTTTCCCTTGCTAAAACCGATCGACTCCCACCCCTTAGGGTTCTAGTCGATTTTTTTGTTAATCAAAAGCTAGTGTTTTTATTGATCTTGCAATCACTTTCATTCGTTACTAGTTTGTGTGTACAAGAATGAGGTAATACCTCACTATAGTTATTATCAAGAGATCGATAAACAAAACGGTAAGGGGTTTATCATTGATCTATTTAACACACGTCCAAGGTTGGGTAAAGGGGAGTAATAACACACGTCCAAGGTTTATTGAAGTGATTCTTGTTTAGCTAGAATCCAAACGGTACGTTCCTATTATGTTTTCGTTAATAATTGTTGAGGAAACGTGATCAAGATCTCTTTATGTTTTAATGATGACAAATAAACCATCGAAAAACATAAAATAACAAACGTTAGCCAAAATTCCCCGAATCACAAGTCTGCTGCTGGCGCGCCACCCACGCGTCAACGCGTGGGTAACGCGCTAGGCGTCTGTGAATATCGGGATGAATTTTGAAAGTCGGCTTTCCCCTTACCCAACAAATGTGGATCTTTCAATACATGTATGAATATGTTATGTACTTAATTGAGAACACTCGAAATGAGTTTTGGGATTAGAGAGATCCAACTTTTAAAGCACCCATTTACGGGAAAACGCCAACTCATGTTTTCTAACTATCGCCCCTAGCCAAGGCCTTTCTAAACTTAGGGAGCTTATATACTTCGCGTGACATCATGTGAAAGCATCCATATGCTCATATCCCGTGCTTACGTCTTCTCTAATTACGTAACGGGTTTACTCCCTTATTGGTCAAACTAAGTCAAAGGTCACTTTGCGTAAACGCATCCTTTCCTACTTGGGTTATGCTTTACATCAAGGCAAAGCACTTAACTTGTTTGAACCAAGGTATTAGTTGAGAACGTCGAGTCGAAGTCACGAGATATGAAACTATGGATTCTCGACGTTATGTTACTTGAACTTATAAGTAACCTATGAATTTCTCAACTCATAATCTTAATTGTCTGAACACTTTCTTCTTAATGACAATTAGATTATGTCTTAATTTCTTGATCTCATTTTTACAAAAGACAAATACCACCAAATCTCCCACAATCCTTCCCAAATATCCCTTTCCAACATTCTCTAAATATTCCCTTACACTTCTTACACAATGTGTACCTTGTGTCTCCCCTTACTCACACACAACCTTCACATACTCCCACACAATATTCTCTCAATCTACCAACTTCCGATACACACACTTATACACCTTTTGTACACACAGCTGATTTCAAAATACATACACTACTCTCACAATCATCTTTTCTCTACACACACACTAGCCAACTCACCATATCTTACCATATCCAACTCATATATTCTCTTACACAATATCATACACTCTTACATATTCCCTTACACACTCTACATCTCAACCATCCATTCCCTTACAACACATCTCAACCCTCTATTTCATCACATGGGAATAAATTTGAAATCCAAACATAGGATCCCTTTGATCATAGCCATCCATTTCAAATAAACACATCTCAACCCTCCATATTCCCCACATGCCAATTAATTTGAATTCCAAAAGAAGCTCCCTTTGATCTCAACCATTCAATTCAAACTAAAACCATCTCAACCATCCATCTTATTTCTCCCCCCCCCCCCCATGTTTTGGAATATTCCACTAGCATATTCTTTCTTTCTCGTCATTCCATCACATGGAAATAATCCTAGCCATCCAATTCAAACCATCTCATCTCAACCATCCATCCTACACTTTCCCCCAAGGATGGAATATACCTTGGCATATTCTTTCTCTCTTTTCTATGCCACTTGAGGAATACCCAATCTACCCCTACCAAATTACCCTTTCTACTTTTCTACCCTTGGTATTTGGTTTTCTAATAAACACTTCACAAAATGATTTTCTAATTGACTATTTGAGTTGGTAAACCTTAGATTGATTAATGTTAAGGTTTAGTGTGAAGTACAATTGGGAGTTTAGCAAGGTTAGGTATTTATAAGATCCAACATCCAACACTTGGGATTATTCACAGACGCCTGGCGCGCTGCCCACGCGTCGACGCGTGGGTGACGCGCCGGCCTCGGTAAATTAATCCCAAGTTTGGGTCTTGGCCTATAAATACCTCCCTTGCCTCTTGTATTCCTCACCCCTTGCCATTACTCTTTCTTTCTACATTCTTTCTCTCTAAACACTCTAAAATCTTTCTAACTCTAATCTTGTGTTCTTGATTCTCACTCTAACATCTTTGAAAGAATACATCTCCTTGCAAGGGAAGAATCACAAGAACTTAATCCACTCTTGTGATTGTGTCGAGGGTCTTCTTCCTTATACCCTTTCTATTACAATTGAGTCTCTAGGTTAGGTTAGGGCTTGATTGAACAAACACTTATTCATTCATTCAATTGTTTGTAAGGGAATTCTTGTGTCTTAGTGACCAAGCCTAAATCATTGGGGATCTAGTTGGGGTTTGATACTTCCGGTGGGAAGTCTTGGTAGTGGTCTTGGTGACCCTTAGGTGAAGTCGAATCACGAGATTCTTTTGGGTGGTTTCTGAGGGCAGAATACCGTGGGAGTAATTCCTTCTTTGTGAGCATCGATATTGTTGAATATCGGTGGAGTGAGTTGTAACGGTTTGTAGTCCACCGAAAGGATTATACTAGTGAATAGTATCAGAGTCGCGGATTCGCAACTGGACGTACGGATGGTATAAACCCCCCATCCCGAACCAGTACATATCGTTGTGTTCTTACTTGCTTTATATACTTTGGTTGTGTTAGTGGTTGTTGGATTATTGTACAACCACTTGGTGTTCTCTTTGGCTTAAAATTTTTAAACATCTAAAAAGCCGAAGAAACCGTATTCACCCCCTCCCTCTACGGTTCTACAATAATTATATGTTATACTTGATCCATCGCTTCCGCATACGTGTATACTTTGATTATGATTTATTTATATGATTGTCAAGTTATTTAAATTCTAACATGGTAGATGTTTTTGTTGGTGGGGTTCATAAATCTAGAAGTAGTTTTTGCTTTTCGTAATGTTATGATTCCGTCAAATTGTGTGGTTAGGCCAATGCTAATAGCAATAATAAATATTGCGGTCATTTTTGTTACATCAGTGATATAGCAGTTTTATCTCTCTAATACAACAAAAAATACGCCTCACAAAAACTAATTATAAAACAATACACACAAAAGAGAATGAAATATTCGATAGGCAGGCCAACCATAACTTTAAAAAGGTTAAGATGACCAGTCACTAATTCGGTTGAGCTAATGGAGGAAACGTGGTCACCAATTCGGTTGGGGGGTGATATGTGGGAATCGCAGCAGGCTTTACCTCTCGAGGGATCTCGAGAAGCTTACAACCCCCACCAGGCAGTGTACCTGATCGTTGTAGTATAGAATAGTGACAAGTACCGGAGGATTGATCGTTCAACTCAGGAATAGTGTCGCTAGGATTAGAAAGCCTAAAAACTAGGTCTAGAGGTGAGGGATTATTCTTTTTGTATTTTTAGATTTTATAAAAGCAATTAAAAATCTCGGTTTTGGAAGAGTGGGCGGAATTAGTTGCTAGCCAACTAACCCAATTTAACTAAGATGCAATCAAAATAAAATAACAGAAATGAAAATGAATCTAATTACTAATGTGATGTAAACAATGATAGGGAAAGTTGTGTTTACTTAGGTTCATTACTCCCTAGATATCTTTTACAGGTTGATAGTTTGTTACAATTGCATGGATGACGGGTCGTATTCCTTAATACTAGTCGTAGGGCCGTGTACAATAATCCCTAACTCTATAGGATCCTACTTCACTCCTATGTCGAGCCGTTAGAAGCTCCTAACATGGGATCATTAGAATTCTCCTACGCATTAAATACAACCAAAAATCATAGTACACCTTTGATCATGTTTCTTAAGATGTTCAAGCATGTTACCAATGGAAGTCTGCCAGTTTTCTTAAGCCTAACATCGAATACAATCATCCGTAACAACTATAAACAAACAATCAACCCATAATTAACATCTAGGTATCACTACATCTAAGCAAACACACAAGAGATCTGGCCAAGCATGTTAAATTGAAGACAAGTGTAAGATATATTCAAGCAACACATAGACATATTGATTGAATTGAAAGAGTACTTATCTCAATTGAACATAAGAGGTTTCAAAGGGTAAAAACCCTTGAAAAAGCTGTGAAAATCGGACTAGGGTTTTTCTCCAAAGTTGCACCCTAAAAGTTACACCCTACTGAATGAAAATTGCAAAACTATATATAGATTTTACAGGGTGACGGCGTCAAGAAGGAAATTCTGACGCCGTCAACTCACCGCCCATAATGAAATCGGATTGCCTAGATCCACTTTTGACGCCGTCATGTGTAAAGTTGCTCTGGGCCGTCACTAACATTTGGACCATGACGGCATATGGTGACGCCGTCATGTCCTTAGTACAAAACTCTCTGGACCGTCACGGACTTTATCCACTTCCACCTCTTGCATTGCTCTTGACGCCGTCACTTGGAAACTCTTGACGCCGTCAGGTACTGTTCTCAGCAATAAAAATTAAGACTTTGCCGTTTTCTTCACTTTTATGCTCCAAAAACGTCCAAAATGCTTCCTTTTCCAGAATTCACTCCAAAAGTACCTAAAATGACAAAAGGAACGATTTAGGGCAATATTTGATCAAATAAATTCGAATCCGGGCTAAAATGACCCCCTAAAAACGGTTCATTTTTCGCCTCATCAAATACCCTTACACTTGAGATTTGCTTGTCCTCAAGCAAATGCGCTTTTATTCTAATCAAAATACAAGTTAGGGGTCATTTAACACTAATATAAAAGTAATTACAACAAATAATCATTCAACTAAAGACCAAAGACAAGCACGGAGGTCATACACTAGCACCTCACAAATAGTGTTTAGATACTCACATCTCTTGGGTGTAATAAAGTATATATCACAATATGGAAATAGAAAACACCTCTCACTACTTGTCATAACAAAATAGATTACCATAGGCATGGGAAAGGATCAAACCTCCACCACTTGGCGTAAGCACCTAGGATAAACTATCAAAGAGGTCTTTCAAAGGGTTATAATGTTAGGTGTAGGGATATGGAATACACGGCTTTGTTGGATATAGGCAATATTTACTGGTGGCGAGTTAATCATCTTGGTTAATTACATGTACAATATGGCGTTGCTAAGCCAAGACTAGACTCGACTTAAGCTACTAAATCAAAAATAACAAAAACTTAAAACAAACATAGAATGAAACGGGATGTAGTCCGTATGTTTTTCTCTTTTCTTTTTCTTAATTTTTTCGATTTTTTTTTTTTCATACACTCTTGCCCTACCATCCAAAATAATACATCATAGGGAATGTACATTCCCATTACACTTGAATTTTTACATACTTTACAATAAACTAATCTAATGACTCGAATCAAGATAATCAAAACACTTGGAGTACTTTTAAGATTAACGCACATATGGGGGTAATATATGATGTTCTTCCCCATTACTCCATAACATAAGTACTTTACCCATGAGTCCTAATCATCCCAAAACAATATGTACAAGATATGACTCGACTTAGCAACCATGTAATCAATTAGATAATTAACTAAGGGTTTAAACAAATAACAATAATGCACTAAAGATGAGTGCATACACAGAAGGCTAAGGCGATTTGGGTGTACATTTAAGTGGGTTGTGACAAATTCTTCCTTTAAGTAAGATGCTTAAAGTTAGAAACGAAAAGATAGGCTCGGAGGGGTGTACTAGGGGTTTCGTGTACTAAAAATGAGTACAACGCTAAGGTGTGGGAAAAATTAGTTGACTTTACTAGCCAAGTAATATGACTTAAATGGTCAAGTAATTATGATACGGGTTTAACACAAGGGTGATCCTAATGCCTCTTATCATGTAGTAAATCCTACTACACGAATGTAGTCTCACAAGCGGTCTCAGGATGCATCACTAACGCAAGTTCTAGAATCTAAATGCTACCGGTACACTCATAAGCACTAATAATAAATGCTTTTCCTATCAAATCTAAAGGCGAACCTCACGTATTTGGGTGGAAAATTTTTCTGAATAGTACGGTTTTGTGCTAGTCATATAACTCCTATCCATGAGACGCTTTTTAAGGCTAAAGTTTCACTCCTAAATGTTGTAAAAAAATTTAAATTTGGCGCTAAAATTACACTAACAAGTATTTCTCTTAGTTTTATTACACACCTACCATCAAACAAACAAACTCAAGTGCAATTGTATCCTATAAGGTATCATCATTTACCATCCCCTTACACTTAGGATGAACATTGTCCCTAATGTTCAATTAAAGGATGTAAAAGTAAAACAGGTAAAAGAATGAAAACAAATACTCCCCTGATTCGTTCGGTGTGGATAGTGTGGTAACAAGGTTAGATCTTCCTCTAAGAAAATGAACATTCAAAGCTTCCCTTCCAGAAAAATAAATCATCTTCTTGTCATACATAACCTGTTAAACCTGAGAAAACAAACAAGGCAACCTCGCGTAAAATCGACGGCAATCTATATATACTAACAAGTCCTAGAAAACAATTTAAGATATAATGCTTGTGGAATGAATGTTTGCAGATTTCCTGGAGTTTATAAAACTAAAGAATTAACAAAAACTTTAAGACTCCGTTAGAAAAACAAAACTCGCAAAATTTCCAGAATTTTACACATGACGCCATCAGGAATTAATTCCTGACGCCGTCAGAAGTGACCTGCAGAAATCTTTATGTTAAGTTTCCGGAAAATTTATGGAAAAACTTATGTCCTACTTCCTGGAAAATCCTGCAAAACATCATTATGACTCGATACAAGCATTTGACTCTAACAAATACTAATACACATGTCCATTTAATATTGTGGAGAATCATGATCAGTTTTGTTCTTAAAAACATATTTGGGGTTTCCCCTTACACTTATCTTTTGCAAAATACCTTTATATGAAGTTAAGACGAAGTTAAACGACAAAATAAAGCATTTTCACAATTTTAGTTTGAAACATGATCTACCAACAATAAAAATAAAACATGCATACGGAAGCAAATAACAATCAAACAAAATAAAAATCACACAAAACATGGGTTGCCTCCCAAGAAGCGCTTTTCTTTATTTATGAGTCTTGTAGCTAGACTCAAGGTCATGGGCAATTACGTGACCTCATCGTTGGTCTCATTCTCTAGGTCATCTCCAATATTAGTTTTGTATTCCGGACCTAGTAGCAAACATTCCTTGTAGAAGCAAAGTATTCTATTCATGACATACTCTACTCCTCTACGTCTATCTTCATCGTTCATATAGTAAACCGCTTGCTTGTGTTCCTTTTCTATGTTTGATAGAAGGCGGTATTGTTCAATCTTATAAGGCATTTGGCAAGCAATCTCATCATTCTCTTCCTTGAATCTAACTATCCCTAGGGTCGGGTTATAACTCATCTTAGAGGCCTCAACAAACGGTTTTCCGAACACTACTTGACTTAGGCAATCATCTATTACCGTACGAGTATCCTCCACTATCACAAAGTCGGTAACATAAGTGAAGTTTCCTACAAATACATGCAATCCTTTCACTCTTCCTACAAAATTACTTATCAAATTCTTGCTAGGCATCATCCTATAACCAAGTTGCTTCTTCATTGCCAAATTATAATAAGTCCTAGTCATGATGTTTATCGGAGACCTAGGATCGATATAAGCTTTCCACACATGCATATGCCCAATGTTGCATGGTATGTTGATGTTAGAGGGATCACCTACTTTAATAAGGGGTGAACCAAGGATATATGGTGTCTCGGGATCATCGAATAAATCCTTGAGATATTCCCGTTCTTCCTTGGTGGGCAACTTATCAAAGTACTCTTCTACGTTTTCTACTTCCTCTAACTTTTCTCCCTTATCATCCTCAACTTTCTTAATCTCATCCCTAGTCTCGGTTTCTATTCCAACTTCATCCTTGTCACTCTCTTCTATATCCTTATCTATTAGCTTAATAGTGACAACATTGACAAAGTGGACGTGTTTGGATGACGAGAGGTCCTTAATTTGGATTCCACTATTAGTGTCCCTAGTGTCCTTTCTAGGTGTAGTTAGCGCTTGGTTTTTGAGGGCTTTCAACAAGTTGTCAATCTTATTGGTCATCTCCGTTTGTTGTTGATTGAATTCGGTTTCAAACTTAGCTATGCGAGCTTCTTGAGATTCCATAAACTTGGACATCAACCCTTCAAGATTGTTGGTACTACCATAGTTGTTGGAAGGATTGTTGTTGAAAGTACGGTTAGAGGGTGGACCATTTGGTTGGTAACGATTAGGCGGATTAGAAGAATTGTTTTGGTTTTGTTTCCACCTAAGGTTCGGGTGATTTTTCCAAGAAGGGTTGTAGGAATTACCGTAAGGGTTTGGCTCGGGTTTGAAAGTGTACCACTTATCTCCCGCCTCGTCGGTACGCTAGGATACGTAGTCCGCAAAAGCTTGTCCGGGGAGTTCCGCGCAATCACGAGTGTCATGGGGACCACTACATAATTCGCATGAATAAGTGATTTTGTTCACTTGGCTTGAAGGCTTAGGAGCTTCGTAAGATTTCATGAGAAACTTGACTTGGTCCTCAAGTTCCATGATCCTACGGTCGGGAGTGCTAGAATTGTTCAAAGGAAAAGATATTACCTTGACCGTTTTGTTCAAATCACGGGGATCATTCCAACTTTCGTTGTCATAGAGAGCAAGATCTTCTATGAGTTCCCATGATTCTTCCGCATTAAGATCACGTAGCTTGCCACCGGCCGATTGGTCAATGGTTCACCTTGTGGAGAGATCGATATGGTCATAGAAGATTTGGACTTTGAGCCAAAGATCTATGCCATGATGAAGGACTTTTTGGAGTAAGTCCTTGAAACGAGTCCATGCTTCATATAGAGTTTCACCTTGACGTTGTTGGAACATCAAGATATCATTTCTAAGCTTGGTAGTTCTCCCCGGTGAGAAAAATTGAGCAAGGAAACAAGTGGTGAGATCATCCCATGAGGTGATGGATCCCGCGGGTAAACGTTCAAGCCATTGACTAGCTTGATCACGTAGAGAGAATCGGAATAGGCGTAATCGGGTCGACTCTCTAGTTGTAATATCAAGGTCTATAGAATCTACAATTTTAAGGAAGTCCTTGAGATTTTGATTAGGATCTTCGGAACGAAGTCCATGAAATGCACATCCGCTTTGCACCAACTGGATGGTGTCGGATTGCAAGGGGGACACATTCGCTCCTTGAGTGAGCTCAATAGTGTTTCGATAGCCTTGGTGGCTAGGACGGGAATACTCTCCGAAGGTTCGGGGCCTAAGAGGTTGGTTTGCTAGTGGTGGGTTTTGTGGGTGGTTTTGTTGTGGTGGGTTGATGGGTTCAAAGATGTTACCACCTTCCATGATGTCGGATGGTAAAGATTACGAACAAAGACACAAAGAAATAAGATAGACTAAAGAAAACCTAAAAATAAAAATAAAATCTTACTAGAAAGGAATCTAGCAAGTAGACCTAATAAAAAGAAATCCTAACCTAGACAATAACTATTCCCCGGGCTGCGGCACCAAAAACTTGATACGTGGGAATCGCACCAGGCTCTACCTCTCGAGGGATCTCGAGAAGCTTACAACCCCCACCAGGCAGTGTACCTGATCGTTGTAGTATAGTATAGTGACAAGTACCGGGGGATTGATCGTTCAACTCAGGAATAGTGTCGCTAGGATTAGAAAGCCTAAAAACTAGGTGTAGAGGTGAGGGATAATTCTTTTTGTATTTTTAGATTTTATAAAAGCAATTAAAAATCTCGGTTTTGGAAGAGTGGGTGGAATTAGTTGCTAGCCAACTAACCCAATTTAACTAAGATGCAATCAAAATAAAATAACATAAATGAAAATGAATCTAATTACTAATGTGGTGTAAATAATGATAGGGAAAGTTGTGTTTACTTAGGTTTCATTACTCCCTAGATATCTTTTACATGTTGATAGTTTGTTACAATTGCATGAATGACGGGTCGTATTCCTTAATACTAGTCGTAGGGCCGTATACAATATTCCCTAACTCTATAGGATCCTACTTCACTCCTATGTCGAGCCGTTAGAAGCTCCTAACATTGGATCATTAGAATTCTCCTACGCATTAAATACAACCAAAAATCATAGTACACCTCTGATCATGTTTCTTAAGACGTTCAAACATGTTACCAATGGAAGTCTGCCAGTTTTCTTAAGCCTAACATCGAATACAATCATCCGTAACAACTATAAACAAACAATCAACCCATAATTAACATCTAGGTTTCACTACATCTAAGCAAACACACAAGAGATCTAGCCAAGCATGTTAAATTGAAGACAAGTGTAAGATATATTCAAGCAACACATAGACATATTGATTGAATTGAAAGAGTACTTATCTCAATTGAACATAAGAGGTTTCAAAGGGTAAAAACCCTTGAAAAAGCTGTGAAAATCGGACTAGGGTTTTTCTCCAAAGTTGCACCCTAAAAGTTACACCCTACTGAATGAAAATTGCAAAACTATATATAGATTTTACAGGGTGACGGCGTCAAGAAGGAAATTCTGACGCCGTCAACTCGCCGCCCATAATGAAATCGGATTGCCTAGATCCACTTTTGACGTCGTCATGTGTAAAGTTGCTCTGGGCCATCACTAACATTTGGACCATGACGGCCTATGGTGACGCCGTCATGTCCTTAGTACAAAACTCTCTGGACCGTTACGGACTTTATCCACTTCCACCTCTTGCATTGCTCTTGACGCCGTCAGGTACTGTTCCCAGCAAGGAAAATTAAGACTTTGCCGTTTTCTTCACTTTTATGCTCCAAAAACGTCCAAAATGCTTCCTTTTCCAGAATTCACTCCAAAAGTACCTAAAATGACAAAAGGAACGATTTAGGGCAATATTTGATCAAATAAATTCGAATTCGGGCTAAAATGACCCCCTAAAAACGGTTCATTTTTCGCCTCATCAGGGGGTCAACCAACCGAGCCATTAGCACTGGCTTTAAATTATTTGGTTTCATGTTTTGGTGACTGGTAATTTGTAAAGACTTTTTCATGTTTATTGATGAGACTGACTTTAGTAAACGAATGGGGTAAACGGTTTCTTAAATCTAATTTACGAGGTTTAACTGAAGTATTCTCGTGATTGTTTTTAACTCTTTTCATGAACTGCCTCGCATATGTACCTATTGATGTTTGAACGTTAAATCATGTTTGAAAATGTTAAATGTCTTTATGACTAAATCATTTGATGGTAAACTGGATGGTGGGGCAAACCTCATCGAGGACGATGAGTCCCTGAGGGGGGGGGGGGTGATTGTAACACCCTAGGCAAATCCCACATCGGCTGTGGCCTGGAGAGATGCTGGGCTCATAAGATAACATTCGCCTTACAATGACACAACGCGTTTTGTGGTCTACTGCGAGTGGGGTTCTTAGGAACTGGCAGTTAAGCGTGCTCATGTGAGGGTAGAACTGGCCTGGGTGACCTGCCGGGAAGTCTTCAAATGAGGCCACAAAAACAAAGCCGTGAGCCTGCGGGCAAAGCGGACAATATTGAGATAGCTACTCCATGGTTACTATGATGTGATATGTGGTATGATTTGTTCGGGCTCGGGATTTGATGACTGACTGTACACTTTGATTGATTACTGATTTACTTATCTTACACTATGATTTGCTACTGATTATCTCATACCTTTGTTATCCTTGATTATACCTTATGCTTTCACCAACGCACCTTACATTATATCTTTGTTCGTTCGTTATCCCTTGTTCCCTTTTGTATATCTGTTCACTGGGCTTTTTAAGCTCAGCCGCATTTCTTTTACTGCGGCAGGTTTTTAGTAGGAAGCTGGGTTATGAGTGGAGAGTACTTTAGCCTTAGAAGACTACACTTGGATAGCTATTCGGGATTAGAGATGATTAAAAGTGTTTACATTTTCAGACTTAGTGTTTTATTGATTATTCTCATTTGTAACCTTGTACTTCAAATTTTTTCTTAGTAACCTTTGAGATTCTTTTGTATTACTATTTGTATGCTTGTGTTTGCTTTGATATGTCACTATAATGTTCGTTTTACTGTTTCATCAAACTGTAGTGTTTCTTGTTACCTTGTTTTTTAAGAACAAAAAGATATGCATTTTAGAAAAGAATATTAGACCGGATGTTATGGGCAAGAAGTTAACATATGGAGCAAACCCTTCACGCGTCGAGCACCATTACAGAGCCTCCCTTAGCGCCTGACCGAGCACTTTTGGAGAAAGTTTGGTCTTAAATTTAACCAAACAAGATGGGT
This sequence comes from Artemisia argyi, assembly GCA_030686995.1. Classification (NCBI taxonomy): domain Eukaryota; kingdom Viridiplantae; phylum Streptophyta; class Magnoliopsida; order Asterales; family Asteraceae; genus Artemisia; species Artemisia argyi. Next base: position 79,787,661 of record CM060693.1, on the reverse strand, counting down.
GTATGGTGGTGAGGTGTGGGTATATTTGTGATTAAGTGAGTATGTTTGTGTATTGTTTTGGCGGCCTATCGACATATTTGCTTGATAGTTTGATGAAAAGTTAGACTACCCATAATAAGGGTCGTTAAACATGTCCAAGACCTAAGGAGCATGCGTCCTCCTTGTTCACCCACCCAACCAAGACGTGTCGAAGACCTAAAAATCGAAGACTCTGTCGTGTGCAAGACTGAGTCAGGAGTGAGCAAATAAGGCCAACGGTGAAAAATAAAAAATAACCGTTTGGCAGTTAAATAATAATAATAATAATAATAATAATAATAAACTTCTTTCTTTTATTTATTTCTTAAATTTATCCCAAGCCAATACTCTTATATTTTTATTCACACTTTCAAATATATTCTTTCTTATACATTTCTTATCTAGTGGTTTAGTCAAATGAATATCGAACAAACGTTACAAGTTATTAGAGATTTAGTCAACGAGAAAACTCATATAAGCTTTATCTCCGATCAGTGAAACATATTTGGCGTCGAACAAATGCACACTAATTTGTAGTTTGACTTTATTTGAATTTTTAATGTAATGTTTTTTATTTTATTTGAAATATTAATGTAATGTGTTTAAATTTAGTAAAATTTCTATTTTACTGTTTAAAAAAAATGAAAATGAAAAAAATAGAAGTTGGTGACAAAATTAGTTGTCTTATTACACTAAGTTGGTGATAAAGCTGGTTAGAGAGATGATGTGACGTTGAGGTGACGATAGTGAAGTTGGTTGTGATGCTCCCTTAGACTAGGTGTGTAATAAGGAGACCAAAAACCGCATTCACTACCGCCACCTTGGCGTCACGTCATCACAACCAACTTCACCAACAACTTAGTGTAATAAAACAACTAATTTCACCTTAAAAATTTACCTCGCTTAAACACATATATACTCTGCCAAAACACACACAAACATAAAAACAAAAACAAAAACAAAAACAAAACACACAAACTCACGACCTCAGTTTAACTTTAGACCAAGTATTTTTTAAGCTTGAATACGTGTTCACCTTGATAGCCGTAATAACCCAAGACGCGTCCTTGGTTGCCAGGTCACTTTAATATACTTTTAACAATTTTTTTCTTCATATTTTTACATTTCTTTTTTCAGTATTAAAATTCACATGACATATCACATGTGATTTAGCACTAATATAATAGTTCAAACACTAAACAACTATACTAAATTTGTCATAAGTATTTGTGTATAAATCAAATACTTTATCCTCTTTTTTTTCAATGGAAAACACACATTCATAGTTTTTCAATCACATAACACACTCTATTTATATTATAGATTATAATAGATCATTTATAAAAGATCTATAACCATGTATGAAAGAAATAAAATGTGATTGAGTTCACGTTCGTGGTAAAAACCACATGTGATTTTATGTGTTTTATGACTTTGACACATTAACTGCATTAATCAACAATTCGAAATATAATGCTTTATATGTGGGTTGAAAAGTTATGAATGTCTAGTTTTCATAATAAAAAACGGTGCAACTTTAAGAATCTTATCGATAACGTATGTTCATTTTAGTACATGTTTAAATATTTGAATTTTCAAATTAGTTATGAATCATATGTGATTTTTCGTGCATGTTTTAACAATGAAAAAAAAAAGAAGAAAAAATGTGAAGAAAGTAAGTATATCAAAGTGCCCATCTTTAAAAAGATAATTAAATGCTTGTTGCGATAATGTATATTTTTTGCTTAACGATTAATAGTTTAAGAGACATTAACTTTTGAAAACAAAAATGCGTTAATTTATTGTTTAATTTAAATGGAGTTGCTAATATTGATTCATTGGTATTTAGCGGTGGCAATTTGTGACCCGACACGAAAACCGACCTCAAATTGACACAAAATCAGGTTGAATCTAAATAGGTTTCAGGTCGTGTTCGGGTCGGCCCATCTTACCCGTTTATTAAACAACTCAGGTTCGGGTTTGGTGTATGTTAAACGGTCGACCCGCCAACCTATTTATTTATTTTCAAAAATTAAAATAATTATATATTCTTTATTATACGGATTAAATGAGTTAAATGGATCGACCCACGAACCCCTTTAAAATGTTTAACTCGTGTAATGTGTCAACTTGTTTAGATAAATGGGTTAAAAAGGTCAACCCAAAACCCGTTAATCTATTTAACCCGCATGCAAACAAGTTGTGATTAACATGGCTGGCCCGGTTATTTAAACGACATGTTTGGGTTAAGGTCTTTTGACCCATCAAGCTATTAAATCGAACCCGTCAAGCCGAACATGACCCGAATTACCACCTCTAAATTATGTATGAAACTTTTAAGATTGGTGGAAGTTTTGTTTAATAAAATCTTCTTTTCATTTTTGGGAGAAAGGGAAGGGAAAGAGAAATGATTGTTGTGTAAATAATAATATACTTTTTTAAAAATATTTGACATTAACAATTAAATGGTATATATGTAATTTGAACAAGTTATTTTCCTTTTCCTCCAATTTAAGAACATGATTTATGATTATTCTTTTTTCTTTTCTCTATCTCAAGAACATATCAACTAATATTTCATTTCTTTTTTTCTTTCTTTTCTTTTTCCTATTCTTTTCCGTTTCTTCTTGATACTCCCTCCGTCCCATATTAAGTGTACATTTTCAAAATGCATAAAGTTTTAAGAAATTCCACTAACTACACTCTCCACCAATCAAATATCACTTTTACCAACTAAAGTCTCATCTCATTCGTTGAAATACAATATGGACACTTAGGCTATGTTTGGCAAGGGCTTAGATTGGGCTTATCGGGGCTTGGACTTTTAAAATAAGTCGGCTAATAAAATAAGTTTTGTTTGTCATGGGGTTTATGGAAGGGTTTATAAAAGAAGTCGAGTAAGCACTTTAGCCCCATAAAGGGGGCTATAAACTTTAGCATGGGGCTCTTAAAGAATAACTACTTATTTACCCACAAAAATATCTAACATATGCAAAAACTCATTTAATTATAATTTTTTTAGTAATTTTGCAATAATAAGCCCCAGCCCTAGCCTACTTGCCAAACAAGTTTATGAAAATACAAAATTTAATTTCGGCTTATAATATAAGTCATAGCCTCAGCCCAACCCCAGCTCCAGCCCAAACTCATTTCGCCAAACTTACACTTAATTTGGGACATCTCAAGATTCTATTGTGAAAACTTATGAGCCGTTTGTTTGGGCACTATGGAATCAAAGATTGAAATTATTTTTAAATACAATTGTTTGTTTCGGGTTTTGGGTTTCAACACATTAAATCATACCTTTGAATTTTTTTTTGAAAAGTGAATTTCATTCAAAAAAACGCCACAAGAAGTCCTCAAAGCAAGGACCGAAGGGCACCAAACAACGACATTACAAAACGTTTAAAGGAGAATTACACCAAACATTCCAGTCTACATCTTTCATTTTAGCTCTATTGCGGATCCAAAAGTAAGACGTAGTCTTTATGCTTTCCACGATTTCAATCGGTCTCCGACCTTTTCCTTGGAAGCTCCTCTTGTTTCTTTCGTTTCAAATCATACCTTTGAATAAGGTATTTGATGAAACCTACCAATTTCCTATCCTTTTCTGACAATGCTACCGTATTTGTTGACATCCGTACAAAATTCAAAACTCATTTGATTTTTTAGCCACAAACGTGGTGTACTTGAATATTTTATTATTTCATTTTTTTTAATTACAAATAAGTTATTATTTTTTTTACTCAATAGTTAATTTATAAATTAAATTTATTAATATTTTTTCTAATCCAAACCCAAATCTAAATTCGAATTCGAATCTAAATCCAAATCCTAAACCAATTTACAAACCAAACGGGCCCTTAATATGGGACCGAGAGAGTAGTATTTAATGAGGAAAATGATAGATGGACCAAACTAATTATGCTTAAAAGAGGACCTAACGCATTAATGACTTATATATTTATGCAATGTACAAGTTATTTAATGCATTAAATCCCCTTTTAAACATATGTAGTTATGTACATATATCACATTGTCAGGGGCGGAGCTAGTAGGGTGACTAGTGGTGCTGAGCCACCCCTAATCAACCCACTTCATTCATTAGTTTATAGGCATACTTACAAAATTTAATAATGAATAACTTAAACAATAAAAAACATCCTTATAGATTAAATTTTGAAAAAATATCCATCATTATTACTTGCTTTAAGCACAGTCGCCCCCCCTTAACTAAAAATCTTGGCTCCACCCCTTAGTCATTGCATTTAATGATCCTCTATAGTATAATATACAACAGATAATATTTAGAAATGATTGTTTAACTAGTGCCCTTAGGACACTGGTTAAGAAAGAGAAGGACCCATAAAATAGTTTTAAAATATATTTTAAATACTCAGAGACCCACACCTTTACAATAAAAAATATATTTTTTCAATACTATTTTGTGGATCCTCCTTCTTCTTAACCAGTGCCCTAAAGGCACTAGTTAGACGATCCCTAATTAGAAATGCAGAAAACAAAACAACAGTCTTAAAAAGTTAGTTAACAAAAACGTGTGTATGAGTCAGCGCCACGCAACCAAAGACGGTACCGTGGTTCCGCTTTGTTGGAACATGTGTCGCCACGACATTATGTTCTTTCTTATGTTTTTTATTTTTTTTATGTCATCATTCCAACTTTATTTATTCTACTAATTTAACGACATTCTTTCTAGTTTCTAACTTTTGGCATTGTGTGCTTCCTACTTTACCTATATCCGGATATCACATTATTAAATATTAATCATACACATATGAATCTATGGATTGATATACTATATTGATAGATGAAGAAAGAAGGTTGTTTTGACAATTAAATATTAAGATCATTTAGGGGGTGTTTGGTACGACGGAATGTACAGAATGGAATTGTAGTAAGGAATAGAATTGCAGAGAAAGAGAATCCGTTTAAAGAAACAAAATAATTTGTATTGTTTGGTATGGATGAAGAATCAATCACAAGAATATGATATAATAGGATTCTCTTGTTTGAAACAAACAAAGAATACATTTTTTTGGGAATCGAAACAAAACTGCAACTACATTTTTTTTATAAGTTCCTATTAATTTTTACCTTCCTTCAGTTTACCATCTTTCAACCATTGAATAACTTCTTTCCATCTATCTTTTTCCAATGTTTTGAAGAACTTAATTTCACAGTTTTCTCACTACTGCAAATATTATAAATGTCATTCAATGTTGTACAATTTATTTTTAATATGTTAACAATTCTTAATTTTCATGGTCTTTTTTCTTCCTTCCTCTTGATATTCACAATTTAAAAATTATTAATAAATACAAACTTGAACATAAATTTGAGAACAGGAGGATGAATTCGTTAAGCATCATTGAAAAACTGAAGGTAAAAAGTGATTATGTTCATCAATTGTTGAATTAGAATTAAGGTCAAAATCGATGAAGTATAATGGGCAATATAGGTGACCTGAAAATTCAAAGATGGTTTGGTGATGAAGATGAATTAGAGATGAAGGTGACTTGAAGATTAGACAAAGTCACAAAACTATGTTAGGGTTTTTCATTTTTTCCCCAAATGAGCAGCATGTGCGGTGCACATGACTTGGCCTTATATACCCCATCTTTTTTTATGATTCTAGCGTGAATGGAATGGTGAATGGTCTGTAGAATTTCTATGTATTCTCTGATTTTTTTAGAGAATGATTTAGTTGGAAAGAGAATCAATTTTTTATTCTTCGTTTCCATTCCGCGTATCAACCAAACTAATGAAACGCACTCATTTCTTTTCAAAGCTTTCCATTCCACCGTACCAAACATGCCCTTAGGTTACATATATGAAATTACAAATAGAGCATAAAACTTATGTGACGTAAACTAGTGTTCACAAAATCCAAGTGTATTAAAACTTTTTTTTTTTTTTTTTTCTTTGAGTATCAAAACTTAAAAGATGGTATATGACGATCATAGTTGTTTGCATAAGATGAAGATTCAAAATAGAAATATAAACCACAAAAATAAATATCCTTACGCGTTTGTGTGCACGTACATGTTATTTATACATAGACTGATAAGTGAAGTCGCCTCAAGATATCATAATATGAGGCGTTTTATTTTAGATACCAAAAAAATGCTACATATCATTGGACAATTCCTGACCGTCGGATCAAAGAGACAAGATTTAAGAATAAAAAACACGGAGGGACCACTTCTGCCAATTAATGAAACTTACCCCACCAACCTCACCCCTACACCTCACTTTCACCAATAATCTGTATCCAAAAATCCCACTTTCTCTCTCTAACCTCCATTAAAAAACTGTAACAAACACTCAAAATCAACCGATTTTAACCGTTCAAATCATCAATTAAACACAAAAATAGAAGAATCATTGAGTGCACATCCAGATCCACGAAAAAAACCGGTTCAAAATGAACCTAATGAATCTCAGGATGAAGGTATGATGCTTCTGACTAATTATTTAGTTGTTTTATTGGTTGTGTTTTTTAGTGTTTACATTTGGTTGAGTTTCTGAGTAAAAAACTTTGCATACATGGATGCACACCAAGTGTTTGATGAAATGTGTGATTGAAAAGTATCACCAGTGATATTTGAAGTTGAACTGTGTACATGTGTATCACCAGTGATATTTGAAGTTGAACAGTATATGTGTATTATCACTAGTGATATTTGTAACAATTCGCAATTTCAGGTTAACTTTTATTCCCAAAAATTTCACTATTCACTTTTTACTATTCACTTTTACTATTCATATCCAAAATTTTTATTTCATATTCTCGTAAGTTAAACCATTTTAATGATAATCCGAGAATTTCACACTCGTCAGATCATTTCTGCAAAAATCACGAAGCCGTGTCCGAGATTTACTTTTAGGTTTAAACGTCATTCTAGCATCCCGATATGTCCATAAAACATTATAAACAATAGAAATATGATTTTCTCTCATTTTAGGACAATTCCAAAAGTTTTGGAATTTTACGTTTTTCAGTTCAGCGTTTTACGCGAATTACGAGTTTTAGACCCGTGTTTCCAGTTTTTATCAGGGTTTTAGCACCCAATAGAACCTACCACTCATTTTATATTTTATTATGGAGTATATTGACATGTTTAATCATACTTTCAAGTTTCATATTTTTAGGATACCCGGTTTTACGTTTCGTGGCTTAATAACTTACGGTTAGCATTTTACGGAGTCAAAATGCACAAACTAAGCAAGATAGCACCAAGAGTCATCATCTAGTCACCCTTATCCTATGCAAACCGCCATTTAGGGGGGGGGGGATTCACACTTGTGGCATCATCTCATGACTTTAGCCATTAGATCATACTTATTTACAACTTTGTCACCAAGTTTAGGCACTTTCCTAACACTTTCCTAACCTCCTCATCCTAGCCTATATAAATAACTCATTCATGACTTAGAAAACTCATTCTTCTTCCTTTCTTCATCACCAAAAACGCCACACAACAAATCCCTAGCACCATGATCCTTTGATCATCAAACTATAAGTTACACTACAAAGTTCAAGGTCTTAGTATTCTCTACCTAGTTCTTAAGTTTGTTTGGTGATTCCATGGTTGAATTAGGAGCTACACAAAGTTACTAGGGCTGAAGTTAAATGGTTTTCACAAGGGTTAGATCAAGGCTAGCAAGGGTTACAAGAGTTGTGGTGAAGAGTTTGCAAGCATAGGTTTAGTGTCCTAGTTTCATACTTGACTTCCTTTCTTTAGAAAGCCAAAAGTTGTAAGAAACCCTTATACACTTTCTTGCTCAATATCATTTTCATGCTTATTATGTTTCTTTCATGCTATATATTGTCTTGTTATTATATTCATGATATATAAAAATTGGTAAAACAAGTTATAGTATATATATGTTAACTTATGATATTTAAACAAGTAAACTAGTGACTTTTATGGAGAACCACGACCAAAATAGTACAACTATGATATTTGACATTTACTTACTGTTATAGAGGACTTCAAAAGGAAAACATAGCAATTTGAATCACCCAAAACGAGTACCCGAGTCAAAAGATACGGCCAAAAGAAGTTAGCGAAACTAAAACGCCGAAACTGCCAATACCCTACTGTTTGCATTCTGCCATTTTGAAAGTCACCCTTCTGGTCCGATTCATCAAAAAGTTAAAACACGAAAGTTGTCCGGAACGACGTTTTCGTTCAGGGGTAAAGAAGCTCGAGTCCTGAAAATGCTTTCTGAGTGATAATTTTCTTCAAATTCTTAACAGCCCATTTTTAGACCAAAGTCACTATATAATTGTTATAATTAGATGAGACCAAGAGGTCTAATGACCCAAAGCCAAGACCACAACCATGGCTAAAGCCAAGGTTGAGTCTCAAGACCATGGTAACAATGACCAAGATCACGGCAAAGCCACGGCTAAAGACCATGTAACTTTTAAAGATCAAAACTTATATATATATATATATATATATATATATATATATATATATATATATATATATATATATATATATATATATATATATATATATGTTATCAAATACTACAATAGTAGGGAGCATCATGTGAGGAGTTCATTAAGTAAGCCGTCGAGATGAGTTGTGGATTTACGAATTAAAGTGTCCTGGCTCCTCGAACGTTCTCCATGACTTCTGAATTATGTCGGCCCGAACGGTAGTAAGAGATTTACAACCTATACATGTTTCATAGACCACTTATATTCAACGACTTACACTCTATACTAAGTACTACATCATGAACATTATGCAAGACATATATAGGCAATTCTTCGTATTCTTAGACATTACTCCAAACCTAAGTCGCAACGTTCTATTATAGGCTGCTCTTAGAGACTTTCGTGATTCGACTACCACTGTCATTTCTCATTACATAGACTTAAGGTGAGTCATAGCCCCTACTCTTTTCATACTTGTTTTAACTCTTTGGGGGGGATACATGCACAACTACTTGCTTACTTGTACAAATACTCAAAACATTTATACTTGATTGTGTTATACTTGATTGGCATTATACTTGAATGCGTTATACATGATAATTATACTTGATTGCGTTATACATACTTGTTACACTATACTTGCTTAATTTAAATACAAGATTTGTATTTACGTGCATACACAATACTCTATGCTGTCAAAGGAGAGGTATTAATAGTACTAGTATGGGCCTACACCCCCCACCCAAGTCCAAGATTCGAGACGTTGGGTGACATGTACTATTTGGGATGGTGGTTCCCCGCCTATGGGTCCAAAATGACGTAACCATGGGTGAATATAATCCTGAGAAACTATATATTAGCAGTGGGTTGTGAACACATAGGTTACAAGTCTCTTATGGCGGGACTTGCAACTGAGTGGATTCACGATGCCTTCGCTGTGCGAATATTCTTTAAAGACTTTTCAACTGTTTTAAGACAAACTCTATGAACTCACCAACCATTGTGTTGACACTTTAGCATGTTTATCTTAGGTTAGTAAGGCGATAGCTAGTGCGTGGAACTTAGAGTCAAGCTGCATATTCTGAAGACTTACGCTTTTATCATTTACCATTCAAAACTTTGTATACATTTATGTATCATACTTTGGAATCTCATGTTTGTAACTTTGAATTCATTAATCGAATGGTAACTTTTCAAAACGTCTCATTTAGAGTTCGTTTTCTATAACTTGTACTTTGTATTATGAAGTAGCACCCTCAGTGACTCAGTCTTTCGCTGCGGTATTTTGGGGGTGTTACAATATTTGTATTTGACTTAACCGTGCAAATCACATAAGCAAATAGAAAATGAAGCAATCGACATCTAAAACAACGAATACTTTAGTTTTTACTGTTATAGAATCATTATTAGTGTGTTTTACTAGTTAATTTTTGATAATTTGTGATATTGTGATGATTTATGTGATAATACGAGAGATTAAAAGTTAGGTTTAACAGAACAAAAGATATGTTGTGATGCTTCTTTTTGATTTGTGGTGGATTTGTATGTTTAATGATTGTGCATGTTTCAAAAGGTTTTACCGCGGTATTTGAAAACAATATTGACTGGTAGTGTATTACATGTGATATAAAAGTTAAATTATTGTTGATTGGTAGAATATCTATTGTGATAACAAATAGTTATTTGTTTGACATATGATATTGAAAACAAATGAACTATTCGTACACTAACAAAAATTATGAAAATATTTTGATGCAGATTTGAATGAGACCTGTGCAAAAAACAGCCTCATCAAACGAAAAGAATCAACAAGTGCAATTGTCGTTGAAGAAAGCACAACATCTCCACAACCAAATTGAAGAAGCTCAAACACTTGTGATATCACAAGTTCCTCAACCACCACAATTGATTCAACAAATAGAAGAAAGTTGACACACATGTGATATCACCAGTGATATCACTTGAAATCACCTATGATATCACTTGATATCACCTGTGATATCACAGGTGGTATATCAAAGGTTCCCCCGAAAGCATCTGGGAATAAAATGAAGGTGTTGGTTGATGAACCAATGAAGAGGACGATTGTTAAAGAACAAAAGTAAATAAAACAAGTTGATGAAAACAGTTGCGTTATTATGTTTTAATCTATACAGTTATTAATAAATGTGTATAGTTGACAAGTTGGAATTCAATAGTAGGTATTTAGTTTGACTGAATCATGTTATTTGTCACAAGAGATTCAAACTCACAGAAATGGGCCATAGTGAGCAATTGTTTAATCCATCTTGATTTGTGAATATTCGTTTGATAAAGTTTTGAGTGGTATTTAGTTTAATATGGTAATATGAAAAGTGAAAAGTGTCATACATGTAGTATCACCAGTGATATTTGAAGTTGAACTGTATATGTGTATTATCACTAGTGATATTTGTATTATCACTTGTAAAATTTTGTATATTTTATAGGTTTTTTGTTTTACTTGTTAAGCTTTATTTAACTTGTGCTATTGAGTAAACCTAACAATTCAGAAAAAAATAGTATCACAAATGATATACAAGTACGGGATAAAATTAGCAATGCTATTAAATAAACCTAACAATTCAGTAAAAAAATCAATCAATCAACAAACTAATACTTCAATTGCAGCAACTGAGAAACCGCCTCCACTTTCAACTACGCCGCCGCCCCATTGACATTTGAAATTTTTCCCTTGTTTGGACAAGTATGTCTATTATAATCAATTAAACTACAAATATTATAACCCTTCTTTTGGTTCTTACTTTTCTCAATAGCTTTATTACAACCCTTCTTTTGGTTCTTACTTTTCTCAATAGCTTTCTCACGTCCACCCTTAATACGGTAATTCTTATGTCCTTTAGGAGGATTCTTTATACCCATAAAATATTGAACAATATCACAAACTTTTCGGGGTGGAAGACTTGGCAAATCAGTCTCAACGTTTGAGTTTAGCTCTCTCAGGTTGTCTACAAAAGTAGTCCACTATCATAGACAGCTTATCAGTAATTACAACAATAAGAAACAAATTATCAAATATATCACTGGTGATACTATACATATATCAAACATATCACTGGTGATACTACACATATATCAAGCATATCACTGGTGATACTACACATATATCAAACATATCACTAGTGATACTACACATATACCATCAGCAAAAACATTTATTATGTTTGTCTAGTACAGTGAAAGGCACAAAAACCATCTTGTACATAAAAAGTACGTAATTAATACTTTAGTGTAAAATCAAATAATGATCTTCATTACATACTCAGCATTAAACTCAGAAACAACACGAAAAATGCCAAGAACTCCATAAGATTTTTTGATAGCCGTGCAAGCATTTAAATAGAGCATCACAGAAAAGACTTCAAAACACTGTAAGCTACACCTTAATTAATAAATAATAAGAAATATTACACTATAATTAATAACTTATCAGTAACTTATACTCACAGCTTATCCCCACAAACTTATATTTTCATCCTCATCAAAATGTTAAAAATATTATATAAGAAAATTAAACATCTTAACATAAACAACTTATAAATAAATAGACTAACAATTATCACTGGTGATATTAAACATATATCACTGGTGATACTAAACCAGCTTATAATAATCAACTTCAAATATCACTGGTGATACTAAACGTATGCTACACATACGATATCACTGGTGATACTACACATACGATAGAGAGCAAATTCAAAAATAGCATTCAGACATAAAAATAGCATTCCAATGCAGTTAAAAACAAAATTTTGACTAACAACTTAATTAATAAGAAAAATTACAGGAGCAGATAACAAGATTATCAAATATTTTACACTCACACATTTCATCAAACACTTGGTGTGCAACTTGATAAAAAAAAATGTTAAACAACTTGATCCACATAATTAGCAAACGATCAACAACATTATCAACCGCAACAATATCAATCAAACCAGCTTCTGAAACAAATGGTTCTTTCAAATCTAAAGAAGACATAAAAGGATGATAATGATCGGGAGGTGATGATGAGATGATAATCGGAACGGTGATGGTGATCGGAATGGTGATAGTGATCCAACTGATGATGGTCAAACGATAATAGTTGATTGGAATAACTACTTTTTGGAGGGAATTTGGAGGGAAGGAAGAGAGCAGGTTGGGAGGAAAACACACAGTAAATGTGCGAAAAAAATAAAGCGAATGAAAAAAGAAAAAAAGAAAAAAAGACTTTATATAGTTGGGAGAATTAAGGTTAAGCATATTAAATCTTAGATTAGTCTAGACCATTAGATCAAAAAGGATGGATGGTGAGGATTTGTCTATTGGTATGCACCAAAATAAAGGTATGCAATTGAATTTTCCTCATCATAGTGTGATTAATAACAGGTAAAATCAGTTGTACACCTGCTTTGAGTGGTTTCCCAAAATAGATGACACATTTAAGTATACTAAAAGGTGGTCAAAATATCATAATGTCTTTTAGAATTCGGTCTTAACACACAAAAGATTCGACCAACACCCGACATCTCGTGCAACAATTACAAAGCATGTGTCGCTAATCCTTAATGATTGCATGCATTTGCTGTAATTATCTTATTAATCATATAAGTTGATATTTCATTTGTTATTGATTTGAGAAAATTCTCAAATGAAGACAAAAAGTTGAGGATTTTGCCAAATGAAGCAAAAAATAAGTGGTTTTTCCAAAAAAGCCATGTACGAATTTGCGAATGTGCGATTTCAGTAGAATTGTTACACGTGTCCATACCTAAGGTACAAAACCAATCACTTGCAGGCCCACATGATTTCAAATTTACCCTACGTGGTGTTTGACTTTTAATTACAAATGTGCGATTTCCGGCTAATGTGCGAAAGTTAAAAAAAAGTACCATTGGAAAAGAACCAAAATCTTCATTAGGTGCTGCCAAAATCTTTTTCGTGTATTCTTTTTCAAACCATTTTCTGATTTTATTTTTGAGATCTCTTTAATTTTTTGATTCATATTTCATTTACAATGAACAAATCCACACACACTAACATCAAAACCGAAATCCTTTCAATTTTGTTATATGCTAATCAGTTGTTCTCTCTTATGAAATGGTAACTTTTTTCTTTAATTTATTGTTGTTTAATTTGTTGTTTAGGATTTTATTGTTGTTTATTGTTGTTTTTTTTGTTGTCAACCAGGATTTGTATAAGCTTATTGTCTAAGCTTTTCCATAAGGGTTAAGTGATAAGTCAATAAGGGTTAATGTGATAAGCTGAGAAGCTGAAAAAAATGAGCTTAAATAAAGTATGTGTTTGCTTATGTGTTTTATTGTAATAAGATAACCCAATAAATAAGTTAATCTAAACATCCCCTTAAATAAGGTCTGTGTTTGGATAAGTTGTAATAAGGTAATCCAAACACCCCTGTTTTAGATAAGTTGAGAAGCTGAAAAAAATAAGCTTAAATAAGGTATGTGTTTGCTTATGTCTTTTACTGTAATAAGGTAATCCAAACACCCCTGTTTTAGATAAGCTGAGAAGCTGAAAAAAATAAGCTTAAATAAGGTCTGTGTTTATGAGGTTGATATGAGTAAGGTCTGTGTTTTGATAAGCTGTGTTTGGATAAGCTGTGTTTGGATATGTTCTAATGGTTTAGTTTTGATTTGCTTTGAAATGTTAAGTGATAGTATATAAATTTGATAATAATTAAGGGCGTGTTTGGGTTAGCTTATTTGAATAGCTTCTACGCATATGTTTATCAGTTGATGAGTTAAAATACGCTCTTTTAGATAACCTCATCCATCATGGCTTCTATAAAAAGCTTTTTAACCATACACTATTTGGATACTTAAAACATCTTATTCGTCACAAATAGATAATACAGTAAGGTAACAAGTTCCTACACTAAACTTACCCCCCCCCCCCCCCCCAAAGACCTCCTTATGGGATGGTTTATTTTTGTTATTTTTGGTTGATTATTAGGACGGTGGTGCTGTTTGTTTGAGGCAATATGTTAATCCGCTTAACACTAAGTTGAAGCTGTGTGAATCTAGAATTAGCAAAATTTGTTTGGCTCTAATAAGCTCAACCAAACACAATAGCCGTTTTAAATAAGCTGAGTGTTAAAACACCCCTGAACTAGAATAATGTAACCACAAAATGTACTCTTTAGTACGCTAGAACTAGAATAAAGTAGTACTCTAGAATTAGACAACGGTCATCTGGTATTAGCGATAATCTATGGGCAGGGGCCGAGTAACATTTGCATATAGCGTGATTGTATTTGGATAAGGGTTCTTATGGACTATGCTTGTTCTGTTACCAACTTCTTAACTCCATTAGAGGTATATAAATGACAATAGTGTTCTTACAAATCACTTTTTGTTTACTAATACAGGAATCTGCTGTCAAGGTTCACATTCGAAGCAAATTGAATTACTTTCAATTGATTAAAGACAGATTATCTGAGGATCGTCGTACACTGTTTCGGTCAACATGCTTTGGTCCATGGTTGGATTTAAATTACCTTGAGAACGAAGAGAGTCTTATACATTACATGCTTAAAAAACAAGTTAAGTCTGATGATGAACACTATGATTTGCCACTGATTTATCTTGTTAATGGGCATCATCTTCATTTTGGACGCCGTCAATTTCACCTCATAACTAGTTTTAAATTTGGATTGCCTAGTTTCCGTAAGTTTAGAACTGGTGATATCATTTTTCGTGACTGTGTATTTCCTGAAAAGGTAGGTCAGGATGTAAAAACCATAGATCTTCTGTGTTTGATTGAGGACGAAGAGCTTTTTACAAAACTATCTGATGAAGACGCGGTCCGAGTTTGTCTTTTGTTATCAGTTCAGGTCATATTTATGGGGCGTGAATTGTTATATGTGGTGGATGATGTATATCTTAGGATGGTTGAGAATTTTGAAAACTGGAATGACTTTCATTGGGGGGAACACATTTGGAGACAGTTGTACGATGCCATTCGAAATATCTACTCAAAACAGAAGTTGGAATATTCTTTAGCAGGGTTTGTTTTAGGTTTCATGGTCAGAATAATTACACAAATTCTTTTAATATATTATTTTTTTACTTGTAATTCTTTTAATAAATGGTTGTTTTTTGCAGATATGGATTTTAGAGGTTTCTACCCAGAGTTTGCGTTAGTGGAGTAAGGACCTCGATCTTATCCCAAGAGCACTTTCTTGGTCTAAGAAGGTGCCTTTTCAAGAATTGGAGGATTTTGGGCAGCTTTTTCCTGAGGCAAGTGTTCATTTTGTTATATAATTGTTTTTAGACGTACTAAGTTACCCCTGGCTGAGCCATTTTAACATATATGTAGTACCTATATATCTTCAAAGACACAAACTATGTATGTAGTTCTAGCATTTCCCTGCATATAGGTAGCAACAAACACGATCTCACACGCAGGGTAGCTTCCCCTATTCGGATCCTTAGCAATATGTATAAGTAGTCTACGTTTGATTCTGAAAAGCCTGGTGTAAATTAAGGACATAAATATACACATCTATGGATAATAAATAATTTAGATCAAGTCGGTAGTAAATTAAGGACAGAAATATAATCAGGTCTATGAAAGGTATTTTGCACACTCTTAAAAAGTTCAATTAATAAGAACCAACAACGAAATTAACAAACCAAATAGATAGTAGATGACAAAAGTAATGAACTGTTGTCCTTATGTAAGTTTCTTGTGATGTTTTAGGGTTGTTAATGTATGTGAGTATGATTATGGTTCACGCTTATCTCACTTTCTTTTTTTATATTTTTGTTAGGTGAAATAAATAAACCATGATCTATATCCTACGAGAGCTGAGGCTGAATCAGAATGGTACACCAAAGGCATTAGGTTTTTTAACTGGTATGCACCGAGACCCGCCCCTGTTGTTAGCAGTGGAGGGCTTTTTGAAGATTGGTTGTGTAAACGAGCAGAACTTCGTGCGAAAATGCATGAGATTGACAATGAAGTTCCAGCGCCACATGCCAAACATACTCTTCAGGATTATGTTAGGACATTGCAGGGTATATGTAATGGTTTTATGTTGTTACCTGCAGAGGTCAACAGTTTGAGATCACAGGTTTACAAACTTGAAACCATTATTCAGGTTTGTTTATAAACTTAACTATATGTCTCTTTTTTCAATGAGGTGTTTGGATTAGCTTATTTGAAACCATTATTCAGGTTTGTTTATAAACTTAACTATATCCACTTGATCTTTTGTGTTACCCAGTATATTACGAGAAAAATGAAGGTTGAACATAGGCAGGACAAATTGCACAACGTTGATGAGAAAGAGCAGAAAGAACTGGAAAAGGTAATTCCTGTTTAATTTTCGCTTACATTAATATCACAAGATGTTTATATAATTAGCTGAGTACCTTACATTTTATTTAATATATTTACAGGATAAATTTAACAATCATGATAAGGATACTGATCTTGGTGATGAGTATTGCACAGATTTTAATCATAATTTCCTAGATTTGTTTGAGAACGAGTGCCTCAAAGATGTGAAGTTAAATATTTATGATGTTGAAGAGGTTTGTACAACTTTAACAATAATACATGTAAATTGTCTTTTAAAGTTAATTCTGAAATTTGTTTGTATTTCTGTGTCATGCAAATAGAATGATTGTATTTTAGTGGCTACCCAAGAGCATGTGGCAGCTGAAAAGCAAGAGGCTGAGATTCGACGTTTATCTGTAAAAAGGGAAGAGAGGATAAGAGTCCTAAAGGAAGAGGAAAAAAGTGTGCAGAATAGAAACCAGATGTTGAAAGCGCCTTACATTCTGCGTGCTTTGGAAAGTTGTGGATCAAAGAAGAGGCAATATGAACTAGTTCTCAGGCCGGAGTTTACGAAAGCACATGTTGATGTAAAAGTACCCACCCTTGATCAACTCAAAATAACTAACTCCTAGTTAACTCCTTTTATGCTCCAGATGTGTAGAGATCTCAAACCTTGGGAAGAGGTATGGATATCCTTCATGTATAATGGGACTATTGATAATCAACTCAAAAGAACTAACAAATTAGTGTGTCCGTTATTCATTCTGCGTAAACTAAAGAACGCGTTCTACTATTGATAATCAATTTTCACTATTCAAATATCAAACTTTCTATCATTATCTCGTGTTTTAGATTTCCAAAATTTTTCAGGAAAAAAATGGGACAATATTATATAACATAAACTAGTGCTATTCAACTAATCATTAAACTTAAACACGTATAATTTAAACTTAAGACATGAGATTTGTATACCACGTTACTCCCTGAGTTATCCCGAATGGGTGACACCAATTTGCATACCAGTTTAATGTCAACATGTGTGACACCAATTTGATCATCAAAACCATTGGTATCCTGAAACTGAGATACAATTAAGTCAAAGTAATCAGTACATTTCCAACACAAATGTTTATAGGATTAGGTATGAATTTTATTTTGAACATCAAGATTGATTAGGTATGAAAATTGCATACCATATCATCAGGAAGAGTGGAAAAGGTAGGAAAATCCATCAACTCATTTGTTGAATCCTGAAACTTAATACAATATCATTATCAGTAAACTAAACCTCCAAATTGGTATAACTTAAACTACATAGTTAAATGTGGAGTTACTTTTGGAGTTGGCGTAACAAAAATGTCTTTAAATTCCACAGCATCATTTTTGACATTTGGCTGCTCAACGTCGACTTCCATCTTTCTTTTTGTAGCATCCTCTTCCATATGGTCCTTAACATATGTATTTAAAAGACGAAAACAATTGTAAATACATAAATAAGCAAAACATATATCTTAAAGACTATTTAGTAAAACACACACCTTCGAATCTTCGATAATGACATCATTATCCTTAACAGCATTGTAAGCATCCTCTTCCATAGGTTCCTTAAAATATTTTTTTTCAAAAAGAAAAAAAAAATGTAAATACGTAAATAAAAAGATCATATATCTTAACAAATATTTAGTAAAACTCACACCTTTGAATCTTCGACACCGACATCATCATCTTTAACAGATTTGTAAGCATCCTCTTCCATAGGTTCCTTAACAGATGAATTTAAAAAACGTAAATAAATAAATAAACGAATATCTTAACAACTATTTGTAAGGTTATGAGCTAATGTGATTTCAGCTTATTTTTCATAAGCCCGAAGTTTCCAGTTTATATTGAGACTTATGTCGAAATCACATAAGCTCATAATCTCACATAAAAGCTTAAACAGACAAAAAAATTTTAACATAAGAAATCTAAACAACAATAACTATACTACTAAAAACACTTATTATGTTAAAAAAAAACACTCACATAAGCTCATAACGTCACAAATAAGCTTAAACAAACAAAACATTTTTAACATATTACATCTAAACAACACTCACCTTTGAATTTTCAACACCGACATCATTATCCGTAACAACATTGTCATTAGTGTTTGGATTCTCAACATCGAAACGTAATTCAATCACAATCTTTGACTCACCAACTATCTCTTTAGGAGGATGGTTAACATCTGGTTCCATAGCATCAGTGGTAACCTTAGCTTGTTTGACTAATTGCTCTATTGCAGCTAAACGACCTTCCACATCAACCATCCTCTTCAAAAGCTGCTTCTTAGTCATGCGCCTAGTGCATTCATCCACCTCCACATCACTAGAATCACCATCATCAGAATAAGTTTCTTCCACAATTCTTGTATGCACCTCAGTACGGATACGTACCTCCTTGCGGAATCCTTTTCGACAAACCCTAGACTTAATCTTATCCCGTTTAACTGGTTTGTATGAACTTGAACTTGATCCACCTGCTTTGTCGATAAATTCTAAACTTGATATAAACCAGTCTGATGCCTTCTCGGCAGCTGTTGGAATGATGGATTGTACTGGTGTTGTGACATAAAAAAGTTTCTCATAAGCTGATTTGTTAAACATAGTCACATCACCCCAAGCAACCCCCCGTGGAAGAGCCTTCTCATCTTTGTCCCACCATAGCTTTGAATTAGGAAAGGTCTCAAGGACAAAAATCTGTAATGTGAAGAAGCATCGAGTTAGATGGAACAAAAGATAATAGTGTTTGCAATAAATTAAATTGTTTATACACTTCACATAATGTCTGTCTTTCTTACATGTTTCAACTTTAGCCAAGCATTTAAAATACGTTAACTTCCAAGTTTCTTATACATCAAAATATATAAGGCCGTATTTGAGAATTGGAAACCCTTTTATTTACAAAGATTCATGATAACCATTTTATAAGGCCATATTTATGTTCCAATGCATAAACAGTTTCATACGAATCATAAACAGCTTAAGGATATCAAACACTCATATAAAACTAAGTTTCTTTCTAAAATTCAAAACCTTCGAGACCTGGTTTTCCAAACCACTCATATGCTTAATAATACACATGTACTTAATTACACATATACTTAATAAGTATGAAAGTATACTAACCTTCAGCGCGAAAGCAAATCCGTATAAGTTATAGACTGCCTGGTATGTCGCCCCCTTTCTTGCATAACCTTCCATATATTCATTTCTTTTTGAAGAGACCAACATGAAAATCCTGTCATGAAATTCTTGCCACATATGCTCCCCCCAAGGGAAAGCATTCCATGCATCCAAGTCGTCAACCAGAACCACAATCTCAGTCACCATCACATGCCTTGTTTCTTGACCCATAAAAACATAATCAGCCGCTAATAGAAGGCATACACGCAGAGCATCCTCGGCCGATATGTGCTCAAAATCTTTACTCTCAAGCATTTCTATAAGGTTTTCCCCCTTCAAACACTTAAGACCGGGGAACACATGCTGCATAAATCGAGACTTAACACCCCGCAAATGATCTAACGAGATTTTCCCAAATTGAAAACCTGTTATAAGACATAATTCTTTCCTCCCCATCTGTATGGTGCATTGGCCAATATCAAATATAAATGAGGTACCATAAGTTGCATCAGTAACATTCCTTTGATGAGAAAGAGTGAAATTCAACAGGTGGTTATCATGATCTTCCGTTCTTATATCTAGCCATCGACCAAAGACACTATCTTTAAACAAATTATAAGAACTTTCCCCTCTATCCGCTAGACGATCTCGAATCTTTGTAAGTAAGTATAACTTACTTGTAATGTTTACCCTCGCATTAACAACCTAAATAAACAAAATAAAAAGTTATAAAACTGAATTATAGCAATGTATATAAGTGGTTACGCACAACCTAAGTATGAACAAGAAACCGAAATGTACCAAAGTAAAAAACAATATTTATGCCATATAATACTAACACCTAATCAACAGATCATATAAGCTCATAACGAACAAAATTACACATACATACTAAAACAGTTTATGTGCTTATTTTTAAGCAGTTTTACAAAATCAATTAAGCAGTTTTACAATATAACTGCTTATCCAAACCCTGATCAATAAAACCACTTATGTGCTTATTAACCTACATATCATTCAATCCAAACCCTAAAACAGTTTATGTGCTTATTTTTAAGCAGTTTTACAAAATCAATTAAGCAGTTTTACAATATATCTGCTTATCCAAACCCTGATCAATAAAACCACTTATGTGCTTATTAACCTACATATCATTCAATCCAAACCCTAATCAATAAAAACGCATATGTGCTTATTAACATACATTTCAATCAATTTAAAACCTAATACATAATCCGCTTATAAACCCTATTCAATAAACTGCTTATGTCCTTACTTTTAAGCAGATTAATTGTTAAATATAGCGATGACTAACATGCAGTAAACCCTAATCACAACAAAAGAACTTACGTGGATTCTAGTAGGAGCCATTTCACAACAAAAGAAACACAGATCCGTTAACACCTTATGATTTGGTGGCAAGATCGCTTGATTTCATGTTACATCAGTAGTAATGTGTGTGTGATTTTCGTTGGAGTAAAGTGTGAAAGTATATGATCGTTTTTTTTAAACGGTATAAAATCTTTTGGTCTTTAATTATTATTATTTGGTGTACTTTGGTAGTACAAAAGTGGGATTTTATTCCTGCAAAGTAAGATTTTGGTTCTTTTCTAATGGTATTTTTTTTAACTTTCCCACATTAGCCGGAAATCGCACATTAGAAAATCGCACATTTGTGATTAAAAGTCAACCACCACGTGGGGTAAATTTGAAATCATGTGGGCCTACAATGTAAAGCACTAATAAAACTTAATAGTGAGCTTTTGAGAGAGACAAGAGCCATGTTTTGAAGGCCCTCTTTCTATAAATGAACACTAAGGCCAAGAGGTTGAGAACAAAGGGTATTAGGTGAGGTCAGGGGCGGAGCCATGTTGAGAGTACCGGGGGGAGTTGCCCCTAACAAACCTCTCGTAGACACACAAAATCATGTAGGAAAAATATCAAAATTGTAAAAAAAAAATGTCAGTGCCCTCAGCTTAATAATCCGAGTGCCCTCATCATTCAAAGTGTGAACTAAGCTCTAATGCCTCAAACCATTTTTCCGGTGGTTTTCTTTCATCGGAAAATATGAAAAAGGAGGTTGGAAATATGAAATAGAAAGATGGAAGGTGAGAATAGGTAGAGGGAGGGCAGTGGGCATCGGGAGTAGATAAAGAAAGTCACAAGTTTTACTGTATACACTTTTTAGATTATTTATTTACTTTAGATTTCTTTTCAACATATTCCATTTGTGTATTTCTATTTAAAACTTACAATGAATATACAAGTTTAATATAACCATTCAAATCAAGTTAGTCAATCGAAATATCAAACAGGATATATTTGTTTTCTAAATGATGAGACTATATGTAAAATTTTGAGGTTTTCTTAAAGGTACTAGTATGTTGTACGAGTATAAGTTATAATTAAATTTTCAAATCTTATATTTTTCTAAACGTTGCACGTAACCTTGGTATGATGTTGTTGTTATCTCGAATGATAATAAAAACTTGTCAACGTCAATTGCTAAATATTACATGAAACACTTAAGAATATCTCAACTATAACCATTTACCACTATACAATACTGTTGATATGCACGGGTACACATTTAGTTTTTGTTTAATTCTTAAAAGATTTTATTGAAGATCTTTAAAAAAAAAAAAAAAAAAAATTGATATTGTTAAAAGTGATTTAGAGATATCTGATTATTTTGACACAAGTTTAATTACTTTGAGCTTGCTTTACTTTTATTTGTAGTTGGGTGTACGTGAAATTAGATTGCGAGTTGATTGATCTTATTTACAATGAAACTTAATAAACTAACATTATTGATTGATTTTCTTTATACAAATCATTCATTTAGTTAGTGTTAGTTGCCTTAAAAAAAAAAAAAAAGAGTCTTTGCATTTAATTACAACCGACCCGACCCGACCCGACCCATTTTGAATTTTACCTAAAAAACAATCGGATATCTTCCTTATCCTTGTTGCCCCCTTGGGTTAAATTTCCTGGCTCCGCCACTGGGTGAGGTTATAAACATATGGATCATCAAAATGAAATGAAAATTAGAAGAAATAAACAATTAAAATAAATAAATAAATAAAATCAACAAGATGAAGATATCCAAGGGAGAATTATTTGAGAATGAACAATGAAGAAACAATAGTCAATTTTATACAAAGATTCACATAGAAAAGTATTTTCCTGTGTAACATGTAAAAAAATACCATAAGTTTGGCCTAAATTACCTCTAAAGAACCATTCCACGTTATCAAAGCCAGCTATTAACCATTTTAAAGTATGGCCATTTTCGTATGTAATGACCTGTTGATGTTAACTTTAACCTAAACTAGACTTCATATCGTTATGTGTCATATAGCCTTACACATCTACCGTTTTCTTTTCAGTTTTCTCACACCCCATTTTTGATCTCCAACAACCAAGACTGGATAGCAACTTTGGCCTAAACTACAAACACACAAAACACTTCATTCATGCATATGTATATCTAGATCATTTACAAACATTTTGATCTCGTAAGATACATGTTTATGATTATTAACATAAAAGTTTACGTGTTGTGGCTAGGATTTGAATAACATATGTACATTGAGCAGACGACTCAAGATTTTAAAAAAGGTGTTGCATAAAAGAATTGTTGAGCTGACTAGGTCTGTCCCTAACATTGAGGTATGAAATCAGTACACGTAGGTCCGTCCCTAACATTGAGGTACGAAATCAGTACACGACTGTGGATATCAAGTGATATTCTTGAACATCTTTAGCCAAATGACATTGCCAAGTGCCAACATCCAAATCTCTAATAAAAATAAATACGTGGTCGATATTGTGTGCTAGTTGGTGGTTTCGGCCTTTTGGGCCAGGGGTGATGTGGACATCTATGGCTTTTGGGTTTCTCGAAATTCATAAAGGCAAAATTATTGTAACTTTACAATATGACATTGATTTCCCGGATTTTTTTTTTTTTTTTTTTTTTTTTTTTTTTTTTTTTTTTTTAACACTAAGCTTCTTTTTCGAACACATTAACAAACATGGTTTTGAGCATTTCCGACGCAAAAGTTAATAAAAATTTGAAAATAATTTAAAAGATTATTGCATTGGAGCAAAGGGTTGAAAAAAGTTATTAAAATAATAAGTTAAAAAAGATTAAAAATTTTTGATATTGTGTGAGGAAGTAAAATTTGATAAATGGTTAAGGCAGGGTGTAATTGTTACTTTCTCATCACCTTCAACTCAGCATCACATTAGCTCTACAACATATTATTTGACCACCTAACAGCCGTAGTGGTGACCAACTAACCAAACACATACATATACGCACTTAATATAAACATATCCAACAATATAACTCACATACCTTAACAAAAAAATATAAAAATTGCCTTTCGGTAAGTAGTCTACACCACCAAACCAAACACAACAAACTTATGCATCTTTGAATGTTATGTTTTGGAGTTTCTTTTGGATTTAATGAAAGTGATTTTTTTTTTGTTCGAAGAAAATTGACATGTACCTTATGCATCTTTGAATGTACCCGAAAAAAGCATGTGTGTTATAGAATATACAGCTGTAAGATATTAATTGTGTACCTAAAAAGCTATATGGGCTATCACACCTGCTGGTCGTGCAATTGTGAAAATAACTTGTATTACCGAAAGGAAAGAGATCTAAGTTGTATGCCTAAATTCATGGCTAAATATATTTGGCATGATCTTGATGGTTTGTAGAAAAGCGGGTCTTCTGACTGTAACTATCAGAATAATGCCACGTAGGCTTAGGCATGAATTTAGGCACGTATTTTAGGTCTCCCAATCACTACTTCTTACAGAAAAATGACAGATAAATAACTTGTAAACAAGAAAAACAAGCGGTGGACGACGAAATAATTCCATATATAGTTTGTACATGACTACATGTGTTTGAGTTGAGTTGGCATTTTTGTGTTATTATTATTTTGTGTTGAGATAAAAGTAACTTGAACATTGAACATGGATAAGTTAGACTGGGCACAGTGGAAAAGTCATAGCCTTCGGTCCTTCATGGTCCTTCATGGTCGAGCCCACTGTGGGTGTATGGTCATGGATCGGTCGAGCAACAACCTTCTCCCAACTTATCCTTGTTTTGTTACACACCTTATTTATTTATTTATTATTTTTTTTGAAAAAAAAATAAATAATAAAAAAATAAAAACTTGGTTGCTACTGTGACAACTTGGTCGTCGTCAGATTGTCGGATAGAGAACGCTGATGTGGTAATGTCGTGTTTGATCACGACTGTGCCCAGCCTTATCGGTTTTTTTAAGTACTTAAAGTTATATAATTTGCTTGCCTCTCTTTAAAAAATACATTAGAAAAATAAAAATAAACAAGCATGGCGGTGGCCGGCCGCGGTGCGGCCTAGCGTTGTTTTTTTTTTTTTTTTGTTTTTTTTTTGTCGTTGTATTCTTTAGAAATAAAACTACGTCAACCGTGAATTATAGAGGTGGCTATGGTATATGTGTGACGACGGGTCATAAATGCAAAATAAATAAATAGATACAAAGTGTATATAACAAATCTAGTATTTAGAATCAGATATGAGACATTCAGTATTGTAAGACAAACATGATTTAGATAAAGCAAATCCACATGAAATTACTCAGTCTGACTATTACACAATCTGGCCATTTTTTTCCCGATAGTAAATGCTATTCATTCTTCTTTTTCCTGTGCATCTTGTCCCTTTGTGTACCTTTGCCGCTGTCATTCAGGATGCAGCTTGTTGATTCGTTTCGGAAAGCCACCGTGTTTCTGAATGACAATATAAAAATTGGTTTGGACATTTGGACCACCTTCAAAGACTATTGCACCAATCGAATCTCCTTAAGGTAATTCGTATTGCTTTGAACCGGCAACACCAAAGAGGTTGATGTTAAAGTCGGGGATATCAAATTCTGCCATCTGTCTCTTGCTGTGGACCGTTCATGCTGCCAGAAAGTAGCACCGCAATGACGGCATACCCGTTTGTACTGGTCCATATGCATGTATGTGGGTGGAGGACCTGTATGCAAAAGATAGTATTGTAAAAGAATTAGCAAGGTTTCAGGAAAGCAAGGATTATTTATTGGTGCAGCAAGGAAAGATGAAATCTGTATCATAAGCGGGTTGCATGCCAAAATACCTTTGTTCCTGATAAACAGAAACATCCTTCCCTTTGTGTACCTTTGCCGCTGTCATTCAGGACGCAGCTTGTTGATTCGTTTCGGAAAGCCACCGTGTTTCTGAATGATGATATAAAAATCGGTTTGGACATTTGGACCACCTTCAAAGACTATTGCACCAATCGAATCTCCTTAAGGTAATTCGTATTGCTTTGAACCGGCAAAACCAAAGAGGTTGATGTTAAAGCCGGGGATATCAAATTCTGCCATTCTGTCTCTTGCTGTGGACCGTTCATGCTGCCAGAAAGTAGCACCGCAATGACGGCATACCCGTTTGTACTGGCCGATATGCATGTATGTGGGTGGAGGACCTGTATGCAAAAGATAGTATTGTAAAAGAATTAGCAAGTTTTCAGGAAAGCAAGGATTATTTATTGGTGCATCAAGGAAAGATGAAATCTGTATCATAAGCGGGTTGCATACCAAAATACCTTTGTTCCTGATAAACAGAAACATCCTACGATAAGTGGGTTGGATATCGAAATAGGTTTGTTTCTGAAGGCTATGGTTCCTGCTTATTATTCAGCTTTTGAGCTTATTTCCATATTTCAATTACAATAAAGTCATAAGGGAAAAATGATAAGCCAGATGAAAAAGGCTTATGAACAATAAGAGTGTTTGTTTAAGTTTATTTCTAGGCGAATCAGGTTTTGTGGCCAAACTCAACCAAACATAACCGTTTCAGCCCACTTCAACACGTAATTCAGCCCCTATTTCAATACCCAAATGCATCCATCTGATCCCCCATTTCAGTCCCCATTTCCACATCCCGTTCAGCCCCCATTTCAGCACCCCAAGTATACATATTTCAGTATTATTTCATTACTGAAACCTGGCCATAGCAACACTTAAATGCACCGACTGTTAAAATGTGCATGTTTCCTTATGAAATTTTATATTTAGCGAGTTTCAATAGCCGAATGCAAAGGTTAATAAGATGGTAGAAAAACTTCGATATTAAAGTGAAAGAAATAAATACTTACCGACGGATGCGAATACGGATGCTGAGCAATATCTCTACTTCAAAGTTGATATAGAATTCACCTTTTAATCTTGTTCCACGTTTCAACTGAACCAACTGCTTTAGTTGCATTTCCAGTGCACATAGTCCTAGGTGTATAGTCCGCCGTATATAGTCTGACGGTGGTTCTATATAACAGATAGATAAACTGAATTAGGTGACAGTGATACCAGTTTTGAATTTAATATTTTTACATACAAACAAACACCGTAGACATGCCTTATCTGTTTGCAGATTGCAACGGCTATTTTGTAGATCCATGGTGACAGCTATTGATGAGTGCTCAAACACTCATCATTTTTGGTCAAATCTGAACTGCAAAACATACAAAAACACTCAGAAATGCATCAAAATACTAAAAATATTTCAAAATTGTGTTTTATATGTTTCAGATGCAAAACGAGTAAAAATAGTTGAAAAACGTACAAAGTTTGCAAAATTGGCAGTTTTAGTCCCCCAACTTTCATAAAATTACAAAATTAGTCCCTGGTCATTCTAAATATGGAAAAATTATCACCAAAGGTCCTTTTGAAATCATAAGTTGTCATATTTTGTCCTTTGGTGAAAAAATTGGAAAAGTTTTGGAAATTTACAGGTTGGTCCCTGGAGTTTCAGAAAATGACAGAATTGGTCCCTGGTGGGAAATTTTTGAAAGAAAAATCATTCAGGGTCCTTTGGAAAATGAAACTTGGCAAGAAATGCCCTTGTATAAAAGTTTTGACAAAATGGCAAGAATGGTCCCTTAACTTTCAAAAATATCATTTTTGGTCCTCGGGAAATTTTGAAAAGTAAAAAAATGAAATCAATGGTCCTTGTACAATTGATAAATGGCAGGTTTGGTCCTTATGGTTACTTGGGAAAAACACTACAGCCCCCCTAACTTTCTGGAAATTACACCATTGGTCCTTGTGTTACACATCAAAACCAACCGGACCCTTAAATATTTTTAACCCAAAAACAAACAACCCAATCCCCACCCTTTTGTAATAAACTGATCCACCAAGCCCAAAACCAAATCCCCAAGCCCATTACCCTTCTCAGCCCACCACAAAAACAATCCCTTACCCCGTTTTATTATTTAAAACGGTCAAACCCCATGGTTGACCCTTTGACCACCCCTAACCTCCCAACTTGCCCTGGTAATCCACTGCTATACTCCACCCCCCCTCCTCACCTCCAGCTCACTCACCCCATGCCTTGTTCCCCCTCCAAACACAACCCTCCAAATTGCATTTATTTCCCACAATTCCCTCCAAGTTACCCATAACCTGCCAAACTCACCTTTTCCCGCCAAAAAGATTTGAAGGTCAAGATTGCTTGTAACTAATCCAATGGTTCTAATTGAATGTGGGAAAGAGAAAGAGATACTCCTCAGTCCATAAAAGTCAAGAAAAGAAGAAAAAGAGGAGGGTAGTAGCTGTAGAAGTAGTCTAATATAGTTGTAGTGTCGTTTTTAATAAAAATTTTCCTTTCAAGTGTAATTTCTGGTTTCAATTATTGTATTAAGTTTCATTAGTGTAATTTGAATCTATTTAAAGTATTAATTCCAAGTTTTCATTATTAATTCAGTTTTTAACATTTTGAGTGAAAATTTCGTTTTGACTTTTATGTTGTTAAAAGTTGTTAGTTTCTGTTTCTTTGGGCTCACTCAAGCTTCCTGATAAGTTTGTTATTGATTAGAAAGCATTTATACTGAGTTTAGTGAGAAATCAAAAAAATTACTCAAAAATTCCAATCTCACCCAAACCCTTTCCTTAATTGTTCTTATAGCTTAATTCCATGTTTGTATAGTCTAATATATCATTTCCAGTTAGATTAGATCTATCAAAGTTCAAAAAGGTCAAGGTTTCAAGTTTTTTAGAAAAAGTCAATATACATGTTTTCAGATTTTCCCAAATGTTGTAGGATTTTTATTGAATTTTCTGTTTGGACTTAAGCTTTGTAACTTGTTCCTAGTTAAAGCCTTCCACCTCACCTTCAAGTTCCACCATTCCTTTGATTTTTACCATTTCATCTCTGGGCCCCACAACCCAAGAAAGTAGGCTGTAGGGCTGCTGTGTGCTCTGCATTAGCAGAAACCATCCCACCACCACCACTTTGGTGGTGGTTTCTGACCACCTCAATGGGTTTCAAGGTCCAAGCTTTGTTCCTTTCAACCCCCCTCCTGGTAGGCTTGGGGTTTTGACTAAAACCCCTGGGACCCACCTGATTTAGCCTCTTAACTTTGTCCTTTTTTTGAGTTGTTCTTGGTTTTTGTAAGTGCTTATTTTGATCTTATTGCTTATTCTATGAGCTTATTCACTTGAATCCTGCTCATACATGTCCAACACACTTATTTAGATTAGAATTTACCTTAGTGGACCCCACTCAAGCTCATTTAAGCTTATTTGCTTAAAAAGTCAATTGTGGTCAACTGTCAAGGATTTTAAGCTCTCAAGTGCTTATTTTTAGTTTACAAAAAAGTTGTTTTCATTAAAGTTGCTTGTTTTTAGGTGTAAAATAGTTTTCTAAAATAAAAATCCAGAAAAGTTAATTTAATAATGTAATTTAATTTTAATTTTCATTTTTAAATTTTTATTAATTACTTAGGTTTTTTATATTTTTCTTAAATTCCTCTCATATTAAAGTATTTATAGTAATTTTCTCAGATTTTTATTTTATCATTTAGTATTTATTAGAATTAATCTTAGTTTTATTAATAATTAATTAATATTAAGTTTTAAATAGCATAATTAGTTTTTATTAAGTAAAACCTAGTTTTTATATTTTTCCTAGCTTTTATAAGTTGTAAAATAATTTTAGAAATTTTCTTGTAATTTTTACTGTTCATTTTCTATTTTTCTTAATTTACAATAGTTTAATTAGGTAATTAATATATAATTAGTAATTAATTAATAAAAAAATCACAAAAAGACAAAAATACATATTTTTATTTTTAAAACTTGTTTTTAGTTATTTTATAATTTTAGAAATTTTATTTTCATTTTTCTAGTATTTAAATAATATTATATAGTATTTAAGTTGTTTAAAAATTAATAATTAGTATTAATAAGTAATTAATTAATATTAAATAATCAAATAGTGTAAAAATTAATTTTCTTTTTCTAAAAATTTTCTTTTATCTTTTAGTTTGTAAAAAAGTCATTTTCACCCCCTGTGGGTTTTCAGATTTCAATTTTCACGTTTTATTTTGTACGTTCGCGTTATTTAAAACGTGAACGTACGCGTTTTTAGGTTTTAAGCGTTTATGGTTTTTCCAACTTTTAAGTCTTATTCATATAGCTTATTTATGCTATTTCTTCATATATTCCTTAGTTTAATTACTCACAAACCTTTTCCTGTCCAAATTCACCCGATCACAAACCCGTTTAATAACCATCACATCTTGTCGGGACATAACGACCCGGGGAAACACTATACTTCCGCGGAGCATTGAATCTAGGCAGTTTGACCTTGTTGACCATCACCTGGTCAATTTAGGTTAACCGTTTGGAGCCAATCAAATTTTGGCGCCGCTGCCGGGGAGGTGTGCGCGCTATTCTAAACGGTTTTTCTGATTAGTGATTTTGGAATTCGTTCCATTGTACATTTATCCATCCTTTGTTCATATTCTCTTATTATAAAAACAAAACCGTTCACGAAAACATTTTAAACTCAGTTTTCAACGAACACAAAAACGCAAAAAGATTTTTTATGATTTGTACAAAATGTTTATTTAAAAACCCAAAAATATTCACCTTTACCCTCTCACATCTTTGATTCTTCATTCCTTACCCTCTGTAAACCTTTGATTCTTTCATATGACGTATCCACACCATTTTGGTTGTCAATGGTGTGGTGGTCCTAATAATGGTGGGAATTGTCCCGGCCGTAGCATGGTAGAGTCAGGAGATGGGTCTGTCTATAACCAAGCTCCCTATCCTTACCATGATACATCTGATTCATCCTACCAGCCACCACATCATGAGATACTGACATATCTGTGTGAGTTTTGTGGAGGTCCTCACCAAGGATTTGAGTGTCAATCCGGAAGCACGTTTGTCTATGAACAGTTTTCCGGTGATGCTCAGAATTTTGGGTATGACCAATATCCATATGATTCACCAGTCCAGACTCAATAGTTTAATTGTTGTGAGTACTGTGGTGGTTCACACTACAGTTCTGATTGTCAATCAGGAAGCACGCTTGTCTATGAGCAGTTTCCTGATAACGATTATGACTCAAGCACTTACGACTCACAGCCACATCAGTTTTACTGTTGTGAGTATTGTGGAGGTCCACATACTAGCTCTGATTGTCAAACAAGGAATCCGTTTCCTTGTAACAATTACGACTATTCGTTTTCAGACCCACCTTCACAGTACCAAATGATCCAAGCAACTCCTCTTGTTACTGGGCAAGACCTTTTAATAGAGGCTCTTGAGATATTAAAAGAACTTAAGGAGGAGTTGGCTACTTCATCGTTTCAAAGCTCTCGTGAGAAATCTATGGCAGAATTACTTGCGGAAGAACGAGCAGCTAGAAACGAATTGAGCAAGGAAGAATTGCTAGTCTTAGAACAAGCAGCTAAAACACGTGCCATATTTCGTAATGCTGCTCTTTTCGACGATGATAGTGATGTGAAGTCACCCTTGATATTTCTCAATTATGTAAGGGTTCATCAATTTCATCTATAGCAATTCCTTCCATGGAAAATCAGGGAGAAAATAATGAGACGGAGAAATCACTAGCAGAAGATCAAATGGAACTCGTACAATCCGTGAATGCTAGCTCCTCTCCACTCCCTCAGTCTGTTATCACACCCGAAGTTCACACTCACTCTCTGAACATGGGGGATGAGCATCTTAGCACTGTTCCTAATAAGGAATCGGACGAATTCATAAAGTCTAGTGTTGAGATCCTTGTCCCAATCCCAGGAGAGTCACAGGGAACTTTGGATCATGTATGTGATATTCCTTCACCCATTGAGTGTCCTAAAGATCAATTTGAGACTTTCTCAGATTTTAGCGATGATTGTATATCTTATGGAGACATCGAGTATGTTGAGGCGTCAGTTCCACATTCTGATGCTGATCATCTTCTTGAGGAGTTCGCTGATGAACTTGCTCACATCAATCCACTTTCATTGGAAAGTGATGATGGTCTCCTCGATTTCCAAGCCGATCTGGGAGAAATTGAAAGCCTCCTATATCATGATCCGTCACTCACTTCTTATCCCGACAATCCAATAGAGAATGTTAATCTCTTGGTTCCCGAAACATTCAACACTACTCTCACCAATCCTCTATTTGAATTCGAATCTGAATTCACTTTGATTTCTGATAATCCACTCTTTGATATTCAGAATGAGGACTGTGATGAGCCTATTCCGGAACATGAATTCACAGATTCACATCTTGTGAATAATTCTCTTCATGAGGAGTTCTCCGGTGAACTCACTCATCGTATCATGACTCCTCCGGAGTTTGATAGCCCGGGGGGAGATGCACTCAATCATGAGAATTTGCAAAATCCCACCCACCCTCCCGGGATGTTTTTGAGCTTAACCTTTGAAATCCAAACTCAGGCTATTGAGCCTCCTCTTGAGGAAGAAGATCAAATCATGATTTTTATCATGGGTTTCTTCCTTTTCTTCACCTATAAGGTGACTTCTTCTCTTCTTCACTCCTTCGGGAGTGAGGACACTATCTTTGATCCCGACATTTTCATATATCATTATCTTGAGCCGGATACTTATCTCATCGGTGTGGAACTTTCACGTGCTTCAAATATTTGTCCAAACATCTTGAATGAAAGTCTGATTGAGATTGTTTCTTCCACATCATGCTTCCCCAAGGACAAATGAATTCGGGGTCGAGTCAAGCTAGCGACTCGGTAAACAAAAACAGTAGCATGCTTATAGGCTTTTCACCCTAAGTGTGGGGGAGTCCCCCATGATTACAAAAGTGAAAAACAAAATGGTGTTTTCCACGCTTAGCTTGTAATGTTGCCCTTTTACGTTCAAAATGTCGGCATAATAGCCGGGACTTTGAATATTGAGGACAATATTCATCCTAAGTGTGGGGGGTATTCGCTATTCTAGCGAATTTTATCATATTTTACTATATAATACCCCCGTTTTTAGCCAAAATTTCAAAAAATTTTCACTGGTGCTTCAAAATTTTTGTGGTAATCAGTCCGCCATGTCTAATCGACAAAGGGATTGGCTAATCCAGGAGCAAACGGCTCTTGGTAAAGATATATCAAATCCGTTTATGGCTTGCAATTTGCCCAAAATTGTATGGTTCCTCAACTCCCCATATCCTCAAAAGCGAATGAGTTGGCTAGCCCGCAAGATTATGGCTTGTGGTAAAGGCAGTGGAAAATCCATAATTGGTAATCAGCTCACCAAGATGTTGACTATTCCATCAAGAGTTGGCTAGTCCAGAAGCAAACGGCTTTTGGTAAAGACTAATCAAATCCGTTGACAGCTGGTGGTTTGCTCAAAATCACACGGTTATCAGGTGTACCACAGTTCTCACACCTGGCTACTCCAAAAGTGATGGCTTTTGGTAAAGAGTTTAAAATCTATCAAGTTTTCAAAACAGTTATTGCTAGGGACTAGCAATAGTTTAATGTGGGGGATTGATGAGTGCTCAAACACTCATCATTTTTGGTTAAATCTGAACTGCAAAACATACAAAAACACTCAGAAATGCATCAAAATACTAAAAATATTTGAAAAATTATGTTTTATATGTTTCAGATGTAAAACGAGTAAAAATAGTTGAAAAATGTACAAAGTTTGCAAAATTGGCAGTTTCAGTCCCCCAACTTTCATAAAATTACAAAATTAGTCCCTGGTCATTCTAAATATGGAAAAATTATCACCAAAGGTCCTTTTGAAATCATAAGTTGTCATATTTTGTCCTTTGGTGAAAAAATTGGAAAAGTTTTGGAAATTTACAGTTTGGTCCCTGGAGTTTCAGAAAATGACAGAATTGGTCCCTGGTGGGAAATTTTTGAAAGAAAAATCATTCAGGGTCCTTTGGAAAATGAAACTTGGCAAGAAATGCCCTTGGATAAAAGTTTTGACAAAATGGCAAGAATGGTCCCTTAACTTTCAAAAATATCATTTTTGGTCCCCGGGAAATTTTGAAAAGTAAAAAAATGAAATCAATGGTCCTTGTACAATTGATAAATGGCAGGTTTGGTCCTTATGGTTACTTGGGAAAAACACCACAGCCCCCCCTAACTTTCTGGAAATTACACCATTGGTCCTTGTGTTACACATCAAAACCAACCGGACCCTTAAATATTTTTAACCCAAAAACAAACAACCCAATCCCCACCCTTTTGTAATAAACTGATCCACCAAGCCCAAAACCAAATCCCCAAGCCCATTACCCTTCTCAGCCCACCACAAAAACAATCCCTTACCCCATTTTATTATTTAAAACGGTCAAACCCCATGGTTGACCCTTTGACCACCCCTAACCTCCCAACTTGCCCTGGTAATCAACTGCTATACTCCACCCCCCTCCTCACCTCCAGCTCACTCACCCCATGCCTTGTTCCCCCTCCAAACACAACCCTCCAAATTGCATTTATTTCCCACAATTCCCTCCAAGTTACCCATAACCTGCCAAACTCACCTTTTCCCGCCAAAAAGATTTGAAGGTCAAGATTGCTTGTAACTAATCCAATGGTTCTAATTGAATGTGGGAAAGAGAAAGAGATACTCCTCAGTCCATAAAAGTCAAGAAAAGAAGAAAAAGAGGAGGGTAGTAGCTGTAGAAGTAGTCTAATATAGTTGTAGTGTCGTTTTTAATAAAAATTTTCCTTTCAAGTGTAATTTCTGGTTTCAGTTATTGTATTAAGTTTCATTAGTGTAATTTGAATCTATTTAAAGTATTAATTCCAAGTTTTCATTATTAATTCAGTTTTTAACATTTTGAGTGAAAATTTCGTTTTGACTTTTATGTTGTTAAAAGTTGTTAGTTTCTGTTTCTTTGGGCTCACTCAAGCTTCCTGATAAGTTTGTTATTGATTAGAAAGCATTTATACTGAGTTTAGTGAGAAATCAAAAAAAATACTCAAAAATTCCAATGAATAAGTAAAAGTACAAATTCAGTGAAGAAGGTGAATCAGGGTTGAAGTATGCTTCATTTTGGAATTTCATGGGTTTAGTATCTCAAGGGTGGATGTTAGGATGAGTGTGGGATCCTTTGTTCTTGGTTTCTGGATCACTAAGACATTTGTAAGCATTTTCAAGCTTTTTGCCATTTAGAGTGTAGAATAGCTTATGTTAGCTTAACTATGTTTCTTTATGCTTCTTGGTTATGGTTATGTGAGATTGACCCTTAGTATGCATCATTTGTTCTCTAATAACTTTAGTTGCTCAGTTGTTCATTTTCACTGCCAATTTAGCTTAACATAGATTAGAGGTGTTTAGTTGCTATCTTTGGTATTTTAATGTTCATTTCAGTTTATAATATCACCACATGTTCTCAAGATTCAATTGCATGGTCTAAATCTGTAACATCCTTTGAAAATCTTAAAATCATTCCCATAAGGGAGTGTTTGGATCATAACTGATAACTGAGTCCTAGTGGTTTATGGGTGGTATATTTGGTTCAGTTGTTCTCTAATAGGTTCATGTAAGTCATTTATGGTGTAATATCTAGTACCTAATAAGCAAAAGTCAAAATCAAGTTTAAATCCCCTCACTTGAACCACTGTTGGAACAGTGGGTTCCAATCTCACCCAAACCCTTTCCTTAATTATTCTTATAGCTTAATTCCATGTTTGTATAGTCTAATATATCATTTCCAGTTAGATTAGATCAATCAAAGTTCAAAAAGGTCAAGGTTTCAAGTTTTTCAGAAAAAGTCAATATACATGTTTTCAGATTTTCCCAAATGTTGTAGGATTTTTATTGAATTTTCTGTTTGGACTTAAGCTTTGTAACTTGTTCCTAGTTAAAGCCTTCCACCTCACCTTCAAGGTCCACCATTCCTTTGATTTTTACCATTTTATCTCTGGGCCCCACAACCCAAGAAAGTAGGCTGCAGGGCTGCTGTGTGCTCTGCATCAGCAGAAACCATCCCACCACCACCACTTTGGTGGTGGTTTCTGACCACCTCAATGGGTTTCAAGGTCCAAGCTTTGTTCCTTTCAACCCCCCTCCTGGTAGGCTTGGGGTTTTGACTAAAGCTTTGACCTAAAAACCCCTGGGACCCACCTGATTTAGCCTCTTAACTTTGTCCTTTTTTTGAGTTGTTCTTGGTTTTTGTAAGTGCTTATTTTGATCTTATTGCTTATTCTATGAGCTTATTCACTTGAATCCTGCTCATACATGTCCAACACACTTATTTAGATCAGAATTTACCTTAGTGGACCCCACTCAAGCTCATTTGAGCTTATTTG
This sequence comes from Artemisia argyi, assembly GCA_030686995.1. Taxonomy (NCBI): domain Eukaryota; kingdom Viridiplantae; phylum Streptophyta; class Magnoliopsida; order Asterales; family Asteraceae; genus Artemisia; species Artemisia argyi. Next base: position 79,751,041 of record CM060693.1, on the reverse strand, counting down.
CTTAAAAAGTCAACTGTGGTCAACTGTCAAGGATTTTAAGCTCTCAAGTGCTTATTTTTAGTTTACAAAAAAGTTGTTTTCATTAAAGTTGCTTGTTTTTAGGTGTAAAATAGTTTTCTAAAATAAAAATCCAGAAAAGTTAATTTAATAATGTAATTTAATTTTAATTTTCATTTTTAAATTTTTATTAATTACTTAGGTTTTTTATATTTTTCTTAAATTCCTCTCATATTAAAGTATTTATAGTAATTTTCTCAGATTTTTATTTTATCATTTAGTATTTATTAGAATTAATCTTAGTTTTATTAATAATTAATTAATATTAAGTTTTAAATAGCATAATTAGTTTTTATTAAGTAAAACCTAGTTTTTATATTTTTCCTAGCTTTTATAAGTTGTAAAATAATTTTAGAAATTTTCTTGTAATTTTTACTGTTCATTTTCTATTTTTCTTAATTTAAAATAGTTTAATTAGGTAATTAATATATAATTAGTAATTAATTAATAAAAAAATCACAAAAAGACAAAAATACATATTTTTATTTTTAAAACTTGTTTTTAGTTATTTTATAATTTTAGAAATTTTATTTTCATTTTTCTAGTATTTAAATAATATTATATAGTATTTAAGTTGTTTAAAAATTAATAATTAGTATTAATAAGTAATTAATTAATATTAAATAATCAAATAGTGTAAAAATTAATTTTCTTTTTCTAAAAATTTACTTTTATCTTTTAGTTTGTAAAAAAGTCATTTTCACCCCCTGTGGGTTTTCAGATTTCAATTTTCACGTTTTATTTTGTACGTTCGCGTTATTTAAAACGTGAACGTACGCGTTTTTAGGTTTTAAGCGTTTCTGGTTTTTCCAACTTTTAAGTCTTATTCATATAGCTTATTTATGCTATTTCTTCATATATTCCTTAGTTTAATCACTCACAAACCTTTTCCTGTCCAAATTCACTCGATCACAAACCCATTTAATAACCATCACACCTCGTCGGGACATAACGACCCGGGGAAACACTATACTTCCGCGGAGCATTGACTCTAGGCAGTTTGACCTTGTTGACCATCACCTGGTCAATTTAGGTTGACCGTTTGGAGCCGATCAGCTATACCAACAACAAAATATAAATAAGCAGTATAGATTAGCTGTTCAGTTGTATACTGTACTCGACATACTACAACCATGCATACAGAACAATAGACTATATACACATTAACTTATATATCGGTAATCGCGAGTAAATTTTGTTTAAAGCTACCTACAGTCACCGTTTGTTGCCTAATCGTCCTCACATATACCCATCTTAATGATGCGCCGTTACTGTGTTTTTTCATACAGAAAAGACAAATGTAAACCTACAATATTGCTAAACCCTCGCTTCGAACCGTACATTTTGATCGGCTCTTCATTCACAACAGAACACAATGGAGGGCTTGAAGCGAGGGTCCAGGAATATTCTAGGTTTATGTGTGTCTTCTGTGTATAAGAAAACCAATGGAAATGGATTATTAAGATGAGTATATGCAAGGATGCTTGGGCAATAATCAATGCAGGAGACTAAGGGAAAAAAGGGCAAGCAACCCGAGTGTTTTTTAGTTCAAACTCGGCAAAAATAGTTTAAACATGGGATTTTTAAGCATCCATTTCGTCGCGTGTTTAATTGAAAATATGGTATTGCATATTTTTAGCTCCAGATCCACAAAAGGCCCTGATCAATAATAGAGTGCAACTTCCAAAGATAGATGGGAAAAAAAGAGGATAGTGCGAAAAAGTAATCTTAATAAAATTTCTTGCCACACTATTCTCTTCTGTTTCGCATCTTTCTTTGGTAGGATGCAATGTAGTAGTGATCAGAACCTTTCATGGAACTGAATCTACTAACATGCATAAAACAATCTAAATGTATGACCAATTTAATTGTTATGCATTGATGGGCATGTGAAAGTAAAAAAGTCATAACGTAGGCGCAACCGTACGAAAAAAAACATTTGGCTTCCTTAAAAAAAACAATCTTTTTGGCCTATTAAATGCTATTTTGTGACACATAGATCGCATGTTTCATTAGATTTATGTGGAACAAAATAGTATTTAACAACTCAAGAAGATAGTGTAATTTTTTTTTTCACACTTAATGTCCTAAGTTTTCTGGTAGGTCCTCTACCATCTTTGAAAGTTGGAAAGATACGATGGATGGGTATTTGGTAATGGCTGCACATATATAAGCAACAGCTAACGTAGCTCTTTTTTTTTTACAGCAGGACAGTTTCAAAAATCTTCATATATAAGCAACAAATAAATTTAAGGAAACAGGATTAAGTGCCGAAAGTAATTTAAGGCTCGATTTAGGATGCTTGGCAGAAGTGTAGTTGTCTAGCCGGGTGTGTGGCAGAAACGCAGGACAGGAAAAAAATTGGTTTTGCTAAAATTGACTTTAACCCAATGGTAAAGTACGCCATGCTATTTTTGAAAAATAAAATAAAATAAAATAAAAAATAAAAAATAAAAAACAACGGTTGTTCCTGTTTTGCTATTTTATTTTTTAGTTTACATGTCTTACAAATACCTCAGTTGGGCCTTTGTTGTAGCTTCTTGCGCTTCTGTAAATATTAAGATGACAGAAAAATCAGGTCAACTTAAATTTACCAGATCTCTCCAAACGCTATATTGTTCAGCTTAAAACATAATGTTTAACGGAAAAATTACCGTTGAGCGTACAAAGCTGGTCCTTGGCTCCTAGCTTTTATTTGTGAGTTTTTTCCGTCATTTTGGTTTGGGCATTGATTGCTTTGCTGCAATAGCGTTGGAGATGAGCCTTTGGCCAATGGTGCATCTATCATAAGAAAGCAACTATTAATACATACACATGAATAAGGTTTAGATGTTCATCAGTTTCATTATGCAATTTTAACAAAAAAAAAAAAAAAAAAAAAATTATTAATAAAGTTTATTGATGAGAGATCATGGCAACCTATTGTACGTTGCAATTATATCTTGAAACACCCCTTCAACCACCTTTGTTGAAAAAGAAGTAGTGTGCGTAGATGCAACTTTTTAGGTGTTTATCCGGTTGTTGGGGGAGAGAAGGCGCTGGCAAATCTCATTAGCAATGCAATCTGCGAATGAGATCAAGAAACCTGTTTAAATTAATGAAATCCTAATTTTAAAGAGAGAGAAAAGTAAAACCACCTTATATATTTTCAGTACTTGAGGAATCAGCTTTTCATTTCAGGACTTGATTTTGTGTGCGCGTGCACTCGATTCTGATGTCAGTTGCCAAATCATGGTTTCATAAAGTATCAAGGGAAAATTTATAAATGCAATATTATTAAAAAAAAGATCAATGGAATAGGACACATGTAAGAAAAAATACTCGTAGATTATATTTAATGACACACCTCATGTCGATGCTGCTAAGGTTGCACTTTTTCTCCTTAAGTTGAATGGCTTCTAGACAGGTTTCCTGCTCATTTGTGACCGCAAACAGGAACAACATTTAGAATTTAAGCTTGGCCTTTAAAAAACATAAGATAGTGTTGTCTGTAAATCTTACCTCGAATACAGTAACATGAAGCGCTCAAATCCTCGTGTATAGATATATCTGGCACCCGCCAGGGTTGTTCCTGTAATAAGAATGTTTTGGTTAATTGAACCATATACTATGCCAAAGTTATGAACATAAAAAAAAGGGAACGACAACCTGACTTTGGTTCTTGACTCAAACGCATTTATCATGCTTATGAATAACATAGCATATCATAAAACCGGAATCGAATTGTAACCATGGGTTCAGCAGAGATCACGTGTTTAGCTACAATCAGGCTTTGTTGATTGAATGGATGTCGGACAGCCAATAATCGATTGGATGAGTCCAGGCCCGACATGCCATTCAATCAACAGAGCTGGATTATTGCTAAAATTCTAGTAATGCAGCCACGATTCTGAAAAGAGGTAGAAGGGTTGGGCTATTTGCAACGCTTTTCCAATTTCCAATTGCAATAGGCATCCGTTATAAAATCTCTATAGCTAATATTGTAAGAGTTTTATAATGAACAGCCTATTGCAATTGCAAAATGCATAGGTTATAAACGCATCAGTTTTAATTGTAGGGCGTTGAGTGTCCGGCATCCGTTTGGAATAATGTAGCACTGGACGCACCTGCAAGACACAAAAAAAATAAAAGAAAATTTGAGACAAAGAAGTGTAAAAATATGAGACAAAGAAGTGTAAAAAAAACCATAAAAGAAAGAGGGAATGGAATGCACATGTGTTAAGAAGCACAACACGACATTATATTGTATTAGGGAGGTCAGAACTGTTAAAAATGTACTACAGCACAAAGACCGCCAATTTTCTGTATAATATAGGAAGGGTAGTACTCTTTAAGCCTTATCGTCATTTCCACTCCTGTTATCTCACCAATCTCGCTCCTTCTGATATTCAGTCATTATAGTTTGTAACAGTGTAATTCCTTGTCAAATAGTAATGAGTTTTTTTTTTACGTAACTTATGGGATGATTAGGTAAGATCATTCCAAATTTTTTCAATTACTGTTAGTCCAAGGAATAAAGCTTATCAGCCTATTTTTTAGCGTAAAAGGCGTGGGTCATCTAAAAAAAACTACCACAAAGACGGTAAATTCGGTTAACAGATTTTTCCAATACATAACAACCTGCCTAGCATGTAAACTATACTTGCCAAACACTCCCTTACTGTTTCCTTTCAATCACCTTCCTAAATTCTGAGTCTAAGAAGAAAAGGCAAGACTAAAAGCAATCTGATTTAACAATATTGTGTTGACCTGCTTTAGTTGACCTATAAATTGTAACAATTCGCATTTTCAGGTTAATTACTTTTCCCAGCAGGTCACCCATGTCGGTACTACTCTCACATGAGCACGCTTAACCGAATGGGCGATTAACCGTTAGACCACGAAACGAGTTTCTAAGACGTTTTGAGTTTTCAAAACTTATTAGAAAAAGTCAACATAATTTTTCCCTCCTCCTTTGACCAAAAGTCATTCCTTGATTTTTAGGCTTACGGTTTGATGTCTAAAAGACATTTAACACCAACCGACACTAGACTGAGCCCAGTCTAGACATTATAAGTCATTTTAAATCATTATTATCATATTAGAAAAGTAACATTTTACTTTTCTCAGTTTTACGCAAAATTCGTACATTTTACGTATTACGCGTTTTAGACCTGTGTTTCCAGTTTTTAGCAGGGTTTACCACCCAAATGGAACCTACCACTCATTTTATATTTTATTATGGGACATATGGACATGTCTAACAATACTTTAAAGTTTCATAATTTTACGACACCCGGTTTTACGTTTTGAGGCATAATCATTTACGGTTGGCATTTCCCGGAGTCAAAATTCATCTAATATCTTAGGATAATATCAAGACCAAGCCAACTCACCCCTTATCCTTGGTGAACCGCCAAAGGGGGGGGGGGAGTCACCCTTGAGGTGGCTTGATCTTGTGCTAAGTAGCCTAAGATGTTTACATGTGTAGTTTTGGCAAAAATATCCTAAAAATGTAACCTCCTCATGAGACTATAAAAGCCCCCCCCCCCCACCCCCTTGTGTTGCCGTCCATACCACACCACACAACACTCTCTCCATAGCTTAATTTCCTTCAAAGTTCTCTCAAAGTTCAAGTGCTTATTCAAGAAGAAACCCTAGTTTGATCATAAGTTACCAAAAATCTTCCAAACCCTAGAATACTTGGTGATTTCTCTTGAGTTTAAATCCACTCAATTCACCTCAATCTTCATCATCCATCTTTCAAGAATACCAAGGGTAGAAAGGTTGCATGAAGTGAAAAAGGGTTGAAGCAAGTCTATCAAAGTCCATTTCCTTACTTATTACTTTCCTTTCATATTTGAAAGCCAAAAGTTGTAAGCCAAACCCTAACATGCTTCTTGTTAATTTATCATGTTCATATCATTTACATGTTATTCTTGCTATATTATGTCTTGTATTGATGTCCATGATGTATAAAAATGAGTAAAAGATGTTGTTATAATGGATTGTTGAAACAAGTTACTAAAACGAGCAAACTAATGAATTTCTTGGTAAGACCTGATCAAAATGGTAAAAATATGATATTTGATTATTACATATTGTGGTAGAGGACCTAAAAAGGAAACCATAGCAATTTGAACCACCCAAAACGAGTATACGAGACAAAAGTTATGGCGATTTGAAATTACCAAAGATTTCCGGCAAAACTGCCAAATACCATTCTGATCAAATTTGGGTTTTGAAAGTCCCACTTCTGGTCTGATTCATCAAAAAGTTAAAACACGAAAGTTGTCCGGAACGACGTTTTCATTCAGGTCCGAAGAAGCTCGAGACCTAAAAATGCTTCCCGAGTGATAAAATTCTTCAAATTCTAAACAGCCCATTTTTAGGCGAAAGTCACTAGATTATGGTTATACTTTGAAAGGAACAAGAGGTCTTATGACCTATAATCAAGACCACAACCATGGCTAGAGCCAAGGTTGTGTCTCATGACCTTGGAACAAGGACCAAAGGTCATGGCTAGGCCATGACGAAATGACCATAACAACTTACATAGGCGTAAACATGAAACAATGAATTAGGCGATAACATGAACAAGCAATTTGGATCTACTTCACTTAAAAAGGAACCATGAGATATTACAAGGAAAAATGGTCATACAAGACTTATGAAACTACCCCTAATAACAATCTTCATGTACTAATAAACTTTCCTAAGTTTATCAAAATATCGGACATGTAACTTTTCGGATCAAAACTTATATCTATATATTTCATCAACTACTACAATAGTAGGGAGCCTCATGTGAGGAGTTCATTATGTAAGCCGTCGAGTTGAGTTGTGGATTTACGAGTTAAAGTGTCCTGGCTCCTCGAACGCTTACTAACATGACTTCTGAATTATGTCGGCCCGAACGGTAGTAAACGATATACAAAACATACATGTTCATAAATCTTTTCTTTCTAAGACTTACAATATACATCATACCACATCATGGACTAAATGCAAGATATATATATAGGCACTACTTCATATTCTTTACTCCGATCCTAAGTCGCAACATTCGATTATAGGTTGCTCGTAGAAACCTTCGCGATTCGACCATCACATTCAATACTCACTACATAACTTAAGGTGAGTTCGTAGCCCCACTTTCTATTGTTTAACTATTTTACAAACCCATGGGGGGAATACATGCTATTATTTTTCTACTCGAACACGATGCTTTCTAATGTATGCTTCACGGCGATGTTTTATTATCACTAAGTAACGATTGCCATGTTCGAAGTCCCTATATCATGAACCATTAGTCACTACCTTTAGTGAGCGCGAATATTGTGAATAGATCTATTGGGATTGACAGATCCCATTTGTGTTGAACAACGATGAGTTCACACAAATGCACTATATTTGAGATTTAGCCGTATAATGGCAAAAGTACCTCGATAGGGCTTCTATAATGCCAATTTTGTTGGTTCGATGTTAATGTTTTGGTTGCATGAGCTTAGTGAAATAAATAACGATTTTGTTTTCTAACTATGAGTGTGAGTCTATAGCTCACACTACGACATATTGTGTTCAAATGATTTAACTAAACTCTACGAATTCCACTCAACCTTTGTGTTGACCTCTCAAGCATGTATTTCAGGTTCATGACGATCAAGGATGGCACGGAAGGACACGGATACTCAAGAGGGCTATAAATTTTATTATCATTCAAAACTCATTTAATTTGTAAACATGGAACCATCTGGGACCTCATTTTGTAATCTCTGATATTTATACAATTTGAATGATAAATCTTTTAAAACGACTCAATTGGAGTTCGTTTTCTATTATTGTGTCTATTGTGCCGTCAAGTAACACCCAATTCGAATTCCGCTGCAACCATGAATTGGGGGTGTTACAGATTGGTATCAGAGCCATGGTTATAGAGAAACGGGTCTAATTGAGACCTAAACTATAACCACACTACAAGCAAAAACATTTTATAGCCTTCCGATCTTCGTGTCTTCCATCCTCCAGACGATTATGGACTTATTAAGCATTTTATGCTACATGAACATATAAGTATATTCATATATACACACTAGGCATTTTACACTACACGAACAAATACTAGTATATTTATATATACATTCGAGTTATTTTCAATCATTTTATCTAAACATATCTACACATGCCTATTCTATGGCATTTCGACACAACCACATTCTCCCAACCATGTTCCTACTCCAACATTTTATATCCAAGATGTTGTAACGAATTACGATGGTCTTTTCTATTTCCCGAACATTGTATGACACAATGGTCTTAATCATTTCTCAAATGTTTTGAGTCACACAATGGTCTAATCTACTTCCGAGACATTGTGATTTGTGCAATGGTCTCTCGAATTATTCCACCACCTCATCAATATCATTTCATATGATATCAAAAACCCATCACAATCTATCGATTTCCAAACAAGAAATATGAGATTTCTAAAGGATAAACTAATCCATCATCGACAAAAGCTGAACTTTCTCTACATTCATCAAAATTTTCTTTTGAAACCTTCATTATTAAAAGTTCGTGATCCTGGCCAAGTATGTTCTATTTTAAAACTACTTAAAACTTCCTTTCCATACGTACCTACCCTTACTATCTTCTATGCAATGGAATGTGAAAACATAGGTTACAAGTCTTGTATGGGCGGGACTTGCAACTGAAGGGTTTGACATCGCCTTTGTTTAGTGGACAGTTTCTCGAAAGCAACGGACATATCACAAGTATACCTAATTTAGGTATTTGGAAATTTTATCGAACCTTGGCTAAATATAGACTAGTCACCTATATTTAACCTAGGGACAGTGGAATATAGTCTGACTAACTATATTCGACTTAAAATTTTCAAATACTGAGAGTAGTTGTACTAGGGTTATGTTTAGGTTGATTTCCTACTTGAACTCGATAAACCACCAGAATACATTAAAACGATCTAGAGACACGATAGTGCCTTACCACTCAGCGAAATCTTAACACCTTATTTGTACTACCTAATTTCATTCTTGAAAATTTTCATTTATGAGATAATCCGAACTACTATCTTGGGATAGTTATCAATTCTTCTCTTCATCCTGTAGAAGTACTATCCTGTTTAGGTCCTAAGGATGCCATTTCATCATGAACCTTTAAAATCTCTTAAGATTCTTAAAGCAAACTCAACATCTATACCTAAGGATATTAATGTTAAGCATACACTACACACTTTTGTTCATCAACATATCACAACCGTTGAAACCACAAGCTCATTAACAGATCTTGATGCACTTTTAAAAGCTCAAATCATCCATAGTTACACCACAAGCACGCTCATCAGCTTTACAAGATTGAATATTTATCTTGTACTTTTGGAACACCAGTATCATCTCGTAATACACTACCTTGTAACTCACCGGCTAAGTATGAATGTTGTGTAGGATGATTTGTAATTATTTGAATGGATTGGGATGCCTTTTCATTTAAATAAAGACATTGTAAATCACCAAACCATAAGTTTATATTTCCTTATTTACATTGTTTGGGATGCCTCTCTATGTAAATAAAGAATTATAAACAAGTGGGCTTAGTTGTATCCGAAATAACATAAGTATGAAGTCAATAAACACTAGGTACAACAACAGATTACCAACTAGGCTATGATTACTACTATATCAATTCCTATTAATATTCGACTGCTATATCAATTTCCTTTGATATTCGACTATTATATGGATCTCTACTGATATTCAACCATGTTATCAATCTCTATTGACACACCATATTCTGAAACAAATCAAACTACATCACTAGTAATTCCAGACTTTGGTCCTCATAAGTAACCACACATCTTTATCGACATCACTCCAACATATGACATACATAGAACTTCGGGACGAAGTTCCCCGTAAGGGGTAGAGACTGTAACAATTCGCATTTTTAGGTTAATTACTTTTCCCAGCAGGTCACCCATGTCGGTACTACTCTCACATGAGCACGCTTAACCGAATGGGCGATTAACCGTTAGACCACGAAACGAGTTTCTAAGATGTTTTGAGTTTTCAAAACTTATTAGAAAAAGTCAACATAATTTTTCCCTCCTCCTTTGACCAAAAGTCATTCCTTGATTTTTAGGCTTACGGTTTGATGTCTAAAAGACATTTAACACCAACCGACACTAGACTGAGCCCAGTCTAGACATTATAAGTCATTTTAAATCATTATTATCATATTAGAAAAGTAACATTTTACTTTTCTCAGTTTTACGCAAAATTCGTACATTTTACGTATTACGCGTTTTAGACCTGTGTTTCCAGTTTTTAGCAGGGTTTACCACCCAAATGGAACCTACCACTCATTTTATATTTTATTATGGGACATATGGACATGTCTAACAATACTTTAAAGTTTCATGATTTTACGACACCCAGTTTTACGTTTTGAGGCATAATCATTTACGGTTGGCATTTCCCGGAGTCAAAATTCATCTAATATCTTAGGATAATATCAAGACCAAGACAACTCACCCCTTATCCTTGGTGAACCGCCAAAGGGGGGGGGGGAGTCACCCTTGAGGTGGCTTGATCTTGTGCTAAGTAGCCTAAGATGTTTACATGTGTAGTTTTGGCAAAAATATCCTAAAAATGTAACCTCCTCATGAGACTATAAAAGCCCCCCCCCCCCCCACCCCCTTGTGTTGCCATCCATACCACACCACACAACACTCTCTCCATAGCTTAATTTCCTTCAAAGTTCTCTCAAAGTTCAAGTGCTTATTCAAGAAGAAACCCTAGTTTGATCATAAGTTACCAAAAATCTTCCAAACCCTAGAATACTTGGTGATTTCTCTTGAGTTTAAATCCACTCAATTCACCTCAATCTTCATCATCCATCTTTCAAGAATACCAAGGGTAGAAAGGTTGCATGAAGTGAAAAAGGGTTGAAGCAAGTCTATCAAAGTCCATTTCCTTACTTGTTACTTTCCTTTCATCTTTGAAAGCCAAAAGTTGTAAGCCAAACCCTAACATGCTTCTTGTTAATTTATCATGTTCATATCATTTACATGTTATTATTGCTATATTATGTCTTGTATTGATGTCCATGATGTATAAAAATGAGTAAAAGATGTTGTTATAATGGATTGTTGAAACAAGTTACTAAAACGAGCAAACTAATGAATTTCTTGGTAAGACCTGATCAAAATGGTAAAAATATGATATTTTATTATTACATATTGTGGTAGAGGACCTAAAAAGGAAACCATAGCAATTTGAACCACCCAAAACGAGTATACGAGTCAAAAGTTATGGCGATTTGAAATTACCAAAGATTTCCGGCAAAACTGCCAAATACCATTCTGATCAAATTTGGGTTTTGAAAGTCCCACTTCTGGTCCGATTCATCAAAAAGTTAAAACACGAAAGTTGTCCGGAACGACGTTTTCGTTCCGGAAAAAAGAAGCTCGAGACCTAAAAATGCTTCCCGTGTGATAAAATTCTTCAAATTCTAAACAGCCCATTTTTAGGCGAAAGTCACTAGATTATGGTTATACTTTGAAAGGAACAAGAGGTCTTATGACCTATAATCAAGACCACAACCATGGCTAGAGCCAAGGTTGTGTCTCATGACCTTGGAACAAGGACCAAAGGTCATGGCTAGGCCATGACGAAATGACCATAACAACTTACATAGGCGTAAACATGAAACAATGAATTAGGCGATAACATGAACAAGCAATTTGGATCTACTTCACTTAAAAAGGAACCATGAGATATTACAAGGAAAAATGGTCATACAAGACTTATGAAACTACCCCTAATAACAATCTTCATGTACTAATAAACTTTCCTAAGTTTATCCAAATATCGGACATGTAACTTTTCGGATCAAAACTTATATCTATATATTTCATCAACTACTACAATAGTAGGGAGCCTCATGTGAGGAGTTCATTATGTAAGCCGTCGAGTTGAGTTGTGGATTTACGAGTTAAAGTGTCCTGGCTCCTCGAACGCTTACTAACATGACTTCTGAATTATGTCGGCCCGAACGGTAGTAAACGATATACAAAACATACATGTTCATAAATCTTTTCTTTCTAAGACTTACAATATACATCATACCACATCATGGACTAAATGCAAGATATATATATAGGCACTACTTCATATTCTTTACTCCGATCCTAAGTCGCAACATTCGATTATAGGTTGCTCGTAGAAACCTTCGCGATTCGACCATCACATTCAATACTCACTACATAACTTAAGGTGAGTTCGTAGCCCCACTTTCTATTGTTTAACTATTTTACAAACCCATGGGGGGAATACATGCTATTATTTTTCTACTCGAACACGATGCTTTCTAATGTATGCTTCACGACGATGTTTTATTATCACTAAGTAACGATTGCCATGTTCGAAGTCCCTATATCATGAACCATTAGTCACTACCTTTAGTGAGCGCGAATATTATGAATAGATCTATTGGGATTGACGGATCCCATTTGTGTTGAACAACGATGAGTTCACACAAATGCACTATATTTGAGATTTAGCGGTATAATGGCAAAAGTACCTCGATAGGGCTTCTATAATGCCAATTTTGTTGGTTCGATGTTAATGTTTTGGTTGCATGAGCTTAGTGAAATAAATAACGATTTTGTTTTCTAACTATGAGTGTGAGTCTATAGCTCACACTACGACATATTGTGTTCAAACGATTTAACTAAACTCTACGAATTCCACTCAACCTTTGTGTTGACCTCTCAAGCATGTATTTCAGGTTCATGACGATCAAGGATGGCACGGAAGGACACGGATACTCAAGAGGGCTATAAATTTTATTATCATTCAAAACTCATTTAATTTGTAAACATGGAACCATCTGGGACCTCATTTTGTAATCTCTGATATTTATACAATTTGAATGATAAATCTTTTAAAACGACTCAATTGGAGTTCGTTTTCTATTATTGTGTCTATTGTGCCGTCAAGTAACACCCAGTTCGAATTCCGCTGCAACCATGAATTGGGGGTGTTACATAAATTTCCCTAGGTTGAGAACAATCATAACAGACGTTACATGAAAATCAAATGGCATAAGTAGAAATTTAAATTTGACCTTATTCCCGGTAGCAAGGATTACTTATCGGGCATCCTCAACTGGTTGGTGCCTGCCTGGACTATATATTAATCTTTCGGACCTGTTGCCCAACCCTCTTTGGCATCCATATCTTACGCCTGCGTTATATGAAACAAAAGTTAGAAAATATTAGCACACACACCCTATTAGAGCACATACGACAATAATTGGTATCAGTAACTTTGATACGGAAAAGAGCAAGTATTAAATTCAATTAATCTCAGTCACTATTCCGGTAGCTGAAATTCAGTTCAGAGAATATAACATTCATAAAAACTATGAACCTGAACTTTTAGGTTTCTCATGAACGGTATGACAAAAAACCCCTAAATTAATACGAAACCCCTATCCCAAACACGTTTAAATTCACCACCAGAATCCTAATCCAAAACCTCTGATTTCATAAAAACCCACTTAAATTAAAAATAACACAAAGTTAATACCAAGCCGTAATTCTTACTAACCACATAATGAACAAATATTTTAACCGTGCACACAAACAATAGAAACATCAAACATGTTTTCCTGTGTATACTACAAAAATCAAAGAAGTATACTTTTCACCACCAGAATGCTAATCCAAAACCTCTTATTTCATAAAAGCCCACTTACATTAAAACAGAACACAAAGCTAATACCCAATCGTATGCACACAAACAATAGAAACATCAAACATGTTTTCCTGTGTATACTACAAAAATGAAAGATCTATACTTTACATCACGAACCCTCAATACCGCAAAATACAGACTCAAAGATGAGGCGACCATCAACAAAAAAGACGCATTTTTTTAGCATACATAAGGAATACAGGCAACCTCTTAAGCGATTCCTTGTCAGGCCGCACCTCGGAAGTGACCTGTCACCATCAATCCACCTTGAAATCAACGTTTCACCATCTATCTGCTTTTTGATAACAACGAAACCCTAGGATTGTTTAGGATTGTGTGTGGAGGCTAGATACTCCGTCAGATTACATCACAAAAAAACCGGATCTGGACTGCGTAAATTGTGGGCTGTATGTGATGGATCAACGGAAGCCCAGAGGGCCCATCCTTTTTTTGGCGGGAAGCCTGCAGCGCAATACGACGTAGTATGGTATGTTTTTTTAATATATAGGTATAATAGTCGAAAGCTAGCTAGCTTGAAATCTGTGATCGGAAAAAGAAACAAATAGAAAACCAAAGGGCTTCTAGTCTATCAAATTCATATTGTGCGAGGATTTCTTGATTAAAGTTTAACTCTTATATGAAACACATGTGGTATAATCTGAAAGGAGATGATTTGTACACTCTTCCAATTGAATGAGACATTTTAATTAATTATATTTGGATATTTATACCTTTATATGAGTGAAAATGTAAAGGTGTGTCCTAATAATTTTATGGAGTGTGCAAATCATCTCCCTAATCAGAATGTCTTGAATTTTTTATTTTGTTATTTTTTGAATGGCAAATTTATTAGAACAATAGCAAGAAGCTAGAAAATAGATTACAAGAAAGAAAGATTCGGGTCTTTCAACCAAGATATCCAATTCAACTTGAATTTACATCTATAAGAGCACCAAGAAAAAGAATCTGCCACAATGTTGTCAAAAATATCTGCCCTTCTTGGATTTCCACTACCGAAATTCACTTGGTTTCGAAAGTTTCAAATCTTCCACCACATCACGTAAAAGATACCCTCTAACACATTTTCACTTCCTTCCTCAAACGTAAACCCGAAAACTAAAGAAACCACTCATCATAAGACTGAAAATCTGGAGAAGAAATATTCCACCATCGATTGAGCTTCACTAACACTTCACGAGCCATAGAGCATGAAAAAAGAAGACGATCCACAGTCTCCACACATGTATCGCAAATAGGACATACAATAGAATGAATATCAATGCCTACCCGAGATAAGTTAAAACGCGTAGGTAACTTATCTTTTTGAACTTTCCATGCGAAAACGTTTATTTTGATAGGAATCTCCTTCACCCATTTCGTAGGAGGCAGATTAGAACTTAACAAAGAATCATCCATAAAAATGCGGATCGACTTAACAGAAAATTCACCATTACCTGATAACGTCCAAACCTATCTAACTTTCATTTGAACCAACTGAACAAGAGCTACATTATTTCCCAATTCTTCGTATTTAGCAGTTTTTATACCTCCCCATGGCACATGATGAAATGAAGAATCAACATAATCTAGCCTTAATTTATTAGCAACAGAAATATTCTTACACGTTTCCAGTGCATACAACCTTGGAAAAGAACTTTTAAAAGTTGAATCTCCCATCCAAACATCTTCCCAAAATGAAGTGTCTTCGCCATTACCCACCCTCTTGGAACAATAAGCCATAAGATCTATTCATTGATTTTTAAGCACTTCCACTTACTTAATAATATCGAGCCAAAGAGATTTACGAGAACTTTTGCTTGGACAATCCTAAGACCCCCGAGTACCATGAAAAGCTTGAACACATGTCGACCACAAAGAAGAGTCTTTAGGAATGAACCGCCAAACCCAATTGAACAAAAGAGCCTGGTTTAGCGCGAAAAAACTAGAAACCCCAAGGCCCCCTTTATGTTTGGAAACTAGTACTTTATCCCAAGAAATCCAACTCATCTTCCTATCCGAGCCTTCTGCCCTATGAAAGAAGTTGCATCGATGAGATTCCAATTTTTTAACACACCCTTCGGCAATTTAAAATGAGACATCTGATGTAAAGGAGTAAAACCAAGAACCAATTTGAGAAGGGTCAATCTACCTCCAATCGATAGAGTTTTGAGTTTCCACCTTTATAAACGAGACATAACTTTACTAAAAGCATCATTCCATGTTTGAAATCTCGACATACAATCTCCTACCTTAACTCCCAAGTATGAGAAAGACGAAGATAAAGTAGAGCATCCAACTCTGTTCGCTGCTCTAGACACTTCCTCCATACCAACTCCTATGCCCATTAACCTGAAGCGAGAAAGAAACAATTAAAGACATGAACAATTGTTGAAAGATTAGAATCATTCCAATCATATACAAAAATTGCATCGTCGGCATAGAATAAGTGTGATAGTTGCAGCGAGTCACCAATAGTAACCCCTAAAAAGAGGTTGGCCTGCATAACATGACTAAAAGAGATATGTAAACTCTCCATAACCAATATGAAAAGGAAAGGTGATAATGGGTCTCCTTGTTTTAGCCCTTTGAAGAATTGAAATTTAGAAGAGGGGCTACCGTTGATGAGAATAGAACCTATAGAAGACTTAAAGAAACCTTTAATCCACATGCGTCAATGATCTCCAAAGCCAAATTGATGAAGAATATCATCCAAGTAATCCCACCTAACTGAATCACACGTCTTCTCGAAATCCACCTTAAAAATCATAGCCTTGTACTTCTTAGAATTTCACCATGATATGAGCTCGTTTAAAATGAAAGGGCCATCAAGAATTTGGCGATTAGCAATGAAGGCTGATTGAACATCACTAATAAGATCTGAAATCACGTAACACAACCTATTAGCCAATATCTTGGAGATAACTTTATACACACTTCCAATCAATGTAATCGGCCGAAAGTCTTTAACAAGTTTAGCATCCTAAATTTTTGGAATAAGGGCAATGAATGACGAGTTACAGCCCCTCGGGAAATAACTAGTAGAAGTAAAACATTTGACCGCTTCGAAAATGTCTCGATCAAGCAATTTCCAAAAATGACAAAAGAATTCGAATGTATATCCGTCAGGACCTGGAGATTTTTTCTCCCCACAATCCCATACCGCCTTTTATCTCTTCATAAGAAACGTCTATTTCAAATTCTTCCACTGGATCCTTGGATAGCGTTTTTGGAAATTGAGAAGAAAGCTTAAGACGAAAATGATGGTTTTTGTCAAACCTATTAGCAAAATGCGAATAGAAAGCATGTTTTACATTACCAGGTTCATTAACCCACTCGCCATCCACAAGCGCACCTCTAATAGCAAGTTGAGATCTTTTCTTATTAAGAATACCATGAAAAAACTTTGTATTTTCGTCACCTTCTGAATGTCTTGATTGAAGTTTAATTCACATGTGATATATAATATTTGATGTTTGAGCAGTTTTTTTTGCTAATGTTCTTAGTTTCGGTCCTATGTAGTATTAGGTCTCTGTTGACATAAATAATGCCTAAAAACATTGTTAACATTCATCGACATCTCTATGTTTTGATAATTACAAAACGTAAATTCATTGAACTAAAAATTATGACGTAAACAAGTATTTAGCGATAAATATCTCACTTTACATCCAAATCACTTAAGGTATGAATAAACAAAGGGTTTATTGCATTCTATGATCAAAGGAAATTTTTCTCAATCACTAGACTTTTTATAAAATGTCACAAACATTTTATATCTTTTACAAAATCATTTTTGGAATTAAAATAATATGTTTAAATCACCAAAAATATATGATTTCAATTTTCTAACCAAAAATGGCAAATATAATCCAGAAAAACCTTCCCCACAAAAGAACAAACAAGTACAACGTTCTCGAGGGGCGGCCCCCTTAATTATACTAGGCGGCCCCCTTAATAATTAAGGGGACCGGCCCCTAATTAAGGGGACCGGCACACTCCAAAATAGTATTTTATTTGGCTATAAATAATGGTTCATTTCACAGATTTTCTTACCTTTTGCACTCTAAAACTTTCTGTTCTAGATCTCCATTTCTATTCTCTAAAATCCTTTGATCATACATACATAAATCTTTGTTTCAAAGTGATTCAAACCTCACCCTTCCAAGTGCAAGAGAAGAATACTTCAATCTACCAAGACAAGAAGTATTACAACTTGTTGTGACCTCCACATCCAAGTTGTAGAGCATCATCCATTATATGTATTTTTTTGTGTAAATTGTTGTGAATATTTGGTAGAACATAGATTATCAAGGTGTGTAGATACAAAGATTTTGGAGTAGATAGTTGTGAAGTAGATAGTTAGGAAGTAGATAGTTGTGCGGAAGATAGTTGTGAAGTAGATTGTTGTGAAGATAGATAGGTGTGAAGAAGTAGTGTTGTAATCAAGTTGTGACTAAGTGTGAAGAAGTTGTGTAGAAGGTGTGATTAAGGCGTGACGAAGTTGTGGTGTGAATATTGGTGTGTAAGGTTTTCTCCGCCATAAGGGAGCTTGTTGACATAGTGAAGAAAACTCTCGAGTTAGGTGCTCGGGGAGTGGAGTAGGGCAAGGAAGGTGTCCTTGTAGCCGAACCACTATAAATCTCTTGTCTCGCGGTTCGATCTTTCCATCTCTCATTTATTTCTTTACTTACATTATAATTGCTATAGCATACATATATATTGTTATTTATATTGTGCAAGACTTGAGTTCATATAATATCTAATCTGCATTTTTGAAAGTAAACAAAACACATAAACTAAGTTTTTCATAATAAATCAAAAAGACGTAAAACTATTCAACCCCCCTTCTAGTTTTCCACAGTCTCTTCTTGCCTTAATTAGCTGAAATAAGACAAGAACACCGTTAGCTCGCTCCATTGAGTCTGAGACCAAGCTCTGGTGTGAGAGTAAATATATGTTTGCTATGATTTAGTGAGATAAAGTAGAGAGAGTAAGTCAGGGGCGGAGTGTGTGTCGTTCTCCGGAGTGAACGACTCTACTTCTACTATCTGGTCCATGCTCCACGACACGAGGATTGTGAAGGCGTGATTGTCGTTTTTGTGCATCGTGAAAATCACTACAAGGCACGAGCCTTTGCTTTCGGGGCTCGGTTTATCGTTATTGTGCAGCGCCCCCAACGATATTTGTGGAACATGCAATGCTCCATCCGCACCCTGTCGTGCACTACTTTGCAGTGTTTGTCTAGCGAGAAATGAAGAAATGTTACTTCCTTCGTCATTGCCTCTAGACCTACCTCAACGACACGGCGATTGTGGAGACGTGATTGTCATATTTGTGCAGTGTGAGAAACGCTACTAGCCACGAGCCTTCGCTTTCGGGGCTTGGGTTGTCATTATTTGGCAACATCCTCGGCAATCTTTGTGGAATATGCACTGTTCCATCTGTACCTTATCGTACATTACTTTGCAGTGTTTGTCTAGCGAGAAAGGAGGAAATGTTACTTCCTTCGTCATTTCCTCCGAACCTAGGTTAATCTTCGTTACCCTAGAGACTCTTTGGAGGACTGTTCCAGCGGAGGAGAGCTATCCTTTAATCTTCTTAAGAAAATGTTTGGCTTGGAATAATTAGGTGCTTCAGAGGTATATGAAGGACCTAATACCTCATTGTTTGAGATAATAATAATAATAATAATAATAATAATAATAATAATAATAATAAAGGTATTTATATTGTCTTGGTTAGGGCTGAGCAAACGGACCGGCCGGACCGGACCGACCGACAAAACCGACCGGACCGAGACCGACCGGACCGGACCGACCACATTCGGTCCGGTCCTCGGTCTAAGCTTTTTGCCAAATTCGGTCTCGGTCCGGTCGGTCCGGTCCGGTCCGGTCCGGACCGACCAAAAACCCGAAAAAACTTGCCTAATTGGACCGGACCGACCGAAGACCGACCGGACCGAGACCGGACCGAGACCGGACCGACCATATTCGGTCCGGTCTCGGTCTATGGTTTTCCGGTTCTCGGTCTTCGGTCCGGTCCGGTCTTGGCCGGTCCGGTCCGGTTTCCGACCGATGATCACCCCTAGTCTTGGTTGCTAAAGAATTTTTCATATTTTTTTTAAATGGAATGCTAAAATCATAAAGGTGTTACAAAAAGACTTTTTGTTTTTAAGAAGTTGGGATAAGAAACTAGGAAAAAATCTCTGCAACTAAACACAACGTTTTGTTAAGGCGAAAGTATATATTACTACTTCAAACTAAGGGTGTGTTTCTTTTTTTCCTTAGTTAAGGGAATGAGTCCACACAAGTATTTAATAATATTAATTTTGTGTGTGGAACACACTTATTTTCACTAATACATCTATATCTACAAAACATAAAATGTCTTCCTCTCCACATTAAGACACACTAAGAGTCATGAGTCCCACATAGACCCCACACATCTCTCAGCTAAAAAAATAAAATAAATAAACACCTCCTAAGTCAAAGTGAGTTGTCCAATGCCTTAAAGTATTAAGGGTATAATTTAATACCTCATACTAATAAACCCGATCACTTTAATACTCTAAATCAGCTAAGTCGTTAATTACGTTAGTTTATATTAATGGCAGAACTAAACTTTCAACACCGGTGTTCCGAAATTAATCGTTTTTAAAAAAGTTATTACAAAAACATTTTTCATATTATCAAATACTAGCAGGGTCCCCGCGCGATGCAGCTGCTGGCACCCTGTAATTTAATTTTTTCGATTAATAATTTATTTTATTTGTACGTTTTTTGGCAATAGCTTTACTAATTAGTTTTTTATGCTAAAAATTTGATGAAATTTTGTTTTGTTTGTATTATTTTATTTATTATTTATGTTTTTGTTTAGTAGTTTGCTTGGTTTGTACAATATGTGAACATATTTTAGTTTATTATGTTCTTTTTGCCAATAAATTTACGGATATTAAAAATTTCGTTTAGCTTGTGTCCGTTCGGGCTCAAGACCGTTTGGCCCGTGCCCGTTCGGGCTCGAGCCCATTTGGCCCATTACCCGTTCGGACTTAAAAATTTGTATAATATGCTTTATTATTTGTATTAGTGACATTTAATGCAGAAATTGTGTTTAAGTTGGTTGTACAATATGCTTGATAATTTGTATTTCTTATGTAAGGGGTGTTTTAATAAGTGTATTAATTGTATTTATTGACTATTTAATTAATTGTATTTACGTAATATACATAATGATTTATTTATTATATTTAATGTTAGTATTAATTGTATGTTAGAATTAAATATGAGGGAAATTTTTATAAGTAGCATTTGTTGTTGTACTTATAGCTTTAGAAGTTCTAAGGCTTAATTTTAAGTATTCTATTAATAGTAGGCATTCATGCTTTATAATATAGTATGATAGTACCACTCGGGTTAAAGGAAGGGTTTGCAGTTATTTGGCACCGTTTGAACTTTCAAACGAAGGATACGGTACATTGCTTTGGATTTCTTACTTAGAGCATCCAGTGTGGTGAGGAGGCAAACCTTTTCATTTGGGCCTTATGGGGTGCCACATCACCTTAACAAACCTCCCCTTACAACCCACTCACTTACAATTAAACTTAACTTATTCATTTGATGCTCACCACTTACAACTATATTTTAGTTTCCACAAAAAAAAAAAAAAAAAAAAAAAAAATACAAATGTGTCAGATGGTGTGCTTCGTTGTGCAGACAAGCAACCTTCAAGTGAGAAGATGTGAGGAGGTGAGGCGGTGTGGTGAGTAGTCATGAGGAGCAATCTATGTGGCTTGGCGAGGGATGAGCAAGTCCACACCGGATGCTCTTATGTTGCAGTAGCGGGTTGCTTTGACTTTCTAATTAATGATTTTACGAGGTTTTGGTTTTATAAATGTACTCATTTTATCTCATTTAGCTTTCACTATAATTCCATTAGGATTGTTTTAGTTAAGGTTCCATTAGGACCAAATGGAATTATGAAAGTTTGTTTAAAGTATTCCGCTTCTTACTTTTTATAATATGAAACATTTTTTATTACATTTTTTGAAAATGCTAAATTTCAGAAACACTCATGTTACACGTTTAGTTTTGCCTTTAATATAAATTAACGAAATTAACGAATTAACTAATTTAAGGATGAGAAATAACTTATAGCGAAAAAGATGAAAGATAACTATATCTACATATGTGAGATGTCGACTTGAATTAGATGCATCTCTATTTATTTAAACGCATCTCAATTATTTTCGAAAGTGATTTTAAAGTGAAAACGATGTAAAGTAGTACTTGCAATAAATTTGACCTCAAAGAACAAAAAATACACACAATTTACTTAACTTGCTAAAATGCATATAATATATGTATATGCATATAATTTTTAGTTAGAAATATACTATAGTTCATCTAAAAGATTGCTAATGCATATAATTTAAATTGATGCATCTCTAATATAGGATGATAGTTATTTTTCATTGTTCTCATGTTAAGACTTAATCATTTGATCCTAAGTTTACCATTATAGAGTTAGGATCAAACAAGAAGAAAAATTAAAATAAAAATAATAAGAAGAAACCACAACCACTCATTTCAGATGCATTTACAGAAATAAATGTATCTCCCCTTAAATTTCTCCTTTATAATTGAAATGTGTGCCTAGAAATTCTTCTTATTATTCTCATTTAGTTTTTCTTCTTACCGGAATCCTTCCCTACCATTATATACCTCAAATATTTGGGGTACAAGACATCTCACTTGAATTAATTTGTGAGAATTGGGGTAGAACGTAATACGAATCACCTCCCATTAGGGGAATTGATTTGCACACTTTCAAAAATGATTGGGACACTCTATTAGTGCATTAAATACTTGTACAATGTTAATATTGTGCTTTAACTGTTTGCACATATGAGTGTCCCAATAACATTTTGGAGTGTGCAAATCACTTCCCATTAGTTATATGAGAATGGCGCCGGCCGCCGCGTTGCGTGCGGGCCTATTCTTTTTCCCAACCAATTAGTACATGATATCTAGTAGTCATACACTCACTCTCCGTGTTTATTTTTAGCGATACCGATAGTTGTTGTTTCAAATAATCATCACTTTAAACAGCAACTACTGGCTTCCAGTAGTTGTAGGCACTTCGCAGAGTAAAAAATTACTGAATCCAAGTAAAGTACAACTGAATTTGGAATGTAAATTGGTTTGTGCTGAAAAAGAAAGTTATGTGAAATTTTTATACTTGAAAGTATTGATTATGAATTTCCATTAACTCCATTTGCTACAGCATCCATGGCTCTAATAGATGAACCATACAATGTTTTCAACCTATCCATACGAGGTCACACCTTGCAACAGGGAAATGCATGACTGCAAACATTTTACAAACTTATAACTATGTAATATCTTTAAATTGTCACATCCAAACTATTTAGTAGTTTGACGTTCTAAGCTCCATTTATCATCTCATCTTAATTTCCAGTTCCTCACCTCTTCACTGAATACCTGCAAATTGAGCAAACCACGAACACAAATGTATATGTATATGAAACTAATTTTAGCCAATAATGTTTCTCCACATAGTCATTGTGATTAAACTTTAGGTTGGCTTAACAGGTGGTATGTACATCAGTCCATCGTTTGGTGGTTTTATGGCCAAAGCTAACATACCTGAAGTGCCCATGATTAGGTTTACCCACATCAGTTTCACAGCAGTAACACACGATCTGGGCATATAGGTTCATGAGTAGCAAGACCTCTGGTTTTGCAATAAGTATCAGAATGAGGATTGGGCATTAGTTTGACACATAATTTAGTTAATAAAAAGCATGGTCACATACGTTATTGTCCTACTGGATTAGGAGAAAGGTGACCATTGCCATAAGTAGTCTAAGTGCAACGGGGTCAAATGCACGGATGCAAAGGCAGACATACCCTAGTTGAATTTGGTATTTAATGAGACTATCATAACTTTTCAATACGGGTTTTAGTTCTAGCAATCCACAATTACGAAAAAAAATGATTCAAAATACGTATGTCCAGAATCACTTGCCTCAACACACTATGATGCTTCTTAATTTCTACCAAAAAGATGAAGCTTTCACAAATGCAACAAATAACATATGATCTTGTAGTTGAATATACCTCGAGTCCTTTGTTGTGAACTTTGGCCCTTTGACTATGCATGCTAGCCACCTGTGCGCAACCTTTTACAATTAGTGTACCTTCAAGAAGTTGTTCATTTGGTACATTACTGTATCAGACCTGCATTCAAATGAAGAATAACCACTGTCATAAAATGGATCTAAAACGCACATTTGATATCTAAGGGGGGTAAATGGATCAGCTTATTTAAACGGCTTATGAGGTTGTTTTAGGAGCTTTTACTGTACTTTTTCATTGACAAATTAAGTTTTAAAAGCATGACAGTTAATCAACAAAATTTTAATAACATAAACCTTTTAACTTATTTTAGCGTAATGGATATGTACATGTGGCATGCACTCAATTTCTATGTTTCTCTCCTATATTGGCAAGTGTGTTGCACTGCTAAATTAAGCCCATAGTGATCAAGACATTGCATCAGTATCTTCCTTTACTAAAAGCAACCATTGACAGAAAGAACACGTCGTACCTGATTTGTAACGTCAGTTTTTTCCCCTGAAATACTTCCTGGCCGGTAGAGAGTGAGACGTCTCCTTCTAAGGCATAAACCACCTGTCTCATTCTGGGTTGCAATGGACTAAGTGACGAATGGGTAATAAGAACAGGATAATACTTCTCGAGTAGTTCTTTGCGGTTTCTTTCCAATTGCAAAATAAACGCGCATACCTTGACTGATAAAATCATACAGTCCATTATTGGAACCAACAACTTCTGGAGCAGCCTCGTTTTGTCTATGTATACCTGTAACAACAGCGAGTTACATGAAGTTAGCACACTTATATAGCTAAAGTATCTGCTAATATGAAGGAAAAAAAAGCGACCCGAGGAAAGATTTCTGGGCAGCAGTTCCAAATTCAGCCTCAAAAAAATTTAAAATCCATTTTGGCCTGAATCCTTTTTATAACACATCTAAGACGGCCGTTTTGCTACTTCTAGTTAATAATAAAATAGTAAAATGATCAGTGGAGGTGTTCATTTGTAACTGCAATATTATGAAAAGTGTAAAGATATACACAGAAATAGGAAGTGACCCGTTGTGCAATAAATAATAGAGGCAAAAGCACACAACCCCCAATCACAGATCCTTCAATACCTCGAGTATTGGATGAGTTGCTTCCTTCGCCTGTTGATATTCCTGTGACGTGACACAAAACAGGTTAAAGATTGCACCGTAAATCAGTCGAACTTTTATCTATTTTCGTTTCATACTCCATTTAACTTAGTATAAACTTGCGCCGAAGTAAAGTTACTTCATTTGACGTAAGTATGAAAAATTTCAAAAGGTACAAATTTAAACTCATATATTACCACACCATGACACCATGAATACTTACTCCTTGACCTATTAGTAGTGTATAAAACTCACATGTGATACCAGAATTACAACAACCTCGTCAAGCACCTACACAAACAGACCAAATTGTATTACAATATATCCAAATATACTAAGAAAATGATCATCTGAATATAATTCAATGAACATGTTACATAGTCTATCAGTTTTTCCGTTGTCTAAAGTTCTGTCAATGGACGCAGACATGTGACTTCAATCATAGCATCATAGGCTAATCAAATACGCAAATAGCCGGCCAAACAACAAGCTGCAACACATAAAGAACAAAAAGAGGATCAGGAGAAATGTAAATTCAAGGTAAAACCGAAAACTTTTTTTTGGTACTGTAAGTAACTTGATATATAGGTATGAAATTTATACCAGTGACACTTATCAGCGATACGTTGATCTGAAACAGCAACCGGGTGTGAATCCTCAACCAAGACTAATATAATATAAAAAGAAAAATCACGGCAATTTTTGCGGCCCACCGATCATGGCTGCAAGCTTAGGAAGCTCAGCTGCAAGCTTAGGAAGCTCGCAATGCCACGATGCAAATGATCTCATGTTTTATCGAATCCATCCAGCCATTCATCCCGCCTTTTCACGGTATATAAACTTATGGTTTCTAAAAGTTAGAAACCATAAAACTTATATAATATAAACGACGCCGTTTTGCTCCTGGGTTTCCCGCCAAAATTGTTGGGCCATTTTCGGCCTATCACACAAAAACATCAGACATATTTTATAAGAACGTGTGATACTAAATCAATGTTCATTAGATTAGTGTAGATTTGAATGCATACCACGTGAATTGCAGCCTCGATTATACCAAATCAAACATTTTTTGCCACTTGAACATCAAATATCAGGGGACTAATGCTTACTGCTATGCTATCACCTGTATATCGTTAGCATGTCCTCCCCATTTTTTAAATCTAAATATAGTTTTTAGGTGGTTTGTTTAAGCTTATAAGCTCATAAGCCAGAAAGAAAATTTTGAATTACAGCCTTTGCTGACCAGGTATTTTTTATTTGGAAAATCGCATAAGGTAAAACTTCTTTTTTTGCTAGTGACCTTATGGCTTACTCAAGTCCATAAACTCAATTTAAAAAATACGATAAGCTACTAATATTACCAACCGCAAGAGACACTAACTTGATAATCACTACTCTTAAAAACTTATGGCCGCATTATATTTTGCGAAATTCAAAAATTGGGGCTCATATCTAGTAATATAGAAATTTTACGAAACACCCGCCATGGCTGAAACCACATTTCAGGTGTGGCTACCCTGCCAAGATACGTGTGTCCGTAGAACATAAATGCATAAAATTATCATCATAACCCGTTATAAAATTTTTATAGGATTGACCAGTTTTAAGGGAGTGTGTTTGGGATTTGTTTATTGGCTCAGATTAATTCATAGCCTAGCATACGCGCGGAGGTTGCTAAGGCGAGTGTTTCGCACACTCTGCCATCCTTTCACGCTTTGCAGCAAGACATCATACTCGAAGGATCATCACAGCCAAGTAAAACGCATCATATAGGAACCTTAACAGGCCATTGAAGATAAGTGCCTGAAACTGAAACAGCAGATCATGGCACAGGTCCGAAGCATCTAAAAAACATACATGTGCATCTGTCGAGATACGGACAGTTTCAAATTTAGCCCAACCTGCAAGTCTCATCACAGCCTATTATATCCAAAAACAATAGATGGAACAATGAGGCTCAGATAGGTACAAACTCGAAAAACAGCAGAAGGCCACCATGGCTGCAAACATAGCATGTTGACCCGCCAAAATACGGCCAGTCTCAAGGTTTTTCGAACCCACTAACATTCATCACAGCCTTTTATCCTATATAAACGGCCCGACAAGATAAGGCCTTTTTCACAATTTAAACAATTTCAGTAAACATAACCTGGTAACCGCACGGGTCTCAGGAACACTTGGGCTCAGATTTGTAATTGAAGTACGGGTCTCAGGAACATTTCAATTTTACCGTAGCTGCAAATAACCCCGGTTGCATAGTTATCAGTTGTACTATGCCGTTAGGCCATTGCCATGCCAGGTTACGGTAAAATCTTCCATGACCTATTCACATTTGTTAAAATTATAACAGTCATCACTGCCCGCTATCATTACATAAATGTACATTACACATGCAAAATCACATATGCACTTTTGTCGGACGAAAGTTTAGCCTGCTTTAGTCCTAAAACAATGGCACCACAAAGACCATGTATATATAACATATACTTTCTTTTGGCCCAAATGAGACTCAAATAGGTAAAGACTTGTGATGCGTGTCATATGTCAGTGTAGCATAGGTGTAGTTTTACCTAATCAAGTTTTAAATTTATATTTAGCCGACTTATTACTAACACACATGATACGTGTGATATGTGAGTGTAGCATAGGGTGTTTAACCCTTTTCAAGTTTTAAATTTCTATTTAGCTGACTTATTATTAACACACACACTTAACGAGCAGTGTACCCGATCAATATGCATATAGTGGTAAGTAGAGTGTCGAACGCTAAGAATGGAACGTAATATCTAGTTGATTTAATTAGTATTTTAATATCTAAGTTAGTTTTACAATCCTAATGTAATAAAAAGGGGTTCAGCCTGAGAGGCTGGCACGGATTTAGTAAATAATAAAAGGTAAAACTAATGAGAACGAATCAGCGAATAGTAATCACGTACACATATAGATAATAAAAACACGTAAGAAGACCTATCCTTATAATTAAGTAGCTTGTCACTTGTTATATTGCTAGCTTTATATGACGAGTATCGTAATCTAATCTGTCTCGTTGGATCCTATATATCGGCGAGTAAACCCTTAATGATTACTTATGTTTATCCTACCTTCTAGACACTAGATAAGTAGGCGAGGAACGGGTATGGTAGCCCAGAATACTCAACTAAACACAGATGTTATCAAAGCACAAATATAATTCACCAAAAACATCAATTATATAAACTTTAACCGATGGGAAAGCAATTTTAAGGGGAGTAGTATTGTGGAATCAAGCCTATCAATCCTAATGGATTAAAGCTTACTAATACAATAAACAAAACTACTTAATGAATTAAATACATGCAGGACCTTCTTACGGCTCTAAGATCTTTGTTTGGGGTGTGTCTTGTGATGCTTCTTCGACTGAATTCGTCTCCTTAGGGTTTTCTGTACACAAAACTCGTATTTGTCTTGGGGTATTTATAGGTTCTCTGAGGGGTCGATGAGGCGCATGTTGATGACAGATGTGGCGCATCTACTTAACTTCGCGTGCAGTCCAAGATTAATAAATTCTGGAATATTTGTACACTGCCTTTAGATGCGGCGTAACTTGTTTCTTTATGTGGCGCATGTTCTTTAACGTCTTGGATAGTTTCTGGTGAAGTCTTTAGCTGATACGCCGCATGTTGTAAATGAGATGCGACGTATTTTGGAGTAGATCAAGTTGATTATTCTTCGTTGACCAAAGTTTCATATGGGGCGCATGTTGTAATTGGATGCGGCGCATTCTTCAAAGTCAGGCAATGGTCTTCGAATTCATCTAAGTATGATGTTGCGACGTATCTGTTGAGAGAGATACGACGCATCTCTTGAATTTCAGTAGACTTTTCAATCTTGATCATTTAGCTCCATAATTCGTCCAATATCATTAACTTTTACCTATTGCTTGTTTTTACCTGAGAATCACTGAAGTAAACATAAAGGCACCAATTCTCATACAAAATAATATAAAACAAGTCAATTAAATTGGATAAATGATGATAATAAAATGTACTTATTTGATGTCATCAAATATCCCCTACTTGAACTTTACTTGTCCACAAGTAAACCATTGGGATACACATCTCCCCCACTAAAGCTAAGGAGTAAAAATTCTAAAGCGGTGAAAAGGGTTTTTGGTTCATGGGTTAAACCTAGCTTTGCTTGAACATTTCCTGCATAAACTTAGTAGATCGCTGGCACGAGTCCTCGATGCTTTAACTAACGGATGGTCACTAGTATGCTACATGGATCGCTGGCACGAGTCCTTGATCTTTTAAATGATGGATGATCACTAACTTGTTCCTTGGATCGCTGGCGCATCATTTAATCAACCTTAAACTCGGATGGTCACCAATTCACACACCAGATCATTGGCGCGTTAGCTAATTAATCTAATACTCGGATGGTCACTACCTTATTCATACATTTAATATTCTTACTTGGCCAACATCATATCTGGATGCTCGAAGGCTAACAACGAATATAATAATACGGTTGGGTGTGGATAACATTTATGTTACACCCTGAATTTACCTGAATGGCAGTGGAATGGAATACCTGGGTGTAACGTCCATAGCATCACATACAAGGTTATATTAAACGACCTAAAGTGTCGTTTTGAAAATACATCGTTTGATTTATTTAAAACATTCAGAGTTACAAAACATAGGTCCCAAAGTTTGTAAAGTTTGCGGAAATAAGTTTGGTACAATCAAACTGTATTATAAAATTGCATGAAAATCCAAAATGAGACGCGTCATCCTCGCTACTCAATGAAATGAGTCCATGCATGCCATGAAGGATATGTCTTAGTTACCTGAAAATACATTGCTAAAATGGTCAACAAATATGTTGGTGAGATTCATAGGTTTATAAAATGATATGTTATACGGTAACCTTAAGTATAAGTGCATGACAAAAGTCACGTGAAAAATAAATATAGTACAATAGCCTTTAAGCTCATGACCCCGAAGCTAGACTGATGAAATGTATGCCTCTCCAGAGTGTTCTGCCAAACACTCTAAAATGACAGAAATGAAATGCATCCGTTTGACTGTCGGTATAACTACCACGGATGGAGGCGTCACCCTCAATAGATCTATCCACTCACTCTCGCTTACGCATAATTAACGGTCCATGATAAATGAATAGGGGACTTTAACATGGCAGCTAGGTAACTTAAGCATTGTACAAATGATTTGATAATTAGGCTCGTACGAAAATTGGTGCAATGTATTCTCCCCCGTGGGATTTGAAAACAATGATAAAATGTATACGGGGCTATGAAAACTCACCTGTAGTGATGGAACAAAGTACAATGAAGTGAACTGAAATAACAAGGCGCAACTCCTAGCCGCAACCTATTATAAATGAAGTATAATCTAATTTAGATTATATATTGATGTTATGAATGCATGTGCATATGTTATCTATACCACTCATAATGTTTTGAAATATTTATAATTGTGAAAATTATACTTTATATTTTCACACCAAGTCATATAGTGCTATATGTGTTTATATAGTGAAACAATGTTTTATAATAGTCATATAGTGAAAATACAACTTTCGTCGAAATTTACTATACTTAGAAAATTTCTGAAAATAGTTTTGGACAACATGTCGCAAAACAAGGTGTATTTTGGTCGTTATAACCCCATTTTCTACGTTCTATATATCCATGGTTTCGTATTATAGTGAACTAATAAATTTTTAACAAGTTAGTGCATTTTAGTAATGGCTAGTGTCCCATTTTACCCACTAAAAGTCGTGCATCAGCACTCATTTTTTAGAAAAGTCGTGCATCAGCACTCATTTGGCATAACTTTTTCGTCGTAATTCCAATTTAGTCCATTCAAGCGGCTACGGTTTTGTTATAAGATTTACTTTCTGAGTATTTGGTCAAAAATAGGTCATGGGCTACTGATTTCTCCAGGTTTTTCAAAAATGACCAGCCTGTCCTAAATTGTTTAAATCAAAACTTGGTATAACTTGTTTTTATCATAACATTTTCGTTATAAATCCGTTTTTACCCATTCTCGCGGCCATGGTTTCGTCTTAGAATGTATTTTCTATATCTTTGGTCAAAAATTAGTCCATACCTACTGAGTTTACCATATTTTACAAATAGGGACAGTAGCAAAAATGTATTGCTAAAAATGGTTTTCCTAACTAGTATCTTGTCCAAATTCATCATCAACAACTACAACAATTCCCATAACCTACCATACACCTTCTTAGGGTGTCATGGGTTCCTAAATGCCATCAAACAAGTCTCTTCACCAATACACTCTTAATATTAATTTCTAACTCATAAAGATTATAAAAACATAAAATGGAGTGGTATAAATTACATATTAACTTGCATGTGTAAATAAATTGAGATGGACATTGTAAAAACATTGTAAGATTATGAAAAATACATTGGTTCACTTACTTGAATGATAAGGAGATTTTAGTGATGAAAACCTAAGTACACCTTGGGTTTTTATTCCAAAATCCTAACAAGGAATACCAAATAAACTAGAAACCAACTTGATCTTTAAAATTTGATGTTTTCTTCTTGTTTGTTGTTCTTGCCGTACACCTCAAAGAGAAAAAGAGAGAATCATTTTGTTTTGATCTAAAAATAGTTAGTGTTGCATGTATGTTTAGTTGTTAGGTGTCTTGGTTTTTTATAGTGGGTTAATTTGCTAGGACATGTGTCTTAGACACATGCCCAAAAAACGGCCACCTTAATATGGGGTGGTTGTGTTGCTAGTTTTTGGTACATTATTTTGATTACGGGGTACCGTTTAGTGTATAGTTTGAGCGGTTTAGCGTATTTGGGTACCGGGTTAATTAAAAATAGATTTTTATTGGAACTAACGCGACAAAATAACGTCATAAAAATTATAACATATAATTTTTGCAAACATTGAGTATTTTGATAGGTATTGCTTGGTTGGTACAAATATTGTTATAAGTTAATATAAATGAAGGTCTAAACATATATAAACCATTAAAATATAAAATAAATGACTTTTACCATTTTAGTAGCAATATAATTAGTATATGAAAATACTAGTGCCATAGTGGGAATTGTTTGGTGAGTTGATAAAAATTATTTATCACTTGTGAGTGTTTATTTATAATTACGTATAAGTAATTTAAATAATATATAACTTAAGAGTGGAATACAATGCACATGATGAAGTGATGATATGCATACTAACCCTAGTGTATGAAATGTATTATGAATGATGTCTCGTGATCACATGGTTAACCCTTCCTGGTTTATGAAAAATGAATACCCGAAAACCTAGTTTACGTGAAACGATGAATTGTGAAATGATGAATAGTAAATGATGAATTGAAATCTGTGAATAATAAATTGTCGAGACTTGGGAAAATGACCTGAAATTGTGAATTGTGACAATTTAGGATATAAATTTGTGTAAAATAAAAAATACAAAACAAGAAACAAATAGATTATAGTCCTAAGTGTGGTTAGAATACTTCCCTACCATCCCATGAATAAGACTCATATCATTGAATAACTCACGCTTTGACTCTTTTGTAACTCACGCTTTAGGTAGACACGAATTATACTCAATAAAATCTTAGACAAAGAATAAACAATCCTTAGTTGGCATTCCTATAACGTCAAACTCCCTTTCAATCCATAAATATAGTACAACAATAGTGGCGATATCAACCACTTAATACCAAAATTTACATTGTTGGTTTAAATAAACTACCAACTTCTTCTTTCTTTTTCTTTTCTCATTTTTTCGATTTTTTACCAAAATTCCATCACAATAAATCTGGATAATATTTCTTTACTTTTCAGACTTTTAGATATAACGTAATAGCGAAAGTAGTAAACACACGAAAAACTGACTAAAAATATACAATATGTACTTTCACTCCATTGCATTGTGCAATTTCCCGACCTAACTAAAGATAATGAATTTACGCACACGAACACAGGTAACACAAGGAAACACACTTTGCCAAAGCAACTAACCACAGACTTAAATCTACAGGGTAGGCTAAGGTGTAAGGTGTAATGAAACATAGTAACAAGGTGTAAAAATTCTAAAGGAATGGCTTTACGTGTTTTTCTAGGGGTATCTTACCCTAATAATGAGAGTAAACAAGGGTTTATACGGGGGTTAACTAACCAGTGTAGTTAGTTAATATCACAAAACATATAAAGGCTTTTTGGTGTAATCCTAGAATTTTACCAATTTAGACAAGTCACTCCAATTATAAAAATAATACTTATTATGGTGGTCTCGAATAATATACAAGTCAAGTTCAAAAGTTTACAAGTCACCGGCACACTCATAGATTTGTGAATTTTGAAATCACAATTTTAAAAATAAGTCTTGTGTGCAGCTATGCAACTTAGATTAGACAAAAACATGCTATTTTTTTTTTATAAATTTTGATATATTAAGCGCAAATTAAAGCATACTCTTGAAAAATAAGGACAAGTAAGAGTTAAGTAAAAGTTCTAATTCTCCATCCCCCCACTTAAGATAAACAACGTCCTCGTTGTTTATTAAAGTTAAAAACAAAGGAAATTAAAAAGAATTAGAACGAGAAACTCCCCTGAGATTTGCTCGGTTTGATCCCCCATTATGCATTTGCGAGCAATAACTAGAAATACCACCAATTATACACCTGAGTTTACGAAGGTCGAAACTTGTACGAAATTCATAAGTGGTTAGAAAATAAAAATAAAAATAAAAATAATACTGTAAATCATCAAGTCAGTCAATGCACCGCATCTTATTGAGGAAGATGCGCCGTATCGAGCCTGGAATTGGTACGAAATAAAATAAAATAAAAATGAAACAAAAGTAAAATAAAAGATAGGATGCGTCGCATCTGTTTTACTAGATGCGGCACATATGGTTACCCAATAGACTGTTAAAGTCTGTTATAAAAATGGTCATAATCCACGCTCATATCTCGGGTTCTCTCTCGGACTCTTATGCTGAACTTAATGCCAGTCTTAATTGCAACACAATCCAAAAGTATTACTAGAGCATCAAATATAAACATAATAATAATAGTATCAAATACAATCCCAAAAGAATATAAGTAATAGTGTGCGTGAAACATGTCCATGAGTCCAAATAACGGTAAAATTAGGGTTGAGGGGGAGGAATATCATCAGCATCTTCGGCTGAGTGGGTCCTTGAGGTGCTAGCGTCATCCGTCCTGGGTCTGACTCTGCATGTCGGTAGCCGAGAGTACCTCCTCATACCCATAACAAATGTGCCATCAGGTCGATGATGGTTAACCCCATCATTCTCCTAGATTTGACTAACACTCCCAACTAACCAACCAATACCCCTCCAAACAATTTTCAAACATTAAACCCTAGTTTTCAAATTGATTCGATTATGCATAATTAGGACAATAGAATTGTAAATTAATTTAGAAGAAATTATCCTAACAGCATTATGATCAAAAGCCCTAATCCTATTTCATCTAAATCGATCAAATTTTTATAAACCCTAATTTTCAAAATTAATTATAAATCGCAAAATTTAAACAAAAATTAAGCCGATAATTACCTTGAAATCGATAGGATATAGGTCTAGGAGTTGAATTTAACAGGTTTCGATTGAGATTTAAAGATGATTATTGAGATGACGTGTTATTACTGTGTGAATAATTAGGGGTAAAAACTGAAATCCGGCGCATCTCGTTCTTATTTATATGGTAAATCCGATGCGCCGCATCACATAATTGTGATGCGTCGTATCGATCTAAATTTCGTTGACTGGTCAATATATTTAAATAGGTCAAGGATCTGACGTATTGACAAGATAGATGTGCTGTATTGTTTTGCCAGTGAACAAAATTTATATAGGGAACGTACCTTGGCCTCCACAGCACTTTTCCTTATACGATAATTTCGGATCAAATGGTATACCATATGGTATAAATAAATTCAATATAAGAACAGTAGGTATAACCATGATATTGTAAATCATAATCTCATTGTTTAGTGAATGATATGTTATTCCATGGTTAGAAATCAATGACGTTTTAAGCTTATCAAAATTAAGATCATGATTTGGAGATGATGTATTACGAAGATCTTAGTCTGAGAAATTATTACACAACTTTCGTTGTTGAATTTGGCATTTTCAAATTTAGGTAATTCGTAAGAAAGTGGTTTGTATCAACATTTAATGTATCAAATTCTTTCTTTTTAGCAAACCGTTTGTTAAAAAATTTCTTTTCAGACATAACCCTGCAATAATAAGTTGCAGGTAAAGATAATTCACTTTTATAATCAGATTTATGTAATGAGTCTTGTGAAGGACTCTCCTTGTAATTAAGTGAATCATTGTAAATGATGGCTGGGAATTTAAGTTCAATGAATCGAAGACACCCAATGTTACCTACACTGAGTTCCTTACTCATCTTACCTTTTGTTGAAAACTTCCAGTCATAGAAGATTTGGTCATCCCAACTTACTTTTCCGGTTAGGTTCAGAATGTAATCTTCCACAGTGATGCTAGATTCATCCATCATCCTGAAAATACACTAACTTGCACAAAAGTAGTGAAACGATCAAAGTATATGCAGAATGTAAATGATACAATGCAGAAAACAAAAATATGCAAAAAAATAAAGAAAAACAAACACGCAAAACAGAAAATAAAGAAAATAAGAAAACAAACAAACAAGAAAAATAAAATAAAAAAATTATGCAAAATATACAATGAATGCAATCTATACTAATATATAACAAAGTTAGTGGTTAGAATCTAATTAAATTACTAATCAAATAAACAGATATTAACAATTCATTCCCCGGCATCGGCGCCAAAAACTTGATGCGTGCGATATGTCAGTGTAGCATAGGGTGTGTAAGCCTTTTCAAGTTTTTAAATTTATAATTAGCCGACTTATTACTAACACACACACTTAACGAGCAGTGTACCCGATCAATATGCATATAGTGGTAAGTAGAGTGTCGAACACTAAGAATGGAACGTAATATTTAGTTGATTTAATCAGTATTTTAATATCTAAGTTAGTTTTACAATCCTAATGTAATAAAAAGGGGTTCAGCCTGAGAGGCTGGCACGGATTTAGTAAATAATAAAAGGTAAAACTAATGAGAACGAATCAGCTAATAGCAATCACGTACACAGATAGATAATGGAAACACGTAAGAAGACCTGTCCTTATAATTAACTAGCTTGTCACTTGTTATATTCCTAGTTTTATATAATGAGTATCGTAATCTAATCTGTCTCGTTGGTTCCTATATATCGGCGAGTAAACCCTTAATGATTACTTATGTTTATCCTACCTTCTAGACACTAGATAAGTAGGCAAGGAACATGTATGGTAGCCCAGAAAAGTCAACTAAACACAGAGGTTATCAAAGCACAAATATAATTCACCAAAAACATCAATCATATAAACTTTAACCGATGGGAAAGCAATTTTAAAGGGAGCAGTATGGTGGCCACAAGCCCATCAATCCTGATGGATTAAAGCTTACTAATACAATAAACAAAACTACTCAATGAATTAAATACATGCAGGACTTACTTACGACTCTAAGATCTTTGTTTGGGGCGTGTCTTGTGATACTTCTTCAACTGAATTCATCTCCGTAGGGTTGTCTGTACACAAAACTCGTATCTGTCTTGGGGTATTTATAGGTTCTATCTGAGGGGTTGATGCAGCGCATGTTGATGACAGATGCGGCGCATCTACTTAAATTCGTGTGGGGTCCAAGATTATTAAATTCTAGAATATTCGTACACCGCCTTTAGATGTGGCGTAACTTGTTTCTTTATGCGGCGCATGTTCTTTAACATCTTGGATAGTTTCTGGTAAAGTCTTTAGCTGATACGCCGCATGTTGTAAATGAGATGTGGCGTATTTTTGGAGCGGATCAAGTTGATTATTCTTCGTTGACCAAAGTTTCATATGCGGCGCATGTTGTAATTGGATGTGGCACATTCTTCAAAGTCAGGCAATGGTCTTCGAATTCATCTAAGAATGATGTTGCAGCGTATCTGTTGAGAAACAAGTCAATTAAATAGGATAAATGATGTTAATAAAATGTACTTACTTAATCTCATCAAA
Organism: Artemisia argyi; assembly: GCA_030686995.1. NCBI lineage: Eukaryota > Viridiplantae > Streptophyta > Magnoliopsida > Asterales > Asteraceae > Artemisia > Artemisia argyi. The sequence goes on along the minus strand of CM060693.1, from coordinate 79,713,824 downwards.
TATCCCCCCACTTGAACTTTACTTGTTCACAAGTAAACCTTTAGATTAAACATAATGAAAATGTATCCTTGATAGGATGTTTTTACATTTAAGCACTTATTCGTTTTATCATAATTGCTTGCCAAACACTTAACCAATTAGAAACAAAATATATATTTAATGAAAGAAAATCTAATCGTTTAACTGTCCGGACGTGACGAATATTCTATCATATGCTTGAAAAGGATACGCATCTCCCCCACTAAAGCTAAGGAGTAACAAGTCTAAAGCGGTAAAAAGGGTTTTTTGGTTCATGGGTTAAACCTAGCTTTGCTTGAACATTTCTTGCATAAACTTAGTAGATCGCTAGCGCGAGTCCTCGACACTTCAACTAACGGATGGTCACTAGTATGCTTCATGGATCGCTAGCGTGAGTCCTTGACCTTTCAAATGATGGATTGTCACTAATGTGTTCCTTTGATCGCTGGCACGTTATTTTCATAACAGATGGTCACCAAGTTGCACACCAGATCGCTGGCGCACCATTTAATCAATCTTAAACTCGGATGGTCACCAATTAACACACCAGATCACTGGCGCGTTAGTCAATTAATCTAATACTCGGATGGTCACTACCTTATTTATAAATTGAATATTCTTACTTGGCCATCATCATATCCGGATGCTCGAAAGCTAACAACGAATATAACAATACGGCTGAGTATGGATAACATTTAGGATATAAATTGGTGTAAAATAAAAAATACATAACAAGAAACAAATAGATTAAGTCCTAAGTGTGGTTAGAATACTTCCCTACCATCCCATGAATAAGACTCATATCATTGAATAACTCACACTTTGACTCTTTTGTAACTCACGCTTTAGGTAGACACGAATTATACTCAATAAAATCTTAAACAAAGAATAAACAATCCTTTGTTGGTGTTCCCATAACGGCCAACTCCCTTTCAATCCATAAATATAATACAACAATAGTGGCGATATCAACCACTTAGTACAAAACTTTACAATGTTGGATTAAAACAAACTTCCAACTCTTCTTTCTTTTTCTTTTCTCATTTTTTCGATTTTTTTTTTCAAATATAAAATAACTAATGGTGTAAAATTTCACCACATTACAATCACAATATTTCTGGATAATTTTTCTTTACTTTTCAGACTTTCAGACATAACGTAATAGTGAAAGTAGTGAACACACGAAAAACTGACTATAAATATACAATATGTACTTTTACTCCAATTGCATTGTGCAATTTCCCGACCTAACCAAAGATAATAAATTTATGCACACGAACACATGTAATGCAAGGAAACACACTTTACCTAAGCAACTAACCACGGACTTAAATCTACATGGTAGGCTAAGGTGTAAGGTGTAACGAAAAACATAAAAACAAGGTGTATAAAACCTAAAGGAATGGCTCTACGGGTTTTTTCTAGGGGTATCTTACTCTAAAAATGAGAGTAAAGAAAGGGTTTATACGGGGGTTAACTAACCAGTGTAGTTAGTTAATAGCACATGACATATAAAGACTTTTGGTGTAATCTTAGAATTTTACCAATTTAGACAAGTCACTCCAATTATAAAAATAATACTCATTATGGTGGTCTCGAATAGTATACAAGTCAAGTTCTAAAGTTTACAAGTCACCGGCACACTCATAGATTTGTGAATTTTGATAAACTCAAACCAAAATTTTAAAAAATAAAGTCTTGTGTGCAGCTATGCAACTTAGATTAAACAAAAACATGCTATTTTTTATTTATTTATTTTTTTTATTATTATTATTTTTTTTTTAATTTTTGATATTTTAAGCGCAAATTAAAGCATATTCTTTAAAAATAAGGACAAGTAAGAGTTCTAATTCTCCATCCCCCCACTTAAGTTAAACAACGTCCCCGTTGTTTCTTGAAATTAAAAACAGGAATTTAAAAAGAATTAGAACTGAAAAACTCCCCTGATATTTGCTCGGTTTGATCCTCCATTATACGTTTGCGAGCCATAATTTCTTGTGGATGTTAGGCATTTGGCTTTCATTATTCTTGTATCCACAGAAAGTGTAGACAAATATAAATACCACCAATTATACACCTGAGTTTAAGAAGATCGATACTTGTACAAAATTCATTAGTGGTTAGAAAAAATAAAAATTAAATTGTAAATCATAAGGTCAGTCGATGCGCCGCATCTTATAGAAGAAGATGCGCCGTATCGAGCTAGGAATTGGTACGGGTCAGAAAGATTAGATGCATCGTATCCTTAACCAGGGATGCGCCACATTAAATAAACTGACAGAAGGTTTATAGTTCAGAAAACAAAATGCAGAAAAATAAAAACCGATATGACCTGTGCAGTAGATACGCCGCATCTATTGATGGAGATGCGCCGCATCTGCTACAGGTCTGACAGACTCGACAACAAAAACAATAAAGATAAATCCGGGTTGTCTCCTGGTAAGCACTTTTCTTTATTTCAAAGTCTTCATGTTAGACTCACGTTCAGCTTCTATTTTGTTTACGTGAGATCTTCCATCTCCATCTCTTTCTTAATTCCATTGTTAAGTAACCAAGCATTATGTTCACAAATTGAAACATCTTTCACACTAATCCGCCTCTAGTCGTTATTCCATCCAGGTCGTGCCATTGGAACAAAACTCCTTTAATCACCTTCGACAATTGGTGCACTTCAATCGTCAATTCTCTATTCATATTGTTTTGTTCTTCTAGCAACAGTTCATTGATGAAAGTTTCGACTGTATGATGCTCCTTATCACATTCGTGGGCGAACTTAGATACAACCTCATCAATTGTAAGTTTGATCCTTGGTCCTCCGAACCAACTTGGGAAAATATCAAGCATGATTCCTGAAACACAAAACAAATAGGCTTCGAAGTAAAAAATTTCTAAGATGTTGGAAGATTGATAAGAATTTTTTCCATTCGAAAAAAATAAAAGTTGCTGATATCTGCAGACGATGCGTCGTATCCCAAAAGTAGGATGCGCTGTATCTTATTACGTTAAAAATTAAATCAGACATTTATTAAGAAAAACGATGCGTCGTATCTGCAAAAACAGATGCGACGTATCTCAGATTAATAAATTCGAATAATCGTTTTTAATAAATGAATAGATGTGCCGCAACTGTCGAAACAGATGCATCGTATCTCGTTAGGGTTTTGAAAATTTTCCGATTAAAAACAAAATACGTCGTATCTAGAGGATAGATGCGCTGCACTTCCAATTTTTAAGTTAACACTGTATATAAAATAAAAAACACAATGTGCCGTATCTGATAAATCAGATGTGCCGCATCGTTTGGATCAGCAAAATACAACAGATAGCAATAATACAAAAAACAAAAGAAAGAAAAATAAAAAACAAAAATTACAGAAAATAAAGAAAATAAAGAAAACAAACAAACAAGAAAATAAAATATGCAAAATATACAATGAATGCAATCTAAACTAATATACAACAAAGTTAGTGGTTAGAATCTAATTAAAATACTAATCAAATAAACAGATATTAACAATTTATTCTCCGACAGCGGCGCCAAAAACTTGATGTGTGTGATATGTCAGTGTAGCATAGGTGTAGTTTTACCTAATCATGTTTTAAATTTATATTTAGCTGACTTATTACTAACACACACTTAACGAGCAGTGTACACGATCAATATATATATAGTGGTAAGTAGAGTGTCGAACTCAAAGAATGGAACGTAATATCTAGTTGATTTGATCAGTATTTTAATATCTAAGTTAGTTTTACAATCTAATCTAATAAACGGGGGGTTTAGCCTGAGAGACTAGCACATATTTGATTTAAACAGAAAAGTAAACTAATGAGAACAAATCAGTGAAAAGCAATCATGTACGCAGATAGATAATAGAAACACGTAGAAGACCTGTCCTATGGTTAAGTAGCTTGTCACTTGTTTTATTGCTAGTTTTATATGATGAGTATCGTAATCTAAACTGTCTCGTTGGATCCTAAATATCGGCGAGTAAACTCTTAATGATTACTTATATTTATCCTACCTTCTAGACGCCAGATAAGTAGGCGAGAAACAGGTATGGTAGATCAGAAGACTCAACTAAACACAGAGGTTATCAATGCACAAATACAAGTCACCAAAAAAACATCATATAAATTTTAATCGATGGGAAAGCGATTTTAAGAGGAGCAGTATGGTGGCCACAACCCCATCAATCATGATGGATTAAAGCTTACTAATACAATAAAACAAAACTACTTGATGAATTATACACATACATGACCTTTTTACGGCTCTAAGATCTTCGTTTAGGGCGTGTCTTGTGATGCTTCTTCGACTGAATTCGTCTCCTTAGGGTTTTGTTGCACACAAAATTCGTATCTGTCTTGGGGTATTTATAGTTTCTGTCTGAGGGATCGATGCGGCGCATCTTGATGATAGATGCGGCGCATCAACTTAACTTCGCGCGGGGTCCATGATTATTATATTCTGGAATATTCGTACACCGTCTTCAGATGAGGCGTAACTTATTTCTCTATGCGGCGCATGTCCTTTAACGTCTTGGATAGTGTCTGGTGAAGTCTTTTAGCTGATACGCCACATGTTTTAAATGAGATGCGGCGTATTTGGAGTAGAGCAACTTGGTTATCCTTCGTTGACCAAAGTTTCATATGCGGCGCATGTTGTAATTAGATGCGGCGCAATCTTCAAAGTCAGGCAATGGTCTTCGAATTCATCTAAGTATGATGTTGAGGCGTATCTGTTAAGAATGATACGGCGGATCTCTTGCATTTCAGTAGACTTTTCCAATCTTGATCATTTAGCTCAATAATTCCTCCAAAATAATCAACTTTCACAAATTGCTTGTTTTTACCCTAGAATTACTAAAGTAAACAATTAAGTATCGATTCTCATACTAAACAATATAAAACAAGTCAATTAAATAGGATAAATGATGCTAATAAAATGTACTTATTTGATCTTATCAACCTGAAAAACAGAACATGCCCGCCATGGCTGCACGCATACCATGTTGCAACGCCAAGATACGGAGAGTCTTAAGTTTTTCCTAACCATTTTGAAATACATGAAAACAAACATGAGCCAATCATCAGCCAAACAAACGTGGGTAAATGCAAGGCAACAAGAAAAATCTACAAAACACCTAAAATTTATAAAAGAACCTGAAATTAGCAAAACCCCCAAATTATAACAAAAACCTAATTATAGCAAAACCCTAAATTAAAAGTAAAGTGTATATCAAAATCAAAATGCTAAAACTGATAACTAACCTGTGCGATTTACAATACTCTTCTTTGCAATATTCATCCCTTTCATCTCCATCTTTAAGCTACGATTGATAAGAATGTGTGTCGAGAATGTTCCAGTGCAATCAAGTGATATAATTTGTACCAACAACTAATGAACAGGATTGGGCTAAAACACAGTTTGATTCACGTATTGAGGTGGGTCTGAAATGCAGGCCAAAAGTAGCCCATAAATTTTGGCGGGAAAATAAGGGAGAAAACGGCGTCGTTTCCCTCCTGGTTTAATAATAAACTATAACAAGGCAACTCTTCAACCTATTAAGTGTTTTCAACATATTAAGTAGATTAATTTTTTCTTACATATAAAAGGATAAACATTAGTTATTAATTTTTTTTTCCTTTTTTTTTTTCTTCTTTTGTAACAAGTAGGAAGACTAATAAATATTTAAATTACAAGTTTACTTACACCTATTATTTTATAATTTAATTATCTCATATACTGTTTATCGTTAGACAAACATATTATACCGTTATAGTGAGGATTTAATTATCTTTTTATTGACGGACACTTTGATTAACTTTCGACAAACTTTTTAGGTCATTTTTCACGTTTTATTTTCAGTATTGAATTCATATGTGCTTTAACACTAACATCGAAGTTCGAACACTAAACATCTGTACAAAAATTGACATAAGTATTTGTTTGTAAATCAAAAACTTTTTTCATTTTTTTCAATGAAAAATACACATTTTTAGCTTTCCAACCATATATGATATATCACACACTATATTTGAATTATATATTATAGTAGTTTATTTATGAAATTTCTATAATCACATGTGATAAAAACACATGTAGTAAAATCACGTGTGGTTAAAATTACATGTGATTTTATGTGTTTAATCCAACTTTGATAAATTAATGGGAATAATTTACAATTCGAAATATAATATGTTATATATGGTTGGAAAGCTATTAATGTCTAGTTTCCAAGAAAAAAGGGTAAAACTTTTAAAATATTGCAAAAAAAAAAAAATAATAAAAAATAAAAAATAAAAAAAAAGGGTTATGTTCATTTTATTACATATATTCGAATATTCAAATTAGTGATTTCTCATGCAAGTTTCAACGAAAAAGAAAATAAGAAAAAAAGTGAAATAAACAGGAAAAAAAAGAAAGAGAAAAGTTTGTCAAAATTATTAAATTTAAGTGTCCATTTATTGAAAGATAGTTAAATACTTGTCGTGATAGTATAATTTTTTTTTGCTTAACGATAGCCGTTTAAGAGATATTAGTTTTTAAAAAAATAATAGAGTGAAACTGATTTTATTATCTAATTTAAGAAATGAATGGCTAAAATGTTTGATATATAAATAAACTTAAATGTAAATGTAAATGCAAGTATTATCTGTTAAATATTAGTAGTAACTTAAACATAGATTAGGAACTAAAGTGTACTTTGTAATTAGATTAGGTGGTAGACTAAAACTATGATTAAATAGCTTGGAGTGCAAGGCAAGCTGGGTTTCTATCCCCTTATCTCTATAAATAGAGATTATTTATTCTTCTTGCTCGAATTGAAAGCTTTATTGGTTTTAATAAAGGAGTGTTCGAGGGTAATAATGCGGGCAATATTCTTGTCGGTTCTTTGTAGTCTCTCGTGTTTGCTACTTGTACTCGATACAACTCGTCATTTAGCGTTCCGCGATCGAACTTCGGGTTTGTTGTCGAGGAATTTTCCAACAAGTGGTATCAAGAGCCGCGGTTATTGTGGTCATCGAAGTTCGTATGCTAGATTGTGGTTTCGAGTTAATCCAAGGTGCCGGGTTCGTTTCGAGGTTCGGGTTCCATGAAAGTAGTAGGTTGCCGAAAGGTTGAAGAAAGGTTTTTATAAGGTTTCATTTTTTACTATTAAAACCAACGTGGAAGTTATTGATTGATGCTAAACCACCTAACTTATATTGACCAAATAATGGTCAACAAAGTCAAATAGCCTAGGTCAATGCTCCGGGTAATATAAGGTATCACCAGGTCGTTAAGTCCCGTTGAAGTGTGAATTGTAACTTTAGCGTATTCGTGATCGGGTAATTATTCACAGAAAAGGGTTATGATCAGAATTATTTGGAAATTATTAACAAATATAGCTTAGGAAAGCTACGTGATTGATTACGGGAATTTGGATTACGAAGATTTGAGCTAAAAACTAAAAACGTACGTTTTAATTTAAAAAACGTATACAGACGCACAAAACAAAAAGTACAACTGAAGGACGGAAAGGGTTAAAAGTGTAAAATTGATATTTTTACAATCCTAATAATTAAAGAAAATTTTAAGAAAAATAAAAACTATTTTTACACTAGTTAATTATTTATTATTAATTAATTACTAATTATCTATTTAATACTAATTAAAATTAATTAGAATTATTAAAAATACTAAAATGGCTTAGAAAATTAAGAAAAATTTTACAAATCTAATTAACCATTACAGGAATCCTAAAAAATTATAAAAAGTTAATTTTATGTATTTTTAAGCTAATTAAATAATTATTATTCTAATTACTTATTAATTACTAATTAAACTAATTATATTATAAAAAATAGAAAATGAACAGTAAAGATTCTAGAAAAATTTATAAAAATGTTTTAACTAAATTAAAAGCTAGAAAAATTATAAAAACTAGGTTATACTATATAAAATCTAATTATACTATTTAATTGATTAATATTAATTAAAACTAAATTAAACTAAAATTAATTAGAAAAACCACTAAAAGACAAAATAAAAATCTGGAAAAATTTATAAAATTATTTTAACCTTAAATAGAATTTCTAAAAATATAAAAATGATATATTACTTAGAAATAAATTAAAAAAGAAAATTAAATTGATAAATCCTATTAAATAGAAGCTATCACTATTTTTAAAATTGGTTTTTTGGATTTTTTTTCTTTTTCTAAACTAATAATAAACTAAAAACAACTATTTTTAACAAAGACACTTTTGATTTAACCCAAAGAATAAGCACTTGAAGTGCTTATTATACCCACAGTTGACTTTTGTTGACTGTGGAGTATTTTTAGCTCGAATGGGGGAATGTGGGGTCCACAATGGTTGAATATGGTTTCTCTGAGTATGATGATCAATAATAAGCAACTTTCAAACAAATGGATGGCTTGAATAAGCCAAAAAGCTCAATTAAGCACTTTGCTAATTGTGTTCTGAGGCAGTCTAAGGGACAAACTTTATGACCAAAGATAGGTGGGGTCCACAAGTCAAAAGGTCAAAGACATGGTCAGAAACCCAAGCCTACTAGGAGGGGGGTTTAGGGGAACCAAAAACAAGTGTCATGGACCACTGTAGTGGCCACAAACCACCACAAAAGGTGGTGGTGTGAGGGTGATCTGCTGAGAGCAGGGCAGTTAGCAGCCCTGCAAGTCTCTTTGGGGACTTGTGGGGCCCAGTAAACAAAATCTATAAAATCTAGAAAAAATCTTAAAAATCAACAAGGTGGTAAAGATTATTCATGTAAAATCTCAGACCTTAAAACCTAGTATTAAGCAAATTAAAGAGATCCAAACTTTGAGCAAAATAACTGACACAGTCTTTTGACTTTTGAACAAAACTTGCTTTCTTGACTTTTTTGAGATTTGGGCTTAATCTACTGATTGTATAACATGTAAATAGTTGAAATAAAGTTAAATTACCCAAAAGCTACTAGTTACAAACCAATTTAGGAGATTGTGGATCTTAAATACCACCACAGTTAACTGTGGTGGTGGTAAGATGGTGATTTTGACTTTCAGGTGACAAATGACCAAATCAATGGTTGAACCAAGCACAAATTGACCTAAGTAATATGCCTAATCCACAAACAACAACTAGAACTCAGGATTCAGTGGTTGAATCCACTGATCCAAACACCCCTTATAAATGGCAGCCATGACTTTTTACAAAGCAAGGTAGGTTTTAAAGCTTGAAACATGAAAGCAAGGTATCCAATAAGTTGTTTTATGATATAATAAGCAATGTAGGACTGAAAAGAAGCATTGCAATAAGCAATCTCAGTTGAGCAATACTAGGCTACTAAGGACAGTTAACTAAGAAAGGTAAGAAATACTTGCATAACTACTAGAATTACACTAAAACCATGTCTAAAAAGCAATAAATAACTGAATTAAGCAAAGATAAGCACTCAACAAGCAATTCTTAAGTTCAAGCTAAAAATTTAGAATATAGCTTACAAATGGACTCAGAGCAGAACCAGTGCAACCAAGGACCAATAACACAATCCTATTACTCCCCAAGGAGTTCTAAACCAGGTCCATCCTTAATTTAACCTGCTCCTTGCAATATCTTCACTTTTTTTTATTTATTTTTGATTTTTAATGATTTTTGTGATTTTTTTTTGGTTTTTTCACTAAACTTGTTTTTTATACACTGAAAGCTTGTAAAAGCTTATTGTTAACTTAACTTACTCTACTAGAACATAGGAACATCATTTTTAACAACTCTCAACTAAAATAAGAAATTTACTTCAAAATGGAGAAACTGAAATTGATACTAAACTTAGGATTTTATTTAAGTAACTTCAAAAGTACACTGATTGGAGCTGAGGATTACACTGAAACAAAAAATTACATTTGAAAGCAAAAATAAAATGACATAAGGAAATTTAGCTAAAAAAAACTACTCCTTTCTCTTGCTTCATTTCTTCAATTATGTAGGTCCTGGAGCTTCTGTGGGACCCACTCAAGCTTTCCCATCACTTTTTACAGCCCTTGGATGAGTCAATTGGATCCTGGTCGTTTAAAGAGTTTTGGCGCCAATTTTCTTTTGGCGTTTTTCTTGAATGATTGAAGCCAGTGGTGTGGGTTTTGGAAGCTTATGTTTGTTTGGTTAGGCCAAGGGGGAAGAAGGAGTGTGCAGGTGGAGAAAGGTAGGGGTGATGATGGTGTTTGCTTGGAGTGTAGCAGGCGTAGGGATGGCTGAGGTGGAAGGGGGAGCTTGGTCAACGCGGGTCAAAATTGGGAGGTTATTTAGAACGGTTAGGGGGTTTTGGGTGGGCTAAGGGAGTGATGGGCTTGGTGGGCTTGGTTTTGGTTTAGTTTGGTTTTGGTAATAAGGGTCCGTTTGTTTTAGCTAATAATCCCAAGGACCATTTTTGAAATGTGGTGAATATCATAAGGACTGAAAATGTGAACCTTCCAAAGTACTCATGAGGACCATATTTGTCATTTATGAATAGTACAAAGGCCATTTTTTGATAATTTCCCATTTTTATTCCCGGGGACTATTTCTGCCAAATTTGAAACTTTAAGGACCAATTTTGTAAATTCCTCAAACTTTTCATCCAGGGACCTATTCTGATAACTTTTGATTTCCCAAGGTCCAAGAATGATTTTTCTTTCAAAAATATCCCACCAGGGACCAATTCTGCCATTTTCAGAAACTCCAGGGACCTTTTATGCCAATTTTGGATTTTGAGGGGTAAAAGTGTAATTTTCTCAAAATTTTTCACCCAAGGACTTATTTTGATAAATTTTTAACTTTTCTTTGCCTTGGGTTGACTTTTCTTTTATTTTAAACTTCCAGGGACTAGTTTTGCCAAATTTTAAAACTTGAGGGACTGAAACTGCCAATTGTGCAAACTTTGTTCGTTTTTCATTTTTTTTTAAACATTTTGCATCTAAAACATATAAAACACACTTTTGGGATAAATTGTGTATTTTGATGCGTTTTTGGATGTTTTATCAGTCCAGATACGATAAAAATGATGAGTGTTTGAGCACTCATCAATTCCCCACACTAAGCTATTGCTAGTCCCTAGCAATCTTTTGAAAAAAACTTGATGGATTTGAAACTCTTTACCAAAATCCATCACTTCTGGAGTAGCCAGGTGTAAGAACTGTGGCACACCTGATAACCGTGTGATTTTAAGCAAACCACCAGCTGTCAACGGATTTGATTAGTCTTTACCAGGAGCCGTTTGCTCCTGGACTAGCCAACTCTTGATGGAATAGTCAACATCTTGGTGAGCTGATTACCAATTATGGTTTTTCCACGGCCTTTACCACAAGCCATAATCTTGCGGGCTAGCCAACTCATTTGTTTTCGGGGAGTTGATGAACCATACAATTTTGGGCAAATTGCAAGCCGTAAACGGATTTGAGTTGTCTTTACCAAGAGCCGTTTGCTCCTGGACTAGCCAATCCCTTTTATCGCTTAGACAAGGCGGACTGATTACCACAAAAATTTTGAAATAAAGTGAAAAATTTGGGCCAAAATGGGGGTACTTGAAAGTACTTTGCGATAAAATTCGCTAGAATTTCCCCCCCCCCCCCCCCCCCCCCACACTTAGAAATGAATATTGTCCTCAATATTCAAAGTCCCGGCTATTATGCCGAATCTATGAATGTAAAACGATAATATTCGAAGCTAACTGTGGAATTTTGTTTTGTATTTTTCACTTTATTTATCTGTACATACAATCACACTTTTTTTTTTTTTTTTTTTTTTTTTTTTTTTTTTTTTTAGATATATACATTTTCAAATAGCGGGGGGTTGGCCATTCCCCCACACTAGAGTGGTAGAAAGTAGAAAGAAGTCAGAAATACGGGTGAAAACCCATATGTGTTGCTAATTTTTGTTCACCGAGTCGCTAGCATGACTCGATCCCCGAATTCAATTGTCCTTGGGGAAAGTTTGGAGATCCGGGACAACCATGGATGGTATGTCCTCTCCAAAGTAGTGCTTTAGACGATGTCCATTCACCTTGAAATTAGGGCCGTCATTTTGTGATAACTCGACGGTGCCATAAGGATAAACCTTAACGATAGTGAATGGACCAGTCCATCGGGTTTTGAGCTTTCCCGAGAAGATCTTAAGTCTAGAGTTGAAAAGAAGGACTCGATCACCAACGTTGAAAATGCGGTTTTTGATTTTTGAGTCATGAATCTTCTTTGTCTTTTCCTTATAGATCAAAGAGTTCTCGTAAGCTTGATCACGAAGTTCATTTAATTCATTTAGTTGAACTTTCCTATGATCACCCGCAGTTTTGAGGTCGAAATTTGCATGCTTGAGAGCCCAATAGGCTTTATGCTCAAGCTCGATCGGAAGATGGCACGCTTTCCCGTACACAAGTTTATAAGGCGTACACCCAATGGGTGTTTTATACGCCGTACGAAAAGCCCAAAGTGCATCATCTAATTTATCCGACCAAGATGCACGATTTTCCCCAACGGTTCTTTCCAATATTCTCTTTATGCCTCGATTGAAAACTTCTACTTGTCCACTTGTTTGAGGGTGGTACGCAGTAGAAAGACGGTGAGTTACACCATACTTTTGCATGACTTTATCAAATTTGTCATTGCAAAAATGCGTACCACGATCACTAATTATAGCACGTGGAGTTCCAAATCGAGCAAAGAGAGCTTTCAAAAATTTCACGACTACTCGGGCATCATTTGTGGGTAAAGCTTTCGCTTCAACCCATTTTGACAAATAGTCAACTGCCACGAGTATATACTTGTTTCCATGAGATGAGGGAAATGGCCCCATAAAGTCGATGCCCCAGATATCAAAGATTTCACAAACTTGAATTGCATTCTGAGGCATTTCATTCTTTTGTGAAATATTCCCGTGACGTTGACAAGCGTCACAGGACTTGACCAAATCTTGGGCATCCTTGTAGATCGAGGGCCAATAAAAGCCGGAATCAAACACCTTTTTGGCGGTGTAGTTGGGATTGTGGTGGCCCCCCGTGGGACCAGCATGGCAAGCCTTTAAGATTTCAGCGGCTTCTTGACCATATACACACCGCCGGATGACTTGATCCGCACAGATTTTAAACAAGTAGGGGTCGTCCCAGAAATAATGTTTTGCATCTTTGAAAAATTTATTTTTTTGTTGGGACGACATCCCTTTCACAATGAAGTTACCCGCAAGATAGTTTGCAAAGTCGGCAAACCATGGGGTAATCGAGTCTCCACGAAATGAAACCACATTAAGGGTTTCGAGAGGAAATGTTTCATTTATTTCCTTTTTCTCGAAAGCATTTTGGTGAGGGTTTTCAAGACGGGAGAGATGATCAGCAGCTAGGTTCTCAGCTCCTTTTTTATCACGAATGATGATATCAAATTCCTGAAGGAGGAGAACCCATCGGAGGAGTCTCGGCTTTGCATCTTGTTTTGCAAATAGATACTTCAAAGCCGAATGATCCGTATACACTATGCTTTTAGTCAGAATCATGTATGGCCGGAATTTTTCAAAAGCATACACCACGGCTAATAATTCTTTTTCAGTGGTGGTGTAATGACTTTGAGCCTCGGTCATAGTCTTGCTGGCATAGTGTATAGGCTGAAAATGTTTTGTTTTGCGTTGCCCCAAGACTGCCCCTATAGCATAATCACTAGCATCACACATGAGCTCGAAGGGCAAGTCCCAATCGGGGGCAATGAGAATCGGTGCCTCGGTAAGCCTTTTCTTTAATGTTTCAAAGGCTTCGATGCACTCGGGGGAGAAGATAAAAGGAGCATCCTTTTCGAGGAGATGGGTCATAGGCCGGGCGATTTTAGAAAAATCTTGAATAAACCTACGATAGAATCCGGCGTGACCCAAAAAGCTCCTAACACCTTTCACAGTCGTGGGATGAGGCAATTTTGCAATGACGTCCACTTTGGCACGGTTAACCTCAATCCCATTTTTTGAAATTTTATGGCCGAGGACAATGCCCTCTTTGACCATAAAGTGACTCTTCTCCCAATTTAGACATAACTTTGTGTCTTCACAACGTTTTAGCATGCTGTCTAAATGGGAGAGACATGATTGGAACGAATCCCCAATGACCGAAAAATCGTCCATAAAGACCTCCATAGTTTTACCGATCATGTCGGAAAAAATGGCCATCATACATCTTTGAAACGTGCCCGGAGCATTACATAAGCCAAATGGCATACGTTTATATGCGAAAGTTCCATAGGGGCACGTAAAAGTGGTCTTTTCTTGGTCTTGCGGGTCAATGGGAATCTGAAAGTAACCCGAGAAACCATCGAGGAAGCAATAGTACTCATTCCTCGCTAATCTCTCGAGCATCTGATCCATAAAGGGCAGAGGAAAATGATCCTTACGAGTGGCGTCATTTAACTTACGATAATCAATACAGACGCGCCAACCCGTAACCAAACGAGTTGGAATTAACTCATTTTCCTCGTTTGTGACAACAGTAATGCCACCCTTTTTTGGAACACAATGAATTGGGCTGACCCAAGGACTGTCCGAGATAGGGTAAATCAATCCGGCATCTAGAAGTTTTAAAACCTCTTGTTTGATAACCTCGTGAATTTTTGGATTCACCCTTCTTTGTTGTTGGACCGCAGGTTTGAAATCGTCCTCCATTAAAATTTTATGGGTACAGAATTCAGGGTCAATGCCCTTGATGTCGGAGAGACGCCAAGCAATTGCTTGTTTATGAGATTTCAAAACCTTGATAAGAGCAGCCTTTTCCTCATCACTTAAGTCTTTGGCAATTATGACGGGTAATTTATCGTCACCCTCCAGAAATGCATATTCAAGATGAGGCGGCAAGTCCTTAAATTCAACCTCAGGGAAGTCATCAGTTTTCTCAACATTTTTGACCTCCTCTTTATGAAGTTGTTGTGGTAGAACAGGTAGAGGAGAGGGATCTTCGTTTAACAATTTTTCAAGCATGAGAATATCCCTCTCGAGATCGATCTCTTGGTTATCGACTCCATCGGGAATCGAATCACTTTTGAGAAACGCCTCCATTTCTTCTAAGATGAAGTCACTTCCCTCAAACGGAGTGAGGGAAGGAGAAGAATTGGCAATGATGGGGTGAGAAGACTGAGTGAGGTTTTCACTCGAAGAATCATCAATGAAACCTAAAATCTCTTGAGCATACTCCTCAGCAGCAACATCGATGACATCAATTTGATTCACCGACTCACAATCATAATTGGAGGAGTATCTCGAAGTTTGATTTAGGTTGAAGGTTATGGCTTCCGTTCCAACACGTAATGTGATCTCATGCTCAAATACATCGATAAGAGCTCGCCCAGTTCTAAGGAATCCCCGCCCAAGAATGAGAGGGACCCTTGAATCGGCATCAAAGTCAACAATCACAAAATCTGCCGGAAAATGGAACTTCCCCACTTTAACGAATACGTCCTCGGCAATGCCAATGGGACGAGAAATCGAACGATCGGCAAGCTCTAGAGTCATGCACGTGGGGGTAAGTTCGGGGAGAGAGAGTTTCTTCCACACAGAATATGGCATCAGGTTGATGCTAGCACCTAGATCGGCCAAGGCGAAGCAATCAACCATTCCCGGGAAAGTACAAGGAATCAGAAATTTCCCGGGATCTCCAAGCTTTTCAGGAAGCTTTTTCAAAAGAACCGCAGAGCAGTTCTCATTCAGAGGAGTTTTTGCCATCTCAAAGAGTTTCTCTTTATTACTCAACAGATTTTTGATTGTCGATGCAAACTTGGGCATCAAGAGAATAGCATCCGCGAAGCTAATGTCAAAGTGCAAATCTTGAAAGATTTGGAAGAACTTATCCATTTGGTGATTAGCTTTTTCACGGAGCTTTTGTTCACTGAGACGTGATGGATAGGGAATAGAAGTTTTGGATTTAGGGTTGTCCAATGGAGTTTCTGGTGGTTCAAAGACAACTCCAGGTTTACATCTGGTTTCAGGATTAACCTGAGGTTGGACATGTGCTGTACTTTGTGGGCTAGGGATTTGCACCTTGTCCTTTGTCACCTCAGGCTCACGACTCACTACCTTTGGAGGAGAGCAAGAAGAGGTAGGAATCGCGGGTTCATCATATAAAGCACCACTTCGTGTTGTGATCGCCTTAGCATCGCCCCTCGGGTTAGAGATTGTGTTGCTCGGTAAAGTAGTACCTGAGCCCGAGGGTCGATCATTTAAAGACTTCTTGATGTCAGAAATCTGGCTGACCAGCAACTTGTTCAACTCTTCTTGGGACTTCATGAATTGTTTCAACAACTCGTCAGATGAAGGCCCGGTTGGAACAATGGCTTGATTTGGGTTAGGAATGTTTGGAGCTCGATTGTTCGGATTGGGACCTTGATTTTGAAAATTACCCTGATTAGGGTTGTTGTTTCCATGAAAATATCCCGGATTGAAATTACCCTGACCTTGGTTCCGATTAAAGTTTCCTTGGTTTTGCTGTTGGAAACCTTGATTTTGAAACCATTGGTTTTGATTGTGAAAACCGTGACCCTGATTGAAGCTACCTTGGTTTTGATAACCTTGGTTCGCTCTATTAAAACCAGGAGGTCCAGGATAATGATGTTGAGGACGATAGCTAGGGTCCATAGGAGGGCGATATTGATTGCCTCCTTGATTTTGGGACCCCGCTAAAGCATGAGCTTCGTATGGAGTACCATCAGTAGCTGTGCAATTGTAGTAGGCATGCGGCCCACCACAAGTGACACAGACTTCCACTTTTTTAACCTCAGCAGGTGGAGGATGTTGTGGAAATGAAACTTTCTTTGTTTGGGCGAGAACCAAAGCTTGGATTGCTTCAGTGAGCTTGTCAATCTTAGCATCCGTGCTAGATTGACTCACAGAAGATGAAGTGGAAGGACCCGCATTAATTTGGGAAACAATCGGTTTGCTTCGTGTAGAGCGGACCTTAGACTTGTTTTCTATGATTTGCAAAGCTTCTTTTGTGGTTTTACTCAAAAAGTTACCTCCCGCGGAGGCATTGAGTGAATCCTGATCAGCTTGGCTCACGCCATTGTAAAACGTATCGAGTTGCATCAACTCAGAGAAACCATGATGTGGACACTTGCGAAGTAATTCTTTGAAACGATCCCACACTTCACCAAAAGATTCATCATATTTTTGAGTGAACTTGGTGATTTCGTTCTTAAGACTCGTGGTCTTGGAAGGTGGGAAGAATTCATTCACAAACTTTTTGACAAGATCTTCCCAAGTCTCAATAGATCGTGGAGGTTGTTTTTCAAGCCAAATCCGGGCTTGTCCCTCCAAGGAGAATGGGAAGAGAAGAAGTTTTATTGCTTCACACGGGACATTTTTGTACTTGATGGTCGATGTGATTTTATTGAACCATCGAATATGAGCATGAGGATCGTCCCTCTCAAAACCGTAGAATTGACTTGAGGTTACAAGATTGAGTAACCCGGTTTTGAGCTCAAAACTATCAGCCACGATGGCTGGAACGACAATGGCATCTCCGTAACCCTCGATGGGTGCTTGGAGAAGTTCACACATGGGACGGTCTTCCGCCATGGTGATAGTGGGTGTGGCAACAGTACGGATCTCAGATCCGACTGTTGGTGCTGAACGTCTACGAGGTCTTCTAGGTTTTCGTACAAGCTCACGTAATGGGCTTGTAGACCTAGAAGAACGAGTGCACATGCACTAGGAACAAAAATCAATCAAAACAAAGTCGAGACAAAACCACAGTGAACTTAAACCAATAATCACAAGTGAGTGGCTTCTTTAGAAAAGGTACACCACTCACAAGGATACAAAGGCAAGTTTTAATCTTTTTGATTTGGGAACTTATTTGTTCACACCCCCAGTTGGAAGGTGTTCTGTCTTGGTTTTCGACGGTTTATTTTTATGTAGATTTATTATTCACAAGAAAAAGACGAATGTTTTTGTGTTTTGTGTATGGGTTTAAAAACTTTTGGAGAATATTTTTGGTATCGTTTCGTTTACCAAAATCGTTTTTCTTTAAGAATCACCTTAAAAGAAAGTCGAATCAGAAAACGTTACGATCTGTTTTGTTGTTTTTAATTTTTTTGGTGTTGTTAACACTTTAGGAAAAGTGTTAATGACTTTTTTTTGTATTTTGATTATGAAAATATACACAAGTGGTGGTATTTATACAGTGAGTGAGGTGAGATAACACTAATCTCAAATAACGCTATAGAAACGCGCACATTTCCCCGGCAGCGGCGCCAAAAGCTGATTGATGCTAAACCACCTAACTTATATTGACCAAATAATGGTCAACAAAGTCAAATAGCCTAGGTCAATGCTCCGGGTAATATAAGGTATCACCAGGTCGTTAAGTCCCGTTGAAGTGTGAATTGTAACTTTAGCGTATTCGTGATCGGGTAATTATTCACAGAAAAGGGTTATGATCAGAATTATTTGGAAATTATTAACAAATATAGCTTAGGAAAGCTACGTGATTGATTACGGGAATTTGGATTACGAAGATTTGAGCTAAAAACTAAAAACGTACGTTTTAATTAAAAAAACGTATACAGACGCACAAAACAAAAAGTACAACTGAAGGACGGAAAGGGTTAAAAGTGTAAAATTTATATTTTTACAATCCTAATAATTAAAGAAAATTTTAAGAAAAATAAAAACTATTTTTACACTAGTTAATTATTTATTATTAATTAATTACTAATTATCTATTTAATACTAATTAAAACTAATTAGAATTATTAAAAATACTAAAATGGCTTAGAAAATTAAGAAAAATTTTACAAATCTAATTAACCATTACAGGAATCCTAAAAAATTATAAAAAGTTAATTTTATGTATTTTTAAGCTAATTAAATAATTATTATTCTAATTACTTATTAATTACTAATTAAACTAATTATATTATAAAAAATAGAAAATGAACAGTAAAAATTCTAGAAAAATTTATAAAAATGTTTTAACTAAATTAAAAGCTAGAAAAATTATAAAAACTAGGTTATACTATATAAAATCTAATTATGCTATTTAATTGATTAATATTAATTAAAACTAAATTAAACTAAAATTAATTAGAAAAACCACTAAAAGACAAAATAAAAATCTGGAAAAATTTATAAAATTATTTTAACCTAAAATAGAATTTCTAAAAATATAAAAATGATATATTACTTAGAAATAAATTAAAAAAGAAAATTAAATTGATAAATCCTATTAAATAGAAGCTATCACTATTTTTAAAATTGGTTTTTTGGATTTTTTTTTCTTTTTCTAAACTAATAATAAACTAAAAACAACTATTTTTAACAAAGACACTTTTGATTTAACCCAAAGAATAAGCACTTGAAGTGCTTATTATACCCACAGTTGACTTTTGTTGACTGTGGAGTATTTTTAGCTCGAATGGGGGAATGTGGGGTCCACAATGGTTGAATATGGTTTCTCTGAGTATGATGATCAATAATAAGCAACTTTCAAACAAATGGATGGCCTGAATAAGCCAAAAAGCTCAATTAAGCACTTTGCTAATTGTGTTCTGAGGCAGTCTAAGGGACAAACTTTATGACCAAAGATAGGTGGGGTCCACAAGTCAAAAGGTCAAAGAAATGGTCAGAAACCCAAGCCTACTAGGAGGGGGGTTTAGGGGAACCAAAAACAAGTGTCATGGACCACTGTAGTGGCCACAAACCACCACAAAAGGTGGTGGTGTGAGGGTGATCTGCTGAGAGCAGGGCAGTTAGCAGCCCTGCAAGTCTCTTTGGGGACTTGTGGGGCCCAGTAAACAAAATCTATAAAATCTAGAAAAAATCTTAAAAATCAACAAGGTGGTAAAGATTATTCATGTAAAATCTCAGACCTTAAAACCTAGTATTAAGCAAATTAAAGAGATCCAAACTTTGAGCAAAATAACTGACACAGTCTTTTGACTTTTGAACAAAACTTGCTTTCTTGACTTTTTTGTGATTTGGGCTTAATCTACTGATTGTATAACATGTAAATAGTTGAAATAAAGTTAAATTAACCTAAAGCTACTAGTTACAAACCAATTTAGGAGATTGTGGATCTTAAATACCACCACAGTTAACTGTGGTGGTGGTAAGATGGTGATTTTGACTTTCAGGTGACAAATGACCAAATCAATGGTTGAACCAAGCACAAATTGACCTAAGTAATATGCCTAATCCACAAACAACAACTAGAACTCAGGATTCAGTGGTTGAATCCACTGATCCAAACACCCCTTATAAATGGCAGCCATGACTTTTTACAAAGCAAGGTAGGTTTTAAAGCTTGAAACATGAAAGCAAGGTATCCAATAAGTTGTTTTATGATATAATAAGCAATGTAGGACTGAAAAGAAGCATTTAAATAAGCAATCTCAGTTGAGCAATACTAGGCTACTAAGGACAGTTAACTAAGAAAGGTAAGAAATACTTGCATAACTACTAGAATTACACTAAAACCATGTCTAAAAAGCAATAAATAACTGAATTAAGCGAAGATAAGCACTCAACAAGCAATTCTTAAGTTCAAGCTAAAAATTTAGAATATGGCTTACAAATGGACTCAGAGCAGAACCAGTGCAACCAAGGACCAATAACACAATCCTATTACTCCCCAAGGAGTTCTAAACCAGGTCCATCCTTAATTTAACCTGCTCCTTGCAATATCTTCACTTTTTTTATTTATTTTTGATTTTTAATGATTTTTGTGATTTTTTTTTGGTTTTTTCACTAAACTTGTTTTTTATACACTGAAGGCTTGTAAAAGCTTATTGTTAACTTAACTTACTCTACTAGAACATAGGAACATCATTTTTAACAACTCTCAACTAAAATAAGAAATTTACTTCAAAATGGAGAAACTGAAATTGATACTAAACTTAGGATTTTATTTAAGTAACTTCAAAAGTACACTGATTAGAGCTGAGGATTACACTGAAACAAAAAATTACATTTGAAAGCAAAAATAAAATGACATAAGGAAATTTAGCTAAAAAAAACTACTCCTTTCTCTTGCTTCATTTCTTCAATTATGTAGGTCCTGGAGCTTCTGTGGGACCCACTCAAGCTTTCCCATCACTTTTTACAGCCCTTGGATGAGTCAATTGGATCCTGGTCGTTTAAAGAGTTTTGGCGCCAATTTTCTTTTGGCGTTTCTCTTGAATGATTGAAGCCAGTGGTGTGGGTTTTGGAAGCTTATGTTTGTTTGGTTAGGCCAAGGGGGAAGAAGGAGTGTGCAGGTGGAGAAAGGTAGGGGGTGATGATGGTGTTTGCTTGGAGTGTAGCAGGCGTAGGGATGGCTGAGGTGGAAGGGGGAGCTTGGTCAACGCGGGTCAAAATTGGGAGGTTATTTAGAACGGTTAGGGGGTTTTGGGTGGGCTAAGGGAGTGATGGGCTTGGTGGGCTTGGTTTTGGTTTAGTTTGGTTTTGGTAATAAGGGTCCGTTTGTTTTAGCTAATAATCCCAAGGACCATTTTTGAAATGTGGTGAATATCATAAGGACTGAAAATGTGAACCTTCCAAAGTACTCATGAGGACCATATTTGTCATTTATGAATAGTACAAAGGCCATTTTTTGATAATTTCCCATTTTTATTCCCGGGGACTATTTCTGCCAAATTTGAAACTTTAAGGACCAATTTTGTAAATTCCTCAAACTTTTCATCCAGGGACCTATTCTGATAACTTTTGATTTCCCAAGGTCCAAGAATGATTTTTCTTTCAAAAATATCCCACCAGGGACCAATTCTGCCATTTTCAGAAACTCCAGGGACCTTTTATGCCAATTTTGGATTTTGAGGGGTAAAAGTGTAATTTTCTCAAATTTTTTCACCCAAGGACTTATTTTGATAAATTTTTAACTTTTCTTTGCCTTGGGTTGACTTTTCTTTTATTTTAAACTTCCAGGGACTAGTTTTGCCAAATTTTGAAACTTGAGGGACTGAAACTGCCAATTGTGCAAACTTTGTTCGTTTTTCATTTGTTTTTAAACATTTTGCATCTAAAACATATAAAACACACTTTTGGGATAAATTGTGTATTTTGATGCGTTTTTGGGTGTTTTTGGATGTATCAGTCCAGATACGATAAAAATGATGAGTGTTTGAGCACTCATCAATTCCCCACACTAAGCTATTGCTAGTCCCTAGCAATCTTTTGAGAAAAACTTGATGGATTTGAAACTCTTTACCAAAATCCATCACTTCTGGAGTAGCCAGGTGTAAGAACTGTGGCACACCTGATAACCGTGTGATTTTAAGCAAACCACCAACTGTCAACGGATTTGATTAGTTTTTACCAGGAGCCGTTTGCTCCTGAACTAGCCAACTCTTGATGGAATAGTCAACATCTTGGTGAGCTGATTACCAATTATGGTTTTTCCACGGCCTTTACCACAAGCCATAATCTTGCGGGCTAGCCAACTCATTTGTTTTCGGGGAGTTGATGAACCATACAATTTTGGGCAAATTGCAAGCCGTAAACGGATTTGAGTTGTCTTTACCAAGAGCCGTTTGCTCCTGGACTAGCCAATCCCTTTTATCGCTTAGACAAGGCGGACTGATTACCACAAAAATTTTGAAATAAAGTGAAAAATTTGGGCCAAAATGGGGGTACTTGAAAGTACTTTGCGATAAAATTCGCTAGAATTTCCCCCCCCCCCCCCCCCACACTTAGAAATGAATATTGTCCTCAATATTCAAAGTCCCGGCTATTATGCCGAATCTATGAATGTAAAACGATAATATTCGAAGCTAACTGTGGAATTTTGTTTTGTATTTTTCACTTTATTTATCTGTACATACAATCACACTTTTTTTTTTTTTTTTTTTTTTTTTTTTTTTTTTTTTTTTTTTTTTTTAGATATATACATTTTCAAATAGCGGGGGGTTGGCCATTCCCCCACACTAGAGTGGTAGAAAGTAGAAAGAAGTCAGAAATACGGGTGAAAACCCATATGTGTTGCTAATTTTTGTTCACCGAGTCGCTAGCATGACTCGATCCCCGAATTCAATTGTCCTTGGGGAAAGTTTGGAGATCCGGGACAACCATGGATGGTATGTCCTCTCCAAAGTAGTGCTTTAGACGATGTCCATTCACCTTGAAATTAGGGCCGTCATTTTGTGATAACTCGACGGTGCCATAAGGATAAACCTTAACGATAGTGAATGGACCAGTCCATCGGGTTTTGAGCTTTCCCGAGAAGATCTTAAGTCTAGAGTTGAAAAGAAGGACTCGATCACCAACGTTGAAAATGCGGTTTTTGATTTTTAAGTCATGAATCTTCTTTGTCTTTTCCTTATAGATCAAAGAGTTCTCGTAAGCTTGATCACGAAGTTCATTTAATTCATTTAGTTGAACTTTCCTATGATCACCCGCAGTTTTGAGGTCGAAATTTGCATGCTTGAGAGCCCAATAGGCTTTATGCTCAAGCTCGATCGGAAGATGGCACGCTTTCCCGTACACAAGTTTATAAGGCGTACACCCAATGGGCGTTTTATACGCCGTACGAAAAGCCCAAAGTGCATCATCTAATTTATCCGACCAAGATGCACGATTTTCCCCAACGGTTCTTTCCAATATTCTCTTTATGCCTCGATTGAAAACTTCTACTTGTCCACTTGTTTGAGGGTGGTACGCAGTAGAAAGACGGTGAGTTACACCATACTTTTGCATGACTTTATCAAATTTGTCATTGCAAAAATGCGTACCACGATCACTAATTATAGCACGTGGAGTTCCAAATCGAGCAAAGAGAGCTTTCAAAAATTTCACGACTACTCGGGCATCATTTGTGGGTAAAGCTTTCACTTCAAGCCATTTTGACAAATAATCAACTGCCACGAGTATATACTTGTTTCCATGAGATGAGGGAAATGGCCCCATAAAGTCGATGCCCCAGATATCAAAGATTTCACAAACTTGAATTGCATTCTGAGGCATTTCATTCTTTTGTGAAATATTCCCGTGACGTTGACAAGCGTCACAGGACTTGAGGCATCCTTGTAGATCGAGGGCCAATAAAAGCCGGAATCAAACACCTTTTTGGCGGTGTAGTTGGGATTGTGGTGGCCCCCCGTGGGACCAGCATGGCAAGCCTTTAAGATTTCAGCGGCTTCTTGACCATATACACACCGCCGGATGACTTGATCCGCACATATTTTAAACAAGTAGGGGTCATCCCAGAAATAATGTTTTGCATCTTTGAAAAATTTATTTTTTTGTTGGGACGACATCCCTTTCACAATGAAGTTACCCGCAAGATAGTTTGCAAAGTCGGCAAACCATGGGGTAATCGAGTCTCCACGAAATGAAACCACATTAAGGGTTTCGAGAGGAAATGTTTCATTTATTTCCTTTTTCTCGAAAGCATTTTGGTGAGGGTTTTCAAGACGGGAGAGATGATCAGCAGCTAGGTTCTCAGCTCCTTTTTTATCACGAATGATGATATCAAATTCCTGAAGGAGGAGAACCCATCGGAGGAGTCTCGGCTTTGCATCTTGTTTTGCAAATAGATACTTCAAAGCCGAATGATCCGTATACACTATGCTTTTAGTCAGAATCAAGTATGGCCAGAATTTTTCAAAAGCATACACCACGGCTAATAATTCTTTTTCAGTGGTGGTGTAATGACTTTGAGCCTCGGTCATAGTCTTGCTGGCATAGTGTATAGGCTGAAAATGTTTTGTTTTGCGTTGCCCCAAGACTGCCCCTATAGCATAATCACTAGCATCACACATGAGCTCGAAGGGCAACTCCCAATCGGGGGCAACGAGAATCGGTGCCTCGGTAAGCCTTTTCTTTAATGTTTCAAAGGCTTCGATGCACTCGGGGGAGAAGATAAAAGGAGCATCCTTTTCGAGGAGATGGGTCATAGGCCGGGCGATTTTAGAAAAATCTTGAATAAACCTACGATAGAATCCGGCGTGACCCAAAAAGCTCCTAACACCTTTCACAGTCGTGGGATGAGGCAATTTTGCAATGACGTCCACTTTGGCACGGTTAACCTCAATCCCGTTTTTTGAAATTTTATGGCCGAGGACAATGCCCTCTTTGACCATAAAGTGACTCTTCTCCCAATTTAGACATAACTTTGTGTCTTCACAACGTTTTAGCATGCTGTCTAAATGGGAGAGACATGATTGGAACGAATCCCCAATGACCGAAAAATCGTCCATAAAGTCCTCCATAGTTTTTCCGATCATGTCGGAAAAAATGGCCATCATACATCTTTGAAACGTGCCCGGAGCATTACATAAGCCAAATGGCATACGTTTATATGCGAAAGTTCCATAGGGGCACGTAAAAGTGGTCTTTTCTTGGTCTTGCGGGTCAATGGGAATCTGAAAGTAACCCGAGAAACCATCGAGGAAGCAATAGTACTCATTCCCCGCTAATCTCTCGAGCATCTGATCCATAAAGGGCAGAGGAAAATGATCCTTACGAGTGGCGTCATTTAACTTACGATAATCAATACAGACGCGCCAACCCGTAACCAAACGAGTTGGAATTAACTCATTTTCCTCGTTTGTGACAACAGTAATGCCACCCTTTTTTGGAACACAATGAATTGGGCTGACCCAAGGACTGTCCGAGATAGGGTAAATCAATCCAGCATCTAGAAGTTTTAAAACCTCTTGTTTGATAACCTCGTGAATTTTTGGATTCACCCTTCTTTGTTGTTGGACCGCAGGTTTGAAATCGTCCTCCATTAAAATTTTATGGGTACAGAATTCAGGGTCAATGCCCTTGATGTCGGAGAGACGCCAAGCAATTGCTTGTTTATGAGATTTCAAAACCTTGATAAGAGCAGCCTTTTCCTCATCACTTAAGTCTTTGGCAATTATGACGGGTAATTTATCGTCACCCTCCAGAAATGCATATTCAAGATGAGGCGGCAAGTCCTTAAATTCAACCTCAGGGAAGTCATCAGTTTTCTCAACATTTTTGACCTCCTCTTTATGAAGTTGTTGTGGTAGAACATGTAGAGGAGAGGGATCTTCGTTTAACAATTTTTCAAGCATGAGAATATCCCTCTCGAGGTCGATCTCTTGGTTATCGACTCCATCGGGAATCGAATCACTTTTGAGAAACGCCTCCATTTCTTCTAAGATGAAGTCACTTCACTCAAACGGAGTGAGGGAAGGAGAAGAATTGGCAATGATGGGGTGAGAAGACTGAGTGAGGTTTTCACTCGAAGAATCATCAATGAAACCTAAAATCTCTTGAGCATACTCCTCAGCAGCAACATCGATGACATCAATTTGATTCACCGACTCACAATCATAATTGGAGGAGTATCTCGAAGTTTGATTTAGGTTGAAGGTTATGGCTTCCGTTCCAACACGTAATGTGATCTCATGCTCAAATACATCGATAAGAGCTCGCCCAGTTCTAAGGAATCCCCGCCCAAGAATGAGAGGGACCCTTGAATCGGCATCAAAGTCAACAATCACAAAATCTGCCAGAAAATGGAACTTCCCCACTTTAACGAATACGTCCTCGGCAATGCCAATGGGACGAGAAATCGAACGATCGGCAAGCTCTAAAGTCATGCACGGTGGGTTTAAGTTCGGGGAGAGAGAGTTTCTTCCACACAGAATATGGCATCAGGTTGATGCTAGCACCTAGATCGGCCAAGGCGAAGCAATCAACCATTCTCGGGAAAGTACAAGGAATCAGAAATTTCCCGGGATCTCCAAGCTTTTCAGGAAGCTTTTTCAAAAGAACCGCAGAGCAGTTCTCATTCAGAGGAGTTTTTGCCATCTCAAAGAGTTTCTCTTTATTACTCAACAGATTTTTGATTGTCGATGCAAACTTGGGCATCAAGAGAATAGCATCCGCGAAGCTAATGTCAAAGTGCAAATCTTGAAAGATTTGGAAGAACTTATCCATTTGGTGATTAGCTTTTTCACGGAGCTTTTGTTCACTGAGACGTGATGGATAGGGAATAGAAGTTTTGGATTTAGGGTTGTCCAATGGAGTTTCTGGTGGTTCAAAGACAACTCCAGGTTTACATCTGGTTTCAGGATTAACCTGAGGTTGGACATGTGCTGTACTTTGTGGGCTAGGGATTTGCACCTTGTCCTTTGTCACCTCAGGCTCACGACTCACTACCTTTGGAGGAGAGGAAGAAGAGGTAGGAATCGCGGTTTCATCATATGAAGCACCACTTCGTGTTGTGATCGCCTTAGCATCGCCCCTCGGGTTAGCGATCGTGTTGCTCGGTAAAGTAGTACCTGAGCCCGAGGGTCGATCATTTAAAGACTTCTTGATGTCAGAAATCTGGCTGACCAGCAACTTGTTCAACTCTTCTTGGGACTTCATGAATTGTTTCAACAACTCGTCAGATGAAGGCCCGGTTGGAACAATGGCTTGATTCGGGTTAGGAATGTCTCGATTGTTCGGATTGGGACCTTGATTTTGAAAATTACCCTGATTAGGGTTGTTGTTTCCATGAAAATATCCCGGATTGAAATTACCCTGACCTTGGTTCCGATTAAAGTTTCCTTGGTTTTGCTGTTGGAAACCTTGATTTTGAAACCCTTGGTTTTGATTGTGAAAACCGTGACCCTGATTGAAGCTACCTTGGTTTTGATAACCTTGGTTCGCTCTATTTTGATTTTGGCCACGGTTTTGGACATTTTGGTTTTGATTAAAACCAGGAGGTCCAGGATAATGATGTTGAGGACGATAGCTAGGGTCCATAGGAGGGCGATATTGATTGCCTCCTTGATTTTGGGACCCCGCTAAAGCATGAGCTTCGTATGGAGTACCATCAGTAGCTGTGCAATTGTAGTAGGCATGCGGCCCACCACAAGTGACACAGACTTCCACTTTTTTAACCTCAGCAGGTGGAGGATGTTGTGGAAATGAAACTTTCTTTGTTTGGGCGAGAACCAAAGCTTGGATTGCTTCAGTGAGCTTGTCAATCTTAGCATCCGTGCTAGATTGACTCACAGAAGATGAAGTGGAAGGACCCGCATTAATTTGGGAAACGATCGGTTTGCTTCGTGTAGAGCGGACCTTAGACTTGTTTTCTATGATTTGCAAAGCTTCTTTTGTGGTTTTACTCAAAAAGTTACCTCCCGCGGAGGCATTGAGTGAATCCTGATCAGCTTGGCTTACGCCATTGTAAAACGTATCGAGTTGCATCAACTCAGAGAAACCATGATGTGGACACTTGCGAAGTAATTCTTTGAAACGATCCCACGCTTCACCAAAAGATTCATCATATTTTTGAGTGAACTTGGTGATTTCGTTCTTAAGACTCGTGGTCTTGGAAGGTGGGAAGAATTCATTCACAAACTTTTTGACAAGATCTTCCCAAGTCTCAATAGATCGTGGAGGTTGTTTTTCAAGCCAAATCCGGGCTTGTCCCTCCAAGGAGAATGGGAAGAGAAGAAGTTTTATTGCTTCACACGGGACATTTTTGTACTTGATGGTCGATGTGATTTTATTGAACCATCGAATATGAGCATGAGGATCGTCCCTCTCAAAACCGTAGAATTGACTTGAGGTTACAAGATTGAGTAACCCGGTTTTGAGCTCAAAACTATCAGCCACGATGGCTGGAACGACAATGGCATCTCCGTAACCCTCGATGGGTGCTTGGAGAAGTTCACACATGGGACGGTCTTCCGCCATGGTGATAGTGGGTGTGGCAACAGTACGGATCTCAGATCCGACTGTTGGTGCTGAACGTCTACGAGGTCTTCTAGGTTTTCGTACAAGCTCACGTAATGGGCTAGTAGACCTAGAAGAACGGATGCGCATGCACTAGGAACAAAAATCAATCAAAACAAAGTCGAGACAAAACCACAGTGAACTTAAACCAATAATCACAAGTGAGTGGCTTCTTTAGAAAAGGTACACCACTCACAAGGATACAAAGGCAAGTTTTAATCTTTTTGATTTGGGAACTTATTTGTTCACACCCCCAGTTGGAAGGTGTTCTGTCTTGGTTTTCGACGGTTTATTTTTATGTAGATTTATTATTCACAAGAAAAAGACGAATGTTTTTGTGTTTTGTGTATGGGTTTAAAAACTTTTGGAGAATATTTTTGGTATCGTTTCGTTTACCAAAATCGTTTTTCTTTAAGAATCACCTTAAAAGAAAGTCGAATCAGAAAACGTTACGATCTGTTTTGTTGTTTTTAACTTTTTTGGTGTTGTTAACACTTTAGGAAAAGTGTTAATGACTTTTTTTTGTATTTTGATTATGAAAATATACACAAGTGGTGGTATTTATACAGTGAGTGAGGTGAGATAACACTAATCTCAAATAACGCTATAGAAACGCGCACACTTCCCCGGCAGCGGCGCCAAAAGTTGATTGATGCTAAACCACCTAACTTATATTGACCAAATAATGGTCAACAAAGTCAAATAGCCTAGGTCAATGCTCCGGGTAATATAAGGTATCACCAGGTCGTTAAGTCCCGTTGAAGTGTGAATTGTAACTTTAGCGTATTCGTGATCGGGTAATTATTCATAGAAAAGGGTTATGATCAGAATTATTTGGAAATTATTAACAAATATAGCTTAGGAAAGCTACGTGATTGATTACGGGAATTTGGATTACGAAGATTTGAGCTAAAAACTAAAAACGTACGTTTTAATTAAAAAAACGTATACAGACGCACAAAACAAAAAGTACAACTGAAGGACGGAAAGGGTTAAAAGTGTAAAATTGATATTTTTACAATCCTAATAATTAAAGAAAATTTTAAGAAAAATAAAAACTATTTTTACACTAGTTAATTATTTATTATTAATTAATTACTGATTATCTATTTAATACTAATTAAAACTAATTAGAATTATTAAAAATACTAAAATGGCTTAGAAAATTAAGAAAAATTTTACAAATCTAATTGTGTTCTGAGGCAGTCTAAGGGACAAACTTTATGACCAAAGATAGGTGGGGTCCACAAGTCAAAAGGTCAAAGAAATGATCAGAAACCCAAGCCTACTAGGAGGGGGTTTAGGGGAACCAAAAACAAGTGTCATGGACCACTGTAGTGGCCACAAACCACCACAAAAGGTGGTGGTGTGAGGGTGATCTGCTGAGAGCAGGGCAGTTAGCAGCCCTGCAAGTCTCTTTGGGGACTTGTGGGGCCCAGTAAACAAAATCTATAAAATCTAGAAAAAATCTTAAAAATCAACAAGGTGGTAAAGATTATTCATGTAAAATCTCAGACCTTAAAACCTAGTATTAAGCAAATTAAAGAGATCCAAACTTTGAGCAAAATAACTGACACAGTCTTTTGACTTTTGAACAAAACTTGCTTTCTTGACTTTTTTGAGATTTGGGCTTAATCTACTGATTGTATAACATGTAAATAGTTGAAATAAAGTTAAATTACCCTAAAGCTACTAGTTACAAACCAATTTAGGAGATTGTGGATCTTAAATACCACCACAGTTAACTGTGGTGGTGGTAAGATGGTGATTTTGACTTTCAGGTGACAAATGACCAAATCAATGGTTGAACCAAGCACAAATTGACCTAAGTAATATGCCTAATCCACAAACAACAACTAGAACTCAGGATTCAGTGGTTGAATCCACTGATCCAAACACCCCTTATAAATGGCAGCCATGACTTTTTACAAAGCAAGGTAGGTTTTAAAGCTTGAAACATGAAAGCAAGGTATCCAATAAGTTGTTTTATGATATAATAAGCAATGTAGGACTGAAAAGAAGCATTTCAATAAGCAATCTCAGTTGAGCAATACTAGGCTACTAAGGACAGTTAACTAAGAAAGGTAAGAAATACTTGCATAACCACTAGAATTACACTAAAACCATGTCTAAAAAGCAATAAATAACTGAATTAAGCAAAGATAAGCACTCAATAAGCAATTCTTCAGTTCAAGCTAAAAATTTAGAATATGGCTTACAAATGGACTCAGAGCAGAACCAGTGCAACCAAGGACCAATAACACAATCCTATTACTCCCCAAGGAGTTCTAAACCAGGTCCATCCTTAATTTAACCTGCTCCTTGCAATATCTTCACTTTTTTTATTTATTTTTGATTTTTAATGATTTTTGTGATTTTTTTTTTGGTTTTTTCACTAAACTTGTTTTTTATACACTGAAGGCTTGTAAAAGCTTATTGTTAACTTAACTTACTCTACTAGAACATAGGAACATCATTTTTAACAACTCTCAACTAAAATAAGAAATTTACTTCAAAATGGAGAACCTGAAATTGATACTAAACTTAGGATTTTATTTAAGTAACTTCAAAAGTACACTGATTAGAGCTGAGGATTACACTGAAACAAAAAATTACATTTGAAAGCAAAAATAAAATGACATAAGGAAATTTAGCTAAAAAAAACTACTCCTTTCTCTTGCTTCATTTCTTCAATTATGTAGGTCCTGGAGCTTCTGTGGGACCCACTCAAGCTTTCCCATCACTTTTTACAGCCCTTGGATGAGTCAATTGGATCCTGGTCGTTTAAAGAGTTTTGGCGCCAATTTTCTTTTGGCGTTTTTCTTGAATGATTGAAGCCAGTGGTGTGGGTTTTGGAAGCTTATGTTTGTTTGGTTAGGCCAAGGGGGAAGAAGGAGTGTGCAGGTGGAGAAAGGTAGGGGGTGATGATGGTGTTTGCTTGGAGTGTAGCAGGCGTAGGGATGGCTGAGGTGGAAGGGGGAGCTTGGTCAACGCGGGTCAAAATTGGGAGGTTATTTAGAACGGTTAGGGGGTTTTGGGTGGGATAAGGGAGTGATGGGCTTGGTGGGCTTGGTTTTGGTTTAGTTTGGTTTTGGTAATAAGGGTCCGTTTGTTTTAGCTAATAATCCCAAGGACCATTTTTGAAATGTGGTGAATATCATAAGGACTGAAAATGTGAACCTTCCAAAGTACTCATGAGGACCATATTTGTCATTTATGAATAGTACAAAGGCCATTTTTTGATAATTTCCCATTTTTATTCCCGGGGACTATTTCTGCCAAATTTGAAACTTTAAGGACCAATTTTGTAAATTCCTCAAACTTTTCATCCAGGGACCTATTTTGATAACTTTTGATTTCCCAAGGTCCAAGAATGATTTTTCTTTCAAAAATATCCCACCAGGGACCAATTCTGCCATTTTCTGAAACTCCAGGGACCTTTTATGCCAATTTTGGATTTTGAGGGGTAAAAGTGTAATTTTCTCAAATTTTTTCACCCAAGGACTTATTTTGATAAATTTTTAACTTTTCTTTGCCTTGGGTTGACTTTTCTTTTATTTTAAACTTCCAGGGACTAGTTTTGCCAAATTTTGAAACTTGAGGGACTGAAACTGCCAATTGTGCAAACTTTGTTCGTTTTTCATTTGTTTTTAAACATTTTGCATCTAAAACATATAAAACACACTTTTGGGATAAATTGTGTATTTTGATGCGTTTTTGGGTGTTTTTGGATGTTTTGGCAGTCTAGATACGATAAAAATGATGAGTGTTTGAGCACTCATCAGTTATAAAGGTGTGGGGTCTTGTTTGAATTTTTCCCACATAAAAGGTCACTATCCCAACCTATATAAAATACAAGTGTGATTGCTATTTTTAGAGGCAATAAATCACCCCAAAACTCTAAAAAAAACGACACCTGGAAACTACACCATTATTAGAAAGTTTGCAAAAAAATTTTGAAAACAATTCAGTTAAACAAAATCCCTACAAATATGGCAAATCAATTAATTTTGATTCAAGATCTGTAAGACTTTCAAAAGCCTGATTCTCTTTTTATTATACCTAACCTCTCAATCGTGATGATAATCGATTTTAACAATTTTGCATATCTTAATTTATATTAATTTTCGCGTATCTGAATCTTCGTTTCAAACAGGTATACTCTCAATTTCATCTTTTTTCTTTTTTACCTACAATTATTTATAAAATGGATATATTTTTGTTGTTTTTTTGATTAATTTGATAAAGGTTTGAACTTTATGATTCGTTTTTGTAATTGATTTGTGTTTTTTTTTCTGATTAATCCATTTCAATTCCAATCTTATAATCATTTTCAATTCCAATCTTCTGAAAAAGTTCCAGAATCGATTTCAATGGTACAAAAGCGATGGATGTAAGATGTAACTGATTTAAATTGTAAGTCTATGATTTTGGAGTAATTTTTGCATTTATTATTAGTTTTCCCTTTTTCTTAAGATTAACATGGTTGATAGTTTTTTTTAGGTACATGATCTTATAATGAATTAGTTATCGAAAGAAAATGGTGATCACAAAACTAATAAACTTAGATTATCAATTTTCGTTAAACCAAGGTAGAAACTAAAAACTCTTATTTCAGCACGATTGAATCATTTTTGAAAACGTAAAATTATGCACACCACATGTTTGATGAAATGTTAGACCCCCAAATTTCTTATTAGTTGCAATGTTATGTTCTTTATTTAGGGTAATTATGAACTGTATATCGGTTATATGTGTTAAATATTACCAAGCATATACCTTGTGTGATTAATGCAAGTAATATGAATGTGGAAAACGTGACAAGTGAGAAAAGTGTGGTTTCAGATGAAAATAAAAGCTGTTTGCTTAGGATGTATAGTTAGTAGCCTTAGAGTTAAGAATTAGTGTTGATTCAAAATGGATTTTGAACGACTAAGTGCGTTGTGTGATGACGTAAATGAATCTTGAAAGTACTCATATACCCAGAGCTAATGACTTTTAGTTAATTCTTAGAGCAACCTGTTGAAACCCAAAACACACTTATATGGGGATGTGTGAACTTAAGACGTTTGTTCCATCCCCATATAAATGAGTTTATAGAGAATAGACTACGGGCGAGTTTAAGGATGATTAAGAAAAAAACAACAGTAATCGACACATTCATAAGTAAATTGTGCTGTCCTATGTGTATTTGATTTTACAGGTAAAATGCAAAATTTGGAGGTTATAGTGCCTGATAAAGCTACCATCGAAAAGGATCAAATGCTTGAGAAGCTAAGCAACTTGGTCTGTTTTATAGCAACCAACTAACGTTACAGCAGAAAAATGCAAACATTGAAAGAGCTCAAGTAAAGGTAATTACTTAGAATATAGATATCTGAAACTATTTCATGTAGACAGGCAACATACTAACATAGTCGAAAGTTAAACCTGAATCAAAATTTTTAGTTATAATGTTTTTTTCTGGCCAAAATATTGGTTAACTTAATTGGAATGCATATAACCGTCTTGAAAATGGATAAATGAATAGGCATTATGAGTGGACTTGAAAGTTATTATATTAACCTCTAAGAAAATGGATTAGTAGACACATGTCTTATTGCTTGATGTGAAACCAGAAAGAAAAAGCCACACGAGCATTAGAGGCTAATAATGCTAAGCTTGCCCAAACTACTGCAAAAGCTGCTCAAGATTTCACAAAGAAGGTTTGAACCCACATTTCACCTTACACATCTTTGTAACCTGATTTGCAGCCTTGATGTGATGCATACGATATTTATTGATTTGTATTACTTTGATTTTCAAAGCGCATCTCTGTAATTTCCAGCATGAATAAATAAAGGAAATCAAAGGTATGTGCTTTGAAATAGAGCAAAGATAAGAGTGTACATAGCATGTGTCAAAAAGTTCAGGAGGTTTACATTTGAGTTTAGATTGGTGGTTGAGCGAATCCTAATTTATGACATAGCATGTTGAAGCAAGCCCGATCAGGTTGTAGTGACCCAAAGACCGTTGTATGTTCTAAATTATCTTTCTAAATAATAAATGCGTTTATTAGATTACAAAAGCTATATTAATCTTTTGATTAAACAATTCAGGGGGGTTGTCATGCATTAACATCAAATTTGACCCATTTCATCACTCTACTTTTTGCTTTTAGAATACATGTTTATAAGACCCCATATGTGCCTACTGCCTACGATATACAATGTTTATGTTTTGGTTAAATGTTTGTTTTGATGTATCGGTTGTAACACCCCCAAAATTTGGTACAGCGGAAGACTCAACAAGCTTTCGGGTGCTACGGAGATTGGTATCCAACACAAGACATAAAAGAACGAGATAAAGTAAACATAATAAAAACACAACCAAACGGGGTTTTTAAGTTTACATTTATCCCAAATTCATCCAAAGTCAGGCCTAAAAGAAATACACGTAGGTCCACAATTAAATATCAGAGTTTTAGAAAATAGATCCATAAACCAGGTGCCATAGCCAAGCCTTCCAATCCAAGCATCCAAATTATCACTTAATTACCTGAGAAAATGTGCTAAAAGTCAGCTTTCGCTGGTGAGATCATAGGTTTAAATTCATAATTCAATCTAGTGGATATATACGCAAAATGCTTGCTAGCTAGACTAGGGATTCACTAAAAACCTGCGGATACCCTCCACTCCATCATAAATACACGGATACCCTCCGTAATAAACCTGCGGATACCCTCCGCCACAACATAGATACACAGATACCCTCCGTAATATCATAAATACTCGGATAACCTCCGAAGTATCATAATCCTATAGGTGCACACTATAGTATCTAAATAAGCCAACCATAACTAGTCCACACGCGATAATACACTATGTGACTAATGTTGACAAATCTTCCTAGTTCCATAAGCATAGCAAGTTTTGAAAAATAAAAGCGATAATAGTCCACATAAAATAATTTGCATGTTTCTCACCCCATATAATGAAAACAAAGTTCAAGAGTAAAAAGTGGGGCTATGACTCACCTCAAGTGCAGAAATCAGCAAGAAGAAATCGGTAGAAGTAAGATGTATAGTAACTCAAATAACGGCAACTACGGACTCGGCACTTCCTAACAATATCAACTCGTTCAGAAATCATTTCCTCAAAATCAAAGATTCCCAAACCCGAACGTATTCCATTTTACTTTCCAAAAATCCATTTCTCGTATTAATCTCATATTAGTTTGGAGTTTGACGTTTGGTATCCATGCGGGTGGTAGGTCGACACAACTCAAAACAAGAAGTCACAACAAAAAGGATAATAAAACAATCTATAGGTCTAATATTATCCCAATATATTATTTAAATAAATCACCGAAGTTTATCAAATCCGTCGATTTGGTAATCCCCCATATTTATTTACTTAATATACAACTCTAAGATTATACCCAAATCCTAAGTCATATTGCACATAAAGTACTATATGGTATGTATCAAAGTTTAATAAATTCTCTAATTATGCCGTTAAGGTTACCAAATTTATCAATTTGGCAACTTCACGAGATATTTAGTAATTCATTATTCTTGTACACATACCACAACCTATGGGCGTCGTAGGATACGATGCCCATTAATATACTCAATTTATATAACTAAATAGCTCTTATTTAACCCGTCGATTAAATAAGTTACTTAGTTATCGAAAGTGAATGTATTAATCGTCACATATCCGTGACAACACGAACGTCACAAAATAATAATATAATCCACTTCGACTCAAGTGACCACGACCCCGTATAACTCGATAGTTTTCCTCGTTTATTTTAAGAAATTATTTTATTTAATATTTATTCAACGTCAAGATTTCATCGTTATTTATAGTCGTTTAATTATAGTAACGCTCCCGACATTTATTACACTACTTTCATAGTATAATATTTATCGTTCCGTTATTATTATAATATTACTCGTGATCGTTTTATTTTTAATATACGCATTTATATATTTATATATACGTTTTTCACGTCTATATACTTATATAAACGTTTATATTACCAATAATATTATTACGAGTTTTATTATTAGCGTTTGATTATAAATATTTATCGAGTCATACGAAATGGTCACATGTCCGAGTCATCACTCTCGGCTCATTGTCCAAGTCCAAAATAAAAATAACCAAGTCACAATCAATTAATCCAACTCCGTCCAACAATACCCATAACACGTGCTACAACAATAGGGTCCGACTACGGTACCCGACTAACCTATCTCCGTCATCTAACTTGACCGTCTCACAATCGGTCCCCATATTTCCCATTCGACAACAACTCCTCAATCATCAAATTAAATCCATTGTCGAGACCACAAAGGTCTCGACCCAACCAAAGTATTCAGCCAACAATCAAAGTATCACAACAATACCAAAAACAATATGAACCACAACAAGAAACACATTAAGATACACTAGTTCCGGGTTGGTTTACCAAGCCAAACCCAAGCCATGTAACCCACTTAGGTCTCGGCTAGACACATGAGTCGCAAAGACTCGAAACCAAGACCATGAGGTCTCGCTATAAGCTCAAGTGAGCAACCAAAATCTGCCAAGAGGGACCCTTTGGGTCGCGACATACAACCAACAACAACAAGAGCCAAAAAAATTGAATCACAACTAAACTCCAATGCAACGATAGCTCGCTAACAAGAACACAAGATCAAAATCATAAAAATGAAGAGCCACAAGGCTCGTACCCACATCAAGCCGTGAGCCTAGGCTCACGGTTCCATCGACCCACACGGTGAGACATTAACCCGGATACCAAACTATAAATTCATTACATTTTATTCAAAAACCCACTTGTATTACGTGTTTTAAATCAACATAATCAAGAAAAATCCAAAACCCATCAATATATACTCCGTATCTCACGGATCTATGCTCACCGAGACAAGTTTACACTTGTTTCGGTGTTTGCTCACCTTCTTGGACCTAGGAGCTCACGGATTTAGTGAAAACAACAAGAATAGAATCGGATTTGATGATATGCGTGGTGTTAGGGTGGGTTTTAGGGCGTGTGTTATATGTCAAAAGAAAGAGAAAAAGATGATAAACAAGATGGTGGTGGTGGTTTTGTTGTGGGATCGGCGGTGTGATGGTGGCGGCCGGAAAAGCAAGCGGCGGCTAGGGTTTGTAAAAGAAGAGATGGGAGAGATGAGAGAGTAGTGTTGTTTATGTTTGTGTTGTTGTGTGGTGACAGGAAACCACAAGGACGTTTTTGTATTACTCTTCCTTTTTTATTTTTATTTTTCTCCCTTTTCTTTCTTTTAATCTAACAACAACAATAATAATAATAATAATAATAATAATAATAATAATAATAATAATAATAATAATAATAATAATAATAATAATAATAATAATAATAATAATAATAATAATAATAATAATAATAATAATAATAAGGGTATTATTAATATTTAGGGTAAGGTGGCTAGGTGTAATTTACACGGACCAAAACCCGTAACTCGTTTCAAATTATTTAATATCTCACGAGACGTTTCATAAATAAATATATATAGTCGAATCCGTAAACTCAAGACATAAAATTTCTGTTAGGTTATCCTAGTGCCGGAGTCAACGTAGTGCCAAATGTGAATTTCAAAATAAATCACCACATATATTTCCATATCGAATCTTTAAAATAAATCTCAAATCCCTTAAAGATTTTAAAATATAATCAACCATAATATAGGTTTTACAAGGTCGTTACGAATAAAATTTCAAATATAAATTTGTAAACGAACTTTTACGTAATGCGGGTTTTCAAAATGGCTCCCTAATTTGCCAGTTGTCACATCCTCCCAGCCTCAGAAGAAACCCGTCCCGGGTTTCTCTCGGAACAATCCATCTACGAAGTGAAAAGCTTCGGATATCTCTTTCAGAACTCGTCCTCACGTTCCCACGTAAATTCCGGTCCATGTCGGGAATTCCAACGAACCTTGATGAGTGGAATGCGACTTCGCTTGAGTCGCTTAATCTCACGATCCAATATCTCAATCGGCTCTTCCACAAAGTTAAATTTCTCATCAACACGAATATCTTTCATCGGTATAACCGGCGTCTCATCAGAAAGACACTTCTTCAAATTACTAACATGAAACACATCGTGAACTTTACTCAGTTCCTGTGGTAATTCCAACCTATAAGCCACGGGCCCAATTCTTTCCAAAATAAGAAATGGTCCAATGTAGCGAGGGTTGAGTTTCCCACGTTTCCCGAAACGTATGACTCCTTTCCAAGGTGAGACTTTCAGCATCACTTTATCTCCAACCTGGAACTCTAGGGGTTTACGTCTCTGATCGGCGTAACGTTTCTGCCTATCTCTAGCTGCTTGTAAGCGATCACGAATTTGAGTCACTTTCTCAGTAGTCTCCAATATAAGCTCGGGGCCTGTGAGTTGGCTATCTCCAACTTCAGCCCAACCAATAGGCGAGCGGCATTTATGACCATATAAAGCTTCAAATGGTGCAACTTTAAGACTTGTGTGGTAGCTATTGTTATAGGAGAATTCCGCAAGGGGTAGATATTTTTCCCAGCCTTTACCAAAGTCTATTATACATGCACGAAGCATATCCTCTAAAGTCTGAATAGTCCTCTCACTTTGACCATCGGTTTGGGGGTGATATGCAGTACTCATATCAAGTCTCGTCCCCAAAGTGGTTTGAAGTGATCGCCACAAAGCTGACGTGAAGCGGCTGTCGCGATCAGAAATAATCGATATCGGAACTCCATGACGAGAAATAAT
Organism: Artemisia argyi; assembly: GCA_030686995.1. Taxonomy (NCBI): domain Eukaryota; kingdom Viridiplantae; phylum Streptophyta; class Magnoliopsida; order Asterales; family Asteraceae; genus Artemisia; species Artemisia argyi. Next base: position 79,674,359 of record CM060693.1, on the reverse strand, counting down.
TTCTTTCACATACAACCTCGCAAGTTTGTCGACATTATCATCTTCTCTAATCGCCAGGAAATGAGCAGACTTAGTCAATCGATCCACAATTACCCAAATAGCGTCACAACCGCTAGTTGTCTTTGGTAATTTGGTAATGAAGTCCATCGTAATCCGCTCCCATTTCCAAACCGGGAGTTCTGGCTGCGTCAATAATCCTGACGGTTGTGGAAAACTAGAAGGGGGGTTGAATAGTTTTACGTCTTTTTAATTTGTTATAAAAGATTGTTTGAAAGTTTTCTTTGTTTTCAAACATTTAGATTCGATGCTATATGAAATCAAGTCATGCACAATATGAACAACACTAAATATGTACGATAAAGCAATAACAATGTAAGTAAAGAAATAGATGAGAGTTGGAAAGATCGAACCGCGAGACATGAGATTTATAGTGGTTCGGCTACAAGGTCACCTTCCTTGCCCTACTCCACTCCCCGAGCACCTAACTCGAGAGTTTTCTTCACTATGTCAACAAGCTCCCTTACGGCGGAGAAAACCTTACACACCAATTTACACACTACAACTACGTCACAACTTATTCACACCTTCTACACAACTACTTCACACCTATTCACTACTTGATCACGACACTTCTTCATACCTATCTTCTTCACACCAATCTTCTTCACACCTATCTTCTACACACCTATCTTCTACACATCAATCTTCTACATACCTATCTTCTACACACCAATCTTCTTCCTAACTCTTCTTCTTCACAACTAACTACTAACCAATCACACTATATTTATATCTAACTAAACTATCTTCTAACAAATATTCACAACTAATCACACAATGAGATAAATACAATGATGATGCTCTAACAACTTAGATGTGGAGATCACAACAAGTTGTAATACTTGTTGTCTTGAGGGATAGAAGTATTCTTCTCTTGCACTTGATAGGATGATGTTTGGATCACTTTGAAACAAAGATTTAAGAATATATGATCAAAGGATTTAGAGATTGGAAATGGAGATCTAGAACAGAAAGTTTAGGAGTGCAAAAGGTGAGAAAAATTCCAGATTTAAAGTGGTATTTATAGGCAACAAATTCTGACAGAGGAGCATGGCCGGTCCCCTTAAATCAAGGCCGGCCCCCTTAAAATTAAGGGGACCGTCCCTTATAATTAAGGGGGCCGCCCAGCTGTAACGGCCAGATTTTTTGTTTTTTAGTGGGGAAAGTTTATTTGGTGAAAAACTAACTGATTTTGGTTAAAATTTTGAATTCATATATTTAGTATGAATAAAACATTTTTCTTTATTACCAAAAGTGTTTTTCAAAAATATATAATATGTTTATATAATTAAGTAAACTTTGTAATACTTAATTAAATTTTCCTTTGATCATAAATTGCACTAAACACTTTGTTTATTCATACCTTAAGTGATTTGGATGTAAAGAGAATGTTAATCACTAAATACTTGTTTATGTTACAAGTTTTAGTTCTATGAGTTTATATTTTGTAATAATCAAAACATAGAGATATTGATAATGTTTTTAGGCATTATTTATGTCAACAATCTTCCCCTTTTTGATTATTACAAAACCTTAAACTCAATAGATCTAAAATTTGTTTTTAGATAAGTATTATAGAGTTTGCATTTCTCTTCTCCCCCTTTTTGTAAAATCAAAAAGGTTAAGCCGAGTAAGCTTCATGAAAGAAGTTTAAACGGGTAGAATGCTCCCCCTTGATGTATGCTCCCCCTCATTTGAGAGCACCAAGGGAATGAGCTATGGAAATCTTGGCTACAAAAATATTTGAAGAGAACAAGACACATATACATGCAAAGCAACAATTATGCAAATAAAAATAAATTCATTCAAGCATCATAGAAATGATTAGCATTACAACATTCAATATGCTTAAATCATATTGATTACAATAAAACAAAAGAAGAGACATAGTCCTATATTGCCTAAGAGAGCACTTGGACTTGCTTGCAACCCATGGTTGATTGTTTTATTTGCTTGAAGGAGAACATAAGCATAAAGCTTAGTTGTTAGATGGAAAGGGATATGGAGCAGAAGAGGTGGATCTTACGATGTTGTATCGTGTTAAGGGTGGTATGGGATGAGGACGAGTGAGGAGATATTCAATCCAAGAAATATCTTTACTCAAGTATAGAATTTGTTTTTGAAGGAAGATGCAACAAGGGCAATAGTGAGTGTGGTTTGTAACATGATCCAAGTTGAGAGAGTGGGGTAGGAAATTGTTGTAGGGTGATGATGGAGGTTACCCTTTGTTGCGTTGTGCAAGGTGCATGGCATTGAGATCACTAAGATCATGGATTTGGGTTATTTAATCACGGAACTTTTGCTTTTCCGTGGCAATGCAGAGAGAATCATTGTGTTGATATGGATGAATTGGGTTTGTGTAGTTGGAATTGTAGTTTGATGGTTGATCAAACTTGTTTGGATCATTATAAGTGGTTGGAGGATGAGATGAGTGGTTTGGCATGAAGGAAGATGTTTGGCCAATGTTGTATGGTTTGTAAAGAGGATCAAATGAATGTCCTTGTGAATTTGGTGTAAAGTTTGGGAAGTAAGTGGTTGGAGGTGTTGAGTGATTTCCAACTTCATTGGTCATGATGGATTTGTTTCGAGGGCTTTTTCTTCGCCAAACGGGTTTTTCCGTCATCCTTGCAAGCCTTGAGGCTTTTGGTTTTGGTTTGTTTGGAGAAGTCATAAAGGGATGAATGGAGAGTGTTGAAGATTGGGGATATTTATTGTGTAAGATTTGTGTGTTTATGGATGGATAAAGTTTGTTTGGAAGATTAGGACAAAATGTGTTGGTGAAAAATGGGAAATGTAGGTTGAAATGGGCTAAAAAGCAGGAAAGATTCTGTAAATCCGTCCAGCAAATGCCCGGTCCCCTTAATTAGGGGGCGGTCCCCTTAAAATTAAGGGGGCCGCCTTGCATAATTAAGGAGGCCGCCCATCTGATGGTTCCCAGATTGCCAGAAATGGGTTTTTGGCAGAAAATTTGCAGAAAAGTTGTGTTTTTGGATTTGGATTCAAGCAAGTTTAATTCCTTTAGGCAATATAGCATCTAATCTAATCAAGATATAGCATGCATGCAAAAACACTTAAGCAAAAAAGCAAATAAGTAACACATAATAAGCTAAAGGAAACAAATAAAGGCAAGAGCACTTAAACTTCCTAAGGCAACTATCTTAGATCAAAGGCAAAGGCAACTAGTGAGTCAAAAATCTAGTGATGAAACAAGATGACAATGTTATGAATGATTTTGTCCTAGTGTGTGCCTATATGCAACAAATGTGGAGTTGTGATTGTTTCGACTTCTTAGAAAAAAAATTTCTTAAGAAACAATCCAAAATCTCCTTGATTCGATTTTTGCTCGATCATGAATGTCAAAGATAAATATTAGATTATATACCTTGACAATTTATGTGAGAGTTTATGCATGATTTTGGAAATGTTTTTAGCATTAGTCAACAATGCAAGGAAAATGATGTTCATGTAATTTCCTAGATGTGAGAATAATTTTAAAAAAAAAATTGATTGGGTTTTACAAAAGTGTATATGCAAAGAAAATAACATTTCCCAATCTTTTAATTTTGTGCGAAATAGATTCCTAGACTCAGAAATTGAGAAGTGGAAGAAAAGTAAATCTTATGCAAAACTTAAAAGAAAAGTTTTCTAAATGCAATAGAATTTAGTCAACTTGTTCCATCATTCCTAATCCTAAACGCAAGTGATTGAATAATTCACGCTTAAGGGGTTTAGTGAATATGTCCACAATGTTATCTTCTGAATCAACTTTTTCTATAGATATGTTCCCTTTTTGTACATTATCCCTAAGAAAATGGTGGCGTATTTCTATATGTTTAGTCCTAGAGTGTTGCACCGGATTTTTACTTAAATCTATCGCACCTTTGTTATCGCACATAATGGGAACGTTTTCTAACCTAATGCCATAGTCTATAAGAGCTTGTTTCATCCATAGTGCTTGTTGACATGCCTTTCCAGCGCTTACATATTCGGCTTCGGTGGTAGAAATAGCAAGAGCGGTTTGCTTCTTCGAAAACCAAGATGTTAGACAACATCCCATAAACATGCAAATACCGCTAGTGCTTGTTCTATCTACGTAGTCTCCCGCATTATCCGAATCCGCATAGACGATGGTTTCTATGCCGGATCCCTTAGGATACTATAATCCTAAGTGTATAGTGCCTTTAATGTATCGGAAGATACGCTTAACCACTTCTAGGTGAGAGGTTTTGGGATCCTCTTGAAAACGGGCACAAAGGCAAACACTAAACATGATATCAGGTCTACTTGCCGTCAAGTATAGTAAACTACCTATCATTCCTCTATACTTGGTGTTATCTACGGACTCACCTTCATCATCCTTTGTGAGTTTTACTTCCGTAGACATTGGAGTTTTCATGGGTTTTGAGTCTTCTAGGCCAAATTTCTTAAGCATTTCCTTAATGTACTTAGATTGGTTAAAGAATATTCCATCTTCTAATTGTTTTATTTGTAATCCTAGGAAGAAGTTAAGTTCACCCATCATACTCATCTCAAACTCATCATGCATGATTTTGGCAAATTCATCACACATGTCTTGACAAGTCGATCCAAATATAATGTCATCAACATATATTTGAACAATGATGAGATTTGGGCCTTTCCTTTTAGTGAAAAGAGTGTTATCTACCATTCCCATGGAATAACATGTTTAATAAGGAAAGCTTTTAATCGATCATACCAAGCTTTGGGAGCTTGTTTGAGTCCATACAAAGCTTTCTTTAACTTATAAACATAATCAGGTTTTGCGAAGTCAATGAATCCTGGAGGTTGTGCCACATATAACTCCTCATTGATAAAACCGTTAAGGAATGCACTTTTCACGTCCATTTGGAATAACTTAAAATCTAGGGCGCATGCATAGGCAAGTAGTATCCTAATAGATTCTAGTCTAGCTACGGGGGCACAAGTTTCGTCATAACCAATTCCTTCTTGTAGATTATAACCTTGGGCAACTAACCTAGCTTTATTCCTAGTAACTACTCCATTTTCATCTAATTTATTCCTATATACCCATTTAGTTCCTATGATGGTCATATTCATTGGATTTGGGACTAATTCCCAAACATCATTTGCCTTAAATTGATTTAATTCTTCTTGCATAGCTATAACCCAACTTTCATCTTTTAAAGCCTCATTAATATTCTTAGGTTTTATTGCTGAGAGGAAACAAAAGAAATTATTTTTATCTTGAGCTTGTGACCTAAGGGTTCTTTGGTTAAGATGTCCTATTATATTATCTAGTGGATGTGATCTAGATTCTTTAACATTTACAATTTTGTTATTTCCTAAGTTAGTGTCTTCATTATCATTTCCTATGGGTTTTGTTTTACTAACCTCAATAGCTTCTTCTTCGACTAAGTCATCATCTTCTAAAGGTAAAGTTTTAGGAGGTGGTGGTGTTTCATCAAATATTACATTTAGTGATTCTTCTACTTTCATGGAGTGTTTGTTAAGTATTATATATGCTTTACTATTTTGTGAGTATCCTAAAAATATTCCTTCATACGATTTTGGATCAAACTTAGTGAGGTAATCCTTAGTGTTTAGAATGTAACATTTACTTCCAAATACCCTAAAGTAGCTTAAGTTTGGTTTTCTACCTCTTAGTAACTCATAAGGAGTTTTTCCTAGAATTCTCCTAATTGATACCCTATTAATAATATATGTTGAAGTATCTACGGCGTGACACCAAAATTTTTGTGGGATGGATTGTTCATTTAACATTGTTCTACTCATTTCTTGTAGTGACCTATTTTTTCTTTCTACTACGCCATTTGATTGAGGAGTACGAGGAGCGGAGAAATTGTGAGATATTCCATTTAAATCACAATATTTTCCGAATTGTACTTCATTGTCAAATTCCCTACCATGGTCCGTCCTAATGGCTACTATTGTGCATCCTAATTTATTTTGAATCATTTTACTAAATATTTCGAATTTTTCAAAGGCTTGGGTCTTGTCACTTAAAAACCTAGTCCACATGTATCGTGAGTAGTCATCTACTATTACTAAGGTATATTTGTTTCCTCCATAGCTCCGCACAGCGGATGGACCAAAAAGATCCATATGTAATAGTTCTAGGCACCTAGTAGTGGATACTATATTCTTAGCTTTGTAACTAGCATGAACTTGTTTTCCAATTTTACATGCATCACAAAAATGCTTGTCATATTTTAGATTAGGCAAGTTTCTAACTAGTTCCTTAGAGGCCAAAGATTGTATTTGTTGCATGTTAGCATGTCCTAATCTCCTATGCCACAATGTGGAGTTTTCGTCTAGGGTCGTTAGGCATATCCTATCCTCAGGTTTGTTTCCTAGTTTCATAACATATATGCCTCCTTTCCTAATTCCTCTACCTATAATTTTTCCATTCTTAACTATTTCGCTATCCTCTTCGGTAAAGGTAACTCTACATTTATTATCTCATATTTGTCCTATACTAAGCAAGTTATATGTTAAATTATCTACATGCTCTACATTTTCAATAGTAAGTGAGTCTTGAGAAATCGTACCTTTGCCAATGATTTTTCTACGTAAGTCACTACCGAAAATAACGTTACCTCCATTGTATGCCTTGTATGTAGAAAATAGCTTGCGGTTTCCCGTCATGTGCCTCGAACATCCACTATCCTTGATCCATTCATCAGGCTCCAAGTCAATTCCTAAACATATTTCGTCGGTTCCTTTTGCCATAAAACACTTTTCGTCTCTTGGTTTTTCCACTTCTTCTTTGTCACTATCACTCCATGTTCCACTAACAAAGGCGCCTTGATTTTCATAACCCAGCGGCTTTAGACATTCGCCAATGAGATGATTTGGACTTCCACATCTAAAGCACTTTCTTTTCCCGTAGTTATCACTTCTATTTCTTTGGAACGGTTTTCTTTCGTCTCGTGGTGATCTAGTGAATCTTCCTCGTCTCTTGAAGAATTTCTTGAATTCTCTTACGGCCATTGCATATTCTTCGTCTTCACTCTCGTCACTTGAATCATCATCGCCACTAGGTTCCTTTTTGGCTTTTAGAGCAATGGATTTGGTTTGTTCTTTCTTGACTTAGACCGTTTCCGAATCTCTTCTTATAATTTCTTCATGGACCTTCAAGTTGCCAATTAGTTCATCTAGTGATAACGTCATCAAATTCTTTGATTCTTCAATAGCCGTGACTTTAGCTCGCCATTTCGGATGCAATGCCCTAAGAAATTTCCTAACACAATTTTTACTAGAAAATGTCTCATCAAGTGCTTTTAAACTTGTGATGATAGTGTTAAATTTAGCAAAAGCATTATCAATTGATTCCTCTTCCGGAATCGTAAATTGTTCATATTGTTGTACAAGAAGATCAATTTTGTTATCTTTAACTTGACTATTACCTTGGTGAGTAATTAGTAAAGAGTCCCAAATCTCTTTTGCGGTTTTACACATAAAAATTCTTTCATATTCTTTGCGTGGTAACGCATTATAAATAACCATTTTTGCCTCATTATTTTTTGCTAGTTTCTTTTTCAAATCATCATTTTGTTTTTCAAAAGATACAATTTCATCCATTTTAGTTTCAACATTATATTGAATAGGGGGAAAATCACCAAAGGTAATGACATGCCAAAGATCAAGATCTTTTGATTTCACATAAGTTTCGAATCTATTTTTTCAATATACAATCCATCACTTTCAAATAGTGGTGGTCTTTGTATAGATTGCCCTTCTAAATATTTTAAAGATTCCATAGATCGTTACAAGTTTTAAAATACAATATATTTTAAAAAATCTTGCTAGACGTGGCTCTTGATACCAATTGTGGAAAACTAGAAGGGGGGTTGATTAGTTTTACGTCTTTTTAATTTGTTATAAAAGATTGTTTGAAAGTTTTCTTTGTTTTCAAAAATTTAGATTCGATGCTATATGAAATCAAGTCATGCACAATATGAACAACACTAAATATGTACGATAAAGCAATAACAATGTAAGTAAAGAAATAGATGAGAGTTGGAAAGATCGAACCGCGAGACAAGAGATTTATAGTGGTTCGGCTACAAGGTCACCTTCCTTGCCCTACTCCACTCCCCGGGCACCTAACTCGAGAGTTTTCTTCACTATGTCAACAAGATCCCTTATGGCGGAGAAAACCTTACACACCAATTTACACACCACAACTACGTCACAACTTATTCACACCTTCTACACAACTACTTCACACCTATCCACTACTTGATCACAACACTTCTTCACACCTATCTTCTTCACACCAATCTTCTACACATCAATCTTCTACACACCTATCTTCTACACACCAATCTTCTTCCTAACTCTTCTTCTTCACAACTAACTACTTACCAATCACACTATATTTATATCTAACTAAACTATCTTCTAACAAATATTCACAACTAATCACACAACGAGATAAATGCAATGATGATGCTCTAACAACTTAGATGTAAAGATCACAACAAGTTGTAATACTTCTTGTCTTGAGGGATAGAAGTATTCTTCTCTTGCACTTGATAGGATGATGTTTGGATCACTTTGAAACAAAGATTTAAGAATATATGATCAAAGGATTTAGAGATTGGAAATGGAGATCTAGAACAGAAAGTTCAGGAGTGCAAAAGGTGAGAAAAATTCCAGATTTAAGGTGGTATATATAGGCAACAAATTCTGACAGAGGAGCGTGGCCGGTCCCCTTAAATCAAGGCCGGGCCCCTTAAAATTAAGGGGACCGCCCCTTATAATTAAGGGGGCCGCCCAGCTGTAAGGGCCAGATTTTTTGTTTTTTATTGGGGAAAGTTTATTTGGTGAAAAACTAACTGATTTTGGTTAAAAATTTGAATTCATATATTTAGTATGAATAAAACATTTTTCTTTATTACCAAAAGTGTTTTTCAAAAATATATAATATGTTTATATAATTAAATAAAGTTTCTAATACTTAATTAAATTTTCCTTTGATCATAAATTGCACTAAACACTTTGTTTATTCATACCTTAAGTGATTTGGATGTAAAGAGAATGTTAATCACTAAATACTTGTTTATGTTACAAGTTTTAGTTCTATGAGTTTATATTTTGTAATAATCAAAACATAGAGATATTGATAATGTTTTTAGGCATTATTTATGTCAACAACGGTCTTTGATGTTCGACCTTAACCTTAGAACATGTCAAGCACTTACTAACGTACAACGCTATATCTGCCTTCATGTTTGGCCACCAATATAACTTCTTAAGGTCCTGGTACATCTTGTCAGACCCAGGATGAATAGAGTACCTTGACTTATGCGACTCATGCATAATCAACTCTCGAAGTCCTACATACAATGGTACCCAACTTCGGTCTCCAAAACACAATATTCCATCAGAACGCTTAACAAATCCTTTCACATTTTCTGCCATCCCAAATATATTCTCAGCAGATCGGTTTTCTGCTTTCAACGCTTCCGTTTGAGCTTCTAATATTTGAGACGGTAACGGCGATACGATAGTCATTCCCAATGACCTAACTCGTAACTGTGGTATTCTCTCCTTTCGACTAAGAGCATCAGCAACGACGTTTGCTTTACCAGGATGATAACGAATCTCGCAATCATAATCGCTTAGCAACTCAATCCAACGTCGCTGTCTCATGTTGAGCTCTTTTTGATTCAAGATGTGTTGTAGACTTTTGTGGTTAGTAAACACAACACACTTGGTTCCATACAAGTAATGTCTCCATATCCTTAAGGCAAAAACCACAACACCTAACTCCAAATCATGGGTGGTGTAGTTCTTCTCGTGCTTCTTGAGCTGTCGGGAAGCATAAGCTATCACTTTCTCTCGTTGCATTAACACAACTCCCAAACCTTTATGAGAAGCGTCACAATAGACGACAAAGTCCTCACTACCTTCAGGTAACGCTAAGATAGGAGCACTACACAACATCTCCTTAAGTAATTGAAATGCTTCCTCTTCCTTATCTCCCCATTCGTATTTAACACTCTTTTGAGTCAATTTTGTCAACGGTTTTGCTATCTTCGAAAATCACTCAATGAATCTTCGGTAGTAACCGGCTAAACCCAAAAATTGACGAACTTCCGTCGGGGTTGTCGGTGCAGTCCATTCTTTAATGGCTTCAATCTTAGCGGGATCTACATGAACTCCTTGACTATCAATCACATGACCCAAAAATTGTACCGTCGGAATCCAAAATTCACATTTGGAGAACTTGGCATACAGCTTCTCCTTCCTGAGCAATTCCAAGATAAGTCTTAGATGCTCCTCATGCTCTTTCTCACTCTTCGAGTAAATTAGAATATCGTCGATGAACACAATCACAAACTTGTCTAAGTAAGGCTTACACACCCGATTCATGAGGTCCATGAATACCGCCGGTGCGTTAGTCAACCCAAACGGCATCACTTGGAACTCGTAATGCCCGTAACGGGTTCTGAACGCCGTTTTCGGAATATCTTCCTCGCGAACTCTAAGTTGATGATACCCTGATCTCAGATCGATCTTGGAATACACACTCGATCCTTGAAGCTGATCGAACAAGTCGACGATCCTCGGTAACGGGTATCTATTCTTCACCGTTAACTTGTTCAGCTCTCGGTAATCAATACACATACGGAATGATCCATCCTTCTTCTTCACGAATAGAACTGGGGCTCCCCAAGGTGAAGAACTTGGTCGTATGAATCCCTTTTCGGCTAACTCCGCTAATTGTTTCGACAACTCTTCCAGTTCGGTAGGTGCAAGTCGATAAGGTGCCCATGCCACGGGTGCAGCACCAGGTATCAACTCAATCTGAAACTCCACTTGTCTAGTGGGCGGGATTCCTGGCAAATCATTGGGAAATACATTTGGAAAATCACGAACTACAGGCACATCTCCAATGCACTTTTCTTTCTTCTCCTTCCCTCCTTCCTTGGAGATTTGAGCTAAGAAAAGGCAACATCCTTTTTCCAGTAGCTTCGGTAACTTAGTGCAAGAAATGACTGCTAATCGGGATGGGCTCCTCGAATCCTTTCGATCTCCTTGTATATTTAGAATCTCCTTTCTGTAAGGCACACGCACGATCTTCTCATCGCAAAGTATATGAGCACGATACTTCGACAACCAATCCATACTAACGATGACATCGAAACTTCCTAACGTGACGGGTAGAAGATCTATGTTGAAAGGGTGATTCAAGAAATTCAATGTGCAACCGCGAATGATAGTCTTAATCCTTTCTATATTTCCGTTAGCTAACTCTACATCATAACAAATTCCTAAGGCCATCGGGGGTTTCTCTAGTAAGGGTGCAAACGTAGTGGATACAAAACTTCTATCGGCACCAGTATCAAATAGTATGGAAGCATAAAGATTATTGAGAAGGAACGTACCAGTAACGACGTTCGGATCTTCTCCTCTCTCGTTCCCGAGTGCATACACTCTCCCATGAGCAGCTCCTGCTTCCACACGTTGGTCCCCATTGTCTTGACGTCCACGGTTTCCTCCAGCTCCACGATTTCCATGATTGTACCCATTACCACCCGATCCTTGATTTCCTCGGTTCCACGATCCTCTACACTCACTCCTATAGTGTCCTTTCTTTCCACACCCAAAACAAGTAACATCTGCCTTACTTCTCACTTCAGGAGTAGCTTGAACCATAGCAAGAGGTCGAGCCCTACAATCCTTAGATGTGTGTCCTTTCCTTGAGCAGTTCTGACATATTACACTACACCATCCAGAATGATTCTGGTGGCAACGACCACACTTGGGTGTATCACCGTTTTGGTTCCTCTTATCTCCATTTCCAATAGCATAAGCCTTAGCAACAGCTTGTCGCTTGTTTCTGTGATCCTTACCTTTAGAGTGATGGTCTCTCTTTCTCTTCCCATTCTTATCCTTATCATCTCCTTCCAATTTCAACGAATCCATTAATTGTTGAGCGATTGTGATGGCCTCATGGATATTTGCAGGTCTAGCAGCAATCACATCATTCCTTGTAGCCACAGGCAACCCATCGGTATACCGCTCAATCTTTTGAGTCTCAGTCCTAACCATATCTGGGCAAAGCAAGGCTAACTCCTGGTAACGACGATTGTAAGTCGCCATATCAGTACCCTTCACTTTGTGATTCCAGAACTCAATCTCCAGCTTCTTAACCTCATTTCTTGGGCAGTAAGTCTGAATCAGCAAAGACTTAAATTGCTCCCAAGTCATAGCATAAGCCACATCACTCCCAACCGAATTTCGGTAATTGTTCCACCAAGTTAAAGCTTCGTCCTTAAAGGTAAAAGAAGCAAACTTTACCTTAGCATTCTCCACACAGTTGCTGACATTGAACACTGACTCAGTTTTCTCTATTCACCTGACCAAGTAGACCACTCCTTCAATTCCTCCAAACTCAATGGGTCCACAAATTCGAAATTCCTTGTAGTTACATCCATTAGCACGCACAGGTGGAAAAGTTCCAGCCGAGTTGTTGGAATGGTTTGACTCAGCTAGTAGCTCAGCAACTCGTTGCTCCACAAGTTGATTGATCATTGCTTGATCCACAGTAGGTGCATTAGGTGGAACATGATCATTGTCTCCCTGAACATCAATATTTTGATTCCTGTTGTTGCGATTAGTAGTGTCCAGGTTATCAGGAGTAGGGGTTTCAACATTTCGAGTAGGACGGCGTCCTCGGCGACCAGGGGTAGTCACTGCAGGACCAGTTCGGGTAGCTCTAACAGGGTTTCGTCGTGGGGCCATTGATCAGAAACATCATACAAGGTTCATAAGTCTCCGATAGAACTTATCATACGCTCAACAAGAATTAAATCAATGAAGCCAAGTCATGGAAAGAATATCAGCAATACACCATAAAACAACAATAAGACAAATAGGAACTCAATTTCCATAACATCCAAAAATCACATAACATCAATAATAACCATCATCTATACAATAGTGATCCAACATCGTTCCAACTACAGAAAACTCAAAAGATATAAATCGTTCCAACGAGACGAATAACCCACGAAAAATACATCCAAATAAAATAACTAGCTTTTCTAACCGAACACTCCTCGGTGTAGAAAGCAACATAACCACATAATCCTACTATCTAGCCACGATGCTGGTGTAGGCTCCTCAACTCCTGCCTCAAACCATCTAGCTCTCTCCACAATGATCCTAACTCCACACTATCGGTGTCGCTATCTCTCTTGAGGTCTGCTACCTCCTTCTCTAGCTCAGTGTTTCTCTGCCACAACTTGCGATCGGCCTCGCGAGCTGTGATGAAACCTCGTTGTAAGCTCTCGATCTGCTCGTGAATCTCCATCAAACCTCTCCTCATCGCTGTCGTCCTGACCACGACAGTAGTCATATCAACTCTCAGCTCAACGATAAACTCTCCAATAACCATCTCAAGTCGGTCAGACAACCGCGAGATCCTCTCGCCCTGTGCAGTAATCTGAGTCCACATCCTACCAGTCTCACCCAACTCTGCATGCTCAGCATAAACCTCAGATAGCGCGTCCGACGCCACGGGACTACCAGGTGGTGAATCAAACAAAATGGATACTCAGGTGAAACAGGCTCTAACGGATGTATCGGTGAATCAGGCTCCTCAGCCTGAGCTGGCTGTGCTAGCAAACCATCATCATCAGGCATCTCCTCCTCCTGAGGATCATCCTCTTCCTCAGGGTCATCATCACCCTGCTCAGCCTCCTGAGGGTCTGATGAGTGCTCAAACACTCATCGTTTTTGATATATTTAAACTGCCAAATCGCGCAAAAACAATCAAAAAGATATCAAAATACTTAAATTATCCCAGGGATTGTGTTTTATGTGTTTTAAAAGCAAAATGTGCAAAAACAAAGAAAAAACGTACAAAGTTTGCAGTATTGGCAGTTTCAGTCCCCCAAGTTTCAAAACTTGTCAACTTTAGTCCCTATGCATTTATTTTGAAAGGAAAAGTCAACCCAAGGTTTTAAAAGTCAAATAATCACAAAATATTACACTTGGGTTGCAAGTTTTCTAAAATTACAAGTTTAGTCTCTGAAAATCCAAATATGGCAAAATAAGTCCCTAGGAAGTTTTGAAATTTTGAAAAATGGAAAATTGGTTTGTGATCTTTGGAATCTTGGCATAAGTGGTCCTTGGAAGCACTTTGGGAAATAATCTACTTCAGCCCCTCAACTTTGAAGGATTTGCAAAATTGGTCCTTGTGCCTAAACTAAACAAACCGGACCCTTATGTTATTTATAAACCAAAACCAAAACAAACCCAAATACCAACCCACCCCTAGGCCCAGTCCACCACAATTACCCGGCCCACTCCCCTTTTTATTAATAAACCCACCCAGGTCAAACGGTCAACGAAGACCGTTGACCCGTCTTCTCCCCCCAACAAGCCTGCGTGAAACCAGGGAGATACCTCCCCCCCCCCTCCTCACCTTTTCACCAACTTAACCCCCATAATTAATACTTCTCAACAACCTAACCAACCCCCACCACCACTCCATTTAATGCCCTACCAGTACCACTCATCTTTGCCCCGTTCCAATTTGGCGCCAAAATGACAATCTACAGCTCAGATCGATTTCAAAGGAATTGGACGCTTGGGATTTGGTCAATAGGTCAACAAGAGCCATGTGGGTCATCCAGAATTCAAAAAGGTGCCATGTGGGAGGTCCTAGAGTTTATTTTGCTTCGTTATATATAGTTTAGCTCATAGAAGCTTTGAAGTGTGTAATCTTTTAGTTTTAAATGTTTTTCAGTTTAATTTTAATGTATTGTAACTTTTATTATCAATGAAAATCTGTTTTGAAGTTTAATTCTCATTTTCATTTTTCAAGTTTCATTTCAAATTTCCAAGTTCTAATTAAGGCATCTAATGTGTGTTTAAGCTACTCATAAGCTTTCACAAACTCAGACAACAACTTTTTGAAAGCTTTTTAGGCTTTCATCAGTACCATAAATCAGTTTTCAATAATTGCTAAAAAATCAAGAAAAATCAAAAATAAATAAAAAAAAAGTGTTACATATTGAAGAAGCTTGGAGCACAGTGTATTTAGGATGGCTGTGGGTTAGGTACCTCATGGGAGGGCATTGTTTACTTGGTTCTTTGGTCCTTAGCAGTTGGCTTGGAAGGCTTATGTAAGCCTTTCTCTTAATTTTTACCCTCTCAATTAGTCTAGTTGTTTGTTACTGTCTAAAACACTTATTTATTGCTTAATCTATTAGTTGTAATCAGTAGGTTGTCTGTTATGCTTGTTTGAATCAAGTTTTCACACTTGATTGTTTTTAAAGGGGTGTTTGGTTGTAGCTTGTTTGTAGTATTCCATCTGTATAATTGTGCATCTCTGTGTTTCAACTAGTTGTGTGGGTGTATAATAGGTCAGGGAAACATTTTACTTGGTTCCAAACATCACAAAAAGTCAAAATTACAAAGAAGTACTCGCCACAGTTAACTGTGGTGAGTTTTGAAGTCCAAATCCATCAAACCATTTCACAAGTTGGATTTTTTACTTAAGTTATTTTTCATACAGCTTAACATATCATTTTAAGTCATTAAATCAGCTGTCTAAGTTCATATAAGTCAAAGCTCAAGTTTCTTAAAAAGTCAAAAGTTCATCATCTCAGAAAAGCCAAAAATGGCATGAATTTTCTAGATTTTTGTGTTTGATATTAGCTTATGAAATTTGTTGTGATAATAGTTTGTCAGTAGAAGTATAAGATCCTATGGGTATTTTATTTTTGTGATTTTTCTACCAACTTGTGTACAAGCTCAAAGTGAGCTGCAGGACAAGCTCTTGCCCTGTGCACAGACCACTCAAGTCACACCCCCACCTTTGGTGGTGTTTTGTGACTGACCCAGTGGGTCCCACACCTCATTCTTGGTTCCATACAACCCCCCTCCTACCCAGGATCAAGGGTTGACCACTTATTTGACGATAAGACCAGTGGACCCCACCTGAATTGGCCCCAAAAGTCTGTCCCCAGACTGACTCAGAATCAAATAAGCCAAGTGCTTATTTTGGTATTTTAGCTTATTTCCTTGGCTTATTTGTGTGTTTCTTGTTTAAGTTTGTTCATTGCACTTGTTTACATCTGTTTTCACCAAAGTGGACCCCACATTTGCTCATTTGAGCTTATTTCACTTCTGGTCAATAAAAGTCAACTGTTGAGGCTATAAGCACTTGAAGTGCTTATTTCCTTGATCTCAGTCAAAGTCACTTCACAAAAGTTGTCTAATAAGTTGTAATAAGCAGTTTGGAAAAAGAAAATCTCAAATAAGCCCAACTTAATAGAAGTGATAGCTTCTATTTAAGCCATTTGGCTTATTCATCAGCTTATTTATAAGCAAATTCCATTTTTACAATTTTCCTAGGCTTCTGGTGTGTAAAAACTATTTCTGTAATTTTTTCAGATTTTTCTTTTATTATTTAGTAATTTTCTTAATTAAAAATAGTTTTTAGTAATTAATAAATAGTTAATAATTTATAATAATTAATTAGTAAATCAGAAAAATATAATTTAAATTTTAAAATTAGTTTTTAGTTATTTTTAAGTTTTCCAAATTTTATTTTCACTTTTCTAGTGTAATTTTATAATTAATTAGAATTTAGGTTATTTTAAATAATTAAAAATTAATTAATAATTAGTTAATAATTAGTAATAATTAATTAAATAGTCTTAAAAATATATTTTCATTTCTAAAATTAGTTTTATAGTATTTTAGATTTTTCTAAGTTTAATTTTCATTTTTCAAAGTTAATTTCATAATTATTTATAGTTTAGGTTAATTTAGTTAATTAAAAGTAATTAGAAAAATAGTATTTAATTAATAGTAATTATTAAATTAGTGTAAAAATTAATTTTAAATTTCCAAAAATTTTCTCTTATCATTAGGTTTGTAAAAAAGTAATTTTCATACCAGTAGCCATTCCAGATCACCGTATTCACGTTTTTGTACGTTTGTCCACGTCTTCGGCAAACGTACGGTTTTTAGTTCTAGGTGATTTCTTCTCGATCTCAGTTCCCGTAACCATTCAAATAGCTTTCCTAAGCTATTTTTGTTAAATATCTCTAAATAATTCTCACAACAAAACCTTTCTGAGAATAACACCCGATCACAAAGCACGCTAAAGTCACATTTCACACCTCAACGGGATTTAACGACCCGGTGATACATTATATTACCCGGAGTATTGATCTAGGCTATTTGACTTAGTTGTCCATTCTTTGGTTAATTTAAGTTGGTGGTTTAGGATCAATCAATTTATGGCGCCGTTGCCGGGGAGGTGTGTTGCGTATTACGACTTTTTGAAAGTATCTGTGAGTTTGAATTATCACACTTTGTTATATATCATCTTTTTGTCTATATTTCTTTTCTATTTTTATTTTTAGTTTCCCGTCACTCTAAGGATTCTTAGAGTCGTCTCTAGTGCATGCGCACTCGTTCTTCTAGGTCAACAAGCCCTTTACGTGAGCTTGTCAGAATTCCTCGAAGACGCTGTAGACGTTCTGCCCCAACAGCCGTATCTGAGTAACGTGCTGTTTCCCCTAAGAAAGTTATCATGGCGGAAGACCGTCCGATGAATGAGCTTCTCCAAGCACCCATTGAGGGTTACGGAGACGCTATTGTTGTCCCAGCCATTGTGGCTGAATACTTTGAGCTCAAAACCGGGTTACTAAATCTAGTAACTTCAAGCCAATTTTATGGTTTTGAGAGGGATGATCCCCATGCTCATATTCGATGGTTTAATAAAATTACTTCTACCATCAAATACAAGAACGTCCCTTCCGAAGCAGTCAAACTTCTTCTTTTCCCATTTTCTCTTGAGGGAGCAGCCCGGATTTGGCTGGAAAAACAACCTCCTCGTTCTATAACATCATGGGAAGATTTAGTTACCAAATTTGTAAACGAATTTTTTCCCCCGTCCAGAACGACAAGTCTTAAAAATGAAATCATCAAATTTACTCAAAGGTTTGATGAATCGTTTGGTGACGCTTGGGATCGTTTCAAAGAATTGCTTCGCCGATGTCCTCATCATGGTTTCACTGAATTGATGCAAATTGACACGTTTTATAATGGTGTGAGTCAATCTGACCAAGATTCTCTCAATGCCTCCGCAGGAGGTAATTTTTTGAGCAAAACCACAAAAGAAGCTTTAGAAATCATTGAAAATAAGTCCAAGGTCTGCACTACACGCACAAAACCATATAACTCCCAAGCGAGTGCTGGTCCTTCTTCTTTATCACCCATGAGTACTTCTAGCACCGATGCTAAGATAGATAAACTCACAGACGCCATTCAAGCTTTGGTTCTCTCAAACCAGAAAAAAGTCACTTTCACACAAAACCCTTCACATGCTGAAGTAAAAAAAATGGAAGTTTGTGTCACTTGTGGTGGCCCACATGCTTATTACAATTGTACTGCCACCGATGGTAGTCCTTTTGAAGCCAATGCCTTAGCCGGTACTACAAATCAGGGGGTAATCAATACCGTCCTCAAATTGAACCAAGTTACCGTGCTAACACACATATGGGACCACCCGGGTTTAATCAAAACCCAAATTTGCAAAACCGAAACCAGAACCAACCACGAATGAACCAAGGTTATCAAAACCAAGGGAATTTCCATCCTGGACAGAATCAAGGTTTCCACAATCAAGGAAACTTTAACAGAAACAATTTCAACCCCGGAAATCATTTTCAGGGAAATGGTAATCCAAATCAAGGGAATTTTCAGCCACAACAAGGTTATAATCAAAATAACCGTGTCCAAAATTTCCCTAACCAAACACAAGTCATTCTCCCAGCTCCACAACCATCATCCGATGAGTTGTTAAAGCAGTTCATGAAAACTCAAGAAGAGACAAACAGGTTGTTGGTCAGCCAGATTTCTGAAATCAAGAAATCTTTAAATGAACAACCCTCGGGCTCTAGAAAACTTCCGAGCAACACGATCGCAAACCCGAGGGGCGATGCAAAGGCGATCACGACCAGGAGCGGAGTTTCATATGATGGACCCACTGTTCCCACTACCCCTTCTTCTTCTTCTCCCAAGGTAGTGGAAAATAATGCTGAGGTAAATAAGGACGAAGTACTTCCTACTCATAAAGGAGGTACCCAAGGCGTCCCACCTCATGTTGTCCCGAAACCCAAACCAAAACCTAGAGTTGTTTTTGAACCAAATGATATTCCAGTTGAAACACCAAAGTCCAAACCTTCTACCTCCTCTATTCCTTACCCCTCATGCTTGAGTGAGCAAAAGCTCCGTGAAAAAGCTAGTCACCAGATGGATAAATTCTTTCAAATCTTCCAAGATTTGCATTTTGACATTAGCTTTGCGAATGCTATTATTCTGATGCCTAAATTTGCATCGACAATCAAACACTTGTTAAGCAACAAGGAGAAACTGTTTGAAATGGCAAAGACTCCCTTGAATGAGAACTGCTCAGCAGTTCTTTTAAAGAAGCTTCCCGAGAAGCTGGGAGATCCTGGAAAATTTCTAATACCATGTGTATTTCCGGGAATGGTTGATTGCTATGCCTTGGCCGATCTTGGTGCAAGTATCAACCTAATGCCATACTCAGTTTGGAAGAAACTTTCTCTTCCTGATCTTACTCCTACCTACATGACTTTAGAGCTTGCAGACCGATCGATATCTCGTCCTCTCGGCATTGCCGAGGACGTGTTTGTGAAGGTAGGAGAATTTCATCTCCCTGCTGACTTTGTAGTGGTTGATTTCGATGCCGATCAAAGGGTCCCTCTCATTGTTGGGAGGGGTTTCCTTAGAACGGGCCGTGCTCTTATCGATGTATTTGAGCAAGAAATCACTCTGCGTGTGGGTAATGAAGCTGTTACATTTAACCTCGATCAAACCTCGAGGTACTCCTCCAATTATGATTCTGAAGCAGTTAATCAAATAGATATCATAGACATTGCTTCGGAGGAGTATTCTCAAAAGTTTCTTGGTTATTCTCATAATTCTGTGAGTGGGGATGCCACTCCATCATCTGAACCTATCATTTCCGACTCTTCCCCTTCTCTCACTCCGTTTGAGGGAAGTGATTTCCTTTTGGAAGAGGTCGAGGCTTTTCTCAAAAGTGATTCAGTTCCATCGGGAATTGATAACACTGAGATTGATCTGGAGGGAGATATTCTTCTCCTTGAGAGATTGCTAAACCAAGACAATTCTCCTCTACTCTCTCCCGTACAACTTCATAATCAGGAAATCAAATATGTTGAGGAAACTGATGATTTTCCTGAGGTCGAACTCAAGGACTTACCTCCTCATCTTGAATACGCATTCTTGGAGGGTGATGATAAATTACCCGTCATTATTGCTAAAGGTTTAAGTGTTGAGGAGAAGACTGCTCTCATAAAGGTCTTGAAGTCAAACAAGCAAGCAATTGCTTGGAAACTCTCCGATATTAAGGGTATTAACCCAGATTTTTGTACACACAAAATCTTGATGGAGGATGACTTCAAGCCTGCAGTGCAACATCAAAGAAGGGTGAATCCAAAAATCCATGATGTGATTAAACAAGAGGTTCTTAAACTTCTTGATGCAGGATTGATTTACCCTATCTCTGACAGTCCATGGGTTAGTCCCATACATTGCGTCCCAAAAAAGGGTGGCATTACTGTTGTCACTAATGAGGAAAATGAGTTGATTCCAACTCGGCTGGTTACCGGATGGCGTGTTTGCATTGACTATCGTAAGTTAAATGACGTCACCCGCAAAGACCACTTTCCGCTGCCCTTTATGGACCAGATGCTTGAGAGATTAGCAGGAAACAAGTACTATTGTTTCCTTGATGGTTTCTCAGGATACTTCCAAATCCCCATTGATCCATCAGATCAAGAAAAGACTACCTTTACATGCCCTTATGGAACCTTTGCTTATAAACGTATGCCTTTTGGCTTATGTAATGCTCCAGGTACGTTCCAGAGGTGCATGATGGCTATATTTACCGACATGATTGGTAAAACTATGGAGGTCTTTATGGATGACTTTTCGGTCATTGGGGATTCATTCCAAACATGTCTCACCAATTTAGAAACAATGTTGAAAAGGTGTAAAGACACCAATCTATGTCTAACTTGGGAAAAGAGTCACTTTATGGTCAAAGAAGGCATTGTCCTCGACCATAAGATTTCCAAGAATGGGATTGAGGTTGACAGAGCTAAGGTTGATGTCATTGCAAAACTGCCTCACCCTACTACCGTCAAAGGTATTAGGAGTTTCTTGGGTCATGCCGGTTTCTCTCGTCGATTTATACAAGATTTTTCTAAAATCTCACGGCCTATGACTCATCTCCATGAAAAGGATACTCCTTTTATCTTCTCACCAGAGTGCATCGAAGCTTTTGAAACATTAAAGAAAAAGCTTACCAAGGCACCGATTCTTGTTGCCCCCGATTGGGACTTGCCCTTCGAGCTCATGTGTGATGCTAGTGATTATACGATAGGGGCAGTCTTGGGGCAACGCAAAACAAAACATTTTCAGCCTATACACTATGCCAGCAAGACTATGACCGAGGCTCAAAGTCATTACACCACCACTGAAAAAGAATTATTAGCTGTGGTGTATGCTTTTGAAAAATTCCGGCCATACTTGATTCTGACTAAAAGCATAGTGTATACGGATCATTCGGCTTTGAAGTATCTATTTGCAAAACAAGATGCAAAGCTGAGACTCCTCCGATGGGTTCTCCTCCTTCAGGAATTTGATATCATTATTCGTGATAAAAAAAGGAGCTGAGAACCTAGCTGCTGATCATCTCTCCCGTCTTGAAAACGCTCACCAAAATGCTTTCGAGAAAAAGGAAATAAATGAAACATTTCCTCTCGAGACCCTCAATGTGGTTTCATTTCGTGGAGACTCGATTACCCCATGGTTTGCCGACTTTCCAAACTATCTTGCGGGTAACTTCATTGTGAAAGGGATGTCGTCCCAACAAAAAAATAAATTTTTCAAAGATGTAAAACATTACTTTTGGGACGACCCCTACTTGTTCAAGATATGCGCGGATCAAGTCATCCGGCGGTGTGTGTATGGTCAGGAAGACGCTGAAATTTTAAAGGCTTGCCATGCTGGTCCCACGGGGGGCCACCACAATCCCAACTACACCGCCAAAAAGGTGTTTGATTCCGGCTTTTATTGGCCCTCGATCTACAAGGATGCCCAAGATTTTGTCAAATCCTGTGACGCTTGTCAACGTCACGGGAATATTTCACAAAAGAATGAAATGCCTCAGAACGCAATTCAAGTTTGTGAAATCTTTGATATCTGGGGCATCGACTTTATGGGGCCATTTCCATCCTCTCAAGGCAACAAATACATACTCGTGGCAGTTGACTACTTGTCAAAATGGGTTGAAGCGAAAGCTTTACCCACAAATGATGCCCGAGTAGTTGTGAAATTTTTAAAAGCTCTTTTTGCCCGATTCGGAACTCCACGTGCTATTATTAGTGATCGTGGTACGCACTTCTGTAATGACAAATTTGACAAAGTCATGCAAAAGTACGGTGTAACTCACCGTCTTTCCACTGCGTACCACCCTCAAACGAGTGGACAAGTCGAAGTTTCCAATCGGGGCATTAAAAGAATCTTGGAAAGAACTGTAGGTGAGAATCGTGCATCGTGGTTGGACAAATTAGATGATGCACTTTGGGCTTTCCGTACAGCTTACAAAACACCCATTGGGTGTACGCCTTATAAACTTGTGTACGGGAAAGCGTGCCATCTTCCGATCGAGCTTTAGTAGAAGGCCTATTGGGCCCTCAAGCATGCCAATTTCGACCTCAGAACGGCGGGTGATCACAGAAAAGTTCAACTAAATGAATTAAACGAACTTCGTGATCAAGCTTACGAGAATTCTTTGATCTATAAACAAAAGATAAAGAAGATACATGACTCAAAAATCAAAAACCGTGTTTTTAACGTTGGTGATCGAGTCCTTCTTTTCAACTCTAGACTCAAGATCTTCTCGGGAAAGCTCAAAATCCAATGGGCTGGTCCATTCACTATCACAAAAATTTATCCTTATGGTACCGTCGAATTATCTCAAAATGACGGTCCTAACTTCAAAGTGAATGGACATCGGTTAAAGCACTACTTTGGAGAGGACGTACCATCCATGGTCGTCCCGGATCTCCAAACTTTCCCCAAGGACAATTGAATTCGGGGATCGAGTCAAGCTAGCGACTCGATGAACAAAAATTAGCAACAATACGGGTTTTCACCCGTATCTCTGATTCTTTCTATTTTCTACCACCTAGTGTGGGGGAATAGCCAACCCCACCCCCCCCCCCCCCCCCCCCCCCGCTGTTTGAAAAAATGTATATATGTATATAAAGTTCTCAAAAAAAAAAAAAAAAAAAAAAAAAAAAAAATTGTATATATATAGAAATAAAGTGAAAATTGGTATGTCCACAGTTAGATTCGAATCTGGGCTTTTTACGTTCATAGCTTCGGCATAATAGCCGGGACTTTGAATATTGAGGACAATATTCATTTCTAAGTGTGGGGGAGAAATTCTAACGAATTTTATCAAAATATCTTTCAAATACCCCCGTTTTTGGCCAAAATTTTCAAAATTTTTCACTTTATTTCAAAATTTTTGTGGTAATCAGTCCGCCAGGTCTAACTGACAAAGGGATTGGCTAATCCAGGAGCAAACGGCTCTTGGTAAAGATAAATCAAATCCGTTGGCGGCTTGCAATTTGCCCAAAATTGTATGGTTCCTCAGCTCCCCATATCCCATAAAGTGAATGAGTTGGCTAGCCCGCAAGATTATGGCTTGTGGTAAAGGCAGTGGAAAATCCATAATTAGTAATCAGCTCACCAAGATGTTGACTAGGTCCATCAAGATGCTGGCTAGTCCAGGAGCAAACGGCTCTTGGTAAAGACTTAACAAATCCGTTGAAAGCTGGTGGTTTGCTCAAAATCATACGGTTATCAGGTGTGCCACAGTTCTTACACCTGGCTACTCCAGAAGTGATGGCTTTTGGCAGTTTCAGTCCCCCAAGTTTCAAAACTTGTCAACTTTAGTCCCTATGCATTTATTTTGAAAGGAAAAGTCAACCCAAGGTTTTAAAAGTCAAATAATCACAAAATATTACACTTGGGTTGCAAGTTTTCTAAAATTACAAGTTTAGTCCCTGAAAATCCAAATATGGCAAAATAAGTCCCTGGGAAGTTTTGAAATTTTGAAAAATGGAAAATTGGTTTGTGATCTTTGGAATCTTGGCATAAGTGGTCCTTGGAAGCACTTTGGGAAATAATCTACTTCAGCCCCTCAACTTTGAAGGATTTGCAAAATTGGTCCTTGTGCCTAAACTAAACAAACCGGACCCTTATGTTATTTATAAACCAAAACCAAAACAAACCCAAATACCAACCCACCCCTAGGCCCAGTCCACCACAATTACCCGGCCCACTCCCCTTTTTATTAATAAACCCACCCAGGTCAAACGGTCAACGAAGACCGTTGACCCGTCTTCTCCCCCAACAAGCCTGCGTGAAACCAGGGAGATACCTCCCCCCCCCCCCTCCTCACCTTTTCACCAACTTAACCCCCATAATTAATACTTCTCAACAACCTAACCAACCCCCACCACCACTCCATTTAATGCCCTACCAGTACCACTCATCTTTGCCCCGTTCCAATTTGGCGCCAAAATGACAATCTACAGCTCAGATCGATTTCAAAGTAATTGGACGCTTGGGATTTGGTCAATAGGTCAACAAGAGCCATGTGGGTCATCCAGAATTCAAAAAGGTGCCATGTGGGAGGTCCTAGAGTTTATTTTGCTTCGTTATATATAGTTTAGCTCATAGAAGCTTTGAAGTGTGTAATCTTTTAGTTTTAAATGTTTTTCAGTTTAATTTTAATGTATTGTAACTTTTATTATCAATGAAAATCTGTTTTGAAGTTTAATTCTCATTTTCATTTTTCAAGTTTCATTTCAAATTTCCAAGTTCTAATTAAGGCATCTAATGTGTGTTTAAGCTACTCATAAGCTTTCACAAACTCAGACAACAACTTTTTGAAAGCTTTTTAGGCTTTCATCAGTACCATAAATCAGTTTTCAATAATTGCTAAAAAATCAAGAAAAATCAAAAATAAATAAAAAAAAGTGTTACATATTGAAGAAGCTTGGAGCACAGTGTATTTAGGATGGCTGTGGGTTAGGTACCTCATGGGAGGGCATTAGGATTGGTTTACTTGGTTCTTTGGTCCTTAGCAGTTGGCTTGGAAGGCTTATGTAAGCCTTTCTCTTAATTTTTACCCTCTCAATTAGTCTAGTTGTTTGTTACTGTCTAAAACACTTATTTATTGCTTAATCTATTAGTTGTAATCAGTAGGTTGTCTGTTATGCTTGTTTGAATCAAGTTTTCACACTTGATTGTTTTTAAAGGGGTGTTTGGTTGTAGCTTGTTTGTAGTATTCCATCTGTATAATTGTGCATCTCTGTGTTTCAACTAGTTGTGTGGGTGTATAATAGGTCAGGGAAACATTTTACTTGGTTCCAAACATCACAAAAAGTCAAAATTACAAAGAAGTACTCACCACAGTTAACTGTGGTGAGTTTTGAAGTCCAAATCCATCAAACCATTTCACAAGTTGGATTTTTTACTTAAGTTATTTTTCATACAGCTTAACATATCATTTTAAGTCATTAAATTAGCTGTCTAAGTTCATATAAGTCAAAGCTCAAGTTTCTTAAAAAGTCAAAAGTTCATCATCTCAGAAAAGCCAAAAATGGCATGAATTTTCTAGATTTTTGTGTTTGATATTAGCTTATGAAATTTGTTGTGATAATAGTTTGTTAGTAGAAGTATAAGATCCTATGGGTATTTTATTTTTGTGATTTTTCTACCAACTTGTGTACAAGCTCAAAGTGAGCTGCAGGGCAAGCTCTTGCCCTGTGCACAGACCACTCAAGTCACACCCCCACCTTTGGTGGTGTTTTGTGACTGACCCAGTGAGTCCCACACCTCATTCTTGGTTCCATACAACCCCCCTCCTACCCAGGATCAAGGGTTGACCACTTATTTGACCATAAGACCAGTGGACCCCACCTGAATTGGCCCCAAAAGTCTGTCCCCAGACTGACTCAGAATCAAATAAGCCAAGTGCTTATTTTGGTATTTTAGCTTATTTCCTTGGCTTATTTGTGTGTTTCTTGTTTAAGTTTGTTCATTGCACTTGTTTACATCTGTTTTCACCAAAGTGGACCCCACATTTGCTCATTTGAGCTTATTTCACTTCTGGTCAATAAAAGTCAACTGTTGAGGCTATAAGCACTTGAAGTGCTTATTTCCTTGATCTCAGTCAAAGTCACTTCACAAAAGTTGTCTAATAAGTTGTAATAAGCAGTTTGGAAAAAGAAAATCTCAAATAAGCCCAACTTAATAGAAGTGATAGCTTCTATTTAAGCCATTTGGCTTATTCATCAGCTTATTTATAAGCAAATTCCATTTTTACAATTTTCCTAGGCTTCTGGTGTGTAAAAACTATTTCTGTAATTTTTTCAGATTTTTCTTTTATTATTTAGTAATTTTCTTAATTAAAAATAGTTTTTAGTAATTAATAAATAGTTAATAATTTATAATAATTAATTAGTAAATCAGAAAAATATAATTTAAATTTTAAAATTAGTTTTTAGTTATTTTTAAGTTTTCCAAATTTTATTTTCACTTTTCTAGTGTAATTTTATAATTAATTAGAATTTAGGTTATTTTAAATAATTAAAAAGTAATTAATAATTAGTTAATAATTAGTAATAATTAATTAAATAGTCTTAAAAATATATTTTCATTTCTAAAATTAGTTTTATAGTATTTTAGATTTTTCTAAGTTTAATTTTCATTTTTCAAAGTTAATTTCATAATTATTTATAATTTAGGTTAATTTAGTTAATTAAAAGTAATTAGAAAAATAGTATTTAATTAATAGTAATTATTAAATTAGTGTAAAAATTAATTTTAAATTTCCAAAAATTTTCTCTTATCATTAGGTTTGTAAAAAAGTAATTTTCATACCAGTAGCCATTCCAGATCACCGTATTCACGTTTTTGTACGTTTGTCCACGTCTTCGGCAAACGTACGGTTTTTAGTTCTAGGTGATTTCTTCTCGATCTCAGTTCCCGTAACCATTCAAATAGCTTTCCTAAGCTATTTTTGTTAAAT
Organism: Artemisia argyi; assembly: GCA_030686995.1. Lineage (NCBI taxonomy): Eukaryota > Viridiplantae > Streptophyta > Magnoliopsida > Asterales > Asteraceae > Artemisia > Artemisia argyi. The sequence continues at coordinate 79,647,094 of CM060693.1, read as the reverse complement.
ATCTCTAAATAATTCTCACAACAAAACCTTTCTGAGAATAACACCCGATCACAAAGCACGCTAAAGTCACATTTCACACCTCAACGGGATTTAACGACCCGGTGATACATTATATTACCCGGAGTATTGATCTAGGCTATTTGACTTAGTTGTCCATTCTTTGGTTAATTTAAGTTGGTGGTTTAGGATCAATCAGGGTCATCAGCCTCATCCTCACCCTCGGACTCCTCCTCCTCCTCATCGGAAAAGTACACCATCAATCGTCGTCTCTTAATAGGTGAACCATGTGGTGATGGGGTAGGTGATCTAGGACGACGATGCAATGATGTAGGTGGTGCATCTGACAGGAGAGCGTGAGCATCAAAGTGTAAAGGTGGTGAAGTAGGGCGTACCGACATACATGTCGTAGCTCGATGGGCAAAACGTGGAGCCACACGAGCCAAAGCCTGATGAAGAGTAAGTTGTCTCGAAGTACCAGGGAGCCCTAGAGAAGATGAGGGTCCCTGAGAAGTAGATGCAGCAGGTGGTACAGAAGTAGAAGCTGTCGGTGATGAAGTCGCTGAACGCATGGCAATCCTGTAAGGATCATCAGGAGCCATGGTGATCTATGCTGGGCGTACAGGTGCAGTAAGAATATCCTCAATAACATCGAACGAATAGGAGGCGATGGTTTGTGACAACGGCGTAGGGTAGGTGTAAGTGTTTCAAAACAACTAAACCGTGAACTCAAAATACTGTATCAAAATCATCATAAAAATCCCAATCATATATTTCAAGAAAGATTTCAAATACCGCATTACTAAAACATTTATAAAACAATTAAGCTATATAATTCCTCAAAGCGCCATCATATCACATAATCAATATATCCAATATTCTCAATCATCTCAAAAATCTCATACCTAATCATTTTCTCAATATACCTCATTATAATCGAAGATGCTTCGGCTTTGCGGGCTGGCGGGCATTGGTCGAGGATCGTTTTCTATAAAAATCGGTTATAGTTTAGGTGTTCATTTACCTAGTTCTCTATAACCTTGGCTCTGATACCAATCTGTAACACCCCCAAAATTTGGTACAGCGGAAGAAACAACAAGCTTTCGGGGTGCTACGGGGATTGGTATCCAACACAAGACATAAAAGAACGAGATAAAGTAAACATAAGAAAAACACAACCAAACGAGGTTTTTAAGTTTACATTTATCCCAAATTCATCCAAAGTCAGGCCCAAAAGAAATACACGTAGGTCCACAATTAAATATCAGAGTTTTAGAAAATAGAACCATAAACCAGGTGCCATAGCCAAGCCTTCCAATCCAAGCATAAAAATCATCACTTAATTACCTGAGAAAACGTGCTAAAAATCAACTTTCGCTGGTGAGATCATAGGTTTAAATTCATAAATCAATCTAGTGGACATATATGCAAAACGCTTGCTAGCTAGACTAGGGATTCACTAAAAACCTGCGGATACCCTCCGCTCCATCATAAATACACGGATACCCTCCGTAATAAACCTGCGGATACACTCCGCCACAACATAGATACACGGATACCCTCCGTAATATCATAAATACTCGGATAACCTCCGAAGTATCATAATCCTATAGATGCACACTATAGTATCTAAATAAGCCAACCATAACTAGTCCACACGCGATAATACACTATGTGACTAATGTTGACAAATCTTCCTAGTTCCATAAGCATAACAAGTTTTGAAAAATAAAAGCGATAATAGTCCACATAAAATAATTTGCACGTTTCTCACCCCATATAATGAAAACAAAGTTCAAGAGTAAAAAGTGGGGCTATGACTCACCTCAAGTCCAGAAATCAGCAAGAAGAAATCGGTAGAAGTAAGATGTATAGTAACTCAAATAACGGCAACTACGGACTCGGCACTTCCTAACAATATCAACTCGTTCAGAAATCATTTCCTTAAAATCAAATATTCTCAAACCCGAACGTATTCCATTTTACTTTGCAAAAATCCATTTCTCGTATTAATCTCGTATTAGTTTGGAGTTTGACGTTTGGTATCCATGCGGGTGGTGGGTCGACACAACTCAAAACAAGAAGTCACAATAAAAAAGATAATAAAACAATCTATAAGTCTAATATTAGCCCAATATATTATTTAAATAAATCATCGAAGTTTATCAAATCCGTCGATTTGGTAATCCCCCATATTTATTTACTTAATATACCACTCTAAGATTATACCCAAATCCTAAGTCATATTGCACATAAAGTACTATATGGTATGTATCAAAGTTTAATAAATTCTCTAATTATGCCGTTAAGCTTACCAAATTCGTCAATTTGGCAACTTCACGAGATATTTAGTAATTCATTATTCTTGTACACATACCAAAACCTATGGGCGTCGTAGGATACGATGCCTATTAATATACTCAATTTATATAACTAAATAGCTCTTATTTAACCCGTCGATTAAATAAGTTACGTAGTTATCGAAAGTGAATGTATTAATCGTCACATATCCGTGACAACACGAACGTCACAGAATAATAATATAATCCACTTGGACTCAAGTGACCACGACCCCGTATAACTCGATAGTTTTCCTCGTTTATTTAAAGAAATTATTTTATTTAATATTTATTCAACGTCAAGATTTCATCGTTATTTATAGTCGTTTAATTATAGTAACGCTCCCGACATTTATTACACTACTTTCATAGTATAATATTTATCGTTCCGTTATTATTATAATTTTACTCGTGATCGTTTTATTTTTAATATACGCATTTATATATTTATATATACGTTTTTCACGTCTATATACTTATATAAACGTTTATATTACCAATAATATTATTACAAGTTTTATTATTAGCGTTTGATTATAAATATTTATCGAGTCATATGAAATGGTCACATGTCCGAGTCATCACTCTCGGCTCATTGTCCAAGTCCAAAATAAAAATAACCAAGTCACAATCAATTAATCCAACTCCGTCCAACAATACCTATAACACGTGCTACAACAATAGGGTCCGACTACGGTACCCGACTAACCTATCTCCGTCATCTAACTTGACCGTCTCACAATCGGTCCCCATATTTCCCATTCGACAACAACTCCTCAATCATCAAATTAAATCCATTGTCGAGACCACAAAGGTCTCGACCCAACCAAAGTATTCAGCCAATAATCAAAGTATCACAACAATACCAATAACAATATGAACCACAACGAGAAACACATTAAGATACACTAGTTCCGGGTTGGTTTACCAAGCCAAACCCAAGCCATGTTACCCACTTGGGTCTCGGCTAGACACATGAGTCGCAAAGACTCGAAACCAAGACCATGAGGTCTCGCTATAAGCTCAAGTGAGCAACCAAAATCTGCCAAGAGGGACCCTTTGGGTCGCGACATACAACCAACAACAACAAGAGCCAAAAAAAATTGAATCACAACTAAACTCCAATGCAATGATAGCTCGCTAACAAGAACACAAGATCAAAATCATAAAAATGACGAGCCACAAAGCTCGTACCCACATCAAGCCGTGAGCCTAGGCTCACGGTTCCATCGACCCACACGGTGAGACATTAACCCAGATACCAAACTATAAATTCATTACATTTTATTCAAAAACCCACTTGTATTACGTGTTTTAAATCAACATAATCAAGAAAAATTCAAAACCCATCAATATATACTCCGTATCTCACGGATCTATGCTCACCGAGACAAGTTTACACTTGTTTCGGCGTTTGCTCACCTTTTTGGACCTTGGAGCTCACGGATTTAGTGAAAACAACAAGAATAGAATCGGATTTGATGATATGCGTGGTGTTAGGGTGGGTTTTAGGGCGCGTGTTTTATGTCAAAAGAAAGAGAAAAAGATGATAAACAAGATGGTGGTGGTGGTTTTGTTGTGGGATCGGCGGTGTGATGGTGGCGGCCGGAAAAGCAAGCGGCGGCTAGGGTTTGTAAAAGAAAAGATGGGAGAGATGAGAGAGTAGTGTTGTTTATGTTTGTGTTGTTGTGTGGTGACAGGAAACCACAAGGACGTTTTTGTATTACTCTTTCTTTTTTATTTTTATTTTTCTCCCTTTTCTTTCTTTTAATCTAACAATAATAATAATAATACTAATAACAATAATAATAATAATAATAATAATAATAATAATAATAATAATAATAATAATAATAATAATAATAATAATAATAATAATAATAATAATAATAATAATAATAATAATACGGGTATTATTAATATTTAGGGTAAGGTGGCTAGGTGTAATTTACACGGACCAAAACCCATAACTCGTTTCAAATTATTTAATATCTCACGAGACGTTTCATAAATAAATATATATAGTCGAATCCGTAAACTCAAGACATAAAATTTTTGTTAGGTTATCCTAGTGCCGGAGTCAACGTAGTGCCAAATGAGAATTTCAAAATAAATCACCACATATATTTCCATATCGAATCTTTAAAATAAATCTCAAATCCCATAAATATTTTAAAATATAATCAACCATAATATAGGTTTTACAAGTTCGTTACGAATAAAATTTCAAATATAAATTTATAAACGAACTTTTACGTAATGCGGGTTTTCAAAATGGCTCCCTAATTTGCCAGTTGTCACATTGGTTGTCTTTTATTTGAAGGGATCTTAAAGGATTATCTTTGGAAGGAGTATAACCAGAGGTATTTTGGAAAAGTGGCAGCATAACCAGAGATATTTTGGAGGTTTAGAAATGATTTATGTGGCAAACGTTGCGGAATCTGATTTATATACTCCTATCATTAATCCTCATGTCAAAAACGTCATGGAACTCGCTTCTAATTTACAATCTGGCATTGTAATTTTCTCTACACATGAGTATTGAAGTTTTCTAAGATGCCCGGTCTGTTTTTTAAATCAGGTTTGTTTATGCGAATTACTTTTAATTACATGTTTCTTAATTGTGATCTTGGTATTTTGATTGAAAAAATGTTACTACAAGATTTATATATAAAAATGTCTGGTACTATGATTATGTAGTTAAAACACATGAAAATGTTAGTTTCTTTAGAGCTCGAGCTCTTAAAGACGCAGGGGATGATGTCCTACTTGAAGTTAAATGATTTAGGAGAGTATGCACTAAAAATATGCTTTGGGAAAATTTTAACCCATTTGACTTATTTATTTTTTAACTCATTTTATTTCTGATCGTGATAATACCTAACATGTCTTCACATCAGCAGCTTCTAACGAGCATAAACGCAACAGGTCTTCACAACAGCAGCTTCTGAATACCATAAACGCATTATTAGTATTGTGCTTTGGTAATTGTTGACAAAAAGCGTCATAGACACAGTGTATCCAAGGTAGTTACTGAAACTAATTGGTTTGTATATAATTATATGTCAACTGCTTTTTTTGTACTCATTTCCAAACACTCTACATGTTCTTTCAGGTGATGAATCGGATTGGTGATGTTAAGGGAAAGGTTGTTGTGATGGTAGACGATATGACTGACAGTGCTTGTGAGTCATAAAAAACCAGAACCAAAGTTTATAAAGTTAATTATTGACATGTTTAAGCTAGCCCATAACTATTTAAACACCATATTATCATCACGTTTTGTTATCTTAAGCTTAAGGTTTATAGGTTGAACCTGTTTGTCCTACGAATCCTGCATTTGTTACTTTAGAGACGCACAAAAGGATCGGTCCTTGAGTAGTATAGCTAAAATTCTTTTTAAGGAGTAATTAGATTGAAGGTACGAGAATGGAAATTATCTATATTGTTTGGTGTACGTCTACTGCTTTTTAAGTTGGGAATATTGACTTGATAATTAGCCATTCTCCATTCCTTTTGACAAGGAATAGGTTCAGATGTTGATTTCATATTGATTTGGACAGTTAACCAAACACCGCCTTAATATCTTAAATAATATTAAATAATTATAAGGATTTTAGTTTATTTTTTAAGCAGCGAGCCTTTTGGTAAGTTTTTATGGGGAATAGTTTATCGAGTAGGAAGGGTCGATAGTTTTTCATTTTTGTTGTTTTGGAAAAGTGAATGAGTGTGGATCTTTTCTCTTTTGGCTTATATTAGTTTATTATGTCATAACTCATAAGTTTCAAAATAAGCCACAAAAAGTGGGCTTATGAAACATAAGCCCAAAATCAAGTGAGCCATAAGCCGGCAATATAAGCCGAAACAAACACCCCCAAAATAAAAAGTGTTTGTTGGTCTGACCCGGCCCGTCTCATTTTTTACCTGTTGTAACCGACAACCAATCAATTCACCCTCTGGTATATTCATTCAAAAGTTACATAATATACATGTGATCATAGATATATTATTAGCATTGTATGATATAACGTGATTATGATTTTATTTCATTTACTACATCACTGATTTTGATTTTGTTGTGTTTCCTGTAGAACCGCAACTGCTGCACCCTGTGCACCATTAGAAGCGAAAGTATTTTCAAGAGTTGTGCTCAGGAATATATAGCACCATCAGGTAGGATCTTAAGTATAACGTAACTCAACTAAGCACATCATTCATGATAAAATGTCAGTGTCAAATTTATGTAAATTTAAGTATGCGAGTGAATAGGTCTCCATTATTCTGTTTTGAAAGCCATGGTTTTCGACTCTTATTAATTTTGGTTTTTCAAATGTGAAAGCCATGGTTTCCTTTATTCACATTGTGATGATGATGTTTAAGTTTAAGCACATTTTGGTTTTTAACCGGTTGTCAATTTCAATATATTTGACATGGAATATCAGTTGTTGATGAATGATATACACCATTTTGTCATATAAATTACGTACATTAGTAATTCATACACATTTATCATAATTGCAAGTTGGTTGTTTTTATAAACTCAAAACACTGATCTACTTTATTTCATACATCATTAAGGACCATTCACTTTATTTGTTCTCACACTTCATTGTTCTTTTTACATATATTGCATGAATATTTTTTTTTTCTTTCAATATTGTGTCTAAGATATTTTGCGTCATTCATAATTTATTTACATTCAGTTATAATTTGTCAAGTAATATTAAGAAGCTAGCCCGCCCATTCGGGCTATGAATAATGTAATTATCAAAACTTTTAGAGGTCGAATAATGCAAAACGTTTTTGACATTCACACTTATGCCTATATATATACATATATACATATACATATATAACTGGATATAGGATATCATGAATGGTAACATTTTTGGAATTCAAAGATGACATGTTGATTGATGATTCTCGAAAATGTTGGAATAGTCTCTTCTCCAAAACATAACCACGACAAGGAACTGCACAAACAACACAAACTGCACAAACATCATTGTACAAGGAAGTTGTTCGAAGACTATAAACATATACTTGGTCATAAATCTTTATGTAATAGAAAATCACTATGATAAGCAAGGTTTACCCAGTGTTATTCTTTTACGTTTTAGGATAACATGCTATTCTTTTACGATTGTTTACGTGTTTTAAGATAATCAACTGTATAAGTTACTCTTATAATATTCATTAAAATGAAATTATAGAGCTAGCTCGCCATCGGGCGGGTCTTGAAGCTAGTATATTATATAGTTGTTTCTTTGAATGTTTTTGGTTTTAATAATAAAAACGACTTCAGTTATCGTCTTTTTGGGTTTTGTAAAAGTTGATTAAAGTGAAGGGGCCAGCTTGTTGCGTTCTATTTTTTTTCTTGTGGTTCAAGTTTCGATCGTGGTTTGCTTGGAGTTCAAGTTAATGATCGGGTTTGCTTGTTCTAAATTGAGGGTTTAGGGTTATTCTAATAAATTCGATTTGCAAGAAAGGTTTATAGCAACAAGGGGGAATATTGTACACGGCTTGTGAGGCTTGTCGGTAAAGTTGGTTAAGAAACAACTTGACAAGGTTTTTAGCAAGGTAAAAGAAGAATGGCTTGTTCTATAACTAGGTTTAACATCGAAAAATTCGATGGGAAAAATGACTTCGGGTTATGGCAAATAAAGATGCGTGCTTTAATGGTACAGCTGGGATGTGATGCTTCATTAGAGACATTACCCGCGGACATGGAAGTAGGTGAAAAGGTTGCCTTGATAAAGAAGGCATACAGTACCTTGATTTTATGCTTGGGAGACCGGGTTTTACAGGAAGTTACCAAGGAAACATCTGTTGCAGGAATTTGGACGAAGCTAACTAGTCTGTATATGACTAAGTCCTTAGCAAACAGACTATATCTGAAGAAGAAGCTGTACATGTTTTATATGAGTTCAGGTACGAAATTGGGTGATCATATAGATGAGTTTAATAAGTTGATACTTGATTTGGCGAATATTGATATCGAGATTGAGGATGAGGATCAGGCACTTATGTTACTTACGTCGTTGCCATCGTCTTATGAAAACTTTGTGGAGACATTGTTGTATGGGAGGGAATCCTTGACAATGGAGGATGTTCTGGCGACTCTGAATTCAAGAGAGTTGAAGAAAAGAACTGAAGGCACAAAGGAAGAAACTGGTGACGGGTTATATGTAAGGGGAGCGTCAGATCATTCAAGGAAAGCTCATTCTGGTGGAAGTTCACGGTTTAAGTCAAGGGGTGAAACTTTTAAACTCAAGTGCTTCATATGTCATTCAGAGGGTCATCTGAAGAGAGAATGTCTAATGAAGAAGTCAAGTGGGTTCGTCAGGAAGGGTAAACATGATCAGGATTCTGATTCTTCTGATGACGACGGTAACACCTACTTTGGAGAAGCCTTGATGGTAGTTGAGAATGATGAGATGACTGAATTGTTAATGGATTCAGGTGGGTCTTATCATATGACACCTAGGAGGGACTTCTTGTATGACTTTAAGGATATTGATGGGGGTTTGGTTCAGTTAGGTGATAACAGGACATGCACTATCATAGGGACAGGAAAAGTGAAGATACAGTTGCATGATGGTTCAAGCTTCATACTGGAAGATGTCAGGTATGTTCCAGGGTTAAGAAAAAGTTTGATTTCATTGGGTACTCTTGAAAAAGAGGGTTATACTGTGAAGATGCAGATGTGTAGAGTCAAGGTAATCAAAGGTTGTCGGGTTATGATGACCGGGATTAGGAAAGAGAACTGTGTGTATACTCTTGAAGCAAAAGTGACGACTTTTTGTGTACAAATGCATGGAGGTTCAAAACAAGTTGGGTTCAAACAACATGGTCATAAACAAATTTGGTTCAAACAACTTGGTCCTTGTGTTAATACAGGAGTCCATGGAGTACAGGTTGATGAACGTGTCTGGTTTGAGTTGGAACTGCAGGGAGCTCAAGGGAATCGTGAAGCTGAGGTTGTTCAGGTTAGTAACGATGATGCTGCAGTGGCTCAAAGAAAGTTGGTGGTTAAACAACTTGAAGAAAAGACAAACACGGACTGCTTGGTAAAGGAGCAGGAAAAGGTACACCTTGGTATAAAGGTGGGGGCGGACATTACGGTAACCGGAGTACCTGGTCAAGAGGGTGCAGAGGGTAATGTTGCTGAAAAGAAGAAAGTGAAGGAGTCTACGGAAGCTAATACGTTTAGCTAGAACTTGTGAGATTCTTCCGATGGTGGTTTGGGTTTTAGGGAAGGATTGTTGGGTGTACAAACCCAATCCCATATCAAGTTAACATATAAGCTTGGTGGGCTACTCCTTCTATCACCAATTGGTTTTAGAATGGAAGCTCAGTTGGGATTATATGTTGGACTTGGTAGGAGTAAATAACCAATACTCAACATCTTTTTTTCCTCGTGCTGAAACCTCAGAATGAGGACTACCTTATCGACCAGACATTGTACTTCAGTAATTTTCCAAGATTATCCTCTAAGGAATTCAAGTTTCCTAAGACAGTAAACATGAGCAACAACACATTCATCAACGAACATCACATAATCTCCTTTTCTCATGTGTCTTTGTATTCTCTATAATTTTTGTTCTGATCTTGGTTTCGTCGTGTGATTTCAATTTTCTTATTTGATAAATGATTTTTTTTTTTTTTTTTTTTTTTTTTTTTTTTTTTTTTTGTCTCCTAGTTTCTGTCATTGTCTTCTTATGTTTTTCTTATGATGTGGTGTCATGTTGCTATGCTGGATTTTATGTGTTGGTTAATATAAGAGATTTAATATTTGTTGTGGTGGTGACATATGGACATAATGTAGAGAAGACAAAGACGATGAGGAAGTGAAAATGATGTTGGAGATATATTTCAAATATTTGTCGACTGTAATGGCTATGTCAAAAATGATTATAAGTCGACCTTACCCTAAATTTGTTATTGCACCACATTCTATCTCATAATATGACATGTTAATCTTTGGGGTCTCGCAGTTTAAACATAAGGTTTTGTGGTGACTGATGGAGTTGAGAACGTGTGATGGTCATAAAACCCACGACCTTTACCACGTTAGCCTCGCATTATCATTCAGCTCATCACCTGGCTTGGTGAAGATTACCAAACTTATTTTTGTAACAAAATTAATTAAAACCAATTAAGCATTCACTTAAATTTGTAGCTGTTGGGGGTGTTTGTTTGTGTACACGATGGGGTGGTGACCATTACAAACTAGTCTTAGAGTTTACGGAGTTCTTCTCCCACTTAAAATATATATGACATTATGACAATATTTAATGGTTAACAAAATTTTAAATACAATATTATAATGAAACCATTGGTCCACATACGGAGTACTACATAACCATATGCTATTCAAGTTGCATTATGATTGATGTCAAGCATCTCTAATTCTCTATTGAATTCCTTAACAAAGATGATAACCAATAATTGGGCCCAAGACACGTAGTTATGTATATGTGGCCATGTATGTATGCCCAATGGTTGTGATTAAAAAGATAACGATTTGGTACGAGAATATAAATATTGATAAGATAAAAAATGATATTGTTGTCCAAATATCTAAAGAATGTTATCTACATTCGTTGTAACTTACGACATGTCATCGTGACATTAAGATTTAGATAAAATCTAAAACTTGCCAATATTTTAAAGCTAAAATACAATATGGGGTTTAATTTACGTGCAAACCTTCTTTTTTTTTTCCCGGGGATAAGCATATTCAAATTTGGTGATTGAATAGTTGGCATTAAAGAACACGATCAATCTGTACTTTTTGGATTCAGGTAAATTTTGCCAAAGTAATGCCTTATGTTATGTCGACAAATATGAAATGGTTGTGTTCATATGACTAGGAAGTAAGAAGTCACTTACTAGGTAATTGTACAAAGGACTAGTCACATACAAGGAAAAAAAAAATACCCTCTGAAAGTGGTTAACATGAACCACACTGGGGTATCGGCCGAATAGACCAAAGTGACTCATTGGCGACACTCTATTATATGTATTCTTAGACGTTGTTTAGTTAAAAAAAAAAAAGAAAAAAAAAATTGCAGATGACTCGTGTGCGGTGACCAATGGTACCTCACGCGTGAGGAGTCATTGCACTACACCTAGTCTTATAAAAACATCAAGTTATGGCCGGTTTGTTAGTATAAGGATGTCACAGGTTGATTGTACTCTTTTTTATTTATTTATTTATTTATTTATTTTTTAACGACGAGTTAGTAGTTAGTGATTCGAGCCCACAGTGACATCCAATTGGGCAGTATGCAAGCATCGAACCTTTCTCCTTAGGGGATAAACCCCACTCCTGCTTCTATTTTTTCGGCCCCTGAAGGTCCATGGTGAGACTCGAACCTGAGACCTCTCCAAGGATACCTCCCCAAGATTACACTTGGTGGCCAACTGAGCTAGCCCAGTTGGTTGATTGATTGTACTTATTTGGCACGTCATGTATATATTGTTTTAACTGTTAAGAGTGAACCCAAAAAAGAACCTATTTTTTGGTTTTTTGATTTGATCAAATTGGATGTGTAGTCATTTACAAATTTGAAAGTGAACATGTAGTCTCTATGAGCAACTTTGGCTTGCAATTGTCCTTCATTAGAGAGACTGTATGCCTGCACTTTTGAAATTTCATCTATTATAATGGCATACACGACAATTACATAACAAATCTCTCTACAAAAATTATGCATGCACTTTTAAAGTTATAAGAATTACGCTTTGGCCAAGCCACTGAGACTGTTTTTGCAGTTTACTCTTGTTTAAAAAGGCGTTTACATGGGATGGGTTATAAGGACGGGGTAGTTCTTTTATATTGACCCCAACCCCCCCCCCCCCCCCCCCCCCCCCCTTTTTTTTTTTTTTTTTTTTTTTTTTAAATCAAAAAGCTATAAACCTGAAAGTGCGGAACAGAAAATATAAATTTAATATGTCAAACGCTTAAAACTGTCAAAAATACGAAACAGAAACTGACAAAAACTGGGCTGCGCTGAAAAAAATAGAGGACAAAGAGGGAGACAAGTTGCCTACCACTCTTGTCCCCCCGTTATTATAGTAGTCCCCGTTTACATATGGGGACTGTTAGGGAAACGGGGGGACAAGGTGGCAGGCCCCTTGTCTCCCCTATTTTTTTCCAATGCAACTCAGTTTCTGTTCCATATTTCTGACAGTTTTAAGTGTTTGACTTATTAAACTTTATATTTTCTGTTTCGCACTTTCAAGTTTATAACTTTTTGATATAAACAAAATTATAAAATTAAAAAAAAAATCAAAAAAAATAAAAAATAAATAAATAAAAAAAAAATAAAAGAGGTTTATCTAACCAATAGCCCCCGTTGCTATAACTCACCCCTTACATATGGGATCTATTAACCATACGGGGGGACAAGGGTGGCAGGCCCCTTGTCTCCTCCTTGTCTCCCCATTTTTTTCCAGTATAACTCCGCTTTTTGTCAGTTTCTGTTCCGTATTTCTGACAGTTTTAATCGTTTGACATATTAAACTTTACATTTTTTGTTCCGCACTTTCAGGTTCATAGCTTTTTGATGTGAATAAAATTATAAAAAAAATAAAAATAAAAATAAAAAAATAAAAAATAGGGGGGGTGTGGCTAAAATGTAGGGAGGGTGTGGTCAACATGCCCCCTTACATATATGTGGCTTCTTATTGTTTTTCAGAAACTACTCCTGGTGCATAGATGAGTAGAAGATAATATAAAAAATTGTTATGAAATTACAACTGTACATGAAAGATAAATACACGTGAAAATTACGGCAGAGGCCACTGTGTGGAGTGGTTGCCTCGCAGTGGGTTGGTTTTTTTTTTATTCCCTATTAGGCCACTAAAATCGCTGCAAGCCTGCAGCGAAATACATACCCAACACGTGTCGCCCTCTCGTTAATTCTAAAAACAAAAAAACAAAAAAAAAACTTGTATTTCACATATATGTTGCAGCGAAATACAACTTAAAGGGTCCACCTCTTCTCTCTCCTCCTATTTGGGCCCACTTTAATAGATAAAAAAATATATATAGGTAGTTCACATATATGTTGCAGCGAAATACATTAACAAGAGACCCACCTCTTCTCTTTCCTCCTATTTGGGTCCACTTGAATAATAAAAAAAACAAATATGTGTATTTCACCTCCTTTTTGCAGCGAAGAACAAATTAAAAGGCACACACACGTCGCTTTCAACTATTATAATTTACCTTTTCAACCCTAAACTTTTTAATATTTACAAATTTTTTATATAACAAACTTTATTCGTTAAATATTTAGCAAATATGTAGCAAATTCGTTAATAAAAAAAAATACCGTTGCGAAGAGCTCTAAATTACGAACAAAACGAGCCCAATATTGATATGCTTTTGACGTACGTACGTACGATTTAGCAAATACGTACGTACGAGCCCAATATTGATATGCTTTTGACGTACGTGCAAAATCTACCCTTAAACTTTTTAATATATATCACTTTTTAATATAACAAACTTTATTCATCAAATATTTATTAAATATCTAGTGAATTCGCTAATAAAAAATATACTGTTGCGAAGAGCTCTAGATTACGAAAAAAACGAGCGCAATATCGATATGCTTTTGACGTACGTACAATTTTATAAAAAATGTTAAAGTTTTATACATTAAAAAAAAAAAAAAAAAAAAAAAAAAAAAAAAAAAAAAAAGAAAAAAAAAAAAAACTTTAACATTTTTTAAAAGTTTATTATTATTATTATTATTATTATTATTATTATTATTATTATTATTATTATTATTATTAGCACACAATCTATATCTGCTAATAAAGTTCCAATGCAACAGTTACATCATTAAAGGGCATAGATTCAATGCATACCAAGTCGTCAACATGAATACTTTTTCTTCTACCTATTTCGGGAATTAGAAAACTTTAACATTTTTTAAAAGTTTTTTTTTTAATGTATCAAACTTTAATATTTTTTATAAAATCGTACATGCGTCAAAAGCATATCGATATTGGGCTCGTTTTTTTCGTACTATAGAGCTCTTCGCAACTGTATATTTTTTATTAGCGAATTCGCTAGATATTTAATAAATATTTGATGAATAAAGTTGGTAGAACGGTTTATGTGTTTTTAATATTTCCAAATTACTATGTAATGTAATTTACATATCCTGTAATAAATTCCTTCTTTGTTATTGTTGTTATATAAATGTTCTCGTACTTTCCTAACCCAAAATTCGCAAAATGTGTAATTACAAATCATTATCATAGTTGTGTTAAGACATGACAATGAGTACAATTTTATACATCACATACCGCAATAATAACAAAACTAAAATTATAAAAAAAAATAAACGCTAAACTCTTAATCTGACAAGCCAAAAACAATAAAACATAACCCTAAAATTACATGCTATTTCGCTGCAACTGAAACAAGAATTATATATATATATATATATATATATATATATATATATATATATATATATATATATATATATATATATATATATATATATATATATATTAAGTTAATGTGAGGTCCTCCACTTTTGTATTTCGCTGCATTTGAAAGGTGAAGTACTAATATATATATTTTTTATTATTAAAGTGGGACTAAAAAGAGGAGAGAGATTTAGTGGACCCCTTTACAAGGTATTTCGCTGCAATGGTTATGTGAAATACAAGTTTTTTTTGTTTTTTTTTTTTTTAATCAACGAGCACGTGACATGTGTAAGAAATGTATCTCGCTGCAGGCATGCAGCGATTTTAGTGACCTTCTAGAGAATAAAAAAAAAAAAAAAAAAAAAAAAAAAAAAAAACAGCCCACTTCGAGGCAACCACTCTCTACAGTGGTCTCTGCAGGAATTTTCGCTAAATACATGTGTGTGTACAGTTGTCGTTATACGTTGCACAGCTAATAGCTACTCTATTTGACTGTTGTACCAAATCCTATCTTAAATATGGACCCACGCTAAGTATGTCATGGTTTCTTCAAAACAAGGAATTGTATTGTGTATTGAGGATTGAGGGGATCGACGGTTTTATATTCATAGAAGATTAGTTATATTATTAAACTAGCAAGAAAAACAATTACAAAATAAAAACAGGCAAAAGATTTTGAATTCAATTGGTTTCAAGACTTAAATTGTTTTCCTATTTTTATTTATATTAACTAGCGAATATATAATACGGAGTCAAATGATATCCATTTCCAAATTTTATGACTTATAGCATTATCAGTTATGCTTTACTATTATAGCGGAGCTATTTGAGGACAAAAATATGAATTGGCTCTCTCAAGTTTTATGATTTACATTTCTGCCTTTTTAAAAATATTAGGCTAGCTCTGTCACTATATATGAATAAGGGTTCTTTCTAAATTCTAACAATAGCTTTGAGAAATTTTGTTAACAACTGATTCATAAAGACTACTAACCAGATTAAACGATAACTACTACGGAGTAACTAATTTCATGTTTTTACATGTCTATTATTATTATTATTATTATTATTATTATTATTATTACTACTCCCTCCGTCCTAAAATAATTGTTCTCATTTGACTTTTTAAAGTCTTAATTTTTCAACTTAGATCTTTAATAATTTTGTTTATGTTATACTCCGTATATTAATTGATGTAAAATATATGAATTGATTGGTTTTTAAATACTTTTTCATTAGTATAATTTTCATCAAGTATTATATAACACATACAAAAATATTTAAGATCAAAGTTGAGAAATTAAGACATTAAAAAGTCAAATGAGGACAATTATTTTGGGACGGAGGTAGTATCATCTTTACTTTTGAAACAAATTCGTAGATATTAAGTTTTTAGTGTAATTGTTAGCAAAATCATATGACAAGATATAATACAAGCATCACGAATCATCACAAAATATTCTCTTAATTTACTAATTGGTAAAATCGCGTAATCTTTGACTTCGTCTAAATATTTTAAACACTTTGTAATTATGTCAGTGGTGTTAAGGTAGTATCATATTGATCATCTTGTGACGTTTAGAGAAAAATAACATATAAATGACTCCTATATTCATTTTCATATGTCGCTGTGATTAATTATTAAACTATATAGACACCAAGATATTTGTGACATGGTGATATCATTAGGAATAATTTTCTATAAACAATGAGGTTCTAAACTTAACACTTTGACTTGTTTTAGCAAGAAGATAAGCACACCTAGATGCCCATGCCATGATTGAGTGAAAATAGACCAAAGTGGATAAACTATGAGATAAATTTTGTTATAAAGACGGATGCTAGAAAAATCAAAAACAAATTTTTAACCTCAGGATAAAGCAGCAATCCCCATCTTTCAAGTGCCCGTCACCATATTCGCTTTCTCTAATAATCGCAAAATTAAGCCCGGAACTCAATTTATTCAGGTCCGCATCGTCACCATTCCAATCCTCATTTTTTCATCTGAGACGGACTCAGAATAATCGAGAGGGTGTTGCACATTTTTTTAATGATTATGAGTACAGAAGTTGTCCGATAAAAACTTTATTAAGTAAAATTGTGTGATGACGTATAGTCCGCACTCGGGTCACGAACCCGATCAATGGACATTACTAATGCCCAAGCCCATCACGTGTGGGTTATCATAATAATGATTTGGGCTATCATGCTAACGGTTTTGGGCTCACGAAAGCCCAAACCCAACTATTTTATTTATGGTCTTGATAATTATCTTCTATTTATGGTATAAAGATCAATAGACCGGATAAGGCGAGATACGCCGAAGAGTAAGGAGCACGAAACCTACAAGGATTTCGTGCCTATAAAAAGAATATCACGGCTCTCATTGAGGTACGATAAAAAAACTCTAACTCTTCAATATAATCCTAAAACCGATTACTTACTCTCACGCCGGAGAATAATCGTGGGAGACAATCCTACTATAAGCCTAACGGTGTTGTTCGCTTTCTTAGTGCGCAGGTCTCAAGCATTAAGATCCAATTGATACGAGAACAGGAACCCAAACAAGGAACGCCCAACTTTTGTATCAACAAGTGGCGCCATCCGTGGGACCCTACACTAAGAACTAGAATGACGAAGCATAGAAACTCAAGCCAGCGGACTCCGCAGTTGGAGAAAACACATGGTGACCCCCAGAGGAAGAAACATCAAGTGATTCAACCTCTAAGCAGGCCTCTGAAACAACCAGTTCGCCCAGTCACCAAGAATCAGGCCCAGGTTTGATCTTCCCAACAGGAGAATTGCCCACAGGGACTACCCAGACCACTACGGCGGCCCCTAGCGCTGAAGATCTACAGCGCACTCTCTTCACCACTCCCCACCGAACGGCACCCATCGTGGACACCACTGAACCGCCATGCGCGCCTAATCGAGACAGAGAACCTAATGTGGAAACAAACATCCTCGCGCTAGATGGAGGCGCGCCCGAATTAACGCTAAGTAATTTCGTGTCTCAAAACTACGAAACCTTAGCTGTCCTTTTGCAAGAGGAAGCAAAAAGAAGGTCAAGTCAGAGCCTGCAAGCCCGGCTCAACTTTGGCCCTGAGTACGAAGCATCCCCACCGCGCTATCGGAAAGAAAGACGCGAAAAGGATAGCCGCCGACTTCCAGTGTTCGCTAGGGTTGGAAGGAAAGCTGTGGATGATGAAACAGCTGATTCGCAGTACTCGGAGGAGCATGAAGACAATGGAAGGCGTACCAATGTCCACGCTAGGCTTGGTAACCGCAGGATTCAGGATAGACTTGGACGGCAACGCTCACCAAGCGAGAGCCCTTCAAGGTCTAGTAGTAGAAGAATTCATGATAGGCTTGGGAGACAGAACTCCCTAAGTGAAAGCCCCTCAAGCTCGGATTCCGAGAAAAAACGACGTAAGCGCCGTAAAAGGGTCAACTCCTTCTCAAGTGACTCCTCGGACAACGAGGACAAAGAAACAGGACACTGGAAGTCCAGGAGAAGACATCGCGATGAGGAGGACGAAGATATATCCCTTCCTTGGCGCCGCCAAAAGGTCGACGCATTCAAGCGGCGCATCAGTGATTATTCAGAAGATAAGAGAAGGCGCATGCCCGCCAATGTTAAAACATATGATGGGACGGGTGATCTTGATGACCACCTAAAAATTTTCGAATCAGCCGCTACTATCGAAAATTGGCCACAACCTGTGTGGAGCCACATGTTTAACTCCACATTGGTGGGGAATGCGCGAACCTGGTTTAGTAAGCTGCCATGAAGAAGCATAAACGGGTTTGAAGAGTTGCGAAAGGCATTTCGTTTAAACTTTACTCAAAGAAAGAAGTGTGCCAAGAACCCTGTCGAACTTGCCAGAGTAAAACAGCGCCAAGGGGAATCCACAAGCGCTTATGTGGAGCGCTATAAGGATGAATGCATACACGTCAAGGCATGCCCCGAAGTACTAAAGATCTCAGGGTTCATGAATGGGATCAATAACCCAGAACTTATCAAAAGATTAAATGATAAGGTTCCCCAAACCTTTGATGAACTAATGAAGCGCACCAGATCCTTTATCCAAGGGGAAGCAGCTGCTGTGGATAGCAAAAAAGGTTACTCAAATTATAGGTCACAATAACAGCCCAGGAGACAATCCAATGACCAGAGTAGCAACCGCAGCAAAAACTACCACAGTCAGGGAAGCGGACGAGATAACAACAAATACACTTCACTCACGAAGACTCCAAGGGAGATATTTGCGATAGAAGTTGCAAACTTCCTGAAACCTCCACCAATGCGCACCCTAGAGGATCGGCACGTAGGAAGTGGGTACTCTGAATATCATGGACAAAAGGGCCACACCACCAACGAGTGTGTCCAATTGCGCAAACTAATTGACAAATTAGTGAAAGAAGGCAAAATGGATCACCTCGTCAAGAACATCAAGGAGGGGAAAGATAAACAGAAGAATGGGGCAAGAAAGAGATACCTAAAGACAAGGCTGACACCATCTACATGATACAATCATGGCAGCGAAAGACAAGGCAAAAGGTCAGCCAAAAGTTTTCCTATAGGAACGAAATCTCTTTCCCTGCTCTGGCTGCGGCCAACATAGTAGTGGAACCACTCACCATTGAGATACATACGGGGGGTCACGATATCCACCGCATGTATATTGATGGGGGAGCATCCGCAGACATCATGTATGAACATTGTTTCAAAAGGTTGCGACCTGATATACGAAGTCAATTAATTCCGGCTACGACGTCGCTGACTAGCTTCACAGGAGAGAAGATGTGACCCATGGGGCAATTACGATTACTTGTGGTCGTTGGTGATAAGCAACACTCTACGGCAGCCTGGATGAACTTTATGGTAATCAGATCTCCTTCGCCATACAATGGCATTATTGGAAGACCAGGAATATCAGCCATGCACCCGGTACCGTCCACGGCACATGGGATGCTCAAATTCCCAGTAGAAGGAGGCATTGTTACCCTCTACAATACCACTATGTCACCTAAAGACTTCAACACGGTGACGAGTGAGACGGCGCGCATTCCAGAACAGCATGCAGCTAAAGTGTCAAACCTGAAGGTCGCAATTCACCCTGATTACCCGGATCAGGAGGTATCAATTGGGGGATCGCTGTCTGACAAAGGCAGAGCGGCCGTGTGCGCACTCTTGCAAAGGAATCTAGATATCTTTATGTTGAAACCAAAGCATATGACTGGTGTACCACCATCAATTACAGAGCACAAGCTGAAAATCCGACAAGGATACCCTCCAATACGGCAGAAAAAGCACGGCCAGGCTCCAGAACGCGCAAAAGCCATCCTAGAGGAAGTACACAAGCTTGTAGACGCAGGCATCATGCGGGAGGTCTACTACCATGACTGGATCTCCAATCCAGTGATGGTAAAAAAGAGTGATGACAGCTGGAGGATGTGCGTGGATTTCACTGATCTTAACAAAGCATGTCCACAAGACTGCTACCCGCTACCAGAGATAGATTGGAAAATAGAATCTTTGGGCGGATACCCCTTTAAATGCTTCCTAGACGCATACAAAGGATACCACCAAATTCAGATGGCTAAAGAAGATGAGGAAAAAACAGCCTTCCACACAAGCCAGGGTGTCTACTGCTACACAAAGATGCCTTTTGGCTTGAAGAACGCAGGCACAACTTACCAGCGATTGGTAGACAATGCATTTGAGAAGCAAGTGGGCTGCAACCTGGAGGTTTATGTTGATGACCTTGTCATAAAAAGTCATACTGAAGAGGAGTTAGTACGCGACATTGAAGAAATATTCAAGACACTGGGTAGGATCAACATGAAGTTAAATTCCAAGAAGTGCACTTTTGGCGCTACCGAAGGCATGTTCCTCGGGTATTTGATAGAGCCAGATGGCATTAAGCCATGCCCAGAAAAAACAAAGGCTGTCGTACAACTCCCTTCACCATGCACATTGAAAGAAGTCCAGTCCTTGAATGGAAAATTAGCGGGGTTGAATCGATTCTTGTCTAAATCAGCGGATAAGTCACTTCTTCTCTTTAAAACACTCACGAAGTGTAAAAAAAGGGAGATTTTCATTGGACTGCGCAAGTGGAAGAAGCTTTTCAACAGCTTAAGCAACATATAGCAGCGCTTCCCACACTAGTTGCACCCCGACCAGGGGAAGAATTGATTATGTACTTGTCTGCAACTCATGGGGCAGTCAGCGCGGTGCTATTGACAAATAGGAACTCCGTACAAACACCAGTATACTTTGTAAGCAAAGCACTCAAGAAGACAGAGATTAACTATACCGCAATGGAAAAACTGCTCCTGGCTTTAGTATTCGCAGCTAAAAGAATGCGCAGATACTTTCAAGTACACCCAATAGCAGTAATCACAGACCAACCTATCAAGCAAGTTATCTCTAAACCCGGCGCATCGGGGCGGCTACAAAAATGGAGTGTGTTACTAAGTGAGCATAACATCTCTTATAGACCACGCACTGCGATTAAGGGGTAGATACTGGCAGATTTCATCATTGAAAAACCAGATACTGAGGCTCCATCACCCAGTAGAAAGATAGAACTACAAGAACCATGGATCCTATTCACGGACGGATCTTCGTGCGTGGACGGGTCAGGCGCAGGCCTTATCCTCACCAGCCCAGAAGGAATGGAATTCACTTACGTACTACGTTTTGAATTCTCAGCCACTAACAACGAGGCAGAATATGAAGCCCTAATTGCTGGATTACGCATTGCAACTCAAATGGGTGTACGCAACCTAGAAGCAAATGTCGATTCCCGATTAGTAGCCAATCATGTGTTGGGCGATTATGTGGCTAAAGAGGATAACATGGTCCAATACCTCGACAAGACCAAGTCCCTAATCCAAGGCTTTGATAGGTTCACCATTAAACAACTTCCTAGAGAAGAAAACAGGAAAGCGGATACACTAAGCAAAATCACATCTACAAGCTTTGCGCACCTGTCAAAACAGGTATTGGTGGAGACCTTGAAGAACAAATCCATCTCAGAGATAGAGATATCCATGGTGATAGAAGAGCAGGATCCTACTTGGATGACCCCTATCATCGAATTCATAGGTAAGGGTGTATTACCCCAGGAGCAGAAGGACGCTCGACGGATAAGGCGCACAGTGCAGAGGTTTGAACTTCGAGATGGTATCCTATATCGACGTTCATTTCTGCAACCATGGATTTGCTGCGTTGGACCTCTTCAGGCAGATTACGTACTCCGAGAGATCCGCGCTGGTTCATGCAGTATGCACTCAGGACCACAGTCCGTTGTAGTACGAGCCTTGCGGTTAGGATACTATTGGCCTACTATGCATCGCGATGCGCGGGACATGATAAAGAAATGTAGCGACTGCCAGGTCCACAGACCCATCCCGCGCCGACCACAACAAGAGCTAACTCCTATCACTTCACCATGGCCATTCTACAAGTGGGGTATCGATATTTCAGGTCCCTTCCCTGTTGCAGCAGGGGGACTAAAATTCCTCTTTATGGCCATAGATTACTTCACTAAGTAGATTGAGGCAAAAGCAGTAGCAACTATCACAGGCAACCAGGTAAAACGCTTTGTTTGGGAAAACATCGTATGCCGCTTTGGACTACCTGGAGAAATTATTTCGGACAACGGAAAACAATTCTGTGATAACCCGTTCAAAGACTGGTGCGCGCAACTAAATATTAGACAACACTTCGCGTTAGTTAAACACCCACAAACCAATGGTTTGGTTGAGCGCGCGAATCGTAGTCTGGGTGAAGGAATTAAAGCGCGTCTTGACAAACACAAAGGAAGATGGGTGGATGAATTGTCGCATGTTTTATGGGCGCACCGCACGACAATCAAAGTCAGCACTGGAGATACACCATTCTCTCTTGTCTATGGGACAGAAGCTGTCATACCAGCCAAAATTGGGATGCCAACTATTCGTACAGTGGAAGTCAATGTTACAACCAATGATGACGAGCGACGTATAGACTTGGATCTGTTTGAAGAAAAGTGCGAACGTGCAGCTATATGTGAGGCAAGAGCTAAGTCAAAGATGAAGGGATACTATGATGCTAAAGCCAGAAGCACTTCATTCAGGCCAGGTGACTTTGTATATTGTGCCAATGATGCAAGCCACGCAGAAGATACAAGAAAGCTTGGACCAAAGTGGGAAGGACCCTATGAGGTCACAGAAGCACTAGGCAAAGGCGCATACAAGCTGCGTGATATGGATGGTCGTGAGCTACAACACACATGGAATATTTGCAATCTCAAAAGATGCTATCTTTAGGAAAGGTTACGGCCCACGTACAGACACCTCCGCACTTTAGTAAGTGCTCAATAAATGTCCGTGTATTTACATTTTGTTTTGTTTAGGCAAATGTCTTTTTCTTTTTTTCAAAAACTTGCAAGAATTAATCAAACATCGCGGTTTCCAGCTAACTCCGCGACGTAGTTAACTTTATTACTTACATCTTATTTATGTCTCAATATTGTTAATTTATTTTTTGCCTACATGGCGTGCATACATTTATTAAGACCCACGATGGCATAAAGGATGAGTAAACCTAATAAATAACTCGTTGAGTAAGAGGGTTGCAAACCCATCAACATTGGATCACGTATCCTTGCTAAACACCTTACTCTCAAGACGTTGGAGTAAGTTCAATGCGCGTCCCACGAAGGATACGCAATAATGCACACTGTGCGCGTTTAACAATTTAGGAGTCAAGACTCTTGGTTCCTTGATATGGCACTTGCAGTACGCTACAAGTTAACCCATACACTTACAAATTTTATATATCAAGTTATGGACTTAATATGTAACTATAAAGGGTCATAGATTCTACAATTTTTTCTAAGTACGTTTTGATCACAATTTGACTCTTGGATGTCTTTTATACAAAGACAAATAAACTAAGTACAAATATGACGATACAAATGTGCGTACAAAAAACCAACTTTATTTTCATCATAAACTACGAGTTTATACAAGTGCTAGATTCAACATACATATGTGCAACAAAAAAGGTGAATCTATAATAGCCTAAATACTATGAGTACGTCTATGCCCTGAACTACCAACAATGGGCGCTGTACTCCCAGCCTCCTCAAGCCTTTTCAGTAGGCTACTATCCTCCTGCGACACTGTCAGCACACTGACAGGAATCCCATCGGATCTAGGAAGATGCGCTGCACCAACACCACACAGTATCGCCTTCCCTTTCACACCCTTCTTCCTTGCGAGCCTTGTGGCATGGGATTCCAAGGATGCCTTCAAAGATATTTCTTTCTCCAGAGCGAAGGGGTTCAACATGTCGCGTAGACGCGCAAACACGGGTACCTGTAGCTGCGACTCATCAGGCTTCAAAAAGTAGTCAGGCTGCGCCTCCGCGTCCTCAGCTATGTGCCTCGCCAAGGTTAACCCTTCCATAATTACACTGATGGGGTAATCCTGGTCACGCTCCAGTTGAGCGATGAGAGGGAACTCGAAGATCTTCTTCTTCTCCATGGCAGCAACAAGCTCCGCATAGCCATATCCATCGTAGCCTGGCACCTCTGCGAGAGGCACCGTCAACATCTTGCCCTTGTGCAGCTCTTCCATAGCTTCAGCTTTGCCATGCGCCAAGGCACACTGCACAACGTTCCCAAAAGCCTCAACAACTTCTTGGGACTCTAGCGTGCCCATAGCAGCCAAGCGAAGACCATGACTGATCAGCCACCTACGAATAAAACAACACCCCAATTATAAGACAATAATTTCAAGGGTATTAAATACGGGAAATTGAAAAAGAAATCCAAAGGAATTAAGTACCTGCGCTCAGCAACAGCAGACACCAAGTGAGGGTACATCTCCTCATCGTATTCGATGCTAAGCTTGCGCAGCTTACCCTCTTGCTTCTCCAAGGCACTCTCTACAGCCTTACGGAACTCATCCACTTGAGCGAAGTGTTTGCTTTTATTTTGCTCCAGGTACTTCAACCCCCACAAGCAGGTAGCCTTGTACTGGTTAAAGGCAGCACGCTCATGGCTCAACTCAGCCAGTAAAGATAACTTTTCATCCGCAAGCCTCTTGGAGTGCGCAGTTATTGACTCCATGGCAGCTTGAGCACTCGCCAACTGCGCCTTCAGCAACGCAATCTCCTCATCCTTCTGCGTGCTGGTACTCTCTTCACCAACATACTTGACCCTGAGCTGGGCAACCAAGGAAGCCTGGCTCGCAGTAGCCAAGCTCAGCTCCCCTATCAACTGCTCAGTAGACACGTCCGCGCATGCCTTCAAAGGCTCTTCCACCTGAGGGTGACTCACCTTAGGTGGCGATTGCTCCATATGCGCTGCATCATCCCTTGCAGCTTCGTCACTACATACAAAGAGCAAGAAGTCAAGACATTATATCGATGATAAAAAAAAAAAAAAAAAAAAAAAAAAAAAAAAAAAAAAAAAAAAAAAGAAAAAAGAAGAAGAAACATGACATTGTTACTTACTTGGGAGAGGAGGTCTCAGCAGTATCCCGCGCAGTCACAGATAACGACACATCCTCATCTGTGGACACATCCACAGTAATGTTGTGGCGTCTGCGCTTGGATGTGCCCACGCCACCATCGCCAAATGCCTTGCGCTTCACTCCCTGAATCACCTATTCAGGATCACTGTCAACCTTGAAGATCCCCATACCCTCAGAGGAATCAGTGCGCGAAGGCTCAGGGGTTTGCGCTTCCTGAGGAGGAACGTTGCGCAAAGGGGTCGCTTCCAATAGGGTTTGGCCGACATTAGCTAGTTCTTCTTGCGCATACTCCATGATGCGTCCTGCTGTGGCTTCCAGAATGGGTGTCTCACCCTCCCTCAACGGACGCACCCCCATGGTCACCTGAGCGGGCTTCGACAGCTTCACCACGCTAAACAAATCCATCTCTGCGCAACAAATATCAAACAACAAACAAAATGGAGTTACATATAGTTGCAATATAAAAGAATGCTTACACTACAGATGCGAAGGAAAGGAACGACAAGCACCCACCCTGGCTATTCTCATCCAGAAAAGTTGGCACCTCGTCAGTGCCTTGAAAGAAGTTGTGACTAATCCCCATGTGCACCAAAAACTCTTCTGGGTAAGAGTTGATGGGGATGCGGTTGGTATTTATTGTCTCTGCATCATCTGTGTTGTACGTCTCGGGGTCTGGGCGCTCATCCTTTGGCAGCGTCCCCTAAGTATAGAACTCAAAGATCTAGGGGAACACTTTATTATCCACCTAAAAAAATCTCTCCCTCCAATTCCTAAGGGCGTCTACCTTCTCAGTATAACATTGAAGGCGCCCTGCGCGCTTCGAAAAAGACACCCACCCGTTCGACCACATTGTGTGGTAAAATGCGCGGAAGAGATTGATGGTTGGGTTAATGGCGAGTAAACGACAGTTTACTTCAAAATTGGTTATCTTCGCCGCACCTATACAGTGCAGCTGGGATATGTGCAGACGGTAAAAATTGAGCACGTCGCTCAGGAATAAGGATATAGGCACGCGCTGATTCGCAAATTCAAAAATGCGCGTGTATACCCCTACCTTCCACTCAGGGAAGTTAGCAATAGATGCGTCCGCCATCGGTACTACTGGATGCAATGCAAGGGGAGTATAATAATCCGAGGTGAACTGACGGAGTTCATCCTCGGTTATTTCGGAGGCAAAATCATTTAATTGGTGAACCATTTTTGAAATATAATTTGATCAAGATGCGCACGCGCTATTACCTTAACGCAGAATAAATTTCTAGATTGGTATTTGACGATTCTAACAATGGTAGAAATGGCGATTTACTGTGATAATTACAGTGAAAATGGAGAACCCTTTATATAGGGTTACCCCTAGTCTTGGATGGATGCCATGTGGATCCCACTAAATCTAATCGTGTAGCTGGAATATCAACAGGTACAACACTTTTTCACGATTTTTGAGGAATACGTGTGACTCGTTTAGACTACATACACCGTATGTTTATTTTTGCCGGGAAATACTTGGAGATTCCCCGCCACGCTTACCGCTATCGTTGTTAGTCTAGCATACGCGGCCATACCCTGCGCATACTAGACTGGGGGGACATGATGACGTATAGTCCGTACTCGGGTTACGAACCTGATCAATGGACATTACTAATGCCCAAGCCCATCACGCGTGGGCTATCATATAATGATTTGGGCTACAATGCTAACGGTTTTGGACTCACGAAAGCCCAAATCCAACTATTTTATTAATGGTCTTGATAATGATCTTCTATTTATGGGATAAAGATCAACATACCGGATAAGGGGAGATACGCCGAAGAGAAAAGAGCACGAAACCTACAAGGATTTCGTGCCTATAAAAAGAATATCACGGCTCTCATTGAGGTACGATCAAAAAACCCTAACTCTTCAATATAACCCTAAAACCGATTACTTACTCTCACGCCAGAGGATAATCGTGGGAGAAAATCCCACGATAAGCCTAACGGTGTTGTTTGCTTTCTTAGTGCGCAGGTCTCAAGCATTAAGATCCAATTGATATGAGAACAGGAACCCAAACAAGGAACGCCCAACTTTTGTATCAACATTGTGGGTTGCACGTGCCATGAAAAGACATATTTTATTAAAAATTTACATTGCATGACCTAAAATCGGATGTGGCCCGTGCCACACCCGGCTCTCATGTGAATCCGTCTTTACTTCTTATTCGATTTAGGCCTCATGGCA
Source organism: Artemisia argyi (assembly GCA_030686995.1). Lineage (NCBI taxonomy): Eukaryota > Viridiplantae > Streptophyta > Magnoliopsida > Asterales > Asteraceae > Artemisia > Artemisia argyi. The sequence continues at coordinate 79,619,549 of CM060693.1, read as the reverse complement.
ACACCGGTATGGAACAAATCAAAAATTTAATTCATTCCAACTGCAATCAAAATTCAAACTAAAACTACAAATAAAATATTAAAAGGTTTAAAACAATGTTTGATTTTAGATTTAGCACTTACTGAGATTTGAAACCTTGAAGCGTGATTTTGCAATTTGTGGTTATGCGTGTAACAAAATGTATAAAACCATAAATAAAAATAATCTTCTGGCACCAAAAACCTCAAAAATATCCAGCAAAATCAGCACAACCACAAAAAATCTAGAATCCTATACACCATGCAACAACGGCTTCGTAACCTACAACCCTAACTGTTACCGAGCAATCTCGTAATTACTTTTGGTTTTGATGAGGTGATTTCATCGTTTATATGTGTGTGAGAAAAGTTTTGGAAGATGAAGTGGAGGTTTGGTGGAGTTTGTCTTGTTTTTGGATAAAAAAGATAAGGTAAATGACGTACTTTGGGGGCGTACCTAGCTAACTGTATAAAATAACGTTGTTTTAATGGGTGTTGATACAAAAGTTGGGCGTTCCTTGTTTGGGTTCCTGTTCTCATACCAATCAGATCTTAATGCTTGAGACTTGCGCACTAAGAAAGCAAACAAACACCGTTAGGCTTATCGTGGGATTGTCTCCCACGATTATCCTCCGGCGTGAGAGTAAGTAATCGGTTTTAGGGTTTTATAGAAGAGTTAGGGTTGTAAATCGTACCTTTAATGAGAATTATGATATTCTTTATATAGGCACGAAATCCTTATATACTTCGTGTTCCTCACTCTTCGGCGTATAATGCCTATCCGGTCTATGGATCTTTATCCCATAAATAAGAGATCCTTATCTAGACCATAAATAATGTATTTGGGTTTGGGCTTTCATGAGCCCAAACCGTTAGCGTGGTAGCCCAAATCATTGTCATGATAGCCCGCTCGTGGTGGGCTTGGGCGTTAGTAATGTTCATTAATCGGGTTCGTGACCCGAATATGGACTATACGTCATCATGTCCCCCCAGTCTAGTATGCGTAGGTTGAAACCGCGGATGCTAGACTAGTAATGTCAGCGGTAAGCGTGGCGGGGAAGATTCTAGTATTTCCCTCCAAAAAATAAGATACGGTGTATCTAGCCTTAAAACATCCCACGTATCCCTTGAAATACGTGAAAAAGTGCTTGTACCTATTTGTATGCCAGCCACACGATGAAGGTAATGGGATCCACGTGGCGTTCATCTAAAGCAAGGGGAAACCCTATATAAAGGGTTCTCATTTTCACTGTGTTTATCACAGTAAAAAACACCACTTTCTCCATTTTTAGAGTCATCAATCAAGAAAAAATTAGTGTCTGTTAAGGTAATTGCGCGTGCGCACAGTAGTCAAATCTTGTTTAGGAGATGGTTCGTCAATTAACTGAGTTTGTGTCTGAGATTGACGAGGATGAACTCCGTCAGTTCACCTCCAACTATTTCATCCCCCTTGCGGTGCATCCGGAAGTACCGGAAGCAGACGCATGTATCGCAGACTTCCCTGAAGGAAAGATAGGGGTATACACACACTTTTTCAAGTTTGCGAATCAGCGCGTACCCATGTCCCTATTCTTGAGCGACGTGCTCAACTTCTATCGTCTGCATATATCTCAGCTGCACTGTATAGGTGCGGCGAAAATAACAAATTTTGAAGTAAACTGTCTTTTACTTGCTATAAATCCTACCATCAATCTCTTCCACGCGTTTTACCACACAACGTGGTCGAACGGGTGGGTATCATTTTTGAAGCGCCCAGGGCGCTATCAGTGTTATACTGAAAAAGTAGACGCCCTTAGGGGTTGGAGGGAAAGGTTTTTCTGGGTAGATGATACGGTGTTCCCTTCGCACTTTGAGTTTTATACTCAAGGGACGCTGCCAAAGGATGAGCGCCCAGGTCCCGGTACGTATAGTGTGGAGGATGCGAAAACCATTAATGATAACCGCATCCCCATAAACTCCTATCCTGAGGAGTTTTTGGTTCATATGAGAATGAGTCGCAACTATTTCCATGGTTTTGACGAGGTGCCAACATTTTTGGATGAACGCGGCCGGGGTGGGTGCTTATCCTTTCTTACCCTCGCATATGTAGTGTAAGCGGCCTTTCATATTGTGATTTGAATAACTAAACTATTCTTTGTTGTTTGTTCATGTGTTGCCAGAGATGGACTTGTTTGCCGTAGTGAAGTTGCCAAAGCCCTCGCAAGTGACTGTGGGTATGCGCCCACTGAGGGAAGGTGAAGTGCCTATCTTGGAAGCTACAGCCGGACGTCTTCTGGAGCCTGCGCAAGAGGAATCCTCTGATGTTGCGCAACCCTTGCTGAATGCAACTCCGGTGCAAACTGTTCCTGCGCAGGGAGTGGTAGCTCCTGAGCCTGCGCGCACTGAGTCATCTGACAGTGCTAGGATCCTCAAGGTTGATACCGATTCTAAAGAGGAGCGCCAGGGTGCCAAGCGCAAGGCCTCAGATGATGGTGGTGAAGGTACTTCGAAGCGCAGGCGCCACACTATCATTGTGGATGAGTCCACAGATGAGGAGGCGTCACAATCTGTGACTGCGCGTGACACTGCGGAGACCTCTTCTCCTGTGTAAGTGATAATGTCTCAGTCCTTCTTCATTCTCTTTATTTTTCACTATTGATATAATGTCTTAACTTGTTGTCTTGTGTATGCCGTGACAAAGCTGCAGGGGGTGATGCAGCGTTTGTTGAGCAGTCGCCACCGAAGGTGAGTCATCCTTAGGTGGAAGAGCCTCCAAAGGCTGGCGAGGAGTTGTCTGTGGGGGGTATGATAGAGGAGCTCAACTTGGCCACTGCGCACCAAGCTTCCTTGGTTGCTCAGCTAAAGACCAAGTATGCTGGTGAAGGGAATGCCAGCGTGCAGAAGGATGAGGAGATTGCACAGCTGAAGGCGCAGTTGGCAAGTGCGTATGCTGAGGTGGAGTCGACAAACTTGTATGCTCAGAAACTGGCTGAAGAGAAGATGTCCCTGCTTGCCCAAGTGAGCCGAGTGCGGTCTGCATATGAGGAGTACAAGGGCAATTGTCATTGGGCCCTGAAGTTCGAGGAGCATAACAAAAACAATCATTTTGCCAAGTTGGATGAGCTGGTTAAGTTTGTGAACGAATCGTTGGAGCGCCAAGAGGGTAAGTTGCGCAAGCTCAACATAGAGTATGATGAGGAGCTATACCCGCAGCTGTTATCCACCATTACTGAGCGCAGGTATTCTCCGTTCCTTTGCTTCCTTTGGGTTTTTTAGACTTGTCGCCTTTAATTTTTAAGGAATTATCATCTAATGAGGATGTTGTGTTTGTAGGTGGTTAATCAGCCATGGTCTCCGATTAGCTGGTATGGGTACGCTAGAGTCCCAAGAGGTTGTGGAGGCCTTTGGGAAGGTTGTTGAGTGTGCCATGACGCGTGGCAAGGCTCAAGTTATGGAGGAGCTGTATGAGAGCCAGATGCTGATAGTGCCACTTGCAGAGGTGCCTGGTTATAAGGCTGATGCTTATGCGGAGCTTGTTGCCGCCATGGAGAGCATGAAGCTGTTTGAGCTTCCGCGGATCGCGCAGCTAGAGCGTGATCAGGATCAACCCATTAAGGTGATTATGGAAGGGTTGGTCCTAGGGAGACATATCATGGAGGATGCGGAGGCTTAACATGACAATTTTTTGAAGCCTGACGAGTCGCAGAAGGGTTGGTCCTAGGGAGACATGTCATGGAGGATGCGGAGGCTTAACATGACAATTTTTTGAAGCCTGACGAGTCGCAGATGCAAGTTCCTGTGTTCGCACGACCGCGCGACATCCTCAACCCCTTCGCCCTTGATAAATAGATTCCTTTGAAGGATTGCTTAGAGGCCCATCTGGAGAGGGCCGCAAAGAAGAAGGGCGCGAAGGGAAGGCATCCTTTGTGGTGTCGGTGCCGCGCACATTCCCAGGTCGGATGGAGTTCCTGTTAGCGTGGCGACCGTGTCACCCAAAGATTGTTTGTTGTTGAGGAAGCTCCAAGAGGCTGGGAGTTCTGCGAACAGTGAGGGTAGCCCCAATCTAGAGCGTTGTCATATTATTTAGGCTATTTAAGCTTGTTTTTTTGATAGATTTACATTTTGTGGCGCATGTGCCTGTAAAGTCTATATTCGGTGTAAACTCGTAGTTTATAATGAAGAATAAATTTGGTTCATATGCATATGTACATCATCCTATTTGTACTTAGATTATTTGTCTTCACATGAAAGACTTTCCAAGAGTCAAATTTTGACCAAAGTGTTCTTAGGAAAAAATTATATTAAGTTCATGACTTAATAAATAAAAATTCATAAGTGTATGTGTTAATTTGCAGCATACTGCAAAATTAAGGAACCAAGAGTCTTGACTCCTAATTCGTTAAACGTGCACTGTGTGCATTGTTGCGCATTCATCGTGGGATGCGCATTTAAACTTACTCCAACGTCTTGAGAATAAGATGTTTAACAAGGATACGTGATCCAATGTTGATGGGTTTGCAACCCTCTTACCCAACGAGTTATTTATTAGGTTTACTCATCCTTTCTCCATCGTGGGTCTTAATGCATGCATGCCATGTAGACAAAAGTATAAATTAACAATATTGGGTCATAAAAAAAATGTAAGCAATAAAGTTAAATGTGTTGTGGAGTTAGCTAGAAACCACAACGTTTTATTAATACTTGCAAGTTTTTGAAAATAAAAGACAATTCCTAAAAAAAATGTAAATACACGGACATTTATTAGGCACTTTACTAAAGTGCAGAGGTGTCGGTGTGTGGGTCGTAGCCTGTCCTAAAGATAGCATCTCCTGAGATTGCAGATGTTCCAAGTGCGTGCTAGCTCATGGCCTTCCATATCACGTAACTTGTATTCACTGTTGCCTAGTGTTTTTGTGACCTCATAGGGTCCTTCCCATTTAGGCCCAAGCTTGCATGTGTCTTCTGCATGGCTTGCATCAATGGCGCGGTATACAAAGTCTCCTGGCCTGAAAGAAGTGTTTATGACTTTTGCATCATAATACTTCTTCATCTTTGACTTAGCTCTTGCTTCACGTATTGCTGCACGTTCGCGCCTTTCTTCCCACAAATCCAAGTCTATGCGTCGCTCGTCGTCATTAGTTGTGACATTGACTTCCGCCATGCGGATAGTTGGCATTCCAATCTCTGTTGGTATGACAGCTTCTGTCCCATAGACAAGAGAGAATGATGTATCTCTAGTGCTGACTTTGATTGTTGTGTGGTGCGCCCATAGGACATTGATGCGTGGGAATCGCACCTTGCTTTACCTCTCGAGGGATCTCGAGAAGCTTACAACCCCCACCAGGCAGTGTACCTGATCGTTGTAGTATAGTATAGTGACAAGTACCGGGGGATTGATCGTTCAGCTTAGGAATAGTGTCGCTAGGATTAGAAAACCTAATTAATAGTTCTAGAGGTGAAAGATGATTATTTTTGTATTTTTATATTTTTATGAAAGCAAGTAAAATCTCGGGTTTTGAAGGAGTGGGCGGAATTAGTTGCTATTCAACTAACCCAAAGCTAAGATGCAATCAAAATAAAATAATAAAAATGAAATTAAACTAAATTATACTAAGGTTGTGAGCAGTGGTTGGAGAAATTGTGTTTACTTAGACTTCATTACTCCCTAGATATCTTTTACATGTTAATTACTTGTTACACTTGTATGAATGACGGATTGTATTCCTTAATACCATTCGTGGGGTGGCATACATAACTCCCCAACTCTATGAGCTCTTATCTCCTCCTACACCATGACCCAGCACAACTATAGGGATTGTAAACAGTGGCTCATGCATTAAATACAACCAATAAAGACCTAGTACGCCTCGGTTCATGTTTCTTAAGACGATCAAGCATGTTACCATTTGGAGATCTGCCAGTTTTCTTAAGCCTAACATATAAATCATTCATTCAAAACAAGAATAGACAAGTAATCAACACATGATCAACATCTAGGTTTCATTAGATCTAAGAAAACACAAGAGAGATCTAGCCTAGCATAGTAGAATTGAGACAAGAACAAGAGATAAACAACCAACACATAAACATATTGATTGAATTGAAAGTACACTTATCTCAATTACAATGCAAGGTCTCAAGGGTTTGGAACCCTTGAAAAACCTGTAAAAGAGGCACCAAAATCGTCTTTAGGGTTTCACCAAAACTTCTCTTCTTTTAATGAAAAAACTAGAAAACTATATATAGGAAAAACAGTCTGACGGCGTCAAGAGTAACTTCTGACGCCGTCACCTCGCCGCCATATACTTCCTCGGACGGCCTTTATCCACTTATGACGGCCTATGTGACGCCGTCACCACCCACGGTATATTATTTTTGCCACTTTGACGCCGTCACGAGTCCTTCTGACGCCGTCACCACCTTCGATATTTAATTCTTCATGTCTGACGCCGTCAAGCTGATGGTCTTGACGCCGTCACCTTGTATTTTCAGCATGCAAATTAGGTACTTAGCCGTTTTCTTCACTTTTATGCTCCAAAAACGTCCAAAATAGCTTCTTTTCCAGAATTCACTCTCCAAACACCTAAAATCACAAAAGGAACGATTTAGGGCAATATTTGATCAAATAAAGTCGGATTCGGGCTTAAATGACCCCCTAAAAACGGATCATTTTTCGCCTCATCATATACCCTTACACTTGAGATTTGCTTGTCCTCAAGCAAATGAGCTTTTATTCTACTCAAAAGACAAGTTAGGGGTCATTTAACACTAATATAAAAGTAATTACAACAGATAATCGTTCCACTAAAGACCAATAGACAAGCACGAAGGTCACACACAAGCACCTCACAAATAGTGTTTAGATACTCACATCTCTCGGGTGTAATAAAGTAATATAACATTATGGAAATGGAAGATATCTCTCACTACCTGTCATAGCAAAATAGATTACCATAGGCTTGGGAAAGGATCAAACCTCCACCACATGGCGTAAGCACCTAGGATAAACTATCAAAGAGGTCTTTTTTAAAGGGTTATAACGTTAGGTGTAGGGATATGAATTACACGGTTTTGTTGGATAAAGGGAGTTTTACTGGTGGCGAGTTAACAATCTCGGTTAATTACATGTACAATATGGCGTTGCTAAGCCAAGACTAGACTCGACTTAAGCTAATAAATGAAAAATAACAAAAACATAAAATGAACATAGAATAAAAACGGGATGGTAGTCCGTATGTTTTTTCTCTTTTTTTTTCTTTTCTATTTTTTTTTTTTTTTTTTTTTTTTTTTTTTTGCATACACTTTTACCCTACCATCCAAAACAATACATCATAGGGGATGAGAATTCCCCTTACACTTGAATCTTTACATACTTTACAATTAACTAATCTAATGACTCGAATTAAGAAAATTAAAACACTTGGAGCACTTTTAAGATTAACGTACATATGGGGGTAATAAATGATGTTCTTCCCCATTACTCCATAAAATAAGTACTTACCCATGAGTCCCAATCGTCCCAAAACAATATGTACAAGGATATGACTCGACTTAGCAACCATGTAATCAATTAGAAAGTTAACTTAGGGTTTAACAAATAACAATAATGCACTAAAAATGAGCGCATACACGGAAGGCTAAGGCGATTTGGGTGTACATTTAAGTGGGGTGTAACAAATTCTTCCTTTAAGTAAAATGCTTAAAGTTAGAAACGAAAAGATAGGCTCGGAGGGGTGTACTAGGGGTATCGTGTACTAAAAATGAGTACAACGCTAAGGGTGTGGGAAAAATTAGTTGACTTAACTAGCCAAGTAATATGACTTAAATGGTCAAGTAATTATAATACGGGTTTAACACAAGGGTGATCCTAATGCCTCTTATCATGTAGTAAATCCTACCACACGAATGTAGTCTCACTAGCGGTCTCGGGATGCATCACTAACGCAAGTTCTAGAATCTAAATGCTACTGGTACACTCATAAGCACCAATAATAAATGCTTTTCCTATCAAATCTAAAGGCGAACCTCACATTTTTGGGTGGAAAATTTTTCTGAATATACGGTTATGTGCTAGTCATACAATCTCCTATCCATGAGACGCTTGCTATGGCTAAAGTTTCACTCCTAAATGTTGTAAAAAATTTTAAATTTGGCGCTAAAATTACACTAACAAGTATTTCTCGTAGTTTTATTACTCATCTACTATCAAACAAAACAAACTCAAGCGAAAGTGCATATGTAAGGTATCATCTTTTTACCCTCCCCTTACACTTAAGATGAACATTGTCCCCAATGTTCAAGTAAAGAATGTAAAAGTTAAAAAAGTAAAGAGAATGAAGTCAAATACTCCCCTGATTCGCTCGGTATGGATTTTAGTTGGCCAGGTTAAATCTTCTTCCAAGAAAACGAACAATCAAAGCTTCCCTTCCAGAATATAAATCATCTTCTTGTCACAAATAACCTGTAAATTCTGACAAAAGTAGACAAGGCAACCTCGCGTAAAATCGGCGGCATCCTATATAAGTTACTAAATCCTAGAAAACAAAGTAAGATATAATGCTTGTGGAATGAAGTTTGCAAATTTCCTGGAGATTATAAAACTTAATAATTCACAAAAACCATAAGACTCCGTTAGAAAAACAAAACCGGTAAAATTTCTAGATTTTAACTCCTGACGCCGTCAAGAGCAATACCCTGACGCCGTCAGAATGGACCTGCAGAAATTCTTATGTTAAGTTTCCGGAAAATTTCTGGAAAAACTTTGTCCTACTTCCTGGAAAATCCTGCAAAACTTCATTATGACTCAATATAAGCATTTGACTCTAACAAATACGAATATACATGTTCATTTAATATTGTGGAGAATCATGATCGGTTTGTTTCTTAAAAACATATTTGAGGTTTCCCCTTACACTTATCTTTTGCAAAAATACCTTTAGGTTGAAGTTAAGACTAGGCTAAACAACATTATAAAGTATTTCACATTTTAGTTGAGAAACATGATCAACCAACAATAAAAATAAAACATGCATACGGAAGCAAATAACAATCAAACAAATAAAATCACACAAAACATGGGTTGCCTCCCAAGAAGCGCTTGTTTTTGTTCGAGTCACGAGCCTGACTCTATCCTTATTTCACGGATAAAGGTGAGGTTTTCCCTACACTTAGGATTAAGTGCGGGTGATAGTAGCGATACACACCATCTTGGTAGGAGTGTGCCACGTGAGGAAAGAGTGGTGGATGAATTATATGCTCAAAGGGGTGTGCTCCTATCATCATAACCTTACCTAGTTCACTTTGGTCAATGGGTGAGTTGAAGTTTTCTCCTAAGAAGGGATCATTTTCAATCAACTTCAAGAGACTCCTAGTTGGGAATCCGTCTTGATCTAATAAACCCGGTTTAAACCCATAATGTTTCTTACGATCAATCATGAATGGGTGATGCAAGTATGTAAGGTCATGGTTCACTCCTATGTCAACTTCCTCTCTACAAGGCTTAGAGTCTACTACCTTTATCTTAAGACTACCCGGACTATATGGTTTGATGGGTGGATCAGAACCTATTTCAATTCCTAAATTCACATCCAAGGATGGAAGATTAGGTAACGGTTTTGGTTGAGGCTCCGGTTCATCAAAACTAGGAACTTCCCTAGAACTAAGGGTAAGGTTATCATTATAAGCATTCAAACTTATATCCTCTAGTTGTGTTTGGTCCAAGGGTTCTACCTCTATTGGGGTTCCTATAGTCTCTTCTACTTCTTCCGGGTAAGCCACGGGCGGTGTGTGTGCCTCAAATGATGGTAGGATTTGTGGGGTACTTGGTGGGCTTACGTTACTTACCTCATCCTCCATTTTATCTAGATTACCTATGTGTTTTCTTTGTACTATGGCTTTAGGTGACATCCACACAGGTATCCCTAAGTAATCATCCCAAGATAAACTTCCTGTTTGCTCCATCAAACTTGTTTTTGATTGATTTGTGATGTTGTTTGTTGGGTTGTCTACTCTATAATAATATTGGGCACAGTTTTCTATGGTATCCCAAGCTTCTTCATCATTTAATTCCCTAGGGCCCCCATTGGCAAAATCATCGATGCGCATTTGGTCACATTGGTTGACACGATAGTAAAAGGTTTCGGTTAGGGATGCTAAAGAGAAACCATGATGAGGGAATTTTCGAAGTAAAATTTTAAAACGAGTCCATGCATCATATATGGGTTCATCTCGATATTGTTTGAAATTCGAGATGTCAACAGGGTAGAATGGCCTTTTTGGTTGGTGGTATGGTGGATTCGCGTACTCCATAATGGTGAACGGAATAGTCAATGGAAATTACGAACAAACACACAAAGAAAAAGATAGACTAAAGAAAACCTAGAAAATAAAAATAAAATCTTACTAGAAAGGAATCTAGCAAGTAGACCTAATAAAAAGAAATTCTAACCTAGACAATAACTATTCCCCGGGCTGCGGCGCCAAAAACTTGATGCGTGGGAATCGCACCTTGCTTTACCTCTCGAGGGATCTCGAGAAGCTTACAACCCCCACCAGGCAGTGTACCTGATCGTTGTAGTATAGTATAGTGACAAGTACCGGGGGATTGATCGTTCAGCTTAGGAATAGTGTCGCTAGGATTAGAAAACCTAATTAATAGTTCTAGAGGTGAAAGATGATTATTTTTTGTATTTTTATATTTTTATGAAAGCAAGTAAAATCTCGGGTTTTGAAGGAGTGGGCAGAATTAGTTGCTATTCAACTAACCCAAAGCTAAGATGCAATCAAAATAAAATAATAAAAATGAAATTAAACTAAATTATACTAAGGTTGTGAGCAGTGGTTGGAGAAATTGTGTTTACTTAGACTTCATTACTCCCTAGATATCTTTTACATGTTAATTACTTGTTACACTTGTATGAATGACGGATTGTATTCCTTAATACCATTCGTGGGGTGGCATACATAACTCCCCAACTCTATGAGCTCTTATCTCCTCCTACACCATGACCCAGCACAACTATAGGGATTGTAAACAGTGGCTCATGCATTAAATACAACCAATAAAGACCTAGTACGCCTCGGTTCATGTTTCTTAAGACGTTCAAGCATGTTACCATTTGGAGATCTGCCAGTTTTCTTAAGCCTAACATATAAATCATTCATTCAAAACAAGAATATACAAGTAATCAACACATGATCAACATTTAGGTTTCATTAGATCTAAGCAAACACAAGAGAGATCTAGCCTAGCATAGTAGAATTGAGACAAGAACAAGAGATAAACAACCAACACATAGACATATTGATTGAATTGAAAGTACACTTATCTCAATTACAATGCAAGGTCTCAAGGGTTTGGAACCCTTGAAAAACCTGTAAAAGAGGCACCAAAATCGTCTTTAGGGTTTCACCAAAACTTCTCTTCTTTTAATGAAAAAACTAGAAAACTATATATAGGAAAAACAGTCTGACGGCGTCAAGAGTAACTTCTGACGCCGTCACCTCGCCGCCATATACTTCCTCGGACGGCCTTGATCCACTTATGACGGCCTATGTGACGCCGTCACCACCCACGGTATATTATTTTTGCCACTTTGACGCCGTCACGAGTCCTTCTGACGCCGTCACCACCTTCGATATTTAATTCTTCATGTCTGACGCCGTCAAGCTGATGGTCTTGACGCCGTCACCTTGTATTTTCAGCATGCAAATTAGGTACTTAGCCGTTTTCTTCACTTTTATGCTCCAAAAAACGTCCAAAATAGCTTCTTTTCCAGAATTCACTCTCCAAACACCTAAAATCACGAAAGGAACGATTTAGGGCAATATTTGATCAAATAAAGTCGGATTCGGGCTTAAATGACCCCCTAAAAACGGATCATTTTTCGCCTCATCAGACATGCGACAATTCATCCACTCATCTTCCTTTGTGTTTGTCGAGACGCGCTTTAATTCCCTGGCCCAGACTACTATTCGCGCGTTCAACTAAACCATTGGTTTATGGGTGTTTAACTGACACGAAGTGTTGTGTGATATTTAGCTGCGCGCACCAGTCTTTGAACGGGTTATCGCGGAATTGTTTTTCGTTGTCCGAAATAATTTCTCCAGGTAGGCCAAAGCTGCATACAATGTTGTCCCAAACGAAGTGTTTGACCTGGTTGCCTGTGATGCTTGCCATTGTTTTTGCCTCAATTCATTTAGTGAAAAAATCTATGGCCACTATGAGGAACTTTAGTCCCCCTACTGCAACTGGAAAGGGGCCTGCAATATCAATGCCCCATTTATAGAATGGCCATGGTGAGGTGATATGTGTCAGCTCTTGTTGTGGGATGGGTCTGTGGACTTGCCAATCGCTGCATCTCTTTATCATATCTCGCGCATCGCGATGCATAGTAGGCCAATAGTATCCTGACCGCAAGGTGCGTGCCACAACGGACCGTGGTCCTGAGTGCATGCTGCATGACCCAGCGTGGATCTCTCGGAGTACGTAATCTGCCTGAAGAGGTCCAACGCACAGAAGCCATGGTTGTAGGAATGAACGTTGATATAGGATACCATCTCGAAGTTCGAACCTCTGTGCTGTGCGCCGTCTCCGTCGAGCGTCTTTCTGTTCTTGGGGTAATATTCCCTTGCTTATGAATTCCATGATAGGTGTCATCCAAGTAGGATTCTCTTCTTCTATCACTGTGGATACCTCCATCTTAGAGATGGATTTGTTCTTCAAGGTTTCCACCAATACCTGTTTCGACAGGTGTGCAAAGCTTGTAGATGCGATCTTACTCAGTGCATCTGCTTTTCTGTTTTCTCCTGTAGGAACTGGTTTGATAGTGAACCTGTCAAAATTCTGGATTAGGGACTTGGTTTGTCGAGGTATTGGATCATGTGTTCCTCCTTAGCCACATATTCGCCTAATACGTGATTGGCCACTAATCGGGAATCGAAATTTACCTCTAGGTTGCGTATACCCATTTGAGTTGCTATGCGTAGTCCAGCAAGTAGGGCCTCATATTCTGCCTCATTATTTGTGGCTGTGAATTCAAAACGCAGTGCGTAAGTGAATTCCGTTCCATCTGGGCTAGCGAGGATAAGGCCTAAGCCTGACCCATCTACGCACGAAGATCTATCCGTGAATAGAACCCATGGTTCTTGTAGCGTTACCTCGCTCTTTGAAGGTAGAGTATCGGTATCTGGTTTCTCAAGGATGAAGTCTGCCAATATCTATCCTTTAATCGCAGTGCGTAGTCTATAAGAGATGTTATGCTCGCTCAATAACACACTCCATTTTTGTAGCCGCCCTGATGCGTCAGGTTTAGAGATAACTTGCTTGATAGGTTGGTCCGTAATTACAGCTATTGGGTGTGCTTGAAAGTATTTGCGCAGTCTCTTAGCTGCGAATACTAAAGCTAGGACCAGCTTTTCCATGGCAGTATAGTTAGTCTCTGTCTTCTTGAGTGCTTTGCTTACAAAGTATATTAGTGTTTGAATAGAGTTCCTATTTGTCAATAGCACCGCGCTGACTGCTCCATGAGTTGCAGATAAGTACATGATCAATTTTTCCCCTGGTCAGGGTGCGACAAGTTTTGGAAGTGCTGCTATATGTTGCTTGAGTTGTTGAAAAGCTTCTTCCGCTTCCGGAGTCCAACGAAAGTCTCCCTTTTTTGTGCACTTCATGAGTGTCCTAAAGAGAGGGAGTGACTTATCTGCTGATTTGAATAATAATCGATTTAGCCCAGCTAATTTTCCTTTTAATAACTGGACTTCTTTCAGTGCGCGTGGTGAAGGGAGTTCGATGACAGCTTTTGTCTTTTCTAGGCAGGGCTTAATGCCATCAGCTTCTATCAAATACCCAAGAAACATGCCTTCTGTAGCGCCAAAAGTACACTTCTTGGGATTCAACTTCATGTTGATCCTTCCCAGTGTTTTGAATGTTTCCTCAATGTCGCGCATCAATTCTTCTTCAGTATGGCTCTTTATGACAAGGTCATCAACATAAACCTCTAGGTTGCGACCCACTTGTTTCTCAAACGCGTTGTCCACCAACCGCTGGTATGTTGCTCCTGCGTTCTTTAGGCCAAAGGGCATTTTTGTATAACAATAGACCCCTTGATTTATGTGGAAGGCTATTTTTTCTTCGTCTTCCTCAGCCATCTGAATTTGGTGATAACCTTTGTATGCATCTAAGAAGCATTTAAAGGGGTATCCACACAAAGATTCTACCTTCCAGTCTATCTCTGGTAGTGGGTAACAGTCTTGTGGACATGCTTTGTTAAGATCAGTAAAGTCCACGCACATTCTCCAGCTGCCATCACTCTTCTTTACCATCACTGGATTGGAGAGCCAGTCATGGTAATAGACCTCCCGCATGATGTATGCGTCTACAAGCTTGTGTACTTCCTCTAGAATGGCTTTTGCGCGATCTGGGGCTTGGCCGCGCTTTTTCTGCCGTATTGGAGGATATCCTTGTCGGATTTGTAGCTTATGCTCTGTGATAGATCGTGGTACTCCCGTCATGTGCTTTGATTCCCACGCAAAGATATCTAGGTTCCTTTGCAAGAGTGCGCACATAGCCGCTCTGCCTTTGTCAGACAACGACCCTCCAATTGATATCTCTTGATCTGGATAGTCAGGGTGAATTGCGACCTTCAGGTTTGTCACTTTTGCTGTGTGCTGCTCTGGGGCGCACGGGGTCTCATTTGTCACCGTGTTGCATTCCTTAGGTGATACAGTGGCGTTGTAGAGGGTAACAATACCTCCTTCTTTTGGGAATTTGAGCATCCCGTGTGCTGTAGATGGTACCGCGCGCATGGCTGATATCCCTGGTCTTCCAATAATGCCATTGTATGGCGAAGGAGACCTGATTACCATAAAATTCATCCAGGCTGCTGTAGAATATTGCTCATTACCAATGACCACAAGTAGGCGTAATTGCCCCATGGGCCATATCTTCTCTCCTGTGAAGCCAATAAGCGACGTCGTGGCCGGAATTAACTGACTCTGTATCTCAGGTCGCAGCCTCTTGAAGCAATGTTCGTACATAATATCTGCGGATGCTCCTCCATCAACATACATACGGTGGATATCGTGACCCCCCGTATGTATTTCAATAGTGAGCGGTTCCACTACTGCGTTGTCCGCAGTCAGAGTGGGGAAAGAGATTTCGCTCCCATGGGAAAACTTTTGGCTGACTTTTTGTCTCGTCTTCTGCTGCCATGATTGTATCATGTAGATTGTGTCCGCCTTGTCTTTGGGTGTCTCTTTTTTGCCCCCATTCTTCTGTCTATCTTTCCCCTCTTTGATGTTCTTAACAAGGTGATCCATTTTACCTTCTTTCACTAATTTGTCGATTAGTTGGCGCAACTGGACACATGCGTTGGTAGTGTGACCCTTTTGTCCATGGTATTCGCAATATCCACCTCCTACGTGCCTATCTTCTGGGGTGCGCATTGGTGGAGGTTTTAGGAAGTTTGCTCCTTCTGTCGCGAATATCTCCCTTGGGGTCTTCGTGAGTGGAGAGTATTTGTCGTTATCCCGTCCACTTCCTTGATTTGTGGTAGTTTCTGCTGCGGCTGCTACTCTGTTCATTGGATTGTTTCTTAGGCTGTTCTTGTGGACTAGTAACCTTTTTTGCTATCCGCAGCAGCTGCTTCTCCTTGGATAAAGGATCTAGTGCGCTTCGTCAATTCATCAAAGGTTTGGGGTACCTTATCATTCAGTCTCCTTATTAGCTCTGGGTTATTGATCCCATTCCTGAACCCTGAGATCTTTAGCACTTCGGGGTATGCCTTGACTTGTATGCACTCATACCTATAGCGCTCCATATAAGCGCTTGTGGATTCCCCTTGGCGCTGTTTTACTCTGGCCAGTTCAACAGGGTTTTTGGCGCACTTCTTTCTTTGAGTGAAATTCAAACGGAATGCTTTTCGCAACTCTTCAACTTCGCGCATTCCCTACTAACGTGGAGTTAAACATATGGCACAACACAGGTTGTGGCCAATTTTCGATAGTAGCATCTTATTCGAAAATTTTTAGGTGGTCATCAGGATCACCCGTTCCATCATATGTTTTAACATTGGCGGGCATGCGCCTTCTCTTGTCATCCGAATAATCACTGATGCGCCGCGTGAATGCGTCAACCTTTTGGCGGCGCCAAGGAAGAGAGATATCTTGGTCTTCTTCCTCGCTATATCTTCCCCTGGACTTCCAGTGTCCTGTCTCTTTGTCCTCGTTGTCCTAGGAGTCGCTTGAGGAGGAGTTGCCCCTTTTGCGGCGCTTGCGCCGTTTTTCCTCGGAGTCCGAGCTTGGGAGGCTTTCACTTGGGGAGATTCGTCTCCCAAGTCTATCATGAATTCTTCTGCTTTCGGACCTTGAAGAGCTCTCGCTTGGTGAGCATTGCCTTCCAAGTCTATCTTGCATCCTGCGATTACCAAGTCTAACGTGGACACTGGTACCCCTTCCATCGTCTTCATACTCCTCTGAGTATTGTGAATCAGATGCTGTACCATCTATAGCTGTCCTTCCAAGTCTAGCGAATACTGGAAGTCTGCGGCTATCTTTTTCACGCCTATCTTTTCGGTAGCGCGATGGGGATGTTTCGTATTCTGGGTCAAAGTTAAGCCGGGCTTGTTGCCTCCTCTTGCACGAGGTTAGTTAAAGTTTCGTAATTTTGAGACACAAAATTACTTAGCGTTAACTCAGGCGCATCCTCTTCCAATGCAAGGATATCTGTCTCCACATTAGGTCCCCTATCTCGATTAGGTGCGCATGGCGGCACAGTGTTGTTCACAGTAGGTGCCGTTTGATGGGGAGTAGTGAAGAGAGTGCGCTGAAGTTCTTCAGCGCTTGGGACCACCATGGTGGTCTGGGTAGTCCCTGTGGGCAATTCTACCGTTGGGAGAATTAGGGTTGGGCCCGATTCTTGGTGACCAGGCGCATTGGTTGTTTCAGAGGCCTGCCTAGAGGTCGAATCTTGATGGTTCCTCCTCTGAGGGTCACCACGTGTTTTTTCCAATTGCGGAGTCCGCTGGCTTGAGTTTTTGTGTTTCGTCATTCTAGTTCTTATTGTAGGGTCCCACGGATGGCGCCACTTGTTGATACAAAAGTTGGACGTTCCTTGTTTGGGTTCCTGTTCTCGTACCAATCAGATCTTAATGCTTGAGACCTGCTCACTAAGAAAGCAAACAAACACCGTTAGGCTTATCGTGGGATTGTCTCCCACGACTATCCTCCGGCGTGAGAGTAAGTAATCGGTTTTAGGGTTGTATAGAAGAGTTATGGTTGTAAATCGTGCCTTTAATGAGAATTATGATATTCTTTATATAGGCACGAAATCCTTATAGATTTCGTGTTCCTCACTCTGCGGCGTATAATGCCTATCCGGTCTATAGATCTTTATCCCATAAATAAGAGATCCTTATCTAGACCATAAATAATGTATTTGGGTTTGGGCTTTCATGAGCCCAAACCGTTAGCGTGGTAGCCCAAATCATTGTCATGATAGCCCGCTCGTGATGGGCTTGGGCGTTAGTAATGTTCATTAATCGGGTTCGTGACCCGAATATGGACTATACGTCATTAATGGGAGTGTGAGGTGTACCTACCAAACTGTCAAAACGACGTAGTTTTAGGGGTACTCAAAACAATATAGTTTCCACCGTAAATGTATCTAAGTTGCTATATTTTTTTTGTGAATACTAAACTTATAATTTTTCTGTTTAGTTAACAAACTTGCTAATCATTCCTATTGTAAGCATTGTTACATATAATATTCGACGGTGTCCCAAGCTTCAAATACCACTTGTTAGCAAGTTAACAATGCATATAATAGGAATGATTAGCAAGTTAGGTAATTAAATTTGAAAAATCAAATATTCAGTGTATAAAAGAACAATGTGTAAACTTAGATGCATTTTTTTAAAACTTATAGTTATTTTATTTCATTAAGGTGTCCATCAAATATAGAGTTATATAGCGACTATACTTTCTAGCCTCACATTGTCAATGGCCAGAAAGTTACAAGTGAAATGTATATATATAGCGACTATACTTTCTAGCCTAACATTGTCAATGGCTATGAGCAGATACTTTATTATCATCAAATCCAGCTTTAGCTACAAAGTTACAAATGAAATGTTTATATATTTTTAGGCAATTGACAGACTTTCAATACTAATTTTAATGTCCAAAATGAATATAGACAATGTGCCCTCATGCATGAGGTCGATGTATCATGAAATATGGAGGTCTGTTATCGTATTTAACTTTAACATGGCAATAGGTGCGTTTAGAAAAACAACATGGCTCTAAAAAAAAGTTTTGAAGTATTCGGTTCGAGTTTCTTTCTATTCATTAACACACGAAGTTTGTCGAATTTCTTTCTATTGATTTTCATACCTATTTTTTGGTTATTGGAAATTTGATTTGTTGGGATTTGTATAAGAATCTTTTGGGACTGCTTAGAATTGGGCCACGTTTGAGATATTTAGTCGATTACTTTGGTTCTTTTCTTTTTGTCGACTGTGATTTTTTTGTTTTCTTTTAGTCACCTCAACCTCGTTCACAATGACGAGCGGTGCTCTCTCCAATTCTACCCTGTCACTGTCACATACCGATAAGCAAGACTGGAATCTTGGTCAAGTAATTTAAAAAGCAACCATCTTACCACCTATCCAAAGTGCTTTATTGTTTTAAAATTGGCTTGTAAAAATTGAGTTTCAAAATTACTTATGAACAATCGTATATAAGGATTTGCTAACGGGTGCTTATTAGGCATTTTTTTAAATATAAATGAATGAAAAGTTTTTTTTTGGTAAAGGGGAGTAATCTTGCACCCTCGTAAATATATAAAACCAATAACGTTTAAATACAAAGGATATGTGTGAAATCTCATATCTCAGCCCGTTACATAGGCGATAAAGCTTACATAACAAGGTAGACAGCTAAGAAGCTTGAAAATAACTAGTGCTTATGAGATGCCATAAGCACTTACAACTCAAGAAGTAACACAAATAAGCTAACCAGCAGCTACCGTGAAAGATGAACTTCCACCTGTATTTAGATTCGCCAAATCTTCATTCACATGTGTGACATGTTATCCATCTTCCTCATCATCGTTCACCAATGCAACATAAGAATTAGATGTAGTAACAATACCTTCCTTAGAAGTAGAACCAGTAGACTTAAACTTAGACGTCGTTGTATGCACGTTAGGCCGAGTATTAGCTCCCTTCTATGGTTCGCTAGTAGTCTTCTTTGGCTCATACCTGAAATTCTGTTTGAATGAAGTACTAGCAAAATGACTACCTTTAGCAGACTCGACTTTACCATTATTCTTCTTATGACTCACCGTTTGGAAACCATCATTGGCAGGCACAGTAGAAGGATTAGCAACATTTGAAGTAGTAGCAACAGGATGATTGACCACTTTATTAGGGCAATGATCATGGATATGGCCAAAAATCTTGCATAATGTACACCTGGGAGGCCTCCATTCATACTCAACTCGGATAGTATCTTTAGTAAAAGCATCCTCTATAAGAGAGGGGACACCAATAGTGACAAACTCTACGAGTTCAGCCTCTGAACTAACCTCAATCAAGCACCGAGCAAAACTACTCCTACCCCAAGAATCCTTACACATAGAGCTCGTATACGAATCAAGCATAATAGGCTTGCCAATAAATGAAGCAATTAAGCTAATACTATTCTCTTCAAACACTTGAATAGGAACATCATGTAATTTAACCCATACCGGAATACAAGTCAGATCTTCCTTACACAACCTAGTATCAATTGACCATTTCTTAAGAATGATCGGCGATTTTCGTATCATCCAAGGGCCACCTTCCAAAACTGCTTCTAAACCAGACTGAGTATCGAATTTAAAAAAGAAAAAGCCTTTTACATTCATCATAATCTTTTTCAAACCATATTTAGCCCAATTATTTTTAACATAGTACTCAACCACTGGAAACGCCATTCTATTACCAATAAAGTAGCCATATAGGGTATGTTCAAGATGTGCACTAACCTTTTCAACCACACTACGTGGAATAGAAACGTTAACTCCTTCCCAAACTGAATCAGCAACCATTGTATCTTTGATACTATCATCAGAATTAGAATTTGTTGCATTAGTATTCATCTCATAAACCTCAAGCAAACCACTCATAGCTTCATGCACCTTTGAACGAGTATCACTATCCAAATTTGACCATATTGGATATTTACCAGCTTCAAGCTCCTTAAGGAATAAATCAATATCCAATGTTGAATTCAGCGAGACATCAAACACTAATTTAATAAAATCATGTTTGCTTGTGATAGAATTAAGCTCAATAGAAGGACCAGTACCCACGTACAAATGGGATGATTCAGCAGCAATCGGTCCTTTAGAATTCTCAATCTGAACATGAGGAGATGTCTTCTTATGTTTCCTCATAGTCACCTTCGACAAATCAACAGTAGCACTCAATTCTTCATTATTCACATTAACAGGTTGTGTTAATGTATTGTTCCCCTCTCCCTTATTCGACATCACAGTAATGAACACCAAATACTAATGCAAACGCATGAAACCAGAAACAAAACACTTCAATAAATACGAGTAAACCCTAATTTAACCAATTAGGGTTTTTAATCAGGAACGAACAATAGCTAATCCATAATAAATTACTGATGTCTAATCAAGGTTAGCGATATAAAAACCCTAACAAACAATTCAACAGATTTGCCCTAATCCGATAGAAAAAAGCAATGATTTGAATAAACATATGATAAACACAACGTTTAATCAGTAGGATAGTCAATTCAATACATGAATCAATGAATTTATGGACGAATTTGATGAAAAAAACGATAGAGAATGGTTAGGGTTTAGAAGTCGCCAAAAAAACGATAGAGAATGAAAAGTTTGAATGCATTAAGTGAAAAATCGCATTTAATTATAGTAATTTAAAAGTTTAATTAATCCTTATTAAATGTGTTTTTGATTAAAAGTGAAAGTTTGAGTGTATTAACTACACGATAAATGCATTTTTTATATTTCATAAAGTGTCCAGTGAGCATCCCTTCGCAAATCTCATATATTAGTAAAGTAATAGTAATAGTACGTCGTTTAAAAAGAAAAACATCAAAACTGTCTCATTTGTATTATGTTCGTTCACTATATTAATGTTTTCTTTTAATTGCATTATAACATCATTAAGTAGCGTTCTGTTGGGAATTCTGCTAAATGAGAATTCTGCTGACAGTTACTGCTGAAGAGCTGGTTCCTACTGAAGCAGTGTATCTGCTGAAGAATAGTTTCAGCATAATTAGTTTCTGCGGAAATAGAAATTCCGTATATTATGTAATATAGTTAGGATATGCATGAGTTTATTTAGGAAGTGATAATGCATATCTTTTGAAGTTTTTAGAAGATACGTTTCTTGTGAAACGGTTTAGGGTTTCTTGTGTATAAAAGGAACACACGATTATTTATTGAGTAGACGTTTTTAGAAAACACTTTCAGTATTATTCAAAGATCCATAGAGGACCAAGTATTCTTAGTATTCAATTGTTTATACTTGTGTTTATTTTCGCTTTAGAATACAAGTTACAGAGATTTTCTTTTAGTGTGTTAGTGATTACATTAACATAACTAACGATCTACGAGTGCTCAAAGATCTATCAAGGTCTAAGGTTCAACAAATGGTATCAGAGCCTCGGGAGAGTCTCTGTGATACTAAGAAACATCAATCTTACACCCTCTCAATAAAAAACAACCGAAAACAATGCCTGGAACAGATGATGAATCTGATGCAACTCAGAACCACAACACCACTTCTTTCCAACAACTCACTCTCACAAACAGTAATGCCAAATTCCCATACCTTAAGAATGCAGAAGAGTATGAATTGTGGTCTATGAAGATGCAAAACTGGATCACAAATATTGACTGGAATCTTTGGGAAGTTGTCCGTAAGGGTAACAGCTTGAAGAAACACGTCAAAGATGCTGATGGGGTGGTTACAATCGTGGGTCCTAAAACTGCTGAAGAAGTTCTAGCCGTTCAGAGGGAGAATAAAGTCAGAACAATTCTCCATCAGGCTATACCAGATGACCACATGGGTGACTTTCACTTCATGGAAGATGCTAAGGAAATTTGGATGGCAATCAAGGCTAGATTTGGTGGGAATGAGGAGTCAAGGAGGATGAAGAAATCAATGTTGAAACAATAGTTTCAAGAGTTTCAGATATCTGAGGAAGAAGGAATCTACAAGGGCTACGACAGGTTCCACAGGATCTTGAGTCAACTCAATCAGATGAAGGCTAGACCAGATAATGAGGACTGCAATGTTAAGTTCCTAAAATCTTTGCCACCATCTTGGCTGCAAGTAAGCATTGCTCTCAAAGCTAAAGGTGGATTGGGTATGCTCTCTTTTGATGACCTCTACAACAGACTTAAATCTCTTGAGCCTGATGTTAGAAGTCCCATTCGTACATCCACTCACTCAGCCTTTGTCAGCACCACATCCAATCAGGTGCATCATGCCTCAATCCCATATTCCTCTGCATCAACTTCCCACATCAACACTAAATCAACTCCTCATCCAAAATCCAGTAATATAATGGAAGAGGTTCTTCACTCTTTTGTTGTTGAATATGAACATCAGCATCATCTAGCTTATGAGGATTTTGAACAGTTGGATCCCCTGGATATGGAAGAGATGAATTTGAAGTGGCAGTTGGCAATGATCTCAGTGAACATCAAGAGGTTTGAGAATAAGTCTGGAAGAAAGTTTGGCTTCAAGGGAAGAGATCCTGCTAGATTTGACAGAAGGAAGGTCAAGTGCTTTACTTGTGGTCAGGTGGGTCACTTCTCAAGGGAATGCAAAGATAGGAAGACTGGTGATGAGGTTAGATATACTATCTATCAGCAGAATCAAAAGGAATCTGGAACCTCTAAAGCTGGAACTTCCAAAGCTTTGGTCACTGTGGATGAACATATCAACTGGACTGCTCATGAGCCTGCTGTAGAAGAAGTTTCTAGTGCTGAGCAGGTGAATATGCTAGCATTCTGCACTACAGAGGATAATCATGATCAAGTTGCCCTGATGGGCATCTCTCAGGTACATAACTGTGTGTTTAGTTGTAGTGAAAGATATAGAGAACTTATGGAAGCTTATGATGAATTGAAACCTAAATATAATAAATGCTATGTAGAAGTTGAGGCTTATAAAAAGGCTTTAAAAACTTTAGAGAGACAAAAAGTATGGTTTCAAAAGAATCAGCTTAAATATGATGAAAAGATAAGAGTGTTAGAAAGTGATTTAGAATGTGCTAAGATTGATTTAAGACATACTGAGATAGAGAAAGCTGATGTAGTTTCAGAAAATCTAGTGCTTAAAGAAAAACTAGATGAGGAAGTAGCTAGATATAAAAATTGGTTAATATCAGGAGATAACTTAGCTAGCTTACTTTATGGTAGTCATGCTGTTAACTCTGGAATAGGTTTAGGATTTAAGAAGTATGTTGGTTTAGAAGCTAGGAATGACCTAGCTAAATCAACACCAGCAGGATTAGTGATGAGGCGAAAAATGATCCGTTTTTAGGGGGTCATTTAAGCCCGAATTCGAATTTATTTGATCAAATATTGCCCTAAATCGTTCCTTTTGTGATTTTAGGTACTTTGGAAGTGAAATCTGGAAAAGGAAGCAATTCGGACGTTTTTGGAGCATAAAAGTGAAGAAAATGCCAAAGTCTTAATTTTCCATGCTGGGAACAGTAGGTGACGGCGTCAAGAGCAATACCTTGACGGCGTCAAGAGCAAATTTCATGAATTTCCATGACGATCCAGAGCAGATTTGACGGCGTCACGAAGAAGGGCGTCAAGAATAAAACCCTAAGTACGATTTTGGTGTAACTTTACAGGTTTTTCAAGGGTTCCAACCCCTTGATACCTTGCATGTGTAATCAAGATAAGTGTTCTTCTAATTCAATCAATATGTCTATGTGTTGGTTGTCTATATCTTGTTCTTGTCTTAATTCCATCATGCTAGGCTAGATCTATTTTGTGTTTGCTTAGATCTAATGAAACCTAGATGTTGATTATGTGTTGATTACTTGTTTATTCTTGTCGTGGATGAATGATTTATATGTTAGGCTTAAGAAAACTGGCAGATCTCCAATTGGTAACATGCTTGAACGTCTTAAGAAACATGAACCGACGCGCACTAGGTCTTTATTGGTTGTATTTAATGCATGAGCCACTGTTTACAATCCCTATAGTTGTACTGGGCATGGTGTAGGAGGAGATAAGAGCTCATAGAATTGGGGAGTTATGTGTGCCACCCCATGAATGGTATTATGGAATACGATCCGTCATCCATGCAATTATAACAAGTAATTAACGTGTAAAAGATGTCTAGGGAGTAGTGAAATCTAAGTAAACACATTTTCTCCAATTACTGCTCACAACTTTAGTATAATTTAGTTTAATTTCATTTTTAGTTTTTTATTTTGATTGCATTTTAGTATTGGGTTAGTTGGCTAGCAACTAATTCCGCCCAAATCCTTCAAACCCCGAGATTTTAATTGCTTTCATAAAATATAAAAAAATACAAAAATAATCTTCCGTCATCTTTAGCACTAGTAATTAGGTTTTCTAATCCTAGCGACACTATTCCTAGCTGAACGATCAATCCCCCGGTACTTGTCACTATACTATACTACAACGATCAGGTACACTGTCTGGTGGGGGTTGTAAGCTTCTCAGGATCCCTTGAGAGGTAAAGCCTGGTGCGATTCCCACGTATCAAGTTTTTGGCGCCGCAGCCCGGGGAATAGTTATTGTCTAGGTTAGAATTTCTTTTTATTAGGTCTACTTGCTAGACTCCTTTCTAGTAAGATTTTATTTTTATTTTTAGGTTTTCTTTAGTCTATCTCATTTCTTTGTGTCTTTGTTCGTAACCACCCAACATCATGGACCACGGGAACATCTTTGAACCCGTCATCCCACCACAACAAAACCCACCATTAGAACCCCTTAGGCCCCGAACCTTAGGAGAGTATTCCCGACCTAGCCACCAAGGCTACCGAAACACCATTGAGCTCACCGGAGCCAATGTGACCCCCTTGCGATCGACACCATCCGGTTGGTGCAAAGCGGATGTGCATTCCATGGACTTCGTTCTGAAGATCCAAACCAACATCTTAGGGACTTCCTCAAAATCGTAGATTCCATAGACCCAGATGTTGCAACTAGAGAGACAACCCGATTACGCCTATTCCAATTCTCTCTACGGGATCAAGCTAGTCAATGGCTTGAGCGTTTACCTGCGGGATCCATCACCACATGGGATAATCTCACCAATCGCTTCCTTACCCAATTCTTCCCACCGGAAAAGACTGCAATGCTTAGAAGGGACATTTTGATGTTTGAACAACAGCAGGGTGAAACTTTCTACGAGGCTTGGGCCCGTTTTAAGGATCTCCTCCACAAGGTCCCTCATCATGGTATAAACCTTTGGTTATTAGTCCGGCTTTTCTACGACCATGTTGACTATCACACTAAGCGCACAATCGATAGGGCCGCGGGAGGTAGACTGCGTGATAAGAATGCCGAGGAGTCCTGGGCAATTATCGAGGAGCTCGTCGCTGATAACCATGAGATGTGGGAATTTAATCATACGATAAAAGCGGCCATCAATGCAGTCTCGACATCTAGAGGGACCACCGAAATCCCCGATGAAAACTTGAGGCCTATGTAAACTTGAGGCAAAGGTAAACTTGAGGCAAAGGTAAAAGCGGCCATAAAAGCGGCCTATGTAAACTTGAGGCAAAGGTGGACTATTTTGAGGAAAGGCAAAGGAGACGGGCAACCGTCAATTCTGTCTCAAAACCAACTTCAGTACCATTATCTGAGTCACCTTCTAGAGAAAATGTCGAGACTTTTCAGAACTATGCCCCACCTTGTTCCCCTCCCAAGGAGCTTAGCTCAGAGTTTGAAGCTAGGATGAGAGAATATATGGCAACTCACTCAAATCGGCTTGCTAGATTCGAGGAAGCAGTCTACAAGCAAAAAGAGGAGATGCAAGAGAAAATGAATGAGATGATGAGTCTACTAGAGGAGTATGCCAACCAGAGAACCCCCGAAAGAATGCTATTAAGGAATGAAAGCGCCACTCCTACTACCCAATTTGTTAATTCCATCACAATTGTCCAAAAAGATAACGAGAAGGTAGAAACCCCTGTTGAACAGACCTTAGAAAAACCACCAGAATCCCAACCTTTGAGTCACTACCTGAAACATGATATAAACGAAAACACCATAACAAATTGGATTAAGGATGATGGGCGTAACCAACCTTCTAAACAAGGTTTGGAGGAAGAGGAAATGGGAAAAGATGAGTATGATACGTTACCAGGGGGACCGATATTCGAGAGGCTACTAGTACAAAAAGTGGCTACTAAGCAGACAGCGTGTGGGAAGTTTGAGATACCAACCAGCATCGGGGACTTGAAATATCTTAGTGCTTTCGCCGACCAAGGATCGGAAGTAAACCTTATGCCCCTAACTATTTACATCCAACTAACGTCAAAAATGCCAGCCCCTACTCGTGTTAGGTTATCCCTCGCTGGACACTCGTACGTATACCCCCTAGGAATCGCAAAAGATGTATTAGTTAATGTCGCAGGATTCATGTACCCCGTTGATTTTATGATCATCGATGATAAAGGAGATGGATGCATGCCAATAATCCTTGGGGCACCATTCCTCGCCACCGCTAGGGCTGTCATTAAGTATGAAGGTAGGAAGATTGAGCTTAAATCTGGAAAAAGAAAGATTAGCTTCCCCATGACCCCACGAAATGGGCATGAGAATGTGAGTTGGAGAAAGCTCAAAAACAACATTGACACGACACCCATTCGCGTTCAGAATAAAATTCTTGCATGGGAGGCAAGAATCAAAAGCTACAAGGAAGCTAAGTATGAAAGAAGCAAAAGCGATAAGGTTCAGGTCGAATTCGAACATACTCAACCAGCAGAAAATCATGTACCGTTTGAGGAAGGTAACTTGGTACTTCTAAGACAGTCGGAAATAACAATACCACCCGATAAACCAAGTCCTTGGTGGTATGGGCCTTTCACAATTGAAGGCGTGAGCCAAGATGGGATGGCTAACCTAAGAAGAAAAGTAGGTGGAGAAGTGATTGCAAGTGTCGACAGGTTAAGGCACTACCACCACAACAGTAATGATCACAACTATATGGGGTACATCATCTGACGGGATGAAGTCACGTAGTAACCCATGACCTTGAGTCTAGCTACAAGACTCGTAAATAAAGAAAAGCGCTTCTTGGGAGGCAACCCATGTTTTGTTTGATTTTATTCTTGTTTGTTTGTTATTTGCTTCCGTATGCATGCTTAGTTTTTATTGTTAGTTAATCATGTTTCTCAATTAAAATGTGGAAATACTTTACTTTGTTGTTTTGGCCTAGTCTTAACTCCACCTAAAAGTATTTTTGCAAAAGATAAGTGTAAGGGGAAACCCCAAATATGTTTTTAAGAAACAAACCGATCATGATTCTCCACAATATTAAATGAACATGTATATTCGTATTTGTTAGAGTCAAATGCTTGTATTGAGTCATGATGAAGTTTTGCAGGATTTTCCAGGAAGTAGGGCCAAGTTTTTCCGGAAACTTAACATAAGAATTTCTGCAGGTCAATTCTGACGGCGTCAGGAGTTTACTCTTGACGGCGTCAGGTGTAAAAATCTGGAAATTTTACCGGTTTTGTTTTTCTAACGGAGTCTCATGGTTTTTGTGAATTATTAAGTTTTATAATCTCCAGGAGATCTGCAAACTTCATTCCACGAGCATTATATCTTATTTTGTTTTCTAGGATTTAGTTAACTTATATAGGATGCCGCCGATTTTACGCGAGGTTGTCTTGTCTATTTTCTCAGGTTTTACATGTTATGTTTGACAAGGAGATGATTTATATTCTGGAAGGGAAGCTTTGATTGTTCATTTTCTTGGAGGAAGATTTAACCTGGCCACCTCATTATCCATACCGAGCGAATCAGGGGAGTATTTGATTTCATTCTCTTTACTTTTTCACTTTTACATTCTTTACTTGAACATTGGGGACAATGTTCATCTTAAGTGTAAGGGGAGGGTAAAAAGATGATACCTTACATATGCACTTTCGCTTGAGTTTGTTTTATTTAATGGTAGATGTGTAATAAAACTATAAGAAATACTTGTTAGTGTAATTTTAACGCCAAATTTAAAATTTTTTACAACATTTAGGAGTGAAACTTTAGCCATAGCAAGCGTCTCATGGATAGGAGATTGTATGACTAGCACATAACCGTATATTCAGAAAAATTTTCCACCCAAATATGTGAGGTTCGCCTTTAGATTTGATAGGAAAAGCATTTACTATTAGTGCTTATGAGTGTACCGGTAGCATTTAGATTCTAGAACTTGCGTTAGTGA
Source organism: Artemisia argyi (assembly GCA_030686995.1). Lineage (NCBI taxonomy): Eukaryota > Viridiplantae > Streptophyta > Magnoliopsida > Asterales > Asteraceae > Artemisia > Artemisia argyi. Next base: position 79,591,069 of record CM060693.1, on the reverse strand, counting down.
TGCATCCCGAGACCGCTAGTGAGACTACATTCGTGTAGTAGGATTTACTACATGATAAGAGGCATTAGGATCACCCTTGTGTTAAACCCGTATTATAATTACTTGACCATTTAAGTCATATTACTTGGCTAGTTAAGTCAACTAATTTTTCCCACACCCTTAGCGTTGTACTCATTTTTAGTACACGAAACCCCTAGTACACCCCTCCGAGCCTATCTTTTCGTTTCTAACTTTAAGCATTTTACTTAAAGGAAGAATTTGTTACACCCCACTTAAATGTACAACCAAATCGCCTTAGCCTTCCGTGTATGCGCTCATTTTTAGTGCATTATTGTTATTTGTTAAACCCTAAGTTAACTATCTAATTGATTACATGGTTGCTAAGTTGAGTCATATCCTTGTACATATTGTTTTGGGACGATTGGGACTCATGGGTAAGTACTTATTTTATGGAGTAATGGGGAAGAACATCATTTATTACCCCCCATATGTACGTTAATCTTAAAAGTGCTCCAAGTGTTTTGATTTTCTTAATTCGAGTCATTAGTTTAGTTTATTGTAAAGTATGTAAAGATTCAAGTGTAAGGGGAATTCCCATTCCCTATGATGTATTATTTTGGATGGTAGGGTAAGAGTGTATGTCAAAAAAAAAAAAAAAAAAAAAAAAAAAAAAAAAAAAAAAAAAAAAAAATCGAAAAATCGAAAAAAAAAATAGAAAAATCAAGAAAAAGAAAAAAAAAATAGAAAAAAGAAAAGAGAAAAAAACATACGGACTACCATCCCTTTTTATTCTATGTTCATTTTACGTTTTTTGTTATTTTTCATTTATTGGCTTAAGTCGAGTCTAGTCTTGGCTTAGCAACGCCACATTATACATGTAATTAACCAAGATTGTTAACTCGCCACCAGTAAAACTTCCTTTATCCAACAAAACCGTGTATTTCATATCCCTACACCTAACGTTACAACCCTTTAAAAGACCTCTTTGATAGTTTATCCTAGGTGCTTACGCCATGTGGTGGAGGTTTGATCCTTTCCCAAGCCTATGGTAATCTATTTTGTTATGACAGGTAGTGAGAGATATCTTCCGTTTCCATATTGTAATTTACACTTTATTACACCCGAGAGATGTGAGTATCTAAACACTATTTGTGAGGTGCTTGTGTATGACCTCCGTGCTTGTCTATTGGTCTTTAGTGGAACGATTATTTGTTGTAATTACTTTTATATTAGTGTTAAATGACCCCTAACTTGTATTTTGAGTAGAATAAAAGCGCATTTGCTTGAGGACAAGCAAATCTCAAGTGTAAGGGTATATGATGAGGCGAAAAATGATCCATTTTTAGGGGGTCATTTAAGCCCGAATTCGAATTTATTTGATCAAATATTGCCCTAAATCGTTCCTTTTGTGATTTTAGGTACTTTGGGAGTGAAATCTGGAAAAGGAAGCAATTCGGACATTTTTGGAGCATAAAAGTGAAGAAAACGCCAAAGTCTTAATTTTCCATGCTGGGAACAGTAGGTGACGGCGTCAAGAGCAATACCTTGACGGCGTCAAGAGCAAATTTCATGAATTTCCATGACGATCCAGAGCAGATTTGACGGCGTCACGAAGAAGGGCGTCAAGAGTAAAAGTCATGACGGCCTGGAAATGCATTATACATGACGGCGTCAGAAGTAGATCTAGGCAGTCCGAGAAGAGTTTTGGCGGCGAGGTGACGGCGTCACAAGCTTGGTCTTGACACCGTCAAACCCCTTTTCCTATATATAGTTTTCTAATTTTTTACATTTAAAGAGAGAAGTTTTTGGGAGAAACCCTAAGTACGATTTTGGTGTAACTTTACAGGTTTTTCAAGGGTTCCAACCCCTTGGTACCTTGCATGTGTAATCAAGATAAGTGTTCTTCTAATTCAATCAATATGTCTATGTGTTGGTTGTCTATATCTTGTTCTTGTCTTAATTCCATCATGCTAGGCTAGATCTATCTTGTGTTTGCTTAGATCTAATGAAACCTAGATGTTGATTATGTGTTGATTACTTGTTTATTCTTGTCTTGGATGAATGATTTATATGTTAGGCTTAAGAAAACTGGCAGATCTCCAATTGGTAACATGCTTGAACGTCTTAAGAAACATGAACTGACGCGCACTAGGTCTTTATTGGTTGTATTTAATGCATGAGCCACTGTTTACAATCCCTATAGTTGTGCTGGGCATGGTGTAGGAGGAGATAAGAGCTCATAGAATTGGGGAGTTATGTGTGCCACCCCATGAATGGTATTAAGGAATACGATCCGTCATCCATGCAATTATAACAAGTAATTAACGTGTAAAAGATGTCTAGGGAGTAGTGAAATCTAAGTAAACACATTTTCTCCAATTACTGCTCACAACTTTAGTATAATTTAGTTTAATTTCATTTTTAGTATTTTATTTTGATTGCATTTTAGTATTGGGTTAGTTGGCTAGCAACTAATTCCGCCCAAATCTTTCAAACCCCGAGATTTTAATTGCTTTCATAAAATATAAAAAAATACAAAAATAAGCTTCCGTCATCTTTAGCACTAGTAATTAGGTTTTCTAATCCTAGCGACTCTATTCCTAGCTGAACGATCAATCCCCCGGTACTTGTCACTATACTATACTACAACGATCAGGTACACTGCCTGGTGGGGGTTGTAAGCTTCTCAAGATCCCTTGAGAGGTAAAGCCTGGTGCGATTCCCACGTATCAATTAGCTAACTATGTAAAAGAAGGTAAATTACATGCTGTAGCTGGACCTATTAGAGGAGAACACATGCCCACTGACCTGTCCATAACTATTGACTTTGATGGATCACACCATCATTATGTCAAAAAGTCAAGTGACTTGCCAGACCCTGATTCTAAATCTACTGACTTTGTCTCTTGTTCTGACAGCGACAAGTCCTCTGACCAAGGGTCTACTACATATACCAGTTGTGATTCAAGTGAAAAGTCAGACCTTCCCAAGACCACACCCAAGACATCACCCAAAACTCCCCACAAGCCTGTTAGAGTTACTGCTGATTCCAAGACAGTTTCTTCTGAAGACTTGTTAATTAATTCTTTACAAAACAATGTTTTTATTCTGTCAAAAACAATTTTGTTAATGTTTGTGGTTTGAATTCTTTTTCATGTTATGGAACATTTTTCACTTTGAATAAATCTTCTAAAAAGAAGAAATGCTTTGTGTGTGGAAGTAAATTTCATTTGATTAAGGATTGTACTTTTCATGAACAAAGAATGGGTGTATGTGCTAGTCAAAGGAAACCTAGGCAAATGTGGAAAAATGTTAATGATATACCATCTTTTGTTCCACATCAGCAGAAATACAATTCTGCTGAAAAACATTCTTCATGGAGAAGAACTGGTACTAGACCATATGTGAGACCCACTAGTTCTTATTTTCATAATGGTTATTGGCCTAAACATTTTGACTCTATGTATGTTGGTGGAGGGTATTGGGATACTGCTGTGAAGCCCTCAGCAGGTTGTTCTTGGACAAAGAAGGGACCTAATTTTCAATACAGGCCCAAGAACAATGGTGGATCTAATACATCTACATGGCCTAACTCTTATGATCCACAAGGCAGGCTCAAGTCAGTAATGACTTAAGTCTCCAAAGTGTACTAATTTTTGTATATTATTTTGTTGTTGTTGTAGGATCATCCCCTGAAGAGTACAGAAGTAGGCATAGTAGATAGTGGTTGTTCCAGAAGCATGTCAGGGAACAAGGATAAGATGCATGACTTTGTACCTATAGAAGGAGGAGGCAATGTGACTTTTGGTAGAGGAGATGGCAAAATCACTGGGAAAGGCACAATTAAAACACCTCTGTTGAATTTTGATAATGTATATTATGTGAAGGAACTTCAGCACTTCAATCTGTTCTCAGTATCATAAATTTGTGACACCAAGAATAAAGTCTTCTTCTCTGAAGATGAATGTCTTGTGCTCCCTAAAGACTTCAAACTTCCAAAAGATACAACCATTCTGCTAAGAGTTCCTAGAACCTTCAATTTGTACACATTCAATCTGAATGATGTCCAACCTGAAGGTGATCTAACATGTTTGGTGGCCAAAGCTTCCCTGGATGAATCTACTAGATAGTATAGGAGGATGGCTCATGTGAATTTCAAGACCATTAACAAGCTTTCTAAACTTGGTTTGGTTCAGGGACTTCCTACAAAAGTCTTCACTAATGAACATAATTGTGTTGCCTGCAACAAAGGAAAGCAACACAGAGCCTCATACAAAGCCATAACTGCTGTGAGCACCATCTCAGAACCTCTTCAGTTGCTGCACATGGATCTTTTTGGTCCAATTCCTATCAGAAGTATTGATCATAAGTACTTCTGCCTGGTAATCACTGATGATTATAGCAAGTTTTGCTGGGTATTCTTTTTGAAAACTAAAGATGAAACAACTCATATTTTAAAAGAATTCATTACCCTTATTGAAAACCAGCTAAATAAAAAGGTTAAAGGAATTAGGTGTGATAATGGGACAGAGTTCAAAAATGTCATATTAATAGAACTTTGTAAGTCTAAAGGGATAAAAAGGGACTACAACACTCCAAGGACCCCACAACAAAATGGGGTTGCTGAAAGGAAGAATAGGACCTTAATAGAGGCAGCAAGATCCATGCTTGCAGACTCTAAGTTACCCACTATGTTTTGGATTGAAGCAGTAAGCACTGCTTGTTATGTTTTGAACAGGGTATCCATCACTAGACCTCATGTCAAGGCACCTTATGAACTTCTCACTAGGAAAGTTCCTGACATTCATTACCTTAAACCTTTTGGTTGTAAAGTGACCATTTTGAACACTAGTGATTCACTGGGAAAGTTTGATGGGAAAGCTGATGAGGGGTATATTGTGGGTTATTCAACTTATATTAATGCCTATAGGGTTTACAATTTAAATGCTAAAAAGATAGAGGAGACCCTTAACCTGAGATACCTAGAAGATCAACCTAATGTTCAAGGACAAGGTCATACTTAGTATTTTGACCTAGATTACTTGACTGATCACTTGGGTTATACTAGACATGTTTCTAACCAGTCTACAGGTACATAAGGGTCTCCTACTAACCTTGCAGGTACCCTGGATGATGACTTAGAGAGTGACTCTGAGAAAGATGAACAAATCATTGTTGTACCTTCTTTTCCTCCTAACCCTTTTGCAGGTAATCATTCTGCTGATGAGCATGAAGATGAGTCACACTATGCAGAGGATCTTGCTAGACTCAAAAAGTAAGAACATGTAGCCACTCAGGAAGCTAAGAGGCTTGGTGAAAAGTTTGCAAAAGAGACTGAAGCTTTACTCAAACAATCAGCACAAGCAGTCAGTGGAAACCAGGATGCTGCTGACACTTCTACTGAAGGCTCTCCTGTTCCTGCTGATGTGCTCCAAGCTGTTAAAAGTCCTGCTGCACAATCTCCAATCTCTACAAGTGTGTCCACAGACTTTGGGAAACCATATACAAGATTTCCAAGTCCTTCTGATCTTGGTAATTACCAATCCAAAGCTGGCATCTTCAACTCCTCTTCCTATGACAGTGAGTTTGGACCCACAGTGAACAATCTTGACACCACCATTAATGTCAACCCCACAGCAACAAAAAGGATCAATATTGCTCATCCCCTATCAAAGGTTATTGGATATCCTCAAGCACCTGTTAGAACTAGAAGTACTGTGAAGAACACTAAATATGGTGAAGTTGCTTTCATTTCCTATGTCTACAATCAACAAAGGGACAATCATACAGACTTTAAGCATTGTTTGTTTGCTTGCTTCCTTTCTCAAATGGAGCCAACCAGTGTTCCTCAAGCACTTGCTGATTCAAGTTGGCTTGAAGCAATGCAAGAGGAGATGCTACAATTTAAGAATCAGCAGGTTTGGATACTGGTACCTCTCCCTGATGGTAAATTTGCAATTGGGACAAAATGGATTTTGAAGAATAAAAGAGATGCTAGGGGTATTGTGGTGGAAAATAAAGCAAGATTAGTGGCTCAGGGGTTCAGGCAAGAGGAAGGCAAGACTACGATGAAGTCTTTGCACCAGTGGCTAGAGTTGAAGCTATTAGAATCTTCCTAGCCTATGCATCTTATATGGGTTTCATGGTGTATCAGATGGATGTAAAAGGTGCTTTTCTGTATGGTGAGATTGAAGAGGAGGTTTATGTAACTCAACCCAAAGGTTTTGAAGATCCAGATCACCCAAATCATGTTTACAAGGTGGTCAAAGCTCTCTATGGACTACATCAGGCACCAACAGCTTGGTATGCTAGGCTTTCTGCATTTCTGCTGAAGCATGGTTACAGAAGAGGTGCCATTGACAAAACACTATTTCTTAAGAAAGACTCCAGGGATATCATTCTAGTGCAAGTATATGTGGATGACATTATCTTTGGTTCCACTAAAGAGGAATGGTGCAGGAAGTTTGAGGACTTGATGAAGGGAGAGTTTCAGATGAGTGCCATGGGGGAGCTTACTTTCTTTTTGGGTTTACAAGTTCAGCAGAAACCTGATGGTATCTTTATCAGTCAGGATAAATATGTAAGGGATATGTTGAAGAAGTTTGATATGGAGAATGTCAGAACTGCCACTACACCCTATGAAGCTCCAAAACCAAAGAATAATCTTGAACCAGATCCTGCTGTAAATGTTCATCTATACAGATCCATGATTGGTTCACTGATGTATTTGACAGCTTCTAGGCCTGACATTACATTTGCTGTGAGTGCTTGTTTTAGGCACCAGGTCACTCCACTTACTTATCACTTGAATGCTGTCAAAAAGATCTTTAAGTACCTCAAAGGCCAACCCAATTTAGGCCTTTGATACCCAAAAGAGTCTCCTTTTAGGTTGGAAGCATTTAGTGATAGTGACTATGCTGGTGCCAATATGGATAGAAGATCCACAACTAGAGGTTGCCAATTTCTTGGAAGGAGATTGATTTCTTGGCAATGCAAGAAACAGACCATTGTTGCTACCTCTACTACTGAAGCAAAGTATGTTGCTGCTGCCAATTGTTGTGGACATGTTCTATGGATTCAGAATCAATTGCTGGATTATGGGTTTAATTTCATGAATACCATCATTTTTATTGACAATCAAAGCACCATTTGCATTGTCAAAAATCCAGTTTTTCATAATAGAACCAAACATATTGAAATCAGGTACCACTTTATAAGGGATGCATATGAAAAACATTTGATTAAAGTGGTCAAGACTCACACAGATGATAATGTGGCAGATTTTTTAACTAAGGCTTTTGATGGACCTAGGTTTCAACATTTAGTGGTCCATATTGGTATGCTTAACCCATGACTGCAAAGTTTGAGGGGAGGCATAAGCCTCAGGGGAGGATTATCATTGTAACTTTGTATACTTTGTATATTTTTTGTATATTATTGTTATTGCTAACACTAACCAACTAATGTTTCTATAAGCTTTGTGTGTTTTTGTTTGCTACTTTGTGTCTGATTTGCAGAATGTCCTTATGTGAAGTTGCTGATCTTTATTTGTAATTCACCAAGAGCTGTTACAAAGGGAATGTGGTCATGTTTGCTGAGAATTGTTTCTACTGAAGAGTTGTTTATACTGAAACACATTGCTTCTACTGAAGTAATACTCAAGAATTGACAAATAAGAAAAGTTGTTCATTCATTCAAGAAACAATTTACAGCATACAATCAACTTCAAGTGGAATACAAAGACCATTCCTATACTAAGTCTACCAAACTAATACTAAGCTTCTATCATCTATTACAAAAGGGCTGGTGGATATGCATGACCAGAACGATGAAGAAGCTGAAGGTGAAAATGGAAAGGAGGGAATGATGATGATGACGACGAAGATGCTCAAGAACCTAGTTTTATATCTTTAGTTCAAGGCAAGAAGATGCTCAAGAACCTAGTTTTACATCTTTGGTCCCTGGCAACATCCCATCATCAACTACTCCACTTTCCTTTTCCCCTTACCCACCACCTCTGCCTCCTTGCCCTTTCCCTTGTGTCCATGGTATGAAGCACCAGATTCTGGAGCAGGACGACCCAACACCACATCCCGTGATGTAGGAAGAGATGGATTCCTCTTCCTTGGCCTTCGTTGGGATCTCTCTGGTGTGGAAGGAGGAAGGAATGATGGATCTTCGTCTTCATCCTCTGAAGAGTCTTCATCAGAAGTAAAGATGAAGGGAGAGACATACTGTCTCTCAGCAGGAATGGGGGCATTGCTTGGTTCACCTCTCTCCAACGCATTCCACCTTCTCTCGAGCTCTCTCTCAGCATCTGAATCATCTAAGTCAGAGGGAATGTTGGCTGGATCCTCTGATAGTGAGGGACTTGGGGGTTTCACATCTGGTTTCTTCTTTGGATGTTCACCAGGTGGAAAATAATCACTCTACCCATCATTGGATGATGAGGAGGATGAAGTGGAGGAGGTTAAATCGATTATTTCGGGTTTGGAAGACATGATTTGGTGAATTATTGGGGTTAATTGAGAAATTAGGGTTTTGATAAGAATTGGGGGTAATTGATATCTGTAAAAGTGTGATTTGGGGGTTAATAAATAGGCAAAGTCAAGGCTTAATGATAATTAATGCGAGTTGGGTGGCACAGTAAAAATCAAGATATTTACTGAAGATATTTTTACTCTTGAGTGGTTTCTACTGATTGACCATTCATTAGCAGATTGACTTTCGTTTCTGCTGAAGGGTAATTTTGAAATTGGATAGAACCGCTTTACACGTCAGATATGGTCAACAATTTGTTCCGATATTCTTGACCACGATTGGGGAACTTCCATTTATAACCTACTTTGCATATCTTCGCCAAAACTAAATTATTCCCTCATCAATCAATTTAAACCTATCATTCATTTGCATAATTCATAATCATCTCTCACAAATCCTTCAAATGGCAACACTTCAATTCAAGAAAGATAATAACAAGGTTGCTTTTCTGAAAAAGACTAAAGATCATGAACTGTATGATTCAATGGTGGAGTTTCTACAGCGTTCAAAGATTCATTATGCTTTAACACATTCTCCAAATGTGATATATGAATCTATGGTGAAGCAATTTTAGGCATCTGCTAGGAAAAGATCTGACACATAGATCGTGGCTACTATTAATGGAAATGAGTATGTGGTGACTGAATCATTGATAAGGACAAAGCTTCAACTGGATGATGAGAATGGAGTTTTTCACTCCAACGCTGAAGAAATTCTTGCTGGCTTGAGGGAAGCTGGTTATCAAAGCACTGACACATCTAAGTGGCTTAAGAATCAGTTATGTCCCAAGTGGAGGTTTTTGGTGCATACACTGCTCTAATGTATCAGTAACAAGTCTGGTGGATGGGATCAATTCTCTACCCAATTGGGTTGTGGTATTGTCTGTCTTTCTAAAGGGTTAACTTATAATTTCTCAAAGTTTATTTTTGATAATATGATAGAAAATATTGAGAAGCAAAAGCATAAGTTTTTAATGTACCCTAGGTTTCTACAAATAATTTTAGACATAACCATAGAAGACATAATTCGTATGCCCATTAAAAGTCTTGGTTCTAAGTTATTTGCCTCTATGCAACCTAACTATGATGGGGTACATCGCCCTCTGTTAGCTGCTATGTTGCCACCTGGCAATGATGAAGCAGGTGAGGGTGATGATACTGGTGAAATACCCTCTCCAAATGCTGCTGATGATGGTAATTCATCATCTTCTGGTGTTGCTGCTGATGGTAATCCTTCAGTGGTACAAGATGGAGAGCCATCTACAACTGCCGAAGCATTGCATGTTTCTGCTGACCAGCCTCCATCTTCCCCTTTACCTCTGTCACCTAGTCATGTTCCATCGCCTTCTCAGGTTGCTTCTGATGAGCTTGTTACTGAGGTTGAAGAGACAATTCAGTCTCTTGATACACAAGTACCTACACCTCTTGAGCCTGAGATTACTAGACTACCCACACCTAGTCCAGTGAGAGAGCCATATGATGCAAGCTCTCCCAATGTTGTACATATGTCTGTTTCTCCTGATAGGTTCAATGAAGCTTCCTTGACCACAGAGAAATCTGTTGGTGGAGCTGAGGACCCTGTTACTCTCACCTCTGTACACGATTTGCTTTGCAGGTATATTAAATGGACTGATAATCTTCAACAGGAGCTTGCAGATACCAAATCTTCCCTTGGTGGTGAGACTGAACTGTTGAAAAGAAAGGTTCAGGATTTGGAAGCACAACGTGATCAGCAGAAGAAAAGTAAGGTTGTAATTGATGCTGATGAAGTACATGAGGAGGGAAATTTGGACTCCCTTGAGATCTTGGCTGAAGTTGCTAGACAGACTCATGCTTCTTCTCCCAAAGTTGTTGAAGTTTCAAAACTTAAGAAGCCAATTCAGTTCAGCTGAAGAAGTAGAAGACAGTATTTGGCAAAGAAAGCTGCTGAATCTTCTAAGGTGTCTAGTGGTGATGAGATTCTTATGACAGATGCTGGTGATACTCTTCAGGAGAATGAACCAACTAGTGATATTGCTGCTGAAAAGACTATTGATGGGGTTCATGCATCAGTAGATACATTCTTTGTAGATGGATCTGCTGATACTCTACTTGATTCAGATGTTCAAGATTTAACTGCTGATCCTTTGGAAGAATTAATCATTCCTCATGATGATTCTGTTGATGTTAATGAAGTGAGTGCTGATGATCTTATCTCAGAAAAGGAAATACTTGAGCAAGAAAGACTTTCGAAAGAATGGGAAAATCATAAGAAAAGTACATAATTGGAAAAGGCAGAACAAGCTAAATGTGACAAAGATTCCAATCTGCTCAAAACAGATATATCTCTACTTTGCCTATTGAAAGACAAAGAGAATTGGATGCTGCAATTCCAAACTTTGATGAAGCAGATTGGATGCATATTGGTGAACAAGTGATTGCTACTCCTGGTTTGGCTACAGATATTCTTGGAAAGGATGTGAATAAAGGTGATTGGGCTTCTGATATTGTTAAGGTTATGAAACAAAGGAAGAAAGAAGTTGATGAGCAAATTGCCAAAGCAAAAAGAGAGAAACCAATGACTCAAGCACAGCAAAGGGATTTTATGAGAACTTATGTGAAAAGTCAAAGTAGTGCACTATATAATAATGCTTGGACTAGGAAACAAGTTTGGGCTCTTTCATATGAACAATTGGTTCTGCAGTATAATAGAATCAAGTCTAGATGTGAAAAGGATGGAATGAGTACTCCTAAGCTTGTTCCTAATCTCCTTGCTGCTGATGCAGAACCACACTCTAAGACAGTCAAACTAGATGGTGGTGTGTCTGATATATCTCTATCATTTTCTGCTGATGCTGGTACTACTATGGATATGGGTGTTCCTGATGTTGTTCAAGTACCTTTACCTGATACTTCTGCTGGTGTGACAAATGTTGCTGCTTCATCTGTTGTTGATAAAGGCAAAACCAAAGTTGTAGCAGAAGATCTTCCTTCTAGAAAGAGAACAAGAAAACACTCATCGTTTTTGACGTAATTAAACTGCCAAACACTCATCGTTTTTGACGTAATTAAACTGCCAAAACATACAAAAACAATCAAAAAGATATCAAAATACTTAAATTATCCCAGGGATTGTGTTTTACGTGTTTTAAATGCAAAATATGCAAAAACAAAGAAAAAACGTACAAAGTTTGCAATATTGGCAGTTTCAGTCCCCCAAGTTTCAAAACTTGTCAATTTTAGTCCCTATGCATTTATTTTGAAAGGAAAAGTCAACCCAAGGTTTTAAAAAGTCAAAAATCATAAAAATTACATTTGGGTAATAAGTTTTCCAAAATTACAAGTTTGGTCCCTGAAAATCCAAAAATGGCAAAATAGGTCCCTGGGAAATTTTGAAAGTGGAAAAATGCAAATTTGGTCCTTGGAAATTATAAGCTTGGCAACATTGGTCCTTTGGATAACCTTGGAAAGTGTGCAATTTCAGTCCTCAAAGTTTGGTGGAATTACAATTTTGGTCCTTGTGTGTTATGATACCAAACCGGACCCCTTTTTATTCCCATAAACCAAAAGCCCACCCAACTAATCTAAACATCCACTCCTGATCCAACACCCAACCCCAAAGCCCTGTCCACTCCCAAGGCCCAATCCCATTTTTATTAATAAAATCCTCCGGTCAAACACCCCGCTGACCATCTCCTTCCCCACATTTCCCCCCAAAACCTGCAACCTGTCTCCTCCCCCCATCCTCTCACCTTTTCACCAACCAGCCCCCACAATTAATATCCTCTCACCAACTTAACCAACCCACACCACCACATTAAATGCCTCGCCTAACACCACTCAGTATTGCCATATAAGTATTTTGGGCGGGAAAATGCAATCAAAGGCTAGGATGGGTCTAAGATAAAATTGATGGTGAGGATTTGGTCGTTGGTCTACAAATAAGTCATTGGGAGTGCCAATTGGGAGCAGGATGCCACATGGAAGCTAGGAATGCTTATCTTTGCCTCGTAGTATATATATTAGCTATGTAAAGCCTCAAAAAGGATGTAGTATTGTAACCTTAGTTTAATTAATGTTTTAGTTTACCTTTGTACTCAGTTTTAAAGTTAATAAAAGCAATGTTTTAGGTTTATTTTTCTACTTCATATTTCAAGTTCTCTTCAATATTTGAGTTTTGAATGTAAGGTTTAATAGTGAGTATAAGGTATCTTCAATCTCATATAAACTCAAAAGATCAAAGTTTTAGAAGCTTTCTCAGCTTGTGCTACCCTTTTCAACTCAGTTTTATGAAATTGTTTAAAAATATAGGAAAATAAAAATAAAATAAAAAATGATGATCAATGGTTGAATATGCTTGGAGCAGGGTACATAAACGATGGCCCTTGGTTTAGTGCTTAATGGTAAGCAATAGGGATGTGAATTGGTACTTGATCTCAGTTGAATCTTGGAATTGCATTTTGTGAGTCCTTTGCACCATTTCTTTCCTTCTCTAGTAAACTGCTTAAATTAGCTTATTATGACTTGTTTGTGCATGATTAGTATAATTTAGAGTGATTTAGGTTTGTATTTTGTTGGTTGTGTTTTTAGCTGTGTTGTACTTTAAAGCTTTGTATTGACTGTCATTTTGATCTTACTAGTGAATCCTAGAGTTTGGACTTAATATTTGTGTGTTTAAGTTTACAACAGCTTATTACAATATAAGAAATCAGTAGGTAGTGATTTTCTAAGTTAAAATATCATTTGGCTTCTAAAAATTTCAAAATCATCTGTTAAAGGGGTGTTTGGATTGAACTGGTTCAAGCATTGTGGTTGTTCTCAGTTGTTACTTATTGTTCTCTCAGCTCACTTGAGTCCTAAATACACCAAATCAAATCCATTTTAGTGGTCACAAACACAGAAGTCAAATCCACAACCAAAATCATCACCACAGATTAACTGTGGTGACATTTATGTTTTAGATTTCATGAAATCAACTCACAAGTTTGTGTTTTTGCTTAAAATGGTTGTCTTTTAGCTCAATATAACAGATTCAAGCAACAAACAGGATCTGAGTTTCATAAAAGTCAAAACCTCATAATTTTACCAAAAAGTCAAAAGTGCATAGCTCAGATTTTTGCAAAAATTGGGTGAATTAATCTGATTTTTGTGTTGAGATTTAGAGTTTGAAATTTGTTGGGTGCATTATCTACCAGCTTAACTTGTGAATTCCATTGTGGTAATATTTTTGTGAATTTTTTCTTTGGACCAAAATGCCCTTGGAACTGACCTGCAGGGCAAGGTAGTTGCCCTGTCTCAGCAGACCCCAGCTCACCACCCACCTTTGGTGGTGTTTTGTGGTTAACCCAGTGGGTCCCACACCCCATAATTATGTCCTTACAACCCCCTCCTACCAGAGTTGACCTGTTGACCAAGAGTTTGACCATTTGACCACTGGACCCCACCTGGATTGGCTCCCAATCTTTGTCCCATTCTGTCTCAGATTCTCAATAAGCCAACTGCTTATTTGAGTTTTGTGGCTTATTTAAGCTGCTCATTTGTGCTAATCTAGCTTATTATAGTTCATTTAACTCAGAGAAACCTATATCTACCATTGTGGACCCCACACACTCCAAATTGAGCTAAAATCTTTCCACAGTCAACAAAAGTCAATTGTTAGGGTCAATAAGCTCTCAACTGCTTATTTTTGGGTTATGTAAAAAGTGTTTTCAGAAAAAGTGTTTGTATTTAGTGTATAATTAGTTTGGAAAAAGAAAAAACCAAAAAAAAACCAACTTTAATTATAGTGATAGCTTCTATTTACTAGGATTTATCATTTTAATTTTCTTTTTAGCTTATTTATAAGCAATATATAATTTTTATATTTTTATAAATTCTCTTTTAGGTTAAAGTAATTTTAGAAATTTTTCTAGATTTTTATTTTGTCTTTTAGTGGTTTTTATAATTAATTTTAGTTTAATTAAGTTTTAATTAATATTAAGTAATTAAATAGCATAATTATATTTTATAAAGTATAATCTAGTTTTTATAATTTTTCTAACTTTTATTTAAGTTAAAACATTTTTATAAATTTTTCTAGGATCTAAATTGTTCATTTTCTATTTTTCCTAATATAATTAGTATAATTATAAATTAATAAGTAATTAGATTAATAATTAGTAAATTAGTTTAAAAATACATAAAATAAACTTTTTATAATTTTTTAGGATTCCTGTAATGGTTAATTAGATTTGTAAAATTTTTCTAAATTTTCTAAGTCTTTTTAGTATTTTTAATAATTCTAATTAGTTAATAATTAGATAATTAGTAATTAATTAATAATAAATAATTAAATAGTGTAAAAATAGTTTTTATTTTTCTTAAAATTTTCTTTAATTGTTAGGATTGTAAAAATATTAATTTTACACTTGTAACCCTTTCCCATCCATCAGTTGTACTTTTTGTTTTGTTCGTCTGTGTACGTTTTTAATTAAAACGTACGTTTTTAGGTTTTAGCTCAAATCTTTGTAATCTCAATTCCCGTAATCAATCACATAGCTTTCCTAAGCTATTTCTGTAATAATCTCCAAATAATTCTCACAACAAACCCTTTCTGTGAATAATCACCCGATCACAAAGCACGCTAAGTTACAATTCACACCTCAACGGGATTTAACGACCTGGTGATACCTTATATTACCCGGAGCATTGACCTAGGCTATTTGACTTTGTTGACTATTCTTTGGTCAATATAAGTTGGTGGTTTAGCATCAATCAATTTTTGGCGTCGCTGCCGGGGAGGTGTGCGCGTTTCTGCAGCGTCTCTTGAGATTAGTGTTATCTCACCTCACTCATTGTACAAATACCACCACTTGTGTATATTTTCAAAATCAAAACACAAAAAAAGTCATTAACACTTTTCCTAAAGTGTTAAAACACCAAAAAAAATTATTATTAAAAAAAACAACAAAACATATCGTAGCGTTTTCTGATTCGGTTTTCTTTTAAGGTGATTCTTAAAGAAAAACGATTTTAGATTACGGGACGATACCAAAAATATTGTCCAAAAAGTTTTCATCCCTAGTGCATGCGCACTCGTTCTTCAAGGTCCACTAGCCCATTACGTAAGCTTGTCCGGAAACCTCGAAGACCTCGTAGACGTTCTGCACCAACAGTCGGATCTGAGATCCGTACTGTTGTCACACCCACTGTCACCATGGCGGATGACCGCCCCATGTGTGAGCTTCTCCAAGCACCCATCGAGGGTTACGGAGATGCCATTGTTGTTCCAGCCATCGTGGCTGATAATTTTGAGCTCAAAACCGGGTTACTCAATCTTGTAACCTCAAGTCAATTCTACGGTTTTGAGAGGGACGATCCTCATGCTCACATTCGATGGTTCAATAAAATCACTTCAACCATCAAATACAAAAATGTCCCTTGTGAAGCAATCAAACTTCTTCTCTTCCCATTCTCCCTGGAGGGACAAGCCCGAATTTGGCTTGAAAAACAACCTCCACGATCTATTGAGACATGGGAAGATCTTGTCAAAAAATTTGTGAACGAATTTTTCCCACCTTCCAAGACCACGAGTCTTAAGAACGAAATCACCAAGTTCACTAAAAAATACGATGAATCTTTTGGTGAAGCGTGGGATCGTTTCAAAGAATTACTCCGCAAGTGTCCACATCATGGTTTCTCTGAGTTGATGCAACTCGATACTTTCTACAATGGCGTGAGCCAAGCTGATCAGGATTCTCTCAATGCCTCCGCGGGAGGTAATTTTTTGAGTAGAACCACAAAAGAAGCTTTGCAAATCATAGAAAATAAGTCTAAGGTCCGCTCTACACGAAGCAAACCGATTGTTTCTCAAATCAATGCGGGTCCTTCTACTTCATCTTCTGTGGGTCAATCTAGCACGGATGCTAAGCTTGACAAGCTCACTGAAGCGATCCAAGCTTTGGTTCTCGCCCAAACAAAGAAAGTTTCATTTCCACAACATCCTCCCCCTGCTGAGGTTAAAAAAGTGGAAGTCTGTGTGACTTGTGGTGGGCCGCATGCCTACTACAATTGCACAGCTACTGATGGTACTCCATATGAAGCTAATGCTGTTGTCGGGTCCCAAAATCAAGGAGGTGTGGAAAACTAGAAGGGGGGGTTGAATAGTTTTCCCCTCTTTTTAATTTTATAAAAACTTGGTTTCAAAATGTTGATTCAAATTTATTCAATTGTTTGTTTGAAAAACCTTCAATTAGAGTTTAGTATATAATCAATATGATCGGTTATATATGTACGCTTATAAATTAGTTTTCGAAACTTAGTTTTATGAATGAAGCTTTGGTCGATCTTTATGTGAATACATTTTCCTTTTGAAATCTTAAAACGTTTTGTATCAAATTATCGATTAAGTTAAACTTGATATGAGAAGTGTTAATAATATATAAGTCCAACAATATCATACAATTTTATATCCTATCATAATATTAACTTGTAACTACACCACAATCAATCATCATGATAATATAAGCAACAATCAACACATATTTGCAAGCATAGATATAACGCGACAAATGCAAGAATGAAAGTAAAAAGATAGGAGAAAGAGGATGCAAACCGGACACGATGATTTATAGTGGTTCGGCTACAAGGACACCTTCCTTGCCCTACTCCACTCCCTGAGTCACCTACTCGAGAGTTTTCTTCACTACTCAACAAGCTCCCTTTTGACGGAGAAAACCTTACACAACTTTTGCTTACACCATTTAACGACACTAAGCTAAATGTCGAGTTCTAATAGTAGCTAGAACCAATCTCACACCACAACACACCTTCTTCACAACACAACTACTACACTACTTATCACACCTTCACTACTTCTTCTTCACAACACACCTATTTCTTCACGGCTTCACGACTTCTTCATGGCTTCACAACTTCATGACTTCTTCACTACTTCACAACTTCTTTTATACTCCACTACATACTTACACACCTATTACTTCACACCTACATAACTTCTCCACACTACTACTTCTTCACACTACTTCTTACTCACACATAAACTCACTACTCAGTAAGATCATCTTGATCTACTTATTACATATACAAAGCTCACAACTTTACATAAGCACTAACTACATCTTTGGCTTTATGATGTGGAGGATTCTTCTCTTGCACTTTAAGTTATGAAAGATTGGATCACTTGAAACAACGATTAATAATCTTATGATCAAAGGGTTTTAGAAGGATGTTTAGAGAGAATTGGATCTGAAAATATTTGTGCAAAAGGTGAGAAAAATTCCAGGTTTGAGGTGGTATTTATAGGGAAAAATTTCTGCCCAAATCTGACAGGGGAGCTTGGCCGGTCCACTTAATTGTGTGCCGGTCCCCTTAAAATTAAGGGGGCCGCCCCTTATAATTAAGGGGGGCGCCCTACTAAAACGGCCAGATTTTCTGTCTTTTAGTGGGGAAAGTTTATTTGGTGAAAAACTAACTAATTTTGGTTAAAAGTTTGAAATCATATATTTAGTATGATTAAAACATTTTTCTTTATTACCAAAAGTGTTTTTCAAAAATATATAATATGTTTATATAATTAAATAAACTTTGTATTAGTTAATTAAATACCCCTTTGATCATGAGATGTATTAAACACTTGTTTATCCATACCTTAAGTGATTGTTGAAGCATACTTGAGACGTTGAGATGTCGAGGCTTGTTGACGTAAGAATGCATAGGAGAATTGTGATCACAAGTAACTTAAGCACTTTACGTTATATGTTGTAACTTACATCTTTGTCATCATCAAAACATGAAGAGGATGTTTAGATTAAATATCGTAATATTCATGCCAACAATCTCCCCCTTTTTGATGATGACAAACTATGTAAACTATAACTTATAGTAAAATATATAAGTTACTTGTTTACACTTCTTCTCCCCCTTTTGTCGAAGCAAAAAGGTGGACTTCTAAGACGAGACTTCTACTACGCTTGAACTCTTGAGATAGAATGTAAAAGGCGAGCTTGCATCATCGTAAGTGAAGCCTTGATCCTATCAACCTTAATGCTCCCCCTTGGTGTATGCTTCCCCTTGGTGTATACTCCCCCTTGGTGTATGCTCAAAACTAGTTTTGGCTACCAAAGAATCGAGCGATGAAGTAATCCTTCAAAACAAAGTTAGTAGACAAGTGCAAATATATATAATGATGATGATAGGTATATGCATGATACTAATAGGGGAACAATATATGGACGTAATAGGTATATGCACAAAAATATGACACATGTAATTATTGTTTTAAAAACAACAACCTAACTTCCAAAAAAAAATTACCATGACCAAAGCTTAAGACATGATAATGATTGGAACCTAATGCAAAGATTCTACCGACATATTTTGGCAAAAGATACCAAAATATATATTCTAAAAGAGTAAAAAAAAATGATAATGATGCGTTCTTTTAAAGACGTAGAAAAATAAAGAAGGATGAGCGTGAATGAAAAGGGAAGGTAATTGACAAAAGGTTAACGTTTGACAAGGGTGGATGATTTGGAATCAAGGGATTTTTAGGTGTTTTGTTGGTTGACGACCGAAAATGGATATGTGAATGAGGTGTTGATGGCTTGACAACACTTGAAGCTTGGATATCTTCTTTGTGTTCTTCACTTGCTAGGAAGTGGAAAAGATGCATTTCATAAAGAAATTCGCTTGACTTTTAGGGGTGTAGATTTAGGAGCGGAAGAGGTTGATTGAGAGTTTGGATGTTGTTCAAGTGATGATGTTTGTTGAGATCTTGTAAGAAGATACTCAATCCAAGTGAAGTGCTCATTCAAGGCAATGGTTTGTTGTTGAAGGAAGATGCAACAAGGGCAATTGTTGACATGCTTCTCAACTTAGTTGATGTTGTGTGGTGATGATGGTGAGCTTGATTGGGTTGGATCCAAATTGCGTTGCGCAAGATGTAATGCT
The DNA here is from genome assembly GCA_030686995.1 of Artemisia argyi. Classification (NCBI taxonomy): domain Eukaryota; kingdom Viridiplantae; phylum Streptophyta; class Magnoliopsida; order Asterales; family Asteraceae; genus Artemisia; species Artemisia argyi. The sequence continues at coordinate 79,571,600 of CM060693.1, read as the reverse complement.
AAAAGAGCACTAAGCTCATGAGCCTCTTTTAGCTCCTCAACGAACTTCAAGTGTTCGGAGGAAGGTGATGATGGTGGAACATGATGGTTGTCTTGGGTGAAGGTTTGAACATGCAACATAGGAATGGCATGTGAGGTTGTAGGATGTGGTGGTGGTAATCTTGGTAGTGGAGACATGGTTGAGCTTGGGTAGTCATGAAAACATGAAATGGGTGGAAGAGGTTCTCCAAGAGTGAGTGGTGTTTTTGTTGAATGAGCAACATGTGAAGTATTGATTGAGAGATTGGGATTGTTGTTTTGGGATTGAGCATGCTCATCATAGGAAGAAGCATGAATGAGGGAATGAGTGGGTGATAGGTTTTGAGATGAGTCATTATTGTGGGTTTGAGGTTTAGTAGTTGGTTGACTTGGAACAACATCACTTGAGTTATGACAAGAATCAAGTTTCCTCCTCCAAATGGGTTTGACGGAGATCCTTGCGGTTCTTGAAATCTTAGGTTTTTGGTTGTTGGGAGATGGCATGTTTGGGTGTAAGGTAGAGGAATATATGTGAGTGAGTGTGTTTTCCCTTCCCATTAAATTTTTGCTCATCCGGACATAGAGTTAAACATGTAAAGGCATACAATCAAATTACATAGGAGCAAGTAAACATCTAGAAACAACATATATGCGATATACCATAAATCTAGGAATGAAAGAATCTAATGCGAAGCAAAGTTCATGAAAGTAAACTAGCGTTAGGTATATATAGGAAGAGCAATTTAATCAAGTTGGAGAATGAGTATGAGACTATTACTAGTGGTGCTCAATTCAGGCTAAACACGACCATTTTTACAGGTTACACACACCCAACTTCTCACATAGAAACAATTCAACCGTTAGGTTAAATTGAATTTCTAGTCAATAGATTCTCCAGTAGTCATTCTCTTTTTAGAAGAAATTGAGTTCCTAAATTTACCTATCGAAGAGTACCAAATATGAAGTTTGCTTGATTCACTAATGCTTGGCTTAATGTGACTCAAACATCATGTTTTAATGAAGGTAAATCTAGATGATATATTTTATTCACGATCCTAATAGAGACGTGTTGAATGTTTAGATAAGAGTAAACAAAAAGTTTTAATCTTTTCTTCATGATTTACCGGTTGTTTGGTTTTGATGGCATATTACTTGATTTAATAAATGTGCATGATTTAAGAATGCTCCTTAGCATATCTTGAAAAATGAATCTCATTAAGATTACTTATATTAAATGAGATTGTGATTCACAAATGATATCAAAACTAGACATATATATATATTCTAAAGCAAATGTTATTTTCTATGATTTTTGCCAATGTTATATATCATAATTTAACTAGTATTTGAAACAAAATGAATTTTACTTGTTTATGCATTGTGACAAGTTATTTTTCAATTCTAATAACTTAAATTATTTCAAAAAGGAAAGTGTAGTGCATTATCTTGTAACACAACCATTCATGCTACAAAGAAAATGAAATACATAGAATATATAGTGTGTATTATTCTTAAATATGTATTTTATCTTGAAGTGATGATTTTAATTAGTGTGAGCAAAGTTTACATATGTTGTTAGTTTGCTCATGTTTGGTTTTTCGGATATGACACATTTATCCATTGCATTGCAATGTAAATTGCTTGAATATTTCGGACGAAATATCCAAGTCGTCAATCCTACTTCATTGTATATTTTATAAATGTGTTTAAAATGTTATTCTAATATTTGGAACACAATTATTGGACAAGTAGATTCAATATGACATTATCAACACAAGTGTGAGTTATGATCCAATGCACACTCTTTTCATCTACAAAGGATGTAACTATTTTCATATCAATCTAGTGTGATTGAGTATGTAGATTCAAGACTATATTATTTGTTGTAATTTGATATAATATTGAAGCTAAACAAATAGCAATCCAATTTCTTGTCCACACTCAAAAACACGTCAATTGGATTTGATGAATATATCAACCATAATTTGAATAATGAATTGATATAATATCAAGATCTTTCTTGACCCTCACGGACACTCATTTGAAATAAATAAACATTTTGATAGTGTGTTCCATTAATCCTAAGATTATTTATTAGTGAGTGATTGAAAGTTGACTTATTATTTCATGATTGTTATATGCTTTGTTTTTGTGAAAGACTCTTCATTTTTACTTATTATGAACACACTTAGATTTTGAAAATACTTTTTCTTTTATATAACTATTAATGTTTTACAATGATTCAATTTCTCTAATTAAACATCGTAAGGTAAAACAAGCTAATTTGTAGAAAATATTTAAGTGTGTTGTGAAGAGTAGATTAAATTGTTTGAAATGTTTAGGTGACTAGATTGAACTCATTTACAAGATGTTTGAGTAACATTAAGCAATCTATACCTATATGCAATGCAAGCATATTATAACAATCCTAACGCAAGAAATCTAGTATAAGATCTAGTTAAGTATAAATCGGCAAACTAGCTATACACTAATAGGGCACATATGCATAGATATATACATAGCTAAACTACAAATAGCAACAATCATTTAATATATTCAATTAAGAAAATAAAATCACAAAGAAGTTCACATAACACATAAAACACTTGTCGTCGTTTTGTGTATTATATACACCAACGTTTACTTAGCTCGAATTTATTTGAAAATAAAATAGTTTCCTCCCATTCTATAATTTAATTAAGATCAATATTTTGAAAACATAAATACTTAATTTTTCAAAAGTATATCAAATAGGAATACCCGACTTGAAGGAAAAGGTAAAACAAAAGTTTTACGTTAAAACGAAACACAAATTTTTGACCACCGTATAGTATTTTGACTTTCTTACTTATTTAAGTTTCTAATGGTTACTTGTAAGTATTTTTAAATGAAAGTAGACTCAATTACCTTTAAAACGCCGGGTGGCACGACTTCTACGGAGTTACGGTTAATTTTATATGATTTTTCAAAGTTTTTAAAAAACTGTCGAACAGATAGGCGGACCCCTTAAATAATTAAGGGGACCGCCCAGTATTTAAGGGGGCCGCCCAGACAATTAAGGGGGCCGCCCATCTGGTACTAAAAATTTCATTTTTTGTAAAAAATTGTTTTCTGACTTTTCGGAAAGGTTTGTAACTTACTGATTTTGATACCGAACATATAACACTTATTTTAAGCATAATATTATTTCAAGCTAGTATAATTAGTGTATATATCATCAAAACTAATACAAGTCAATCAACAAAACACTTTTCATATTTAATCCTCCTTAATGGGTTATTTGATACATGGATCGTACTCAATTTTTAAAACCATATGTTTTGAAAATTTGAGCGACGTGGCTCTGGTACCAATTGTGGAAAACTAGAAGGGGGGGTTGAATAGTTTTCCCCTCTTTTTAATTTTATAAAAACTTGGTTTCAAAATGTTGATTCAAATTTATTCAATTGTTTGTTTGAAAAACCTTCAATTAGAGTTTAGTATATAATCAATATGATCGGTTATATATGTACGCTTATAAATTAGTTTTCGAAACTTAGTTTTATGAATGAAGCTTTGGTCGATCTTTATGTGAATACATTTTTCTTTTGAAATCTTAAAACGTTTTGTATCAAATTATCGATTAAGTTAAACTTGATATGAGAAGTGTTAATAATATATAAGTCTAACAATATCATACAATTTTATATCCTATCATAATATTAACTTGTAACTACACCACAATCAATCATCATGATAATATAAGCAACAATCAACACATATTTGCAAGCATAGATATAACGCGAAAAATGCAAGAATGAAAGTAAAAAGATAGGAGAAAGAGGATGCAAACCGGACATGATGATTTATAGTGGTTCGGCTATAAGGACACCTTCCTTGCCCTACTCCACTCCTCGAGTCACCTACTCGAGAGTTTTCTTCACTACTCAACAAGCTCCCTTTTGGCGGAGAAAACCTTACACAACTTTTGCTTACACCATTTAACGACACTAAGCTAAATGTCGAGTTCTAATAGTAGCTAGAACCAATCTTACACCACAACACACCTTCTTCACAACACAACTACTACACTACTTATCACACCTTCACTACTTCTTCTTCACAACACACCTATTTCTTCACGGCTTCACGACTTCTTCATGGCTTCACAACTTCATGACTTCTTCACTACTTCACAACTTTTTCTATACTCCACTACATACTCACACACCTATTACTTCACACCTACATAACTTCTCCACACTACTACTTCTTCACACTACTTCTTACTCACACATAAACTCACTACTAAGTAAGATCATCTTGATCTACTTATTACATATACAAAGCTCACAACTTTACATAAGTACTAACTACATCTTTGGCTTTATGATGTGGAGGATTCTTCTCTTGCACTTTGAGTTATGAAAGATTGGATCACTTGAAACAAAGATTAATAATCTTATGATCAAAGAGTTTTAGAAGGATGTTTAGAGAGAATTGGATCTGAAAATATTTGTGTAAAAGGTGAGAAAAATTCCAGGTTTGAGGTGGTATTTATAGGGAAAAATTTTTGACCAAATCTGACAGGGGAGCATGGCCGGTCCCCTTAATTGTGTGCCAGTCCCCTTAAAATTAAGGGGGCCGCCCTACTGAAACGGCCAGATTTTCTGTCTTTTAGTGGGGAAAGTTTATTTGGTGAAAAACTAACTAATTTTGGTTAAAAGTTTGAAATCATATATTTAGTATGATTAAAACATTTTTCTTTATTACCAAAAGTGTTTTTCAAAAATATATAATATGTTTATATAATTAAATAAACTTTGTATTAGTTAATTAAATACCCCTTTGATCATGAGATGTATTAAACACTTGTTTATCCATACCTTAAGTGATTGTTGAAGCATACTTGAGACGTTGAGATGTCGAGGCTTGTTGACGTAAGAATGCATAGGAGAATTGTGATCACAAGTAACTTAAGCACTTTACGTTATATGTTGTAACTTACATCTTGGTCATCATCAAAACATGAAGAGGATGTTTAGATTAAATATCGTAATATTCATGCCAACAGGAGGCAATCAATACCGCTCTCCTATGGACCCGAACTATCGTCCTCACCATTATCCTGGACCTCCCGGTTTCAATCAAAACCAAAATGTCCAAAACCGCGGCCAAAATCAAAATAGAATGAACCAAGGTTATCAAAACAACTTCAACCAGGGTCACGGTTTCCAAAATCAAAACCAAGGTTTCCAAAATCAAGGAAACTTTAACCGGAATCAAGGTCAGGGTAATTTCAACCCAGGGAACTTTCATGGAAACAATCACCAGAATCAAGGGAATTTCCATCATCAAAACCAAGGAAATTTCAATCAAGGTCCCAATCCAAACAATCGTGCTCCAAATATTCCTAATCCGAATCAAGCCGTTGTTCCAACCGGGCCTTCATCTGATGAGTTGTTAAAGAAATTCATGAAGTCCCAAGAAGAGTTGAACAAGTTGCTGGTCAGCCAGATTTCTGACATCAAGAAGTATTTAAATGATCGACCCTCGGGCTCAGGTACTACTTTACCGAGCAACACGATCGCTAACCCGAGGGGCGATGCAAAGGCGATCACAACACGAAGTGGTGCTTCATATGATGAACCCGCGATTCCTACTACCTCATCTCCTTCTCCTCCAAAGGTAGTGGATCGTGAGCCTGAGGTGACAAAGGACAAGGTGCAAACTCCTAGCCCACGAAGTACAGCACACGTCCAACCTCAGGTTAATCCTGAAACCAGATGTAAGCCTGGAGTTGTCTTTGAACCACCAGAAACTCCAGGGGACAACCCAAAATCCAAAACTTCTATTCCTTATCCATCACGTCTCAATGAACAAAAGCTCCGCGAAAAAGCTAATCACCAAACGGATAAATTTTTCCAAATCTTCCAAGATTTGCACTTTGATATTAGTTTCGCGGATGCTATTCTCTTGATGCCCAAGTTTGCATCGACAATCAAAAATCTGTTGAGTAATAAAGAAAAACTCTTTGAGATGGCAAGAACTCCTCTGAATGAGCACTGCTCAGCAGTTCTCTTGAAAAAGCTTCCTGAAAAGCTTGGAGACCCCGGGAAATTTCTCATTCCTTGTACTTTCCCGGGTATGGTTGAATGCTTCGCCTTAGCTGATTTAGGTGCTAGCATTAACCTGATGCCATATTCTGTGTGGAAGAAACTCTCTCTTCCCGAACTCACTCCCACATGCATGACTTTAAAGCTTGCCGATCGTTCGATTTCTCATCCTCTTGGCATTGCCGAGGATGTATTCGTTAAAGTGGGAAAGTTCCATTTTCCGGCAGATTTTGTGATTGTTGACTTTGATGCCGATTCTAGGGTCCCTCTCATTCTAGGGAGGGGATTCCTCAGAACTGGGCGCGCTCTTATCGATGTATTTGAGCATGAGATCACATTACGTGTTGGGACGGAAGCTATTACCTTCAACCTGAATCAAACCTCGAGATACTCCTCCAATTATGATTGTGAATCGGTGAATCAAATTGATGTCATCGATGTTGCTGCTGAGGAGTATGCTCAAGAGATTTTAGGTTTCATTGATGATTCTTCGAGTGAAAACCTCACTCAATCTTCTCATCCCATCATAGCCAATTCTTCTCCTTCCCTCACTCCGTTTGAGGGAAGTGACTTCATCTTAGAAGAAATGGAGGCGTTTCTCAAAAGTGATTCGATTCCCGATGGAGTCGATAACCAAGAGATCGACCTCGAGAGGGATATTCTCATACTTGAAAAATTGTTAAACGAAGATCCCTCTCCTCTTCCTGTTCTACCACAAACACTTCATAAAGTGGAGGTCAAAAATGTTGAGAAAACTGATGACTTCCCCGAGGTTGAACTAAAGGACTTGCCGCCTCATCTTGAATATGCATTTCTGGAGGGTGATGATAAATTGCCCGTCATAATTGCTAAAGACTTAAGTGATGAGGAAAAGGCTGCTCTTATAAAGGTTTTGAAGTCTCATAAACAAGCAATTGCTTGGCGACTCTCCGACATCAAGGGCATTGACCCTGAGTTTTGTACTCACAAAATTTTAGTGGAGGACGACTTCAAACCTGCAGTCCAACAACAAAGAAGGGTGAATCCAAAAATTCACGAGGTTATCAAACAAGAGGTTTTAAAACTTCTTGATGCCGAATTGATTTAACCTATCTCGGACAGTCCTTGGGTCAGCCAATCCATTGTGTTCCAAAAATGGGTGGCATTACTGTTGTCACAAATGAGGAGAATGAGTTGATTCCAACTCGTTTGGTTACGGGGTGGCGTATCTGTATTGACTATCGTAAGTTAAATGACGCCACCCGTAAGGATCATTTTCATCTGCCCTTTATGGATCAGATGCTCGAGAGATTAGCGGGGAATGAGTACTATTGCTTCCTCGATGGTTTCTCGGGTTACTTTCAGATTCCCATTGACCCGCAAGACCAAGAAAAGACCACTTTTACGTGCCCCTATGGAACTTTCGCATATAAACGTATGCCATTTGGCTTATGTAATGCTCCGGGCACGTTTCAAAGATGTATGATGCCCATTTTTTCCGACATGATCGGGAAAACTATGGAGGTCTTTATGGACGATTTTTCGGTCATTGTCTAAATTCCAATCATGTCTCTCCCATTTAGACAGCATGCTAAAACGTTGTGAAGACACAAAGTTATGTCTAAATTGGGAGAAGAGTCACTTTATGGTCAAAGAAGGCATTGTCCTCGGCCATAAAATTTCAAAGAACGAGATTGAGGTTGACAGAGCCAAGGTGGACGTCATTGCAAAATTGCCTCATCCCACGACTGTGAAAGGTGTTAGGAGCTTTTTGGGTCACGCCGATTTCTATCGTAGGTTTATTCAAGATTTTTCTAAAATCGCCCGGCCTATGACCCATCTCCTCGAAAAGGATGCTCCTTTTATCTTCTCCCCTGAGTGCATCGAAGCCTTTGAAACATTAAAGAAAAGGCTTACCGAGGCACCGATTCTTGTTGCCCCCGATTGGGACTTGCCCTTCGAGCTCATGTGTGATGCTAGTGATTATGCTATAGGGGCAGTCTTGGGGCAACGCAAAACAAAACATTTTCAGCCTATACACTATGCCAGCAAGACTATGACCGAGGCTCAAAGTCATTACACCACCACTGAAAAAGAATTATTAGCTGTGGTGTATGCTTTTGAAAAATTCCGGCCATACTTGATTCTGACCAAAAGCATAGTGTATACGGATCACTCGGCTTTGAAGTATCTATTTGCAAAACAAGATGCAAAGCCGAGACTCCTCCGTTGGGTTCTCCTCCTTCAGGAATTTGATATCATTATTCGTGATAAAAAAGGAGCTGAGAACCTAGCTGCTGATCATCTCTCCCGTCTTGAAAACCCTCACCAAGATGCTTTCGAGAAAAAGGAAATAAATGAAACATTTCCTCTTGAAACCCTCAATGCGGTTTCATTTCGTGGAGACTCGATTACCCCATGGTTTGCCGACTTTGCAAACTATCTAGCGGGTAACTTCATTGTGAAAGGGATGTCGTCCCAACAAAAAAATAAATTTTTCAAAGATGTAAAACATTACTTTTGGGACGACCCCTACCTGTTCAAAATATGCGCGGATCAAGTCATCCGGCGGTGTGTGTATGATCAGGAAGCCGCTGAAATTTTAAAGGCTTGCCATGCTGGTCCCACTGGGGGCCACCACAATCCCAACTACACCGCCAAAAAGGTGTTTGATTCCGGTTTTATTGGCCCTCGATCTACAAGGATGCCCAAGAATTGGTCAAGTCCTGTGAAGCTTGTCAGCGTTACGGGAATATTTCGCAAAAGAATGAAATGCCTCAGAATGCAATTCAAGTTTGTGAAATTTTTGACATCTGGGGCATCGACTTTATGGGGCCATTTCCATCCTCTCACGGAAACAAATACATACTCGTGGCAGTTGACTACTTGTCAAAATGGGTTGAAGCGAAAGCTTTACCCACAAATGATGCCCGAGTAGTTGTGAAATTTTTAAAAGCTCTTTTTGCCCAATTCGGAACTCCACGTGCTATTATTAGCGATCGTGGTATGCACTTCTGTAATGACAAATTCGACAAAATCATGCAAAAGTACGGTGTAACTCACCGTCTTTCTACTGCGTACCACCCTCAAACGAGTGGACAAGTCGAAGTTTCCAATCGGGGCATTAAAAGAATATTGGAAAGAACTGTAGGTGAGAATCGTGCATCGTGGTCGGACAAATTAGATGATGCACTTTGGGCTTTCCGTACGGCTTACAAAACACCCATTGGGTGTACGCCTTATAATTTGTGTACGGGAAAGCGTGCCATCTTCCGATCGAGCTTGAGCACAAAGCCTATTGGGCTCTCAAGCATGCCAATTTTGACCTCAAAATGGCGGGTGATCATAGAAAAGTTCAACTAAATGAGTTAAACGAACTTCGTGATCAAGCTTACGAGAACTCTTTGATCTACAAAGAAAAGACAAAGAAGATTCATGACTCAAAAATCAAAAACCGCGTTTTCAACGTTGGTGATCGAGTCCTTCTTTTCAATTCTAGACTCAAGATCTTCTCGGGAAAGCTCAAAACCCGATGGACTGGTCCATTCACTATCGCAAAACTTTATCCTTATGGTACCGTCGAATTATCTCAAAGTGACGGTCCTAATTTCAAAGTGAATGGACATCGTTTAAAGCACTACTTTGGAGAGGACATACCATCAATGGTTGTCCCGGATCTCCAAACTTTCCCCAAGGACAATTGAATTCGGGGATCGAGTCAAGCTAGCGACTCGATGAACAAAAACAATAGCACAATACGGGTTTTCACCCGTATCTCTGATTCTTTCTATTTTCTACCACCTAGTGTGGGGGAATGGCCAACCCCCCGCTGTTTGAAAAAAAAAATGTATATATGTATATAAAGTTCTCAAAAAAAAAAAAAAAAAAAAAAAAAAAAAAAAAAAAAAAAAAAAAAATTGTATATATATAGAAATAAAGTGAAATTTGGTATTTCCGCAGTTAGATTCGAATCTTGGCTTTTTACGTTCAAAGAATCGGCATAATAGCCGGGACTTTGAATATTGAGGACAATATTCATTTCTAAGTGTGGGGGGGAAATTCTAGCGAATTTTATCGCAAAATACTTTCAAATACCCCCGTTTTTTGCCAAAATTTTCAAAATTTTTGTGGTAATCAGTCCGCCATGTCTAACCGACAAAGGGATTGGCTAATCCAGGAGCAAACGGCTCTTGGTAAAGATAACTCAAATCCGTTTACGGCTTGCAATTTGCCCAAAATTGTACGGTTCCTCAACTCCCCATCATCCTCAAAAGCTAATGAGTTGGCTAGCCGCAAGATTATGGCTTGTGGTAAAGGCAGTGGAAAATCCATAATTGGTAATCAGCTCACCAAGATGTTGACTAGGTCCATCAAGATGCTGGCTAGTCCAGGAGCAAACAGCTCTTGGTAAAGACTAAACAAATCCGTTGAAAGCTGGTGGTTTGCTCAAAATCACACGGCTATCAGGTGTGCCATAGTTCTTACACCTGGCTACTCCAGAAGTGATGGCTTTTGGTAAAGAGTTTTTCAAATCCATCAAGTTTTCTAAAAAGATTGCTAGGGACTAGCAATAGTTTAGTGTGGGGGATTGATGAGTGCTCAAACACTCATCGTTTTTGACGTAATTAAACTGCCAAAACATACAAAAACAATCAAAAAGATATCAAAATACTTAAATTATCCCAGGGATTGTGTTTTATGTGTTTTAAATGCAAAATATGCAAAAACAAAGAAAAAACGTACAAAGTTTGCAATATTGGCAGTTTCAGTCCCCCAAGTTTCAAAACTTGTCAATTTTAGTCCCTATGCATTTATTTTGAAAGGAAAAGTCAACCCAAGGTTTTAAAAAGTCAAAAATCATAAAAATTACACTTGGGTAATAAGTTTTCCAAAATTACAAGTTTGGTCCCTGAAAATCCAAAAATGGCAAAATAGGTCCCTGGGAAATTTTGAAAGTGGAAAAATGCAAATTTGGTCCTTGGAAATTATAAGCTTGGCAACATTGGTCCTTTGGATAACCTTGGAAAGTGTGCAATTTCAGTCCTCAAAGTTTGGTGGAATTACAATTTTGGTCCTTGTGTGTTATGATACCAAACCGGACCCCTTTTTATTCCCATAAACCAAAAGCCCACCCAACTAATCCAAACATCCACTCCTGATCCAACACCCAACCCCAAAGCCCAGTCCACTCCCAAGGCCCAATCCCATTTTTATTAATAAAATCCTCCGGTCAAACACCCCGCTGACCATCTCCTTCCCCACATTTCCCCCCAAAACCTGCAACCTGTCTCCTCCCCCCTCCTCTCACCTTTTCACCAACCAGCCCCCACAATTAATATCCTCTCACCAACTTAACCAACCCACACCACCACATTAAATGCCTCGCCTAACACCACTCAGTATTGCCATATAAGTATTTTGGGCGGGAAAATGCAATCAAAGGCTAGGATGGGTCTAAGATAAAATTGATGGTGAGGATTTGGTCGTTGGTCTACAAATAAGTCATTGGGAGTGCCAATTGGGAGCAGAATGCCACATGGAAGCTAGGAATGCTTATCTTTGCCTCGTAGTATATATATTAGCTATGTAAAGCCTCAAAAAGGATGTAGTATTGTAACCTTAGTTTAATTATTGTTTTAGTTTACCTTTGTACTCAGTTTTAAAGTTAATAAAAGCAATGTTTTAGGTTTATTTTTTTGCTTCATATTTCAAGTTCTCTTCAATATTTGAGTTTTGAATGTAAGGTTTAATAGTGAGTATAAGGTATCTTCAATCTCATATAAACTCAAAAGATCAAAGTTTTAGAAGCTTTCTCAGCTTGTGCTACCCTTTTCAACTCAGTTTTATGAAATTGTTTAAAAATATAGGAAAATAAAAATAAAATAAAAAATGATGATCAATGGTTGAATATGCTTGGAGCAGGGTACATAAAGGATGGCCCTTGGTTTAGTGCTTAATGGTAAGCAATAGGGATGTGAATTGGTACTTGATCTCAGTTGAATCTTGGAATTGCATTTTGTGAGTCCTTTGCACCATTTCTTTCCTTTTCTAGTAAACTGCTTAAATTAGCTTATTCTGTCTTGTTTGTGCATGATTAGTATAATTTAGAGTGATTTAGGTTTGTATTTTGTTGGTTGTGTTTTTAGCTGTGTTGTACTTTAAAGCTTTGTATTGACTGTCATTTTGATCTTACTAGTGAATCCTAGAGTTTGGACTTAATACTTGTGTGTTTAAGTTTACAACAGCTTATTACAATATAAGAAATCAGTAGGTAGTGATTTTCTAAGTTAAAATATCATTTGGCTTCTAAAAATTTCAAAATCATCTGTTAAAGGGGTGTTTGGATTGAACTGGTTCAAGCATTGTGGTTGTTCTCAGTTGTTACTTATTGTTCTCTCAGCTCACTTGAGTCCTAAATACACCAAATCAAATCCTTTTTAGTGGTCACAAACACAGAAGTCAAATCCACAACCAAAATCATCACCACAGATTAACTGTGGTGACATTTATGTTTTAGATTTCATGAAATCAACTCACAAGTTTGTGTTTTTGCTTAAAATGGTTGTCTTTTAGCTCAATATAACAGATTCAAGCAACAAATAGGATCTGAGTTTCATAAAAGTCAAAACCTCATAGTTTTACCAAAAAGTCAAAAGTGCATAGCTCAGATTTTTGCAAAAATTGGGTGAATTAATCTGATTTTTGTGTTGAGATTTAGAGTTTGAAATTTGTTGGGTGCATTATCTACCAGCGTAACTTGTGAATTCCATTGTGGTAATATTTTTGTGATTTTTTTCTTTGGACCAAAATGCCCTTGGAACTGACCTGCAGGGCAAGGTAGTTGCCCTGTCTCAGCAGACCCCAGCTCACCACCCACCTTTGGTGGTGTTTTGTGGTTAACCCAGTGGGTCCCACACCCCATAATTAGGTCCTTACAACCCCCCTCCTACCAGAGTTGACCTGTTGACCAAGAGTTTGACCATTTGACCACTGGACCCCACCTGGATTGGCTCCCAATCTTTGTCCCATTCTGTCTCAGATTCTCAATAAGCCAACTGCTTATTTGAGTTTTGTGGCTTATTTAAGCTGCTCATTTATGCTAATCTAGCTTATTATAGTTCATTTAACTCAGAGAAACCTATATCTACCATTGTGGACCCCACACACTCCAAATTGAGCTAAAATCTTTCCACAGTCAACAAAAGTCAACTGTTAGGGTCAATAAGCTCTCAACTGCTTATTTTTGGGTTATGTAAAAAGTGTTTTCAGAAAAAGTGTTTGTATTTAGTGTATAATTAGTTTGAAAAAAGAAAAAACCAAAAAAAACCAACTTTAATTATAGTGATAGCTTCTATTTAATAGGATTTATCATTTTAATTTTCTTTTTAGCTTATTTATAAGCAATATATAATTTTTATATTTTTATAAATTCTCTTTTAGGTTAAAGTAATTTTAGAAATTTTTCCAGATTTTTATTTTGTCTTTTAGTGGTTTTTATAATTAATTTTAGTTTAATTAAGTTTTAATTAATATTAAGTAATTAAATAGCATAATTATATTTTATAAAGTATAATCAAGTTTTTATAATTTTTCTAACTTTTATTTAAGTTAAAACATTTTTATAAATTTTTCTAGGATCTAAATTGTTCATTTTCTATTTTTCCTAATATAATTAGTATAATTATAAATTAATAAGTAATTAGATTAATAATTAGTAAATTAGTTTAAAAATACATAAAATAAACTTTTTATAATTTTTTAGGATTCCTGTAATGGTTAATTAGATTTGTAAAATTTTTCTTAATTTTCTAAGTCTTTTTAGTATTTTTAATAATTCTAATTAGTTTAATTAGTTAATAATTAGATAATTAGTAATTAATTAATAATAAATAATTAAATAGTGTAAAAATAGTTTTTATTTTTCTTAAAATTTTCTTTAATTGTTAGGATTGTAAAAATATTAATTTTACACTTGTAACCCTTTCCCGTCCATCAGTTGTACTTTTTGTTTTGTTCGTCTGTGTACGTTTTTAATTAAAACGTACGTTTTTAGGTTTTAGCTCAAATCTTTGTAATCTCAATTCCCATAATCAATCACATAGCTTTACTAAGCTATTTCTGTAATAATCTCCAAATAATTCTCACAACAAACCCTTTCTGTGAATAATCACCCGATCACAAAGCACGCTAAGTTACAATTCACACCTCAACGGGATTTAACGACCTGGTGATACCTTATATTACCCGGAGCATTGACCTAGGCTATTTGAATTTGTTGACTATTCTTTGGTCAATATAAGTTGGTGGTTTAGCATCAATCATAGAGCTTGCAGCTGCTAAGGCTAAACAGGTCAGGATGGCAATGGATGCACAATATGAATCTGATGCACTTGCTTCTACTAAGGATTCTACTGATGATCACTTGGATATTCCATCAGTGGAAACTAATGTTGCAGAAGATATATCTGCTGAGGATGTAGCTCCTGAGGAACCTTCTTCACCACATGCTGCTATTTACATTCCTGGAAGAAGGGCCAAGAGAATGGCAAGAGTGAGGACTTCACATTCAGCACACAGAGTAGTAGATGTTAATGCTCCTGATGCTTCTTTTATCAAAGAAGGATCCCCTGATGATTGGCCAGAAGGGGTTAGAGATGTTTTGGTTCATTGGGAATTGTCTAAGAATGGCCAGATCAACACCATTTATAGACTTGATAAAACTTCTCTGGCATTCACATTTCTACAAGAAATTCTACATCTTGTGGATCATCAGGAGTTAGTTACTCTCAATGAGTTGGTCCAAAAGTATTATGCTACTCATACTCTTACAGGTGCAGGATTGTATCTATTGGGAGATCTTAAAGTGCTTATGGATTCTTCTACTCCCAATGGTGCTGGTTATGATGTGTGGAAGAACAATCAGAGGTGGAAAGTGCAGAGTTGGAAATTTTATCCTATGCCTTATGTTCATGTCTTGGAGACTACATCTGGGCTCAGGGTAATCATGTTTCTTGGGAAGAATTGTCCTCTGACAGTGCCTCTCATGGAGAAAATGCTTCAACAGAAGTTGGAGATTCCTCCTGATCCAGTTGGGAATGCTAGATTGTTTGCTGAATCTTTGGTTCGATTATTCAAGATCAGGATCAAGATTCCCAGAGTTGCATCTGGTTGATGGTATTTTGTTATATTTCTTTATTAGTAAAAAAAAAAACAACAACAAAAAAAACTAACAGCATTGTATAGTATTGTGTATGTTGTATGCAGGTTATGGTGTTGGTTCATATCACACCTTCTCTGGTTATCAACTTACCTGATGTTGACTATTCCATCAAAAAGTTGGCTAGTCCAAAGGGTACAGCTTTGGTAAAGACATGTCAAATCTGTTGATAGCTGTAATAGTTTGCTAAAAACTATTGGGTACTCAACTCACCCATGCTTAACAGCTGAGAGTTGGATGGTTTTCAATTGACCATGGATTTTTCCTTTCTGGATTCCCAATAATTGACTAGCCCACAAGTGTATGGCTTGTGGTAAAGGCAGTGGAAAACCATGTTTGGTATTCAATTTACCAAGGTGATTACATCAACCAAATAATTGACTAGTCCTGAGCAAATGGCTACAGGTAAAGACAACTCAAATCCGTTTATAGCTGATGATTTGCTAAAAATCATATGGTCATCAGTGTACCATAGTTTTCGAACTTAAACATTTGGCTACTCCAATGTTCTGAAAGGCTCAAGGCGCAAAGGGGGTCAAAGAGCCTTGAGTCGAGGCGCAAATCAAGGCGCGGGATTCATAAATATGAGGCGCACTATACATTTAGGTTTTTTTTATAACATATGTGACAACTTATTCAACTTAAATAACACAAAAATATCAATATTTAATGCATAATGCCACTTAATGGTTATTACATCTAAAAACGCTTGCATTTAAACCCAAAATATCAAGCAAGCAATATATCAGAATCCATGAACTATCCTAAATCTCTGAATATACATTACAATATACGAGTTTATGACTTATAAAATTTAACAAATTACCATGTATCTCTATCAACTATCAACAGCAAAAAATCTATAGTTGTTCGGTAACACTTAACACTAAAGAAACAGCATTTGTATCTGTTAATAAGCTACTATTCTTAGACATTAGATAACAAAAAATATATATTTCTTTGTTGATTGTGTGTTTTAGTTATTTTGTAAAATATTAGGGTTATTAGATACTTTATAACTTAAAGGTCCCAATGTATTTAATATGTAAGCCCAAAATGTATCTTACTATTAAGAAAAAAAGGCCAAAACTTCGTTACATCTTCAAGGCGCAAAAATCCCCAAGGCGCAAAAGCGCAAAAATCCCCAAGGTGCTACGATTTTTACGGGATTCATGCATGTCGTGAGCCTCGATCTGAAAAAATCCCAAAGGCTGGAGCCTCATGGGATTTAGGGAGTAGGCGCGCCTTAGGCGCGCTTTTTAAAACATTGGTACTCCAGTAGTGATGGCTATTGGTAAAGAGACATCAAATCCATTATTTTCAATGATTCACTTCTCACAGGAGTTAACACACCTGGATGTGATGAGAATAGTATGAAACTAATCTGTTTTGATGTACATTTGGTCATTTGTTGCTTCAAAGAATGGAGTTTTCAAGTTTGTGCTGATCATAGAGATCCTGCTGATGATGTTCGACTTCAATCCTCTTGGTTTGTAACTTTGAAGATCTATCAAGAATCTTGAACTTAACCATGTCAAATTCAAGATTAGGGGAGGATTGTTGGGAATTCTGCTAAATGAGAATTCTACTGACGGTTACTGCTGAAGAGCTGGTTCCTGCTGAAGCAGTGTATCTGCTGAAGAATAGTTTCAGCATAATTAGTTTTTGCGGAAATAGAAATTCTGTCTATTATGTAATATAGTTAGGATATGCATGAGTTTATTTAGGAAGTGATAATGCATATCTTTTGAAGTTTTTAGAAGATACGTTTCTTGTGAAACGGTTTAGGGTTTCTTGTGTATAAAAGGAACACACGATTATGTATTGAGGATCAAGTATTCTTAGTATTCAATTGTTTATACTTGTGTTTATTTCCGCTTTAGAATACAAGTTACAGAGATTTTCTTTTAGTGTGTTAGTGATTACATTAACATAACTAACGATCTACGAGTGCTCAAAGATCTATCAAGGTCAAAGGTTCAACAGGTTCACTATAATATATGTTTCTTTTACATCACATTGTTGGGTGTTTTCTGTTAACTAACCAATTCAATCTAGATTAAACAAATATTTGATTATTCATGATTAAAAAGTGTTGCACTACCCATACATTGGTTCCACTACTCAAATTCTGGAAAATAAAATCAAACAACATGACGTAATTTTAGATGATTTAGAGTGGTTTCTCATGTGATAGAACTGTCACATTAAAGCTAAGGGTAAAATTCTTTAGAGTGGCAATCAGATCAGCTATGTTGTACAGGTTAGAGTGATGGCAAATTACGAAAGACCAAGAAAATAGGGTGGCAATGGCAGAATTGAAAATGCTAAGGTGGACTTGTGGTAAGACAACGTTGGACATGATTCCGAATGGAGTCTTCGTAGTAGAGCTTGAAGTTGAATCTATCATCTACAAAATGAAAGAATGACGGTTGAGATGGTTCGGACATGTTAGGAGGAGACCACAGTCAGCACCGGTTAGGAGAGTCGAAGCTTTGGTAGTCAACGACTTGAGGAGAAAGGGTAGACCAAAACTTAGGGGGGAGGACAGATTGAAGCATGATTTGAAGGAACTTTTTTGTCCGAGGATATGGCCTCTGATAGGAACGAGCGGAGGGCAAGAATTAGATTAGGAGGTTATGGTAGGTATATAGTTGTATAGCTAGTTCCTTTTTTACATTTTAGGTGCGTTTGTAGTAGCCCTCGTGTTCTTTTTAGCCTTTGCCTTCGTTTTAGGTAGAGTGCCCCATTGCCTCTCATTGTTTCCTTTACTTTCATGTTGTTGTTTGCTTTTTTCGTATATGCTTCTTAGTTGTTTCTTTGTTCTTTATATTAGCTTTCTCGAGCTCTTGGTCCTATGCTTACTTATTTCATATGCTACTATACGATGTATTCCTTTTTGTCGCTTTTTGTTTCTTTCTCTTTATGATGATATTTGTTTCTTTCTTGCGTTTATGCTTTCTTAGCTTATCGTGCCATGTGTTTCATGCTTTCATTTTCTCCCTATCCCATGTATTCTTGCTTTTTCATGCTTTTACATATTTTGTATTTTTCGAGCGCTATCACATTTATTCTTTCAATTTAGCGGAGGTCTTCCTGAAAACAATCTCCTTATCATCGGGTTTACCCAAGGCAGACATATGATATGTCTACATTCTACCTCCATGATACCCCGCTCAGGAGGGAGAAGGTACCGTTGTTGTTGTTGTTGTTGTTGTTGTTGTTGTTTCACATGTAAGCTTATATATGAGACAACATCATATTCACTTTCCTCATAGTAATAGGAAAAGTGAATATTAGGTTGTCTCACATTTAAGCATACATGCGAAACCTTTTAAAACTACGTATTTTAACAAGAAAAATATTAAAAAACCTCATTATTATGCCGTTTTATTATATTAGTGTTTTCTCTTATTTGCATCATAAATTGTTGGATGTTTTCTATTAAGTAACCACTCTAGATTAAACAAATTTTTGATTAAATTCACAATTAAAAAACGTTGTACTACTTATACATTGGTTCCACTACTTCAATTCCGGAAAAAAAAATTCAATCAAACTATCAAAGTGACAATTTTGGTGATTTCAAGTGGTTTCACTTTCACATGTTACAAGTTTGTTTTAGTACAAGTAATTTTGATGTGATTAGTCGTTTATTCAAAAATATTTAGCTTTCGTAGACAAGTAGTCACTAAGTCATCATCTATCATAGGCTTAATCTGTTGCATTGATCTTGTATAGATAGTTGTATGACTTGTTGTATCTGTGAATGGGTTGAGGCCATGAATTACATTTCTTGTTGGAGTATTGGATTGGGCCAGAAGCTCATAACAGAAATTGGTGTAGTGACTAATGAGCATTTTGAATATAATAATTTTTTTTTTAAATCCTCAAACTACATTGCAAAAACAGAGATATTCAAATAGATAAAACACTATTATTCTGGCAAACAGGAAGCAAGAAAATAAGATATAGTTAAGGAACTTCTTATTATATATCACTTTCAAATATCAAAGAATGAATTAAAAATATATGGTAAAAAAATGACTTCAAGAACTAATACAAATGAATAATTCTACCCTCTCAAAAGCCTAGATAAAAAACATGACCTTTTTTCTAAACAAATTTCTATCTGCAACAAATGAATGAAAGAATGATCTAATGATATTTTTTTACCCCTACAAAGAATTGTTAACTTTTATACCATATATCTAATAAAAGAAGTATTCTCAAGTGTTGTTTGCCATCAAGCTTGTTGTTGTTGCTGTTGCTGCTGTTGCTGGTATGACCCCGAAGTTCCTGCTATATCACCTGGAACCCACGCCGAAACAGTGTAAAGAGGCTGATCTGACCAAGTTAGAGTAATTCCGGCTGTGGCCCCGCCATTGGACCGCTTCTTCTCGACTTTGAATGAGTTTGGGCCAAATGGATGTTGGTACATTCTGAGTATCATTTGGCTTTGAAAAAACTCCCTCTCGTTGATCCCGACGTTTCTGAATCCTCCAAGCTCCTGCATCGACTTCCACCACTGATTGAACCCCACATGCCTCTCGTATCTTTCTAACCCTTCACACGCGATAATGTTCCTAATCTCACGTCCGAACGATTCCTCTATCTTGAAACGAGATTGATGCTGTAACGGATGGACGGTATCAATACAATCAAAGATAGCAGAATAGTACATTAATGAGTTTGAAACTCTCTTTTCCAACACCATATCGTTATGCTCCGCTTCTTGCTCTGCTACCACCACAATGCTCGGGTTTGTGCTCCTAATAAGCCCGAAAAAATCTCTCAGGGCCCCACCAGTACCATCATACAACATCTTGTGAAGCTGCAATAAACAGTTAACAGCCACTGTTTCCCCTTCTTTAACATGAAGCATCCATAGTCTGACATCTTCCAATCTATCGACAACCGGATGAAATTCAAGTTCAAGATTCAAGGCCTCAGCAAATCCCGACAGCCGAGCACCTGTATCGATGAGATCTTGTTTTGATTCACCAACACCAGTGATTCGAATGTGACTTGGTGGGTTGTTTCTTGAAGCTAAACTTTGGAAAAAGCTAGGCCATTGAAGCCCTTGTTTGATGTCGAAATCTATAATGTGAACTTTATCTTTTCCTTCGAATGCTCTTAACAGAATCTCGTTTGATGTGAAATGAATAAATTTCGGAATTGGAGTTGATTGGTTCAGGAGACGTAAAGCTGTCCCGTTTTCTTCTTCCATCTGATTAACCTCTCGAGGAATCAAAATCTGAAAAATATTAGGCCAAATTCTCGAAACCCTTAAAGCCAAAGCTTCCGTGTAATAAGAAGCAAGACGAGATATTGAAGACTCGCCTCTAGGAGAAGCTAATTCACCTAACTTTGAAATGAAATGATTAACAGCAGGAATGTTTTTCATCCCAATCGCTTCCAAACACGCCAAAAGCAGACTTATAAGCTCAAACCCAACTTCTTCATCATGAGATTCATTCCCAACTGCTAAAAGATCCAAACTTTGATTCGGGTTTGGCGCCCCGACCCCATTCAAACCTCCCTCGAGATCCAAACTTTGATGACTCTCTGGTGAACTGCTTCTTGAACCTGACCCTGATGACGTTTCCTTCACGACCTGCTCCCTATGACTACTTGAAGCAACACCCTTGTCGCCTAAATCCGCTAATTCATTCACAAAGCTCCATGGACTCGAAAACGGAAGTGAAGTAACCGGATGCCAAAAGTTCCCACCACCCAACTGACCTAAACTTAAATTCTCCTCATTTTCACCAAACTCTTCGACTTTACTGCAACCCCTTTTCCTCTTAGCTCGAAAGGACTCGACTTGATCATCTTCATATAGTCTTTTTAACCCCTTGTTACCACGGTTATCCCAAATATCGCTTCGTTTCTCTACCACATTGTGCTTAAGCGAACAGCTGCTGGTTCTCGCTTCTATCGGGTTGTTGTCAACTGATAAACTTCCTACTGGTCTAACAGGCTGTGATCGTGTCGAATCTTTTCGTGGGAAGTTAGTAGTATTATTACATGGTAAATCCAATCTTTGTGTGCTCATTGAAGGGAAATGACAAGCTTGAAACTGTGCAGATGGTTTAGTATATCCAGCCAACATTCTTTAAACACTTCCAAACTTGTTAAATTTTAACAAAACGCGCGATTCAATCAATCACAAATGTTCTAAATCAAATTTTTATAAAAAAAAAGTTAAGAGTGTGTGTGAATCCTTTTTTAGAAGACAGGTTTTTTTTTTAAATGGAATCCTATGAAATAATTTATAAAAAATGTGTATGTGTATCAAAATCAAATCAAATCAAATGAATATTTATGTGCAATAAAGAATAACAAATGTCTATAGCTAATACAAAAGAATCAAAGAATATATAAACTAATGTAAGAAAAATCAAAACATTACCTCAAAATGATCATCGGATTCCGAAAAATAAGCAATAGACCAAGAACACACTCTGAAGTAATAATGACAATGATATTGATGATCCTAATAGTAACACAAACAAAAACACTTACCATGAATGCAAATCAACCTTCATAACAACAACCTGATCAAACCAAAAACTTAGAAAACAAATTTTATAAATTTCAAGTTTTAAACACTCCATAAAGCTTAAATTTTTTAAAAATTTTACCCAAAACCCTCAAAAATTAATAAAACATGAACAATTAGACATACCCTTTTCAAGCCCACATGTAAAAAATTTATAAAAAAAATTTGTAGTCTTAGTTTTTTTTTGTTAACCCTCGCTACTCTCACTCTCACTTGCACTCTTCCTCACCAACAGTAAAACTACCCAAAAAATTCACTCACTGAAATAAGTTTGTCCTTATATAAATCACAAAACAAGCTCTTTTTTTCATAGTTTGTGTCAGAGATATGGACCGTTGGATTAAGATCTAACGGTTGAGAGTAAATGACCGTTAATATGACCGTTGTTTGGGTTTGATGAAGTGTGCACGTGTAAAGATGGCACGTGCTTGTCTCCTGAATGGTATCCGTTTGAATTGACCGTTGTGTAAAAAGAAATGAAAAAAGTACTGTAATTTGTTTTGTTATGTGATTATTATTATTAAAAGTGACATGTGTGAAAAACAGAATGATATGCAAAACGCTACAAAACTTGTATAGTGATAGTTGTTTTCTAAGTTAATATATTTTCAGAATGTACCAAATATAGATAGAAAAACATTATCATTGTCTTTGTCTACATCATAACTTTTAAATACTTGATGTTGTTGGTTTTTTTTTTAACTTTTTTTGTAAGCACATATGTAACATGGTAGCCCAATATCGCATAAAGAGCGTACTAAGATCATCAGTGTCTCATTCTTTTTAAGCACCATTATTATTCTTTTTAAGATCATCTAACTGTCATCGTTAATCGTTTAGAGTTCATGTTGAACCATGATTGTCTTAAGACATTAATTATATGGTAAATGCAAGCTCAAAAAACAGTCTATGAACTGGTTTAGCGAGAATCTAACGTTTTGCTCGTTCATGTACGTTTGTGAACGTCTAATTATGTGCCTAATAAGGTTTGTACATATTCATTGATATATGTACGTTTGCTTATTTATGCTCGATTAAAATAACGTTTTATTAGTATAACTTTTGATAGAACAGATATAGCCAAGTAAACAAACACAAGAGAATGAATCTTATGCGTATTCTAAGTACTTTATGCTTGTTTTTGTATGTTCGTTTTTTTAATGTATTTATTAACGAACATAAACGAATTTGACGACCTTGATTTTTAGAGAAAGATTGGAAATTTTTAAGCATTCATGTTAAGCCCGGCCCCTATTTTTTCGGTTCATTTAATGTAGACATGTAGTTGCCAAAATGGGTCACTAACACAGTTATAGATAATGAAAAGTTATCTCATATCTGGACCACAGAATATACAGGCTATTTATATGGGCCGAGGCTCTAAAGTTTTGTTGAAAGAGGTCATGAGTTTTGTTTTAAGAACCAGTGGTATATACAGCTTATGAACTATATGAACTTACATTCAGATTATAAGAACTAAACTCAAATGACAATACTTTCATCTAATTACTAGAGTGAAAGATGACTAGTACAATTTAAAATAGATTTATTTCGCAAAATTTTGTAGGGTGAAAGGCGACTAGTACATGTTGACATTGTGCCTATAATGTGTGGAGTGATGTTATCAAGTTGCAGAAATTTATATGTGAAATCTTATCTGTATAACGTTATAACTATTGAGCAATTGTCATGCAACGAATGAGTGGTGGAACCAAGATTGTAAGTGACCGAATGCACAAATCTATTAAAACTGTAACATAATAATATAAGGAAAAAAATGAATAAAAAGGTATAGTTTCATTTAAATAATTAAGTTTAATAAAAAAAAATTGAGTTTATTTTGACAAATGAAATTGCTATACAAGTATTGGAGAATCAAACTTTTTATATCGGGTGCATAAAGAAATGAAATTGGTACATAGTTTTAATGGCTATGTTTAAAAAATTCAGACATGTCTGTAATTGTTGGTACATTTAATAATAACTGTATCTTATGCATTTAACATTTCATAACCGATTTTATGTAACACTAGTTATGTATGTTTTTAATTTTGAAATATACTGGTATCTATTAAGGCTATAGAAATAAAAAGATGCAAAAATGGCTGTACATTATATTAGTTGCAACTTGCAAGTATTATAATATATTCTAAAAGGCAAAATGGTTACTGTATCAACAGTACCCACGCAAGTTTCGCGTTTGCCCATTTTAGTCCTTGAGGTTAATGATCAATTGCGTAGTTAGTCCTTAACGACCGTTAACTAACAGACGTGGATTAAATTTGCAACGGACCAGTAACTTTAGGGGTTGTTTCGGTGCAAATAATAAACTGAAACAGCCCCTAACGTTAACTATTTTTCCACCGTTAGTCCCTAAGGACTAACATTGCAACAGAACGTCCGTTAAGGGACTAAAACTGAAAAATACCTTGCTACAGTGCCAAACAGTGACTGCTACAGTACCAAACAGTGGGGAATAGTGCATGTACTGTAGCTAAGGATTTTCGCTTTTAGTCCCTCAGGTTAGCTAGAAATTGTACCGTTAGTCCCCCGTTAGCGATCTTTTGCAAATTTAGTCCTTAAAAAAATTATCGTTTTATTTCGAGTTTTGTTTAGACACAACATTCCCGCAGCAACGCGCGGGTACCCTCGCTCGTTATATACAAGAGTAGGTGGTTTATTATTAAAAAACGGGTTGTACTATACACGCTCCAAATCTTCTATACACATATCTTTTTATGCACAATGAGATTGTACTTTGTGCATAACAATGTTGCAATGTGTGCATTTTAAAAAAATAAAAAATTGTGAACCTTCTATCAAAATTAACCCTTCTAGCCAAACTTTTATCAAAGTCCTGTGATATTACGGGACAGGGCCGTCCCATAAATTTATGAAATTTTTAAGGGCTCTTGACGAAATTACATAATGAGTCCTTTCAAAAAAAAATGTTATATACAAACTGTCACCATTTATAATATATAATTCAATTTGTTATCTAAACGAGACAGCATGGCCCGTGCGATGCATGGGCTTTGTTCGCTATAAAGAATCATTGGTTTTGCATGGGTTATACGTATTTAGTTATTATATACTTAGTTTTGATCGGGGGTACACGACTCAATAAACGATGTTTATTTAAGTAAGTTTTTGAAAATATAATTGTTTCAAGAAAAATATATCAAATTCATGAAAACACAATAATTTAGAAAGAGAGTTGATTAACATGGACATAAGATAAAAATGTTTGAAAAATAAAAGTTATTTTAATAAATACACTAACAATATCATTAACCTTTAAACATCATTAACCGTTAAATATCATCTCATATATAATGTTAGGAAACATGTAATGGACATCAAATCCACTTTATCAATCATTTTGTCATTGATGAAAATTTAGTTTTATGGTCGCTTCTATATTAGCCTCTATTGTTTACTTAAAATGGACTTCACGATTTTATTTGAAACCAATATTAGAAAGCTTAAAGGTTTAATCAAGTCATTACTCACACCAAACTCAAAATATAGATATAATAGACAGTCATTATGGCCCAACGTTATATCCATGTCACATATTTCTTAATTTTTTCAAACATTAGTCGAGATACTGATTGACAAAAATCGGCTTGAATTCGATTCGATTTTGACAAATTCGGTTTGATTATAAGTTCGGTTTGATTTTTTTGATCCAGTTCGCATTCGGTTTTTGATTTATTCAGTTATTACCTAAACTATACACACCTCTAATTTCAGATGTGTTTGTAGCACACAGGGACGGAGCCAGGAATTAGGAATAAGGGGGCCGAAATTTTTTTCTCAAGCTAACAAAGTAATTTAACTAAAACTTCAAATAATATGTTTTAATGGTTACAAACTTAAAATTTTGATAAAAAAAAAAAAAACAAAAAAAAAAAAAAAAAAAAAAAACAAAACATTGATAATTAATAAAAAAATATTAGATGAAAACATTGTGCATGAAACGGTGTCAAGCTTCTCTTAATTCTTTTGACATCTAAAGGTTAGGGAGGTCATTTGCTTATAGTTGGGTCATAGGCTTAAATTTTATAAAATAAATAGCAAAGCGATTTGGCGTGTTAGAGGGGGCCGAGCACCCTTGGCTCCTCCACTGTCTTCGTCTCTGGTAGCACAGACTACGCCTGATATTAACCCACACTGATTCTAGCAAATCTTTTCTTTTGTATAAAGAGTGATACAATAGCATGGTATATCAAAATTATAGTGGACTTCATGCAATAGAATAGCTGAATTAATTTGGGGCCATCTTATTTGTTTTCAGCCCAATTGCCGATTAGGATAGCAATTACAGGCCACCCCATACATTCCTAATAGCATACCCTAATTTCTTTCATTTCACATGATCTAACACACACCTCTTGCAGCCACCAACACCATTTTTCTCTCATCAACAAATAAGCGCAATCTTCTCCATCACAAAGCCAGAAATCTGAAAATTGCAAGATGAATTGTAGGCACAACAACTACAAACTCTTTCATAGTCTTTAAAAGAAACCGAACAACAACACAAAAGACCATTTCTTTATGACTTTTTGCTCGAAGCTCGAATAATGAACCCTTCAAACATTTACTCGCGTTATTTATTTTGAAACACAATCCAAACAAACCCTTTTCATTTTATGTGAAAAATAACAAACTACGAACCATCTTGTCTTGTCGCTTATGTTCGATTCATGTGTTAATTTATTTTCGGCTTAAAGATCTTGTAAAAGGTCTCAGGTAGGTTGTTTTTTATGTTTTGATTTTGTATTTAAGACCATTGATGGGTTTTGTGTTCAAACATAGAAAAATCTTTAAAGATTTGTATAAAAGTTGAACAGATCCAAGGTCTTTTGGTAGTATCGTTTGTGTTCGATTCTTGTTTGTGTATGAGATGGTTGGTGACTGTCGGTAACCGTGAGGTGGGATAGAGGATAGTGGATGTGATTTTGTTGTAGCCGGTAAAAAATATACTACGAAAAGTGATCTTACTTGGAAATCAGGAATCAAAATACTATTTATGCTTGCTCTTTAGCCAAATATTTTGTATAACTGATGAATATGAAAAGATTGAGCAAACTAAAAGATTAATTCGATTCGCACTACTTTAATTACATTAAGTACACCTGGAAATTAGAAAGTTTGTATCAAAACCGAACCATCACAACATTCAATTGAGACCTTTTTGTATTTTTATATTTATGTAGAAGCTTCAAAATATGGTCGACCTTGATGAAATTTATGAGCATATACTTGATATTTGAGTTTCTTGGCTTATAACATTAATGCTCATATTAATAGGGGAACTCATTCTTTATATATACGAGGCAGGTAGAACCCGTGCTACGCACGGGGTAAGAATCTAATTGTTAATCGTGTATTCTTTCTGTATATTGGCGAGTGTATACTTAATTATTGTTTAGTATGTTGTATGAAATGTTTTAACTTTCTTGTATAAAAAATTAAAAGTGTTTGATGTTTTTTGGTTTTGTGGTGTTGTATTCTATATATGGGCTTTTGGTTATTAAGTTGTGATTGTTTTGTTTCTTTTGGCCTATTACTTATTTGCATGATAAAATAATGGCTTTGTTTCTTTTGGTCTATTACTTAGCCATACAATACTTGTCTATCGGATGGTTTTTGCATGGTAATATGAAGCACATGTGATCTATCTAATTGGTCATAGTTTAATGTGCGTTAAATATTTTCTTTATTAAGTTTGTACGTTAAAGTTTGTGTAATAATGTATATATAATAATGCCACATAAATTGTATAAAAATCGTTACAAAGTTTTTTAGCTTCATCTCATTTTATTGTACAACTAATTTTATTGAAAATTAACATTAAAGTCTAACTAATATTAATAAATTTTATCAATAAACTCAATTCTAAATAGCTAACTAAATGAATAGTATTAATTAACACACTATTAGTAATTCCTAAAACTTTTGGACTCCACTATTATGTCTTAAACTTAATTTTTTTAATTTACAAATGGGTTTGAGCAAAAATTATATTCTTTTTATTTTATATTTATTATTCAAGTTACATGCTTACATAAACTAATCATGTTAAAAAGTATCATTTAACCATTTAAATGTTGTTTTACATACATGCTCATGCACATTTTCTTTAACCAATTTGCACATGTGAGTTACATAAATAGAAAATACACATAAATTACTTGTATATGAAAATGCATTAACATAATACATATATCTATATATATTGCATTAGGTTAAATTATCAATTATTCTTGCAACCTTTTCAACTTCATCTCAATCCATAACCGAATTTTAATTGTATACTAATTACTAAATATCATGTGATAAATTCCGGCAAGCCTTGCACTTCCATCTCGATGTTGTATATACTTCACATTAAATGCACCGGTTTTGTTTTTCGATAAAAGTTTGAACTTTTGCTTATGTTTAAAATTCAACTTTTTTATTTAATATTATAATTTACTAATAGATTTAAGTCAAAATTATGTATTTTTTCTTTTCTATTCATTATTCAATGTGATATTTTTAATATGTCGTATTTTGCTATTATGGCAAACTCATTTAATTGGCGTAAATATTGGTTTCTCACTAATGATTCTACATATAGGAAAAAAAAAAAAAAAAAAAAAAACACTTTGCGATGCGCGACCTTCTTGTATTCAATAATAATTCAATTGCACACGATAAATTCATTCTAATATTTCTCAAAGAGCATTCGAAAGCAACTACTTACATAAACTAACCACACTAATAAGTATCATTTAACCATTTAAATGTTGCTTTACATACATGCTCGTGCACATTTTCTTCAATCAATTCGCACATGTGAGCTACCAATAGAAAACGCACATAAATTACTTGTATATAAAAATGCATTAACATAATACATGTATGTATGTATATATATATATATATATATATATATATATATATATATATATATATATATATACACACACATTATATATAACAGGAGGCATTTGAAGAATATGTCACCTCATTGCCCAGTCAATGCCCAGTAATTCAATTTCAGCCATGTCATCAGCCGTGTCATCATATTCTCGCCATGTAAGCATCCTATTGTACATGTCATCATAGTCATTTTTTTTTATTTATTACATTGATTTGTGAATTGAAATTCGGAATTAATTTTTTCAAAAAATCCAGTGTAGAGTTTTGAACCTTGGTGGTTTGTATCATTTACACAATTGATAACCATTAGAGCAACATTTGTTTTTGGATTATCTTTTGCGACACCATATCTATAAACGTTGGTTTATTAATGATTTTTGCTAATCCCTACATCGTAGGTGATAATCTAAGAAACTCATTAACAAAAAAATCCCTACAGCTATGCGTAAAAAAAATCTGCAATTCATTCGTAATATTCTTTTTCTCAAAAACCCTAATATCTTTTTGTCCTCACAATCTCATCTAATAGAATAGAATAATTGGTGGTTACTGTTTTTTTGTTCTAAATCTTTGTTGATGGTTTATTGCAGGTCGGTTTTATACATTTGAGAAAGCTCATAGGGTAATGGTGTATTATTATACAGTTATCCATTATCTGGAAACAAAACAAAAAATGTAAGTAATATTGGTTGTCTTATTTTGCTTGAGTTTAATATCATATATTATGCCTCACCTTGTGTTGATTGTGGTGTTGAAGGATGGATTGTTGGTGGCTGGAAGAGTATTACAAGAGGTATAGAGTACCTGTAATTGTCATTAAAACCCTAATATCCAACCTTTTATCCATTTATCACATAATACCCTAATATCATTCATATACGACCTAATTCTTAATACCCTAATATCTTTTGATTTTTTGTAGGCTACATGGAAGTTCGCGTGATCACCGTGCTCATCATCAAGTGCTAATACATGCCTTTGTTTACATTTATGTACACTCGAATAATGTATGAGAAGTAGCTGCTAAACAGTCTAGGATACAAGCGACCAAATCCTTGGACTATGAGAATTATTGAGTATTTTACTTTTGTATGGTTATTCTCTTACATTGATCAGTGAATCCAAGAGTGGTGATTACACATTTTAAAGCCGCAAATAAGCAGAAAATAGCAAATATATTGAATTCTAGGTGGCACTTGTCTTGAAAAAATCTGCATGTGTCTATTAGGTGGCGATTGGACTTGACTTCTTATTTCAAACTTTGTATATCGTCCAATCAAAATTTTGGCTTCGGCTTCATTGTTAGATGGCTGTTATTGTTACAGTTAGTTTTTATTGTGAAAGAAACAAATTATTCTGAATGGGTGAGTTCTCACATAGTTTTTATTGTGAAAGAAACAAATTTTGGCTTCGGCTTCATACAACGCACTTTCAAAGAGTTGGGTTGACCTAGAATCCTTATTTGTTCATTTTATAGATAATTAATGCTTTAACATGATTATCCTCAGAAGAATCTGTTGCATCCTCTTTGAAACTCGACACATCAATATCCTCCTGAAAGCTCTACTCATGTCAGCCACTCAATGTCACGACATTATGGTCAAGGAAATATGTTGCCTACTTATGACGTCTGTAGTACAATACCAAATGACTCCATCAGGTATCATCCTTTCCTTTTGACCTTGCCTATTATATAGATGTGACAATTGCCACCCATTTACGGGTGGATGGGCTGATGTTGGTTATGTTATGTATATAACGGGTCAAATATGCAAATACTTTCATTGTAGTTAAATCAGTAACAAATCATTAGTCCGACCAGAGTATATCTTCTGATGCATAGAATCTCTTAGACGATTCTATTTAAATATTAAATTATTATTGAGATCAGAAGAATGTGCTGCAGCCTCATTGGAACTCGACGCATCAGTATCCTCATAAAAACTCTACTTATGTCAGCCAAGGAAATATGGTGCCTACATATGACATGTCTACAGTACAATACCAAATGAAAGTTGGTGCTAATGGTCGGCCCATAGTAGTCTCTGATTTTGTGCCGCAAAAATCTCTGGGAAAAAGACAGAAAACTAATGAAGAAAGTTCAGAAAGTAAAAAATCACTGAAAAAGTGGCGGATCAGCTGCTAAAGGAGATGATTCTGTGGAGGCAAATTCAGGTAGAAAAAGAGCACGCCTCCCACGACCTACTAAATCTGGCAGCAGTGATCAAGAAAATGATGAGTTTGTGGAGCCCTCTGCATGGTTGAACTGCATATGATACAGAGAGCGAGGTTGTTCAATATTTAGATGCATATTCAAAAAGAGGTATTACGCTTTCTAAGCTTAAAAAAATGTTAATTAAACATCAGTCACATAATTAAACGATAATAAGTTGACCTGCCTAGAAACATCCTCCAAATCATGACCCAATTTCATTAAAGTTCTAAATTACCAGTGGCATTTAACAATGCGCGATCCTGCAATAGTCAAAACAT
This sequence comes from Artemisia argyi, assembly GCA_030686995.1. Taxonomy (NCBI): domain Eukaryota; kingdom Viridiplantae; phylum Streptophyta; class Magnoliopsida; order Asterales; family Asteraceae; genus Artemisia; species Artemisia argyi. The sequence continues at coordinate 79,540,298 of CM060693.1, read as the reverse complement.
AATAACATTATATAAAAAATATCAAGTAGGTAACTGAGATTTTTCCTGAACCATTTAATCAATCAAGCCAAGTGTCAGTGTCAATTACAGTCCAGAAGCCCAATGTGGGCTCAGTTCCAGATGTACCATATACGATTTCTCAACGGCTACCAGTGGCAGCATCTCATATTCCTCCATCTTTAAAAAGATGTTTCTCAAGACAAGTTCCAACCCATAATGTAGAAACAGTATAGTAAGTTGTTAACTGTAGTTCAACTAAAGTAGTGTGTATACTAAATGCCCTACCCCCATTTAAAGTCTCCGCAAAGTTACACGAAACACCAATCAACAACTTTGATTCGGTGAAAAAGGACTTTTCTTCCAAAGATAGAACTCCTTCAAAGCATATTTTGAGTCCACTCAGTGCTACGCCTGCACAATCATCACGGCCATCAGTAAGGGGTATTATGACATCTGATGAAGACTCAATGATGTGACCAAAGAAATTAACCAGATGTGCATGTGGAACCAGAAGACGATAACATTTGACACTCCTGTGAAGAGCATAATGCCTTGATGAGGATCTCCTTTCATCGGTAAGCTCATCAATCCCATTAAATAATTTACTATATCTTCCTTAGGACATATGACTGCCTAGGAACTTTACTACTTTACACAATCGATTCTTGCAACATGATTAAGTTTAAAGTAAGTAGGGACTTATTATATCTCAACTTACTATTTTCAGTTGCAAATTAAAGGAAAAGAACATGTAGCATTAGAGAAAGGATCCAGCACTTTCACAAGGGAAGTGGAGGAAACAAATGGTTGCAGGGTTGAGTAAACTCTTTGACCCTATTTTGTTCCTCTTTTGATCAATCAAGTGATCAGTCGCTACAAACGAGGAACGTATGTACACTATATTCTCAAGCCAGTTGGAAATTGCTGACCAAAGTAAGGCTTTCTTATGTTTATGGTACAACTTTCTGTTAATTTCACTATTGTGGCGATGTTATTTCTAATTCTTTTTTACCCTATAGGAAAAGTCGATGAGTAGCTCACACTGTTGCAAGAGTTAGCTCCTGAATGGATTTACCAATAAGTGTCATCCAGTGGTGATCTTCCCTTTTTGGTAAAGATTTTTTAGCACTATAGATTTTTTAATAATAAATTTATGGAAATCGCAGCTTCGATTAACAAGTTATCTTTCTACATTTTGTAGCATTAAGAAAATATTGAGCACAAAGTGAATACCTAAACAGTGAGGCTAAGCATAAAGCATGGTGTGTGGGACCCCTTTGCTTAATTGAGTTAACAACTATTGCCGACCAAAATCCCAAATGGATGAAGTGGTTATACCAATAGAAGGATGAAGGATGTTCGGTTTTATACGTAGCATTTGGTTCTCAAGCAGAGATTAGACCATGACAGATGGAAGCCATAGAGAAGGGTTTGGAAGAATCTGAAGTGAATTTCTTGTGGGTGGTGAGGAAGTCAGAGACAAGTGTTCTTAACGAGCTTGGAGAGAAAGTGGGAGAATGAGGGATCATCGTAACAGAATGGGTGAACCAAAGAGATATACTAAAGCATGAGAGTGTGAAAGGTTTTTTATGCCACTGTGGTTGGAACTCATTCTTAGAAGGCATATGTTCAGAGGTACCGATACTAGCATAGCCGATGATGGCTGAGCAACCTCTAAATGCCAGGATGGTGGTGGAAGAGATTAAGATTAGATTAAGGGTGGAAACATGTGATAGGTCAGTGAAAGGGCTTGTGAAGTCGGAAGGCTTAATTAAAGAGTTGATGGAGGAAGAAAAGGGGAAAGAGGTGAGGAAGAAGGTTGAGGAGGTTGGTGCGGCTGCAAAGAAAGCTATGACGTACTGAAGGTTGATCGTCAGTGTTCAGGGCCAATTTGAAGCCTTTTTATAAACAGTAGGAAATGGTCAGTGATTGTATTATAAGATTATTTTGCTCACGAGAAAAAGAACGAGGAAGCTTTGAAGGAAAAATTCGAGGGTCTTTACAAGGTGATCAAGGATGTTCTTGGCGACAAGGTGGAAAAGGTGATCATTTTTGAAAGTGTGGTGGATTAGCCCTGCTGTTTGGTACACTAATGATCCTTTTAATAAACGTGATCCAACAGGCCTACAAATGGACTTCATAATGGAAAATATTATAACATCAGCAAATAGCTATGGTCTGATTACAAATAGCTTTTACGAGCTAGAGCTAATGCTTCTAGACTATCTGAACCATGAGGCTAAGCATAAAGCTTGGTGTGTGGGATCCCTTTGCTTAATTGAGTCAACAACTATTGCCGACTAAAATCCCAAATGGATGAAGTGGTTATACCAATAGAAGGATGAAGGATGTTTGGTTTTATAGGTAGCATTTGGTTCTCAAGCGGAGATTAGACCACGACAGATGGAAGCATATGTTCAGAGACAAGTGTTCTTATACGACAAACCTTCCGAAGTGAACATATGCTTTCTCTGACTAACAGGTTTTATACGTGACTGAACATTTGGTTCTCTCCATATCAGAAGGTTTGGAAGAATCTGAAGTGAATTTCTTGTGGGTGGTGAGGAAATCAGAGACAAGTGTTCTTAACGAGCTTGGAGAGAAAGTGGGAGAACGAGGGATCATCGTAACAGAATGGGTGAACTAAAGGGATATACTAAACACTGTGGTTGGAACTCATTCTTAGAAAGCATATGTTTAGAGGTACTGATACTAGCATAGCCGATGATGGCTGAACAACCTCTAAATGCCAGGATGGTGGTGGAAAAGATTAAGATCAGATTAAGGGTGGAAACATGTGATAGGTCAGTGAAAGGGTTTGTGAAGTCGGAAGGGTTAATTAAGGAGTTGATGGAGGAAGAAAAAGGGAAAGAGGTGAGTAAGAAGGTTAAGGAGATTTGTAACAAATTCATCAGTAGTGACAAAAACATTAATTGATGTAAGATATAGAATATGGTTTAAGTTTTTTATAATCCTTTCGAATTTGTTTTACAGATAATAAAGAAAACTGTCAAAATGTTTTGGTTCCCATCGTGGCAGTAACCGAAACCGCCAAGAAACTCTTCAAAGTAAGCGCACAAACAAAGGTACGCGTGTTTATTATTACCATTACAGATATGTAATTGTATATCCATGGAAATATCTTTGATATTGCTATCTTGGCAGGAACACGTTCAACCTCTCGAACGATCACAAACAGAAAAAATGGAAGGCGGATGAGAAGTGGCTTATTGATAACCAAGTGTGTGAGGTGCAAACTGGTGGTGACGTGCATGTCCAAGGAGACCTGAAACATATGTTACATGTTGCTTATTGCTATAGATTAAACCGGGTCACTTTCAAAATTATGTGGAGCGGGTCTGGTCAAAATTGGGCCTAACCCGTTGATAGTTTCTCATATCTAATTTATTGTAATTTAAATATAATTTAAACATACTTTAACTTGCAGCATCACAGTCCATCCCTGTTGATAAAACTAAATTTTAGTTCAACAACCAGCTTTTTGATGCGCTTATAGTTGATTTATATATAGGTACTCAAAAACTACATTCTTTAGTATTCTCAATTCACTTGATGATACAACATGACTAATATTTATTTCTTTCTTTTATGTTTCAATCATCATATTCATATACCCCATTTTAAATACTTTGTACTACTTACAATGATACTGAATATCTCAATTAGAAAATATCTGAGATAAATTGACCTGCTCTTTTATAGGAGGATATCGTGGAAGATTTGTTGGTGGAAGATTTATAGGAGGATATACGGTTTGGCTAACAAGAAACTACATATTCCACCCAAGAAATTTTCCAAGGTATTTTATCTTTCTAGCATTAAATTATTATACTCTCAACTTTTATTTTGCGTCGCATTTCACTCTTTGTGTTGTCCAACATACCTTAAGGATTCTGATGTTGTCTACACTGTAAATGAGTCTATCTATCTCTTTCCATGGCGAATTGACACATCAAAGGTGTTACAAAATGAACAATATCTGAATTAAATTATTCGATATTCTTTGGTTTTGTTACAGCAGAATACTTTACTATATTGCACATGAATTACAAATCATCTGTTAGTCAGATTATGATATGTAATGCAGTCAGGATTTTAGAAGCTGATATTAGGTGGAAATCGTATATACAGGATGGAGGTAATTAACAATATTTTCTTAATTCTTATTTTGCCTCATTGTGCTTCTTGCTTCAGATTGTAGATTTAATGGGTGAGTAGGTGACACTTAAAACATTGGTTGATAGGACATGAGCGTTTCGTAAGGAATATCATCCTTTCATGATTCAAGTCATTCCCTAACTAAATTAAAATGTAAATTATTTGGTAACCATCATGTCTAGAACCATAAAATCAAATGCAAATTCAGTTGCTTTCTTTATCAGAGAGAATGGATTTTGCTTGAAGATGTGTCTGGCATTGAGTCTGTACCGGATTCTGTAATCTGATTATAACATCATATAATGCTTATTTATAATTTTTTAATCTGTGTAGATGAGACTTCAAATAGATTCATTGGTAGTCAAGCAAAAGACGTTGATCTAACCGGATGCGAACTTGCGTTACTATCCACCCCAGCACCGATATTTCTTCTTTCTGGAGATGCAGCTGGTAAACTATTTCACATGTTTATATCATTAAATATATTATGAATATTTTGTTAAAAAATATGGTTAGTACGATAGGAGCAAACACGCGTGAAAAAACGGGTGGGTTGCATAACGGGTCATCATGGGTTTGTATTAAAAGATAAACTGCTATCTTTATTAGCAGGCAATATATAATTTATTCAACAATCTAATTATGTTGTCATTTTTTATTAGTTTTAGTTAGCAATTTCGAGACATATTTACGGTTCAAGTAACGCAAATGGGTAAGGCAGTTTGTTAACTTATAGTACGTATTTTTTAAATAACTGAATCATGATGAATATGCAACTTAACAGATTATTAAGGCTGATCTGTGACTTTGGTGTTTAGTTGTATACCGATTCCGTTATCTATTCCATTAGTCTTAGTTTAAATAACTGAGTGACCATAGGTACTAACGATCCTTTGACAAATGAATCTATTAACGTATGAGACGAAAATAATGTACATTTATGTTGATTGTGCATTAGTTTAATTTGATTATTTATATGGATGTAGCCACATGGTTAAAATTAGTTTGAAGTTTGCAAGGGTTGCAAAGAAAAGACATGGTGCGTGATTTGGTACTGTTGGATTTTATCCCTCTCTCACTTGGTATTGAGACCAAAAGTGATGACATGAGTGTTTTGACCATGAGAAACACACCCATACCCACCATCCAGGAGTGTAACTACGTGACACGAAGAGAAAACCAAGAAATTGTTTCAATAAATATGTATCAGGGTGAGAGCAACAAAACGAAGAACAACATTTTTCTTGACAGATTTAAGGTCCATGGTATTCCACCAGCCTATGCAGGTGAACAAACGATTAAGGTTTTTTTTTTTAAATCAAAGTCAATGGTATTCTCAGCGTCTCAACTGAGGTCAAATCCACTGTAAATAAAAGAAGTATAACGATTGATGTGAAAAGAAACATGCCACAGGATCGATCATTTTGAGAAGATGCTGAAAAAATTCTATAATATGAAGTCTATTACGATAAGAAACATCATCTATATAGTCTCTTCTTGAAAGATCATTTGAACTTATCTTATTTATATTGGATTTCGTCTTTTTGGAATGAATTTCATAAGCAATTAGTATTACCTTATCTAATCAACACTAAGTTTTAATAAATTACTGTGATTCCTTGTGGTAATGTTTGTTAATTTGATAATACGAGTATTATAATACACTCTAGCATATGAATCAACAACTTCTAATTCAGTCACTTTCGCGCGAGTGTGGGCAGGTAATCTTTAAAGATATTTATGATGATTTTAAGGGAGTCAGCCAGCGTTATCTTGCAACTAACACAGGTATGATGTCAAACATAAGAACTCATTAATCTCTTCATCCTAAAAGATAATTCATATAACAGATGCACATTGGCAAAAACATGCATTGAATGATCCTTAAGTGAAATTGCATAACGTCAACAAATTGAACCTTAGTTACATAGTTGGATCATATCCTATTTAGAAGTTTGTGATGCAGCCGTTTGGGATTAGTCGTGCCCTAAATAGAACAACCGCGACCTCGCTTGATCCTTATTTTACATGGTCCATGTTGGTCCGATATGATCATTTTTGTAAGCTTAGATCAGAAGTCACCGTGGCCTTTGTTTGGTGCTGAGATTGGTGGTACAACAGGGACTATTTGATACTGCATAAAGTGCTGCTTCAAGGCTGTTTGGTATTAAGTTTAGTGCTGCAACAACATTATATGATGGTTCAGAACCCGGGGGAGGTAAATAGCACGGCCTTACAGGATAAGAGTTGAGGGGAGTAGGTTAAGGAGTTGATTAAATTGACTGATATTTGCATAAACGTATGAGCAGGCGGAGAGTTTGGAGTTGCAGCACATGGTGGAGATGCAACAAACGTGGAAGTTTTTTACTAGACTGAAAATGGGTAGTTTGTGTTTGAATTTAGCGCAACGAAACCTGAACCAAAGTTGTTTCGTTATTTGCTGCTTAATATCGTTATGGCATCAGTTTTAGGATATCCGTTTAATAGTTCCCAGCTTCTTGATATTTGTTAGCTTTGTTATTTTGCAATCTCACCCACTGTCTTACGGGCAGTTTGTCCATCTTTTTTGAATGGCTACATAATGTCAGTCATGAGCTAATGATTGCAAAGGTTTCTTGACCCAACTTGCTTACTGATGTACTTCTACTAAGGCCATAATATGAAGCTATATGATATTTCTAAGTATTTTTACTTTCAATTTGTAGTGTTTGCTGCCAAGGTAGATGTGATCATCGTGATTTTATGTAAACTACAACATATTCCTTTAATTTACAATATCTATCGTTTTGCTGTGCAATATAACATCGTACATCATTATTATTCATTATTGTTTTCACTTATGGCATCAAACCCACTTCTTATTTACCCAAACTCCTCGAACCTCATTGTTCAGAACAGTAAAACAAAGATTATTAAAAAAAAATATATGTTTTGTTTTAACAAATGGTTATGTTTTATTTATACATGTTATCACAACCAAAATATAACTTTTATAAAAGGTAGAATTTAAAAAAGAGAAAATTTAAATAACAAAAATCAAACTCATAACCCTGTGGTTATGTACAGTAGTACCCGGTGGGAGTAGTGACTAGCGTTATAGGTCGTTGGACGGCCGGAAGGTTGCCACGAGTAAGTCAAATTAAACTAACAAAAATTGAACCAAAAACCATGTCCGTGAACGGGGATCTAAAACCATTAGTATATATATTTATTAACCAAAAATTAATCTAACAAAAATTGAACCCAAAGCCTCGTGTGTGCACGGGGATCTAAAACTATCTATCATAACTAATACCTTTGTATATATATCCTCAAACAATTCTTTGTACAGTAAACTATGTATCATAACTAATACCTTTGTATATATATCATAACTAATATGAATACTAAACAGACGTGCACAGTGTGTCATCGAGATTAAACTTTGAAGTAAATATACATAAACTTACTTTGTATTTTAGTTGTTCTATAAATATTAACGTTCATTTAAGTGACTGGCCTTTATGTGGCACATATGTAAATAGCCACTACCGACATCCTATAAGTAAACCTAAAAGTTTTGTAAAAACATAAAAAATATATACGCGTAGAATGTTTCGTAAGACAAGTTTATATTGTAACCCCATGACAGTGATGCAAAAATGTTTTTATGTTTTTAAGCCTTTAAAAGAGAAGGAATAATCACAAGTCATGCCCGCCATTGTTGATACAAAAATGTTACATATGTAAATAGCCGCTGCCGACATTCTACAAATGAAGGCAAGCAAACCTAAAAGTTTTTATGTACGACCCTTTTTTCTTTTAAAATGTACACTTTCCAACCATTTTTACCACCCTTCTTTCGCTATAGTGAAATATGCCAACGATAATTATAAGTCATGTCAATACTCGAGTATATCGTCAGTGACACTCTTATATCAACACCTGTCACTTTAGAAAATTATAAGTATGTACGCACAAGGGGAAACAATATGCACATTTATTGTACTCGATAGTTTTTATGTCAAGTGTCTATTGTCAATGTTTCATCTATGTAGATTTGTTAGTAGAATATGAGGGCTGCAGGAGATAATAACGGCATGGATGAGGAAACTCTCAAGATTGGAATGGGTAAGCTTGCATGTTATGTCAACGTGCAATGACATGATCAAGTGTAAGTAAATAGTTAATTAGTTTAGTAATAAACTCTTAAAAGGTATAATGCATATTAATGAAGACCATTATTATGAAAAATATATATATATGCAAGCATGTTAATGTACAAAAAGCATGTTTATGTACAGGGGCGAGTAAAGAGATTGCTAATATCCATTTAGAATATGGATGGAATATTTAGGCGCGGTCAAGCCTTGAAAGTTGTTGGAGAAAATGTTGCTGCAAATGAGCATATGAACAACTCGTATCTTAATTTAGAATATATAGAACTTTAGCCTATAAACAACTCATATCTTAATTTTTGAGGAACAAAGTATTCATAAATGTTGACGGATATGAGAAATAAATCTACAGGGGACACTTTGTATACACAAGACTATATAATGAATATAATAACTCATTATGAGATTATTGCGGTTGTTGTTAACGGTAGCATTATCTTATAACAATAAATTGTACGTACTAATTTTCCAATGTAACCTTAAACCAATAAAGGCGAAGGCTGATCAAATAAAAATCATGAGCTTTTGTGTACTATCCAAAGAATAATTAAAAATAAAGTTAACTGCTACTATCTAAAGAATAATTATAAGTTATGCCCACCAAATTAAATAAAATCGGCATCCTTAGAGAATGATTTTCTGTTAGCAAGTATCATAAAAATTACAATTATAAGTCATGCCCGCCCATCGGACGGGCTTTGAAATCTAGTATATATATATATATAGTAGAGTTCTAGAGAAAAGTGCATTTCGGTAGAAAAGTGAGAAGATAACTGTGATGCACTAAAATAAACACTATGATGCACCGTTTTCTCTTTTAACTATGATGCACTAAAATAAAAATTGGTGCATCACAGTTATTTTCTCACTTTTCTACCGAAATACACTTTTCTCTTGAACCGAACACTATATATATATATATATATATATATATATATATATATATATATATATATATATATATATAATAATCACCTAAATATGTAGGAAACATAGAAAATAGTTGGTATCAGAATCTTTGGTTCCATTTATCTAAGCATGCATGATCTTGTGTGATTTTCATTGTACCTGCGTATGATACCTAAATTAAGAAAAAAAGAAGACCAAGTTAATTACAAAGATCTAAAAGATGTGTGAATCATCTCCAAAGTGTTGCAAAAGAGAATTTACATACCGCTACCAACAATCAAAAATCTAAAAGATGTGTGAATCATCTTCAAATGCACATACTAAATGTGATTTTGGCCGGTTTATATAGACATGAATTAGGTTAAATCATTAATTATTCTTGCAACCTTTCGCAACCCTTGCACTTCATCTAACCGACTTTTAATTCTATACTAAATGCTATGTGATCAATTCGGGCAACCCTTGCACTTCATCTACTTTCATGATTGTATAGTTATTATGAGGTTGCATTGAATTTCAAGCATTAGCTATCTTGTACTCTATGCAACTACAAAACGACTCTAACTTGTTTCTAACTCTACAAACTCTATCATCATAACTCCACATTAAATTTAGGGACTGAATCTTATAGAATTACGAGGCAGGCAGAACCCGTGCTACGCACGGGCTAAGAATCTAATTGTTAATCGTGTATTCTTTCTGTATATTGGCGAGTGTATACTTAATTCTTGTTTAGTATGTTGTATGAAATGTTTTAACTTTCTTGTATAAAAATTTAAAAGTGTTTGATGTTGTTTTGGTATTGTGGCGTTGTATTTTATATATGCGCTTTTGGTTATTAAGTTGTGATGACTTTGTTTCTTTTGGCATATTACTTATTTGCATGATAAAAAAAATGGCTTTGTTTCTTTTGGTCTATTACTTAGCCCTACAATACTTGTCTATTAGATGGTTTTTGCATGGTAATATGAAGCACACGGGGTATATCTAATTGGTCATAGTTTAATATGCGTTAAATATTTTCTTTATTAAGTTTGTAAGTTAAAGTTTATGTAATAATGTATATATAATAATGCCACATAAACTGTATAAAAATCGTTACAAACCTTTTTTGCTTCATCTCATTTTACTGTACAACTAGTTTAATTGAAAATTAAAATTGAAGTCTAACTAATATTAATAAATTTTATCAGTAAACTCAATTCTAAATAGCTAACCAAATAAATATTAATTAACACACTATTAATAATTCCTAAAACCTTTGGACTCTACTATTATGTCTTAAACTTTATTTTTTTAATTTATTATTATAATTTACAAATGGGTTCGAGCAAAAATTATGTACTTTATCATTTAACCATTTAAATGTTACTTACAAATATTTACATATTAAATGTGATTTTGGCCGGTTTATATAGGCATGAATTAGGTTAAATTATTAATTATTCTTGCAGCCTTTTCAACTTCATCTTAATCCATAACCGTCTTTTAATTCTTTACTTAATACGTGATTAATTTCTGCAACCCTTACACTTCCATCTCGATATTGTATATATTTCACATTAAATTATGGGACTCCATCTTGAGTATCTTGATTACTCCACATTAAATTAAAGGACTCAATTGAAAATTAACATTGAAGTCTAACTAATATTAATAAATTTTATTTATAAACTCAATTCTAAATAGCTAACCATATGAATATTAATTAACATACTATTAATAATTCCTAAAATCTTTGGACTCCACTATTATGTCTTAAACTTTATTTTATTTATTTATTATTATAATTTACAAATGGGTTCGAGCAAAAATTATGTACTTTATCATTTAACCATTTAAATGTTACTAACAACATGTACATACTAAATATGATTTTGGCCGGTTTATATATGCATGAATTAGGTTAAAACATTAATTATTCTTGCAGCCTTTTCAACTCCATCTCAGCTCATAACCGTCTTTTAATTCTTTACTAAGTACGTGATTAATTTCTGCAACCCTTACACTTCCATCTCGATTTTGTATATACTTCACATTAAATTAAGGGACTCCATCTTGAGTATCTTGATTACTCCACATTAAATTAAATGACTCAATTGAAAATTAACATTGAAGTCTAACTAATATTAATAAATTTTATTAATAAACTCAATTCTAAATAGCTAACCATATGAGTATTAATTAACATACTATTAATAATTCCTAAAACCTTTGGACTCCACTATTATGTCTTAAACTTTATATTTTTATTTATTATTATAATTTACAAATGGGTTCGAGCAAAAATTATGTATTTTATCATTTAACCATTTAAATGTTGCTTACAACATGTACATACTAAATGTGATTTTGGCCGGTTTATATATGCATGAATTAGGTTAAATCATTAATTATTCTTGCAACCTTTTCAACTTCATCTCAATCCATAACCGTATTTTAATTCTATACTAAGTACGTGATCACTCCGCATTATATTAAGGGACTCAATCTTATAGTATTATAAAGCTTGTGTAATCATGTATATATAATAATACCACATAAACTATATAAAAATCGTTATAAACCTTTTTGATTTCATCTCATTTTACAGTACAACTAATTTCATTGAAAATTAACATTGAATTCTAACTAATTTTAATAAATTTTATTAATAAACTCAATTCTAAATAATTAACCAAATGAATATTAATTAACAACTATTAATAATTTCTAAAACCTTTTGACTCCACTCTTATGTTTTAAACATTATTTTTTTTTATTATTATAATTTACAAATGGGTTCGAGCAAAAAATATGTACTTTATCATTTAACCATTTAAATGTTGCTTTACATACATGCTTGTCCATAACCGTCTTTTAATTCTATACTAAATACGTGATCAATTTCGGCAACCCTTGCACTTTCATCTCGATGTTGTATATATGCTCGTGCATATTTTCTTGAATCAATTCATACATGTGAGCTACATCATAAACTAATCACGCTAAAAATTACATTTAACCATTTAAATGTTGCTTTACATACATGCTCGTGCACATTTTCTTGAATCAATTCGCACATGTGAGCTACATCAATAGAAATCGCACATAAATTACTTGTATATGAAAATGCATTAACATAGTACATATATCTATATATATGCTTACCTATAAGAATCATCTAAACATGTAAGTAACAAATAAAATAGTTGGTATCCCAATCTTTGGTTCCATTTATCTGAGTATGCATGATCTTGTGTGGTTTTCATGGTACCTGCGTATGATAACAAAATTAAGAAAAAAAAAAGACCAAGTTAATTACAAAGATCTAAAAAATGTGTGAATCATCTCCAAAATGTTGCAAAATAGAATTTACATACCGCTACCAACAATTAAAGATCTAAAAGATGTGTGAGTCATCTTCAAATGTACATACTAAATGTGATTTTGGCCGGTTTATATAGGCATGAATTAGGTTAAATCATTAATTATTCTTGCAACCTTTCGCAACCCTTGCACTTCATCTAACCGACTTTTAATTCTATACTAAATGCTATGTGATCAATTCGGGCAACCCTTGCACTTCATCACTTTTCATGATTGTATAGTTATTATGAGGTTGCATTGAATTCCGAGCATTAGCAATTTGTGCTATATGCAATCTTGACGCCTCCACATTAAATTTTAGGACTCAATCTTATATGTTTATAGATATAGATGTTCTAGCATATTAATCATTTAAGATATTTTCTCATCTAAGTATTTTTTTTTTCGTTATGAAAAATATGTGTACAAATGCATACAGTTATTTACGAGACAAATTTTGATGCCCTAAAAATTTTGTGACCCTAAGCAGTCGCTTACCTTTAATACCATCAAAGACAGCCCTGTTATGGGACCTCTGAAACTGCTACAAATATAATTGTTACAGATGTAAGTTACATGTTTTATCCTAGTGAATATAATTGCTACAGATGTAAGTTACATGTTTTATCCTAGTGCAAGTTATTTTTATTTTTATTTTTTTGTGCCAAAGTGAATTATATTAATCAACTCCAATTATTTGTACATCATAAGCATAAAATTCAAGGTTTGGGGCATTCCCCTCACCTAATTCATCAAATGAATCTCATACTAACCGATATCTAATAATACTGCATACTATGTCTGCTGCTTCTAAACTCTAACAGAAAACAGAGTACAAAACAGAGCATCACAAATCTCCATCCAGAAACCAAAATTCACTTTCATTTGCACCTACCATCTAGCTACATTTCCATCTTACCTTTTTGCCATGATCACTCATCCATCACCCACAGTAAAACATGGCAATAAAGGTTAATGGCTTCACTAGGCACCCATAACCCCTCCACAAAAGGGCTCTTCTAGTTATACTACATTTCCATCTCTACGAATGGCTTCATATAACTAGAAACACACACCTTCAGTGAGGACCAACCATATGTGGGAATGTAAAGCATGGACCATGAAGTGTCATCTTTCACCACTCTCAATTCCATACTACTTACATTCCCCTCCAAGACCATTTACCCTTCACAACAGGAAGCCCTTCATTATGGTACATTCATATTGTGATAAACCTCCTACATAGACATAAAAGTTTTACTAATTCCCCCCAGGGCCAAATCAGCAGAACTAGAATGCTATGATAGGTACAGTTACACAATTAGAACTCCAAGGTACAAGGTATTTCACAGTTGCAATGGCCTGCAATATAGTGTAGCAATCAAATACAATTGCTTGACTCTCCCAGCCTCCATATACTCCTGATGCGTGGGAATCGCACCTTGCTTTACCTCTCGAGGGATCTCGAGAAGCTTACAACCCCCACCAGGCAGTGTACCTGATCGTTGTAGTATAGTATAGTGACAAGTACCGGGGGATTGATCGTTCAGCTTAGGAATAGTGTCGCTAGGATTAGAAAACCTAATTAATAGTTCTAAAGATGAGGGATGATTATTTTTGTATTTTTATATTTTTATGAAAGCAAGTAAAATCTCGGGTTTTGAAGGAGTGGGCGGAATTAGTTGCTATTCAGCTAACCCAAAACTAATATATAATCAAAATAAAATAGTGAAAATGAAATTAAACTAAATTATACTAAGGTTGTGAGCAGTAATTGGAGAAATTGTGTTTACTTAGACTTCACTACTCCCTAGATATCTTTTACACGTTAATTACTTGTTATACTTGTATGGATGACGGATTGTATTCCTTAACACCATTCGTGGGGTGGCATACATAACTCCCCAACTCTATGAGCTCTTATCTCCTCCTACACCATGACCCAGCACAACTATAGGGATTGTAAACAGTGGCTCATGCATTAAATACAACCAATAAAGACCTAGTACGCCTCGATTCATGTTTCTTAAGACGTTCAAGCATGTTACCATTTGGAGATCTGCCAGTTTTCTTAAGCCTAACATATAAATCATTCATCCAAGAACAAGAATAGACAAGTAATCAACACATAATCAACATCTAGGTTTCATTAGATCTAAGCAAACACAAGAGAGATCTAGCCTAGCATAATTGAATTGAGACAAGAACAAGATATAAACAACCAACACATAGACATATTGATTGAATTAGAAGAACACTTATCTCAATTACAATACAAGGTATCAAGGGTTTGGAACCCTTGAAAAACCTGTAAAAGAGGCACCAATTTCGTCTTTAGGGTTTCACCAAAACTTCTTTCCTTCTTTTAATGTAAAAACTAGAAAACTATATATAGGAAAACTGGGCTGACGGCGTCAAGACAAGCATGTGACACCGTCACCTCGCCGCCAAATACTTCCTCGGACGGCCTTGATCTACTTATGACGGCCTATGTGACGCCGTCACCACCTACGGTATTTTATTCTTGGGACTTTGACTCCGTCAGGATGGATTTTGACGCCGTCATCAACTACGGTGTTTTATTCTTGATGTCTGACGCCGTCAGGGTGTAACTCTTGACGCCGTCACCTAGTGTCTTCAGCATGGAAAATTAATACTTTGCCGTTTTCTTCACTTTTATGCTCCAAAAACGTCCAAATGGCTTCTTTTCCAGAATTCACTCTCCAAACACCTAAAATCACAAAAGGAATGATTTAGGGCAATATTTGATCAAATAAAGTCGGATTCGGGCTTAAATGACCCCCTAAATCGTTAGGGCAATATTTGATCATTTTAGGGCAATATTTAGGGCAATATTTGATCATTTTTCGCCTCATCATATACCCTTACACTTGAGATTTGCTTGTCCTCAAGCAAATGAGCTTTTATTCTACTCAAAAGACAAGTTAGGGGTCATTTAACACTAATATAAAAGTAATTACAACAAATAATCGTTTCACTAAAGACCAATAGACAAGCACGGAGATCATACACAAGCACCTCACAAATAGTGTTTAGATACTCACATCTCTCGGGTGTAATAAAGTAATATAACATTATGGAAATGGAAGATATCTCTCACTACCTGTCATAGCAAAATAGATTACCATAGGCTTGGGAAAGGATCAAACCTCCACCACATGGCGTAAGCACCTAGGATAAACTATCAAAGAGGTCTTTTAAAGGGTTGTAACGTTAGGTATAGGGATATGAATTACACGGTTTTGTTGGATAAAGGAAGTTTTACTGGTGGCGAGTTAACAATCTTGGTTAATTACATGTACAATATGGCGTTGCTAAGCCAAGACTAGACTCGACTTAAGCTAATAAATGAAAAATAACTAAAAACATAAAATGAACATAGAATAAAAACGGGATGGTAGTCCGTATGTTTTTTTCTATTTTTTTTTTTTTTTTTTTTTTTGCATACACTCTTACCCTACCATCCAAAATAATACATCATAGGGGATGAGAATTCCCCTTACACTTGAATTTTTACATACTTTACAATCAACTAATTTAATGACTCGAATTAAGAAAATCAAAACACTTGGAGCACTTTTAAGATTAACGTACATATGGGGGTAATAAATGATGTTCTTCCCCATTACTCCATAAAATAAGTACTTACCCATGAGTCCCAATCGTCCCAAAACAATATGTACAAAGATATGACTTGACTTAGCAACCATGTAATCAATTAGAAAGTTAACTTCGGGTTTAACAAATAACAATAATGCACTAAAAATGAGCGCATACACGGAAGGCTAAGGCGATTTGGTTGTACATTTAAGTGGGGTGTAACAAATTCTTCCTTTAAGTAAGATGCTTAAAGTTAGAAACGAAAAGATAGGCTCGGAGGGGTGTACTAGGGGTTTCGTGTACTAAAAATAAGTACAACGCTAAGGGTGTGGGAAAAATTAGTTGACTTAACTAGCCAAGTAATATGACTTAAATGGTCAAGTAATTATGATACGGGTTTAACACAAGGGTTATCCTAATGCCTCTTATCATGTAGTAAATCCTACCACACGAATGTAGTCTCACTAGCGGTCTCGGGATGCATCACTAACGCAAGTTCTAGAATCTAAATGCTACCGGTACACTCATAAGCACTAATAGTAAATGCTTTCCCTATCAAATCTAAAGGCGAACCTCACATTTTTGGGTGGAAAATTTTTCTGAATATACGGTTATGTGTTAGTCATACAATCTCCTATCCATGAGACGCTTGCTATGGCTAAAGTTTCACTCCTAAATGTTGTAAAAAAATTTAAATTTGGCGCTAAAATTGCACTAACAAGTATTTCTCATAGTTTTATTACACATCTACCATCAAACAAAACAAACTCAAGCGAAAGTGCATATGTAAGGTATCATCTTTTTACCCTCCCCTTACACTTAAGATGAACATTGTCCCCAATGTTCAAGTAAAGAATGTAAAAGTGAAAAAGTAAAGAGAATAAAATCAAATACTCCCCTGATTCGCTCGGTATGGATTTTAGGTTGGCCAGGTTAAATCTTCTTCCAAGAAAACGAACAATCAAAGCTTCCCTTCCAGAATATAAATCATCTTCTTGTCAAACATAACCTGTAAATCCTGACAAAATAGACAAGACAACCTCGCGTAAAATCGGCGGCATCCTATATAAGTTACTAATCCTAGAAAACAAAGTAAGATATAATGCTTGTGGAATGAAGTTTGCAGATTTCCTGGAGATTATAAAACTTAATAATTCACAAAAACCATAAGACTCCGTTAGAAAAACAAAACCGGTAAAATTTCCAGATTTTTAACTCCTGACGCCGTCAAGAGTAATACTCTGACGCCGTCAGAATGGACCTGCAGAAATTCTTATGTTAAGTTTCCGGAAAATTTCTGGAAAAACTTCGTCCTACTTCCTGGAAAATCCTGCAAAACTTCATTATGACTCAATACAAGCATTTGACTCTAACAAATACGAATATACATGTTCATTTAATATTGTGGAGAATCATGATCGGTTTGTTTCTTGAAAACATATTTGGGGTTTCCCCTTACACTTATCTTTTGCAAAAATACCTTTAGGTTGGAGTTAAGACTAGGCCAAACAACATAATAAAGTATTTCCACATTTTAATTGAGAAACATGATCAACCAACAATAAAAATAAAACATGCATACGGAAGCAAATAACAATCAAACAAATAAAATCACACAAAACATGGGTTGCCTCCCAAGAAGCGCTTTTCTTTATTTACGAGTCTTGTAGCTAGACTTAAAGTCATGGGTTACTACGTGATCTCATCATTGGTTCCACTCTCTAGGTCGTCTTCTAAACCAGTTTTGTATTCCGGACCTAGTTGCAAGCACTCTTTGTAGAAACCAAGCATCCTATTTCTAACATACTCTACTCCTCTACGTCTATCCTCCTCATTCCTATAATAAGCCGCTTGCTTGCGTTCCTTTTCGAAATTAGAGAGAAGGCGGTATTGCTCAATCTTGTAGGGCATTTGATAAGCAACCTCATCATTCTCTTCCTTGAATCTAACTATCCCTAAAGTCGGATCATAACTCATCCTAGTGGCCTCAACAAATGGTTTCCCAAATATTATTTGACTTAGGAAAGCATCTATCACCGGACGAGTGTCTTCTACTATCATAAAATCAATCTCATAGGTAAGATTCCCTATGATCACATGTAATCCCTTAACTCTCCCTGCAAAATTACTTATCCAATTTTTACCAGGCATCATCCTAAAATTGAGTTGCTTCTTCATCACCCAATTGTAAAAAGTCCTAGTCATGATGTTCACGGGGAATCTAAGGTCGATATAAGCTTTCCATATATGCATGTGCCCAATATTGCATGGGATGTTAATGTTAGAGGGGTCTCCCATTTTGATAAGGGGGTCGCCAAAGATATATGTTTTCTCGGGACTATCGAATAAATCCTTATGGTATTCCCGTTCTTCCTCGGTTGGCAACTTATCAAAGTATTCCTCTATAGGTTCTACCTCCTCTAATTCCTCATCCTTATTAACCTCAACTTCCCTACTCTCATCCTCACTATCGGCTTCTACTCTAACTTCATCCTTGTCACTTTCCTCTATCTCCTTATCTATTGGCTTAATGGTGACAACATTGACAAAGTGGACATGTTTGGATGATGAGGGGTCCTTAATTTGGATTCCACTATTGGTGTCCCTAGTGTCCTTCCTAGGTGTGATTAATGTTTGGTTGTTGAGGGCTTTCAACAAGTTGTCAATCTTGTTGGTCATCTCCATTTGTTGTTGGTTGAATTCGGTTTCGAACCTAGCTATGCGGGCTTCTTGAGATGCCATGAATTTTGACATCAATCCTTCAAGATTGTTGGTACTACTATAGTTGTTAGAAGGATTGTTGTTGAAAGTACGGTTGGATGGTGGACCGTTTGGTTGGTAACGATTAGGTGGGTTGGATAAATTGGGTTGATTTTGTTTCCACCTAAGGTTTGGGTGATTTTTCCATGAGGGGTTGTATGAATCACCGTAAGTGTTTTGCTCGGGCTTGAAAGTGTACCACTTATCTCCCGCTTCGTCGGTACGCGTGGATGCGTAATCCGCAAAAGCTGTTCCGGGGAGTTCCACACAATCACGAGTGTCATGGGGACCACTACATAATTCGCATGAAGAAGTGATTTTGTTCACTTGGCTTGAAGGCTTCGGAGCTTCGTAAGATTTCATGAGAAACTTGACTTGGTCCTCAAGTTCCATGAACCTACGGTCGGGAGTGCTAGAATTGTTCGAAGGCAAAGATATTGCCTTGACCGTTTTGTTCAAGTCACGGGGATCATTCCAACTTTCGTTGTCATAGAGAGCAAGATCTTCTATGAGTTCCCATGATTGTTCCGCACTAAGATCACGTAGCTTACCACCGGCCGATTGGTCAATGGTTCGCCTCGTGGAGATGTCGATATGGTCATAGAAGATTTGGACTTGGAGCCAAAGATCTATGCCATGATGAGGGACTTTTTGGAGTAAGTCCTTGAAACGAGTCCATGCTTCATAAAGAGATTCATTTTGACGTTGTTGAAACATCAAGATGTCATTCCTAAGCTTAGTAGTTCTCCCCGGTGGGAAAAATTGAGCAAGGAAACGAGTGGTGAGATCATCCCATGTGGTGATGGATCCCGCGGGTAAACGCTCAAGCCATTGACTAGCTTGATCCCGTAGAGAGAATTGGAATAGGCGTAAACGGGTAGTCTCTCTAGTTTCAACACCTAGGTCTATGGAATCTACGATTTTGAGGAAGTCCTTAAGGTGTTGGTTTGGATCTTCGGAACGAAGTCCATGGAATGTACATCCGCTTTGCACCAACCGGATGGTGTCAGATCGCAAGGGGGTCACATTGGCTCCGGTGAGCTCAATGGTGTTTCAGTAGCCTTGATGGCTAGGTCGGGAGTACTCTCCTAAGGTTCGGGGCCTAAGGGGTTCTAGTGGTGGGTTTTGTTGTGGTGGGATGATGGGTTCAAAGATGTTACCACCTTCCATGATGTCGGATGGTAAAGAGTTACGAACAAAGGCACGAAGAAATAAGATAGACTAAAGAAGACCTAAAAATAAAAATAAAAATCTTACTAGAAAGGAATCTAGCAAGTAGACCTAATAAAAAGAAATCCTAACCTAGACAATAACTATTCCCCGGCAGCGGCGCCAAAAACTTGATGCGTGGGAATCGCACCTTGCTTTACCTCTCGAGGGATCTCGAGAAGCTTACAACCCCCACCAGGCAGTGTACCTGATCATTGTAGTATAGTATAGTGACAAGTACCGGGGGATTGATCGTTCAGCTTAGGAATAGTGTCGCTAGGATTAGAAAACCTAATTAATAGTTCTAAAGATGAGGGATGATTATTTTTGTATTTTTATATTTTTATGAAAGCAAGTAAAATCTCGGGTTTTGAATGAGTGGGTGGAATTAGTTGCTATTCAGCTAACCCAAAACTAATATATAATCAAAATAAAATACTGAAAATGAAATTAAACTAAATTATACTAAGGTTGTGAGCAGTAATTGGAGAAATTGTGTTTACTTAGACTTCACTACTCCCTAGATATCTTTTACACGTTAATTACTTGTTATACTTGTATGGATGACGGATTGTATTACTTAATACCATTCGTGGGGTGGCATACATAACTCCCCAACTCTATGAGCTCTTATCTCCTCCTACACTATGACCCAGCACAACTATAGGGATTGTAAACAGTGGCTCATGCATTAAATACAACCAATAAAGACCTAGTACGCATCGGTTCATGTTTCTTAAGATGTTCAAGCATGTTACCATTTGGAGATCTGCCAGTTTTCTTAAGCCTAACATATAAATCATTCATCCAAGAACAAGAATAAACAAATAATCAACACATAATCAACATCTAGGTTTCATTAGATCTAAGCAAACACAAGAGAGATCTAGCCTAGCATAATTGAATTGAGACAAGAACAAGATATAAACAACCAACACATAGACATATTGATTGAATTAGAAGAACACTTATCTCAATTACAATACAAGGTATCAAGGGTTTGGAACCCTTGAAAAACCTGTAAAAGAGGCACCAAATTCGTCTTTAGGGTTTCACCAAAACTTCTTTCCTTTTTTTAATGTAAAAACTAGAAAACTATATATAGGAAAACTGGGCTGACGGCGTCAAGACAAGCATGTGACGTCGTCACCTCGCCGCCAAATACTTCCTCGGACGGCCTTGATCTACTTATGACGGCCTATGTGACGCCGTCACCACCTACGGTATTATATTCTTGGGACTTTGACGCCGTCAGGATGGATTTTGACGCCGTCATCAACTACGGTGTTTTATTCTTGATGTCTGACGCCGTCAGGGTGTAACTCTTGACGCCGTCACCTAGTGTCTTCAGCATGGAAAATTGATACTTTGCCGTTTTCTTCACTTTTATGCTCCAAAAACGTCCAAAATGGCTTTTTTTCCAGAATTCACTCTCCAAACACCTAAAATCACAAAAGGAACGATTTAGGGCAATATTTGATCAAATAAAGTCGGATTCGGGCTTAAATGACCCCCTAAAAACGGATCATTTTTCGCCTCATCAACTCCCAATTTCACAGTAACAATCACTATTCAATTCTTCCAAACACTCTTGTATCTCTGCTTATCCCAAACACTCAGTATTAGATTCCACCATATCCACCTTCCACTTTTTAGCAACTTCCTTCACATTTGCAGTCTTCTTAACTCTTAATCCAAGTAGCTGTATTCTAACACTTACAATAATAATCTTCATTACTGTTTCTTCATTCAATTTCTCACCAGTAAACAATCTTGAGTTTCTTTCCTTCCAAATGTAGTAAACAGTTGTTGCAAGTACAATTATCTGTAACACACTCCTTATTGAATTGTTGCTAGGACTATGTATGTAGTACTCAATCACATTCTCCCAACCAGTTGGAATATCACTATTATCCATTTTTCTTTTCATCTCTTCCCAAATCCTTTTTGAGAACTCACATTCAAAAAACAGATGCCTATGTGAGTCATTAGTCTTGTTACATAATGAGCATTTCATATCCTTGTTACTATTCCATGTCATCAACCTGTCTTGTGTTTGCAGTCTACCTTTTATTGCCATCCAAAGTACACATGCAAATCTGGGATTGCCTTGTGTGAACCAAACAACCTTATTCCATGCAACTTCCTCATTTTGCTGACTTAACTTCATCCATTCTTGTTTTGTTGAAAACTCCACAAGATTTCCATTTTGATCTTTCCACATAGTTTTATCTACATGTTGAGAGTTCAATTCAGGTACAGGAATGTCATTAATCATTGGGAACATATCATTCCACTCCTCAGGCCATTTCCACCCTCCATTATGCACCATTTCACTGACTTTCATGTTGTCTCTCAATCTAGCATCATAAACATCCCTTGTAGATATTATATTGCACAAAGCACCTATATTGCACCACTGATCATGCCAAATACTGGTACTCTTTCCATCTCCAATTACCTTCCAAACACTACTTCTTACCTTATCTCTTAAATCCAACAGTGACTTCCACATCCAACTATCACTATTATCTTTTTGAATGTCCCATATATTCCTACCTTTCAGTTTTAACATGTTGACCCATTTCACCCATAAAGTATTCTTATCAGAGGCAATACTCCATAGGTTCTTGATCAATAATGCTTCATTCCATATATCCAATTTCTTTAAGCCCAATCCACCTTGACTCTTAGGTAAACAGACATTCTTCCATGCAACTTTAGCTTGTCCTCTTTTCAGTTCACCTTTACTCCATAAAAAATCCTTTTAAGACTCTGTCAATATCATAAATCACTGATTTTGAGATTAAGAACACAGCTACCCAGTATACATGCATTGAAGTAAGAACTGAAGCAATCAATTGGAGCCTTCCTGCATATGATAAATATCTATTTTTCCAATCATTCACTCTATTTCTGACTTTATCAATGAGCTGCTTACATTCAGAGGCACTTATTCTTTTTGTGATTAAAGGGACTCCCAAGTACTTCATAGGTAATTTGCCCACACTAAATGGAAGAATTTCAAGTATTCTATCCATTTCATCACTTTCCACACTACCAAAAAAAGCAGTGCTTTTGTTCATGTTTGGGAGAAGGCCTGAAGCTTTACTAAATTCCAACAATGTATTCTTGATTACTGTAATAGAAGCCACATCAGCATGACACAGCACAAGCAAGTCATCTGTAAAACATAGATGAGTTAACTTTAATTCTTTGCATCCCACATGGTATTTAAAGCCCCCCTGTTGTGTGTTCTTTTTCATCAGTAATGTGAACACTTCCATCACCAAGGTAAAAAGATAGGGAGATATTGGATCACCCTGCCTTAAGCCTCTACCACTACTAAAATATCCTTTTCTTTCTCCATTCACACATATTGAGAACTTTGCAGTTGTTACACATACCATTATCCACTGAATCATTTTACTATGAAAGCCAAATCTTCCAAGCACCTCTTTTAAAAAGTTCCACTCCACTGTGTCATATGCTTTTGCAATGTCAATCTTAAGGCAACATCTTCTGGAACCATTTTTCCTATCATAGCCTTTAAGTAGTTCCTGTGTGATAAGTATGTTGTCTTGTATCAATCTTCCTTGTATAAAAGCACTTTGATTCAAGTCAACCAACTTTTTCAACCCATCTTTGATTCTTTCAGTTAAAATTTTACTTATACACTTGTAAACCACATTGCAACATGCAATTGGTCTAAAATCTGTAACTTTACTAGGCTGAGACACCTTTGGAACCAGTGAAATCAGAGTTGCATTAACTTCTCCCAAAAGCTTACCAGTCTAAAAGAATTCTTTGACAGCCATACATACATCAGAACCCACAACATTCCAATATTTTTTGAAAAAAGTTGATGTGTAGCCATTAGGCCCAGGAGCTTTATTATCTCCTATATCAAACATTGCACTTTTAATCTCTGTATCAGTAACTTCTCTCACCATGTCCAAAGCTTCCTAAATATCAAGTGTTGTGTCAAATACCCCTTCTAAGTTCCATTCAGTGGTGTTGTTAGAGTGTCCCAAGAAGTTTTTAAAGTGATTGACAAATTGATTTTCCATTAGCTCACCTTCTAGTACCACCCCATCATCACTTATAACTCTCACAATCTTGTTAACATGACTTTTGCTCTTGAGAATTTTATGAAAAAACTTATTATTCCTGTCCCCTTTACATATCCAGTCCACCTTAGCATTTTGAAATAAGAATTGTTCCTCCTCATCAACAACCTCATTATAATTCTTCAAAGCATTACATTCTTGCATTTTTGTTTCAGAACAATGAGGATTATCAGCAACTAGCTTTTGAGCATTCTTCAAAACTTCTCTGAAACTTTCAACTCTTTCATGAATATTTCCATTTTTCCAAGCCAGGTTTCTCAGATGAACTTTAAGATTCTTCATTTTCTTCACCAATTTATACATTCTAACACCTTGTACATGACACTTCCATTCCTTTGCCACAATAGTACCAAACTCCTCATTCTCAGCAATGAAATTGGCAAATCTAAAAGGTTTATGTCTTTTTGCCATAAAGGATGGTAATCTCACAACCACTGGGCTATGATCAGACACCATATATGGCATAAACACTACATTAGCCATTGGAAATTGCCTCATAAATTCTTCATTCACCATGGCTCTGTCCAGCTTCTTTAATGTACTTGTTTGAGGTTGTGATGGTGATTTAATCCATGTATAAAAGACACCAATGCTACAAATATCTTCAACTTCAATATTGTTCACACAGTCAATCAATTCTTGCATATCATTAGTTACCCCTGATCCACCATGAGAGTGCTCCATAGCTTTCAAAGTGACATTGAAATCACCCATTAATACCCATGGATACCCACTAGTTAACCTTTGATCTCTAATAAGGTCTTTCCATAAATCTTTCCTTTCTTTACCTGAGTTTGCAGCATAAATGAAACTACAAAAGAATTTAGTTTTGTTAGCATGGATTTCAATCATACAAAGCATAGACTGGTTGGAAGAATGGATTACCACCACATCTACCATGTTCTTATCCCAACTCACAAGAATTCTGCAACCATTAAGACTATACTTGACATTAGATACCCACTCCCAATTACCAAAAGCATTTTCACAGACTTTAGGAAGCTTGTGAGGCTTGATATGAGTTTCTAATATAGCACAGACCTGGATTCTCTCCTCCATAATCAACTTTCTAACTTCTTTTTGTTTTTTCCCTTTATTCATGCTCCTAATGTTCCAAGTAGCAATCTTAAAATCCATAACTGCTAATTTGCAAGAACATCAGGTGTACAACATACATCCTTAATTCAGAATATTTTGACTCAACCCAATGACATTTTCACTTGTCATTGTGTGAGCCATTCCACTTATTCCTTCCATTACATCCTCCTCACTATTAGCCCTATCATCTTATTCTTTCAGCCTATCAATTTCCCATTGTGTCTTGAAATAATCTTCCATATCTTTAGTCCATTTCTTAAGTTCAGTACAAGTAGGTTGCAATTTCTTCTTTAAGTATTCATCCACTACTCTTTTATCTTTCAATATATTCAATTCATTCCTTTCTTCATCTGTATCTTTATTCTAACACCTCATACCTATTCACATTTGATCCTCCACTTCTATATTGATCTGCTGTTTTACCTGAATTGTTACTTACTGGTTCCTCCACAACTTTTTCTTTACCTTTTTCATTCCCACTATTCTTCTTCTTATACTCTTGTCTTTGCACATTTTGTCCATAGTTTCTATATTGGCCATTCTTCCTTTGCTGCATCACATTCCTTTTCTTATACTGCACATCAATGAACCCATCATCTTGCACAACATTCTTATTCTTTAGTCTCTCTTCCTCTTCAACTTTTTCTTTTAACTCACTTTCAGTTCTAGGCCTTACATTGCATTTCCCAAAACTATACCCAAACACATTACAGTGATTACACCTTACTGGTTTCCATTCATACTTAACTTGTACTTCTTTAGACCCTTTAACATTTTTATCCTTGTCAATGTACTCAATCTTAACTTGCTCCTTAAGTTCTTTTCCTGCTTCAACTTCCACAAGTACTCTAGCATAGCTGATCTTGCCAACACCCATTTGTCATACACTAGCAGTTGCTTGATCCATTATCTTAGGCCTTCCAATTCCGCTAGCAATAGCACTAATACCCTCTACACTCCATGCCTCTATTGGTAACTTCACTAATCTGATACAGACTGGCAATTTCACAGGTTCCATTTTTACCATTCCAATCTCAGGATTCCATTATTGCACAAAAATTGGTCTGCTATTCACCATCCAAGGACCTTTACTTAAAACTTGATTCATACCAATTTCATCTCTAAACTTGAATAGATTCATCCCATTACCATTATCAGTTATTTCCTTAAGTCCAAATTTACTCCACATCCTTCTAATATGGTACCTCAACTCATGTATACTCATGTTCTGTCCCACAAAATATTCACATACTGTATTCACCCATTTCATACTACCTTTTTGCACAATTTCTTCATCAAAAACAACAGTTTCCTCTCCATCCTTATTCACATTAGGAGCAATATATACAAGTTCTTTATTCAAAGCATTAACATCCTTCTTAAGCATTTTAGCATATGTGTTGTGTTCATTATTAGTATCTTCATCCTTATTTAATACACTACTACCAGCAGGCTTACTAGTACTAGTTACATGAGTTTGAATAACAGGACTAAGAGTACTTACATTGCTTTCCATAGCTACCTTCTCAGAACTGTTCTCATCTCCCCCAATTTGATCACTATTCACAGCCACAGCTACATCCACCTTTTCAACAATCTCAACCTTATCCTTCAATCCACTACCCTTACTTCCACTAACTTCACCTTCCTTTCTCATATCCATTTCGGCATTTCCTTAACAACTTCATGTTTTTCCCCAGCACCTTCAACATCTTTCCCATTACTTGCAACATTACGTCTTTGACTCATATTTCCAACTATGTGATCATTTAATTTCTGTGGAGGCCTGATTTGCCGTTTGTTTAGTCTTTTCCTATTAGACATGCTTAAAAACTAAACAATCAACAAATAAGCATCAATTACATCATATCACTCAATTTGTTAAAATTTGCGTTTTTGGCGCCAAAATCTACAAATCAATTACACGATAAATTTTGGGGAAAAATACACCAAAGTGTGCGGAATGAAATTCTAAATCTAATGATCGGATTGGATTTGTAAAATACGTAATGAATCAAGCAGAATTAAAGAAAAACGAGCTTAGTGCAAGTTATTTGTGAAAGGAAATAATACTTTGCAACCATTAAAAAAATAAATAAATAAAACGTGCCAACAACCTACACAACCATATAACACAAATTTTCAACGCACAAATCACGTGTCTTTATTATTATTATTATTATTATTATTATAAAACATCACTTCATTAGAAAATCATATGATTTACAAAAAATTGGAGGGGAGCCGAGAAACAAGCTGGGCCCCCACTCCTTTAGCTATAGCAAGGCCAATTATTATTATTATTATTATTATTATTATTATTATTATTATTATTATTACATGTCTTACTAGTATACTTCCTCCGTCTCAAAATTTAAGTCCAATTTGACAATTTGAATCCAACTTTGACCTTAAATATTTTTGCTTGTGTTACGTAATACTTGATGCAAAATAAATAAATGAATTGAGTTTTAAATATATTTTCATATGATATAATTTTTCATCAAGTATTATATAATAAAAATAAAAATATTAATAGTCAAAGTTGGATTTAAAAAGTTAACCTGGACTTAAATTTTGAGACGAAGGTAGTAGCTATTTCATCTTTGTTTTATACTAGTTATAATGCTCGCGCACGCACAGGTTTTTTAAAAAAAAAATTAATCATATATTTTTATTTATTAAAAAACAAATAATTTAATATTTGTTTTGTTTCATTTATGATGTTTAATTATAGTTTTTTTTATTATTAAAGATAATTATTTAAAATTTTTAATACTATTATTAATTGCATCTTATCTATTTTTTGTATTTATCTTCTACTTGTGTTATGGATAAACATAAAATATTACATAATAAGAAAATAACTTTTTTTTTAATAAAATTGTTACTAAATAAGATATGAATGCATTTTTTTGAAATAGAAAATTTCAAATAAGGGTTTTGTTGCATTATATAAAAGATTTTAAAAAATACAAAATAAACAAGGGTGCATAGTTGGTGTGTACTTTGAAACACTTTTTTCTACATGATTGTGACTTCACTTTGTCGTATAAAAACAAGATCCGAACCATCCCATGACCCTCTTTTTCTCATGCGTCAATCTTTGACATCTATTTTTGGCCTCTTCTAATTTCTCTTTTTCTTATTCCAATAGAACCCCTTTCTAAAAGCTCACAAACCAGCAGAATATGCAATGCCTACTAAGTTTAGTTCAGGATACTAGGGGCCACTTTTGGAATTTATTTGCTAAGAAATACTTCTGGCTAAAATTTAGTCGGCTAAATATGTAAAAATGTAAAACAGGAATGAAATTTCCATTTTTTATTTTGATTTTTAGGTAACTCATAGTTTCATATTTTAACATTTTAAACTATACGAATATTTTTTTTAGTAAAAAACTTTAAGCTATATTACTCGCTTCGAAAAGAATATACCTACTACTATACTACTCCGTATTAAAAAATCTTTGTGAAAATGTAATTCTTAAAAGTCTTTGTACCTCACCCATCACAGTTTGTACTTTGTTAGAGCATCTATAATAGGTAAACCAACTAAAGTTTTTCGCTATTATAAAAAGCTATTTAAAAAGGTTTTTTGCATTGCATAAAATACTTATTAATAGCTTTTAACAAAGAATTTGTAAAAAATATTTGGAAAAAGCTCTAGTCATTAAGTAAGGGCCCGTTTGGTTTGTAAAAGGATTTGAAATCGGATTTGAATTCGGTTTGAAATGAAAGAAAATGAGTTAAGAGAAAAAATAATATTTTATTAAAAACTTTATTTTGATAATTGATAAATGATTTATTAGAAAAAGAGTGTGGTAGTTTTATTTTTTAATAATTAATTTATGTATATATTGTGAGTGAGATATAAATGTTGGGTCCATTATTTAACAAAATACACCAGATACCTCATGAATCAATCTATCATTACCAGACCCATTTTGATTCCCAAAAACTTGAACCAAACATTTAATTTTTGGAATGAAACCATTACTTGAATCCAAAAATTATAAACCAAACGGGCCCTAAGTTAAGCATTAAATGCATTAAATGTATAAAGTCTTTAAGGCTTTTCCCATTGTAGATGCTCTATTTGGTAACTTTGATTTGTGTTCATATTCCAAAGAGTTAATTACACAAATCGTCATTGGGGTTTGCTGATTTTTACGGATTTTATCCATGTGCTTTTTTTCAGCGGGTTTTGTTGGTTTTTGATTTTTACCAATCCTGTCCAAATTTCGACCCGACTCCTAACGATCGTTAAAAAGGACATCACTTGACATTGATGAACTAACGTGAGGGCTAACCTTGTACTTTGGGTTTTCCCTCTCAAAATACAAACCACAAGGACGATTTATGTAATCTACTCTTAAAAAAAATAATAATAAAAAATAAAAAACTTATATTAGTTTTGTTATAGGAAATTTTTAAAATTTAAATAATTTTTTTTTTTATTTTATTAAAAAAATTATAATTTTAATTTTAAAAAAAAATATATTTTTTAAAAAAAACAATTTACAAAAAAAATAATTTTAATTTTATTATAATAATTTAAAAAAAAAACTTTTCTTTTAAAAAATAATTTTATTAAAAGAAATTTTATAAGAAATTTAAAAAAAAAATAAAAAACTTTTGTTTATTTTATTATAAAAACGGATGAAAGCGTTTAAAAAGGACGTTTTTGTACGTTTTCGTTCGTTTTTATGCATATTTGTATGTTTTATACGATTTTTTGGACGTTTTTCTACCATTTTTTTCGTTTGGAAGTTATTATACGTTTTCATCTATTTTTGTACATTGTTTTCATACATTTTCTTATGATTTTTATCTGTTTTTATACGTGTTTTATAAGTTTTCATACGTATAAAATGGATGAAAACGTATAATAACATCCAAAAAGGAAAAAAAAAATCATATAAAAACTTACAAAAATCGTAAAAAAAACTTATAAAAACCAATGAAAACATATAACACGTATTAAAAAAAATACAAAAACGTGTTAAAAAATCGTTTGGTAAATAAGCCCACTTTTTTAATTAAAATTTTTTATAATAATAAAATTTTAAAAATTTCCTATAATAAAACTAATTTTTTTTTTTTTTTTTTTTTTTTTTTCTCTTCTTCTTTTCTTCTTCTCTTTTTTTTTTTTTTTTTTTTTTTTTTTTTTTCTTTTCTTTTCTTTTTTTTTTAGAAAAAAAAAAGGAGTAAATTACATAAATCGTCCTTGTGGTTTGTATTTTGAGAGTGAAACCCCAAATTACAAGGTTAGCCCTTACGTTAGTTCATCAATGTCAAGTTAGGTCCTTTTTAACGATCCTTAGGAGTCGGGTCGAAATTTGAACAGGATCCGTAAAAATAAAAAACCACAAAGACCAAACCCGCTTAAAAAAAAAGCAAAAAGACAAGATCCGTAAAAATCGGCAAACCACAAGGACGATTTAAGTAATTACCTCTATTCCAAATCTACAACTTTCAGATCAATTGGTTGTATAATTGACGATTATCCTTGATTTGGTTATCATTGATTGTTGCTGAAAAGTATCATAGGTCTCAAATTAAACAAAGGATAATTTTATACAAACACCCCTATCCTCCTATGTACACACCCATTTATGCATTGTGGTTACTGTGTGCATCACTTGTGGTAATTTAGAGGTGTATGTATTAGATTTTTGCACCATAAAGGTGTGCGTATTGCAACACCCTTAAACAAGATGGGTTGTTATTAAATGTATGTTTTGAGTTCATCTCTCATTTACAGATTACATAAACATCAAAATGACCCCATCATCTATATGTTATTCTTTATTTTATCAAGTTTAATATCGTTTGGAATCTAGTTTGTAGATGTTCTACTTTTTGAGGGTACGATATTCTTTGATGGTATTGAATTTGCTAAAGAAGTTATTTCAAGTTTTTCTAATTATTCTTGTGAAGTAAAAAAAATAAAAATAAAAAATAAAAAAATCTCATTTCTCAGGTCAAGTCTCGAATATTACCAAACACGAGAGTGCATTCAATTTCTTTACAGATTTCTATTGTCTAGTTCATTTCGTTTCACTTATAGTGCGCCTCATATTTATGAATCCCGCGCCTTGATTTGCGCCTCGACTCGAGGCTCTTTGACCCCCTTTGCGCCTTAGTGCGCCTTGAGCCTTTCAGAACAGTACTACTCATTACAAGTTTTCTGACTATCTCTTATCTTGCTATTCAACATCATCTCCAATCTTGTAACGCCGAAAAACACTAACTTTAAAATTAAAAAAAAAAAAAAAAAAAAAAAAAAAAAAAAAAAAAAAAAAACCCTCATCATGAATTGATTTAGGCTATGTTTGGCACAGAGCTTTTTGTAGCCTTTTAAGGTGATGAACGGTTAGCAATGAGCTTTTTGATTTTTATTGTTTGTTTGACAAAAAAAAGAGTGGGGAGATTTGCTATTTTTAAAAAAAAAACTCATTTTTCAAATATTTTTTTAAGAAGTTGTGAGCGGTGAACAGTGATATTTGGCTACAGATCATAGCTACTGCTCACAGCTCACAGCTAATTTTGAGTTTTGACAAACATAGCTCTTAATGATTTAAAGTTTAAACCCATTGAAAATCCGGATTAGTAATACGTCTCCATCGCCAGCTTTTAAGCTGAAATGATAAAGAAAAAATAAAATTAAAATGATCAAATTTTTGGAGGAATGAATATTATTACTGCAGGAAATATCATCACCACCAAAATAATTAGTACCAATATGCCTTTCCAATAATAATTTGCGCCTTATTCGGTACTAAAATACGCATGAACTACTATTATTATTACTTGTTGAATGACATTTTATAAAATTCGCTTCATAAACAATGTGACATATCGTTTTCAGTACAACTAATTACTAAATGATATAAAAATCGTTAAAATATGGTAACGAATCAAAAAACACAATGCTATATCCCATGACGATCCAAACCGATGGACCCCGTGATGAAGAAAGGAACTAGACCAGGTGGTCGTAACACGTAAAGGTCCATTTTGTTGAGCTGACCCTGTTCACCCGGTTCATGCTCTGGAGTCTGGAGTCTGGACCACCTGCTTTTCTGAACCATGAATCCCTACTTGACAATGGCCATCTAAGATAGCAGATTTGAGTCGTGGGTCCACTTTGACTAAAGTTTATAAAGTTGTAAAGGACTCCCAAGCTCCCAGCTCCTATGAATACGATGTTTCTATTTCTCTTTTTGTCTTAACATAATCGCGTTTTTTTTTTTTTTTTTTTTTTTTTTTTTTTTTTAACGAACTTTACTTACATAATCGTTCACTTCCAAAATAATTACTAGTATGATCCAACAAAAAGCGTATATCCCTAAAAAAGTAAAAAATTAGTATATTCATTTTTTTACTTTTTATACATAAAACAATTTTGTTATTCCCTCCGTCTTAAAATAATTGTCCACACATAGTTTTAAAAAAACATCATCATTACAGTTTTTTCTTTCTTACAGAATAACAGTTTTACTTTTAATTAATTAATTAAAAACTTCTTTAATGTTTGTAATAAACTCAAGTGAGGGTAATATCTATAATACTATAAGATTCAGTCCCTAAATTTAATGTGGAGTTATGATGATAGAGTTTTAGAGTTGGAAATAAGTTGGAGTCGTTTAATAGTTGCATAGAGTACAAGATAGCTAATGCTCGGAATTCAATGCAGCCTCATAATATCTATACAATCATGAAAGGAGGTGAAGTGCAAGGGTTGCCCGAGTTGATCACCATAGCATTTAGTATATAATTAAAAGTCGGTTATATGAAGTGCAAGGGTTGCGAAAAGTTGCAAGAATAATTAATGATTTAACCTAATTCATGCCTATATAAACCGGCCAAAATCATATTTAGTATGTACATTTGAAGATGATTCACACATCTTTTAGATATTTGATTGTTAGTAGCGGTATATAAATTATCTTTTGCAACATTTTGGAGATGATTCACACATCTTTTAGATCTTTGTAATTAACTTGGTCTTCTTTTTTTCTTAATTTAGTTATCATATGCAGGTACTATGAAAATCACACAAGATCATGCATGCTCAGATAAATGAAACAAAAGATTGGGATACCAACTATTTTCTTTGTTTCTTACATATTTAGGTGATTGTTATAGATAAGCATATATATATATATATATATATATATATATATATATATATATATATATATATATATATATATATATATATATATATATATATACATATATATATATATATATATATTTATATATAGATAGATATATGTATTATTTTAATGCATTTTCATATACAAGTAATTTATGTGCATTTTCTATTGATGTAGCTCACATGTGCGAATTGATTCAAGAAAATGTGCACGAGCATGTATGTAAAACAACATTTAAATGGTTAATGATACTTTTTAGCATGATTAGTTTATTTAAGTAGTTGCTTTCTAATGCTCTTTGAGAAATATTAGAATAAATTTATCGCGTGCAATTGAATTATTATTGAAAAGAAGAAGGTCGCGCATCGCAAAATGTTTTCTTTTTTCTATATGTAGAATCATTAGTGAGAAACCAATATTTACGCCAATTAAATGAGTTTGCCATAATAGCAAAATACGACATATTAAAAATATCACATTGAGTAATTAATAGAAAGAAAAAAATGCATAATTTTAACTTAAATCCGTTTTTAAATTATAATATCAAATAAAAAAGTTGAGTTTTAAACATAAGCAAAAGTTCAAACTTTTATCGAAAAACAAAACCGGTGCATTTAATGTGAAGTATATACAACATCGAGATGGAAGTGCAAGACTTGCCGGAATTTATCACATGATATTTAGTAATTAGTATACAATTAAAAGTCGGTTATGAATTGAGATGAAGTTGAAAAGGTTGCAAGAATAATTGATTATTTAACCTAGTGCAATATATATATATATATATATATATATATATATATATATATATATATATATATATATATATATATATATATATATATATATATATATTATGTTAATGCATTTTCATATACAAGTAATTTATGTGTGTTTTCTATTGATGTAGCTCACATGTGCGAATTGATTAAAGAAAATGTGCACGAGCATGCATGTAAAGCAACATTTAAATGGTTAAATAATACTTTTAAGCATGATTAGTTTTTTTTTTTTTTTTTTTTTTTTTTTTTTTTGGCAACATGGATTTCCGACTCGACATTGCGAGCCGACTAATCCCACTGCGACTACCCTTAAGCATGATTGGTTTATGTAAGCATGCAACTTGAATAATGAATATAAAAGAAAAAGTATATAATTTTTGCTCAAACCCATTTGTAAATTAAAAAAAAATAATAAGTTTAAGACATAATAGTGGAGTCCAAAGGTTTTAGGAATTATTAATTGTGTGTTAATTAATATTCATTTAGTTAGCTATTTAGAATTGAGTTTATTGATAAAATTTATTAATATTAGTTAGAATTCAATGTTAATTTTCAATGAAATTAGTTGTACAATAAAATTAGATGGAGCTAAAAAGGTTTGTAACGATTTTTATACAATTTATATGGCATTATTATACATACATTATTACACAAACTTAATAACAAAAATATTTAACGCGCATTAAACTATGACCAATTAGATAGACCCCGTGTGCTTTATATTACCATGAAAAAATCATCTAATAGACAAGTATTGTAGGGCTAAGTAATAGAACAAAAGAAACAAAGCCATCACAACTTAATAGCCAAAAGCCCATATATAGAATACAACACCGCAAAACCAAAACAACATCAAACACTTTTAAATTTTTATACAAGAAAGTTAAAACATTTCATATAACATACTAAACAATAATTAAATATACACTCGCCAATATACAGAAAAAAATACATGATTAACAATTAGATTCTTAGCCCGTGCGTAGCACGGGTTCTGCTTGCCTCGTGTTAAATTAAAATGAAATTCGTTATCTATTTTTGCAAGTAGACAATTAATTTGGGCCAAATCGAAATAAAAATGTGGACAATAAGTATGGGACGGATGGAGTATTACTTATCAATTTCTCATTCCATCTCAATATTGTTGTCTATATTTGTATTTCGGATTGTCCTAAATTAATTGTCCACTATTAAAAATAGATAAGAAATTTTGATTGGTATTACTATATTATTCTTACTTGAAATTGTAATATTAATAAAATATTAATTAATTAATTAAAGGTAAAATTATCATTCTGTAATAAATGAAAAAGAAAAAGCAGTAATAATTATGTTTTTTTTTTTTTTTTTTTTTTTTTTTTTTTGTTAGTAGACGATTATTTGAAATAGATGGAGTAATAATCTTTTAAAATATTTAACAATAACTTTAAATTAGAATAGTATAGTAAACATGATCAAAATTTTATATTTATTGTTTGTAGTGCACACCTAATTTGAGAAAGAATATTACTACATCCACCTAAGGTTTACAAAAATTCTTCCACTCGCTGACGTGGCAGAGTAGTGATTGGTTGGTTTTCTGTGGGCCACAGAAAACCAACCAATCACCACTTTGCCACGTCAGCGAGTGAATGAATTTTTGTAAATCTTAGGTGGGTGTAGCACTCCTCTTTGAGAAAACCTAAATAAGAAATACAGATAAATAATTCGAGATGAAAAAGTGTTGATCCCATTATGCAAATTATTGGCTTCAATTATCTAAGTAATAAAATGATATGCATCATTAGACATTAAATGTGGTGCAAATAAATTCTAGTTTGGAAAACGAGAATGTAAACCTATATAATGTTAAAGAAATAGAAAATGACAATAAGAGCACTTACAATGGTAATGGCATTAAAGTGGTTTAACGTGCGTTAAGGTGGAGTTAACCGATTGAGCATGCTGTGTTAAACAGGCGTTAACGCCTTGGGTGAGGGGCTTAACCCGGCGTTAAAGGCAAGATCGAGTAAAAAAAAAGATCAGTTTAGCCACTCAAGGGCTATTTTTGCAACCGTTGGTTTAAAAAAAAAAAAATCAATTCCACCCCCTCCACTTTAATACCAAATGGCTATTTTTCAAATTAAAAATAATAATAATAATAATAAAAATAAAAATAAAAAAATCATATACCCACCACTATAAATACCCACTAAACACATAATTTTTTTTCACACATCCACTACTAATTCTCAACTCTTTATAGTTACTCTAAAAAAAATAAAATAAAATAAAATAAATAAATAAAAACTTTATTCACAATGGACCCAAATGAAAATGCCGAATCATCTCGGACTTGGTCAGACATAGATGACGAAGAAGATATTGAGTTTATGATTATTGCGTACGAGTATCAGCAACGCTTAGAACAAGAAGAAGCTCATCCTCAGCCTCAGGTGCCTCGTACCCACATATTTCGTGAACGCGAGCTTGCTGAAGAACGTTTGCTAAACGACTATTTTGTTAAGGGTTGTAAGTATACTCCCCGTAATTTTCGTAGAAGGTTTCGCATGCGCCAAAAACTATTTGTAAAAATAGTCAAAGGTATTGAATCTTATGAATCCGATTTTATTCCAGATCACTTTCAATACTTTAAGTCAGGGCTTGATTGTACTGGTCGAGGGAGTATTAGTGCTATTATGAAGTGTACAGCTACCATACGCCAATTGGCATACGGCAACGCACCCGATGCATTTGACGAGTATTTGCAAATGGGTTCGAGTACTATGCGTTTATGTCTTGATAATTTTAACATGTGTGTTATAGATTTGTTTATGCCTGAGTTTTTAAGAAAACCAACATGGGCAGACATTCAAAGTATTTACCTAAAGCATGAACCGGAACATGGTTTTCCGGGAATGCTTGGTAGCATTGATTGTATGCATTGGGCGTGAAAAAATTGTCCAGTTGCTTGGCAGGGGCAATTTGGTAGGGGTGATAAAAGATACCCAACGTTAATGCTTGAAGTTGTTGCTTCAAAAGATTTGTGGATTTGGCATTCATTTTTTGGTATAGCAGAGGCAAATAATGATATTAATGTTTTGGATAACTCTAATTTGTTCGACGACTTGCTAAAAGACGAATCCCCAAGGGCACCCTATATTGTAAACGGAAGAAGATATGAACAGGGGTATTACTTGGCTGACGGAATTTACCCACAGTGGGCAAGTTTCGTCAAATCTTTCTCGGCAACGACTGACGAGAAACATAGTTATTTCAAAAGGAAGCAAGAAAGTGCACGGAAGGATATCGAATGTGCTTTTGGTGTGCTCCAAGGACGGTGGGGTATACTACAACAACCGGCACGTGCTTATGAAATTGTCAAGATACAACGAATCGTGTATACATGCATTATTTTGCATAACATGATATTGAAAGATCAAAAGTTTGTGCTCCGTGACTATAACAAATTGTTTGTGGATCTGGTATCAAATTTGGGGCAACAAACATGGGTCGACAGATGTGATACCCAGCAACGCAAGCTAAGGGAATTGCGCGACTCAGAAATGCATTCTCAGCTCCAATGCGAACTTATGGAGCATGTTTGGCAGAAACGTCTTCAACACCAACAACAACATGAAGAAGAATGTTCCAAAGACGAAGACGATGAATAATTAGTTGTAATTCGTTTGGTTTAATTTCATATGTTTCATTTCTTTTAATCGTTGTTATTGTTATTTCATGTTTTTTTATATTTCGTATTGTAATATTTAAGTTTTAATGTTATGTGGTTTATTAAATGAATTGTTAGTTTTAGTTTAGGGGTTGAATTTGAAAATATTTGAGTTAAAGCTGAGCTAAAGCTGAGTTATGAATGGGGGTGTTTTTTTGTGAGTTAAGGTGAAAGTGTTAAAGCTGATGTGGCACTGACGTGACACTGAGTTAAGATTTAACCTAGGTGATTGTTGTAAGTGATCTAATATGACAAAGAAAATGAGAAAACAAGGAAAATTAATAAAAACACATGCTTTAATCTCTCTTGTAAAAAGGAATCATGATTCATACGTTTGTTTACGTGAGGTATATTAGGATGATGAATTTGGTTGACTCATTACGCTAGGTTAGTTATGATGTTGTTAAGAATAAAAAGCTGAGTTAGCACTGGTAAACGCGGTCATCATTATTAATGTCAAGAAAAAAAAGACGTAGAATAAAATAAGCTCATGGTTTAAGTTGCAAAGGTCGACTAACAAACAGTTCTTTTTCTTTTTGAAAACAAGAGCATATTATTGAGCATTCAAATGGATTGTATCATACGTAGTGCTACCATTCCATTGTGTGGCTTGTGGTGGCATAAAGTCATCATTCACCTCATCTACAATTTGTCACTTGACGCCTTTCTAATCCTAGAAGGTCACACAAAAGACCAAGTACATGAAGTAAACGAGTACACGCGATGAAAATGCATAAATTCAACACAACCTCTAGAACTCCTGTAAAAATTATATTTGGTGGGTTTCCAAAACCAACCTTTAACAAGAGCTACTTAAAGCCTAAATAATAGCCATTGCTTCACACTGAACATCTAGTGGTAGAACTAGAACATTTTTTTGGGAGGGGCCGAATCGGAGATTTGTTTGTAACCTCAACTAAATTACCCCTAAAACCTATAATTTTTACACTAGGTGCCGCAAATTTTGTAAGGGTCGGGTGTCACATCCCCAAAATACCTGAATGGCAGCGGAATGGAATACCTGGGAGTGACTGTCATAGCACCATAGTTTACCGTTATATTGAATGACCTAAAGTGTCGTTTAGAAAATACAGCGTTTGATCATCAAATCATTCAGAGTTTACAAAGCTTAGGTCCCAAAAGAGTTTGCCAAAATAGTTAAAATAAGTTCAACAAGATCAAACGTTTCATAAGTGCAGAAAATATAGTGAGACGCGTCGACTCCGCGACTCCATGAAGGTCCAAATGTATGCAACATGAGCTACCTTAATAACCTGAGAAATACATTGCGAAAACGGTCAACATAAAGTTGGTGAATAATTATAGGTTTATAAGTTAAATCGTATGTACAATAAGCCACAAGTATAAAGTAAAGTACTAAAATGTCAAAAAGCTACATTGTCTCTTAAGCTCATGGCACCGAAGCTCGACGCGCTAAAATTGGCCCCAAAGGAGTGTTTATCAGGCACTCTAAATATTCAGACATGAAATGCATTCGTTTTCCTTATGGAGCAACCCAAACACGAATGGATGAGTCACCCTCGATAGATCTATCCGCTCACTCTCGCTTGGCAATATAATTAACGGTCCATGATAATAAAGGGGACTTGAAGTGATAGTACTAACAACTTAAGCAATGTATGAATTTAATACTTGGGCATGTACAAAAAAAATATAATTGTGCAATGTATTCTCCCCCGTGGGATTTAAAATCAAATAAGTACTAAAAACGGGGCTATGAGAACTCACCTCGAAAGGATGGTACAACGATGGTACAATGATGTAAAAGTAGTCGGGACAATGAGGCGCGAACACTAGCCGCAACCTAAATGGATAATCGCGATCTAATTAAGATCAAGCCGTAATGAAATGAATGCACATGCACATGATACCCATACCACTCGTAATTAGGAAATACTAGTTATCGTCATAGTAAAATAGTTTTCATACTTAGGAAAATAAGTCCATATATAGAAGTATATAACTTGTCGTATTATCTCGTACGAAAATGTTAGCGTTATATTCCTTGTATCGAAAACCTTAAGATAACGTCGTTAAGTCGTATAAATATTCTCTTGGGTCATACGTATTCATTTGCTAAGAATATAGTCCTTAGTAACATTTCTAGAAAATATACCATTTAGTGCGTAAGTTATTATTTTTATTTGTGTCCATATATATATATATATATATATATATATATATATATATATATATATATATATATATATATATATATATATATATATAGTTTTGACGATGTTAAAACGGGTATAACTTGGTCGTTTTAAGCTCATTTTCCTTGTTCTTTATGTCCACGGATTCGTTTTAGTAAGTACTAATATATTTTTGATAACTCGGCTCCTCTAGGTTACGTTTAACGCTTCTATTTGTCCGTCGAAAATTTCCAAACAGCATGCAGTTTTTCAGGAAATAGTTTTCGTCGTTAAATTTACAAAAGTCATAACTCCTTCGTTATAAGCTCGTTTTAATCCATTCTTTCGCCTAAAGTTTCGTTTTTGAAAGTATTTTCTAAATCTTTGGTCAAAAATTACCCATCATTAACTGATTTTCCCACGAAATAAAAATAGGGACAGTAGGTCAATATGTAGTTTCAAAAACCATTTCTAGGGTTCTAATCTAGTTCCATCTTCAATCAAACCACTTTCAATCACCACAAAACTAGTCTAATCCTACCATACACCTTCTTAGGGTGTCATGGGTTCCTAAACATCATAACCAAGTAGATCTAACAAAGATCTAACAATAATCACTTACTAAGGTTCAAAAGTTAAAAGTTTATAAAATAAAGTGGTATAAGCTATTATATGCATGAGTTCTTGTAAGAAAAGTATATAATCATAGTAATAACTTGTAAAAATTATAAAAATGAGTTTGTTAACTTACTTGAAGGTTTAGGGAGTTTAGATGATGAAAAACCTACTAATCTTTGAGTTTCTATTTCAAAACTCCAACAAGGATGACTAAGTGGACAAGTTTATATCTTGATCTTGGAAAATTTGTTGTTCTTGCTTCTTGATCACCCTAGATCGATTCACACCAAAGAGAAAATGAGAGAAAAAAAATAGTTTACTTGCACTTGGATGATAATTGTGAGAAAATGGATGAAAAGGTTTAATATATACTTAGGAGACAAAAGTTAGGTTTGCATTTAAGTGAGTTGGTGAGTGTTTAGCTCATTAGGACCAAAGGGGGGGGGGGGGGGGGGGGCGGTTCACAAAGGAGGGAAAAGGGGAAGGTGTTTGTTGATTTAATTAGGAAGTGTAGTGTAGTTTGTGTTGTTATTAGTTAGTTTTAAGGTGTATCGGGTTAACTAAAAATAAATTTTATCAAAGTTTTTCGGAACATAATAAAGTCGTAAAAGTTGTAAAAATATGTTGGGTACAAGTATGGAGAGTTTGGGTGATTATTGTTTAGTTTCCACGAAAACCGTCGTAGTTTAAATTAGACGTACGATATTAATTTAAATAAATTTCCAAAATACCGGGTAAATTAATATAATAATTTTTATATTATTAAAATGAACATAAAAATATATTAGGATCATAGTCGGGAGTGTCGGACGTGTTAGTCACATTATAGGTCGCGTGTTAACGTTTATATAGAAATAATTATACGTAAAAGTTAATTATACCAAAAGTACTAATTTAAATATCCTACGAGTGGAATAGTATGCAAGTGCCATAATGATGATATGCAGACTATTTCTAGTCTGTATGAGATGTCCCAATGATAATGCATGAATTCGCACATGAACCAATACGGTTACGCGAATTTAAATACTCGTAAACTAAATTTACGATGACATGAGTAATGCACGTGAATAGTGATATTTCTTCCGGAAATGAATAGTGTCAAGTGAATAGTAAAATTTCTGAATGTTTCTCGGAATGTCAAATTGACCTCAAAAACGGTGAATAGTGATCGATGAATAGTAAATGATGAATAGTAACTTGTGAATAGTAAATTGTCGAGGTTTGGAAAATGACCGGAAATTACGAGTTGTGACAGTCTTCCCTTCTAACAGGAACTTCGTCCCGAAGTTCAGTTTTGGTTGGTCTCTGAAGTATATTTGGTAAAAAGACGTGGATACTTGAGTTGCATTTGGTCTTCCCGTTCCCAAGTAAATTCGGGATCTCTTCAAGAATTCCAGCGAACTTTCACGATAGGAATTCGACTTTGCTTCAACCGTTCGACCTCACGGTCCATGCTTTCTACTGGTTCTCTTACCAAGTTTACGTTTATCTTTGGGTTGGATTCCTTTCCAAATGGGATTATGAGTGACTAATCTGAAAGTCATTTCCTGGATTTGAATAGGTGAAACATAGTTGTGTAATCCGGTTGTTCTCTAACAAGGCTCAAGTTTGACGGCCACTAGGCCTTCTCTGTCTGAAATATTACGTGGTCCAGTGTATATCGGGTTTAACTTTCCCAGTTTTCTGAATGATATCATGCCTTTCCTAGGCAGAACTTTCAACATGATCTGGCTACCAATCTTGAAGTTTTAATGGTTTACAACTTATAGAATTTGTAATTGATTCTTGACTTGTAGGAAATTTCTGGTTATTTCATGAATGCCTACTGGAATAGTGAGTTTGGCTTTTTCCGAGTTCGGTTCGTCAATAGATGATCAGTGCTTCTTCAGGTTTATAATGTAATATGGGTAATATATGTTGCTGAACTATGTCAGAACTCCAATCTTATACGTCAGCTGGTCGATTCTAACATGAATCTGAAATGGTCCAATATACTAAAGGTTAAATCCCTCGTGTTACTAAAATCGTATCATGCCTCTCCAAGGCAAAGCTTTCAATTTAGTTCGTTCTTGCACGTGAATCTAGTTAATTTGCTGTTCAAGGATACCCAATCCGTATGATGTGCGTCATGTACCAACCTGACTTCTACCAGTTTCTCGTTGCTTGTAACTGGTTCTTGATTTGTGAAATTTCCTTTGTTGTTCCATGGTTTAGTTCTAGACCAGTAAATTTAACTCTCCGATTTCGGTCTGTAAACGGGTAATTGGTACTTCGACCATAAAGTGCCTCAAATGGTGTAGTCTCTATGCTCGCGCGATAACTATGGTT
Organism: Artemisia argyi; assembly: GCA_030686995.1. Classification (NCBI taxonomy): domain Eukaryota; kingdom Viridiplantae; phylum Streptophyta; class Magnoliopsida; order Asterales; family Asteraceae; genus Artemisia; species Artemisia argyi. The sequence continues at coordinate 79,497,121 of CM060693.1, read as the reverse complement.
GTAAAAGAATCCGATTTATGGTAAATGGTTAGTCCAACCATTTCTAGAGTCAATCACTCATACTCTGAGTATAACTTTCCTATGTTTGAATCGTTCTCTCGTTCTGACCATCGGTCTGAGGATGATAGGCGGTGTTTACATCTTAATGAGGTTCCGAAGGAAATCTTAGAATGATTGTTAGAAGTCTGAGGTAATTCGATCACCTTTATCGGGAATAGTTGAAACGGTTACAATGAATCTGGTGATTAATTCTACAACGTTACGTCTTCCGAATTCGGCGTTAGTCGAAGAAGATAAAATATGGGTAATAATTTTTGATTCCTTGTGTTTTAGTCTAATCGATTGCTAAGACATGTGTCATTCTTTGCCTACTGTGCTTGGTCTTCATTACTGACGTTTGTAATCGTTCTATGGTGTTCCTCCTAATTTCCTTCAACTCATATTCCAATATTCCTTATTGTCAAATCACAAAGCCCTAAATGCATAAGCGACGTAGCATGGTGATTGGTTCTCAAAATTTATTTCGCGATTTTTGAGTTTTTGGTCGAAATCCTTTTCTGAATAAACGAATTTAGAAAATGGAGCAAATGGTTTACTAAATAATATCTTTCTTGATGATTCAAAATTCAATAGTTAAGAAATGTGACGCGGTTTTCAAACATGTTGTGAATAGGACTGTTTACCAAAGTTTGATGTTTATATATTTCCCATTGTACAATGGTTTAGCTAAATATTGATTAAAAGGATCGTATTTGTTCAAAATAGGCAATTCAAAAATTATTTTCTACGAGATATGTGATTTGTATAAACACAATTTTTAAATCGACTTTACTTAAAGTGAAAATACTAACAAGGATGAAATAGTAGGATAGGTAATGTTCGCATAATGCATAGATGTCTAATGTTCAGTTCCTGATATTGGATGGTGCCTATTGGTGGTTATCAGGCAGAACTACAAGCCTAGGTATTCAACCAACTTAAGTCTTGAGATGGTTTATCGTTGAAATTGCCATCCTGCTGGCAATATGAGGGTTTCAATTGGTACTATGTCGATGAATTACCGTATTGTCTTCGCATGTAGCTGGGGAGATATGCTTGGGCCTGATGCCTCTCTTGATGTATAGGTGAGGTTATCTAGAATTTCTTGAGAACACAATGCCTTAAGGGAATCTATATTGATACCCTTAACTCAAATCAATTTTCCTTGGGGAAACTTATTATAGGGAAGTTTGCGTTTCGATGAGGTCATGTTTATCAAATCGCTCTACAGTATCGGTTAGGAGGCTTGGTTTATTCCCATGGTGTTGCTTAGTGTAGCCTCTCGTAATTTTCCCAACGGTTAGTAAATACTTACAAATTATTACGTTATTTAAATACCCACTTTTACGTATGACAAATTTTTTTTTTTTTTATATATTAGACTTGATATATAAATCACAACGGTAAAAATGTGAATTATCTTTTGCTTAGAAACGTTGCTTGCACACAAACCTAGATAGTCTAATTATCGCGAATATATATTTTAAACGTTTATATTTTTATAATATACGTTACGATTAAATACCATACAATATTTATATATTCCCGAAGCTTACGAAAATTCTCGAGACTACTCATTAATATTAATTGATCGTAACCCGACTCTCAAAACACACAAGGTGGGCCCCGTTGACTCATTGGGCCTTAAACCCAATTAATAAGCCAAATCGACCTTTTTTTTTCTTTTCTTGCTGGACCGAACGAAAACAGCCCACCAGGCTAGTTGGCCCAATCCAAAAATTCACTTTTAATTTTTTTTTTTCTTTCTTTGACTCGACGCAGCCTCGACACCACCCAAAACACCCCCGTTACTTTTGTTTTTAACTCATGACCTTGCTAAATTACTTCACAACTTGTTTTATCACCTAGCTAACATTCATAAGTGATAAATATCACTCACTCACTCGCTCATTTGCTGCCTGAAAACCACACAAAGCATATGTTAAAAACCATGGACATGGTGAAGCCAAAAACGTGTCATTCATATTCTAACACCTCTCATGACTCCCAATAGCTTTTAAAACTAAACACAAGGGTACAGTAGAATGTCAGGAGGAACAGAGATCTTATGACACATTCCTTTTGTTGCCAAGTTTCGATTGGATGGAGGAAAGGTGCCACCCTCTTATGCCGAGACAACACACACCACTCTTGGCTTCTATCCTTTGTCTTGAACCTTTCACAAGCTCCTATAACTCCCTTGTGCATTCTCAGCTAGTATCTCACACGCAAACATACCAAAAGTTATTATAACGTGAAGTATTGACATCGAATTGGGACAAGAAGTAGAAGAGGAGTACGAAGCGTACAAGTGATCCAAGGAGTACCACCATAGCTCGTTGTGAACCTTGCTAGGAGTGAACCATTGTACCATTGATCCCACGTACCAATTCGAACCATACGCTACGAGAACTCCACCCCAAGAGGTGAGGTGAGAACGAGGAGTCCCCTTTATATTTTTCATTTCGTTATTTTGATTTTTACACATTTACTTTGACCCTTTATTTTGGAATATTAAAACATAACATATACATTTTATCTATCATACTCTATTTTAACCATGCTAGAAATTAAGTGACATAATAATTTTGAACTAAAATTGTCATACACATAATAAATATAACACGTTCCTAATGTACATAAACCTAGTCGAGAGACTTAAAAATTTTTCTAAGTCTTTAAGCATTTTCAGTTACAAATTCGATCATAAGCTTTGGCCTCGCAATTTCTAAATTCGACCCACGACCTACATGTTTTATTGCTCGACCCCATTGTCACCTTGGTAAACAATTAGAGAACACTTTTCATTCGACCTAACTAGCTTGTATAACTACTTTACTCGACCCCTTTTGTCTCGACAAAAACCAGATTTTACAAAACTTTTATAAGCCAACGTGGACTTATGTAAAGCCCACTAAGCTTATGTGATACACTGGGCCTGGGAGCCCAACACCAGTGTTTTTAGTATCCTAAAATGAGTCCAAGTCCAGGCCCAAACCGTTCGTAAGCCCATTGGATCACGAAACCTTAACGGGCTTTGATATTGTCTCGTTAAGCCCATTTAAGTGAAATAAGTGCTTTTTAAGAAAATAAGCTGCGAAAATAAGCTTTTCAAAATGTTTTGAGCTTAATGAAATAATAAAATTGTTAAGTTTTAAATTTGGTAAAGTTGGGACCATTTTTGCAAAAATACGAGAGATAAGGACTAAAATTGCCAAATTGGTAAACTTTAGTGAAAAATATAAAAACTGTTTTCTAAGGGGTATAAACTGTAAATATTGAAACTTAAGGATAATAAATGTATATATTTGATATTTGGACTAAAAATGTAAATATATATAACTTTTGGACTAACGGCGTAAATATTTTCCGTTAAGGGTAAAAAGTGTAAGATTGATAAAACATTAAGGATCGAATTGAAATATTTACTTTTGATAATAATTCTATATTTATTATATATATTTAATTATATATTAAAACGATAAATAATAAAACGTAACTTATTATATATATATATATATATATATATATATATATATATATATATATATATATATAATACAAATAAAACTTATATAACGATAATCAAATTTAAACGATATAACAATACGTTATTTATTTCTTGTAAAACGATACGTTTATTTCCGTTATAAAAACTAACTTTATATCAATCATCGATCATTTTACTTACGAGTTATAATTATATAACATTATTTTTGAACTTTAGGCACTTAAACAAACACGAGATTTATTCGTAACTAAATAACAAGTAATCGCGATAAAACCAGATTTAGACTATTAACTGAAACTTGCATTATCTTTTAGGTTGTGTTGTGTGAAGCCGTTTCCTTGCTTTGTTGAGACTACGATACCACTGTACTACTAAGGTGATTTCATAGCCCACTCTTTAACTATTTTCCCGTGGGGGGATACATGCTTAAAACTCGAACACAAGTCTTTTATACCGGGTATTGAAATACCGTCAGGCCAATGTTATTTGCTTAAGTTACTATTGTCAGAAGTCCATCAATCATGAACCTTAATCACCTGAAGGGTGAACGTAAATAATTGTGGATAGTACTATTAGTGATTGACAATCCTCGTTTGGTTGTTGGAGAAAACACCAGGCGCACTTTATTGTTCTTATAAATAGGTTATTGACAAATACCTATCTTTGGGGGCCTATTACTTACCATCATAATACATACTTATGATTGGCTGTTAATCGTTGAGTATCATGAGCTTAAGGCAATAACAGGAACATTGATTTTTAACATATTGATTGTATGTGATTACAATACACTCTTAACTTGTGATTCAAACTCTTAAACTCAAACCTATGAATATCACTCAACTTTATGTTGACTTTAGCATGTTTATCTCAGGTAACTAAACAAGACGGATCTGGATGGCACGGAGTGGGCAAAAGCATGACAAGAACCATAATAAACTACTTATTTTCCTTCAGAATAAAACACGTTCTTAACTTAATAATGTCTTGTATCTCAGATATTTGGTATTTTGAAATAAATTAAACTTTAATACTTCATTTTGTGTTGTCTACTAAAATTGTGACAAAGATCCTTGAAGTAATACCCCGAAAGTCTTCCGCTGACATGTTAAGTCTTCCGCTGTTATTAACGACTTTTGGGGGTGTTACAGATTGGTATTCAGAGCCACGGTTATAGAGAACCAGATGTTTTTAAACATTGGACTATAACTACACTTTAACTGGACCATTTTTACAAAATACCACTTCATGCCCTCCGTGCCTACATTCCAACATCTGGTAGAAAAAAATTACTTCTCATTATTTCTTACTTATATAACTTGAGATATGCTTACATGTTATGATTATGCTAATAACTATGTTTACTAATCGGGATTATTACAGTACCATGTCTTCCAAACCCAACTTCATTGTTTTGTTATCGGATTCGGAAACTGAGAGCTCTACACCTATTGTACCAACTCTTGCTCCAATGACTGTGTCACCTACAACAGATAAGAATAAGGAAAGTCAGCAATCCTCTACTTCACCTCAAGCATCATCTGGTCCAATCAGACGCAGTAAGCAAACATCTCCATTCCAGCCTTATGAACCAGCCACAGCTGGAAAAGCTCTTTCATATGCTGAAGAGAAAGACATCTGGAATGATACTAAATGGAAAAAGGAAATTGCTCCAACTGCAGAACCAGTGATACTACCTAGTATATTTTATCAGCAGACTACTACTGTACCAGTGACAATCAACAGTCCACCACCTGTGAAAACTTCCAGTGCTCCTCTGCCTTATCAACCAAGGAATTACCAGATTCGTCCTACCTCCTCAGATCCTTACTATTATGCAAGAACCAACCATAAGGCTCGTAAGCGGGTCAATGCTCGCAAATGGTCATTTCTACTACCAATCCTTAAGTATTGGAGATCTCAAGAAGGTACACCCACCAACAGAGAACTTGGTGAAAGATCATCATTTGCTGCATCTAAGATCCTTCCAGTCACTGGAGAACCCATTCACCATACCATACCACTCTTGGCAGCTAGGTTAGTAAGACATGAAGACAGGTTAGACGCCATAGCCACCTTGGTGAACAACATCCCTAATGAACTGATAGAAGTTATGTCAGCTGAGATAGAACAACTTGTGATGGGACACCTAGAGATGGGAACCATGATTGAACAACTAAGTACCCAATTCGGTGAAGCTATGGAATTCATCGGATTACTTTGCTCTGCTAACACCATAAACAAGGACATCATGTGTGACATCGATCAAGCTCTCGACACCACAAGAGCCCAAGTCATGTCTCTGCGACGTGCACAACAAGAAACACAAGCTAGGGAGAGAGACCGAGACCAAATCATAGAAACCATGGCCGCCAAAATTCAGGAACTAGAACGTCGTCTTGATGATAACCAAGGAAAACCCTAGAATGCCATAGATTGTCGACGTAGCCTCACCCACATCACAGTAATAACTTGTATTTGAATGTCCTAGAGATATGTCAACAAGAATAAATAAGTGATGTAAACTCAAAACGACAATCTAATCAATGATGTTATGTTTGCTTTATTTTCATAAGTGTTATGATATCGTATATTGCATCGTGATATATGTGACACTATTATAACTTTGAACCTATTGATGTTACTAAATAGTCTAACACAAGATGGTTATTATGAAAATTCTGAAAATATATTCTCATTTTTAGGAATATGGCACCTAAGAGAACCACGACCACTACCTCAGCAGCAACCATGACCCCGGAAGAAATCCAACAAGCAATCACCAATGGAATCAATGCAGCCTTAGCCGAACAAGCAAATGTTAACACACAACCGGCAAGAAATGTTGCTCCCGCACCTCGTCAATGTACCTATAAAGATTTTATGGCTTGTCAGCCGACTTACTTCATGGGTACTGAAGGGATAACTAAACTTGCCCATTGGTTCGAGAGATGCGAAACGGTATTCCAAAGGAGTGGATGCTCAGAAAACAACAGGGTCACATTTGCCACAGGAACCTTAATGGATGACGCTTTGTCATGGTGGACCGCTACAACTCAAACTTTAGGTACAGAAGCAGCATACCGACTCTCCTGGACGGAATTCAAAGCCAAGATCCTAAAGAAGTACTGTCCTCGATCCGAAATAAGAAAACTGGAAGACGAATTCCATGTCCTTGCAGTCAAAGGAATCGATCTTAGGGCTTACAACAGGAGATTCCACGAGCTAATGGCATTATGTCCTTCTATCGTACCAGATTTAGAGAAAACTCTGGAGAAGTATATTGAAGGTCTTCCCCGGAATATTGAAGGAAACGTCACAGCATCCAACCCACCATCACTAGAAGTCGCAATGGAGTTAGCACAAAAACTCCTAGACCGCGAAATCAAGTGCAACGAACTCAAAAGAAAGCTCGATGACAGGAGAACCACCCACCACCAAAACCACAATCACTACCACAACGGCCATCGCAACAACAACCATCACCACAACAACAACAACAACTACAACAGGATCAACCAACAACAACACCAGAACAAGAACCCACATCGCCAACAACAGAACCAACGACAAGAACCTCCTAAGATATTTACGGCAACCAATGGTAATGGATACCAAGGTATTAAGCCACAGTGCAACCGATGCAAGCTTCATCACAATGGTGCTTGTACAGTAAATTGCCATAAATGCCAAAGGATAGGTCATGCCACAAAAGATTGTAGGACCCCTGCTACCGGCAGCAACCTACAACCAATAGCACCAACATGTTACTCATGCGGAGAAACTGGACACTTCAAGAACCGCTGTCCAAAAGGAAATGGTCAGAACACTGCACGAGCAAGAGCATACGTGATGGGAAATGAAAATGAACCACAACACCCCGACGTTGTCACGGGTACGTTCTTATTAAATCATCATAATGCTAGAGTATTATTTGATTCTGGAGCAGATAAGAGCTTCGTATCAGATACGTTTGCCCCTTTCATTAACTCTAACCCTTCTAAGCTAAACACCACATACGAGATAGAAATGGCCAATGGGAACTTAATTAGCACCAACTCTGTTTTAAAGGATTGTACCTTAACCCTCGTAGGAGAATCTTTTCCTATTGACCTGATGCCTGTCCAACTCGGTAGTTTTGATGCTATCATCGGAATGGATTGGTTATCCAAACATCATGCTAAGATTCATTGTGACGAGAAAGCCATACACATTCCTTTTAAGAATGAAACCCTCGTTATCCATGGCGACAAGAATAAAAACCGATACGGAATCATCTCATGCCTTAGAATGATAAAATACATGAACGAAGGATGTCATGTATTCATGGTTCAGGTGACGGAAAGTAAGCTAACCAAGAAACAACTTAAAGATGTACCTATCGTTAAGGAATTCCCCGAAGTATTTCCTGAAGATCTACCCGGTCTTCCACCGACTCGTCAAGTAGAGTTCCAAATTGAACTAGTGCCTGGAGCGGCACCAGTAGCAAAAGCACCTTACAGATTGGCACCTTCCGAAATGGAGGAACTATCGGAACAACTAAAGGAATTATCCGATAAAGGTTTCATTAGACCAAGTTCATCACCTTGGGGAGCCCCAGTTCTATTTGTTAAAAAGAAAGACGGATCATTCCGAATGTGCATAGATTACCGAGAATTAAACAAACTCACTATAAAGAACCGATATCCTTTACCTAGAATAGACGATTTGTTTGATCAATTACAAGGATCGAGTGTATACTCGAAGATTGATCTAAGGTCGGGATACCATCAATTGAGAGTTCGGGAAGAAGATATTCCCAAAACAGCCTTCAGAACCCGTTATGGACACTATGAATTTCAGGTAATGCCATTTGGTCTAACGAATGCACCCGCTGTGTTTATGGACCTAATGAACCGAGTATGCAAGCCATATTTGGACAAATTCGTGATAGTATTCATTGACGACATTCTGATCTACTCTCGTAATAAAGAGGAACATGCCAATCATTTGAGAACAATCCTAGAGTTACTTAGGAAAGAAAAGTTGTACGCGAAATTCTCAAAATGTGACTTTTGGATTCCCACGGTGCAATTTTTGGGACACGTAATCAATAGTCAAGGAATACACGTGGATCCTGCAAAAATAGAGGCAGTTAAAGAATGGTCATCACCTACAACTCCCACAGAAGTACGTCAATTTTTAGGTCTTGCAGGTTACTACCGGAGATTTATTGAAGGTTTCTCTAAAATCTCAAAACCATTGACCGAATTGACCCAAAAGAACGAAAAGTACGTCTGGGGACAAGAAGCAGAATCAGCCTTCCAACTATTAAAACAAAAGCTTTGTGAAGCTCCAATACTAGCATTGCCAGAAGGAAGCAAAGATTTCGTGCTATATTGTGACGCTTCGTACCATGGTTTAGGTGCAGTTTTGATACAACGAGATAAGGTAATAGCTTATGCCTCACGTCAACTGAAGAAACATGAGGAAAATTACACAACCCATGATCTAGAACTAGGAGCAATAGTATTCGCTCTCAAGTTATGGAGACACTATCTATACGGCACTAAGTGTATCGTGTTTACAGATCACAAAAGTCTCCAACACATCCTAGATCAAAAGGATTTAAACATGAGACAACGCCGTTGGTTAGAATTGCTTAGCGATTATGATTGTGAAATCCGTTATCACCCAGGAAAGGCTAATGTAGTAGCAGATGCATTAAGCCGAAAAGAAAGACTAAAACCTCTCAGAGTTAGATCGTTAGGCATGACTATTTGTTCACTCCTCCCAACACAAATCATTATCGCCCAGAGCGAAGCTCTCAAGAAAGAAAATCGACCAATTGAAAAGATTTTTGGTATGCCGGAAAACGAAAACGGATTTGTGAAAAGATCAAATGGAATGCTTTGTTTCAAGGAAAGAAGCTGGATTCCTCTCTTCGGAGGTATTCGTGACCTCATCATGCATGAGTCTCACAAATCAAAATACTCCATTCACCCAGGTTCCGAGAAGATGTACCAAGATCTTAAGAAACTATATTGGTGGCCGAATATGAAAGCCGACATCGCTGAGTATGTCAGTAAATGTCTAACATGTTCAAGAGTAAAGGCAGAATACCAGAAACCCTCGGGATTACTCACCCAACCCGAACTCCCCATGTGGAAATGGGAACGTATTACCATGGACTTCATCACCAAACTTCCCAAAACCTCTACTGGCTACGATACGATATGGGTTATAGTTGATCGTCTCACCAAGTCAGCTCATTTCCTACCAATCAAAGAAACTGATGAAATGAACACACTTGCTCAGATATATCTGAAAGAAATTGTGTCACGACATGGAGTGCCAATTTCTATTATATCAGATCGTGACAGTCGTTTCACGTCTCATTTTTGGAAATCATTACAAAAAGCTTTAGGAACAAAGCTGGATATGAGTACAGCCTATCACCCACAAACCGATGGTCAAAGTGAGAGAACAATACAAACCTTAGAAGATATGCTACGCGCTTGTGTTATAGACTTCGGAAAAGGTTGGGACAAACACTTACCGTTGGCAGAATTCTCATATAACAACAGTTATCATACCAGTATCAAGGCAGCACCATTCGAAGCACTTTACGGTAGAAAGTGCAGATCACCCGTTTGCTGGGCAGAAGTCGGAGAAACACAACTCACAGGACCGGATCTAGTTCATGAGACAACCGAGAAAATCATCAAAATCAAACAACGTTTACAAACCGCTAGAGACCGACAGAAAAGTTACGCCGACCTGAAAAGAAAACCCATGGATTTTCAGATTGGAGATAAAGTGATGTTAAAAGTATCACCATGGAAAGGAATGATACGATTCGGAAAGAGGGGAAAGTTAAACCCAAGATACATCGGCCCATTCAAAATCCTAGAAAGAATTGGACCCATGGCATATAAACTTGAACTACCCGAGGAACTTAGCCGAATTCACAACACTTTTCATGTGTCAAATCTCAAGAAATGTTTATCCGATGAATCTTTGGTCATTCCATTGAAAGAATTACAACTTGATGACAAACTCATTTTTACCGAGGAACCAATAGAAATCATGGATAGAGAAGTTAAACAACTGAAACAAAACCGTATCCCTATCATAAAAGTTCGTTGGAACTCTAAACGAGGACCAGAGTATACTTGGGAACGCGAGGACCAGTTTCGCACCAAGTACCCACACCTCTTCTCTTAAACACCCTTGGCAACCCTCCTAAACTCGAATTCCGGGACGGAATTCACTGTAAGATGTATGTACTGTAGCCTCTCGTAATTTTCCCAACGGTTAGTAAATACTTACAAATTATTACGTTATTTAAATACCCACTTTTACGTATGACAAATTTTTTTTTTATATATTAGACTTGATATATAAATCACAACGGTAAAAATGTGAATTATCTTTTGCTTAGAAACGTTGCTTGCACACAAACCTAGATAGTCTAATTATCGCGAATATATATTTTAAACGTTTATATTTTTATAATATACGTTACGATTAAATACCATACAATATTTATATATTCCCGAAGCTTACGAAAATTCTCAAGACTACTCATTAATATTAATTGATCGTAACCCGACTCTCAAAACACACAAGGTGGGCCCCGTTGACTCATTGGGCCTTAAACCCAACTAATAAGCCAAACCGACTTTTTTTTTTCTTTTCTTGCTGGACCGAACGAAAACAGCCCACCAGGCTAGTTGGCCCAATCCAAAAATTCACTTTTAATTTTTTTTTTCTTTCTTTGACTCGACGCAGCCTCGACACCACCCAAAACACCCCCGTTACTTTTGTTTTTAACTCATGACCTTGCTAAATTACTTCACAACTTGTTTTATCACCTAGCTAACATTCATAAGTGATAAATATCACTCACTCACTCGCTCATTTGCTGCCTGAAAACCACACAAAGCATATGTTAAAAACCATGGACATGGTGAAGCCAAAAACGTGTCATTCATATTCTAACACCTCTCATGACTCCCAATAGCTTCTAAAACTAAACACAAGGGTACAGTAGAATGTCAGGAGGAACAGAGATCTTATGACACATTCCTTTTGTTGCCAAGTTTCGATTGGATGGAGGAAAGGTGCCACCCTCTTATGCCGAGACAACACACACCACTCTTGGCTTCTATCCTTTGTCTTGAACCTTTCACAAGCTCCTATAACTCCCTTGTGCATTCTCAGCTAGTATCTCACACGCAAACATACCAAAAGTTATTATAACGTGAAGTATTGACATCGAATTGGGACAAGAAGTAGAAGAGGAGTACGAAGCGTACAAGTGATCCAAGGAGTACCACCATAGCTCGTTGTGAACCTTGCTAGGAGTGAACCATTGTACCATTGATCCCACGTACCAATTCGAACCATACGCTACGAGAACTCCACCCCAAGAGGTGAGGTGAGAACGAGGAGTCCCCTTTGTTATATTTTTCATTTCGTTATTTTGATTTTTACACATCTACTTTGACCCTTTATTTTGGAATATTAAAACATAACATATACATTTTATCTATCATACTCTATTTTAACCATGCTAGAAATTAAGTGACATAATAATTTTGAACTAAAATTGTCATACACATAATAAATATAACACGTTCCTAATGTACATAAACCTAGTCGAGAGACTTAAAAATTTTTCTAAGTCTTTAAGCATTTTCAGTTACAAATTCGATCATAAGCTTTGGCCTCGCAATTTCTAAATTCGACCCACGACCTACATGTTTTATTGCTCGACCCCATTGTCACCTTGGTAAACAATTAGAGAACACTTTTCATTCGACCTAACTAGCTTGTATAACTACTTTACTCGACCCCTTTTGTCTCGACAAAAACCAGATTTTACAAAACTTTTATAAGCCAACGTGGACTTATGTAAAGCCCACTAAGCTTATGTGATACACTGGGCCTGGGATCCCAACACCAGTGTTTTTAGTATCCTAAAATGAGTCCAAGTCCAGGCCCAAACCGTTCGTAAGCCCATTGGATCACGAAACCTTAACGGGCTTTGATATTGTCTCGTTAAGCCCATTTAAGTGAAATAAGTGCTTTTTAAGAAAATAAGCTGCGAAAATAAGCTTTTCAAAATGTTTTGAGCTTAATGAAATAATAAAATTGTTAAGTTTTAAATTTGGTAAAGTTGGGACCATTTTTGCAAAAATACGAGAGATAAGGACTAAAATTGCCAAATTGGTAAACTTTAGTGAAAAATATAAAAACTGTTTTCTAAGGGGTATAAACTGTAAATATTGAAACTTAAGGATAATAAATGTATATATTTGATATTTGGACTAAAAATGTAAATATATATAACTTTTGGACTAACGGCGTAAATATTTTCCGTTAAGGGTAAAAAGTGTAAGATTGATAAAACATTAAGGATCGAATTGAAATATTTACTTTTGATAATAATTCTATATTTATTATATATATTTAATTATATATTAAAACGATAAATAATAAAACGTAACTTATTATATATATATATATATATATATATATATATATATATATATATATATATATATATATATATATATATATACAAATAAAACTTATATAACGATAATCAAATTTAAACGATATAACAATACGTTATTTATTTCTTGTAAAACGATACGTTTATTTCCGTTATAAAAACTAACTTTATATCAATCATCGATCATTTTACTTACGAGTTATAATTATATAACATTATTTTTGAACTTTAGGCACTTAAACAAACACGAGATTTATTCGTAACTAAATAACAAGTAATCGCGATAAAACCAGATTTAGACTATTAACTGAAACTTGCATTATCTTTTAGGTTGTGTTGTGTGAAGCCGTTTCCTTGCTTTGTTGAGACTACGATACCACTGTACTACTAAGGTGATTTCATAGCCCACTCTTTAACTATTTTCCCGTGGGGGGATACATGCTTAAAACTCGAACACAAGTCTTTTATACCGGGTATTGAAATACCGTCAGGCCAATGTTATTTGCTTAAGTTACTATTGTCAGAAGTCCATCAATCATGAACCTTAATCACCTGAAGGGTGAACGTAAATAATTGTGGATAGTACTATTAGTGATTGACAATCCTCGTTTGGTTGTTGGAGAAAACACCAGGCGCACTTTATTGTTCTTATAAATAGGTTATTGACAAATACCTATCTTTGGGGGCCTATTACTTACCATCATAATACATACTTATGATTGGCTGTTAATCGTTGAGTATCATGAGCTTAAGGCAATAACAGGAACATTGATTTTTAACATATTGATTGTATGTGATTACAATACACTCTTAACTTGTGATTCAAACTCTTAAACTCAAACCTATGAATATCACTCAACTTTATGTTGACTTTAGCATGTTTATCTCAGGTAACTAAACAAGACGGATCTGGATGGCACGGAGTGGGCAAAAGCATGACAAGAACCATAATAAACTACTTATTTTCCTTTAGAATAAAACACGTTCTTAACTTAATAATGTCTTGTATCTCAGATATTTGGTATTTTGAAATAAATTAAACTTTAATACTTCATTTTGTGTTGTCTACTAAAATTGTGACAAAGATCCTTGAAGTAATACCCCGAAAGTCTTCCGCTGACATGTTAAGTCTTCCGCTGTTATTAACGACTTTTGGGGGTGTTACAGATTGGTATTCAGAGCCACGGTTATAGAGAACCAGATGTTTTTAAACATTGGACTATAACTACACTTTAACTGGACCATTTTTACAAAATACCACTTCATGCCCTCCGTGCCTACATTCCAACATCTGGTAGAAAAAAATTACTTCTCATTATTTCTTACTTATATAACTTGAGATATGCTTACATGTTATGATTATGCTAATAACTATGTTTACTAATCGGGATTATTACAGTACCATGTCTTCCAAACCCAACTTCATTGTTTTGTTATCGGATTCGGAAACTGAGAGCTCTACACCTATTGTACCAACTCTTGCTCCAATGACTGTGTCACCTACAACAGATAAGAATAAGGAAAGTCAGCAATCCTCTACTTCACCTCAAGCATCATCTGGTCCAGGCAATGACATAATGTTACGAAACGATTGAAAATTGAACGATTGGGATAGAAAACGGAGTAAACGAAAGTTATGGTTATCATAGAGGTAACAAAAGATAGTCATTACATTGGATAGGAAAGTGCTTAATACAACTAGGTTACATCAACGTACTTATGGAAAGTACCAAAAGAAAGTACAACCCTAGAGGGCTCAAACTATGGTTTTACAACATGAAATGCCTCCTCCAGTTCCGGTCTCTCAACACCGGGCATTCACTCTTGAAGTGTCCCACTACTCCACATTCACGGCAGATTACCGTGAGTTCCTGATGCTTTGCGAGGGTGGGAGCCTTGCAATCCTTGGCTTTGTGTCCGACCTTTTGGCAGTTTCCACATTGAGAGGGGCAAGATCCTTTGTGATGAAACTGACACTTGTTGCACTCGGGTAATTTACCTACATATCCTTTCTTTTGGCTTGACCCAGCAGCAAAGGCCTCCACCACTTGTTGTATCTTAAATGGTCGTTGAGTAGCATTAGCATCCTGATTACCGACCCATTTTCTCTTGTTGTTATTATTGTCTCCCGATGTCTTGTCGCGAACTATGAGTTCCTTTGTTTCGATTGCCATCTGGATAGCTTCAGACATGGCATTGGGTTCACATGCGATGACCATCCTACGAATTTCAGGAGAAAGTCCTCCGATGTACCTTTCAAGTTTCTTGTTTTCCGGTTCATCCATTGCAGAGCCTAGTCGAGCAAAATCATAAAAATAAGCAGTATACTTGACAACATCATCTCCTTCCATGGTAAGGTTTAGTGTTTCTTGTTCAATTGCTTGTAATTCGCTTTTCACACAGAACTTCAAACTCATCATCCTTTTTAGTTTCTCCCAAGAGTGTGAGTAAGCAGCATCAACTCCTACTACCTGGACATACTTAGTCCACCATTTCTGGGCATGCTTCTAAAATGTGCAAGTGGCGAACTTAACTTTGTCTTCCTTACGGCAGTCACCACTTTGAAAGATTGTTCCTAATTCTTCGAACCATTTGAGAAATTCCTTTGTGTCTATATTTCCGCTAAAGGAGGAGGGATTACAGCCCATGAATTCCACGTGAGTAAGTTCCTTGGTGAGGGCGGTAGTTACGTTCCTGGCAATGGATTGTCCAACAGCAGCTTGCGTCATGCTTGGAGTGGTTTGCTTAAATCTATTTCCATAAAATCATAAGAGTCCATGAGAATCCATAGGTAATAAAAATCATCATATTCATAACTCATGAATAACACATGAAATTTTTTGTCTACATGGATCGATATCAAAGATAGCACAACCATATCCATATGGTAGAGTCAACACTTGGTGATTCTGTTGAACAACAATCAAACTACCACAAGTTTCTTCGAACTATGTCACACCTCTCATGGCTAGGATAATAGTAAAAGCTAGTAAAGATATAAGTCTAGTCTAGAGACTTCTTGGCGTTGCGGAGGTTCCTGTTGAGTCCGTAATTCTTGGTATTGTCCACAAGGCGTTATCTAATTCATGGCAAGTGAAAATGGAAAAGGAAACTGACAATGGTGGTATTCTAAAGGATGAGAATAACATTGATGACGATGAAATCCCAGTGATGAGTTAGGAGATAATGGTGATAATAGTGAATGGAATACTACCCTCTTTCGCGCTATCTCGTGACATCAAAGAGGTAAAGCTGAAGTACGCACTATGGGACGACCAATAGTGTAATAAGTAACCAACGGTGGTGGTAGTACCTAAGTAGCAAGCGTCCTACTAGTGAAGGAAAGAAAACATGCTATCTCCCTTGTAATAAGCATCCTAATAAGTCCATTAAAATTAAGTCTGAATACTCTACCAAACGGCATTCTATGTATAGGTTGAATGAGAACCTTGCTCTTATGACAATTCAATAGTGCTAATGGTGGTGTAAGTACAGCTGGTGGTATAATGGTAGTGGAAGATGACAAGGCATCTTCAATGTCGGAATCCGATAAAAGGATAATAGGGTGAGTATCTGAAGACATGTCACTTGTGAACCAGGTCAATATAATCATATATATATAGGAGTATGGGTATAAATAACTCGCACAGTGTGTGCATGAAACAACATGTATAATGAATATGCACCTATGATGAAATGATGAGATGCTATGATGATGTGGTTATAGTCTAGGGTCCAAGATACATCCTAGTTCGCTATAACCTTAGCTCTGATGCCAATCTGTCACATCCCCAAAATACCTGAATGGCAGCGGAATGGAATACCTGGGAGTGACTGTCATAGCACCATAGTTTACCGTTATATTGAACGCCCTAAAGTGTCGTTTAGAAAATACAGCGTTTGATCATCAAATCATTCAGAGTTTACAAAGCTTAGGTCCCAAAAGAGTTTGCCAAAATAGTTAAAATAAGTTCAACAAGATCAAACGTTTCATAAGTGCAGAAAATATAGTGAGACGCGTCGACTCCGCGACTCCATGAAGGTCCAAATGTATGCAACATGAGCTACCTTAATAACCTGAGAAATACATTGCGAAAACGGTCAACATAAAGTTGGTGAATAATCATAGGTTTATAAGTTAAATCGTATGTACAATAAGCCACAAGTATAAAGTAAAGTACTAAAATGTCAAAAAGCTACATTGTCTCTTAAGCTCATGGCACCGAAGCTCGACGCGCTAAAATTGGCCCCAAAGGAGTGTTTATCAGGCACTCTAAATATTCAGACATGAAATGCATTCGTTTTCCACTTGGATGATAATTGTGAGAAAATGGATGAAAAGGTTTAATATATACTTAGGAGACAAAAGTTAGGTTTGCATTTAAGTGAGTTGGTGAGTGTTTAGCTCATTAGGACCAAAGGGGGGGGGGGGGGGCGGTTCACAAAGGAGGGAAAAGGGGAAGGTGTTTGTTGATTTAATTAGGAAGTGTAGTGTAGTTTGTGTTGTTATTAGTTAGTTTTAAGGTGTACCGGGTTAACTAAAAATAAATTTTATCAAAGTTTTTCGGAACATAATAAAGTCGTAAAAGTTGTAAAAATATGTTGGGTACAAGTATGGAGAGTTTGGGTGATTATTGTTTAGTTTCCACGAAAACCGTCGTAGTTTAAATTAGACGTACGATATTAATTTAAATAAATTTCCAAAATACCGGGTAAATTAATATAATAATTTTTATATTATTAAAATGAACATAAAAATATATTAGGATCATAGTCGGGAGTGTCGGACGTGTTAGTCACATTATAGGTCGCGTGTTAACGTTTATATAGAAATAATTATACGTAAAAGTTAATTATACCAAAAGTACTAATTTAAATATCCTACGAGTGGAATAGTATGCAAGTGCCATAATGATGATATGCAGACTATTTCTAGTCTGTATGAGATGTCCCAATGATAATGCATGAATTCGCACATGAACCAATACGGTTACGCGAATTTAAATACTCGTAAACTAAATTTACGATGACATGAGTAATGCACGTGAATAGTGATATTTCTTCCGGAAATGAATAGTGTCAAGTGAATAGTAAAATTTCTGAATGTTTCTCGGAATGTCAAATTGACCTCAAAAACGGTGAATAGTGATCGATGAATAGTAAATGATGAATAGTAACTTGTGAATAGTAAATTGTCGAGGTTTTGAAAATGACCGGAAATTACGAGTTGTGACATCGGGACCCTCCCGTGCCCCTACATAGGTCCGCCTTGGTGAACATCCACGCTGCAAATTTACTTGTAGTGGCCACAACCAAAACAGGCCCATTGTGGTACCCCATGACAAAATCATGTCCCGCGACAACTATTTTTCCTGATATTTTAACGTGGACGCTCAATTTTAACACAGTTCTTATGGAGTAGACCAAACTAGACAAAGTGCATTATGTCACAATGGTGACTTCTCTTTCACTATATTAGTTTGGTTTGTAGGTGGGTTTAAGATTGTGATTTGGATTTTGATTTAAATTTCGATTAGAATTTAGATTTTGATTTGATGCAGGAGAGAGATAAATATATAAAAGATATTTTATAATTTATTTATTGTAATCTTTTAATATTAAAAAATAAAAATAAAATACAAAAAACAATAGAGAATGGTACCTTATATGTAAACATGTGACTGAAAATCAAAGTTAGCAAAAGAAATGTTCAAAACCCGGCTATTTGGTCTACTTTTGGATTTTGGTCACCACTCCCATGTTTCAACCTAATGGATATACACCAAACAACAAAATCTGGTCATCACCCCAATCCTCATCTTAGAAAACTGCATAACAAATACCCCCTTAGTGTTGGAATTATGATATCATGACATTCATATATTATAAACAAAACACATCAAGTGAGCATAGCGGAAGCAATTATAACAAGATCATATAACATGTAATTAATTAATCAATATTAAATAGTAAACGTACCTTTGTGATTCTAACCCGAACAAGAATCAAATTGCAATCTTCAATCAAGAACCCTAATTAGGGTTTATGTGGATTATAAGAATTACCCCTTACCTCTTTTGTAATTCAATCCTAGAATCAAACAATAATGTGTTTGAATCACGTTCTTGTACACACGTACTAATTCAAGAAAAAGTTTATGCAAGTAATTAAACACAAAACTTAGTTTAGATCAAGAAAATCGAAACCCTTATGGGTTTGTTTTATGGATCGACTAGAACAAGAAAGAGGAGAGAAAAACACCAAGATGTGTGTGTACAAGTTATGAGAAAACATGTATCTTGGGTTTGCTTATATACTAATCAATACTTGGAGCACAAGGCACAAAGGAGGTGTACCCCCCCCCCCCCCCTTATGGCCGATCGGTTTGGGTCCCTCCAAGGGATTCCGGAACCTTCTCTTGTTTCCAAAATTTCCTTAGTATTACTTTCCTAATCTTCGTTTAATAGGTCATTAGTCATTTATCATTAAATACTAATTACTATTATTAGTTTTGTGTTTATTAATAATTACTTATAACATTTATAAATAATTATTTCTTTTTCTCTTCATACGTATTGTGTGCAATCCCGTGATCTCAAGTTCGATCCTAACATACGACTACTAAAATAATGTCCATAATCTAACAGCTCCCACTTGGACATATTTTAATAGTGTAATCACATCGGTTAGCGTCTTGCAACACGCCGATGCCTCTAGTACGATCTCGAGTAAGGCTCCTGGAAAACCTTTTAATGATTTCTCATTATTATTATCCTTTTGTTTCTAATACCATGTTAATAAGGATATGGATTAAAGTCATTCCTTAATTAACCATTCTGTTTCTCGTTGTTAGTGATTGATCAAGATTACCAAATCTTCTGAACATATTCAGGGGAGATCTTGGGTGCGGCCGCACATGCATCTTACCAACCCTACGAGGGGCCCAGCAGTATTAAACTCCAAAAAATAAATTTGAAGGAACAAATTCTATCTTGACTACAAGCAAAACCCACAAACTTTGTAACACTTTCGAAAACAACCCTTATGACTACCAGTTACGTATAGCGTTAAGTTGTTTCACAAAAATGTACTACATTCATGACACTTATCTTGCATCTCAAGTCTAAGGATAACTTCTCATGATTTACTTAATAACAAAATCCATAAAGTAACATTATGTAGTTGGGATAAGTCCTATATTCGGTATCATTGAATATCATCTGAAATGGCATGACTACGCATCAATATACTTTAAGTATATTATACCAACCTTCAGATTTGTCTTGATTTAATAATATTATCATATTATTAACTGACAACGGACAATTTAGAATAACATTTATTCATGGATTAAACATACAAATATAGGATACAATATATTATAAATCAAACATACCATGTATTTAGATTTATAATAATTGTTCAACATCCCTTATCCAAATACTAAATAGATCAATGCATGAAAATCTTGTTGATGAATTATGTCTCAAGTAATGACATTCCTACTTGTTGACAAAACATAAATCGTCCAACTTTGATCTATCGGAATTTTAAGAATACTTATTTCAAGAATTCAACTAGTGAAGTTCTTGTATGTGCATACTCAACTATTTTGACAATGCCATATAATATTTCATAAAATGTGTGACATCCTTAACCACCAATTTATGATAATCAAACTCCCAAACATTTTAAAGTTTAAAGTATTCTTATTCTTTTAATGCATAATGCAACTATGCTATTAGTAAGCATAACTAGTACATATAGTCAAACATGAAATCCTTACTATGACTAGTATTGAGTGTCATCTCAATTTCATTAGCATCATTGTATGCAACAACAATATGCTATTAAAACTTTCCGTAAACCATAATATCTATTGTGTAATGTTTGATGCCCTTCAAACTTTCAAGTTTGTTGGCAATGACAATTTTCACAACAATTGAAAAATTGTTCATCTATAGAATTTGAAAGCTGTTCCAGATTAAGGATGTAATTCTATAATCAAACATATTCTTATTAGAATATTACACAAGTTATCTAATAACTTATAATTAGATATTAATATTGCCAAATCATCTTGTAATCAAGTATGATACAACAAAACATGATATACATGAAAAATCTATGAGTCATACTTAGATTTTATTCATGTCATACATATCTATATCATGTTATATTAGATTCATTTACCACACATGTTTCAACAATAAACATTCATTCTAAGGTTATATGTCTTATTTCCTAAATCTTACAAGTAAAATTTCATTCCATTCTAAGACTTAACATTTACTTATATGGAATATTACTTTTCATATGTTCTACAACATATATGATTTAAGAAATTAAACATAATACTCCCACTAGCTTTTAGGAATACTTAGAAATTATCTTATTTCAATTATAAATCAAAACATGAATTTAATAATCAAACATAAGAGTAATCTTCTAGATGCATGCATTTATCCATCCATGGATTATTGCACTTTGCACACTTCCAAAGATTTATTTGAATTCATAAACTCCTTTTGATTACTTATCGTCCTCACTCAAGTAATTACTCAAGAAAGAGTTTTGATATTCTATTGTCAATTTCACAAATGTGACAATCATAATCTTTATATATTAATGTGCTTAGAAAAGAATATTCAATCATAGTTAATTGCTTAAGTGTGATTAATAATCTTGTTATAAGACATGCATTAAATACGTGCACAATATTGTCCATATGATTTTTATACAAATATTCAAACCACAAGAGTTACCTAATCTTTGAAGAAACTCATCTTCATTTTCTAGTCTAACTATTAAGATAAACCAAGTTTCTAAAATTGATTATCTTTATGGACAACATCTTAATCATTCATATCATGTATACTTTACCCAGTTTCATATTTGGTAATGTATCATAATGATTATCAGGTTTACAATAATCCTGTAAATCATAGCCCTCAGCATATTAATCAAATATCTGAGATATATTGCTATTCTATGAATGATAATTCCATCATCTTGAGATTTAACATTTAAATATCAAACTTCATCATCATCTTGAGATTTAACATTTAAATGTCAAACTTCATCATGATATTTACTAGTGTATTTTAGAAGATTATGTATCTTGTAATTTTATCTTTTCAAGATCAACACTCCCACTTGCTTTTAGCAATTTAAAGACTATCTTTAAATACTTAGCAAATAAAGAACCAATACAATGTTCTCTTTTGGGATATTACAAATACTTATTGATAGTTCCTGACTTAACTTTGTTAATAACCTCTTCATAAGCAGTTAAACAAATTTAGAACTTCAATTTAAGACTTAATGTGATTCATCACATTCATCACATTCCATCATATGATAATGTCTTATTAATCTTCTATGTTGGAGTTTTATTAAATATGTCCAAGTCATACTCAACATTCTAACCTTGATAACTTTTGAAAGAAAAGAAGTCATAGTTATCTTTAATCAAACAATATAACAAGAGTTTGATTTTCCTAACTGAACATACCATAAACATTTGATATTTCATTAGTATTAATATTGTAAGACAATCTAACAATATTAAAGATAACCATATTCCTTTTGACTTGTCTATTTACCAACTAATTCATTTTAATGGTATAATAATTTTCAAGCCTATTACATGCCTTATAACACAAGTACTTTTTACAAAGTTACTTCATGTCCATGTCTTTACAAGAAAAACATAAACTGTTATAATTCCACTATATGTTATAAGTTATTTAACAATATGTATATGTCTTAATTAAAAGACACAACAAGATAACGTCTTACTTTATTTTAAGTCTTGTAACAATTAAAAGACTTTATGTTTATATCTTTACAATGAAACATAAACATGTTTAACTAAAGTAATTATGAACACCATCTTTTGGTTTCAATAGTAATTTCAAGTTAATTTATTACTTCACAATAATGTAAATAACATTATTTCTTCATTTATTTATGTCATTCCAAGAACACATAAATATTCAGATTGAAGTAGCATTAGATTACTTAATTAATTTATGTCATTCCATGAATTCATAAATCTATAAATTAAAGTAGTCTTGATATCATATTGACACATGTTCTAATAGGTATCTAATTTAGAAACTGCAAATTCTCATAGTTCAATTACATCAGTTGATCTGCTAGTAATGAAATATGAAATTCACCTTGTTGTTACAATCTAGCTAAGCTCTCACATAACATAAATTGTAACACCAAGTGTTTCTTGAATTAGCCTAGTATAATTCATATCAGAACATTATTCTAATTTAGAAACTGCAAATTCTCATAGTTCAATTACATCAGTTGATCTGCTAGTAATGAAATATGAAATTCACCTTGTTGTTGCAATCTAGCTAAGCTCTCACATAACATAAATTGTAACACCAAGTGTTTCTTGAATTAACATTAGAACATTATTCTCTTACCTTGTAGTCAAGAGAATCCATTAAATCATATCTTTATGAGTTGTTTCTTGCACACATTAAAGATAACATTTCTCCCACTTGTGCATAGAACAACCTCATATAGTTGATAAACAACATGCCATGCATTTGTTTATGTGTTCAATATGATTATGTCATAGATTTTAGCATAACAAGTAGATGTAGAACAACACTGTCTAGTAAGGAAACGTACAATACTTATCCTTAAAAGTATGAGTGTCTACACTTGGAAAGTAATTATCTTTAGATACCAAGATGTCAAAGATTGTAACTCCCACTGAATTGAAGATCATTACAATAATTTCTTATTCAGTATTAAGTACACAATACTCCCACTGAATTTGAAAACATTTAAAATGTTTCATATCCAGTGAAAGAAAATAGTGTACTTTTAACTTTCCTACACCTTTAATTGTCCATACGTAACAATTATTTATGCACTAAAAGTGTATTCTACTACGTAAATGATGGACTATCCACCAAATGCTTTTAACTTGAAAAATTGGGCATGCAATTTCTTCCTTAACAGGTCTACCATCCTACAATGTATGTAGCACATTTAAAATAGTTAAAACAACTAGTTTGTCTTTAAACATTTTGCGGTAATTAGTCTAGCTTCTAATTATAATAACTCATAAAATGTCATACATAATTTTCTATTAACCAAATATCATATTTGTTACTAAGAATTTGATCACCGAATGAGGATGATAAAATCCCTATGAAAAATATTCGCAATTTTCTTAACTTATTAAAAAATTTGCTATGAGTTATATTAAAATTTAGACATATCTAATATTCCTATTATCCTTTCTCATTCATGAAAAGGAATAGGATTGTGTCTCACTCTTCTTTCATAGAAAGGAGACTTCATTTGTCTTTTAAGTAAATTATTCTTAATCAAACATTAGTTTGAAAACAGAACGAGATCAATTTACCAAAGCTCAAAGTGTGTTTACGGTTTGAACGTTGCATTAATACATTAAAACGAATTACAAAATTCAATTTCAGTATTTTCAATAATTAGATCTTTAAGAAAATAAAATACCCATTGGTAAATATTCATATAAACCGTAGTATTTTCTTAAAGCTAGGATCCAAATTGACATAGTATCATTACATCAGTTGATCTGCTAGTAATGATAGTATTCAACAAGGTAATTGTCGAACAATAATTGCCGATATCATATTGCAATTCCTAGATTTATGGGATTTACAATCACAAAACATTTGTATTGTAAGCATGTTTGATCCCCAGCTTAATGCCTTGAGTCCAAGATCTCACTTCCTACTCAATTTAAGTCGTCTAACTTAAAAACTGCAAACTCATAAATCCATCACATCAGTTGATCTGCTAGCAATGAACTTATGAAATTTACCTCTCCATTGCAATCTCGCCAAGTTCTCACATGACGTAAATTACAACTTCAAGTGTTCTTAATTAGATGGCATTCGACTTAATTTTATAAGGGTATTAATATTTTGATGTGATCAAAATAATGTATGAAGAAGCATGCATACAACTTCATAACATTGGTTTTACAAAACATTTTTATTACCAATTTGCTAAGAATAAAATAACAAAGTTTTGATTGAGGTATCGGGTTCACCAATTAAAGAATTACCATCAATTATCGTCCACTATATCGTACTTTTGCATAAGCCCGAAAGCTTAGTGTTTCGGATAATCATTGTGGAATTGTGGATAATTCACCCTTAAGATGACAGTGTACATGTAATGGTTGTTCGGTAAGTCTAATTTACACACAAACGAGCGTTAAGACAGAATGTTGTCTCTCTAAGGCCACAATTTAATGCGTTGCCATCCTTATACCCATCTTATAGTGTGTAAACTTCGGTCGAGCCTATTTAACCATTACGTACAAAAACATCAATCAACCAATCATTTGAGATTTATTCTTAAAACCAAAACAATTTCGCCATTATTTAGTCCGTATTATTTTTCTATTCAAAATTACCCTTTTCGTTTATAAACATGTCTAACACAATTAATAAACAAAAACAAGTAATGTACAATAAAAAATAAAACAACTAAATAAACAAATATACATAATCATAACAATTAAATATGTATAAAAACATGTAGCCACATGCAAATCTTATTCAATAGTCCTATTAATAACCAAATCTAGGTGTATTACGTATTAATTCAATTAAGGCTTTCTTCTTCTAGGAAAAAGAGCCACATACATCGATAAATCGATTGCGTAAGCCAAAATTAAATAAATACCACATAGCACATAATTGATTACTTAATATTGGAGTCTTCCCCAATTCGACATCTATTAATAAGTTTACATGTTTCGATATAACTTAATCATTAATTAATATAAACAATTTAAACCATTTAAATTGTCACACAATATAAAAATCCATGCAAATATGCACTTTTTCATGGATTTAGCTTAACAATTAACATATTGCACCAAGATCGTTTACTAAAACGCATAACAATTACATGACATCCCATGGTTTCTAATCATATTAAAAAATCAAAAACCACAAACCCTAAAACCCTTAAGGGTCAAATCGACTCAAAAAAAATTAGGGTTAGGAATCTAACAAATAAACCCTAAAAACATGTAACTAAACGAATCAAGATCCAATTTTTATGCGTTTCGATAATTAATTACACATTATAACGGCTCTAGATGCAACTGTTGGAATTATGATATCATGACATTCATATATTATAAACCAAACACATCAAGTGAGCATAGCGGAAGCAATTATAACAAGATCATATAACATGTAATTAATTAATCAATATTAAATAGTAAACGTACCTTTGTGATTCTAGCCCGAACAAGAATCAAATTGCAATCTTCAATCAAGAATCCTAATTAGGGTTTATGTGGATTATAAGAATTACCCCTTACCTCTTTTGTAATTCAATCCAAGAATCAAACAATAATGTGTTTGAATCACGTTCTTGTACACACGTACTAATTCAAGAAAAAGTTTATGCAAGTAATTAAACACAAAACTTAGTTTAGATTAAGAAAATCGAAACCCTTATGGGTTTGTTTTATGGATCGACTAGAACAAGAAAGAGGAGAGAAAAACACCAAGATGTGTGTGTACAAGTTATGAGAAAACATGTATCTTGGGTTTGCTTATATACTAATCAATACTTGGAGCACAAGGCACAAAGGAGGTGTACCCCCCCCCCCCCTTATGGCCGATCGGTTTGGGTCCCTCCAAGGGATTCCGGAACCTTCTATTGTTTCCAAAATTTCCTTAGTATTACTTTCCTAATCTTCGTTTAATAGGTCATTAGTCATTTATCATTAAATACTAATTACTATTATTAGTTTTGTGTTTATTAATAATTACTTATAACATTTATAAATAATTATTTCTTTTTCTCTTCATACGTATTGTGTGCAATCCCGTGATCTCAAGTTCGATCATAACATACGACTACTAAAATAATGTCCATAATCTAACACTTAGTCCTCCATTACGAGTTTTTTTGGGATAAAGGGTTTATACCCGGTAAATATATAACAAATGATAATGTTGTTAGGTACATGGGAAGATGGTAATGAGCCACCTTAAAAAAAACCTAACAAGACACTCTATATGCTTTGCATATACACAAAACATAACAACCAAAACCGAACCACAACCTAGAGGACCTACGCAAGATAATCAATACACACAAGGACCTCTAGATACTAACTAATCAGCCACCATCTGATATAATACTCGAAATCTTCCACGTCCTATACATTTGTTCAACACGAGGCTTTTTCTTGAACCTAATTGATGCAATCTTTAGCCTCACAATATCAACCACAGTCTTGGACAACTGCTCTGGGTTTCTTTCACCTTTTCCATGAACTCTGTTGTTGCGTTCTTGCCATATGAAATACGAAGAAGCAGCTACGACTAGACGACCAACAATAATAGCAACATTATTCCTATGAGCAATAGGGAGTAACCAACCAACAATGCCGCTCTATTTAGACGAAACGAAGCTTATTTCAGCCTTGTTCAATACTTTGATCCAGACTTGCGACGAATAAGCACACTCGAAGAAAAGGTGATCATGAGAATCGGGTTGCACTTTGAATAGCGGACATCGAAGCAGGTTTAAGTCAATATTACTACCGACATCCCATTGCCTTATTCGATCTTGTGTCAACAACCGTTTCCTCGTAACTAACCACATGTGAATAGCATGTCTTGGGATACAATAAGACGACCAAACTAACTTGAACCACTCGACTTCATTGCCACGAACACGGAAGAATTCCATGCATTTCGGACAGAAAAAGATGACAAAGTGCCATCATGAAGCTTCCATTGTAACATATCAATCTGATCATGATGCAAAGTTGGGACACTTACCTGATTTAAAACGGGAAACAAACCAAACCAGGAATGAGGCCACGTCCATGAACCATCATATATCATGGCTGCCACTGTTTCTTGACGATTAAACCCGGCATTACTTATAGCTCTATATGACACGTGATTCATCAAAGGGCATCGGGCTTCCCATGTGTCGAACCACAGTGATGCTTTCTCACCATTACCTATTTTGTACCAGATATGGGGACGAACAATGTTACGAATTTGCAATAGCTTACGCCATCCCCAACTCGCCATCCTCCATTATGAGTTTAGTACCTACAATGGATAGTCAAATTAGTTCTAGTCCACGCATCTCAAAATTAACTAAACTAAGTCGACTTATTTGGGGTGCTTTTACGCAAGTCCAATAATTTTGCAGTTGTCTATTAACTTAGAAACGGATTTTTACATAGCTAGAGTTAATCTAAACTTATTGAGGGGTGCTTGCTGGAGGGTTATATGGCCTAATCAATCGTAAAGGATATGAATCATGGTATTTGGTATGCTATAATGTAATGACCTATTACCCAATAATGGTTAATGGGTCATTACCCAATCAATTGAAAGGATTGCTCTTTTCATTGCTTAGCATTTCCTTTGGATTTCCTTTAATTTTAACCAAGCATGCCCAGAGTACCCTTGTTCTTTTGTCATATTTTCTATTCGACCAATAGTAATACTTGTCCATTTAATCATATATCATGTTGTTGTCAGTGTTAGTTCCGAATTTACTACTAGTATCAACCAGTATGATATGATTAACCCACGTTTCAAAGGATGCTGTTACTAATTAATCATTGAATGGCTTAATGATGAGTTAATTTATGTAGACATGTTAAAGTCTTTAAAGAAATTGATAAAGAACAATTATCGTAGCACATGGAATAGCTAAAACAGTATTAGGACGTACAAAGACAGAACAATGATCTCCATAAATATGAAAATAAGATAGCTTTGATACAATTTCTGTAACCAATTGGTTACAGAAACAATAAATCAGTGATTCACATGAAAAAATCAATGACGCACATTTATAGTATAAAATTGTAGCCAATTAGCTAAAAAATATACAATTAATATACAATTGATTTAAAATATTTATGAATTTGAACTCAATAAAACCTGTAATGTGCTTATTGGCGATGGCGAGTTCAAGCGGTGGTGCTGGTCCTAGCGAAAGTGTTGGTGGTGTTTATGGCCGGCAATGGTGGTGGTGTTGACTGTTGGCGACTAGAGGTGGTGGTCATGATTGTTGAAGCCCAAAAGGCATATGGGTTTTTAAATGTGAGTTATACTACGTAACTAGTTATGTATATTAAGTCGTTGACAATAAATAATGCTAAAATAAATGAGAATAAAAGTAATAGATGAAGCATAATGAGTTAGAATATATGATATAATACATAAAATAAACTCAATGTTTACCTGTTATTTAAATTGCTTCTTTTATTTGTAAGTAAATACTACTTGTCCTATGGCTAGATGAGTGGTGCTCAACTCACCACTTGGTGAGTGAGTCACTCACGCCTCACCCAAAACACAAGTTCAAACTCATGGCCAAATTTGCAAAGTGTAACATTGCTGACAAATTGGGTCCTACTCCCAAAAGTAATTGTTTTTTTATTTGTTTTGTGCGTGTGTGCGAGAGATACTTCGTATAGTATATTTTTATAAAATATGTATTTTAATAAAAGATGAAATAAATGTGACCAAAACAAAAACAAATGTGTGGTGAGGTGAGTGAGAGTGAATAGAAGTGAGACGAGAGAGAAATTTGTGGTGCTGAGGTGCCAGTGACTCACCCACTACTACTTTCGGCCAATATAATTTATCTTCTAAATATTTTTGTAAATAGTTTGTTTACACATTTTGTTGATATTGTAAAACTCAAATAAAAATAAAGAGTATAATTATGAGAAATACAAATTACGCTGTTAGCCTTCTCTGTCTCATGAAAGATACAGTAATAGTAATAAGATATCTTTGATGTCAGTAATCTTTTTATTTCATCTCTACCGTTGGATGGAATTTGAACGATGGATGGAAGAGAATCACAAAGTGAAAATGAAGTACGGCAGAGAAACACATAGGTAATGGTGTGGGCTAGTCTAGCTAGGGCCAGTGTGTATGATGAGTCGGATCAAATCTTTGTATGGAGACATTTAAGAGGGCTTGCAGACCTAAACAACCTTTTTTACAACAACTAGTAGACTTTAATGGCTATGTCAATTATATGAAAACTTAATACAACTATGTTCAACGAAGGGTATTCCTCGAAGGGTATTCAGAGTAAAAAAATAGTAGTAATAATAATAATAATAGTAATACTTTTAGTCACATATTTTAAGTAAAAAAAATTAAGAGAAAATAGAACTATTTTATAGATTTATTTGAAAATAGTTGCATGACCCGTCCAATGGATGGACTAGCGTCATAAATTTATGACACATATAAATCAAGACCACATGCTATGCATATAACATTATAACTTAATTTTTGAATTGGAAAATATGTGCATGACAAAGATAAATAAAGACCAAATACTCTTTTGTGCTCTTAGTCAATTTTGGTACGATAATAACTTGTTGAATGTCGAAATTCAGTATTTCATATACATGTCAATTCAAATACTCTTTTGTGATCTGTTAATTTTGGTACGATACATAGTTGGTGTCGGATAGGGACTAATAAATTCACCATTGCTTCTTTAGAAATTGGTCTTTCTTGATGACCATACCGGAGCAGCTTGTCAAGGAAGTCAATTGCCGACATGAGAAAAGGCAAGTGATTTGTACACTCAACAAATTTATTGGGACACTCTTTTCTTGCTTCAATAAATTGTACAAAACTCATATTGTGCATTATTTGCTTATATTGTGGAGTGTGCGGATCAATAAATAGAGTGTGCGAATCAATTCCCATGAGAAAAACATATCAATCTCACAATAGTAACCTAAAGCTAAAGGTTCAAACGCCATAAGAGTAACACTTTTAATCATTTTTTTTTTACTGATGGGTTAGTTTAGATCATAGTAAAATATATTGGGCAGCAGGCAATCCACATACAATAGTCCCATGGCCCAAGAATATACTTTCGTGCAGAGAAATCTTCTCGTTAAAAGTCACTGAATACCTACATGAAATTTGAAGAGGAAACTCGGGTAAAATATCTGACTTAATCAAATAAGGTAACATAAATCGATTGTACAAAAAGGTAAACTTTGAATGGTGGTAAAGTAATAGGTGCAAACATGGAGGTGTTTGTCAAAACATCCAAATACAATGCACCATTTCATGATGCCCCATAAAGTCTAACTGTCTAAGCTTGCCATTTCGATATAAATGTGTATTAAGATTTAGAAAACAACAGTAAGGATATTATAAGTACAGTTATGGAAAAGTATTTTTGACAAAGGAAAACTCTTGCACGATTTTAGTACATTTAGTTTTGTGGTTCTCAGAGGAGCACGAGACTATTTATTATCATACATTTAGTTAGTTTTTATAGGACCAAGGGAGTGACTGTATGTCTATGCTTTTAAACACACAATATTCTTGTTTATTTCGTGGGATCCTTATATTTTAGTGTTTCCCGTCAATCAAACCTGAGTACCCCCGACTAAAAAGAAATTTACCTAACTTGACCTCAATCAGTTTGATCTGTTACTCAACCCGCTGAGTGTGCCACCTTAGCAAGTATCTATACAACTTGGCTTAATAAAAGGATTTGTAAGAAACTTTACTCTCTTTCGATAACGAGTGAACATTTCTGAAGGATTCAAAGTCTGCATAGAAAAGCAAAACGTTAGCAACTTTTTATTTCTTTACAGCAATTTTTGTTCATTGTATATCCTTATTTCTAATGCTATCTACAGTTTAGCATATGCACCTATAAAAATGGATATGGGATTGGTGGTTCCTAATCAGCAAAATATCCTCTTGTAGGACTTTGTACGTAAAGGAGGAAATTAGCAGCATCGTATAATCGTTGATCATCTACTTTTTCTCCTGATATTTCGTCAGACATTTGGGATGGTAACAGTAGGCACTGCAACATATATCACTTGTAAGAACAATAATTTCTCAAATATGTGAAGAAAAAAAATTAATAAATAAAATAAATAAAACACCATTGTTTGGGTTGAGTTGAACAGGAGATCTCAAATACATAAAAAGGACATATAGTGTTTTAAGATTTAGTAAAAACTGAAGCTGAAAGAGATAATTGTAGAATATGAAACTGAAAGAGATAATTATAGAAGGGCTAGGTCTGAGATAGCTGGTTACCAATTGACTTTAGAGTCAATGGAAGCTAAGGTAATCACTCATGAAAATAATGAAGTGGCTTGGGCAGAAAAATCTGAGCAACAAGATTAGCAATTAAAGTTGAGTGAATGGAAGTTAGGATGTAAGGTTTCTGAACTAGAAAAGATCACTAAGGAAAGAGATAAGTTGTTAGCAAAACTTGCTAGTTAGAAAGAATCAGGTCTGTCACATGTTAGTTTTGTTGAAAAACAAAGAACATCAAACATTAAAACTGGCCTAGGTTATGATGATAGTAGTTCAGAAGAAATTCCAACTAGGAACAATGAACTAAGTCAGAGGAGACCTCAACTAGTGATGAAGAATTCATTAGCTTAGAAGAGAACACATCTAGTGATGAGGAATCACCAAGTTCAACACCCCCTGAATTTAAGAAAGACAAGGGATACAATGAAGTTCCTCCACCCACAGGTAGTTTTCAACCACCTAGGACAGATGTTTCTTGTTTTGGAGTAGGCAATTTGGAGTTTAGAAAGAAGCTTAAAGGTCAATCTAATTCAAGTCAATCTAGTTCTGAGTTCTTAAGAGAAACTGTTGAGAAACCTAGGGATGATAACAAGGGTTCAAGGAGTGATAAAGTCTTTTCAAAACAAGCAATACTTCCAAAAACTTCTCAAAGTACTGTTGATCATTCAGCAGTACCTTCAAGAAAATCTTTTCAAAATACTGCTAATTTTAGAAAACCTTTTGGAAGAGGATTTGGGAATATGAGTCAAAAGTTATGTTATGTATGATATAGTCCTCACCATTTCATTAAGGACAGTGATTATCACTCCGAATACTTAAGCAAATTCCCAAAGACCACATCTGCAAACTATAAACCAAGGGAGAATAAACCAATTTGGAATCATTCACATAGGGTTAACCATAGAAATTTCTCAAAAGACTATAAGTACCCTCACCAGAAAAGACCATTTTCCAAACCACCAGTACCTTCAAGAGATACTTTTCAAAGTACTGGTAAAGCAGTACCTTCTCAAAGTACTGTTAGGAATTCACCCAACCAAGGTACTGCTAGCACTTTTTCAAATGTAAGACCAAGGAGGTTCAATTCCTACAAACCTAGAAGGCCTTACAACTCAAGAAGAGTACCTAGATCAAAGAACCCACCACCAACTGTTAAAACTAAATGGGTTAAGAAAGAAATTTCTGATGGGGAACAAATAGTACTTTCAGAAAGTAAAGGAGAAAAAGGGAGTGTTGATGAAAATCCAACACAGGTTTTGGGACCAAAGACATTAATTCTTGATACAGTTTTCAAAAGCAGTGGTGATTACATACTCAAAGAATTTGAGTATGTCACTCCACAAGGGGAACACAAGTCAGTAATGACTTGGGTTCCTAATAGAAACTAACCCTTTTCATCTTTATGTAGGGCAACCCAGAAGAGGAGCTTAAAGATCATATTATCATTGATAGTGGTGCTCTGGAAGCATGAAAGGAGACAAGGAGCTTTTGTCAGATTTTAAGGCATATTTTGGAGGAAGAGTTGCATTTGGGAATGATCCTAATTGAGGGAGAATCACTGGCAAAGGAACCATCAAGACTGGATCCATTGATTTTGAGAATGTTAGATATGTAAAGGAGCTTAAATTCAATCTTTTGTCAGTATCTCAGATCTGTGACAAGAAATATCCTGTGTTATTCTTTGACACAGAATGTCTTATTCTCTCTCCTGACTTTAAGTTAGATGATGAAAACTTGGTAATGCTAAGAGTACCAAGAACCAATGATGTGTACAACTTAGATTTGAAGAATATCAATCCTACTGAAAGAGCAACATGTTTGGTAGCAAGGGCAACAATGGAAGAAGCACATCTATGGCACAGAAGATTAGGGCATGTAAATTTCAAGAACATCAACAAATTAGTCAAAGGCAATTTAGTTAGAGGTTTACCTTCTAAAACATACAAGAATGATCACTCATGTCTGGCTTTCAAGAAGGGTAAACAACGCAAGGCTTCATGCAAAAAGATTGAAGAAAGAACTATTAGAGAGCCTTTGTAATTGTTGCATATGGATCTGTTTAGACCTGTTTCTGTTGCAAGTTTAAACAATAAGAAGTACTGTTTGGTTATAACAGATGATTGTAGTAGATTGAGTTGGGTCTTTTTCTTGGGATTTAAAGATGAAACCTTTGATGCTATTCATGGTCTTATAATAGCCCTTGAAAATTAGTTAAGACTCAAAGTTAGATCTATTAGATGTGATAATGGGACTGAATTCAAGAATTAGCTTATGGATGAGTTTTGTGTCAAGAAAGGAATAAAGAGGGAGTTTAGCATTGCTAGAACTCCACAGCAGAATGGAGTTGCAGAAAGGAAGAATAGATCTTTGATAGAAGCAGCAAGGACAATGCTTGCTGATTCTTTATTACCTTTTCCATTTTAGGCTGAAGCTGTAAGTGCTGCTTGTTATGTGTTAAATAGAGTATCAGTGACAAAACCTCGGATGAAGACACCTTATGAGTTGCTTATGGGAAAGAAACCAAACATTAAGTTTATGAAACCTTTTGGCTGTCCATTGACTATATTAAATACTGTTGATACTCTGGGAAAGTTTGATGGCAAGTCAGATGAAAGATACTTATTGGGTTACTGTACCAATAGTAAAGGGTTTAGAGTATACAACAGGAATACCATAAAGGTTCAAGAATGTCTTCATGTTGAGTTTCTTGAAGATCAAGAAAATCAAAAAGGTAAAGGTCCTGATTGGATGTTTGATCTTAATATTTTGGCTTCTTCTATGAACTAGGTACCTGTTAGAGAAGAAAATCAAGTTGTTCATAATGAAGAAGAATTACAGTACATTGTTCATGGAGTCAATATGAGATCTGATGATGTTCCTGATGAAGAACCCATTAAACAAAAGAAAAGTACTGTTGAACCTCAAAGTACTGTTGAACCAAAATCCACAGTATCTGATGAAGACCAAGCTATTCAAGATGAACTTAATAGGATGCTCTTACAAGAAACTATTGCAAAATCCTATGAAGATGATCAAAGGAGAGCTTATGAGGCAGAAAAGAAGAAGGCCAAAGTCTCAGATAACTATGACAGTACTTTTCATCAAAGTACTGATGAACCAGTTGAAAGTACTTCCAATGTCTTACCAACATCAAATTGGATCAACACTGATGATTTGAATGATCCAAACATGCCTGATTTAGAAGACATTGATACTGAGCTTCCTAAGGAAGGAATTTTCTCAAATTCCAATAAAGATCCTGATCTCACAAATTTAGAGGATGATCTTGATGTTCCACCAACTCCTACATTAAGAATTCATAAAGACCATCCTACTAGCAAAATCATTGGACCTTCCAATTCAGGAGTGCTCACAAGGACAAAAGCTAGGAATCTCTCTAAGCAACATAATGCTTTACTTTGATTTGTCTATAAACAAAACAGGGTAAATCATAAGGATCAACAATTGTGCCTATTTGCTTGCTTTCTGTCTCAAGAAGAACCTAAGACTGTATCTCAAGCATTAGCTAAAGAGAGTTGGGTTGAAGCCATGCAAGAAGAAGTTCTACAATTCAAGCTTCAAGATGTTTGGGTATTATGTGATTTACCTGATGGAAAGAGATTGATTGGTACAAAATGGGTGTTCAGAATTAAAAGAGATGAAAGAGGGAATGTCATCAAGAACAAAGAAAGATTGGTTGCACAAGGATATAGACAAGAAGAAGGAGTGGACTATGATGAAGTGTTTGCTCCTGTGGCAAGAATTGAAGCTATAAGGTTGTTTATGGCTTTTGCATCATATATGGGCTTTCCTATCTACCAAATGGATGTCAAGAGTGCTTTTCTTTATGGCACTATAACAGAGGAAGTCTATGTCAAGCAACCTCCCGGCTTTGAAGATCCTGCACATCCAAACTAAGTCTATAAGGTTATTAAGACTCTGTATGGTCTACATCAATCTCCTAGAGCTTGGTATGAAAGACTCTGTACCTTTCTATTGCAACATGGTTACAGGAGAGGTGCCATTGATAAGACTTTGTTTATCAAAAGAGACAAAAAGGATATTATGCTTGTCCAAGTGTATGTGGATGACATTATTTTTGGAGCCACAAAACAGTCCATGGTGAAAGAGTTTGAGCAGCTCATGGAACAAGAATTCCAAATGAGTTCCATGGGTGAATTGACTTTCTTTTTGGGGCTTCAAGTTAAACAATCCAGCAGTGGAATCTTCATAAGTCAAGATAAGTATGTCACTGACATTCTTAAGAGGTTTAACTTCACAACTGTCAAGCCTGCCTCCACACCCATTGATGCTAATAAACCATTAGGAAAAGATGAAGATGGAGAAGATGTGTATGTTAAACTGTATATATTAATGATTGGCTGTCTAATGTACTTAACTGCATCTAGACCTGATATTACTTTTGCTGTATGCTTATGGGCAAGATATCAGGTCAACCCCAAAGTTTCTCATCTGAATGCAGTCAAGAGAATTTTTAGGTATCTCAGGCATCAACCTAAGCTAGGGTTGTGGTATCCTAGGGAGTCTCCTTTTCATTTGGAAGCTTTTTCAGACAGTGATTATGCTGGAGACAATTATGACAGAAGATCAACCACTGGAGGATGCCAATATCTTGGAAGAAGATTAGTTCATGGCAGTGTAAGAAGCAAAAAATTGCAGCAACATCATCCACTGAAGCAGAATATGTTGTAGCTGCAAGTTGTTGTGGCCAAGTACTTTGGTTGCAAAATCAACTCTTGGATTATGGATTCAATTTCAAGCATACTCCTATCAACATTGACAATGAGAGTACCATTTGTATTATGAAGAATCCTGTTTATCATTCCAAGACCAAGCACATTCAGATAAGACACCACTTTATTCGAGATTGTTATGAGCACAGGTTTATTATTGTGGTTAAAGTCCACACGGATAATAATATGGCTGACTTACTCACAAAGGGATTTGATGTTTCAAGATTCAATCATTTAGTGGTGAGTATTGGGATGATTAATTATTAAAGCTACATTTGAGAGGAGGCATTAGTAATTATTCTTTGGTTAAGGGGAGGCAATATAGTTAGTTTAAGTTAAAAAGAATGAAAAGTACTTTTGGGCAAAGTACTGCTTAATCTTTGTATTGAAAGTACTGCTTGGCGTTTAGTGGAAAGTACTGTTTTATCAGAAGTACTGTTCCAACGGTCAAAAAGGCGGGGTAACTGTTGATACAAAAGTTGGGCTTACCTTGTTTGGACTCCTGCTCTCGTACCAATTAGAACTTTAGTGCTTGTGAAACCTGCGCACTAAGAAAGTAAACAACACCGTTAGGCTTATCGTGGGATTGTCTCCCACGATTAGACTCCGGCGTGAGAGTAAGTAATTGGTTTAGGGTTTTAGTTGAAGAGTTAGGGATCGTGTGAATCGTACCTTTAACGAGAATATATTATTCTATATATAGGGGCGCAGAGACCATGTAGGTTTCTTGCTCCTTACTCTTCGCACACGTGGTGCTTATCCGGGGTAAGGATATCTATTCCGTAAATAGAAGATCCTTATCCTATAACCGGGTAGTTTGGTTGGGCTTTGGACTTCGTGAGTCCAAGCCATTGGTATTATGGCCCAAGTCATTTGTCATGATAGCCCACTCGTGGTGGGTTTGGGCTTAGTAATGTTTATCATTTGGGCTTGTGGCCCAACTATAGACTATACATCATCATGTCCCCCCAGTCTAGTGTGCGCGGCTCGTAGCCGCGGATACTAGACTAGTGAGAATAGCGGTAAGTGTGGCGGGGAAAAAATTAAATACTTCCCGCCCAAAAATGGGAACAATGTATCAAGTCCCAAAATATCATAAGTGCTTCGAAAAATGGGGAGAGTGTCCACGTGTACCTTGGGAAGAGGGAAAAAGTGTTGTACCTTGTCTCATCCTAGCCACACGTTTTGTTAGTGGGATCCACGTGGCGTCCCTTCTAGGGTTACTGATACTTATAAAAGACACCGCGTCCTTTCACTGTGGATCACACGGTAAAAAACATTTCCACCATTTTCAAACCTTTCAAAGCTTTTCTTTCTTCGATCTTCTGTTCTACTAGGTAACTGCGCGTGCGCAATTTAGTACCCCTTGTTTATATATTGAAAATGGTTGCTCAGTTACACGAGTTTCGCTCTAGGATGGATGAGGATGACGTACGTCAGTTTTCTTCTGATTACTTCATTCCTCTCGACGTCCATCCTGAAGCACCAGATGTGGACGCGTGTATTGCCGATTTCCCCAATTGGAAGATAGGTTTATATACACGCTTTTTTGATTACGCGAATTATCGCGTACCGATATCTATATTTTTTAGCAACGTGCTCAATTACTACCAACTCCATATCTCACAGCTGCACTGTATAGGTGCGGCGAAGATATCCAATTTTGAAATCAATTGTCAGTTACTTGCCATCAATCCGACAGTCGACATATTTCGTGCGTTCTACCACACAACGTGGTCGCACGGGTGGGTTTCTTTTGCAAAGAGCTCAGGGCGCCTTCAATGCTATACCGATAAAGTAGATTCCTTAAGGCATTGGAGAGAATATTTTTTCTGGGTGGATGATGTTGTGTTTCCATCGCGCTTTGAGTTCTATACTCAAGGGTCGCTGCCGAGGGATGAGCGTCCTATCCCTGATTCGTACAGCGCCGCGGATGCGGATATAATTGATAGTAACCGCATTTCCATTAACTCCTATCCTGAGGAGTTTTTAGTGCATATGGGACTGAGTCGCAACTATTTTGATGGTGCGGACGAGGTTCCAACCTTCATTGATGAGAACAGCCAGGGTGGGTGCTCATCCTTTCTTGCCTTTGCCTCTATAATGTAAGTGTTTGTTTATTTTGCTTGAATAACTAAGTTGTTCGTTATTTGTCTTTTGTCTGTCGCAGAGATGGACCTGTTCGTTGTTGTAAAGTTGAAGGAGCCTAAGCGCGTGACAGTGTGGGTGCGTCCTCTAAGGGAAGGTGAGGAGCCCATCTTACAAGCTACTGAGGGGCACCTAACGGTGTTTGGGCCTGTTGCGCGTGAAAATTCTCCACCCGCAGCCACACTTGTTGTGCCGGTGCAGAGTGTTCCTCCTACTGGGGAGCAGTCTCCCGTTTTGGAGGAGGCGCATGTTGAGTCTTCCAACAGTGTGGAGATACTGGAGCCTGTTACGGAGGTTCAGAGAGAGAAGCGTAAGGAAGCGTCTTCTGGTGGTTATGGCGCGCCAACTTCCAAGAGGAGGCGCCATCTGATTGCTGATGAGAAGTCCTCCGCGCCGGATGATATGTCCGTTTCTAGCACGGAGAAGAATCTGCCCAAGTCCCCACCTCTTGTGTAAGTATTTACAATTTTCATTTTCATTATTTGTTGTATCTTCGCTCTAACTTTACCCTCTTTGTTTTGTAGTGACCATGCTGTGAATGATGATGCGGTGTTTGCGGATCGTGCCGCATCACCGCAGACTGCTCATGTGGAGGAGCCTTTGAAGGCAGCGGCGCAGATGTCTGCGCATGAGTTGGTGGAGGAACTAGCTGTTGGTGCTGCTCGTCAAGCTGAGTTGGTCACTCAGCTAAAGGCACGGGCCGTTGTAGAGGGAGGTAACCTTGCTCAGAAGGATGAGCAGATTGCCCTGCTCAAGGCGCAGTTGGCTGAGGCGCAGGCAGAGGTGTTGACTGCCGATGAGCGTGCCAAGAAGGCTACCGAGGAGAAGTTGACTGTGATGGCTGAGCTGCAGCGTGAGCGCAGAGAGTCGCAGCAGTACAGGGCTGACCTCGCCTGGGGGGTAAAGTACCTTGAGGAGAAGAAGACTGAGCTATGCGGCCAGCTTGCTGAATTTGGCAAGAAAGTGGGGACCTCTGTGGAGGCGCAGGAGGAAAAGCTGCGCAGGCTGAGCATAGAGTATGATGAGGAGTTGTATCCTCATCTGATGTCCATGATTGCGGAGCGCAGGTACTTGTTGTACATTATCCTTTGATTCTTGTATTTTTTCCTTACTTTCTAATACATTCGTTGCTGTTTGTGCAGGTGGTTGATCAGCCATGGCTTGCGCCTGGCTGCCATGGGCACGTTGGAATCCCTGGAGGTCGTGGGTGCCTTTGGTAAGGTGGTGGAGTGCGCCGTTGCTCGTGGCAAGGTGCAGGCTGCGGAAGAGCTTGCCGAGGGTCAACTACTGAACATTCCACTCGCTGAGGTTCCTGAATACAATGTTGATGCCTTTGAGGAGCTTGTAAAGGCGATGGAGGGAATGAGGCTCTTCGAGCTTCCGCACATTGCGCGGCTGGAGCGCGACCAAGATTGTCCCATCTCAGTAATAATGGCGGGATTAACTCTGGGGAGGCATATCTTGGAGAACGCAGAGGTTGAACCTGATTTTTATTTGAAGCCTGATGAGGCTCAGTTGCAGGTTCTGGTGTTCGCGCAGCCGCGTGATATTCTTAACCCCTTCGCTATTGAGAAGGAGATTCCTTTGAAGGAGGTCTTGGAGCGTCATGCGGAGAGGGCGGCCAAGAAGAAGGGTGTCAAAGGGAAAGCCACTCTCTGGGGTGTAGGTGCTGCGCATATCCCTAGGTCAGATGGGGTTGCGGTCAGTGTGGCGACCGTGTCCCCGAAAGATGCGTTACTTTTGAAGAAACTCCAAGAGGCTGGGAGTTCTACTGACCAAGGACGCAACCCTCAGCGCTGCCGTAGCTTGTAGATATTTATGTATAACTCGTAGTCATATCGTTGTAAAAACTCATGGTTTTTGTGTAAATGGAAGTATGGAACTTTTGCACGTATGTTGTTTTGTACTTAGATTTTCCAAGAGTTACAATGTGCACATAATATCTTGCATTGAGCCCATAGCTTATGTATTAAGTCCGTAACTTAATAAAGAATCGGTCCATAACTTTAACAAACGCGCAAGTAGGTGTGTAGCGTGCTACATTTATCAATTTGAGGAACCAATGGTCTTGGTTTCTTAGTTCGTTTAAACTTGCACAATGTGCGTTGTTGCGCATTCGTTGTGGGATGCGTACTAAAGTCATAGTCGTGTATGAATTTAGTGAGTTTGTGTACGAACTTAGGAGTCAATTGTTTTGAATTCGTGTGGTGGTATGCAGCGTACTGCGAATACCACTCTATAGGAATCAGTTGTCTTGAATCCATGTTTTGTTAAACGCGCATAGTGTGCGTTAAAGTGCATCCGTCGTGGGATGTACTATTAACTTACTCCAACGTCTTTATAGTAAGGTGTTTAACAGGGATACGTGATCCGTTGTTGATGGGTTTGCAACCCTCTTACTCAACGAGTATTTTAGTAGGTTTACTCATCCTGTCTGCCCTCGTGTGGTCTTAATATGTGCATGCACGCCATGTAGGCAATAATATAAACAGAATTGAAACATAAATGAATGATGTAAGCAATAATGTTGAAATGTGTTGTGGAGTTAGCTAGAAACCACAACGTTTTATTAATTCTTGCAAGTGAAAGAAGTAAAGACAATTTCCTAAAAAAAAAGAAAAAGTAAATACACAGACATTTATTGAGCGCTTACTAAAGTGCATAGGTGTCAGTGTGTGGCCTGTGGGCCGTAGCCTAAAGGTAGCATCTCTTGAGATTGCAAATGTTCCAGGTGCGTGGTAGCTCGTGGCCTTTCATGTCGCGCACTTTGTACGCACCGTCGCCTAATGCCTCTGTGACCTCGTAAGGTCCTTCCCATTTGGGTCCGAGCTTGCCCGTGTCTTCTGCGTGGCTTGCATCGTTGGCGCGGTATACAAAGTCCCCTGGTTTGAAAGAAGTGTTTCTGACTCTTGCATCATAATACTTCTTCATCTTTGATTTAGCTTTTGCTTCGCGTATAGCTGCCCTTTCGCGTCGTTCCTCCAACAGATCTAAGTCAATGCGTCGTTCATCATCGTTTGTTGTGACGTTGACTTTCGATGTACGGATTGTTGGCATTCCAATCTCTGCTGGTATAACAGCTTCTGTCCCGTAGACAAGAGAAAAAGGTGTATCGCCTGTTGCTGACTTTGATTTCTGTCCGGTGGGCCCACAGAACATGCGATAATTCGTCCACCCATATTCCTTTATGTTTGTCCAGGCGCGCTTTAATTCCTTCACCCAGGCTACGATTCGCGCGTTCTACTAATCCATTTGTTTGTGGATGTTTAACTGACGCAAAGTGCTGTGTGATGTTTAACTGCGCACACCAGTCTTTGAATGGGTTATCACAGAATTGTTTTCCGTTGTCCGAAATGATCTTTCCAGGTAAGCCAAAGCGGCATACAATGTTATCCCAAATGAATCGTTTGACCTGGTTGCCTGTGATACTCGCCACTGCTTTTGCCTCGATCCACTTGGTGAAGTAGTCAATGGCGACAATGAGGAATTTAAGTCCTCCTGCCGCGACTGGAAAGGGTCCTGCAATGTCAATTCCCCATTTATGGAATGGCCATGGTGAGGTGATGGGTGTTAGCTCTTGTTGTGGTCGACGCGGAATGGGTCTGTGGACTTGGCAGTCGTTGCATCTTCTAATCATGTCTCGCGCGTCGCGGTGCATAGTAGGCCAATAGTACCCGGATCTTAAGGCACGCGCTACAACAGATCGTGGTCCTGAGTGCATGCTGCAAGATCCGACGTGGATTTCCCGGAGTACGTAGTCTGCCTGAAGAGGTCCGACGCACCTAAGCCATGGTTGTAGGAATGAACGCTGATATAGGATACCATCTCGAAGTTCGAATCTCTGCGCTGTGCGCCGTATCCGTCGAGCGTCCTTTTGTTCCTGGGGGAGTGTTCCCTTGCTAATAAAATCCATGATGGGTGTCATCCATGTAGGATGTTATTCCTCTATTACTGTGGAGATTTCCATCTCAGAGATGGATTTGTTCTTCAAGGTTTCCACCAATACCTGTTTTGACAGGTGTGCGAAGCTTGTAGATGCGATTTTACTTAGCGCATCCGCTTTTTTATTTTCTCCTCGTGGGATTTGTTTGATGGAAAACTTGTCAAAATTCTTGATCAAGGACTTGGCTTTATTGAGGTACTGGATCATGTGTTCCTCTTGGGCCACATACTCGCCTAACACGTGGTTAGCTACTAATCGATAATCCACATTAGCTTCTACGTTGCGTATACCCATTTGATTTGCTATGCGGAGTCCAGCCAATAATGCTTCATATTCTGCCTCATTGTTTGTGGCTATGAATTCAAAACGCAGTGCGTAAGTGTGTTCTGTTCCATCTGGGCTGGTAAGGATAAGGCCTGTGCCTGACCCTTCTGCGCACGAGGATCCATCCGTAAATAGAACCCATGATTCTTGTAATGGTACGTCAACCGTTGGTGATGGAGTATCAGCATCTGGCTTCTCGATAATGAAATCAGCCAATATCTGTCCCTTGACCGCGGTACGCGGCCTATAGGAGATGTTATGCTCACTCAATAACACGCTCCACTTTTGTAGCCACCCTGATGCATCAGGTTTAGAGATAACCTGCTTAATGTGTTGGTCCGTGATTACAGCTATCGGATGCACTTGGAAGTACCTGCGCAGTCTCTTAGCTACGAATACTAAGGCTAAGACCAGTTTCT
Organism: Artemisia argyi; assembly: GCA_030686995.1. Lineage (NCBI taxonomy): Eukaryota > Viridiplantae > Streptophyta > Magnoliopsida > Asterales > Asteraceae > Artemisia > Artemisia argyi. The sequence continues at coordinate 79,453,345 of CM060693.1, read as the reverse complement.
CCATAGCGGTGTAGTTAGTCTCTGTCTTTTTGAGAGCCTTGCTTACAAAGTATATGGGTGTTTGAACAGAGTTTCTGTTTGTCAGTAGCACCGCACTGACTGCTCCATGGGTCGCTGATAGATACATGATTAGTTCTTCCCCTTGTCGGGGTGCGACAAGCTTGGGTAGCTCTGCTAGGTTTTGTTTGAGTTGTTGGAAAGTTTCTTCCGCTTCTGGAGTCCATCAAAAATCTCCCTTTTTTGTACACTTCGTGAGTGTTTTAAAGAGAGGAAGTGACTTGTCCGCTGATTTAGACATGAATCGATTTAGTCCGGCTAATTTGCCGTTTAGTGACTGGACTTCTTTTAGTGTGCGCGGTGAAGGTAGTTCGATGACCGCTCTTGTTTTTTCTGGGCAAGGTTTAATACCATCAGGTTCTATTAGGTATCCAAGAAACATGCCTTCTGTTGCTCCAAAAGTGCATTTCTTGGGATTCAACTTCATGTTTATTCTTCCCAATGTCTTAAACGTCTCCTCTATGTCACGCACCAATTCTTCTTCGGTATGGCTTTTTATGAATAGGTCATCAACATAGATCTCCAAATTACGGCCCACTTGCTTCTCAAATGCATTATCCACTAACCGTTGGTATGTGGCTCCTGCATTTTTTAAGCCATAGGGCATTTTTGTGTTGCAATACACCCCTTGACTCGTGTGGAAGGCTGTTTTTTCTTCATCCTCCTTGGCCATTTGAATTTGATGGTATCCTTTGTATGCGTCTAGGAAGCATTTAAAGGGATACCCGCACAAGGATTCTACTTTCCAATCAATTTCTGGTAGCGGATAGCAGTCTTGTGGACATGCTTTATTGAGATCGGTGAAGTCCACGCACATTCTCCAGCTACCATCGCTCTTTTTTACCATCACTGGGTTGTAAAGCCAATCGTGGTAATAAACTTATCGCATGATACCTGCGTCCACGAGCTTATGCACTTCCTCCAGGATAGCTTTTGCACGTTCTGAAGCCTGGCCACGTTTTTTCTACCGTATTGGAGGATATCCTTGTCAGATTTCTAGCTTGTGTTCCGTAATGGCTCTTGGCACTCCGGTCATGTGTTTGGGTTCCCATGCAAAGATGTTTAGGTTCTTTTGCAATAATGTGCACACAGCTGCTCTGCCCTTGTCGGACAGTAATCCTCCAATTGATATCTCTTGGTCAGGATAATCTGGGTGGATTGCAACTTTCAGGTTTGTCACCTTGGTCGTGTGCTGTTCTGGAGCGCGCGGAACTTCATCTGTCACTATGTTGCATTCTCTTGGAGATGCGGTGGTGTTGTAGAGAGTGACGATCCCTCCTTCTACTGGGAACTTGAGTATCCCATGTGTTGTGGATGGAACTGTACGCATGGCTGATATCCCTAGTCTCCCAATGATGCCATTGTATGACGAGGGAGACCTGATTACCATGAAGTTCATCCAGGTTGTTGTGGAATGGTATTCATTACCGATTACCACAAGTATGCGTAATTGTCCCATGGGCCAAATCTTTTCACCTGTGAATCCAGTCAGCGACGTCGTGGCCGGAATTAACTGGTTTTGTATCTCAGGTTTTAGCCTCTTGAAGCAGTGTTCGTACATGATATCCGCAGACGCTCCTCCGTCAACATACATGCGGCGGATATCGTGACCCCCCGCTTGTATCTCGATGGTGAGTGGTTCTACCACTGCGTTGACCGCAGTAAGAGTGGGGAAAGAGATTTGGTTTCCTTTGGAAAATCTTTGGTTGATTTTTTGCTTCGTATTTCGCTGGCATGATTGTATCATGTATATTGTGTCAGCCTTATTTTTTGGTATCTCTTTTTTGGCCCCATTCTTTTGTCTATCTTTCCCCTCTTTAATGTTTTTAACGAGGTGGTCCATCTTCCCTTCTTTCACTAATTTATCAATTAGCTGACGTAGTTGAACGCACTCGTTAGTAGTGTGACCCTTCTGCCCATGGTATTCGCAGTATCCTCCTTCTATGCGCTTCTCTTCTGGAGTGCTCATAGGTCGAGGTTTTGGAAAATTTGCTCCTTCTGTCGCGAATATTTCCTTAGGGGTTTTGTGAGTGGAACGTACTTGTCGTTATCCCTTCCACTGCCTTGGTTGCGGTAACTCCTGTTGCGGTTGCCACTTTGATCGTTGGATTGTCTCCTAGACTGTTCTTGTGGTTTAAAGGTTGAGTAACCTTTTTTGCTGTCTGCCGCCGCTGCTTCCCCTTGGATGAAGGATCTGGTGCGCTTTGTTAGCTCATCAAAGCTTTGGGGTACTTTATCGTTTAGCTTCCGTATCAGCTCTGGGTTATTGATCCCGTTCATGAACCCTGAGATTTTTAGTACCTCGGGGCATGCTTTGACTTGCATGCATTCATCCTTGAAGCGCTCTATATAAGCGTTTGTGGATTCCCCTTGGCGCTGTTTCACTCTAGCTAGTTCCACAGGGTTCTTTGCGCACTTCTTTCGTTGTGTGAAATTTAGGCGGAATGCCTTTCGCAACTCTTCAAACCCATTTATGCTTCGTCGTGGAAGCTTGCTGATCCATGTTCGTGCATTCCCTACTAAGGTAGAGTTGAACATATGGCACCACACAGGTTGTGGCTAGTTTTCGATAGCAGCCGCTGATTCAAAAATTTTTAAGTGATCATCAGGATCACCTGTACCATCATATGTTTTAATATTGGTGGGCATGCGCCTTCTCTTGTCATTTGAGAAATCGCTTATGCGTCGCGTGAACGCATCAACCTTTTGGCGACGCCAAGGAAGGGAGATATCGTCATCCTCCTCGTACCGACGTCGATTTTTAGATTTCCAATGTCCCGTCTCTCTATCCTCGTTATCCGAGGAGTTACTTGAAGAGGAGTTTGTTAATACAAATATCGCCTAAAAACGTTATTTATATTTTACGATCTTTGCTAAGTTTTGTTAATGACAAAGTATGAACTTTAGCTAAGAGTAAATCATCACTTTAAGTGTTTAAGTCTTGTTTAAACTAATGTTTACATTTCCTTTTAAACAAAACAGTGTTTTTATTTCTTAAATTAGAAAGTGTCTTGTCACATCACATTTATTTCTTAAAATAGTAATGTCACATCACATTTAGGGCAAGCTTTGTCAATATTCATTTATGGTAAGAAAGTGTGTTTGACTAACCATATGTTTGCTTGCAAGACTTATGTTTGACTAGGTGTAATGAGATGTGACCTTGTTTGGTTTGGGAGATTTATTGCAAAAACCAACTGCAGCCCTGACGGTACCCTGGTGGTACACGGGCGGAACCCATCTGAGGGTTCCGCCTGATCCGCCAGACCTGCAGAATGGTTTGCTATAAATACCAAACCATTTGTTAGTTTTGAGTCACCCCTTTAGGACATATTTTCACATACTCTCTCAACTAACTCAGTAACATTTAACTTGTGTGATTCTCTTATGTAGCAAGGGACTTCACAAGATCATTCAAGAAGTTACAAGCTTCAACTCTAAAGTTGCAAGTCTTGTTAGCTTGGTCATGTATAAGCTTTGGTAGTTTATACTTCATTTGTGTCATGTATGTAGAAGTGATTGGTTAGTATGTTAGGCCTCAAAATACGTATTGTGTCGGGAGTTGTTGTACCCTTGTAAAAGAACTAACGGGAGTGGTTGTACCCTTGGTAAAGAACTCGACATCTAGCTTAGTGTCGGTAAAAGTGTAAGCGACGATGGGAGTGGTTGTACCCGTGTAAAAGAACTCGACATCTAGCTTAGTGTCGGTAAAAGTGTAAGCGACGTTGTAAAGGTTTTCTCCGCCGGTGAAAGGAGCTTGTTGATTAGTGCTTATAACTCTCGAGTTGGAAACTCGGGGCGTGGATGTAGGGCAAGGAAAAAGAGTCCTTGTAGCCGAACCACGATAAACAATCGTGTTGTGGTTTGATCGTTTCTTTCTTTATCTTTGCTTATTACATGTTGTCTTTTAGTTAGAATTGCTAATCACATATAAAGCTTTTCAAAGAATTAAACAAGTAAAGTTGTGTTTGTATTTTTAAACATATGAAAAGGTTTTCAAAGAACTAAACAAGCAAAGTTAGGATCATCACAAGTAAAGCTTTTCAAAGTATGTAACAAGTAAAGTTAGAATTGTTATTCACATGAAAAGCTTTTCAAAGAATCAAACATATAAAGTTGTTGTTATATCTTTAAGCAAACGTAAAGTTTTTAAAGGACATTCAAGCTAAAAAGGATTTAAAAAGCGGTAAACTATTTAACCCACTTCTAGTTTTCCACAATTGGCATCAAGAGCTATGTTACTCAAGATCTTTAAAATAGAATGTATTTTTAAACTTGGATCGATCCATGGATTTTGAAAATCTCAAAAAAGGGCAACCTATTCAAAACCCACCGCTATTTGAATAAGAAAACTTACTTGAATGGAAAAGTAATTTTGAAAACTATGTGAAATCAATTGATCAAGATCTTCGGCATATTATTTCTTTTAGTGATTTCAAACCAAAGAAAACAAGTTTTGAAAACTAAGATAACTATCTTAAACTTGATAAAAATAATAAAGCTTTTGTACCAAATATGAAAGAATGTATTTTTGTCAAACGACTAATGATATTTGGAAAAATATGTTAAACTTTCATCAAGAAATATGTCAAGTCAAAGATGATCAATTTGATCTCACATATGAATTAGAAGTCATAGAAATATTAATAGATAGACATTTAGTTGAGATAAATACATGTACTACTAGTTTAAATGTTTTAAATGAAGGTGTAAGTGAAGATGATTACTCATGTCGAGCTCATAGTGGACTTGCTTACGGTTCATGGAATAACACAGATGAAGATGAAACCAACCATCCAGTTTGTGATTCTCAACTAGATAAAACATCAAGCAAGGTACATTTTGAAACCAAACACTTTTGCTTTGACAAATTTATCCTATAGTTTTCTAAACTAGAAAATGAGTCTAAACGTTTATGCAACATGGACCTGAAAACTATCTTTAACAATGAGTCTTCAAAATCTTTTAAGAATATTTTTGAAAAGGAAATCTTGTTAGAAGATAAAATGTCTAGAATTGAGAGTAATGTTGAAATTGATCTAGAATGAAAATTGTGTCTAGATTACAAACATAAGATTAAAAAGCAAAATGAGAAAGGAAAATTATTAGTTAAATTTGATGAAAGCTCAAAATCTCTTGAAAGATTGTTGAGGAGTCAAAGGTTGTTTAACGATAAAACCGGATTAGGATTTAACTTAAAAGCACCATCAACTAATAAAACAAAACAAGTAAAATTTGTCAAACCTAGAAGAGATATTTAGAGATAATTCAATCTCTAATAGAAACTCATGATAAAAAGTTTAAGATTATCATGCTCTATGCTTTTATATGATTATCTAACCTTCTTGGATACATGAGTAATTGAGTTTCAAAGCGTGTCGTCAAACCAAGATTTTACGCGTAGCATTTATCCTCTTGATAGCATCTCTATGCAATTTAAAAGGTACGCATTACTTCAACATGACTTTGATTGTCTCTTGTTTCTAGCATTATGTGTTGGAATATGTGTCATTAGTAATACTCTAAAGTGTTTACCTGCTATTAGTAATAACTAAGAATAGATTCTATGCAATAAGGAATTTCGTCATTAGTACTAGTAGGAGATATAAGGTGTTTTGGTTCTTTAACCATCAAGAGATAAACACGAGAAACTCTTGAGTGAGTCTCACTCAACTCTTGCTTACAAGTGAGCTAACTAAGAATTTCCTAAGTGTTAAAATGTCTAACACTTTTGTGATGCTTGCAAAACAAACCTTTGTTAAACAACATTCTCAAACACCATACTTTGAGTCTTAAATTATGTTTTTCTTCAATCACTCCTTTATGATAATCTCACACAAGGTGAAATAAATCACATTAGCATACATTAGGATGTGTGGAAGAAAATGAGTTTTCAACATCTAGGATTTACACACCAAATGTGACACTTAGTCTCATGATGTTGTACCTCTTGGACTTTTTCAAATCAAATAGAGTTCATAGTGTCTTAATTAAGAAAACCCGAAGAGTCGAGGAGTCGTTGAATATAACATTTAACGAGTGATCTACTCCTTCTAAGATATCATCTTTGGTAGATGATGACTTAGTCGAAAGTCCAATGATGGCAAGACAAGTATGTTGTGTAAAACATTAAGAATAAAAGTACAAAATAACATCTTCTCACCTTGAGTCAAACATTGAATCAAGCAAAATTGACATAAGTTATAAAACTTGATTTATAGGTCATAGTTGTGTCTAAACAAATTCAACAATAACAGTTTTTTGAATTTAGAGTAAAACAACTAGTGAAACAAAATAAATGTTTCGAAGTAATCATGTGATTATAAGTGTCAATATTTGAAAGTCTTTTTGATAATAAAAGCAAGCTCCAAAAGCAAGGGATTTTAACTTAAAGACATTCCTAGTTACTCTCTTGTTCTCAATGGTTAAGTTATTGATGACTTATCAAGAATGAGATTAGTAAATCCGTAGGTAAAACTAAACGTAGAGAAATGTTCGGAAGACTACTTGTTCTCAAAACAATTAGATCCAACATTATGTTTAGCATTTGTCTATGTGCTCGTGTTAAAGAAGATCCTAAAACAACTCTTTAGTTGAGCTTGTTTGGATACATCATTAGGTACTACACAACTAGGATTATGGTATCCCAAAAGAACGGGAATAGAAACCATAGTGTATTCCAAATGGAATTATGCCGGTAATAAGTTGATAAGAAAAGCACAAGTGGTACTTGCACTTTTATACTTACCTACCCAATGATTCTCCAAAACACATAAGGTTCTCAAATTAGTTTCGGATGGAGAAGCACATCAACAAGCTCCGCTTGAACAAGCAAATTTGTGTCAACAACGGAATTCATTTTATCAACATTGTTATACCTTCAACAAAGGAAGCATCGACTTCAGCGACAATTCAATCCATTATGTTCTTAATTGATATATTGTGATCCATCATCATCGTCTTGGTAAAAATGTTCATTGAGGAACATCTTAACTAAGAAAGTCGTATACGTTAACCATTCTATCAACATTTTCATAAAACCTCTTGAATGAGAAGCATTCATCATCCCTAGGCTTAGTCAAGGACTCAGAAGACCTAAAACCTTAGTTTTGAACATTAGGATAAAACCACAAAAATCAAGACAATCCCTTTTGAATTTTTCCCTGCAGTTCCCACGGAACCCTCAGACCATACGGGCGGAACCCTCCCTTTGGTTCCGCCTGGTCCGCCTAATTTGCAAGATGTTTTATTTTTAAGTTCAAAACCAAACACCTCTTTACTCACAACTCCAACTTACCATCAGCCCATAAGATTCACAAAATGAGCAAAACTTCAAGCATCTTCCTCATAACCTTTCATCACCCAAACCTCAAACAACCAATGTGAAATGAGAAACCATGTTATCCTTTGTCCTATCAATATCGAGTCATCCACCATTTCCATGCCCTCAAAAAACCAAGAGTCAATATCATCTTCACCAATAACTCCACCTAGTCATCTTCACAAGAATATTCCAAAATGTAACCAAACAAATGTGTCATCCCCACTATAACCTAACCTATTAAGATTAAACCACCTTTCATGATACATAAACCTATGTTCACCCTTATGTCGCTCTTTGAAACAAATGGCAATTGTCATATCCATACTCTCATTAACATATTTGTCTATGTCATCAAAAGTCAAGTGAATTTCATTATGAAATGTGTCTCTTCCACTTTCTAGCAAGTGAAGAACACAAAGAAGATATCCAAGCTTTAAGTGTTGTCAAACAATCACCACCTCATTTCACATATTCACTCTCGGTCGTCAACCATACTTTACCACCGTTCACCACATTGTTAAAACAAATGAAAAACATCATTGAAACATCACTTGCATTATAAAACGTTTTTAAGCATCAAAATGAGTTAAGTTAACCGCACCTCCACATTGTTTTCATATAGGCACACACTAGAACATACACATTACAATAGTCGTTTACTTAGACTAAAATGCGAAATTTTGATTTTCTAGGAATCATCATGCCTCCTCTAACTCACTACGACCACAAGGACACCATCAAGTACCTACCCAAATACCACAAAACCAAAGATCTTACTCAAACTCAAATCGTTGTCTTCAAAGCCTTAGAAAAACGATATGTCCATAAGGGTAGAACCATTGATCCATCCTTCTTAGAAGGTACAAACCTCTACACGGAATTTACCACAATCAACTTTGAGTGTCTCTTAGAAATCGAAGAGCCTATTTGTTCTAGGTTCATTTTAAGATTCTATGCATCCGTCACCCTCTCCAAGGATGAGTATGGTCGCATGTCTATTAACTTTAGGCCTAGTAGTCATCAATACTCCTTCACTCTCGAGGAGTTTGCTCAAATCCTAGGTGTCCCAAACCATGGTACTTGTATCTACTCCGACTTACACTCCCTCTCAACTCTTGACACACTCTTTGACCGCATCTATCCCTATGATACCCCTCTTGTGTCCAAAGATGAACTTCGTGACCACCTCTTCATTAGGACCACCAACACTAGGAGAACTAGAACCGGAAATGAGGTCATCAAGGACCCATATGGAATGGAATTCAATGAACTCAAGCCCCAAATTCAAGGAATGGGAAGAACTCCTTAGAGCCAATGTAATTAGCACCATAGGAAACCGGGTTCACATAAATGTTTGCCTTTGCTACATGCTCTACTCCTTGTCCATTAGGCAACCCATCAACCTTGCCTACTACATGACCAAGAGAATGACCGACATTCCCGTGCAAGGCACAACGTCTATGCCGTATGGAATGCTCTTGACCCGTCTCTTTAGGTTCATCTCTCCCATTCCATCAACTCCTAGAGGTCTTCACCTAGACTACTCTCATATTCCACACGCTTTTGTCCCACTAAGTGATAGGAGAATCTACAAAGCCCAAGGTAAACATTTTCCAACTCTAGGCTTTGCCCAACTCTAGGCTCCCACCTCTAGAATACATTTTCCAACTTTCGGATATTCCAAATGAGTCGGCGAAGTTCAAGCAAACAAAGGGGATGTTCAAAAACATCGAGAGATTTCTTGAAAAGCTCAAGAAGAAGATTGACCTTCTATGAGAGCGGGTGTGTAGGAGTGTTTGGCACTAGGTGCTATTTGCACGATTTGGTCATTTAAACATTACGTGTTATGTATTTGTGTGTTGGTAAGATATTTGGTACTATTTAGAACTTGTAGGAACTAACAATGATGCAGGAAGACAACATTTGGCAAGTTGTCAAATTTTCATGTTTATGAAATTTTCACTAAGTATAGTGAAATCCTCGACCTCAAGGTCAAAGTCCTATGATATGTGTGTTTACGTGTCTATTTTTTGCATTGCCTAACCAGAAATGCATTATCTTTTTGACTTTAGGAGTTTTCAAAAATTTTGAAAATCATCTCGCGGGTCAAAATCGCGGACTGCCAAATTTTTCAGCCCTGGCGGATCTGGCGGTACCCAAAATTGGGTTCCGCCAGTGTATTTTCTGGGCAACCCAGAAATGGCCCAACGGACCGGACGAAACCCTCACACGGGTTCCGCCTGTGTATCGCGAGGGTTCCGCCAGTCACCTGCAGAAAATGTCTGTCATTTTTCTTAAGTTCAAAACTTGTAAAATGTCAAACCATTATTCTAAGTGAGAAACATCTTCCATTAACTCCAATAACCATATTAGAACAACTCTCACTCACTAAAGCAATTCGGAAGCCACTTCCCTCCAAAAATTCAAATTCAAACATAACTAACCCAAGGAACCCTTTTAAAGGATCCTTCAAACCATTGAAACATTTTCAACCAAATCACATCCCATGATCACAAAGCATTGAGTGCATATGTTGATATTTCACTCCACCCTATTACATTGGATTGACATCAAATGATGTGACATGGTCATGAAAATCATTTGAAACCTCATTCTTTGAATGGTAGAACATCAAATCTAAACACCCATTTCAACATCTTTTCCACCCTATAAATTTGAAAGTTTTGCAACAACTCAAATCACACCATCACCATTAAAACTTCTTCTCTCAAAACATCAAAACCACACCTTTGAAATGACTAAATCCAACACATCATCCGAGTCATCAAAATCCTTCTCAAAAACCACTAGGATTAGTGTCAAACCTTGTTGCTTCAACAAAACCGTCAAGTCAAGCTCATCATCTTCAAGTGATGCTTCGCTTAACATTTCATCAAATTTCAAGATTTCCTCAATCTTGCTACTCCAACATCCTCTCCCAAACATGGCAATACAAACATTACACTTTTCAACCATCAAAAACTTTTTCAACCATCGATCACCAACACTTACACCAATGGAACTTTTTCATACACCACCAACATCACCACATCCACTATTGGAAACTTTTGAAAACCTATCACCTAAACCATCAAGCCCTCCATCATTGTCACTTTTTGACACCATTGCCGAAACGGAAACCCAACAACAACCAATATTTCAACCAAATGAGTCATTGGATGATGCTCGCCTAAAAACGTTATTTATATTTTACGATCTTTGCTAAGTTTTGTTAATGACAAAGTATGAACTTTAGCTAAGAGTAAATCATCACTTTAAGTGTTTAAGTCTTGTTTAAACTAATGTTTACATTTCCTTTTAAACAAAACATTGTTTTTATTTCTTAAATTAGAAAGTGCCTTGTCACATCACATTTATTTCTTAAAATAGTAATGTCACATCACATTTAGGGCAAGCTTTGTCAATATTTATTTATGGTAAGAAAGTGTGTTTGACTAACCATATGTTTGCTTGCAAGACTTGTGTTTGACTAGGTGTAATGAGATGTGACCTTGATTGGTTTGGGAGATTTATTGCAAAAACCAACTGCAGCCCTGACGGTACCCTGGTGGTACACGGGCGGAACCCATCTGAGGGTTCCGCCTGATCCGCCAGACCTGCAGAATGGTTTGCTATAAATACCAAACCATTTGTTAGTTTTGAGTCACCCCTTTAGGACATATTTTCACATACTCTCTCAACTAACTCAGTAACATTTGACTTGTTTGATTCTCTTATGTAGCAAGGGACTTCATAAGATCATTCAAGAAGTTACAAGCTTCAACTCTAAAGTTGCAAGTGTTGTTAGCTTGGTCATGTATAAGCTTTGGTAGTTTATACTTCATTTGTGTCATGTATGTAGAAGTGATTGGTTAGTATGTTAGGCCTCAAAATACGTATTGTGTCAGGAGTTGTTGTACCCTTGTAAAAGAACTAACGGGAGTGGTTGTACCCTTGGTAAAGAACTCGACATCTAGCTTAGTATCGGTAAAAGTGTAAGAGACGATGGGAGTGGTTGTACCCGTGTAAAAGAACTCGACATCTAGCTTAGTGTCGGTAAAAGTGTAAGCGACGTTGTAAAGGTTTTCTCCGCCGGTGAAAGGAGCTTGTTGATTAGTGCTTATAACTCTCGAGTTGGAAACTCGGGGCGTGGATGTAGGGCAAGGAAAAAGAGTCCTTGTAGCCGAACCACGATAAACAATCGTGTTGTGGTTTGATCGTTTCTTTCTTTATCTTTGCTTATTACATGTTGTCTTTTAGTTAGAATTGCTAATCACATATAAAGCTTTTCAAAGAATTAAACAAGTAAAGTTGTGTTTGTATCTTTAAACATATGAAAAGGTTTTCAAAGAACTAAACAAGCAAAGTTAGGATCATCACAAGTAAAGCTTTTCAAAGTATGTAACAAGTAAAGTTAGAATTGTTATTCACATGAAAAGCTTTTCAAAGAATCAAACATATAAAGTTGTTTTTATATCTTTAAGCAAACGTAAAGTTTTTAAAGGACATTCAAGCTAAAAAGGATTTAAAAAGCGGTAAACTATTCAACCCCCCTTCTAGTTTTCCACAGAGTTGTTCCTTCTGTGGCGCTTGCGCTATTTTTCCTTGGAGTCCGAGTTTGAAGGGCTTGTACTTGGGGAGTAGTGTTTCCCAAGTCTATCTTGGATTCTTCTGCTTCCTGACCTTGAGACGCTTATGCTCGGTGAGCGTTGTCGTCCAAGTCTATCTTGTATCCTGCGGCTACCAAGCCTAGCGTGGACATTGGTCTGCCTCACGTTGTCTTCGTAATCCTCCGAGTATTGAGTGTTAGATGTTGTACCAAGTCTATCGTGAACATTGGTGTGCCCCTCATTGTTTTTGCGCTCGTAGTGGCGCGGTGGAGGTTTTTCTTGGCCAAAGTCGGGCCGATTTTGCAGGCCGTGGCTTGACCTTCTTCTTGCCTCCTCTCGCATGAGACTAGTCAAAGTCTCATAATGTTGGGACACAAAATCGTTTAATGTCACCTCAGGGGTATCCTCTTCTACTGCGAGGATGTCCGTCTCCGCACGGGGTTCCCTCTCTCTATTAGGTGCTCCTGGCGGCACAGTGTTGTCTACTATGGGTGTCGTTTGGTGGGGAGTGGTAAAGAGAGTGCGCTGAATGTCCTCAGCACTTGAGACTACGGTAGTGGCTCGGGTTGTCCCCAAAGGCAATTCTACCGTGGTAGGGGTTGGAGTTATATTCGACTCACGATGACTAGGCGCATTGGTTGTTCCAGAGATTGGCCTTGGAGTCGAATCTTGATGCTTCTTCCTACGTGAATCATCACGTGTTTTCTCCGGCTGCGGAGTCCGCTGCCCTGAGTTCTTGTTTTTCGGCATTCTGGTCTTGAGTTCTTAGTGTAGGGTCCCACGGATGGCGCCACTTGTTGATACAAAAGTTGGGCTTACCTTGTTTGGACTCCTGCTCTCGTACCAATTAGAACTTTAGTGCTTGTGAAACCTGCGCACTAAGAAAGTAAACAACACCGTTAGGCTTATTGTGGGATTGTCTCCCACGATTAGACTCCGGCGTGAGAGTAAGTAATCGGTTTAGGGTTTTAGTTGAAGAGTTAGGGATCGTGTGAATCGTACCTTTAACGAGAATATATTATTCTATATATAGGGGCGCAGAGACCATGTAGGTTTCTTGCTCCTTACTCTTCGCACACGTGGTGCTTATCCGGGGTAAGGATATCTATTCCGTAAATAGAAGATCCTTATCCTATAACCGGGTAGTTCGGTTGGGCTTTGGACTTCGTGAGTCCAAGCCATTGGTATTATGGCCCAAGTCATTTGTCATGAAAGCCCACTCGTGGTGGGTTTGGGCTTAGTAATGTTTATCATTTGGGCTTGTGGCCCAACTATAGACTATACGTCATCAGTAACTAATTTGCATAAGATACGGAGGAGATAAATGCCAAGAATAACGGTACAAACATTTAATATGCCGTGATTATACACTTATCTCTTCCAATTTAAATTTACCCTCACCATTATTACTGTTCATTCATTCAAACTTCAACAAATCCATCACCGATCATCATATTCTTTCACAAATCGTCCAACAGTTAGCAAACACAACATGATCGCCAATTTAGAAAAGACACAGTTGAATGTTGATTTTCATGCCATCATTGATTTTTTCACTAGGTCATCCATCAACTATGCTATTTTCGTCGATCCTGCCATCATCGGTCCCTGGATTCAAGAGTTTTGGAATACTGCTACATCTGGATTAGAAGAAAAAAAGGATTTTATTCATGCTACAGTGGCTGGAAGATAAATTCGTATCACTGAGGCCACAATAAGGGAAGCCTTATTGTTTAATGATGAAGAAGGTATTGTTCTCTTTGACAAACAAGTACTTTGGGATGCACTCAGAGAGATAGGCTATGAAGGTGCACTTAATAAACTTACTTTTCAAAAGGCATTGTTTAGTCCGCATTGGAAGTACCTTATACATGTTTTACTTCATTGCCTAAGTCCCAAAAGTACTGCTTGGGATCAATTTGGTCATGCTTAGCCTCTGCATTTGTAGGATTAACTACCAATCAACCATTCAATTTCTCATATATGATTCTTGATGGTATGCTTACTTACATCAACAATGGTTCACCATTTTTGATGTATCCTAGATTTGTTCAGTTGTTTTTAGATAAACAGCTTGAGGCTGTTCCAAAACCTCTAAATTTTTTACCTTCTGTTGTACTTCCTGCAAAGGTGTTCACTTTTATGGCTAACAAGAGTGCTAAGTTTTCTGGGAAGAATACACCTTTGACAGCTCATATATTGGAAGTAGCACAGGCAATTAGAGATGCAGCTGATGCAACTAGTGAATCTGATCATTCTGAGTATTCTAAGTCAGCACATACTTCACCAACACCTCTTGCATCACCTCAGCAAAATGTTTCAAGTGAAAGAACTACTTCAATATCAGTTCATGCTTCGAGGGAAAGATCTATTTCAAGAGAAAGTACTTCTCCACCTGCTGTTTCTACGGAAAGGTCTGCTTCTTTACAAGGTACTGCTTATACTGATACTGAGCATGATGTGAATCCACCACCATCTCCCAATGATTATACTTCAACAGATGGGTCTCAAACATCTGGAGGAGATGAGGGAGTGATGGATACTTATGCATTGACTAGAGAATTCAGAAGATTGAAAAAGGTGGTTAATGCTCAAGCTGATATAATTTTGAAGCTGAAGTCTAAGTTGAAGAAGTTGAGGAATTCAGTTTGGCCACTTGTTAAGCATCACAGAATGTGGGTGAAGCAACAAAGAATGAGTGGTCAGAAATTCAAAAAGGCATCTAATTCAAAGAAAAAGAAACTCAGGAAGCAATCTTCATTCACATTGGGGAAGAATTTGACTGAGAATCTGAATGAAGATGCTAAACCTAATGAAGAAGAAGATCATATGCTAAATTTTGATGATACACATGTATTTGAAGATATTGCTTATCAAAGTACTGTTGAAAGAAAACTTGATGAAGATAGGCAAGTTGTTGAAGAAGAAAACATTGCTGTTGAGCAAGGAGATTTGGAAGGTACTGAAGCTCAAGAGAAAGATATTCAAAGTACTAATGATCAAAATGTTGGTGCTCAAAGTACTGGTATTCAAAGTACTTTGGATCAAGGTATTGATCAAGTTACTGCTACCTTGAATGTTGATGAAGTTGGTCCTTCTACAAGAATTTTTGAAGAACAAGCTGGCCCTTCCATTCAGCAAGAAGAGATAAAGAAACACATAACTAGTGATGATGAGACTATAGCTCAAATTATGCTTAATATTTCAAGTTCAAGAGGTATAAGTATTCCTGGTATTGAACAGGCTCAAGTCTCACAATCTTCTTCTAAATCTACTGAAGAATTGGATCCTAAGGATAAAGGAAAAGGGATCATGATAGAATCAAAGAAGAAGAAGAAGAAGTTCACTCTAGCACAGTTAAGAGCTTTTGAGGTAGCTAAAAATGAAGAAGCTGCTAGAAAGTATCAAGCTGATTTGGATGCTGAATTCTTAAGGGAATCAAGGAAGCCAGTTGTTGAAAGAAGAAGGCCACCATCCATTGCTCAAGAAAGAAATTCAATTATTAGTTTTCTGAAAGGTATAGGATTCAAAGGTTTACAAAGATTAAGATATCCACAGGTAAAAGAACTATATGATAGTGTCCAAGAGTCTATTAAAAGAGAGCTGGATAGTTTTGTGCCTATGGATTCTGAAAAAGAGAAGAAGCTGGAGGAAATAATGAAAGTACAAGCTGAGAAAAGAAAATTAAAGAGAAAGAGGGCAACTCAAGATGATAAGTTATCAAAGAAGCTC
Source organism: Artemisia argyi (assembly GCA_030686995.1). Classification (NCBI taxonomy): domain Eukaryota; kingdom Viridiplantae; phylum Streptophyta; class Magnoliopsida; order Asterales; family Asteraceae; genus Artemisia; species Artemisia argyi. Next base: position 79,437,622 of record CM060693.1, on the reverse strand, counting down.
AAGATGCTGAGATCAGACACTGTTGATGAGCTGAGGAATTATCTTAGAGTTGTGGATTTTGAGAATCCAAAGAAAACAGAAGATGCTGAGAAAAAGTCCAAGATATCTACATTTTCTAGGGTAGAATCATCTGAAGGGGATTATCTCATTTTTCATAGAGAAGATGAAAGTTTCAAAGTATTCAACATGCTATGGGATATACTGCACATGATAGATAGAGAAGATCTTTATCATTTGTACTTACAAGTGCAAGCCTATTTTGAGAATACTGAACCAACAGGAGTGGGATTAATCTTGCTGGGAGATTTAATGACCATCTGGGAGACAAGTGAAACAAGTAATGATGCTCTGTAGAATGCTCAAGAGAATTGGGAAATAACAAGATGGAGATTCTTTGAGTCATCGGGGGTACATTCACTTGAATTGAAAGATGGAGTCATGGTACATATGCTAGCAGAGAGAAGATACCCTCTTATAAAGGATATTATGATCAGAATGCTTGATTATGGTATGGAGGTTGAAGATGAAAGTGAAGTAGCATTGATGGTGATTGAACTGTTCATCAAGTGGACTACTTTAGATGATGATATTGCATAAATACTGGTATGGTTGTTATTGTATAAATTTTTTGAATAATAAGTACTTTTCTCAAAGTACTGCTTGCTGCATAAAACGAGTAAAAGTCTTTTGATTAAGTCTAAAATAAAAAGAAAAAGAACTTTTGAAGCACAAGATAACAGCAACAAAATGTTTTGAAACACATGGTGTTAGTACTTGTACTACACAACAAATGGTAATCAACTCACCATGTTTAACAGACAAGAAAGAGTTTGACTCATCATGAGGGTACGGCTCTGATGTGATAATCAAATCCGTTTTTAGTTGAAAATTTACTAAAAATTGTATGGTTTTCAACTCACCATATCTGTTATAGTGAAGAGTTGGTTAGCCCACATGAAAATGGCTTGTGGTAAAGGCTGTGGAAAAACCATTTATATGGGAATTAGTTCACCATGGTTATGACTGTACTAAAAGAACTAGTCCAAAAGCAAACGACTCTTGGTAAAGCCTAAACAAATCCGTAGATAGCTGATGATTTGCTGAAAATCATATGGTTATCAATGTACCATGGTTTTTGTGCTTAAACCTAAACATTGGCTACTCCAGAGTTAATGGCTTTGGTAAAGAGACATCTAAATCCATTAATTTTGAATGATTCACCTATCACAGGAGTTAACACACCTAGAAGTGATGAGAATAGCATGAAACTCTATGATTTGATGTACAATTTGCCAAATGTTGCTAAGTTGATAAAGAGTACTTTGATACACAAGTCAGAAAGAAGATAAAGACTCAATCTTTCCTTGAAGATAAAGATGTTGAAGTTAAAGATAACAAAAGGAACTTGAAATCAAGCAAGTAGAATTCAAGTTAGGGGAGGATTGTTGAGATATGAAGATCAAAGTACTTCTGAAGTCAAAGTACTGCTCATGATCAAAGTACTGCTTGTGCATGAAGAAAAGTCAAAGTACTTCTAAGATAAAGGACTGATATGCAATATCGTGAAAGGATTGTAATGTAAAGTTATTAGAATATTCTAGAAATTAGATTAGTATTAGTTTACTTGTCGTTCAAGTATTGTAAACCGACTTAGGGTTTTCCTTATGCCTATAAAAGGATCCCTATGGTGGTATTAGACATATGCATACGTACGATATTAGAGTTATTTAGCAATTAGAGTTTGTTAGTGAATCTGTGTTGTAAAGCAGGTTCAAAGTTTGGTTTAATATAAAGTTATTCTTCTTAGCTTTGTGTTTGTTGATTCCGCATACTTAACAAAGTTACATCAGTGTTTCATTATTAATAGTTTTGGAGTTATTCAAAATTTTTAAACCTTTACAAGCTACAAAGTAGTTTGGTCAGAGTATATATCGATCCAACAGTGGTTTACCGGGTCATAGGTTGAACGAGTGTCCTAAGAGGAAGTTGAATAACTATGTTGGGGAGAATTATAATGGTGATTTGGGAAATGATTTTGGTAATGACTTGGAACATATTGATGAATTTGCTCAAACTAAAGGTGAAGTTGTGAACTTAATGATGCAACATACTTTGTGTGCAATGAAGATTGAAGATTATTAAAAAAGGACCAAGTTCTTTGAAACTAAGTGTTTAATTTAAGGCAATGTTTGTTCATTGGTCACTGGTGGGGGTAAGTTGTGAAAATCGTGTGGAAACGTAGAGGGGAGGGGGGCGAATACGTTTTTTTTTAAATCTAAAAATATTTCGTATCAAATTCCTGATCAAGTGTGACGAAATATGAATAGTAGTTACAATAGTTATAACAACTTTATACATCGTAGATTATGTCACAAACATAATTACAATATATTTACCAAGCCAAGACACACATATTATCAATATAATATAAATAACCAATCAAACAAACATAACCAAGACATAAACACAATAATAAGCAATAAAAGCGGCTATAAACGTAAAGTGATAAGCAAAAGAAAGCGCAAACCTAACACAATATAGTGGTTCGGTCACGAAGCTCCTCTTCGCCTAATACACTTCTTGAGTATCCAACTCGAGAGTTACTTCACTAATCAACAAGCTCCCTTTTCGGCGGAAAAAACCACACCACGTCGTTTACACCTTTTTCGGTACAAAATACCGAGTCATTCTTCGGGTACAACCAAACCCATTATGTTTTAGGGCAAATGGCACAAAAAGATATTCAACTTAGGGTCTATTTACAATCAAGGTACTCTATTTTTTTTTCTTGCATAAAAAGGTGTCAAACTTTTTTTTTTGGCGGATTTGGGTATTTTACTAATGTCCGTTAACCCACTTCGTTAGAAAATTACATGTTTGGTCATTGAGTATATATATTAATATCATGCACAGTCCATCACAAAAAAAATATATATTTTCGCAAAACAAAACTTGAGAAATTTTTTTAAAAAATAAATTAGAAAAAAAAATATTAGAAAATAAAAAAAAATCAAATTTAATTTTTTTTTAAATTCGAAAATAAAAATTTCCAAAAAAAAAAAAAAAAAAAATTAGAAAATAAAAAAAAAATTCAAAAAAATATTTTTGAAGAAAAATTTTGATTTTTTTTAAATAATTATCGATTTTTTTAAATATTCGAAAAATTCAAATTCATTTTTTTTTTTTAAATTTAAAGATAAAAATTTCCAAAAAAAATCAGAAAATAAAAATAAATTCAAAAAAATATTTTCGAAGAAAAATTTTCAATTTTTTTTATTTTCTAATTTCTTTGGAAATTTTTATTTTCGAATTTAAAAAAATATATATATATATTTTTTTAAATTTGATTTTTTTATTTATTTTCTAATATTTTTTTTTTCTAATTTAAAAAAAATTCTCAAGTTTTTTTGTGATTTTTTATTTTTTTATTTTTTGTATTTTTTATTTTATTTTTTGTGATGGACTGTGCATGAAATGATTATATATACTCAAGGACCAAACATGTAATTTTCTAACGAAGTGGGTTAACGGAGGTTAGTAAAAAACCCAAATCCGCAAAAAAAAAAAAAAGTTGGACGCCTTTTTATGCAAGAGAAAAAGTAGAGTACCTTGATTGGATATAAACCCTAAGTTGAATACCTTTTTGTGACATTTGCCCTATGTTTTATAGCCCAATATAACAAACCTTGTGTTTTAAGGTCTAAACACATACACCGAGGTCACTTACATTGTTTTTCGATACTAAGCTAAATATCTAGTTCTAATCCCCCTTGTTTGGGGCACAAAGTAAGTTAAAAGTATACAAGTGCTACAAAACAGAGTTAGTAGACAAGTGCACATACACCATACCCTCCGTCTCACGAGTAAAGCAACATATCAGCTGGACGTAAGGGTTTGTCCCTTTCTCCACTAAGCCCGATATCAACTTCTTTACGTGCCAAAATCCCCGACCGAGAACAGATGTCAACAAAAGTATCGCCCACCACGTTATGCCGATGTTTAATACCAATAATATCAGCACACCATACAACATGGTTTCCATAGATATCCTCTAGAAAGACCCTAGAATAAGCTGAACATGGCATCTGAACACAGAATTACCGATAACATAACACACATCGTTAGATCCTACCATTCATAGTATGTCCCAACCCATATATTGGAACCACCCTAAGCCAGTCCGAAGTGTATTCCTTCATTTGCGATTTCCATAACGCCATCTGTCGAGATTAAATATTATTATTATTATTATTATTATTATTATTATTATTATTATTATTATTATTATTATTATTATTATTATTATTATTATTATTATTATTATTATTATTATATATTTTTTTTATAATTATTTTTTCATTGAATCCCAGGAAAATTACATGAAATTGGAGGGGAGTCTAGACACAATCTGTGCTCCCACTCCTTTTTGAATACACAAGCTGACTCGATGAAAAATGAAAGCACCGCTCTTAACGTTAGAGTGGCTGCTGGCAATATTCCCAATGCGCGAGAGAGTATTCAGAGCTTCTACATCAAGTTCCCCAAAAGTGGAAAAAGCAAAGGGAACGAACTTGTATCCATTGTCTTCACACTTGGATGCATACTTCTTCCTTTTCTTTTCCACAGCATTACTCAGTGCAGCCCCAGGAGCCCATGTCGATATCCCAGTCCCAGCAAATGGGGAGACCCCAGTCACATCCAAACACACGTCCTTACCTTGGAACCAGTTAAACAATAGCACATCTGCAGGACGTAATTCTCTCCCTTCTTCCGAAAGAAATCCCATTGGAGCCTCTTTACGCACCATAATCCTGGCTTTGGAGCATATATCAATAAGAATATCACGCACCAGATTATGCCTGAACTTAACACCCACTTCGCTAGCGCAATGAACCGCGTGATCCCCCCACTGGTCCATACGGTGCACATTACAACTCGGGCATAAGCTCCCTTCAGAGAACATAGGTACCGCAAGCCTGTAGCATAACACCGATCGAAATTGGCGGGGATTCATCCTTTGTCCGAGACCGTCAATAGGGATGGCGAAGAGGAAGTCTTGCGCATGTGGGCCGCGGATACTACTAAGTACGGCCACCTGCCTTGGACTTAGCGAGTACTTGGAGACCAGATATTTCTCAATGACACCGAAATAACACTTTGCCAAGGTTTTCATCATTTGGGGGCAGGAGCGCCCCCGATGACAGTGAGGAAGTCGGTGTTACAAGTAGCGTTGAATATGTCCGAAGCATACTGGAATGAAGGGCCTCATGTAGCAATACCCGTTTTGGTGAGTATCTTATCCTGTAAGTCATTCGTTTGCATCCGAGAAGCGAGGAAAGCGTACTGGACGATATCCCCAGCTGAAAGGATGCCAAGCCCGCCGAGTTTTATTGGAAGAGTGGCAAGCCTCTACTGCCAATCACCGAACCCTGGCCCTGAGGCAGTAACAATCTTCTCCAAAGAGGCACGTAACATCTGATCAAACTGAGCTTGGGCCTCTGATAAGTGCAAGGGGGAACATGTTCTCAAAGCATACGATAGTTTCGAAACTCCCGCACAATTATGCAAAAGGAGAAGTTCACATTGCGGATCGTTAAGTTTGTTAATCGCCTCGATTAAATGCATGGTTTTGGAGACCCTTTTGGAAACCAAATCCCGACAGAAGCCTGCGTCTAAACTAACCGGACCGCCAAGGAGTTTGACTCCATTGAGCGGGCGAGCAATATTTATAGGAAAAACACCCTCCACTCTGCTTCTAGGGTCTTCGACAGGCCAGAAGAGTTCTGTCTTGTCAACATTTAAAAACAAGCCACGAGCGGGGCCCTCTGTCCTAATGATGTTAAGCGCCTTGGCGACCATGGGCGTGTCCCCAACAATGGTACCATCATCGAGGTACCACGCCTGAAGGGTAAGTTCACATGTCTGGTTGATAGCATGAATTAAAGGGTGCAAAGCTAGGGCAAACAACAAAGGGCCCAACGGATCACCTTGTTGGACACCCTGACACGACCATAGGATGGAGTCCTCGTAATAGAGCCTGGCAGGGCGCGCATAACAGAACTCAACCCACGGTGCAATAGGAGGGCATCGCCTCTTAGCTTCCTGAAGCAAGACACTCCTGTCAACAAGATTAAAAGCATTCTTGAAGTCCACTAAAAGCATGGAAAGGCCAACTTCACGCCCCTTTGACTCAATGAGCCTATTTACAAAGTGAAGGACAGCCTCACATCCCCCAGGGACTCCAACCCAAATTGAAAATCCTGCAAGTAAGAGTTCATAGAATCACCGACCGAAGAGGAGGCAACCTTTGACACAAGCCTACGCCAAACAGTGCCAACAGCAATAGGGCGTATACCACCGCCCGGCTTGACTAAGGGAGTCAAGGGAACACTAGCAATATATTCCCCCAATTGACTAGGGCACTTTCCACCAAGGAACAAGTTAACAACTCCAGTAATGGACCCTAGCAGGTCATCAGCAATAGCAGTCGCCGCCCCACCCAAAATATCTATCAAATGTTGTGCCCGCAGCCCATCACGGCCACACGACGTCCCTTTGTGGAAGCTGCGGATCCTGTTGAGCACCAAATCCTTATCGACAGAAAGGGCGTCCTCATCAAGCGACAAAGGGGGCGGGATCGGCTGGAGGGCATATGGGTGTTTGGCCTCAAGCTCCAATAGAGTGTCAGGTGTGGATGGGGCGATTCCAGAGGACGTGAGCGCCTTAATAGCAGCAGTAAAATGCCCGTCCCCAAGTTTACGCTTGCACTGACCCAGGTTGACCCCATTTTGGTCCTTATGTCTCACCCCCCCTTTCGAAGATGAAGGCAATTCGACAAACCGATCCATCACCATACAAAGCCTGTCTGCGGGATCCCTCCATCTGAGGATGGCGCGGGAAATACAATCGAGCTGGCAGCGTTCTCTTTCACCGGAACGACGTTGAGTTATGTTGGTTGGCATAAAGGCGGAGAGCACACAGGACGGTAAAATAAGGAGTTGCACCCATGCAGATAAGTCCCCCGGTCTTAATATTACCATATCCAACGCCCCACGAAAAATCTTAGCAAATCCAAGTCTCGCCCGAGGGGGAATACTCTTAACCGTACGTATTTTTTTTGAGAAAACCCGCTCAAGGAGGTTGATGTCGTAGGCGGACTCACCAACCAGAGGGGGCACCCTAGAAGCATCCCCCACAAAACCCCTGTCAAAAGTGAGAGTACCATGCGACTCACCCGCGACCCCCTCATCGACCATATTCAGGGCCGCCCTCATGGGTAGAGGAATACCGTAAATCGCCACATCATCAAACCGAGGCGCTGGGACCACCTCACCACCGGTATGTCTGCAAATCTTACTGAAAGTGTGAGTGCAAAAACACTCCCCACAAAGCCAAATACCCGCTTGATGAAGCGCCTGGTCAAGAGCAGAAAACAACGAGACGTCACTCGCAATACGCGTTTTGTGAGAAGCCTTCAATTCATTAGTCTTAAAATGGCAGGTGCCAAGGTGATCAATAAAATATTTCCTAGTGAACCCTTTCTCATTCCCGCCACTGCACCCCTCATGCCCTTGTAACGGACATGAAATCCGCAATGCACCAAGATTAGCCATAATAAGGAATATAACTTTTATTGTACGAATATGAAAACCAATGGCACCCTTAATATGCCAAACGAAAAGCCCAATGAAACCAAGGGCCCAACAAAAAAAAAAGGATCTCAATATATGCTACAATATCTCAGCCACTAAGGAAAGTCAATGGAGCGGGCCCCACCTGAGAATAATAAACCGCCTACCAGGCCAGTCAAACGTAACACATAAAGGGACCTAATCGCAACACCCCTAACCACAAACTATATCCAGAAACCACAGAGCAAACCGCAATCACCCCACAAGTAACCGCAAGTGGCCAAAATTCAAAACGAGGCCACAAGGCGGGAAAGTAAACCGCAACGCAATTTTTCACCCCTACCGACGACCTGTTTTTACCCAAGCAGTACACCCACGACCAGGAAGACCCACGAGCAAGATGTTCCAGGACCCAGGAGAGACCACCGACGTGGAAAATGAGAGAGCGCAAGGGGCACACCACAAGCGTGACCACAACTCACCCAAAACCCACGACCCAGTAACAGAGGAAACGCAACGACGAGAACCACAACACTACGGAGGTGACGATCCAACTGAAAGTTGAATCCCAGATGTTGGAGTGGACGGGGATGACGGCGGATCAAGGAGATCCCATCGTCACAAACACCAATCGCCCACAGTTCACACCTCCCTTATTATTATTATTATTATTATTATTATTATTATTATTATTATTATTATTATTATTATTAATTTGATCGTAATATTAAAAACACCACAACGTGCTCCTACACGTTATTAAGTATTTGCACGAGATTAAATATAACATATGTTCAATGGATTTAAATTATGTATAATATCAAATTAAACTCTTCAAACAATATGATTATTAAAGAATTTTAATTATATTTTAAACCAGAGCAAATATTGTTGAGTTATAAGTATGCACAAAACAATTTTAGTTAAAACTAGACGAGTACCCGTGCATAGCAACGAAATTTTATAGCGACAGATAATTTTAGTGATAAAAAATAGCATATGGGTTATAAACGAAATATAATAAAAGTTTGAGGATTAAACATAATATTTTGAAACCCAGTTCGTCCCGGATGGTTAAACTGGTTGAACCGTTCCGGTCGAAAAATGGGTCAATTTAAACAGGGTCAACCCGATGGGTTGTGTCGAAAAAACGGGTCAAATTAAACTAAGTCAACCCGCCGAATTTGAAGCATCCCGTGTCAACCCGTCAGGTTTGAAGCGTCTCGGGTCAACCTAGTTTTCAATGTGTATTAATAGTTTGCTTTTGAAACATATGTTTCAACATTTCATTTTTTAGTTTCAACATTTCTTTTATCGTGATGTTTAAGTTTTTTTCTCATCTTTTAACATTTCATATATTGACTTTTTCACCTTTTGACATTGATCATTTGCTTTTATATGTAGTATAGATATAATTTTTAGTTATAGTTATAGTATGAACTTTGTGCGTATAATATCAAATTTACAAAATATTAATCACTATCAAATTCTTATTTGACTGTATATTAAATTAAAAGTTTAAAATAAATTGATTTATATTTCAATGACTTGTAAATAGTTTACCAATGCATCACTTTTTTCTTCCAAAATGAAAAAAAAAAAAAAAAAAAAAAAAAAAAACATTTTTATTAATTTGTAATGTACCTTTTTTACTAACCAATAAAAAAGAGTGTAAAACAGGAAAGTACTACAATCTTGTACAGTATATCTTCCAGTATTTACATCCAATCAATAAAAAAGAGTGTAAAACAGGAAAGTACTACAATCTTGTACAGTATATCTTCCAGTATTTACATCCAACCACACACATCTTTCACTCACATTTTACTTCACTTCACCACCATTTCCTCTCATATTTCTCACCAAAAACACACACATACAAACACAGAAAAATGGGTAAAACATCAAAGTTCTTCAAGTCACTGTTCGGTTTCAAACCATCAGAACCAAACCACCCAAAACGACGTGGTTGGTTCTTCAAATCATCCCAAAAACAACACAACTATGAAACATTTGACCAAACTGTCTCACGACCAAGTGACACACCACTTCATCATAGTAATAACCATCGGTCCTTAGACCAAACTGTGGCTGCTGCAAATGTTGTGTTGGCTGAGGATGTAGTGCCTCATGGTGCTAAGGTGGAAGTTGTACGGACGACGAGTAGAAAAGGTGAGGAGTGTGGTTATGGTTTGCTTGGTTTATTGGCTGCTGTTAGGATTCAGGCTTATTATCGAGGCTATCTGGTACTAATTATTTCCTAGTCTTTTTATAACTATTATATCTTTTTTTTCATAAGTGAGTTGAATAATTTAGTTCATGCACGAATGTTTTTCACAAAATGTTTAAGGTTTAAACCTTACTAGAGAAACCTCTTCCATTTACATAAAAGTAGTTTTCTAAGAGATTATTAATTATGTGTAGGTAAGTTAATCTACCTAGCCATTTTACTAATCTTGTGGAACATAAATCATTAAAAAATGTGTTACACCACAAAGAGAAAAATCAGGTTTAATATTTTCAACTTTTTGGTAGGATTTTATCTCTTTCTCAAATTACACAAAAAATGCTAAAAGTATATGTAAGAAAAGCTGAGTCCAAAAAGTATGATAAAAAAAAGAAAATTTCACAAAGTATGATACTACGTACTAGTAGTATTATATGTGTATAACACTTGGTTCTTATTTTTAAAGATATTTTGCGGACTTCAGGGTTACGTACATAATACGAATAATAATTATCTAGCAAAATTAACGGATTAGTTTTGTGTAAAGACAAATATTATGACTTTTTGTTACTAATATGTCTATTTTAATGATGTTTTCAAAATTTCATAGGAACATTTTCTTAAGTATAAATCTGTTGTATTTTACAAAATTGAAAATAAAAGGGATGGTGTAAAAAGTGGTTAAATTGAAAATGAAAGGTCAACACACATTGTACGGATTGGTCAAACTCAAATCCAGATGAGTTGATACGTTAACCAATGTACAATATGTAATGCTTAAAGTACACAAGTTGGACCATAAAAGTCTTCTATCAAATGGGTTCACATTATTTTGTTGAATAAGATGAGTTCACATTATTTTCTTCATTTCAACTTAAAAAAAATGGTATTTGGCGGAACGTACCGAGCCCCCCACCCAACAAGGAAGTCATATCCCGATAAATTACCTAGGCAACACTGGCTGACCAAGTTGGAGTCCGGATTCAAACCCCCGCCTTTAAGCTTTGACTTGGTCAACTGCGCGCTTTTGCGGTAGTTGGTGGCCAACTGCCCTAAGGCAGCATAATTTCAACGTTGGGTAGCAAGCAAATGTGCCATCCATGAAGCTTAAAACTACACGTATCTTAATTGTTCTAAATTGTAGTAGAGCTTATGAATGTTTCCGCTTGTTACTTTGTCAACCTATGTGAACTTTTTTAAATAAATGTTGCTATCATGTATGAGAAATTAACTTGTGAAATTTAAAACAAGTTCTTACAACTTACAAATGCATTGTCCAACTACTAAGAAATGACTTGGTAAGAAACTTGGACCTCAAGTTAAAAAAACCCTTGAATGGCTACATCATACTTGTGACATTTCAAAATTTTCATGTCATTAATCTTAATAGTATTTAACTATTCTTTTTTTTTTTTTTTGAATAATTAACTTCGTCGGAAGTTATCCGCGTTTCGTCAAAACACATTCAATTAATTCAACTGCGACTAGACTATGTCTACTCTACACTTCTTATGCATTTTTGTTTCCTTACAATCCCATTTTAAAAGTCCTAATTTAATTTTTCCAATTTTACATAAACCTTGCACCTTTTACGTTTTACGCGATTTAAATTTACGTTTTAACGTTTTAACAAAGTGAACCAACTCTAGACTATGATAATTTACATATTTATGAATTTTTTAACTATTTCATGTTTACTAAAGAGTTTTATACTTGTCGTGTCATTTTTATAGCTTACGTCATTTTTATCAAGAACCAGTGTCACCAAACGTGTTTTCGACTCACGGTTTCATTTTTGACGAAGTTTAAACACTCTGATAAACTCAAGGCTCTCATGAAATATTAAAAGAGATATGTTGCTCTATGCAATTAGACCTAAATGGAATACATTGTTATCCATTTATAAAAGGGGGTACTAACGAATGTATGTACCTTATCATGGGGTTTTGTGGTCCACTGGGGTGAAGCTTATTAAGTTAAGCGAGCCTAGGTGAGAGTAGTACCGGGTTGGGTGACCAACCGGGAAGTCCTCATATGGGGATCACAAGCTCTAATGATATCAACCAGCTACCTTAGAAGCCTGGGCCCAACCATGTGATGTCTTAATCCAACTAAAGGACGCGAGTTCGATTCCGTTCCGCAAGCATGGTTGGGTATTGGGTGGAGGTATTTCAGAGGCATCAAACCTTTGTTGGGTAGGGTTGATGGGTACCATTATGATACACAGGGTTGAGGTGTCCCTGCCAATCTACATTTTTTTTTTTTTTTTTTTTTTCAAGGGGTTAGACAAAACAATGTACACTTAGTTTAAGGGCATTAATAATTTTGTACGGTACAAGAATACAAGACAACGTAGGCAGAAGGAAAGGTCATGGTCGGTTGGGGTAAACACAAAGTTAGAAACAAGTAGAGTTAAGCCAAACCATGTGGACCTCATAAAATCTTCCTTTAAGGTCATATTCCCATTACTCTTTCAAGATGGATTGTTTCATTTTCACCCTTCAGCCAAGCCACTTCATTCTTTATTATATAGTTAATGTTATTTATTGCATGTTACATCTTTTTCATACATGATGATTTCATTTCACATCATAATTTATAGAATAGTTGTACCTCCATATTCATTTATGAAGTTGTCGTGTGCATGATGGCATAAAGTCAAGCATTGGATTCATTAAGATGTGGTTAATGTAACGTGCAATCCATTTTGAGTAGTTTTAGTTTGAATCATGCATGCGAAAGTGTGAATTTGTGACAAGGTTTGTATCAGTGTATGTACATATCTCGTAAGTGTTTTACTTTGTTTTTTTTTCTATAAAAACCTTACCAAAAGTGATGCATGTCTTTTTAGTCCGTGAGTGATATGAGTAAAAAGCATAGAAGACAAAATGTACATGGCTAAGGACTGAGCAATGAGCAGTTAGGATGTAGACAACTTTAGCATTGGAGTTTGGATAGAAAAGTAAGAAAAAGGTAACTCACTCTTGGCAGTCATGGAATATGGTACATCATGTGAATTGTAAGCAAAATAAGATGTGAACGGTAACCCCGGACCTTTTATGTTCCATGACCAGGACCGCTAAAAACTTTTGCGTTCGTATGATAAAAGAAACATAAAGTGTTCTAAAAAAAATTAAAAAGAAAGTTTTTTTTTTTTTTTTTTTTTTTCTCCCTTGTGTAGGCACTTGGCACGTTATGTTTGAATATTTTTAGGCATGAAGTGATGTATGCCCATAAGCTTTTGCTATTGTTCGTTCAATGATTTTCCAATGATGCAACACTTTTACCTTTTATAGCCGAAGTAGTCCTTTGTAGTGAATTTGAACTCTTTAGCTTTTACAAAGGCCATAGACGTTGATCATAGAAATGTTTTTACAATATAATTTTCATTGCATACTTGAGTGTCTTGCTATGATATTTTAAGTTATGAATTGACACATGGGAATATTTGAAGGCAAGGAAAGCGTTACGGGCATTAAAAGCATTGGTGAAGCTTCAAGCACTTGTCAGAGGTCACATTCTAAGGAAGCAAGCTGCTGATGATTTGCGACGTTTGCAAGCTCTGATTAGAGCTCAAGCACGAGCGCGTGAAAAGAGGCTCCAGTTTGTTGATTCACCCCAGTCGACCACCAAGGTTGTCTCTTATATTCATTTCCATCTAATCCTAATAACAAAACTTCCCAATAACATTCTATATGTCGTGCAAAAGTAAATGTGTATGATACAAGAATGGAGTGCGTATTACATGCTCAGATTTCATAGCTGACACATACTACTACTTTCAGGGGCCTCCAACTCCCGAGAAGTTTGAGCATGTTTTGAGATCGAGAATTGCAAAACACAATCATCATTCATTACTAAAGGTTTGTTTATTCATCTATCCATTTTAGTTATTATTTCTTCTATTTTTCGTACGTTCAAACTTGAATGCTTATCTATGCAGAGTAATGGTTCGAGATTATATGATGAACGGAGTGAAAGAATCCTTGAAATGGACACAACAAAACCTCACATAAGACGACGAACCCTCTTCCAACCGGACCAAATTAATTACAGTCACAGTCAAAGTTTAACCACTTCTCGAGGGTCAACTATCTATCCACCCGGCCAAAGCCCAAGCGAATCTTACGAAGTAAATTCTCACACTGCCCCTTTAAAATATTTCCCACATGATATCGATGAGCAAGTTTCTTTCTACACTACCCAAATCAGCCCTCCATTTCATGCAGTTACTTCTAAAGGCCACACATCAATGAGAACGGTCCCGTTTACTCCAGCTAAAAGTGACTGTTCTCAAAGCTGTCTTAGTGGCTACTCTGAGCACCCCAACTACATGTCGTACACCGAGTCTTCACGGGCAAAGGTCAGGTCTTTAAGTGCACCGAGACAAAGGCCTTACATCGAGGTCCCTAGTGCAACAAAGAGGTATTCAGTTTATGGATACGCTTCTGGTACAGGTACCAACCGTGGGTCAAACCTAAGGGATAGCTTTGTGAGCAAAGCGTATCCAGGGTCGGGTCGGCTTGATCGGCTCGGAATGCCAGTTGGAGGTATGGGTTATCGTGAAAGCGAGTTTAGTGGTGGTTACTGGTATTAACTGTCAACAGCAATGTTTGGCTAACTTAAATGTGTTTAGCACCAGGTCATAATAGATAAGTTTGTGATTTCGTCTTTTTTAGGGTTTGATATGAACTTTTTACTAATCTAGCGGGACTTAATTAGATGGTAAATTCTATGTTTTACAGTGGAAGCCCCATAAGGTTTATATTTCAGTAGACTATTTTGATTTTCACAGGTTGCATTTGTGATTATGGTTGCAAGTTTTTAAAACAGAAACTCAAGGGATGATGTGATAAAAAACAATATTCTTCAAACTTCATTATTTGGTTTCATTATCCAATTCTGGGGTAAAGACTTGTTCAGTTGACACGCAAACTAGTAACATGTACAAGTAAAATGACATGTTTGCTCCATCAGTAGAAAAAAGGATTTTTGTCATTCTGCATGTTCCTATTCTTATGGAATTGATGTAAACCGAAACAAAATAATTACTATCTGGTAGGGGTGATCACGGTCCAAAAACCGAACCGGACCGGCCAAGACGGGACCGGACCGAAGACCGAGTTAAGGAAAAACCATAGACCGAGACCGGACCGAATGTGGTCGGTCCGGTCTTAGTCCGGTCTAAATAGGCAAGATTTGACAAGTTTTTTTGGTTTTTTGGTCGGTCCGGACCGGACTGGACCCACTGGACCGAAGACCGAATTAACCAAAAAGCCTAGATCGAGGACCGGACCGAATGTGGTCGGTCCGGTCCATCCGGTCCGTTTGCTATAGGGGTGAGCAATCCCGACCAACACCCGACTCCCATCCCGATCCCGACACCCTTCCCGATACCGATCCGACTGTAATCGGGTCGGGAGTCGGTTTGCGTTTTCCTGGTAATCGGGATTCGGGACGGGTCGGGAGTCGGGATAGTCCCGAGAAAACACAGCCAAAATCAAGATTCAGGATGATTCGGGACCATTATCGGGATTTGGGATGAGTCGGGACCATTATCGGGTCGGGAGTCGGTTTGGGTTTTGCCCCGTTGTCGGTATCAGGATTAGCCGGGACGGGTCGGGATTCGTCCCGATGCTCACCCCTAGTTTGCTCACCCCTACTATCTGGTGACTTAAATGCATACATAACAAGTAAAAAGATGAATGTTAACTGCATTGTTAAACTTTTGACAAAAGAGTATCTCAAGAAGTATAAATTTTCATAATTAGCAAGACAAAAAGCCAAATACTAAAGAAATTTGACGTAGATCTACTAGCCTAAGATACACATAGAAAACATAGATTTACAAACATGAAAAGAAATGCAATGACAAATCTGTAAGCATATAAACAAGAAATAAATTTGTAAAGTATAAGAACGAAAGAATAAACTATGGGAAAATGATGATGAAGGATAATGTAAACTCTATCTTGATCATTGGTTGTTGCAGTGCCATCTTGAAGTTGGCACACAGCTCAAGTAATGACACCAACTGCAATGATCATTTCCGTTCTCTCCTTTGAACAGCATTATCAATCCCACAGTAAATCTGCAGACAAAATAAACCAAGTTTAGGATGGCAATTCTGTCTTTTTTACTTCATCAAGGAGAGATCTAATCTTTCAACATGTCTGTCTTTTTTACTTCATCAAGGAGAGATCTAATCTTTCAACATTTGTAATGGTATACTGTTCTTTCATTCATCCATTTAATGTTCTTAGAGTTAGAAACACTTGTATGAGGAAATACATCCGAGAAATCTAGCTTGGTTTCCTGGTTTTGTACGAAAAGGGTAATCCTGCCCTATTTACTTTTCATCTTGGCAATACTGTCTATTTTCATTTGCAGCAGTACTACTGGTTTTGCCAATATATATTTCATATTGTTTGCACAAAATAGCCAGAGTTTGACTTTCGTTGTTCCAAAAAGAGAGCAGAGATCGACTTTAAAGGACACATTGATAACTTTCAGAATCAACAGCATCATATAACTTTTGAGTGACACTTAACTTTGTAACATATGTATAATATGTAGTTATATAAAAAGTTCCCATGTTGGAATTTAATGGTCTTCATAGTCAATGTGTTTGTGGTAAGTGATAGGTTTGAGCTAAAAAATCGTTAACATACACGAAAAGTAATATAAAACCAAATTGTGGTTAATAGAAGCATACCCGGCAATCACTAAGATAATGGAAAGAACCCAGAACACGTATTGGAATACTGTGTACTTGGATTTTGTACGAGCCTCAACAGGACGATGACGGCGTTCTTGCCAAGCGAATTGAGGACGGACAAGCAGTACAAAGCCAAGAAGAAATCCTGTCAAGAAACCTCCAATGTGGGCAAAATTGTCGACATGAGGAAGGATCCCAACCGCCAAATTGATCAAGATAATGATTACAAGTGTGGTCAAGGCTGCAGCCTTCAAAACAAGATGGGCTTTGGATTACAAACTGCTCAAAAATAATATAAAATTTATGCAAAAAACTTCCTACTATGCCATATGTAAGTTGATATGGTTTCTAGCAAAATTTAGCATTTACCTTTGTCCTAACTAATAAGTACAGACCATTGTCATACCTTGTTGGCATAGATTGTCCAGTTGGTAAGAAGTTCGGATAACATTGCTCCAAGAAGTCCAAACAGAGCACCAGAAGCACCAACTGAGATGTTGTTTTTAATGAAAAGCGTAGATAGTACGCTCCCACCGATTCCAGACAGCATGTAGATTACCGCTACTCGTGCTGCCATAAGTTGGTGTATTATAAATAAAGAAATCATTTTTAAGAATATTACTGACAACACCAGAAATACAAAGGGACTAAAATAATTCTTGCAAGTGACCCAAGGGCATCAAGGGGTAAAGTCTTGGTACAGTCTTTCCTATATGTAAAGATATTTTGTTCATTTAGGTGGTGGCGCAGCCCATACAAGAAGAGGGGTGGGTCACCCGTCACCCACTCACTCACTCACCTCTACCGTTAAGTTTAATCTCCTAGGCATACCAAAAGGGTGTTTGAATGTGCTAAAAATTTAGTCAAATTCGGTAGTTTTTGACAAGATAGATTATGCTTTTCTAAAAGATCTAGACATCCACGTAAGGAGTCGCTATAAGAATATTGAACTTTGATGATTTCAAAATACCTAAGTATCCCTTACTTCTATCAAACGCATATGTGATTCTGATTTCTGAAATTGCCACAATTATTGCACATCCAAACACCCTAAATAGTACATAACAGGAAAGTGCACTGTTAGGCTTGGGCGCAATGGCTGATGTGGGGCTAAAAGAGTTGCCCAATCCAGTTTCAAAATTGTACTACTCTATCTGTCCCAATAGGATAAGCCTACTTTTGATTCATGATTTAAATCCTGGTCAGTTTCAAAATAGAACTTAAAGAAAGAACTAGCTCATTTGACAGTCAAAGTCAGATATGGACTCTTTCTCATGACATGTAGTAGTTTTGGACTTTGAGTTGAAGTTACATCTGAAAGCCTGTACAAAATAGTGAATACTAATAGACGCAGTGAACTTCTTAAAATGAGCCACAAATGGAGAAGTGAATATATCTATTTCTATTAAAAAAAAAAAAAAAAAAAAAAAAAACTTTTGTGAAAGTGACAGACATTATGTTAACCATGGAAGTAATATATAAATGCATTTAAAGGTTTTCTTTGATAAATTTATGCATGGAAACAGCTAGCAGAGAAACATACCAAAACCAAATTGTTGTTCGAGACGAATACCAATGAAGACCAAACTCAACATATTTGCAAGTAGATGAACGACTCCAGCATGCAACCAGATACATGAGACTAGTCTCCATGCTTGATTATCATTAACTACCTTTTTCCACTCAAGAGCTCCCAACTTTTCCAATCTACAAAATGATAGAGACGAAATGAGTTGGTATACTTCAATTGACTTTAATCCAACTTGAAAGAAGATTTTTTTATGCACACATCCAAAAAAGACAATATTCAATCAGAACCATGCCAAATGATACCAATTCCTTCTTGGCATGTAAAATGCCATGTTTGTTTCTACATGCTAATAAAAGTTATTGGATGAGGTGAACTGACAGAACTGTCCAAATACACCCTTAATAAGAGCAGTCTTTTGTGGTCCAGTATAACCAAGATTACTAATCGAATCATCTCAAAGTGGGCCAAATTGGCACTTTAAGTTAAAATTTTGCAAAGAACACTCGTGACAATAATAATAGAACGTTCCAAAAGAATACAGATTACCAACTTCGAAGGCAAAGAGAGCACAACCAACCAGAAACTCAAACTGTATGCAAATGAAGGGCGGGAAGAACCAAACAGATGTCAAAAATAAACCTAGCTTCAATGTCAACAGAAACAAACCTCAAAGAGCTTATGATTCATTACAAAATCTCATTATTAACGGGCAAGTACTCACGCATCATGTTGGGGCTTGAACCACAAGTTCACCCGATAGACTTTAGTATCAGAAGATCCCAATTGGATGCTTAAAAATATATTAATCACACAAAAGTTAAATGGAATGTGGCTGAAATACCACATTAACCTTTTACCCAAAAAAAAAAATAAAAAAATAAAAAAATTGGATGCTTAAAATAATACTCCGTATGTGGTTTAAAAAATCTGCATCCAAAGTCATAACATTGAACCCTACCCAATCACATAACACCCACATTGAGTAAGTATGAAAAAACATCTATAGTGAATCATAATCCTAAATCAACTTCTACACAAAAGTTGGCAATGATATGCGGAAAAAACCTCCCCAAATTGAATAAAAGGGGCTAAAACCCAATTCATATTAAAATCACAACCATCAATAACACTCATTAACGATTACAAAGTCACATAAAGAATCAAATTACAATCAAGGATCATCATATAAACGGAATTTCTAAATCACAATCAGAATCAAGTAAACTAGTTTACAAAGGAAAGCTTCCATTTTTAACGGAACAAAAATGAATTCAATATCAAAAGTGTCAATACCGCCCATTAAGAGTATGTTTAACCACGAGCATTTAAGAGCGCTTAGCGTTTTACTTGAAAGCTCATTTGGAAACGAGCTTTTCTCTCTTCTAAACACTATTTTTCAAATGTTACTTGAAAAAACATTTAGCATTAGCGTTTAGCTTTTTCGTTATTTTACGCTTATTAACTACACATCCAGCTACATTACCAAACACTTTCTATAAAATAAGCGCCCTACTCCTAACAGCTAACTGTTAACTACTACCCTAAATATCATAACTCCAAAGAAAGCATCACCTCTCACACACAATCACACACAGATAAAATAATAATAATAATAAAGAAATAAAAAAAAAAAAAAATCCTAAATCACAATCAAGAACCAATATATATACAAAGCAACTAACCAAACATAAACAAAACTTACGTAGAAGAAGAAGGACCAAAAAGTGGATTCTCTTTAAGAGGCTGAAAAGACATCCTCCCCAAAAACCTACCAACACAATCACCTCCAACATTCCCATTATGATGATTCTTAGGACAATCATTAACCAACATTATAACAACAAACATTGCCACATTGGCAACAACAATCATAGGCACAAGCCATGAAGTCCATTGAGTATTATCAGATGATGACTCCGCATTATAATATGGTGAAGAAGTTATATAAAAATTTGAAACATGTTGTGGTGGTACACCTCTGTTTTTCTCAAGATCTCTATGACCCATTTCAAAAGATTTGATTCTGATCAGTACCCAAAATTTTGTTTTTTGTTTAGTGTGTGTTTAGTGACTAAAAATGGCTTATTTTTCAAGATTTTTGTGACCCATTTCATAAGATTTGATTTTGATCCATACCCATAAATTGTTTTGTGATTTAATGTGTGTTTGGAAAATGGGTTTGTTTGGGAAGTGGCTTTGAAGAGATGTTTTTTAGTAGTAGTAATTGTTTGGGAATGAAATGCGGTTGTTTGTCTGTTTATTTTTAGATTTGGTGACATTGTAAGCTGTGAAAGTGTTGAGTATTTTGTTTTACAACGGTTATCTAGCTTTAAATGTGGCTTAATTTATTCATTCATGGCAAACTTTGGTGCAGCGGTATTGAATTCATATTTCATTAGTCATTACTGGTATTTTGATATAGTAACTAAAATATTAAACTAGTTGGTTTTGTCGGTTTTCTATATGAGAATGAATAGTTTCAAACAGGGTGGCAATTTCTGACACAATACGAAACCCGATTTTAGACCGACACGAAAATTAACATGTTAGGATTGAGGCAAAATAGGTTTCAGGTTGTTTTTGGGTTGACTTGATTGACCCATTTATTAAACGAGCCGGGTTCGGGTCGAAGATGCGATCCGACAACCCGTTTAACTTTTAAACAATATAAAAAATAAATACAAATGCTTTAATTTCTAGTTTAAATGACACGAGTAGTTACAAGGAATACATAAAAATGAGTTACTTTAAAAGTTGAAATGATGTAGAAACTGAAAAGTCAATTCTTGGAAGTTGAAAATTAGAGGCAGCAAAATGGGCGGGCACAGGCTACGGGCTAAACGGGCTACGGGCTTAACGGGCATGGGCTAAACGGGCACGGGCCAAACGGGTGCATGTTATACGACTCGCTTTAGAAAAGACCCAAAACGACGAAATAAATTCCTTAAACGTAACACCTCATTTATATTTAAAAAATTAAATATATTATAATATATACTAAAACCCAAAATCCCGTTCCGTTCAAAAACCCGTTACACACCCGTTTTCTTCACCTGGGTGTATACTAAAAGGGAGCTCTGTTCCGTTCTTCGTCCCGTTATGTGCACCTGTTCATTAGCGCTACAGTGCTTCAAACAGTGCTTCCCGTTTCTCCGTTCCGTTATATTAAAAAAAGACGCACTCTCTTGAACCTTCCACACACCAGTATTATCTTCCTCTCTTTAAAAAAACACGCGGTCCTCTCTCTAAAAACACACTCACCGACTATCCACACATCACTATCAAATCGAATACACAACCAAGATGCGGATACTTTGGCCCGTAGACGTGCATCTTCCAAGTAAGTTTTTATATTTTCTTGATGATTGTTAATTTTTAGGGTTGGTTCTGCCTTCAACCAGTCTTAGGCTTTCATTTTTGGGGGTACCTTTCATATTTCAAGATTTAATTGCAGTTAATCAAGAGGCAAAAACTAGGTTTTCGCCCAACAAGATGAGGAACAAGGTGAGATACCCGAAAAATATAATTGGTGTGAAAAAAATGCAAACATCAGTTATTTATTTATTTATTTTTATATAAAAACTTTGTACTTTTATTTATGGGTTTTGTTTAATTTTTCAGTGTGTGGTTCCGGGGGTTTGGTTCAAGGGGTGTGGTTCAGTGGTGCTTGCGGTATTTAAAGATTATATCTTGGTTGTTTTCTATTTAATTTTGAGGGTTTTTATTGGTTTGTGACTTTGTTGTTTTTGTTGTTGTTTACAGGTGGTGTGGAGGTTGAAGAGTCCGAGTGGAAAGGGGATTCAATTTCATGATCTGCTTGGGAATTATGGTGGAAATGGACTGAAGTCGAATGATGTTACCTGAAAGACCCTTTAAACTTGGTTCAAGGTAATGGTTAGATGTTAGTTTAATTACAAGTTTTTTTTAAGTATGTGTCAGGTTTATTGGGTATTTGGATCAGAAAAAATGGAATGTATGGTGTTTAATCGTGGTATTGTCAGATTGATCATTGCTTAGTAAAAGCGTATTACATTCCAGATGCTAATTAACATCTCACTCTTTTATATTCTGGCATAACCAAAAACGTGAAGGCTGTGTTTACTTTTGGTAAAAGTTGAGTACTCTACGATAGTTTCGACGTGTTAAAGAAAAGACTAGGATGAAGTATCTGGTACTTGAGAGCAGGTAGGTATGGCAGACTTTAGGTTTCATTACTTTGCGTATTACATGATATTAGTTATAACAGTTGATTCTAATTTATGAGTCTGAATCATTCTAAACTCATACTTATTTTTATGGTCCATTGAGTGATGAATCAAACGTTGTTTCGTGATTGTTTCTGTTGTCATATTTGCAGGTTCGAGCTTTCAAGTTTCAAGATTTAGGTAAATGTGAGAAGAGATGCAAAATTACGGCTGACCTATTTCCAAACTTGAATTAAAGGAACCACAGTAAAGTTGGATCATCGAGAAATGCAGTCATGAATGCAGGTAATCTGCACTTTCAAATAACTGCTTATTGAAGAGTTTTTTTATTGGGTGGTTTTTTTGGTGAACTTAATGATGTTTTGTCAGTTTTGCAGGCTGACAAAAGGGGAATTAAGAGGAGGTGCTAGCGTTGCTCCGATTGCGGTTGTTCAGTTTACTGTTTTGCAAATTTTTAATTTGGTATTCAAGTTGGTTATGATTTTTAATATGTGTATTAAAGTGTTTGGTCGGATGACTAAAACGTAATCTGCCACAACCACATGACTGACATCGTGATTGGCTCGGAACAGTCAGGTATTATTGACCAAGTGATTTGGTCAACAAAGTCAAACTGCCTAGAGTCAATGCTCCGTGGATAGTATAGTGTTTCCCCGGGTCGTTATGTCCCGACGAGATTGAAATGGTGTTTGAAAACGTTTATAGGAATGAGTGGCACTGAGGACAGTAACCAAAAGATGATTGGGAAGTGATTATACTACCGATTGCTTGGTATTTGAACAATTGAAACAGTATTAACAATAACAGATACACAGATATAATTACACGTATGCAAATTGGAAATCAGGAATGATTGCAGACTGAAGAAAAGGTGAGATTTAAACAATTTACAACCACATGGGGTGCAAATAAAAATTTTACAAACTTAATATTAAAAGAAAGTTAAATTAAAAAGAAAATTATTTTTTTGATTATTTTATTATTTAATATTAATTATTTAAATAAAAACTATTTAACTATTAAATTAAAACTAATTAACTTAAAAACTTAATAATACAAATTTAAACTAGAAAATTGCAAAATTAATTTCTAAAAGTCTAAAATTACTTAAAATAAAATTAAAAATAAAAAATATGTATCTTTGTCTTTTTGTGGATTTTTTTGATTAATTAAATACTAATAATATTAATTAAACTATTTAAACTAATTTAAATTACTAATAATACTAAAAATGACTTAGAAAATTAAAGAAAAATTTATAAATCTAATTAACCATCACAGGAATCCTAAAAAATTATAAAAAGTTTCTAAAAATTATATTTAGACTATTTTACTAATTATTAATTAATATTTAATTTAACTAAATTAATTAAGAAAATTAAAAAGTGAACAGTAGTAATTAAGAAAATATTTTATAAAAATACTAAATGATTTATAAAACCTAGGAAAAATATGAAAATTTACTGTTGTTAATTAAAAATTGAGAAAACTATTTAATTACTAATATTACTTAATTATTTAATTAAACTAATATTAATTCTAATAATTATTAAATTAAAAGAGAAAAATCTAAGAAAATTGCTGAAAATACTTTAAGGTAAAAGAAAATTTATAAAAATATAAAAATGATGAAGTGCTTATTAATAAGCTGAAAAGAAAAATTAAAAAGATAAATCTTATTAAATAGAAACTATCACTATTTTTAAATTTGGTTTTTGTTGGTTTTTCTTTTTATCAGATGATAATAAGCTAAAAATAGAAAACTTTTATGAAAACACTTTTGTTATAGCTTAATAATAAGCTATGTGCACCCCCTTGTGCTTAACAGTTGACTTAATAGCTTATTAGGACTTGTTGACTTTTGAAAAAGCTTTGAAATGAACAAATAAGCATAAAAAGATGATTAACAACTTGAAATAAGCAATTGGGAACAAATAAGCACTCTGGATAAGCTGTTATGAACCAAATAAGCACTTATCACACTACTACGCCAAGACAGGCCAATTAAAGGGGTTTTAGACCTCTGTGGGGTCCACAGAAGTCAAAGGAGGTCCAAAGTAAACCTTGAACCTTGAAGGTGGACTGGAGGGATTCTCAATAATCCAATAAGCACACACTGGGGCCCACTAATAAGCTCTAAGGAAGCTTATGAACAAGGCCTATGCACACTGATTGTTCAACATACACAGTGAAAAGGGACAAACAAAAAGCTACTTGCAGCCATATTAAACAAACTTGAAATGGTGAAATAAGTCCCGATCTATCAAGATGGGCTGCTTGGATTTCCAAAAAGCCAATAAGCTAAGGGTAGGGCCCACTGATGAATCAGCTATGGTCATGGGAATATTGGTCACTTAAACTGATGACTCAGTATATGATTGTGAAATAAGCAAACTTAAAGACCAAAATAAGCTATGCTACAGTGAACTGAGATCCAATGTTATTGATGATCTAAAAATATAAGCTGTAGAGCTTTTCAAAGAACTAAAAATCAAGGCCTAAAGTTTCCAAATGCACCCAGGAAGGGGAAATGAAATTTGACTAAAATCACAAGTACCCTGGTGCAGGGCAGTACCTTGCCCTGCAGGTCTAAATAAGCTGTTGTATCAGCCAAAAAAAAAATCACAAAAATAAGCTGGTGATGGGAACTTGTAGCTTAGGTGACAGACAATAACTTGTGAAAAGCTCAGGGTCCAAATCTTAACACAAAAATCACAATAAATCCCCCAATTTTTGGTTTTCTGACAATACCTTGCAATTTGACTTTTTGAAATATAAAGCTAAGTTGACTTTTATGAAATTCTACCTAGATTTTATGACTGATTATGATTTAATAAGCTATATTAAGGCTAAAATAAGCTACACCACTCACTTGTGAATGGAAATGGGGCATAAGCCACTCTAAATCCAACACAGAGGGTTAATTAGGCCTAATGGTGTGTGATTTTGACTTTTTTATGAATAAGGCCTGTGTTTGAGTGATGTTCTAAGTTAATGTGACACTAAGGAACTTGTATGAACAAGAAACAACAACAAGAGCAGTCTTAATCACAGAGAAAAACACAAATCCAAACACTACTTAATTAAACTGTTTCACTAACTTTTGGAGTATAAGACCTAATTTAACCAAGCTAATGATCCATTTACACTACTTAGCTATATTAAAGATTAAATGAATAAGAAAAATCAAGCAAAGAACATTAGAGCACTAATAATGAGGTTGAATTAAAAGAGATGATCTTACAACTGCCTTCCAAGCTTTTTGACCAAGAACCAAGAACTCAGAACACTCCTATAAGCCTTCCACAAGGCAACTAACCCAGGGCCATCCACAATTCACCCAGCTCCAGCTTGAATCTCCATTAAACCTGAACTTTGACTTTTGTTGACTGTTTTTGTATTTTTGATTTTTTATAACTAGATTATGTTTTAAGGTTTCTAAAAGCTTTGTTAAGCTTTCTGGGAGCCTAAGTGAGCTTATAAGTCCTTATCATAAAACAGAAACTACAATTAAGCTAATTTGAATTTTTGAAATAAAAATGAAATTGCATAAACTGAGACAGATGCTAAAACTTGAAATTTATTACTGAAAAGAGTTGAGATTACACTTGAATTAACTAGTACAATGCTTAGAAACTTGAAATATGACTGAGAATAAAAGTTACAAACTAAACGAGACACTAATATGGAAATTATACTACTCCCTCATTCTCCTTGCTTCTCTTCTATTTATAGCCTGAAATTAGGGTTCCCAAAGTTGCTCTGATCATATCCCATCATTAATCTTAGCCTTTAGATGATTTTTGAGCAATCTAGACCGTTTGATCATTTTTGGCGCCAAAAAGAAATCAGAGCAATTGACTCTGTTGCGTGTAGTATGGGGGGCATTTATTGTGGAGGTGATGTTAGGTGAGGGTGGTGGAGTGGTGATGATTTTTATGCAAGTGGTGATGGAGAGGGGGGTGGTTTTGCAGAGGAAGGAGGTGGTTTTAGGGGGGAAGGGTGGTTTGGTCAAACGGGGTTTGACCGGTGATTATTTAAAATGGTTTTCAAAGGGTTTGGGCTTAAGGGTTGGGCTGGGGTAAGGGATGTTGGGCTGGGTGGTGTTGTGTTTGGATTGGATTTGTTTTTGGGGTGTTTTAATATTAAAGGTCCGGTTTGGTTTAATAACTAGTAACAAGGACCAATTTTGTAATTCACCGAAAGTTTGGGGGTTTGGTTTGGCAATTTCTCAAAGTTTTTTCAAGGTTAAATTCTGCCAAGTTTCCATAGTCCAAGGATTATATGTTGAAACTTTTGAACCTCCAAGGACTAAATCTGCCAAACTTGTAAACTTTAGGGACCAAACATGTAATTTCACCAAACTTTCCAACCAAGGACCATTCCTGCCATAGATGAGTATTACAAGGACAAAAGTTGATTTTCTCAAAGTTTTTAATATCCTAGGGACCATTTTTGTCAATTTTGCAAAGTTGAGGGACTAAACTTGTAATTTTGTGAAACTTTGCACCAAAGGACTAATAATGTTTATTTGTGATTTAAAAGGACCTTTGGTGAATTTTTCATGTTTTTAGAATAACCAGGGACTAGTTTTGATAACTTTTGAAAGTTGAGGGACTGAAACTGCAAAATATGCAAACTTTGTTCATTTTTCATTTGTTTTTTATTATTTTGCATCTGAAACATATAAAACACATTTATGGGATATTTTTAGTATTATGATACATATTTGAGTGTTTTTGGATGTTTTGGCAGCTCAGATTAGGTAAAAATGATGAGTATTTACACACTCATCAATCCCCCACACTAAAACATTGCTAGTCCCTAGCAATCTTTTGAGAAAACTTAATGGATTTGAAGTCTCTTTACCAAAAGTCATTACTTCTGGAGTAGTCAAATGTTTCAGTTCAAGTAAGAACTATGGTACACCGATAACCATATGATTTTGAGCAAATCATAAGCTGTAAACGGATTTGATTTGTCTTTACCAAAAGCCGTTTGCTTCTGGACTAGCCAACTCTTCACGATTAAGGATATGGTGAGCTGGATCCCATACAATTTTTGGCAAATTGTCAGCCATCAACGGTTTTGAGATATATTTACCAAGAGCCGTTTGCTCCTGGATTAGCCAGTCCTTGTGTGATTTAGACATGGTGGACTGATTACCATTTGTTGTGTTTAGTGCGAAGCACTTCCACTAAAAAAATTTTTTTTGGGCAAAAACGGGGGTATTATGGCATTTATAAGGTAAAAATGTGATAAAATTCGCCAGAATTCCCCCCCCCCCCCCCCACAAACACACTAGAACTGGATATTGCCCTCAATATTCAAAGTACCGGCCATTATGCACTCAGGTGAGAAGATACACCTAGAACTAAAATAAGCTACACCACTCACTTGTGAATGGAAATGGGGCATAAGCTACTCTAAATCCATGTTCAAAATTTTCAAAACAACCGTGTTCAAAATTTTCCCAACCAAAATCAATAAACACAAAAAGGCAAAAAAAATCCAAAATTATTGATGAAATACTGGATGAGCCTACTGAAAATGTTGTTGATTTTCATAATGCTACTCAAGCTTCAACTAGAAAACCTGATGGAACCATTAGTACCAGGTTGTTAACTGACATAGACACTCATGCTGCTCAACAACCTTTAAGTGTGGTTGCTGGTGGAGAACAAGCTGAGCAACAATCAACAATTACGGATGAAGACTTCTTCCAATTTGTCCCTCCTGTAGATGATGTTGTTGAAGAAGAAGACTATACAGACATGGTCGATGAACTTCAAGGGAGTGAGGATGTTGTTTTAGAGCTTAACGATAAATTTCTTGATTTTGAAGAGGTAGTTGATACGGATGATGTGAGCACCCCCATTGAGCAGGAGAATCAGGAAGAAGAAGAAGAAGAAGAATCGGATATTAGTGATTTTGAAGAGGATGATGTGGGCACCCCCATTGAGCCACAGGTGGACATGACTGAATTTAGATTTGCAATTGATGACCACATTGACCATGTTACAAACTTAGCTCATGTTATGGCTGAGGATATGGATTCGAATGCTACGTATGACTTTGATGAGTTTGATAGTGGGGAAGATACTCGTGCTCCCATAATTGTGAACATAAGAAAGAAAAGATTGAAATAAATTAGGAGGGAGTACCACGGTAGAGAAAATGTTAAAAATGGTGATTTTTTTGTAACATAAAAATTTTCGACACAGAAGGAAATCAAACAAAAGGTAAGAATGTATGCTTTGGAGTGTAGAAGAGATATTAGGATTGATAAGTGTGATAAAGAAATGGTCAGAGCTTATTGTAATGGGCCTGTTGTGGGTTATGGTAAGAGGAAACATGCAGATAATGATGGCAGGAATGATTCTGCAAGTTGTCAAACAACAGCTTCTTTTTCACAGTCAAAGGGCAAGTTTGCGACATCTAAAACCTATAACAAAAAGGGCAAGCCTATGTGCCCGTGGTCCCTACATGTGTTAAAAGTTGTTGATGAACCTTGTTGGAGTGTCAAAACATTAAAAGATGAACATAAATGCATCCAAACAAGAAAAATTAAATTGTTGACTGCAAAATTCATTTCATCTGAGGTTACTAAAATTCTTCTTAACAACCGGAAAATCCCAACCGCTGCACTGACAATTGAATTAAATCAAAAATTTCAGATCGACGTCTATGAGACAAAGGTATTCAGAGCAAGAAATCTTGCAATGAAACAGATTTTGGGTGACCATGAAGAACAATATGCCAATATTAGGGATTACGCTTTGGAATTGAAGGAAAAACAAGGATACAACTGTGAAGATTCAAGTTGAAACAAACACTGATTCAACCGAGGATTTAAGGGTTTTCTGACGGATCTATGTTTGTATTGGTGCCTTGAAAAAAGTTTATAGAGCAGGAAGAATGGAAATACTAAGTTTGGATGGGGATTTTATCAAAGGACCATATACTGGTCAAATCATAACTGTTGTTGGTGTCGATAGCAATAATGGGTTGTATCTAGTTGCTTACGTTGTAGTTGAAGTTGAGTCCAAGAGTTCATGGTTATTGTTCTTTAGCAATCTAGGAGATGATCTTGATTTGCAACCCAATTCAAACTACACCTTTATCTCAGACAGACAAAAGGAATAAACATGGTTTATCTTATTCATTTATTTGCAACCCAATTCAATCCCCATTCATATATTATCTTATGTTTAATGTGACAGGGGATATTACCAGTGATGAGTGTGTAAATACTCATCATTTTATACCAATCTGAGCTGCCAAAACATACAAAAACACCCGAATATGTATCAAAATGCTTAAAATATCTTAGAGATGTGTTTTATATGTTTCAAACACAAAATATGCAAAAACAAATGAAAAACGTACAAAGTTTGCATAATTGGCAGTTTCAGTCCCTCAAGTTTCATAAATTGGCAAAACTAGTCCCTGATCACTCAAAACTTGTAAAAATATCATAAAAGGTCCTTGGGATTCATAAGTTGTTAGGAAAAGTCCTTTGAAGTTAAAAATCATAAAATTACAACTATGGTCCCTCAACTTTGGAAAAGTGTCAAAATTAGTCCCTAAGGTTTAAAAAATAAGAAAATATTCAAAATAAACCTTATACTATTTATAAATGACAAAATTGGTCCTTTGTGTTAACATTTGATATTTACAGGTTTAACCCTTCACAAATTCAGAAAATTACAAGAATGGTCCCTGGAGATTGGTGAATTTACAGAAAAGGTCCCCGGGTATTTAAAAATTGAAAAACATTAAAAATACCCATGTACTATGCATCCTTGTCAAGATTGGTCCCTATGATAATTTTGGGAAAGTTACAAAACCAGTCCCTCAAGTTTGCATTTATTACAAATTTGGTCCTTTTGTTATTTAAGCTAAAAAACCAAACCGGACCAAATATAAACTAAACCTAAGTCCACTCCAGGCCCAATCCTAATCCTAAGCCCAGTTACAAACCAGCCCACCCCCAGGTCAAACCTCCCAGTCAAACAACCCTCTCCCTTCTCCTCTTCCCTCTCAGACTCACACACACACACCACCACTTGCAGTCGACCTCCCCTCTCCTCCAATCACAAGCTACTACCCCCCACAATAAATGCTCCCACCTCCCTATACCTACCCATGACCCCCCACAATTAATGCTACCCCCCTCCTTTGCGTGTATCAGACCAAAGATGCAAAAGCAGATTTTCCCGCCAAATTACGTGGAGCATCATGAGTGGACCAAAGATTGAACAAAAAGGTGGGAAATGATTGAAATGCAGTGGTGAACCCTAATTGAGGGCTATAAATAGAAGATGGATGCAAGAGGAAGAGTAGTTAGTTAATTTTAGTTTTATTAATGTCGTATAATTGCAATGTCCAATTTTAGGGTACACCCAAGCTATTAAGCAGTGGTAACCTTTTTCTTATTGTATTGTAACTCTTTTAATTCAAGTAATTTCAAGTTTCTAATACTTTTCCAGCTTATGCATTTTAATTTCGAACTTTATATCATCTTTAATCCTAATCATTGTTATTGTGTAATGTACTGGATTCTTAGGAACATATAAGCTCCCTAAGCTTGTTTAAGCTCTAGAGACTCCTAAAACTCAGCATTAGTAGAAGAAAAATAAAAAAATAAAAAAGGTCAACTATAGTCAACTGTTTGTATGTTTGTGTTTGTTTCAGGTTTTTGATCACATTGAGGAGCTGGATTAAGTGAAGATTGGTCTATCTAAAGATAGGCTACAAAGGAAAACCCTCTGTTCATGCTGAGGGTATCCTAGTAAGACTTGCTCATTTAAAGTTTTAGTTAAAATTCCTAGTTTAAGTTTTTTAAATAATTGTTTGCTTAATTTTGCCTATGCCTGTTTGTTTGTGTTATTTAAATCTTATTTAGATAATTATTAGCTTAAATATCTCAGCTTGTTATTTAAAATATTTGGTTACTTAAAAAGTATAAGCTTTAACTGTCTCATCGAGCTTTTGTGTTAAGTATGTATGATTAATGTGTTAGCCTGGATATCTAGTGCTCAAAACCAGTTCAATTAATCATATGTTGTTGATTGGGAGTAAGTTTGTACCCTCTAGTGACCATTTGCTTTGAAAAGATCAAATCAGTCATTCATAAGGGAGTGTTTGGATTAGTATGATCAACTGATCTTGAGGTTGTTATATTGGTTGTTTCTGCTTCAATCTGGTCACACTAGTTCTAAGTTAGTTCATTAAGTCATAAAATTGGTTTAAAATAGAGCAAAAGTCAAAATCAAATAAAACTCATCCTCACAGTTAACTGTGAGGATTTTGTATCCCAAAACTTTGCTCAAAGGCTCATAAGTGCTATTTGTAGTTACTTTTAATCTCACATTAGCTTATTATCATTGTTATAGCTTATTTAGAGTGTTGGAAATTCATAAAAGTCAAAGTGTGAGTGTTCTTGTTAAAAGTCAAATTCCTTGTTCTCAGATTTCATCAAAGTTACTTGTTCAATTCTGAATTTTGTAATTTAATTGGTATTGTGAAAATTGGAGTTTTAGTTCTTTACCAGCTTAACTTTGAAAATATGGTTTCATTTCATATTTAGAAAATTTAATCTGAGTCCCATTCAACCTCAAAGACAACTGCAGGGCAAGCTTGTGCCCTGCTCACCCAGTCACCACCTCAACACCACCACTTTGGTGGTGTTTTGTGACCAACCCAGTAGGCCCCACACCTCCTAAATAGGATTTCCCAACCCCCCTCCTACCAGGCTCCATACATTGACTATTTGTTTGACCTTCACCCCAGTGGACCCTACCTGAAATTGCTCACCAAGTCTGTCCCAGGTCTGAGTCAAAAGTGAAAAGTGCAAAGTGCTTAAGTTAGCTTATTCAGCTTATTTGTGTTGTTTATTAGTTGTATCTGGCTTATTTGAGTGTACTTAGCTTGTGTGTATCTGTTTTAACCATTGTGGACCCCACCCAAGGCCATTTGACCTTATTTGACCAATCAGTTAACCAAAGTCAACTGAGTTGGTTAAGGGGGTGTTTACAGCTTATTTATAAGCTAAAGTTCAAAGTGTTTTCACAAAAAGTCTTTTATTTTAAGTATAAAGTTAGTTTGTAAAAGAAAAATCCAAAAAAAAATTAGTTTTAAAACAAGTGATAGTTTCTATTTAATTCCATTTAAGTTTAATTTTCATTTTTAGATTTTAATTAAGTAACTTGTGTTTTTATATTTTTATTAAATACCTCATATATTAAAGTAGTTATAATAAATTTTTCAGATTTTTATTTTGTCATTTAGTGCTAATTAGATTTAATTTTAATTTTCTTTATTATTAATTAATATCAAATATTAAATAGCTTAATTAGTTTTTATAAGGTTAAATCTAGTTTTTATAATTTTTCTAGTTCTAATATAGTGTAATAAGTTTTTAGAAAATAAATTTTAAGATTCTACTGTTCATTTTCTAGTTTTTCTTATTTTATTTGTTTAAAATAGACTTAAGATAATTAAAAGGTAATTAATTAGTAGATTAATCTTAAAATATAATTTTTAGAGTTTTCATAATTTTTTAGGATTCCTGTAATGGTTAAGTAATTTTATAAATTTTATCTTAATTTTCTAAGTTAATTTAGTATTAATATAAATTAAAAGTAGTTTAAATAGTTTAATTAAGCTAAATAGTTTTTAATTAATTACAAAACCACAAAAAGACAAAAATATTATTTTTAATTTTTTATACTTTCTTCAAGTTCTAATTTAGGTTTAGAAAATATTTTTATAAATTTTTAGTATAATTTAAATCATTTGTCATTTTTAGTTTAATTAAATTAGGTTTTAATTTAGATTTTAAATAGTTTAAGTAATTAAATAATAGTTTAATATTATTTTAATCACTTTTATCATTTCTTTTTCATTTTTAATTTTAAGTTTTGAAAAGTGTCAAAAACACCCCCTGTAGTTTCATAATTACCAAAAACCCACTTTTCCAGTCCGATACGTGATCTTAATTGTCAATTTGTGCATATTTCTGCTATCTGATTATTGTGAATATTATATCTGTTTGTCAACACCAAAATAACAGTAGCAATATCATTCCTACATCATCTGGCTACTGTCCTCAGTGCCACTTTCTCATAAACGATTCCAAAAGCACCATTTCAATCTCGTTGGGACTTTAACGACCCGGGAATACACTATACTATCACCGGAGTATTGATTCTAGGCTGTCTTTGACTTGTTGACCTTGGTCAATAATAATCTGACGGTTCGGAACCAATCAAAATTTGGCGCCGCTGCCGGGGAGGTTGTTGCGTGTTTTAAAATCGTTTTAAGTTTAGTGGTTTTCAAAACCCTTCCTGTAAAAAGTTTTTAAAAACAAAATCATATCAAAAACGTTCATCAACACTTTTCCTGAAGTGTTGAGAAACACCAAAAAAATTAAAAACAATCAAAAACAAACTGTGAAGTTAAATTACTTCGTGTTCTTTAAGATTACAACCTGAAACAGTTGGTTTAAGGTAAGTTCTGACATTAAATTGCGAACTGAAGAGGAAACCTATTTACTTCCTCCCGCCAGCCTGCGAGTAATCTTAAAGGGACGATTTCGGTTAACGAATCAGTTCCAAAAATATTTCCCAAGTTTTCTGCACACACACCCATAAGCCTAAAGCAGTTTTTCAAAAATCAAATAATAAACCCATAATAAGTTCCCAAACTTAAGATTAAAACTTGCCTTTGTATTCCTGTGAGTAGTGTACCTTTTTCAAAGAAGCTGCTCACTTGTGATTATTGGTTTAAGTTCACTGTGGTTTTGCCTCGAACTTGTGTTGAAAAATTGTTTTTAGTGCATGCGCACTCGGTCTCAAGCAAAGAATAAAAAACAGAAAGACGTACCCGAGCTACGTTCTAATACAAAAACCGAAATGGCCGCTGGGCCACCACCACCACTATTACCACCCCCTGATGAGCCAGCTCCCGATCTCCGAACGATGGAGGAGCTGTGCCAACCTACCATGCAAGGGCGGGGTGGGCCTATTGCACCACTCACTATTGGGGCTGCGGACTTCGGCCTCAAGCATCACATGATCCAACAAGTCCAGAATTCGTGTCAATTTCACGGATTACCGGGTGACGATGCCAACAAGCATCTTGACAAATATCTTACGGTCACCCAAAGCATGAAACAGCATGGTGTCACCGATGATGCCCTTCGGCTGTACCTCTTCCCCTATTCTCTCGCTCATCATGCCACTGCATGGTTTGACCGACTTCCAAAGAATTCTATTCGAACCTTTGATGAAATGGTAACCAAGTTTTTAGCAAAATATTTTCCACCATCCATGGTTACCAAGTTACGTAATGATATCAGCAACTTCCGGCAACTTCCCGATGAGTCTCTTTTTGAGGCTTGGGAGCGTTATAAGCTAGCCATTGATCGGTGCCCTAACCACAATATGTTACAAGTTACCATAATAGATACCTTCTATAATGGTCTGACATTGAGGCACCGAGATATTCTCAATGCTGCTGCTGGTGGGACCTTTATGAAAAGGCGTCCCGAGGAGTGCTATGACTTAATCGAGAACATGACTGCCCATCATAACTTTTGGGATTCCTCTGCGGAGAGGGAAGCGTCATGTCATTCCGTTACTCCCTCATCATCATCATCTCCTGAAATAATCGCTCTTACCAAAAAGATGGATGATATTTCTACGGCTGTGTTGAGAATGAACCAAACGATACAACATCAGGCTCAAAATCAACAAGTGAAAGCCGTGGCCCGAAGTTGTGAAACTTGTGGGGGCCCACATCTGTATTCCGAGTGTCCAGCTACTGCTGAATTTTCTCAAGAGAACGTTTATGCTGCTAACGGTTCCTACAACACGGGAGGTAACTCTTACCAACCGCAAGGGGACCGTAATCTCCTAAGCTATCGTTCCAACAATTTTCTCGGACCTCCAGGTTTTAACCAAAATCAAAACCGTAACACGAATCAGAATTTTAACCAAGGTCAAAACTCAAATTTCCAAAACCCGAACCAAAATCAAGGCCAGTTTAATCAAAACAATTTTCAAAATGGCAATCAAAACCAAGGTTTTCAAGGAAATTATCAAAGAAACCAGAATCAAGGGAATTACAATCAGGGTAATTTCAATCAGAGAAACAATTTTCAGGGTAACAACAATCAAAACCAAGGGAATTTTCAAAACAACCGTGTTCAAAATCCCCCTGTTCAAAATCAAAACGTTGTTCCACCCCCGTCTTCCTCAGATGCTGAAATTAAACAATTCATGAAAGCACAAGAGGAAACAAATCGGCTATTGATCAAGACTATCTCTGAACTTCAGAAGTCTTTAAATGATCGACCCTCGAGCTCTGGTACATTACCGAGCAACACGATCGCTAACCCGAGGGGCGATGTTAAGGCGATCACTACCCGAAGTGGGGTGTCATACAATGGACCCTCGAATCCCTCTACCTCTTCTTCTCCTCCTAAGGTAGCGGAACGTGAACCTGAGGTTACTACGGACACGGTACTTCCTACTAATAACGGAGGTACCAACAACGTCCACCCTCAAGTTGTCCCGGTCCCGGCTCGTAAGCCGAAAGTTGTATTTGATCCTCCTGTGTGTCCTGATGAAATCTCAAAGAATAACCCTAAGCCGTCAATTCCATATCCTTCACGAGTGACTGAACAAAAGAACCGCGAAAAAGCTAACCATCAGATGGAAAAATTTTATCAAATTTTCCAAGAATTACACTTTGATATTAGCTTCGCGGACGCTCTTCTTCTCATGCCTAAGTTTGCTTCAACAATCAAAAATCTGATAAGCAACAAAGAAAAACTTTGTGAGATGGCAAAAACTCCTCTTAACGAGCATTGCTCAGCAGTGCTCTTGAAAAAGCTTCCCGAAAAGCTTGGAGATCCCGGGAAATTTCTCATTCCATGTATTTTCCCTGGGATGGTTGAATGCTTTGCCTTGGCCGATCTTGGCGCAAGCATTAACCTGATGCCTTACACAGTCTGGAAAAGACTCTCACTTCCTACTCTCACTCCGACCTGCATGACACTCGAGCTTGCAGACCGTACCATATCCCGTCCTCTCGGCATTGCCGAAGATATCTTTGTGAAGGTAGGAAAGTTCCACTTTCCGGCAGATTTCGTGATTGTTGATTTCGATGCTGACCCACGAGTCCCTCTCATTCTCGGGAGAGGATTCTTAAGAACGGGTCGTGCTTTGATCGATGTATTCGAAGAAGAAATCACTCTACGTGTTGGTGGCGAAGCCATAACATTCAATCTTGATCAGACTTCAAGATATTCCTCCAATTATGACGCTGAAACGGTTAACCGTATTGACATCATCGATATTGCGTCGGAGGAATCATCCCAAGAAGTCCTTGGTTTCTCATCCAGTGGCAGTCTTTCTACTGACCCGATCATTTCCGACTCTTCCCCTTCCCTCACTCCGTTTGAGGGAGGTGACTTCCTTTTGGAAGAGCTCGAGGCTTTTCTTGCTCAAGATAGCTCAATTCCCGATGGAGTTGATGAAAACTATCTTGACCCGGAGGGGGACATTCTTCTCCTTGAAAGATTGTTAAATGACGATCCTTCACCCTCTCCGTCTCCACAAATACTTCATAAAGCGGAAGTAAAAAATGTTGAAATAACTGAAGACTTTCCCGAGGTTGAGCTCAAGGACTTGCCTCCTCATCTAGAATATGCATTTCTGGAGGGTGATAATAAATTACCCGTCATTATTGCCAAAGACTTAAAAGATGAGGAAAAGACTGCACTCCTAAAGGTTCTTAAGTCAAACAAGCAAGCAATTGCTTGGAAACTCTCCGACATTAAGGGCATAAGCCCGAACTTTTGTACTCATAAAATCTTAATGGAGGATGACTTTAAACCAGCTGTGCAACATCAGAGAAGGGTAAATCCCAAAATCCACGAAGTTATGAAACAAGAAGTTCTTAAACTTCTTGATGCGGGATTGATTTACCCTATATCTGACAGTCCTTGGGTTAGCCCAATTCATTGTGTTCCCAAAAAGGGTGGCATTACCGTTGTCACCAACGAGGATAACGAGTTGATTCCAACTCGTTTGGTCACGGGTTGGCGAGTTTGTATTGACTATCGAAAGTTGAATGAAGCCACCCGTAAAGACCATTTTCCTCTCCCTTTTATGGACCAAATGCTCGAAAGACTTGCGGGGAATGAATACTACTGCTTCCTCGATGGTTTCTCGGGTTACTTCCAAATCCCCATTGATCCCCAGGATCAAGAGAAGACTACCTTCACATGCCCCTACGGAACTTTTGCCTACAGACGTATGCCTTTCGGCTTATGTAATGCACCAGGCACGTTCCAGAGATGCATGATGTCCATTTTTTCCGACATGATCGGGAAAACTATGGAGGTATTCATGGATGACTTTTCGGTCATCGGGGATTCATTTCAGACTTGCCTCTCCCACTTGGAACAGATGCTTAAACGTTGCAAAGAAACGAATCTAAGTCTCAACTGGGAGAAGAGCCACTTTATGGTCAAGGAGGGCATTGTCCTCGGCCATAAGATTTCAAAAAACGGGATCGAGGTTGACAGAGCTAAAATCGATGTCATTGCCAAATTACCTCATCCCACCACCGTAAAAGGTGTTCGGAGCTTTTTGGGTCATGCCGGCTTCTACCGTAGGTTTATCCAAGATTTTTCTAAGATTGCCCGGCCTATGACCCATCTCCTCGAGAAGGATGCTCCTTTCATCTTCTCTCCTGAGTGCATCGAAGCTTTTGAAACACTAAAGAAAAAGCTTACCGAGGCACCGATTCTTGTTGCCCCCGATTGGGACCAACCTTTTGAGCTTATGTGCGATGCTAGTGATTTTGCCATAGGTGCGGTCTTGGGGCAACGCAAAGCAAAATACTTTCAGCCCATACACTACGCAAGCAAAACTATGACTGAGGCTCAAGGTCATTACACCACCACTGAAAAAGAACTCCTAGCTGTGGTGTATGCCTTCGAGAAATTCCGGTCATACCTAATCTTGACTAAATGCGTAGTGTACACAGATCACTCGGCTTTGAAATACCTATTTGCAAAACAAGATGCAAAGCCGAGGCTTCTTCGTTGGGTTCTCCTCCTTCAGGAATTTGATATCATTATCCGTGATAAAAAAGGAGCCGAGAACCTTGCTGCTGATCATCTCTCACGATTAGAGAACCCTCATCAAGATGTGTCCGAGAAAAAGGAAATAAATGAAACATTTCCTCTCGAGACACTCAATGCGGTTGCTTTTCGTGGTGACTCTACTACCCCATGGTTTGCCGACTTTGCAAATTACCATGCGGGTAACTTCATAGTGAAGGGGTTAACGTCCCAACAAAAGAAAAAATTCTTCAAAGACGTTAAACATTACTTCTGGGACGACCCCTTCCTCTTCAAAATCTGTGCCGATCAAGTCATCAGGCGATGTGTATACGGACAGGAAGCCACTGATATTCTCAAGGCTTGCCATGCTGGACCCACCGGGGGCCACCATAGTCCTAACTACACCGCCAAAAAGGTGTTTGATTCCGGTTTCTATTGGCCCACAATCTACAAGGATGCCCACGAGTTAGTCAAAGCCTGTGATGCTTGTCAGCGTCACGGGAATATTTCACAAAAGAACGAAATGCCACAAAATGCTATTCAAGTTTGTGAAATCTTTGACGTCTGGGGCATTGACTTTATGGGGCCATTCCCATCTTCTCGTGGAAACAAATACATACTCGTGGCTGTTGACTACTTGTCAAAATGGGTTGAAGCTAAGGCCTTACCCACTAATGATGCCCGAGTAGTCGTGAAATTCTTGAAATCCCTCTTTGCTCGTTTTGGAACCCCACGTGCCATCATTAGTGATCGCGGTACTCACTTTTGCAATGATCAATTTGCAAAAGTCATGCTTAAGTACGGTGTTACTCATCGTCTTTCTACCGCGTATCACCCCCAAACAAGTGGGCAGGTGGAGGTTTCCA
The DNA here is from genome assembly GCA_030686995.1 of Artemisia argyi. Taxonomy (NCBI): domain Eukaryota; kingdom Viridiplantae; phylum Streptophyta; class Magnoliopsida; order Asterales; family Asteraceae; genus Artemisia; species Artemisia argyi. The sequence continues at coordinate 79,398,300 of CM060693.1, read as the reverse complement.
ACCGTGGTATTAAACGGATTCTTGAGAGGACAGTAGGTGAAAACCGTGCTTCCTGGTCGGATAAACTAGATGATGCACTCTGGGCCTTCCGTACAGCTTACAAAACACCCATTGGGTGCACTCCATACAAGCTTGTATACGGGAAGGCGTGTCATTTACCGATCGAGCTCGAGCACAAAGCCTACTGGGCCTTGAAACATGCTAACTACGACCTTCATAAAGCGGGTGATCACCGTAAGGTTCAAATCAATGAATTAAACGAACTTCGTGATCAGGCCTACGAGAACTCTTTGATCTACAAAGAAAAGACAAAGAAGATTCACGACTCTAAGATTAAGAACCGAGTTTTCAACGTCGGTGACAGAGTCCTTCTTTTCAATTCAAGATTAAAGATCTTCTCGGGGAAATTAAAAACCCGATGGACTGGACCATTCACCATTGCTAAAGTTTACCCATACGGGACTGTTGAGTTATCTCAACCCGAAGGTCCCAACTTCAAAGTGAATGGTCACAGATTGAAACATTATTTTGGAGAGGACACACCACTCATGGTTGTCCCGGATCTCCAAACTTTCCCCATGGACCAATGAATTCGGGGATCGAGTCAAGCTAGTGACTCGGTGAACAAAAATTAGCAACATATATGGGTTTTCACCCGTATTTCTGACTTCTTTCTACTTTCTACCACCCTAGTGTGGGGGAGTGGCCATCCCCCACCGTTTCAAAAGTAAATATTTTCAAAATTAAATAAACATGTTTCGTATGTATATTATGTCATTCAAATCCCGGGCTGTCAGGACGAATTTACTACAGTTAATCATTCACAAGTGATTAGCTAGCGTGGTAAACTTGACACAAGCCTGGGATGTGTATGTATATTATTATTCATCTTCCAGGCTGTCAGGGAGAATTTATTACAGTTAATCATTCACAAGTGATTAGCTTGCGTGGTAAACCTGACACAAACCTGGAAGGTGTATGTATATTATAAACTTTATCATTCAACTCCCGAGCTGTTAGGGCAAATTTATTACAGTTAATCATTCACAAGTGATTAGCTTGCGTGGTAAACCTAACACAAGCCTGGGAGGTAGTGAGCAAAAAAAAAAAAAAAAAAAAAAAAAAAAAAAAAAAAAAAAAAAATTGTATGTACAGATAAAATAAAGTGAAAAATAGAAATTTCCACAGTTAGAATCGAATATTTGCTTTTCCATTCAGAGATTCGGCATAATAGCCGGGACTTTGAATATTGAGGACAATATTCAGTTCTAGTGTGGGGGGGGAAATTCTTACGAATTTTATCATAAAACTTTTCAAGTACCCCCATTTTAGGCCAAAATTTTTCAAAATTTTTCACTTTATTCCAAAATTTTTGTGGTTATCAATCCGCCAAAGTCTAAATGACAAAGGGATTGGCTAGTCCAGGAGCAAACGGCTCTTGGTAAAGACAAATCAAATCCGTTGATGGCTGGCAGTTTGCCAAAAACTTGCATGGTTCCTCAGCTCCCCCGCATCCTCATAAGCAAATGAGCTGGCTAGCCCGCAAGATTATGGCTTGTGGTAAAGGCCGTGGAAAATCCATAATTGGTAATCAGCTCACCAAGATGTTGACTATTCCATCAAGAGTTGGCTAGTCCAGAAGCAAACGGCTTTTGGTAAAGACTAATCAAATCCGTTGACAGCTGGTGGTTTGCTCAAAATCACACGGTTATCAGGTGTGCCACAGTTCTTACATCTGGCTACTCCAGAAGTGATGGCTTTTGGTAAAGAGTTCTTTCAAATCCATTAAAACTTCATAAAATATTGCTAGGGACTAGCAATAGTTTAGTGTGGGGGATTGATGAGTGTGTAAATACTCATCATTTTATACCAATCTGAGCTGCCAAAACATACAAAAACACCCAAATATGTATCAAAATGCTTAAAATATCTTAGAGGTGTGTTTTATATGTTTCAAACACAAAATATGCAAAAACAAATGAAAAACGTACAAAGTTTGCATAATTGGCAGTTTCAGTCCCTCAAGTTTCATAAATTGGCAAAACTAGTCCCTGATCACTCAAAACTTGTAAAAATATCATAAAAGGTCCTTGGGATTCATAAGTTGTTAGGAAAAGTCCTTTGAAGTTAAAAATCATAAAATTACAACTATGGTCCCTCAACTTTGGAAAAGTGTCAAAATTAGTCCCTAAGGTTTAAAAAATAAGAAAATATTCAAAATAAACCTTATACTATTTATAAATGACAAAATTGGTCCTTTGTGTTAACATTTGATATTTACAGGTTTAACCCTTCACAAATTCAGAAAATTACAAGAATGGTCCCTGGAGATTGGTGAATTTACAGAAAAGGTCCCCGGGTATTTAAAAATTGAAAAACATTAAAAATACCCATGTACTATGCATCCTTGTCAAGATTGGTCCCTATGATAATTTTGGGAAAGTTACAAAACCAGTCCCTCAAGTTTGCATTTATTACAAATTTGGTCCTTTTGTTATTTAAGCTAAAAAACCAAACCGGACCAAATATAAACTAAACCTAAGTCCACTCCAGGCCCAATCCTAATCCTAAGCCCAGTTACAAACCAGCCCACCCCCAGGTCAAACCTCCCAGTCAAACAACCCTCTCCCTTCTCCTCTTCCCTCTCAGACTCACACACACACACCACCACTTGCAGTCGACCTCCCCTCTCCTCCAATCACAAGCTACTACCCCCCACAATAAATGCTCCCACCTCCCTATACCTACCCATGACCCCCCACAATTAATGCTACCCCCCCTCCTTTGCGTGTATCAGACCAAAGATGCAAAAGCAGATTTTCCCGCCAAATTACGTGGAGCATCATGAGTGGACCAAAGATTGAACAAAAAGGTGGGAAATGATTGAAATGCAGTGGTGAACCCTAATTGAGGGCTATAAATAGAAGATGGATGCAAGAGGAAGAGTAGTTAGTTAATTTTAGTTTTATTAATGTCGTATAATTGCAATGTCCAATTTTAGGGTACACCCAAGCTATTAAGCAGTGGTAACCTTTTTCTTATTGTATTGTAACTCTTTTAATTCAAGTAATTTCAAGTTTCTAATACTTTTCCAGCTTATGCATTTTAATTTCGAACTTTATATCATCTTTAATCCTAATCATTGTTATTGTGTAATGTACTGGATTCTTAGGAACATATAAGCTCCCTAAGCTTGTTTAAGCTCTAGAGACTCCTAAAACTCAGCATTAGTAGAAGAAAAATAAAAAAATAAAAAAGGTCAACTATAGTCAACTGTTTGTATGTTTGTGTTTGTTTCAGGTTTTTGATCACATTGAGGAGCTGGATTAAGTGAAGATTGGTCTATCTAAAGATAGGCTACAAAGGAAAACCCTCTGTTCATGCTGAGGGTATCCTAGTAAGACTTGCTCATTTAAAGTTTTAGTTAAAATTCCTAGTTTAAGTTTTTTAAATAATTGTTTGCTTAATTTTGCCTATGCCTGTTTGTTTGTGTTATTTAAATCTTATTTAGATAATTATTAGCTTAAATATCTCAGCTTGTTATTTAAAATATTTGGTTACTTAAAAAGTATAAGCTTTAACTGTCTCATCGAGCTTTTGTGTTAAGTATGTATGATTAATGTGTTAGCCTGGATATCTAGTGCTCAAAACCAGTTCAATTAATCATATGTTGTTGATTGGGAGTAAGTTTGTACCCTCTAGTGACCATTTGCTTTGAAAAGATCAAATCAGTCATTCATAAGGGAGTGTTTGGATTAGTATGATCAACTGATCTTGAGGTTGTTATATTGGTTGTTTCTGCTTCAATCTGGTCACACTAGTTCTAAGTTAGTTCATTAAGTCATAAAATTGGTTTAAAATAGAGCAAAAGTCAAAATCAAATAAAACTCATCCTCACAGTTAACTGTGAGGATTTTGTATCCCAAAACTTTGCTCAAAGGCTCATAAGTGCTATTTGTAGTTACTTTTAATCTCACATTAGCTTATTATCATTGTTATAGCTTATTTAGAGTGTTGGAAATTCATAAAAGTCAAAGTGTGAGTGTTCTTGTTAAAAGTCAAATTCCTTGTTCTCAGATTTCATCAAAGTTACTTGTTCAATTCTGAATTTTGTAATTTAATTGGTATTGTGAAAATTGGAGTTTTAGTTCTTTACCAGCTTAACTTTGAAAATATGGTTTCATTTCATATTTAGAAAATTTAATCTGAGTCCCATTCAACCTCAAAGACAACTGCAGGGCAAGCTTGTGCCCTGCTCACCCAGTCACCACCTCAACACCACCACTTTGGTGGTGTTTTGTGACCAACCCAGTAGGCCCCACACCTCCTAAATAGGATTTCCCAACCCCCCTCCTACCAGGCTCCATACATTGACTATTTGTTTGACCTTCACCCCAGTGGACCCTACCTGAAATTGCTCACCAAGTCTGTCCCAGGTCTGAGTCAAAAGTGAAAAGTGCAAAGTGCTTAAGTTAGCTTATTCAGCTTATTTGTGTTGTTTATTAGTTGTATCTGGCTTATTTGAGTGTACTTAGCTTGTGTGTATCTGTTTTAACCATTGTGGACCCCACCCAAGGCCATTTGACCTTATTTGACCAATCAGTCAACCAAAGTCAACTGAGTTGGTTAAGGGGGTGTTTACAGCTTATTTATAAGCTAAAGTTCAAAGTGTTTTCACAAAAAGTCTTTTATTTTAAGTATAAAGTTAGTTTGTAAAAGAAAAATCCAAAAAAAAATTAGTTTTAAAACAAGTGATAGTTTCTATTTAATTCCATTTAAGTTTAATTTTCATTTTTAGATTTTAATTAAGTAACTTGTGTTTTTATATTTTTATTAAATACCTCATATATTAAAGTAGTTATAATAAATTTTTCAGATTTTTATTTTGTCATTTAGTGCTAATTAGATTTAATTTTAATTTTCTTTATTATTAATTAATATCAAATATTAAATAGCTTAATTAGTTTTTATAAGGTTAAATCTAGTTTTTATAATTTTTCTAGTTCTAATATAGTGTAATAAGTTTTTAGAAAATAAATTTTAAGATTCTACTGTTCATTTTCTAGTTTTTCTTATTTTATTTGTTTAAAATAGACTTAAGATAATTAAAAGGTAATTAATTAGTAGATTAATCTTAAAATATAATTTTTAGAGTTTTCATAATTTTTTAGGATTCCTGTAATGGTTAAGTAATTTTATAAATTTTATCTTAATTTTCTAAGTTAATTTAGTATTAATATAAATTAAAAGTAGTTTAAATAGTTTAATTAAGCTAAATAGTTTTTAATTAATTACAAAACCACAAAAAGACAAAAATATTATTTTTAATTTTTTATACTTTCTTCAAGTTCTAATTTAGGTTTAGAAAATATTTTTATAAATTTTTAGTATAATTTAAATCATTTGTCATTTTTAGTTTAATTAAATTAGGTTTTAATTTAGATTTTAAATAGTTTAAGTAATTAAATAATAGTTTAATATTATTTTAATCACTTTTATCATTTCTTTTTCATTTTTAATTTTAAGTTTTGAAAAGTGTCAAAAACACCCCCTGTAGTTTCATAATTACCAAAAACCCACTTTTCCAGTCCGATACGTGATCTTAATTGTCAATTTGTGCATATTTCTGCTATCTGATTATTGTGAATATTATATCTGTTTGTCAACACCAAAATAACAGTAGCAATATCATTCCTACATCATCTGGCTACTGTCCTCAGTGCCACTTTCTCATAAACGATTCCAAAAGCACCATTTCAATCTCGTTGGGACTTTAACGACCCGGGAATACACTATACTATCACCGGAGTATTGATTCTAGGCTGTCTTTGACTTGTTGACCTTGGTCAATAATAATCTGACGGTTCGGAACCAATCAACCAGCCATTGCAGAACTGTTTCCTTCTGCTGAACACAGATTTTGTGTGAGACACGTATATGACAACATGAAACAGTTATTCAAGGGGCAGAAGATCAATGATCTTCTTTGGAAGTGTGCTACAACATCAACATTGGTTTAGTTTAACTGGTTAAGAAAGATACCACCATCATCATGGTCAAGGTCACATTTTTCAGGTATAGTATACGCATATTATGACTTTCATTTGTAATATTAATAAGCTTAAAATTGATGTTGATATTGATATGCTACATACAGGGAGATCTAAATGTGATATCCTTTTTAACAACTTATGTGAATTTTTCAATAGCAAGTTGGTGGATGGCAGAGATCAACCAATCATTGGTTGTTTAGAATACATCAGGAAGTATCTTACGAAGATAAATCTTAGTGTGCAACAGTTAATAGACATATGTGAAGGTCCCTTAACTCCAACAGCAACTGCAATTTTAAGAAACATACTGTTATATGGGGTGGGGGGATACATACCAGTGTAAAGGACCTTGGAATGACCAACGTGTTGTGAATATGACAACAAAGGTATGCACATGTAGGAGATGGGAGCTAACTAGTATTCCATGTAAACATGTTGTAGCCGCTATCTACAACATGTCATCAAATGGAAAAGAGGTTGGGATACCAGAGGATTGGGTATCCTAATGTTATTTGTTAAACACATGGAAGGAGATATATTAGTACATGATTGAAGGAATTGCCGGTCTCTCCTTTTGGCCCAAATGCAGTATCCCTAGCAACCTAAAGCCACCTAAACACCATGTTCCAATTGGTAGGCCAAGGAAGAAGAGAAGTGTGTCAAAGGATGAGATTGCTGAAGAAGCTTTAAAAAAATCATTCGTGAAAAATTGGAAGCTGTTAAAGAGGGGCAGTACAATCAAATGTGGTGCATGTGGTGGGAAGGGACACAATAAGAGAGCTTGTACAAGTCCAAGAGACAACCAAAAGAAGGGTAGTGGAACAAGAAAGGAAGGAATACCAAACGAGGTACTAGGAAGAACAACTCAGCCAGTGGGATCTTCTGCACCAGAGGTGAGAGCATGGCCAAGTCAGCCAGTTGGAACACAAGCAAGTGAGGTAGTAGCAGGGCCAAGTCAGCCAGTTGGAACACAAGCAAGTGAGGTATCAGCAGGGGCAACTCGGCCAGTGAGATCACAATCAACAGTGGATGGTGGAGGTCAAAGGAAGAAGAGGATAAAAAAATCCAAGATCTCCAAGTGAGTCAACACCATTGTGATGGTGCGATAAACTTATTTGGTTCTTTGTTTTAACAATGAGTTTATGGATTATGTAATTGAGTTTATGTCTTCTATACAATAATTTGTACGATATTTGTTTTTAGACTCGGTTTGATTAGGAATGGTATTTGTTTTCATTTGGGTTTACCATAGTCTTCATGCAAATTTATTGACTATTTGCTGCACAAGTCAGAGCTGCTGCATCAAGATTAAGCAAAGGGCTAATTCGGTGCATATTTGATTATGCAACCAAAACGGTAATTTGCTGCATAATGCTGCACAATTTAAAGACGTTGTGGTTTGACGTCATCATATACTTTATAGAAGTTAAATATATTGAATGACCCAACTACATAGAAGTTAAATATATTAAATGACCGAAATTAGTTTTGACTTTTGTAAGTCAAAGTTGATAAGCAACCAAAAACCAAGTTTGCTGCATAGTGATTAAGCAAATAAAAGGAACATTACATTGGTATTTTTAAAAAACAACAAGCAACTACGATGATCCAACTATAATGCCAAAAACAACAACTTTTTATTAACATGATAAGGTCAAAACAAACTAGGGATGACCTTATTCCCTGTAATGATACATCTAAGAAAGATAACACAACACCTCCATACCAACCTAAACCAACTTAAAGACAATGCAAAAAAAGACCCAACTTAAAAGAATAAACTTGTTGAGCTTCTTCAACTGCTGATCCTTCTCCCTCATCAACATCAACTACTCCTCCAGTCTTCTTCAAGGTCACTCTTTGCCCTCAGGAGGCCAGGAATCACATCGATTGCTCGGCAACACATTGGAGGATCCGTCCATCCAATAAACCCACATGCCGGACAACAGTAGAACCGTCGACCTGGGTTCCTGTTTGTCCAGCTTGTTTTGATTGTTTCTTGTTTCTTACAGTCACAAATAACGACGACCATTTTTTTACTGCCATAAAGTGTGTAAAAAAAGTTGTGTGGAATAGTGATGAAACGATCATATTTAATTCTGGTAAAAACTTCGATTGCAAATTTAGTCCTTATAGCTACAGTGTTAGGCTACCCACAGAAGGATACCACGATCGATCGGTACTCGGTCGCCCTTCTGTGGTGATTCGATCGCCAAATGCAAAAAACCCAACTTGGTCACCTACACGATCGGTTTTTTTTTTTTTTTTTTTTTTTTTTTTTTTTTTTTTTTTTTTTTTTTTTTTTTTTTTACATGTGAGTTCTTTTTGTATGTAGTATTAAATATAAAAGTTATTTTGTGGGGTATATTTTTTGTAGTGTAGGTCGCCCTTACTGGGGCACCCAATCGTCTGCAGGTCACTAGAGAGAGAAAGCTGACGTGACAGGGAAAATTGGGGGGGGGGGGGGGAGGGATTGGCAACCCTTACTGTGGGTAGCCTTATGACACATATACATAGTACCCGGGAACAGTGAAATGACAATACTACCCTCAGTGACATGACACTTAACGATGGAATTAACGAAATTTAGCTCTCGGTGGCCGTTTTGCAAAAAAACAAAACATTAATATCGTTTTTGCAATACTTTTTGTTTCGATGTCTTTTTTGCGCATTAGGCTACTTTAATGACTAAATTTGCAATGTACCCAAAATACCATATCTAATTTTTAGCTAAAAACAGTACTATATTTTACAGGAATCTTTTATATAATAAAACAAAACCCCTAGTGGGTACTTTCGTATTTCGGAAAAAAGAATATTTCCTTATAAAGTAATATTTTAATTATTATTTTTTAATTTAAAATTTTAAAAATTTGTTTTGTTGATATACTAAACAAAGTAGAAGATAAAAAAAAAAAAATATAGATAAGATGCAATACTACACAAGTAGAAGATATATACAAAAAAATATAGATAAGATGTAACTAACAACATAATTAAATTGTTTAAATGATTATCTTTAATTATAAACAAATATAATTAAAAATCATAAATCAAATAAAAAAAAGATTAAATTATTTGATTTTTAAGAAATAAAAATATATCATTAAAAAAATTAAAAAAACCCGCGCGTGCGCAGGTATTATAACTAGTATGCATTAAAAATATTGTATGTTACACGGCATTTTGGATATATACCAAATTAATAATTGAAGTGATATATGAAATTAATTAAGAACCATTATCTAAAAGATTTGACACTGGCTTGAATTTTTACCTCTCACCTCTCTGGTGACTTTCATGATTCTTTCTGTTTTCCAATATTTTAAAACTAGTGTAAGGATCCGGTTAATGTTGGTAACTCCACTTTGTTACTCATGTGATTTTGCTTCTTCCTCTCTAACTTGCTTATGTAACATTCAAGTAAGCAAAATTAGATGCAAACAATAGTCCTATCAACTCAACCTTAGGGTTTATTTATTTATTTATTTATTTATTTATTTTTATTATTACCTTAGACTTATATGCTTAATTTTCTAGTTTACAAATCCTAAAACAAACATTAGAATAGTGCTAATTTTATCATCCACAATTATAATTTGTATCCATTATTTATATCAGAATAATATTATGACTCAATACAAACACAAGTTTAATTAGTCTTCTTGATAATTATATTTAGGGGTGTTTCTTTTAGCTTTTACAAGGGCCTTATGAGCATATTAGCTTATTTAGCTGGAATAAGCCCAAATGAGTGTTTTGACAAGCTTTAGCTTATATAAGAGGATTTTCATAAGCCCAAATTTTGGCCTATTTGAGAGGCGTAGGGCTTATTTGATGGGAGTTATAGCAAAGACAATTTTACCCTTATTATAAACTCCAAGGGTACTTTTAAATAAACTAGCATGTTTCTTTTGGTCATTCTATCACCATAAGTTAGTTCAAACACTTTGAGTTTATAATTTTTATCATTTCGTTATTTGTATCACATGTTTCTGATTTTTGTTACAAGGCTATATGACTTATAGAATAAGGTTATCACTATATACGTCTTCTTTTTTTCCCCAAACATAATTTTTTTTTACATATTTCTTTTATGTATTATTTTTTATTTCATCAAAATAGAATTTACATAGTGGTTGAAGGCAAACGGGCAACAAGCTGCGCCGCTAGCCCTTTTTTGATTGCAAAGCTAACTCTTTTGAAAACTACAATTGTAGATCTATGTGTCATAACATTACTGTTTATAACTCGTTGGACTCTATTGAGTAGTTCCACCGCCTCAGGTGCAAGGAAACCAAATGTATCAAATGCAAAAGGAATAAACACGTGTTGATTTTCAATGCATGTTTTTTCGTGTTTTGTCACTTTGCACGAGGCTTTCAAAGCGGCATGTCCGGCTGTAAAATCCCGACTACTCAACCCCACGAGAGGAGAAACCCCGGTCAGATCCACACAAGCATGTTTCCCTCCAACCCATCCAAAAATCAAAATGTCAGCCGGTCTCAATGTAGATCTTCCATCCGACGGGTCCGTCAAAAAGTTCACAAGCGCTTCTTTCTTGGCGGAGATCCCGGCACGCCTACATACATAAAAAAGGACGTCTCTAACAAAATCATGTCTGTACTTGAAGCCCGGGAGCTCTTTACAATGAACCGCATGCTCCCTGATTGGCTCCGAACGGTCAACCTAAATTGACCAAAGGATGATCAACAAGGTCAAGCAGCTTAGAGTCAATCTCCGTGGAAGTATAGTGGTTCCCCGGGTCGTTATGTCCCGACGAGGTGTGATGGTAATCAAAACGGGTTTGTGATCGGGTGAATTTGGACAGAAAAAGGGTTTGAGTGATTTGTATGATTACGCTAAGATATGAGGAATGAAAATAACTTAGAAACACTATATTAACAATTACTGATAATCAGATAAACTAAAAACGTGAGCTAAGTCTAATAACGCGTACGTTTAATTTAAAGTTACGTTAACGTACGAAATAAAACGCGAGTTATATAGAAATAAAATACCTACGAATGTGAAAATTATATTTGTACACTCCTAATGATAAAAGAAATTTTTTGGAAAAAGAAAAATATTTTTTAGACTTTTTAATTATTTATTATTAATTAAAAACTAATTAAACTTAATTAAACTAATTAAACTAATTTAATTATAATAAATACTAAATTAAGAGTTAAAATTATAAAACTTTTTCCACAAATACATTAGAGTGACAGAAACTTTATAAAAATATAAAAATTCCTAAGTACTTATAAATAAGCTATTTTTATAATTAACTACTTATTATTTATTAAAACCTAATTTAAACTATTTTAATTATTATAAATATTAAACTAATTTCTAAAATTATGAAATTTTTTATATAAATACTATTTAGTGGCAGAAAGTTATAAAAAATATAAAAAGGTCCTACTTGATTATAAATAAGCAGTTAAATAAGCTAATAAGTAAAAATAAGCTAAAAATGAACAAGTGGTATTTAAATATCAAACCTTGTAGGATATAACTGAAAAAAGACCCTAGGGCGCATGGTATCCAGGTACACCCATATCACTCTCAAAGGGGGAGGTCTCAGGTTCGACCCCTGCCTCCCCTTTTTTGCAAAATATATATATTTTTTTTCAATTTTCTTTTTACACAATTACAAAATAAGTAAAAACATGAAACTTTAATGAAGGGAACTTTTTTAGAAATTGAAAATAAGCTCAGAATAAGCACATAAGTTAACAGATGGCTTTATGAGCCAAAAAATTGGATTTTTATCACTAATAAGCTACAACTAAGCTACTTGATGAAAACTGAAGTTGGAATAAGCTAAAAGCAAGTTAAACAAATTTGAATCAAGCCAAAGAAAAGAGAAAATAACATGTAATAAGCTAAGAAGTTGAAATAAGCAAATCCAAATACCCTGTGCAACAAGCAGGCCTATTGGGGTGACTTGCAGGCTTGGGTAAGCTTATCAAATAAGCTTGGAAGCCAAAAAGGACACTGGAACCAAAAAGGCTAGCACCAGGGCTTTCCAAAAAGCTCAAATACTAACTGTGGGTCCCACCCATAAGCTTTAGAGAAGCCCTTGAACATGGGCTTATTGCACTGATTCACTCAGTGTATGAGTGTGGTCAGGCAATCTTCCAAGGTGAAATAAGCTATGGGCAACTCTTTCTCAGGCAGAAATAAGCTCAAATCTAATAAGAAGCATTGAAAAGCTTCTCAAAAAGCTGATATGTAAAGAGTGAGGCCTACTTACAAGCTCATAATGAACTTATGAAATCACCCCTGTGGAACAAACCATGGTGCAGGGCATGCCTTTGCCCTGCAACCCACTTTAAGCCAACAATTAAGCTTCAAATAAAATTCTAAAAAATGAGCAAACAATGGATTCCTAAAGCTAACCTGGGGTATTTTACACTAAAGAAATTTCAAATCCTAAACTTGAACACAAAAATCATAAAAAATCCTGGAAGTTTTGGATTTTCTACAAAAGAGTAACTTTTGACTTTTTCAATTTTTCACTCAAGTTGACTTATATGAAGTTACACTGACTTTGATTGATTGCTACAAGTTTGTTTAGCCTAAGTGAGAGTGAATCAAGTAACTTTAACAAATTTTGAACATGCAATGAGCTTATGCTCCTTCAAATCATAACAGTTAAGAGTGTATTGAAGATTCTAAGTGATTTTGACTATTTGTGTTATACCCTACTGATTTTAAACCTTGATTAACCTATATTGCTCTATTGTGACATGTAGAAGCAATAATTAACACATAAGACACCCTGGTTTGCCTTGAACCAGCATATGCCAAACACCCTTGAAACAACCAACTGTTTTTGCTTTTTGAGGAGCAATTGAGTTTTAAAACTTAACCACTGAATACCAACTCTTAATTAAGCTAATATGAGGCTGATAGATTAATTAAAATTAAAAATCAAGCAGTAAATGATAGGCAAATGCCTATGAGCAGTTATGAGCAAAAGGAAAAAGTTAATGACTAAATTTATGAAAAACTAAACACAACTATGGTAACCAAGCTAAGATCTGAATAACAGGTAATAACTAACTAGGATAAGAAAAGATAAACACCAATAAGCATAAAATAAGCAATGCTACAGTATACTAAGCAAAAAATTTGAAATTAACTTACAAACAGTCCAAGCTCAGAAATGGAACCAAGGCCACATGAACAATCCTAAATGTCTCCCATGAGACTCTACAACCATACACATCTAAATTTCACAGGCTTCTTTGCCTTTTTTCATCATTAGAACTGATTTTTAAATCATGAGCTGATTTATATGATTTTTTTTAGCTAAGCACCTTTGGTAAAATTACTTAGAATAGAATTTAAATGATCCAAACTCATAACAGGCTATCATGGGATGGTTTTAATGACAATGTAGCTTGAACAAGATTTTGACTAATAACAACTTAGGATTTTTATTAAAACTAAAAACAAACAAGGAAACTGAGAATTGAAACTGAAGACTTTTATTAATATTGAAATTAGATTACAACATTAAGCTAAGATAACATGACTTAAAACATAAAGAGAAGAATTACATGATTTTTAAAATTACACTAAGGGCTAAAAACTAAATTAACTACTGCTTTCCTCTGCTTCTCTTTCTTGCTTTTATAATGACCCTTTTAGGGTTCTTCAGACCCACTGAGCAATCCCCACAAGTAATCTTGACCCTTGGTTTAGTAGCTTTCATCTTGGCCGTTTGATTCAATTTGGCGGGAAATGGGTTTTGCAAGTTGGGGCCTGATAAACTTAGGGCAGGGGAAAGGTTTGGAAGGTAGTGTTTGTTTGAAGGTATAAGGGTGGGTGGAGTGTTGCAGTGAAGGTGATGATGAGGGTGAGTTGTGTTAGCAGGCTATGGAGGCTAGGAGGTGGGAAAAGGATTGGGTGAGGTGGAGGTCAAAGCCTTTGACCTGGGTTTATGATAAACGGGGGTGTTTTATTTGTTTTGTGTTTTGGGTTTGAGAAGTGGATTGGGCCCAATGGAGTGATAAGGGTGTAGTGGATTGGTTTATTTGTTGGGTAATAAAAGGGAAATGGATCCATTTGGTTTTAGATAAATATCACAAGGACCAATTTGTTATTTCCTGATTTTTCAGGGACCATTCCTGCCAAGTTCTCAAAATTAATATAAGGACCAAACTTTACATATGTGAATAGTACAAAGGTTATGAAAGTTATTTTTCCAATTTTAAAAACCCAAGGACTACTTTTGCCATTTTTGAAAGTTCGGGGACCAAAATTGTACTTTTCTTAAACTTTTCACCCAGGGACTTATTTTGACAACTTTTGAATTCCAAATGACTTGGGTTGACTTTTCTTTTATTTTAAACCATCAGGGACTAGTTTTGTCAATTTATGAAACTTGAGGGACTGAAACTGCCAATTATGCAAACTTTGTTCGTTTTTCATTTGTTTTTAAACATTTTGCATCTAAAAAATATAAAACACAGTTTTGGGATAATTTCTGTATTTTGATGCATTTCTGAGTGTTTTTGGATGTTTTGACAGTTCAGATACGATAAAAATGATGAGTATTTACACCTCATCATTCTCCAAAGGAATCCAAACATGCCTTGCGACAAACAGGGCATATCTCATCAACCGGAAATAATGGAATCATAAGGCGATACTTAAGGATAGTGCGATATTCCACCGGTGACATATGCTGACCTAGCTCGTCTATGGGGATAGCTGATAAAAAATCTTGAGCATGTGGTGCGCGTAGACACTCAAAAACAGTTTTCTGTCTCACAGTCATGTCAAAATGAACTTCCATATCCTTGACCATTTCACTAAAAAGGGCACTCACCAGTGTTTGCTGGGCTTTAGAGGGGACGGTGTCCTTATTAGTGAACCCACTAAAATCAAAGTTTGGAATCGTATCACGAAGACAATCCAGAGTAGAAACATAATCAACATACATACCACATATGCCACTGTCACGTAAGATGTGGTCTTGTAGCACCAAAGATTGGGTCCTCGATGCCACAAAAGCATAAGAGGAAACCACTTTTGCCGAGTACAAACCCAAACCACCCAATCGAATAGGCAAAGAAGAAAGTCACCACTGTAAGTCTCCAAAGAAAGGTCCTCCACAAACCACTATGTTCTCGATCGACTCACGCAATCCTTTGTCAAAGAACAAAGTTGCATCCTCCATGTGTACAGGTTGACAAGTCCTTAAACCAAAAAAAAATTTAGCAATACCCATGCATGATCGAAGCAAAAGGAGCTCACTCTGCGGGTCATGTAACTGTGGAAGAAGACTCATCAAATCAACAGCATTCGCGGCTCTCCTCATAGCCAACCCACTGATAAAATTAGTGTCTCGACTAACAGCTCCCCCAAGAAGCTTTACACCCAATGACGGCCTTCGAATATCTACAGGAAATAAACCCTCACGAAGCTTTACACCATTACACGAGGGCCAAAATATCTCTGTTTTCTTGATATTAAGTTCAAGACCCAAACTTGGACCACTTATTCTTATAATGTCTAATGCCCTGGCCACCTCTTCTGAATCTCCAATAACGGTCCCATCATCAAGATACCAAGCATGAAGGAGAAGCTTGCAACTGTCTCTGATCTTATGTACTAGCCGGTGCAATACAAGAGAAAAAAGAAGATGTCCCAATGGGTCGCCTTGTTGCACTCCAGTGGCAGACCATATATGTGTGTCTCCTATATACAATCTCGCTGCCTGCCCATATAAGAAATCGACCCACAAAGATATGGAGGGACACCTCACCTTAACCTCATGAAGTAATGCCGATCTATCCACAAGGTTAAAAGCATTCGAGAAGTCCACAGTAAGCATTGCAAGAGACCCATCATTGTGATATTCACTCAACACCCTATTGACGCTATGTAAAACAGCCTCAGCGCCACCCGACACTCCAACTCCAAACTGAAAATCACTAAGGTACTTTGACATTTCTTTACCTACACCTTTCATAGCAACCTTGGAAACCAAACGTCTCCATATAGAACCTACTGCAATAGGTCGAATCCCGTTATCTGGTTTAAGGAGTGGCGTGAGAGGAGCAGAAGCAACAAACTCAATTAACATAGTCGGACACCTTCCCGCTAACCACAAATTAACGACTGAGGTGATGTCCTTTAAGAGATCTGCAGCAATAGCAGACCCCTCTCCACATAAAGCATCTAAAATATGTTGTGCCCTTAAACCATCTCTCCCACATGAAGTACCTTTAGGGAACGATTTAATGCAACCAAAGACACTATCAATATCTGCTACAAGGGGTGGCTCGAAAAATGTGTTATTCGACATGGATGGGGGTGGCTTGTAAGGATGCTTAGCCTCCAAGGCTTTAATGGTATCATCACAGTATGGAGCTACACCGGAGGAGGATAACACTTTTACTGCTGCCGTAAAGTGCCCGTCTGCAACCTTGCGAAGACACTGCCTGATGTTGGTGTTCTCCCATGGAATATCGGACTTTTCATAGATATAATTTCCAGCCTTATTACCCTAAGGAAAAAACCCCAAATGTTATGTTAGTCACTAAGTCCTGGTCAACTTATTTTTGATCCACTATTTTGGTGTCTGCTTTGTGTTTACAAATGCTATTTAAAGACACATACATGTCATTGTCGTAAGAGGGTGTTTGGATACTTTTAAAATGATCACTGCTGAAAGTTATATTGAGTCATGCCCTTTTTCGTCACTACTGTTACTAGACGAGTACCCGTGCATAGCAACGGGATTTTATAGCGACAGATCGTTTAGTGATAAAAAAAAGTTTACGGGTTATAAACGAAAAATAATAAAAGTTTGAAGATTTAGAGATTAAACATAATGTTTTGAAACCCGGTTCGACCCGCTGGACGAAAAATGGGTCGATTTAAATCGAGTGAACCCGACGGGTTGGGTCGAAAACGGGTCAACCCGCCGGGTTTGAAGCGTCACAGTTCAACCTGGTTTTCGATGTGTATTAATAGTTTCATTTTGAAATATATGTTTTCGTATGGATTTTATTAGTTAGACGAACCGGTGCCGACACCGGTTCCCGGTTGAACCCGTTGGTCCGGTCCAGTTTTCAATACTATATGTACCATCAACTTGTTAACTTGTATGAAGCTTTGTGTGTTTTATTAATTTGTATAATGTGTAAAATAACATTAGTTACTGTGTTAATTATTTTATTTTTAGATTATGTTGTAGCTTGTTTAAATTGTACATTGTGAAAACTTTATTGTACTTTAGTAAGGGGTGTTTTAATTGGTTGTTTTTAAATTGATATATATATACTTTTAATTGGTTGTACAATGTGAATAAATTATGATACTTTAAAGTTATGGGGTGTTTTAATAAGAGTATTAATTATACTATGCATTTATCTCACCTTTAACTTTCAAGATTTCACTTTTCAAGATTTGACCATACATTCTTTATAACGACAAATAGTTTATTCATCAAAAAAAAGTTTATAGGTTATAAATGAAAAATAATAAAAGTTTGAATATTTAGGAATTAAACATAATGTCTTGAAACCCGGTTCGACCCGGGTGGTTCAACCGGGTGAACCGTTCCGGTCGAAAAATTGGTCGATTTAAACCAGGTCAACTTGCTAGGTTGGGTCGAAAACGGGTCAAATTAAACCGGTTCAACCTGATTGAAGCGTCCTGGGTCAACCCGATTTGTGATTTGTATTAATTGGTTGTATTTAATTTAGTAGATATGTTTTTAATTGGTTGTACAATGTGAATAAATCATTGTACTTTTAAGTAACGAGGTGTTTTAATAAAAGTATTAATTATATTTAATAATTTTCTTTAATAAGATTTTTCAACATTTTCACTTTTTAAGATTGATCATTTTTCCATTATATGTAGTATAGATAAGTTAAGCCAAACAATCAAACATATCAGCTTATAGAGATAAGCTAATCCAAAATTTAGCAGGGGCTTATGAGCTTAAAATTCACAAGCTATAAGCTATTAGCTTAAGCCAAAATCATAAGCTTAGACAAACACCCCTTTTTCGATTTCCTCTTCAAACATTATTTCCCTTTCACAAATATATCTTCCACGCTCATCTCTCTCCAAACTTCATCTTCTCCACATACTTGACCTTCGGCCATCTTACTACCGACCATTTACCTACCGATCTACACCCCATCGCAGCCACCATCCTACCACCGGCTAAACTGCTGAGGCAGCCTCCACCAACCGTTGGTCACCCCATCACATCCTGCTACAGGATTAAAAATGATGAATATTGATTTTGTGATTTTGTTTTTGAATAGTGTTATAGTTTTAGGTGTTTAACTTTGTGTGTCTGATAAATCCTTAATGTGTTTTATGAAAGATGTTGAATGTGCTTGATAAGATTTTGATAAATCCTTAGGAAAGATGTTGAATGAAGAATTTTTATTGATTTTGCAATGTTTGATTGTCGTCAGAAAGATTCCTATTATGTTTTTTGTGGTTTAGAACATGTTGAGTATGTACAAGAAAGATGGAAAATGTTCAGAGTTATTTGAATCACAAAACAGTCTTTTACTTGCAGATTCAGACTTCATATCCACATCTACTCCTGCATACATGGTTTTGGATATCAGATCAAAATATCTAAAAACAAACAGCACCCCTGTTGAAATAGAAACTTGAGTCTCTTGACTTTTGAGATTATTTAGCTAACCGGCTGGCTAGTCTTCTGGTTGTTACGCTTTACATTATCTTGATTGAGACTCATATGGCAACATTGGTGTATTTCTATGATGCTGTCAAACCTTCCTGCTCCAACTACAATGTCAGATCATATGTTCTTTGATGAAGAAATATACATGATGCTTACAACTTGAAACCTTAAATGCATTTTGCTAGGTACTTATTTGCATCATTTTGAATAAGCATGTTAAGTGCATTCTATGCTCATGTGTGATGACTTCCTGTCGATATCATCACCGTTTATATTTTAAGCTCTAGCTGTTACAAGAAAAGCTCTAAGTGATAGTCATACGTGTGATATATGTTATATAGAAAATATACTTCACAATAAGATTTTGGAGAGAAAATGTTAACTGCATTACATAATTTGGATTGCACCTGGCTTTAGAATTCTAATTAACCCTTCTGGAAAACTTGAATGATGTTCGTCCAAATTTTACAATCGGAAAGGTGGTATCTGAAAGTTAAAGTCAAGTACAAATATGTTCAGGTTTTTCAAGTGTATTGTATATGCAGCATATGTTTACAGTATTGCATAGTTATTAGTAAACTATGACTTAGTAATCAGTTATAAACTCTTAAAAAGGATGAGGTGAGGATGCAGACAGAAAGAACAGAGTAAGAGAGAAACTCAGGCTGCTGGGTTAAAAGGTTTTACCATAAAGAGAGGAGTGTTAGATTGAGAAATGCAGATTGAACGGAAGTACACGGTGTATGAACACATGCTTTTATAGAAAAATTTCTGATATTACCGAAATATTCTCAAGATTACAAAGGAGGCCTTATATATGTGGGTCTATCTTTGTTGAGTCAGCCAAAAAGTATAAACTCTAAGGGGGTGTTTGGTATGCCTAAGGTTAAGAGTTTGTACATTCTCAAAAAGGCTCCAAATTTGTAGCTAAAGCTTATTCGACTTTATTTTACATATAAGCTAATAAGCTCTCAACATTAGCTTGAATGAAACACCTATTTTCATGACGATTTACGTAGCCTCCGGCCAGTTGCAAATTTTGTGGGCTTTTTACAGGCCCATAACTCTTGGCGATTTGGAATTTATGGCCGTTTGAAGTCGTATTTCTTTCCTGCTTGTTTCTATAAAAATTGGACTTTGTTCCTCATAATGCTTACATTAAATTGTATAACAAATCTTTATGATAGATTTGACTCTCCAAAAGTTTAGTGGGCCGGATTCATGAACTATCTCATGGATTGGATTGACTTATAGTCACCCATGTATGCGAAGGCGTATAGATCCATTTCTTTTTTGGGTGACTCTAGATAAACGACCTTAAGATCATCAAAGTGTAGTTTTCCATCATATATAACCCTAAAATCACAGCAACAATCCGCCACAGCCGCATCACCATAGACAATGGCAGCAGATAGCGGAGCCTTGATGGCTCCTTCCAAAAGAAACAGATACTTGATGGAGTTTCCAGATCTGGATGCCGTTCTGGCAACGCTCCCATTGAATTCTCTCTTCTTTTGTTGCACTGTTTCCAAATCATTGTCGAACCTCATCATGAAGGATTCCAGCTTTGCAAACTTGCACTTTGTAAGATCAGAACCCCAACTACTTATTCATTGTCCAATATTATTAAGTTATCACCTGATCGACTTGAATGCTGGCACAAATTTAGCATTTGGTAAACGGGTTAAAGTTAAGCCCTCTTTTAACTTGCCATTACGTGGCTTTAGAGTTACGCACTCATCCAATGGCTTAGTTCTTATGGAGAATAGTGACTTTGATAATGTAGGTCATCGATGTATTGTATCGAATCCAGTAACAGGTGAATACACTATGCTTCCAGAATCTACATTTCTTTCTAAAAATGTGAGATCTGCCTTCTTTTATTGTCCGATGACAAACCAATTTAAGGTCTTTCTTGCTTTTCACCGTCTTGACTCTGAATCCCCACCTGAACCTGACAACTCTAGCGATTATGAATCCGAATTTGGATCCTATTCTGAGTCTGATTCTGTTTCCAATTCCGAATCTGCACCAGTTTCCGATTCCGAATCCGATTCCAGTTTCGTTTCTGGCCCCGATCCCGATCCAGTGATCACAGAGTGGTGTACAATGGGGGAGCTATTTGTGGGGGGTTCTGATTCATGGGAGCCTCTTGGCAAATTACCTTTTTCTCTCCGTACTATACATTCTCCATGTTACATAAAAAAAGCTACTCATTGGCTATGTTGCGATGAGAGTGTTTCAAATATTATAATTAATTTTAATTATGAGACCCGTATATTTGATGAGATTCATGGCCCAGTCCAGATGACCAAGTTTCATGCAAGTGAACATTATCTTGCACACTTGTTTCTCGTTGGTGAGTGTCTATCAATTTTTGATTCTTCTGCTATAAATTCCAAGTGCGACGTATGGAAGATGAAAACGTATGGTGAAAAAGATTCTTGGGTTAAAGAATATGTGATTGACCTACCTCCATATTTGGATGTATATAGGGGTTACTATTCTTTTAAGCCTGCAATATGCAAACGCAATGGGAAGGTAGTGATGGTAAGTGAAAGAGGTTATATAATATTCTACAACTTGTTAAACAAGACTAGTAGAGTTGTGTGTCACCCGCCACTTCAGGCTTCAGAAGTAGTGGTTCATACTCCGAGCTTTAAGTCGTTGAGGGATGTTACTCACGGCAGCAACTTGGTGGTGCTAAATGTCGCATCAAGGTATGTATTTTACATATACATTATTTCTTTTGCTTATGCTTATGCTTCTGCTTCTGCTGTGAGAGGGCTTAAGTTCGATCCACACTTGGTGCAAGCAAACCTAAAGTGGCCTCGCCAATCTTTCCAACGGGGAGGGCTTTGAGTGGTTTGTAACAGTGGGCTCAACCTTTCCCTTGGAGAGCTTTCAGCGGTTTGAGTATGTGTGGCGGTGGGCTGAGGTCCCATGGATTAGTTGGCCAAAAGGTCGAAAACGTTGTTTACCAACATATAAGGATAAATGGATAAGCTTTAGCAAAAATAAGCATCTTTCGGGGGTGTTTAGAAATAAGCACTTCAAAAAATGTTGTTCCGATTTGCTTATTTAGTAAATCAATGCAATAAGACCAATTTTTAATCTAATTATTAATAATGGGTTCATAGAATTGCAACAAAGTAATTTTAATTAGCTTCATCTCAAATTAGCATTTTAAACACACGTGTCCCAACACTTAATTTTCCCAAAGTAAGCAGATAAGCAGAAATAGTTTGTAACTTTGGATGATCCAAACATATCAAATTGCTTATCTGGTTAAAAGTAAGCAGATCTGCTAAAAAAAAAAAAAAAAAAAGCAGATAAGAAGAATTATATAAACAAGCGAAATACCCTCCAATATCTATATAGATAATAAAAATTTTATTAACGAGAAAGCCCGATTACATTTGCTTAAAGGTTTTAAGTTGGTCATGATGATAAAAAGATAATTCTAATGTAAATTTCCAATTTTTACTTCCAAACAAGCAGATTCTTGTTTCCCATAAGATAGGCAGATGAGCAGAGAAAATAATCCCAAACAACCACTTAGACTATTATGGTGATTTAGTTTGTTGGAATATGATGATTTCAGAACAGTAATAGTAATGCCAGTGTTGTATTTTTATGTGCAGGTTTGCTCAGCCGGAGTTGAACACGCCTAACTACCTGCAGTTATGCAAGACAACAACTCTCTGAGTAGTTAGTTTTGCCAATATCTTTAAGGTTTATCGGTTGTAGTTGAAACTGTTAATGTGAAGTTACAGTTCACTTTAGGAAGTACTTCATTTGTCATGAACAACTCTTTCTTGTTTTTGGTTTATGTCATATTGGACAATTTCAGTATGTGGTTTTACTTTCATACAATGTGCTCCTGGTTGAAGTTGAACCATGGGATGTTCACAGTAAGAAACCATTAAAGTGATGTTTTGATTGCATACTAAACCAGCTGACGTACCTGGTAAGTGCTGTTTTGATTAGTTGTATAGTGCTTGGTTAAGGGGTTTGATCTATTGATCCTAGTCGAATGATGAGACCCTTCAGACCGTTTTTCTTGGCTATATGAATGTTTGAGTTGTTTAAATGTCTCATTTGTATGGTGTACAGATGGGAAATATGATTTTAGATTTTCTGGTTTTTGACAAGTTATAAACAAGCTTAAAATATAGAATGTCTGTTTGTCACTGTCATGTGATTGCAAAATAAGATGTTCAGAGGTTCTTTTGGGACACTCAAGTATATACTGTTAACAAGGTAGCATGAATGTTATGCTTTCGTTCTACATAAATTATGACTTTGGTTCGACAAATCGTGTATTTGAAATACAAAGTGTGTCTATTTTTTGAAAGGGTAAATAGCAAAAATGGTTTATAAAGTAGCCCAAATGCGCAAAAAATACACCGAGACAAAACGTTTTGCAAAAACAACATTAATGTTCCATATTTTTGCAAAATAGCCACCGAGAGCTACTTTTTGCTAACACCTGTTATTTATTTCGTTAGTGGCATGCGAAATGACTAATATACCCTTGTCTATATGTCACAATTACTCTCTTTAATTTGCAAATAATGTCCTTGCACTATTCTCTATCACCACCACCACCTCCACCACACAACCACCACCATCAAATCCCCTATTCTTCTTTCTTAGAAAGTTTATTACCCCATAAAAATTCCAATCATCAAAGATTCCGATCAAATGTGAGCGTTGATAGAAGTGTTGATTATCTCACCAAAAGGGTCAACCCAATGTGCAAACATGAACCACCTAGTCAAGGTCCTAGTTAGTTCATGTAACAGTGAGGTTGTAACCAGTCACTCAAATTGGAACTCTAAATATTAGACGGTTACTGCTACAGCTCCCTATGCATTATTTCTTCTTCTAAACAATAGTTATCGCAACACATTTTTTAAAGATAATACTCCTGAAATCTTGTCTAGCAACTACTGTTATGTCAACAAGTCAATGACATTTATCTTTCCATACACAGCTTTACGGGAACTGAACCACAACAGTACTAGAAGCCATGTAAAGAAGGAGATTCATAGAACTGAGCTTTACACTTTCAGCAAGGTAGTGAACATGTAATATACGTTTGTGCTCATTTGTTACCATTTATTTCCGTTGTGTTCTTTGCTCAGATTTGTAGGGTCTTCTTATGGTGATAGTTGGGTGGTATTTGTTATGATTGGGTGGTGGTTTTATACTTGGATGGTGTTTGTGGACGTATGGTCCGGACTGGGCTAGGAATGGGCCAGGCCCGACAGACAGCGGCTCACACTATGCCTAAACCTTAATCCATGCCTTATAAATATAGGGCTGGGATTCCATTTACAATAGAACATAACAGGTTACCCTAAACCTAACTCTTATAAGCCATATCGCACCGATACTAACTTGACCGTCGGAGGGGGATCCTGGGGCTACGGCCTCGGGTCCACTCCTAACGGGTTCTCTTTGTAGACATGTCTACTCAGGGCTTGAGAAGAAGACGAACGGCCCAGGAAGAGTCGTCAAATCCAGCCCACGCCAGATTATGCATCAACAAGTTGGCGCAATCCGTGGGACTCACCACGACAAGTTTCGTGCTCTCCCATCACTGGAAAGCAATCATCGAGTTCAAAAGCCGGTAACTTTAAAATATATTTTTTGATAAGATATTTTGATCTTTTTAATAAGATACTACCACATGCTACGACATACATATTTAAAATATCGCATGGGCTACGGTATAATATTAATCTAGAATACCCATATATATGTGGTATATATTAAATAATTATTATAGAACTTTGTAAATTATGTTCCAAATATATCTATACATTATATATAACAGGAGGCATTTGAAGAATATGCCACCTCATTACCCAGTCAATGCCCAGTAATTCATGTCAGCAATTTTTTATTATTTTTTTTTAAATAATTTCGATAAGTTACATTAATTTTTTTTTAAATAATTTCGATAAGTTACATTAAATTGTATCTGCCTTGAAAATGGTTTTTAAAAAATGTGGAGCTGCCAATATTTGAACTTTGGATGCATGGCACAAATGAACAACATCTCAACCACTGGAGCCAAGCCATTAATTGTTATCAACAACCGAAAACAATGTAAATATACGGCTAAATATTTAGCAAACTAAATCCAATATTATTAATATATACGCCGCCCAAAAAATCATACGGTATTTTGTTATTCATTAGTGACAAACCCTAATATCATTCATATGAAACTTTTTTCTCAAAACCCTAATATCCAATTTAGTTTTTCAGTTATATAAATTTTAATGATGTGAAGAATATGATGTAAGAAATTCGCTCCAACTGTTTAATAAAACATGTTATTTTCAATCTTTTACTAAGTTTTCTGATTTATATTTGATTTATACCAATACCTTATGTGTTTTTATTTTTAGTATTCATTGTTCATTAACAATATGCTAAGTTCTTTATTAATTACGAGTATTGTTTTAGGTTATTGAATTAAATCACACCTTTATTTGGGTTAGTATTTGATTAAGTTTGTGTATGTTTACTTGCTCTGCGAAGTCCATGGAAAGGTAATAATAATGCCCTTATACCACTCACCTGACTTCTTGGCTGCATATCTCACTATTGATCTGTAGGAATGGGAGATCATAAATGGCATGCGTATTGACATGGTCAGGCTTCAAGAACAAATGAATAGCATGCAAAGCACACTGGAGACTTGCATGAAAATGTAACATGAGTTGCGATGCTCAATGCAATATTCTGAGTTTAAGGCTCAGGACCAGGAAAATGCAAGCAATCCAACTTGAACCTGTAAGTTCTTATATAAATATTTGAGAGGTAGTAAGTCATAATATACTTTTAGTGAATTTTATATGGACACCTGACAGTCAAAACTCAAAACTATTAGGAAAATGTAGAATACAATAGCTATCTAATGATGTTTTATAAAGTTTTTTTTTTTTTTTTTTTTTTTTTTTTTTTTTTTTTTTTCTGAATTTTTAGTATTTACGTCCATAAAGCTATAATCTTATATATGTTTCTATGTAAAAACGTTAGCTAAAAAGTGATTTCATATAATCAATTATGATTAAAAAGAGTAAAAGTCAGCTAGAAGACCCCAAGTTGTTCCATTATGCTCTGTTTTTAGATAATGTGTTAGAGCGTTGAAAACTAATGTTGCCGACTAATTATCCTAGATATATCGTATTAATTTTCAGGATGCTGCTACTCAAATTTCATGAGAGAGAGACATGTCTGTTGAAGGAGCAATGCACCATGACTACCTTGTATGCTTTGAGGTGTGTACTTTTGCTTCAGGTTATTCCATTTGCATAATGTTCAGAAAGAAAAGACATGCTACTAAATACTAATGGCTTAAAATGTTGGTTATTTGCAGTATCTGTTTGACTCAGTGGATGATGTTACAGTCATGCCTTGTGGCCATACCATTCATAAGAAGTCTTTAAAGGACATGCAACAACACTAGCACTAAGGGAAATTGAACAACCTTGAAACTTTAAAAAATTAAAATTTTATGTTTTTTTAGTTAGTAATCTTATGCGGCTATGCTTTTTTCTTACTAAAAACAATGTTGGCTAACAGGAACACATGTGGTTTAAATAGAGGACGCAAGCATGTCACTTTTTCTCAATCACCATCTGTTAAAAGTCTCTGCATCTTGTCTTATCAGTGTTTGTTTAGGTGTACCAAGCTGAACTCGAGTCTTTAGCTTTGAAATTAGAAGAGGAGAACCATACATTGATGAAATCCAAGGTACACTCTTGCATTTTCCTCTTTCTGTTTTTAGTAGTATATCATTTATATTCAATGTTTATTCACAATCTCTAGCTAAATACATTATTCTACATTTTAGATAGCTTTATGCAATACGTAATAATTTGTATATTGACAAACAACACTGTTCGTTCACCTTTGGCCCAATGTTTGCTGATCCGTTACACAAGCCAGGTACTTCATTTATTGTGAATTGCTTTTCCTTTGAATCGGGTAGTGGTACTTCTTTTATTTGTTAAAGTAGCTTTGTTGGGCAAGATCTGAACTACCAACTAAATTAATAAATAAAGGTTATTAGGGAGTCAAGCATGAACAGTCAAACGGGTGACCGTCCATTTTATGACTATTTGGAAGGTTGTCACCGCCACAAAGCATGTATGGTCAGTTTTTAAGCCGCCAGGGCAATAACAGAGTTGAGTGGTGTTATACTAGCCGAGAATTGACCACTGCAATCACTGTCCTTCAGCTCTTCCTAAGTTCTTATAATCCAGTACTTTGGTTAGTTGATGTTCAGTTCCAGGAGCCATTGTAAATAACACTATTTAGGACTTTTTTTTTTTTTTTTTTTTTTTTTTTTTTTTTTTTAATCATTTGTAGCTATTATAACAATTTTAGGTGTTGAATATCTGCTTGGAAAAATAGCGTGTAATATCGAGTAATCAGAATTATATAATCAATGTTAATATGGTATAATATAACTTGCAGTACAATTTGTGTTTGTATCAATTCCAAAACACAAATCCATACACCCCGTATTTATTATAAAGAAGTAACATCACATGTGGTACTAACTTGCTTTAAATATATATATTCAGATTAGGCTGAGAGGTTGTTGGCTGAAGCAGCCTCATTCGAATCCCAATTGTCTTTCCAGAAGCATTTTTGGGTGGTTACCCTCGCGGGTCAAATTTTGGTGTGACCATCGGTAACCTTACACTTTAGGGTAAAGAAATCATTTTATGGAACATCGAGTTTAAGGATGAACTACAAACTGTGGAAGTCAAATGAAAAGCACGTGTACTTTCTGAAACTTGAAGATCATCTTTGAAAAATCAACGCTGTAGTGGAGCGGCAAAGGTTGCAACGTCAACAACAAGATTCAAAGTCAGCAAGGTTAGTATCTGATATAAGTTTGTACGTATATGTGGCTGCTGAAATTTGTACGTATATGTGAATTAAATTCGCGAATAAGTGATGAACAATAGTTTTTTTTTTTTTTTTTTTTTTTTTTTTTTTTTTTTTTTTTTTTTCTGTATGTAATTAAATTCGGTTACGACATATAAAATAACAATAATACATCCTAAATATTTAATGATTTTGTGATATAAGTACCTTTGAAGCATCACGGTTCACCACCATCTGACTTAGTACAACATTCAACCCTGTTGTAGCATCACGGTAGGTAATCGATAGAACTTTAGACAAAAGGAAATATTGTTTATAATCAGTTACTGTCTTAAATATGACAATGATACTTATATCCTCACCTTATCACAACAATAATAACAATTAGTATTGCTTAAATATCACACACACCCAAACACCCCTTAGTTTTCTAATATCAGTTTATCATTAGTGTATCAATTTCAGATAGTAAGCCTCATTATATTTCAGATGGAGAGGATTCTATGAGACAACCCAATTATGGTCAATATGGAAATTAGAGACTTCAAAACCCCCCGGAACGTTAGGAAAAGAAATAGAGATATAGTCATCCTATGGAGTAGCTAAAAGAGCCCCCTATTTAACTTTGAAAACTGATGGAGTAATGAAACAATACAAGTTTGTAATATTAAACTGAATTTTAGATAAGGAATGAACATTTCAATAGTGAACAAACTTTTTTTTTACCCTCTGCTATGACAAAGTCTTGATTCTTTGTGGACGATTTTGATTGAAGTATGAATGTTTATCACATGGGAATATGGCTATTCAAGTATGCAAGGCTTTGACAATGATACTATGTTTTTCCTTGCAGGTATTATGTTAAAGCATTTATACTTTTATGAGTTTATCTTGGTTGCGCTGCAATTTATGTTTAACAGTTAAAAAGAATGATGAACCTTTGTTTATAAATAACCTTTTGTCAATTTGAAAATGTAACAGTAATGTAAAAAGTCCAAATGGGTCACACTGGTCAAAAACGGATCAACCCAGTTCCAAAGTTACACAAAATTTTCAAATGCTTTGAAACCTCATGTATCTATTTTCTTATTAAAATAACTTTATTATTGTTTTAACAATATAGTTTTCAGCATCTTAATTACTATACAAATCAGCTTAGAAAGGTAGCCAAAGTGTTGACGGGTCAGTCATTATTCTCTAACTGAAGCACTTGCTAGCTTAAAACGTGGTGAGTGCTATTTGCTTTAAGATTCGATGACTAGCATACTTCTATACAGAAACCATGAAATTCGGAAGGTAACAAGTTTAATAGTTATACAAGTTTATATTGTGCTTAAAATTTAAGTTTGAATGCTTATCATCTTTATTGCTTTTCTGATTGTGGCATATCTGGTGGTGGCTGGTGTATTGGAAATTAGCTAACTTGTGTATCCTTTCATCATTTTTATAACACGGCACAAGTTTTTCATGCCTAATCTATCAAGTATTTTGATGATGAGAAAGATGCTCATGTATCTCATTGTTGTTGTAGGGAAATGGGAGAACAAAATGGAACGTTAGATGACAGATCAGTCCCCTGGGTCTATTGTATTATCTAAGCAGATTGGGCCAGTACCTCTGGCATTATTCATAATCCTCTATAGTATGACATGTTTATTCACGAGTGTAAAGTATTGTTTTTGTTGTAGTTGATCCTACAATTATAGGTCGAGCATTAGGGTGTTTGGGATTGCTACTTATTAAACTAATTTTATTTGGTCATTATGTTTCATTTTCCAAAACCTTTTTAGCTCGCTGACCGGTTCGTGTAACAATACTAATATTATTGTAAATCTATTTTCATAGTTTCAATTCAATATGAAATGACACTGGCATTGACATTACTAAGTACTTATTCATTTACATTTGACTTTCAAAACCAATCCAGCCTTGTCAAATGTACATTTATTTTGCAGGTTCTTCGTCACCTTTGTCGTTTAAGTGAGAGCCGTATTTGACCATCATCAGGTATTTGTTCTGTTCAAGCCTCACTGAAGACGTGCTGATTTCGCAACCTCTTGTGTGTTTGTCAACATCCGCTTCATAAGCTATACACCTTTAAAATGCTATGAGATTCGTTAACCTATGTTGTTACATATGTTATGAACTGATAAATCCCCAAAGCTATTTATTAACCCAAATAGATATTATTATTAGATGATTCAACCTTTTTCTATCTAACTCGAAGATGCTTGATATTCATATTTCTGAATAAATACAACCACTAAATACTAATTGCTCTAAAGTTATCGCTGCCAATCCTTGACTCTATTACTGCATCTTATGTACACTGGACAGTCTTATTCAGTACCTTCAATGCATTTATTTTCTTATATGAGTGTTTTAATTTATTTATTTGGACATTTGCATAAATGAATGTATTTTCTTATAACAGTTTTATGTCACAACCCTTCACCATCGGGCAGGTTATGAAAATTCAGTGGACATGTACATATGTGTCTTACATCCGTCCCACATACCTTCAGGGCTCCGATATTGTCTCAAGCTATTTTCAGGCCTGTAAACTTGCCCTTTAGAACAATTGCAAAAGACCTCACTGTATGAACATTGTAGAAATACATCAGAAAATAGTATACGTGAAGTAAGTTACTGTGTGGCTCTAATTTTAGCTTGAGAATGTCAAGTTCCAAAGCACGCTGTATGGTATGATCTGCACTATCTAACTGAAAAGGTAAATGCTATAATATTACATTCTGTGAATTTTATTTTTTATGATCATGCAAGCTTTTGTCATTAACGTCAATAGACTACAAATCCAGAAAATAGTATACGTGAAGTTAGTGTGTGGCTCTACTTTTAGCATGAAAAGGTCAAGTTCCAAAACATGTTGTATGGCATGATCTGCACTATCTGCACTATCAATAGTGCTTGGTATTAACTGATTGAACATTATCGATCATTGCGAAGGTTATTGAAACATAACAAACTGGAGTACGTGCATTGATTGTATTAAAAATGTTCAGACCATAGTCTGTTGTGTTCTTTTTCCAAATTCTCCTTT
The DNA here is from genome assembly GCA_030686995.1 of Artemisia argyi. Classification (NCBI taxonomy): domain Eukaryota; kingdom Viridiplantae; phylum Streptophyta; class Magnoliopsida; order Asterales; family Asteraceae; genus Artemisia; species Artemisia argyi. Next base: position 79,367,561 of record CM060693.1, on the reverse strand, counting down.
TTATTAGTTTTATTAAAACGAAACTTTTTTTTTCTTTTTTGTAGATTTACCGAATGAGAGTGGCACCATGGCATCAAACATTATAAGAATAGATGCTCTTGCTGTGTTAGCAAAGTATGGAGATGACATTGATGTTATTCCAAGGCTCAATGATTCGAGTTCAGTATCATTGACACTGCAACTAAACAGTTTAAAACTTTACCCTTTTACCATTCCTTTTAGAATCGTACGACAAAACCCTCTCTGGTATGATATATCGCTTGTGGAAAATTAATTTATTCAAATAAATTGATGCGATACAACTATTAAATGTGCCCACTTTTCTTAATTGTTATGCAGGATCATGCAAAAGAACTTCTTGACATGTTTACAGCAAGTGAAATGAAAAAAGTATTTTTCACAAATAGTGGCTCAGAAGCTAATGACACTCAGATTTGCTTATTACAGTAATAAGATCGATACTTAATCTTGTGGTCACCTAATTTCCATATTGATCATTATCCTTTTTGTAGGTAAATATTGATCGATACTTAATCTTGTGGTCACCTAATTTCCATATTTGGGTGCAGAATCACGAGAGGTAACTATGGAAATTAGGGACATTTCCACCAGGTCTGATAAGATTTTGGAAACGGGTATACCCATTAGACAAATCACACCGGAGGCTCTTTGAGAGATATTGAAGCTGCACGGGGTACCATGTGTTAAATTTCGATGCATTCTTCTTGACAGAAAGGTTTGCTTAAAAAAATGCCCTGCAAAACACAAATAACTTAATAATTACTAATTGTGTATTTATTATGACTGATCATGTCTCATACATATGACTATTTTATAGCCGAATTAAAGCGTTGTTGGGGACTGTTTTATATGTAAATTAAAAGGGTGTTTTGGACTTTCTAATTAGTTGAATCAAATGGGTGTTTGGGACTGTGTTAAATAGCTGAATTAAAGGAGTGTTTGGGACTATTTTTACTACTGAATAATGGGATATTCGGGACTGTTCTAATAGCCAAGTTAAAGGGGTGATAGAGACTCTTAATAGTAAATTTAATGGGGGTGTTTGGCACTGTCTTTACAGTAGAAAAATGGGGTGTTTGAGACTTCTTTTATACCCGAATTAAAGGGTGTTTTGGGCTTTCTAAATAGCTGAATCAAAGTGGTGTTTGGGGTCGTGTAAATATCAAGCCGCTTTCAGTGCAACAAAGATACACAAGTGACTAAAGTCTGACACAAGCTAATATAACTAAGAATTGCAAAAATAGGCGGCCGGTTGGGTAGTGGGTCAATATGGGTATATTTTTGGTACAAGGGTTGACATGAAACACCTTTTGTCCAAAAATTAAAATTTTTTAATAGAAATACTAATGCAATGTTATCCCTATCCCTCTCTTATTTCAACATTTTTTAAGAGGTTATGACATGTTAATTGAAGTTTGATGGAACAAAGTGTATATACATGAATCCCTTAAGCGAAAAAGGTGCAACAGAAAAGAATGAAAATGGTTCGAGACTCTTTTAAGTATAATAGTTCTTTTAACGATAACAATTTGAAAGTAGTATGTTTCATTAACCGAATTTTTTTTATTTGATTGGATCAAATGAAGTTTTTTTTATTTGTTTGGATTGCAGAACTTTCGGGTTCTGGATTTATTGCTTGAGGACAGGAAAAGGATGGATTCTTAAATAAAGGGATGTTTTGTCAAACTAAGAGGATTAAAATAGCAACTGTATTAAAAAAAAAGTGTTTGCTAATCCCTTTAAATGTATTGTCGATCTTAAAAAAAAACAGTGTTTGGCTAAGGTTATTAGTGTGATAGTTTATTGTAAATCACCACATATCACCAAATCTAACGTAAGGAGACAAGTTTTAAACTGTATAATAATGTTTTGGAAAAAGTCACTTGGTGGAGTTCAGTTTTCGACAATAAAAAAGTCATCTTTAAGACTGTATATGTTCTATGAAAACTCGTGTTTACTTCAACTTTGACTAAAAGTATGCTATTTATTTATTTATGCATGTATACTTTGTTCTTTTGGATCACTTTATAACTTTTATTTTCAAATATTCAACTCATTTTGTATATGACTTACATGTGATGGGTGAAACATATAAGTAAATAACTTGGGATAACATAAATTGGTTAATTGTTTTAAAAAAAGTTTCTTATTACAATTCTATGCATCAGAGAAAAAAATTAAAGTGAGTTACTTAATAGATAAAAATATATTATTAAAAGATTTAGAAAAAAAAAAAAAAAACTCTATGCGTGCACGGGCATTATACCAAGTGTTAAAAATTTGTCAACATTGATTAAGTTTTCTTTATGCATAATAATGATGCAAAAAATCCGCCGCAACGATATTTATATATAAGTTATTTACCACCCTCCTTTCACTATAGAAATATATGCCAACAATATTTATAAGTCATACCCGCTCATAATTCCTTCGAAGGAACTTTATACGTCATGCCCGCCCATCGGGCGGGCTTCGAAATCTAGTATATATATATATATATATATATATATATATATATATATATATATATATATATATATATATATATATATACGTACAAAGTTGTTCATTCTAGATAATCGTTATGAATATTAAACGCGTAAAATATTCGTAGTAATATTTTCAAACAATATCTGTTTAAAATATTTTCTAAAATTTAAAAAGATATCCTAATATTTTTTGTGCATATCTTTTAAATCGGTAAGATATGTTATCTTTTTAAAGATTAAGAAGATTTTATGTAAATCTTTTAAACTTGGTAAACACGATTTTACCTATAATCGCACTAAGTCCGCACGATCAGGCCTACTTTATCTTTTAGTCGCAAACAATGCAGTCACGATAAATCTACCCGCGTTAGGTCGTGCGTTCGGACATCTTCACAGATTGGCGCCATGAGCGCACTGTCACGTACAGACACCACGATGCTAGTCAATCGCCATGAGCGCACTGGACAAAAGCCGTGGTCATCTGCGATCATCCACAAACGTTAGAGTCTATGCGGTCACGATACATCCATCTGCGTTTGTGCGCGCAATTGAAACTATTAGTCACGGTCACGGTGATATTGAAACAACAATTCATTATTTATGTAGTTTGTAAAACCTCGTGATAGGTGTAATTCACACTACTACTTCTCTTATGTGTTAATTTCACATGCTATGTGCTATATATTGCTTCACGCTAATCTTTTACTTCATTAGATTTTATATGTTGCGATTCGCGGCATATACTTTTAATATTTGTATTAAGTGTTTTTCAGGATTTGAATAACTAAGTTAAATGCTCCTACACGAGTAGCACCATCAAACTTGGGGGGCTACCAGGGTATATAATACCACTATTTCCGTACAAGTCACGCAGACATATTTGGAAGAAGATCGTACGTAAGATGTATTGCAAGCCCGGTACAAAGACGGATTTAAATATTCGCACCATCTTGCCTAACATAGCCATGCACTATGTCACACTAGACTTGGGGGGCTTGTGGACGTATGGTCCGGACCGGGCTAGGAATGGGCCAGACCCGACAGACAGCGGCCCACACTATGCCTAAACCCTAATCCATGCCTTATAAATATAGGGCTGGGATTTCATTCACAATAGAACATAACAGGTTACCCTAAACCTAGCTCTTATAAGCCATATCGCATCGATACTAACTTGACCGTCGGAGGTGGATCCCGGGGCTACGGCCTCGGGTCCACTCCTAACGGGTTCTCTTTGTAGACAGGTCTACTCAGGGCTTGAGAAGACGACAAACGGCCCAGGGAGAGTCATCAAATCCAGCCCACGCCAGATTATGCATCCACAGTGTTTGTGGTGGTTAGTGATGACTAAGAACATTGAAAGAACAATGAGCTGTTAATAACGATGCTTTTATCAACTTGTTTAACCAAAAGACGACTCAACATGTTTGATTTAAATGTGTATCAGGTTAACGGGTTATTGTTCATTTTTTACCCGTTTGACTGGAACCTGAACCACAATATATAAAAAAGTTAGAGATAAACCCAATTTCAGGTCAACCCTTTTGATGTTACATACAGGTATATTTGGTTAATTTCAGGTCAACTCTTATGTCATAAACCCGATCTGCAAAACTTAATGTCAGTTTTGTGATGAAATTCTATGTCATGTCATGTTTGTGTCACTTAATTCATGTTAAGTTCATGCTGAATTTCAAAAAATCGGAGGTAAAATTGATTCATAGCAAACTATAAATTACAGGTAAACTAAAAGCAACTGTTTTACAAGTTGCTTTTCTCTTCAACCAATCCCAATCATAAGTTTACGCTTGACATGACGAACAAGCACACAACCAATCGCCAAATAGACACAACCTTCTTAGGCAGAAAGTTACAAAGATACGTGCCCATTAACAAGAACATAAAATGAAAACATATGTATAAGAAGTTAACTACAACAAGCTTGTTGTAGTTACAAGTTTTAGCCGCAAATCGTCCGTTCCGATGGTATATATAAATCACTACTGTTTTTGGGGCAGTGGACTAGTTGGTTACCTGTCCTATCTAATTTGTAAACAATATGTGGATCTAACAAATTAAACCATGACTGGACAAATCTTAATGTTAATTTGTGTTGTCAAATCTTAATTAAAGCATATTGTCATACATACATATACTCTTAAACTTATTTAAGTGAGGTGCATTAATATTAATGCTATAAAAAGATTAAAAATTTAAAAGTCGATATATTCATGTTTGTGACATCTTATTAGAAGGGTTAAAATTTAATTTCGTGACGATAAAGTGGTGTTGGTTGTGTGGTGGTAGAGGGTGGTGGTGGTGGCTGTGTTTGTCATGTGGTGGAAACATCAAAGATTCCGATTAAAAAATAAAATAAAAATCAAAGTGGGTAAATTGCAAATTATGTCCCCAAAAGTGGGGAAGAAGACGAGGGTATATTAGTCATTTCGCATGCCACTAACGAGATAAATAACGGTCGTTAGCAAAAAGAAGCTCTTGGTAGCTGTTTAGCAAAAATATGGAACATTAATGTCCTTTTTGCAAAACTTTTTGTCTCGGTATATTTTTTTTGCGTATTTGGCCTACTTTAGGGACCATAAAAGTAAAATAATTGAAAAGAAATTATACATTTTACAAAAGTAAAATAATAAAAAAGAAAATCACTCAAAAGTACTAGAGTAGTACTACAATTTAAGTATCCGGTTTATGTCCTACTTGTGTTGTGTGTTTCTGTTCTGACACGCACTCATCATGTGCTTGTGCTTCTTCAACATCTCTCTCACTCACGCCTTCAAGTATGTATCTATTTATTTATCTCTATAAACAGATTCTGTTAAGATTAGATGCAAAGATTAATCCTATAAACTCAACCTTATTGTATTTTAATCTTAATTTTTTATTTGAGTTCACTTTAATTAGAATCCTAAAATTAACTTTACAACAGTGCTGATTTTACACCCACAGTTAGTTTTTTCTTTCACCCCATATTATGATTCCAATTTATATAACTTATCTATACTACTATATAATGCATTTGGGACTATTATAACTTATGAAAGTTGATGAGTGTGTAAATACTCATCATTTTTGGTCAATCTGAATTGCAAAAACATTTAAAAACACCCAGAAATGCATCAAAATACAGAAAATATCCCAAAGATCGTGTTTTATATATTTCAGATACAAAATGATTAAAAACAGATGAAAACCGAACAAAGTTTGCATAATTGGCAGTTTCAGTCCCCCAACTTTCAAAACTTGACAAAATTAGTCCATGAGCATTTATTTTGAAAGAAAAGTCAACCCAAGTTCTTTAAAAGTCAAAAGTTATCAAAAATGGTCTTTGGGTGAAAAGTTTCAAAAGTATACAAGTTTAGTCCCTAGAATTTCACATTTGGCAAAATTGGTCCTTGTACTTTCAAAGATTGTCAGAAATGGTCCCTGGAGAGATTTTATGAAGAAAAGTCAACAATGGTCTCCCAAGAATCAAGAAATGACATTTTTAGTCCTTGGATTGCAAGTTTCAAAAATTGGCAGAATCAACCCCTCAAGTTTGAGTTTTGGCAGTTTTAGTCCCTGGGCAGTAAAGTTGGAAAATTACATCAAAGAAATTATAAAAGGGCAGGAATGGTCCTTGGTTTAAAGTTTGGAAGGTTGGCAGTTTTGGCCCCTCAAATCAGAATTTACATTATTGGTCATTGTGTTTATTTAATACATAACCAAATGGACTTTTGATGTTAAGATAGAAAGTCCAAAAACAAAGTCCAAATCCAAACTACCCCATCTAATCCACACCTTTCCTTGGCCCAAGTACCTCCCAAGCCCAACCTCAACATCCATATTACGTTTAATAATAAAATCAATCCCATTTGGTCAAACCCAGGGTTAAATGACTCCCCCTTTCTTCCCTAACCTGTTTTTACCCAACATACGCATCCCTTCCTCCACGCCACCTTCTGCAACACTCCACCCCCTTCCACTACCTCAAAAGCAATCTCCACCATCACCTTCCCCAACACCTCATAAACCCGTACCTAACACCTTTGACACCCTGGCAATCCACAACTCAAAAGGGCGCCAAACCTAAATGAAGGGTAGGGATCATGCTAAAACCAATTAAACAAATGGGATTTGTTGTAAAGAAGCACATTTAAAGATTGTAGCTGTTTTCACTCACCAAGAAAGCACACAACAAAAGAAGACAGATTCATGTGAAACCCTAGCTCAAAAGTAGTATAAATAGAACATGTTGTAAGCCTCTTATGGCAGTCAGTTAGTAGGTTTTAATTTTTAGTTTAAGTCTTTAATATTTTTCTTATGTACTTAGTTTTCAAATCAATGCAAGTTTAGTTTCTTTAAAAATCTCTGTTTAGCCTATTTACTATTGCCAATTGCTTATTTCCTTATTCATTAATGCTTATGTAGATGAAATTAGCTTTTCCAAGATATTTTTAGCATAGAGTTCAATTCCAAAATTCTATTTTCCTTTTCAAAAGAACCACAACAGCCCCCCTTAAGGAATGTTTGGGACAACATATGTCCTAGGTAAAAATCTTGTTTTTGGTCAATTTGTTAAAGTTGTACAACTAAATTTCTGTCTTACAAATATCATTGAATAAGTTTTTAGAGTTTTTTCTATAGTTTGGAAGCTTTTGAGTTGATTTCTAAAAGTTAACAGTCAAATCTTTTTGGAACAAGCTCAATGTTGATTTAGTTGATCTAGGCTTTTCTAGTTGTTAATTTTAGGTCTCATGCTATCTATATAATGTAATTCAAGGGTTGTTGCAGTGATCAATATATTTGCAGGTCATTTTTTGACCACTTCACCATCTGTTGCATCAGTTACCAAGCTATCCCTCAGCCACTTTGGCCTTTAATTTTAATTTTCGTATTTTTAGCTCGTTAGCTTTAAAATTCTAGAATTAACTTATTTCCTAGCTTGTCACTCAGTTTATATTTTTATTTCATTTAGTGATTTTTTTACTGCTTTTTTATGCCTCCTAAGTACCTCCCTTAGGCCTGCTGTTCCATGTTTGTCCCAAGTAGTTAACTTTGTAGCTTATTTTCTGCTTACATGGTTTAGATTTAGATCTGATTCTGATTCCACTATTAGTTCATAGATTAAGCCTTGTTAATTTTAGTTTACTTTGTACTTTTAAGCTTACTTTATGGCTTATCTTTGGCTGCAAAAATCCCCCCAAAACTGCAGCCCTGCTCAGCAGCAAACACCATCACCACAGCCCCTTAGTCAAGTTTTACATAGCTCAAAGTTGGTTGTGGATTATGCTGCTGCCCTGGACCAACCTTTAGCCTTTGACCCATTTTCAGGTGCCCATCTCTGGTTCATTCTTTGAGCTTGTAGAGAGTTCTTTGGTGTTTTGGATTACCAGTAGTGCTAGCTTGTTTGATCTACTTTTAGTCTGCCCTTCTCAGCCTATCCACTTGCTTATTTTTGCCCTTTTAGTTGCCCATGTTGGATCAGTAGCTGTTGAATGCTCAGAATTTCTAAGCATGTTTTGATCTTGATACTGCTTGTTGCTAAGTTCTAAGTGTTTGGATTTATGGTTAGCTTGTTGTTTTATGTTTGTGTTTAGCTTGTGATATCTTAGTTTGAGCATGTGATACTTTGTGGATAAGCTGCTTGTTGATACTTTCTTAAAATGCTTCAAGCTTTGAAGCCACTATCTTTTTCAAGCTTGCATTAGGCTAATTAAAGCTTTTCATCAGGAATCATTGTAAAAAGTTGTTTGAATTGGTTGTTAAAATGTTTTGGCAAAAATAAAATCTGAAAATAAAAATATTTGCAAAAACTTGGGTATAGTGGGATTCGAACCCCTGACCTCAGCCCTTCATACACAGACCAACACACAACACCACCAGTCCATCTCTGCTCTCTAGTATTTCTTGTTTAACCTTATTTAGTTTATTAATTTAACTAGACAACTTTATTTGCTTATTAGCTCTTCAGTTTCTGTTTTGCTTCTTTCCAGCTTATTTCAACTGCTTATTTCCTATTTTTAATTTTTCTTAGGTTAGTTTTAAGTTTATTTAATTACCAAAAAACTTTCAGAATTTTTAGAATTGGTTAGGTGTTTTTAAATATTTAATTTAGTTTAATTAGTAATTAAATCATAATAATTAATTAAAAAGTCAAAAAAATTAATTTTCTTTTTCCAAAAATTTTCTTTTATTATTAGAATCGTAGAAAAATTATTTTCACATTCGTAGGACTTTCGTAGCTTACATTTCACTTTTTCTTTTGCGCACTCGCGCTTTTATTAAATTAACTTTTACGTTTTTAGTTTAGCTTACGTTTTAGGATTCCCGGTTTTCCCTAACATGTTTCCCGTATTATTGTAAGTAGATTTAGGATTTTCCTAGTTTTCCTTTGCTTATTTTCCCATTTAGGTTGCGTTTATTTTATTCTCGTTCGTTAATTCTTAATTCTCGGAACTTTAACGTACAATAAAACCAAATAACTCTCACAATTGAACTTACAAGCATTTTAATCTCCAAATCTCACACGATATTGCCCATTCACACCTCGTTGGGACACGACCCGGGTAATCACTTACCCGGTATCTCACACACACACACACACACACACACACACACACACACACACACACATATATATATATATATATATATATATATATATATATATATATATATATATATATATATATATATATATATATATATATATATATATATATATATATATATATATATATATATATATTGTATTCACGAGTTTTTGCAAGTTAACCTTTTCCCAAAGGTTAATTAGTAAATTCCACTCACATCTACATTGTATTTATTTTGATACACGTTTCACACTCAATCAAAAGTCAAAAGAGCTATACAGAAACGAGATTAATTACTCTTTATGAAGCTCTGTTAAGTTAGCAATATCTCCTTGAACTTGATATGTATAGGGAATGTAAGGGTTTGTCTTTGGGGTACCAAATCCCTTATTTTATGTTTAAGTCCATAAAATCGAATTTAGGATTAACCCCTTTTTAAAAGTTTTGGACTTGATTGTAGATTCTATTAACAAATCAGAATATAACGTTATTTTACATGAGTCAAAATTTAATTAAAAAAAAAGCTCCGAAGGCCATGCTTATTTTCAGTTTTTTTATCCATCAATTTTTATAAACAAAATTTAACAAATGTTGACCAAACCAATTAAACTCTTTGACTTTTAATTGGCCATTGAGAGGGCTCAATATTTTGCCAAGTGGTAAAGGCCCAATTTGGTTGTGGCCAAAACCCCCAATTATAAATATTGTGTTTTCTCTTAATTGTATAAAAGATTCTTCAGTTTAACTTAGTAGTTTATTTTTTATTTTTATTTATTTATTTTTTTTTTGTCCATTGCTTAAATTTATAATAGCTTTAAATTTGGAACCAATCTCACTTTTGGAAATTAAGCATTAACCGGTAGTCAAATTCATAAATCTCATTTGATCCAGCGACCCTCGAAACTCACACTTGGTTGATAAGCTGATTTAAGTTCTTACCGTTATATTATTGGTTTTTACACCATAAGCATTCAATATTCATTAGGATTCCTCTGTTTCATTATGTTGTTCTTTTGACACACTGTATCGATAAACCATTATGCATGATCTATATTTACCTAAGACTAATAATTCCATAATACCTAAGGCAACCTTATTACTATATAAAATATATCGATTTCGTATAGAAGTCACACCTATATATCACTAAATTGTGAATAGCCACTTGTATACTAGTGTTGGTATAGCTAAAACAATGGCACGGAGGCATGTAGAGCTTTGATTGTTTTAGTAACTTCAACACACACTATCAAAACGAAAACATAAATAAAATGGAAGTTTCAATAATGAGAAAGAGGAGAAGTATACCCATGAGTAAATCGATCAAATCTACGACTTTCAATTTCATGGGGTAGATATTCCTGAGAAAGTTACCTCACACTGTGGGTATGCAAGGATTGGATTTCTACTTTATGTTTCAAACGCAATGTTAACTGTCTCTCCTAACCCAACTAACTATTTTGTTGAACAAATTGGTAGCTTAACATCATTTTTGTTCATCTTTAACTGACATTCTTTGGTCTGGGGATTGGGTACTTCTTCAAATGGATAGGTCTAAACCTCAACCACCTAATGTCGGGTGAGATCAAATCGTTAGTGTCACACGACATGATCCGTACGTACACAAACAAAATATTGAGGCTAGAAGGATCAAGATCGACGTTAGCAAATAAAGGTAAACCAAGCATCTTATGAGCAAACTCTTATTCGGTTTTCTTAGAAACATCCGACTGGCAACATCTGGTGCATCTCTTGCATCTTATGAGCAAATTCTTGCATTATTATGACTGCGAGGCAACCTGAAGTTACTAGTAGGATGTTTCCGAGAAATTGAATTATCTACTGCTTTACCTGTATTTGCTCTTGTTAATCGTGATCCTTCTAACCTTATGGTATTGTCTGTGTATCAGTCTGGTTCAAAAATATATTGTATGTCGAATATTTGACCACACACGGCATCAAGTGGTTGGGGTTTAGGCCTACCAATCTATCGAAGTACCGAATTCTAAAACAAATGTGATGCAGTGGTTGGGATTTAGGCCTACCAATTTATCGAAGTACCGAATTCTAAAACAAATGTCGGTTGCAGATGAGTTAAAAGGATGTCAAGACTACCACCAATCTATTGAAAAAAGAATTTGTTCAAAAAAAAAAAAATCTATAGAATTTGTTCAAAAAATAGTGAATGGGTTAAGGGGCTATGGTGAATGTCGAATTTAAAAGTCAAAGTAAAAAGCTAATCCTTAAACACCGACTATCTGTAGTATCAAACTAAGGAGCATTGCCCTTGAAGTTGCACGCGATGGATTTGATTTAGTCATGACGTTCTCCTATTTCTAATTATAACCAACTTAGGTTTATTTTCACTTTATAGAAGAATATTTCATGCCTGTTAATTCTTTTTACCCTATGGAGTTTCATTGGCAAAGTTTTTTTGTCTGTTCCTTTTACCAATAAATTTTGTAAACATGAAATCAAGAGTCTGAGTTTTGTTTCATATAATGTAGAATTACTATAAAGAACTGATGAACAGGATGAGGAATGTTTACTATAAAAGGTTTTAGATTATTACACTATCAGATGAGCTCATCTTGATTAAAGCACACAACAAATTACATAAATACTAGCTAGATGATTATGTGTGGACACTAATGATTAATCTAAACATAATGGCTGACTTTGCGAAGCTTTATTTTCCTATGTAAAATTTGATTCTACGGAAATATAAAAAGCAAAAAGCTCCAACTCCTATATCAGTCAACAAAACCTGGTTAACTAGTTTGCAGATTTCAGCCTTGACTTGTTATTCTGCCTAATTAGCACCAGATGTTAGATCTTGTCTTTATATTATCATGACACAAGTTTTTTTTTAATAGAATATATAGAACCCTGTGATGGACAACTCTAGGACTTGTAGCTCCTAATAATCCGTGTGCTTGCGAGCTGATTAGAGAACTATGTGATACGAACCGGATTGATAAAGAGATAGAACAATAAAGATAGAATAATCGACGTTCGAGAGGCAGAATACGCTCTCCCAATTGACAAGAAAACAATAATCCATAATAATATTTAGCATCCGAGGTGGCAAAACGGGCGGGCCGGGCGGGCACGGGCTAAAACGGGCACGGGCCAAACGGGCACATGTTATACAAATCGTTGTATAGAAGACCAAAAATGACGAAATAATTTACTTAAACGTAATACTTCATTTATATATATATATATATATATATATATATATATATATATATATATATATATATATATATATATATATATATATATATATATATATATATATATATGTATATAAATTTTTCTTTAAAAACGATTATAATTTTCTCCAATTAAGAGAAAATATGTGCCCGTTAGTGCTCATTTAACTTTTCAACGGGCTAAATATGCCCATTTCAAAAAAAGGAGGGGGCTAAATGTGCCCAAGTTTTTTACAAAGTAGCCAAGATTAGCAAATTTTTTTCATTTTAGGCATAACTTGTCATCTCTAATCAAGGTATTACAACCCTAATCATCTATATATAATAATCCTATTCTTGTAGAACAAGTTGGATCATAATCTTTATCTAAATAAAACATATCTAGTAAATAAATAAAACTATTTTAATATTTATTTAATAATCATTCCATAATTAATAAATCCAGGATCTGTAGCTTCAATCTGCCTAATCTCAATGACAACACAAGTGTTTGATTTTGTCAACACGAAAGGGCCTTTCCCTTTCTTTTCTTTTTCTTTTTATTGACAACACAATGTTTGAGTCCCAAACGAGACCCTTTACTCTTATTCAAGGCACAACTAAACCCCTTTTTAAACCCTTTTTGCACTTTAAGCTTTGACCAGATGTCATGTTTCTGTTTAAATATTGTTGGACATATAGGCTTTTGATTATGTAATGTTATTGTAAGATATTTACCGACTCCTCCTTTTTCTTTATTTTTTTTGTTTCGATCATCTGTCTTAGTTGCTGTGTTTGATTCATCATGAGGAGGTGCCAACAGACAACCAAAATCATCATAATGTGGAGAAGATTGAATCGGTTTCGCGGGTACCTTCGTTTTTACTGGTTGAGGCATTTTAAGAGGAGATATGGGATTCCGAATGAAAGACTAAATTAGATTCTTTGGTTCTTCAATCTTTTGATTTCACGCCTTTGATGTGTTCAACTCCGTAAGCTCTAATACCCATTTGTTCTCGTCTCTGCGCAAATATTTGTTTGATGTCATATATATCCATATCAAGATTTGCAGAACAATAATGAAAAGTTTGTGGGTTTTTTTTTTTTTTTTTTTTTTTTTTTTTTTTTTTTTTTATTTTAAGTTTATGGATGAACAGTACTATAGATAAACAGTGTCTTCTGAATAATAAACTTGATCTTTTATTTTTATTTTTATTTATTTATTTTTTTTACCCTAGAATCGAACGGCTCTGATACCAATTGATACGAACCGGATTGATAAAGAGAAGAACAACAATAAAGATAGAATAATCGACGTTCGATAGATCGAGTAAGCTCTCTTAATTGACAAGACATCAATAATCCATAATAATACATAGCATCAAGGTATTATAGCCCTAATCATCTATATGTTCAATGATTAGTAAATCCAGGGATCGCATCACTATGTTGCACGGAAACGCAAAACGCTGGAAACATCTCAGAAACGTTCTGGAAAATAGGAAACGTTTTACGTCATTTGAAAACGTCTGGTGTTCACGTTTCTCGGCCATTTAAAAGTATTTCTACTATTTAAAATGTATATTTAAGCCCAATTGAATGCCCAACCATTTAAGAGTCCATTTTAAACAATAACCCCTTTTTCCCAATATTAAAACAACAACAACTTTCTATACTTCTATTATCAATCTCTTGCTCTTACACTCCGTCCTCCCTCTGTCGCTCTATCTTCTTGGTTTCCCACCCATGTCATTTCTTGAAGAATCGGTTTCTCAATAGGACTACATACTAATTGAGTGGGAAACCATGTATCCTTGAGTGGTTGTAGCAACGTCTCATGTATCCTTGAGTGGTTGTAGCAACCTCTCAACATTTGCCTTACATTGTTGAACTAAAGTCGTTCTTAGTTTGTTGTAGCTCAGAGGCACATAACCACCAAAATTCTGATTCGCAGCAAACGTAAAAAAACCTCAAATAATACGGATTTCTAGCTAGATTGAATGACAAACCACCCGTATAAAACATTCTTGCAATTTCTTTATCTAATTGGGCTTTAGTATTGGTGTCAAATGCTCTAGCCAAAGGAGACAAGTTAGATTTTCTTTTCTTAATGGTGTTTTGAAATTCTATTCCACGACAAGGCAACGATACATCTCTAGGGACTGCATTTGTTTTGATGTTTTCATATTCAGTGTCTTTAGTTTTCATCTCGAGCAAATCAGTAGGGTTAACTTTCTTACACGTTACTATTCCTTGTCTTGAAAGTTGAAGTAAATGAGACCTCACCCTAGAGTAACTCCCCTGTTTTGTTTCATTACAAAAATTACACATAAATTTCCATGTACCCCCCCGTCTCGGCGGTCCCTAGAGATTTTAGTAACGTATTCCCACAACGGACCTTTATCGGTAGATTGCGTTGAGGGCACACTACCGCTAGTACTATTGCCAGCACTAGGACTTGAATCCATAATTATGAAATTGAATCTGTTATTGGAAATTAGTAAACATGAAGTTTAATCGAATGATTTGAAATTTGAATAATTGGAATTTATGAATTCTATAAAGACAATTAAACAAATAATCATATGCGTTCGTAATTTCATATGTAGTTCTATTGAGAAACTGATTCTTCAAGAAACGACTTGGGCAAGAAGATAGAGCGACAGAGGGATGACAGAGCAGGAGATTGATCATAGAAGTTTGAGTCTTTTGCCTTCAATATAGTTTAACCAACATGCCAGTCTCCTGGATCTCTCTGGATCCTTTAAAGTTCTCCATTGTCTTGATAGAGCCTGATATGGGAACATTGGCGGATCGACTATCACGTTGTCAAGTTCCAACAAGACAGATACGAGCATATATTATTTGATAAAGGAAGATGCATGATGCTCCCAAGTCCTAAGGTACTTTCTATTTACTAGTTATGTATAATGAAGTTTATAGCTTGTTAAGCTGTTCTTTGCTCACCTGTTATGATGACTACTTAGTTTACATAGAATTTCATGTGTACTTTAAGCTCTAATCTCTTTACAAAAGAAGCTCTAATTGATTGTCATGCAGTTAATATTTAAAGCCTTCTGATTAGTTTAGAGTCATTTGAGCATTTTCCCCTAATCTTGTTTTTATTTTATAATTTCAACACCAAATCTGGGTTTCACCTTATAGACTTTGAAAAGAAAAAAGATATAATCCTTAAATGTAAATGACATTATCACTCATCCCTTGGATAACTATATACTCCCTCCGTCCCGAAAAGAGTGTTCACAAACAAAAAATAGACAAATTATGATATATGTAACTAATGCAAGTATTGATTGACCCCCACTTTTATTATATAAGTTAGAAATGAGCAATTAATAAAAGTTTGATTATATGGGTAAAATAGAAGAACCATTCCATATATAAATACTACGACACTTTTTTTTGGGACAAACATAAATAATAAAGTAGATATTACATCATATATTGTTAGTGGCCTATTTCTAACAGTCGGGCCAATGTAATAGGCCAGCCCAACTCTTAATAATAACTTAAAACCATGTTAGAAGTTATTAGTGGTCCACTAATTGAAACTTGTAAGGTGTTTAAAATTTGTGAGCCAGGTGGTAATGAACATGTTAATTGCATTAAATCTTGCAACAGTGTAACTAAGGGAAAATGTCACAAAAGCTCGCCATAATTTGTTCACATTGTTGGAAAAACCACTCTAAATTATTTTTTGTGTATTAAGCCATTCATTTATGTTTTAATTGTTGAAAAAGTCCTTTTGACGACTACGACTTGTTTCTAAGCTAAAACGGACCGGTTATGTTGATGTGACAAACTAATTTGACAATGTTTTAGTATTTGTATTTGTCCAACTAAGCTTCATTATCATTAAACTTGTTAAGTAAGTTTACAACATCGACGTAATTAATCCATTTCAACCAAAATTATTAGTCAAACGTGTCAAAAGGGCTTTTTCAACAATTAAAATATTATTGAATGCCGTAATCAACAATATACATTTTAGAGTCTCATTTTCAACAATTTAACCAAAATATATATGGATTTTATGACATTTACCCTTTAACTAAAATGCATAAATAGAGTGAAAGATAATTATATCCACCATTTTTATGGAATTTAGCTTTTAAAATAACCCTTCAAATTGATTAATTTAACAAATTTGCTCCACCTTTCACAATTTCAAGGGTATAATTATAAGCTAAAGTCAAGTACTAACTCTTCAAGTTTTTTAAGTGTACCATCGATACAACTTATGGTTCTAATCTATCCTGTAATTATATGACAAACGCGACTTCCAAAATTTTTAGCTATAATAGCTAGTATGACTCAATTTTCTTTGATTGGAAACTAAAATAAAATTGGATTTTAATCTAACGTCTATGTGATGGATAAGGATGAAGTTAAAGCTACCCAAATATGCCATGAATGAAGTTGAGATCAATTTCTTTTGGTTCTTATAGCAGGATATAAAGTCATTCATTTTTCTTGCCCGTGTTGACTTGTAATCTCATTAATGCTATAAACATCTCACAACTCTATATAAACGATCTACCCGAATGTCCTTAACATCATAAAAGTTTGGTTTGCTACCATATAAAATCCTAATAAAAACTCTATCGAGTTACCGCACACTTACCATATACAATGGCAGATGACAGATCCTTGATGGCTCTGCCAAATCTTGATGCTGTTCTGATAATGCTGCCATTGCATTCTCTCCTTGTTTGCTGCGCTGTTTTGAATTCCCTATTGAATCTAATTAAAAATGATCTAGGTTTTGCAAGAATGCATTTTGCAAAATCAGAATCGCAGTTAATGATTTGGTCTTCTCGGAATCTAACTTTTCACTTGATTGACCTGAATGCAAATACATGTCCAGCATTAGGTGAACGGGTTAAGGTTAAGCCAACTTTTAACCTTCCGCTACGCCAGTTTAATGTTAGGGACTCATGTAGTGGGTTCGTTCTTTTGACGTATATAAACATGGCTGATGATGATGGTGTTCATCGGTGTTGTGTATCCAATCCTGTTACAGGTGAGTATACGATGATACCTGATACTACACTTCTTTATCGAAATGTGACGTGTGCATTTTTTTATTGTCCAAGAGCAAATCAATTCAAGATTTTGCGCGCATTCCATCGTATACATCATCTAGATTCAGATGATTACTCTGAATTGGATTACCAGTGGGATTTGGAATTGGATTCTTCTGCAGATTCTGCTTTGGAATTGGTTCATTATGGTATTTCACATTCAGATGCCGAAACAGAGGATTCAGATGCACATTCAGATTCTGATTCTGATTCTGTTCATTCTGATAGTGATACCTTGTGGGAGTTATTTGTAGGGGGTTCTGAGTCATGGGAGCCGACTCGCAGATTACCCTTCTCTCCCCTTAGTATGCACTCCCTCTGCCACTTTGACAGAACTGCCCATTGGATATGTAGCGATAAAAAAGTTGAAAACCTCATAGTTTTTTTCGATTTCGAAAGCCATGAATTTGGGAATATCCCCGGCCCGGTCCATATGGGCAAAGATGATGCAAAAGCTAAATTTGTTGTCCTACATGGGAATCTTTCAATATTCAAGATTGCCGAAACAGAAGATACAATTGATGTATGGGTACTAAAAGAATATGGGGTGGCTGATTCGTGGAGTAAAGATTTTGTAATTAATTTTGATTTATGGGATAATGATCTTGAGATTGATATTGGCAGATCGATTGCATACACGCTCGCTCTTGGATTTAAGCGTCTAATGTGCCGTAACAATGGGGAGGTGGTGATGGTGTGTCGCAATGGTTGTTTGATACTTTATGATTTATCAAAGAATTTTGGTAGATTCGTGAAGTACCCACCACTTGAGCATCTTACCGAAGCAATTGTTCATACACCTAGCCTGATATCATTAAGAGATGTCGTTGGAAATAGGAACATGGAAGTGCTAAATGTGGAATCAAGGTATGGATATTTACTTGTTTTTTTTATCCTTAATATGATTTATCTTTTTAAATATAATGATCTAAAATGGTTTTTAAATACAGGTTTGCATCACAGGAGTTGTACGTGAATAACTACCTGGAGTTTGCAACAACTTTCACCGGGGTAGCTAATTAGTTGCTTTGTCAATTGTGGTTGAAAGTGTGGTTGTGATGTAATAGTTACCTTTGGCTAATACTTGATTTGTAAAAGAAATTTTGCTATAATTTAGTAAAAGATTTCTGGGAATTTTGAGGTGGTGGTATCATGATATATGATAGTTATGTTTTCTATTAAAATTTTGTTTAAATTACATAGAATCCGTTCCAGGTTGAAATTGAAGCATAGGATGTTGTTATAACAAAACCATTAATATGATGCTTAAATCTCACACCCATCATTACAGGTCACGTGACTAGTTGCATAGTGGTTTGGTCAAGGAAATTAAACATAGCTGAAACCAAATCAACTCTCAACTGACAGGGACAACCCTTCACAATTTGCTTCGTCGGTTTAGGAATTTCATAAACGTCTGATTAGGTCTTGTTTTATGGTTTCAGTTTCTAAACCAACCATTAGGCCAAACCAAACTGTGTGTCTATATCCGCTCATTTTAAGTTATATGTCTAGATGCAACTTTTCAGCAATATATAACATCAAGGTTTCTTGTTTTTAACATAATTTAACTGTGTTTTCTGTATGTGAAATTGTTTCAATCATGAAATCGGCTGAACGAACTGATTTTGGTTTGGGGGGTTCAGTGTCAAAGAATAACTTAGTGATAATGGTTTCCAGGAATAAGTTGGTCTTTTTGGTAAACTAGTTGAAATTAAGCCTACTTGATAGACTTATAGAGTTGGATGCCAACATAAATTTAGCTGGAATTCAATACACATAGATACATGAATAAAAAACTTGATTATATGCTACATTTGGCAAATTATCTATGGTTCTTGGAT
The DNA here is from genome assembly GCA_030686995.1 of Artemisia argyi. Lineage (NCBI taxonomy): Eukaryota > Viridiplantae > Streptophyta > Magnoliopsida > Asterales > Asteraceae > Artemisia > Artemisia argyi. The sequence continues at coordinate 79,348,315 of CM060693.1, read as the reverse complement.
GATAGCACTTGTTTTCCCAGTTGACACACAAGCGATTTTACTACAATGTTTACAACAATTTACAAATTTTATTGTATAGTAGAAGATAGCCATGACAGTCTAAGGATTATATCTCAGTAGGTGCCCTATATAACACATAAGCGCATATAGATACATTATTTGTAGAGCATTACAAATGAAAAGAGTAATACTTGTTTGGAACATGTATAGCTCCATCCCACATTGGTAGAATAATGAAACCTATATCAATTTATGATAATTTTCTATTAATGTCTTCCAAATGGATCAAGTCCCTAGCAGTGGGCTTATTGGTGGGTTTAGGCATATTTCGGCTTGATCTGGCTTAATATATTATAATTAATATAATTAATGTACATGTTAAATGGTCAAAAATAATTAATATAATGGTAAAAAATAATTAATATAATTAATATACATATTAAATGGTCAAAGCAGGCTTGTTGTATTATTTAATATTGTTATAATATTATTCACGTTGTTGTATTATTTAATATTGTGTTAATATTATTTCTAACAATGGATAAGGATCCTCTCATTTTTCAAAAAAACATGAAAGGTAATGTTGTGGTTGATATGGTTGTATATTGTACATTTGACTCATTTTTCAAAAGAACATGAAAGGTAATGTTGTGGTTGATATGATTGTATATTGTACATTTGACTTAAAATGAAGGCTTAATAGATGTATAATTAATATAATTAATACTAGACAAGTACCCGTGCATAGCAACGGGATTTTATAGCGACAGATAGTTTATTGATAAAAAAATTATAGGTTATAAACTAAAAATAATAAAAGTTTGAAGATTTGGGAATTAAACATAATGTTTTGAAACCCGGTTCGACCCGGGTGGTTCAACCGGTTGAACCGTTCCGGTTGAAAAATGGGTCGATTTAAACCGGGTCAACTTGCTAGGTTGGGTCGAAAACGGGTCAAATTAAACCGGGTCAACCCACCGGGTTTGAAGCGTCCCGGGTCAACCAGGCTTGTGTTTTAATGAGTTATATTTAATTTGGTAGATATGTTTTTAATTGGTTGTACAATGTGAATAAATCATTGTATTTTTAAGTAATGAGGTGTTTTAATAAGAGTATTAATTACATTATTTTTCTCTCTCATATGACCAAGTGTTGAAAAACTCAACTTTTCACTTTGACTATTTTTCCTTTATAAGTAGTATAGATACATATTAAATGTCCTCTCATTTTTCAAAAAAACATCAAAGGTAATGTTGTGATTGATATGGTTGTAGATTGTACATTTGAATTAAAATTAATGCCTAATAGATGTATAATTAATATACATATTAAATGGTCAAAGCAGGCCTTAATCTCGTTGTTGTATTATTTAATATTGTTGGTAATATTATTCCGAACAATGGATAAGGACCCTCTCATTTTTCAAAAAAACATGAAAGGTAATGTTGTAGTTGATATGGTTGTAAATGATTGTACATTTGAATTAAAATGAAATAAATGTTTTGCAATAATGACCACCATATCAATCACAACATTACCTTTTATGTTTTTTTGAAAAATGAGAGGATCCTTATCCCCTAACAATATTAACACAAGTACACTAGGAGAAGCACTTCTGTTAATGTTTTGAAACATTTCTAAAACGTAGTTGACTTGGCATTTTGCAAAACTCTAATAAAAAAGCAGGGCTTTGTTTGGAATCCATGGTATTTAGGTATTTATAGCCCGACCTGTAAGGCTTCGTATTATATTCTCCTCATGATATCTTTATGTTTCTAATTTTTGTTATATAGTCATACAATTAAGGAGATCAGATTGTCACTGGAAGCGTCTTTTATGTTTTCCCATGAAAAACCTGAGTTTAATTGTATGGAGGTCTGATTATCACAAAATAATAAACCCCCAACTCATACGTTAGTCAGTAAGTCCTCGTTAACTAGCCAATAGGTTCATTAACTAGCCCGTAAGTCCTTTAGAACTTGTTTTTAAGAAAACTTTATTTTAATTTTCAAGAAAATCTTTAAACTATTATAACAAAGTATATTTACTTACAAAAATTCTAAGTATCAAACAAAGAAAGACTTTTCATATTATATCCCTCTTCATGGGTAATTTGATACATGGATCGTACTCCATTTTGAAAACCATTTGTTTAGAAAATTAGAGAGACGAGGCTCTGATGCCAATTGTGAAAAACGTAGGAGAGGGGGGGTTGAATATGTTCTTATTTAAAAACTTACGTTTATCGTATCAAATAACGGATCAGGTGTGATGCAATATGAAAAGTGGCAATAATAATAATTCTACGATTGTAAAGATAGGAGAAAGCATAAAAGAAAACATATCACCACAACACAAATATAAGCATAATGCAAATATAAACACAAAGCGATAAATAAAATAAAGACCAAACCAAATAGGATGATTCATAGTGGTTCGATCACGAAGCTCCTCTTCGTCCTACTTCACTCCCCGAGTACCCAACTCGAGAGTTACTTCACTAAGCCAACAAGCTCCCTTCTCAACGAAGAAAATCTTCCAACATCGCTTGCAATATTTACCGATACTAAGCTAGATATCGAGATCTTATTCAGATACAACCAAAACCAGTTATGTTTTATGACCCAACATAACAAACCTTTTACCCTTTTGTTTTAAGGCCTAAACACACTAAACCTATTACTCTTATATTTTAAGGCCTAAACATATAAACCATTTACCTCTAGTTTGGTGTATAATTGGTGATATAAGATGTTGTATAGTGATGATACATGGTGGTATATAATGATGATCCAAGACATAAGTGTCTAATGGATATAAATGCCTAATCTAAATATGGAGAACTCTAAGCTTGATGTGGTTGAACTTCTCTTAGTAAGAAGCCTTCAATGGTTAAAGATGACAAGTGCTCTAATCTTGTTTGTGATGGATCTTCATATGTAATTGTGCTTTGGTTGATGAGGATGGCAAGATCTTTAATCTTGTTTTTATGGATCATCATGTGGAAATATGCTTACAATAAAATGAGAGTTAGAAGTGTTGGAGCATGAAAAATGTAAGTCATTAGTTAGGGTCTTCTATTTATCTTTTGTAATAGAATAGGTTATGTTGTGTAAGTTGTATCCTGCGACAGCATGTTACTATCGCAGAACTTATATATCTGCGATAGCATGCTTGGCTAGACGTTGGGTATAAATACCCCTACCTCATGGGTTATGAAGTGTGTGTTCTTATAATAAAGTTTAATCTTGCAACACCACTCTCTCTTTCTCTCTCTAGTCTCTCTCTCTAAAACACCACCACCATGGGTGTGACCGGTTACTATTTCGACCGACCACCCGACACCACTAATATCAACCTAGACTAGTGATAACATCAAATAGTACCCATATTTTAGTGTTAATTTTCCCTAGATTGCTCATCTTTTATGTTAATATGTTAGGATATATAATCTTATTTGTTTATATTCTGTTTTCAAGGCAAAGATGAGCAAACGAATGAAAAGACGCGGATTTGGAAGGTTTTATACGAAAATCATTGAAGTATGCGGATTCTGCACTAACTACGGCTTAGATGTTCCATCTACCTATGCCGTAGCACTCATCTATGAAGACTATGGCGTAGCCTTAACCTTAACTACTGCGTAGTAGCATATCAAAGGGTTCTACAGAGTAGCCTCTCTCCACCTACGGCGTAAACCTCAAAATCAAGCAGTAGAGAACTTTCGAGGCCAAGGAAGAAGATACGGCGTAGTTCCCAATACAACTACGCCGTAGAAGTGATAGCTGAAGAAACTACGGCCGTAGCACTTGATCAAGCTACGACGTAGATGATATTAACAAAGGCTATGGCATAGCCAACTATAGAGCTACGCCATAACAAAGTCGGGCCCATAAATACCAAACCTAATTCCGAGTTTGATCATATACTTTTCACCACATAGAAGTCAGGAGGAATTCAGGGAACAAGAGGAACGAAGTTCCATTAACATACAAGTCAATTCCAAGGGAGAATTCACGCCATAATCATAAGTTTATTCATTCATTACATTTGTATTAATTCAATGTTTACATTTGTTATATTAAACACTTGTTTTCCTGCATTTATGAACATGAGTGGCTAAACACCTCTTGGTGTTAGCCTTATTATGAAATTATTATTAATATGATTTAGTTTTCTCGCATCTTTAGTTGTTTTATTTGTATACTTTCTTAGCTTGTCTTAGGATACTCTAGATTTAAGGGTATTGATATTGGGTAGTCCTTCGAGGGGAGTGTGTGTTGTGACCGTGCCAACATTTCATTAGAAGGATGTGACTTGGTGATAGAAATATCGCCATACACGTGCGAATTGATCATAGGATCACCTACCAAATAGATATACTTAAGAAGTTAGAGGGGAGGTGTAAGTGACAACACATCCCGATAGACTAGTCTAAGTTAGTAGAGGTGCTTAAGGACTCTTGCATTTCGCGCCAGCAAACTCTTTTAATTGATTTGGAAGAATAGGGCGAGATGTAGGATAGGATAGGCGATTTGACCATCTGAGTCTATTGAATCGAACCCCCAGATAAAACAATAGGATGCGTAATTAGAAAAATTGTCATGTTACTAACAAGAGTAGTAATTAGGTTAACACTACTTTCTCCTACTGATTTCCCTTTACTATTTATTTGCTTTTGTTTTATGTAGTTTAACTATTTAAATCATTAAAAAACCCCTTTATTTTGTGACATTAGAACTTAGATATTTTCCGCCCTTTAGCTCTTGGGACGACCTCGGCTTTACCATTTAGCTATACCTTACACGACCGGGTACACTGCCCGATAGTGCATAAGGTAAACCTTAGGTAGACGAGACTATTATGAATATAAAACCTGGTCGGTAAATCCTGCATCAACTAGAGATATATTCGATCCTACAATTGGTATCAAGAGCTAACTGGGGTTTAGGTAGATATTTATTAGTTAGTGTGTATGTCTGGTCTCGTATAGTTTACTGTCTAAAAGGTCCAAAAACGTCTTTGTTTTTCTGGTCATAAACAAACAGTCCAAACAGTCCTTATCTTGTCTTTTGGTGTATCAAATCTGTGGTTGAATCCCTTTTTATTGTGTTAATGTTTATTTGCGATTCGTACCAAGATTTAAATGGTGTTAACATGTTTTTGGTGGTCGGAATCAAGCTTTTGTCGGTCAGAACTGAGTTTTAAAGCTTTTCAAATCCGTGAAAAAAAGTAGTAAATTATGATCGCAATACAAGTCTCGTATTGGGTTTTGCTACGATAGCAGCTTGCGATTGTAGCTGCGATAGCAATCTGTGATAGCAATCTGTTATAGAAAAAAAGGATGGGAGAAACACTTACCGTTAATCGAATTCTCGTATAACAATAGTTATCATGTTAGTATTAAAGTAGCACCGTTTGAAGCACTTTATGGACGTAAGTGCAGATCCCCTGTCTGTTGGGCCGAAGTTGGAGAAGTACAACTTACGGGTCCAGAGATAATCCATGAGACTAATGAGAAAATAGTTCAAATCCGACAACGCTTACAAGCACCAAGAGATCGGCAAAAGAGTTATACCGATATAAGACTTAAGCCTTTAGAATTTCAAGTCGGAGATAGGGTTATGTTGAAAGTTTCACCTAGGAAAGGTGTATTTCGTTTCGGAAAGCAAGGAAAGATAAATCCGAGATACATTGGGCCATTTAAGATTATTGAACGAATTGGTCCGGTGGCATACCGACTTGAATTACCGGATGAACTAAGTAACATACACTACACATTTCACGTCTCCAACCTTAAGAAGTGTCTGTCTGATGAATCACTCATCATTCCTATGAAAGAGCTTCAGTTGGATGATAAGCTCAATTTCATAGAGGAACCAGTAGAAATCATGGACCGAGAGGTCAAAAATCTAAAACACCACCGGATTCCTATCGTTAAGGTACGCTGGAACTCCAAAAGAGGACCAGAGTATACTTGGGAATGAGAGGATAAAATCCGTGCTAAATACCTACACCTATTCTCACCATCACCTACTAACCCTAGCTAAATCACGGGACAATATTTTCTTTTAGGATGGGAGACTGTAGTAACCCACTAACTTCACCACTAAGCCTCCCCTAGGTTATCTATACCTCACTAACTTAACTTAGGACCTCATTAAGCACCCTCTAGGATTAGAAATGCCTATATCATTTTCCCGAGTAAAATTTTTGCTTCATTACATCTCTACTACCCATATGACTCCTAGACCTGCTCACGTATCCACCTATCCACAACACCACTATGTTTACCTCCTGTAAACATCCAGGTATGTCAAGTCTAGATTATAAATATTAATACACTAAGTAATCTATCATTCTAGGATACTATATCTATTAGAAACCCTAATTGCACCCTATGTGTTTACGGTTATCTTTAAAACCCTAATTGCTTATCTGAACAAGTTTGAAAGTGTTCAAGGATTAGGTATAAGTTGATATAGTAACTTTAGGATATCTTAGACTCCCTAGACCATAGTACAACTCCCTAGAACTTAGGTACAAGTCCCATAAGCACAAAACCATAACTAGGGTTTACAAGTCCCAAAACTAGGTCAAACCTTCCCAAAACTTTCCCATAAGCAACCACCACTTAGTATAAGCCTCTTAGGACTTAATATTAGTCACTAAACACTCATAGGACCCTAATCTAGGCACAAAACCTTAGGCTAGACCTTAATCTTTCACTAGAAAAAACTAAAACAAAACTAGCTAAAACTTAACCAAAGCACCTCAAGCTCCTCAACCAAGCACCCTAGCACCTTACTCATGCCAAGCACACATTCTAGCACCACCTAAGCGACCACGCAAGGTGGTGGATCACCACCTTGTCACCATAACCAGCCGCGGCCCAACCACCATCCAACACCCTCCCTTACAATCCCCTAGCTTCTTGTAGCTCTTCCTTTTCACCCATTAGGTCCTCCAATACGTCCCCTAGCTGCCATGAGTCAGCCCCCTTCCTTGCCACCTCTTTTCTTTCTTTCTTGCTTGACAAACCAAATGCACCATATAAATACCAACCTTCCTCCTCCATTTCACTTCTCACCTTCCTCTCTTCTCTACCTCACTTACTTCTATAGTATTAAGTCCCTAAGACCCTTAGAAGTCTAGTAGCAAAGCCCTAGTACTAGTCGAGTTCCATTTGTAGTCGAAAACCCTAGTTTTTCCGCGTTAGAGTTCCCACGACCTAGGAAAGCCTCAACTTTGATTCTAATAGCCTTAGTACTGATATAGGACACTTATAATATGCCTTAGGACCCTTAGATAAGCCTTGATCATTTTCATTTAAAAGTTTTCATTTCAAAACCCTAATTTTAGATAAATACATGTTTATATGCTAAATTGCCTTAACTTGTGCTATAATCTGATTTAGGAGACTTAGTTAAGTATATATTAGCTAAACTTAAGCTTGGAAATTCTTTAGTTACATTAGAATATAGTTTACATAAAGTTAGGACTAGTTTTGCAAAAGTTTTCATGCATAGGGGTATATATGGTAACATTCTTAAAATATTAAGTCTAAGGACTATTTTTGACATAACTTAGAAGTATAAAGTATAAGGACCCTTTTTGCAAAGTTCTAGAACCCTAGGATAGAAAATAAAACAAGTTAGAAACATATAAAGACTAGTTTTGCAAATACTATTAAGTTAAGGGTATAAATAGTAAATATAGAAAGATAGTATAGTTTAGGGACTATTTCTGCCATTTCTCTAAAATGTATAAGTATAGGGACTAGTTATGTGAAGTATAGATAGTTAAATACTTAATATATAAGTTTAGGGTAGAAATTGTAAATATGTGAAACTTGAAGGGTATAAACGGACTATTTTCATATAAATAATAAAAACCTATTTTTACTTAAAACATAACACAGTAGTAGGGAGCTTCATGTGAGGAGTTTCATTTGGGTAATTTTTTTGACGAGTTTGCCGGGTTTACGAATTAAAGTGCCCTGACTCCTCAAACGTTTACTACATGACTTCTGAATTATGATAGCCCGAACGGTGTTATGTATGCCTAAATGATAATAACAAAATAACTCAAGAGTAGGGAGCTTTGTGTGAGGAGTTATATACTTATGAATTATGATGGCCCGAACGATATTATGTTGGCAGCATAATACAATAGTAGGGAGCTTCATGTGAGGAGTTATACTTCTGGATTACAATGGCCCGAACGGGGTTATGTTATAACTAAATCTAGAATCCTAAAGTGAAATTACTTGAAAACCTAGAAACTAGAGACTTGACATACACACACCTACACTACCCCCAGGATACGTGAGTCAGCCGTCTAAACCCCTATATCACTTGCCTTAGACCTAGGTGAGTTTTCATAGCCTCACTTTTAAATGTTTTACAAACCCTGTGAGGGGGATACATGCTTTAAACCGAATACAAGTCTTTTTCTTTGGTTGTTGCACGAGTGTTACTTTCTGCCACCATTACATAACTAATCACTTGCGAGTGAACGCGAGTATAGTTGATAGATCTATTGGAGTTTGACAACTCCCGTTGGTTTGCCCCAGCCGGGCCACAATAAGTACTATACTTGAAACCCCTAAGGATTAACTTTGGCAAGTTATCCTTCTATGCCCCTCATGGTTTGGTCTGCAGACCCCATGACCCGGTTTGTTAACGTGCGGTTTCATGAGCTTAGTGCAACATACCCTTCTCTTTCACAACTTTTTCTACGGGGTTTATGCTGAACCCTGTGGAGCTTGTATTCACTCTATCTCTACTTAAACCTATGACTCTCACTCAACACCTAGTGTTGACCTTTAAGCATGTTATCCTAGGTATATAAGCCCTTAAGGAACCCATGGCACTGAGTGGCACTGAGCATGAGGATGTCTGATGAGTGCTCAAACACTCATCATTTTTGGTCAAATCTGAACTGCAAAACATACAAAAACACTCAGTAATGCATCAAAATACTGAAAATATTTCAAAATTGTGTTTTATATGTTTTAGATGCAAAATGAGCAAAAACAAAGAAAAAACGTATAAAGTTTGCAAAATTGGCAGTTTCAGTACCCCGACTTTCAAAAATTACAAAACTAGTCCCTGTGCAATTATTTTGCAAGAAAAGTCAACCCAAGTCCTTTTAAAATAAAAAAGTTATCAAAAATAACACTTGGGTAAAAAGTTTTGAGAATTTACACTTTTGGTCCCCGGAGTTTGGAAAATTTGCAAAATTAGTCCCCGGGGAATTTAATATTGGAAAAATACATTTTGGATCCCTAGGTATTGGAAGTTGTCAATTTTCATCCTTGTGATAACTTTTGAACATTTTACATTTTCAGCCCTTACCTTTTTTCTAAATTACATATATGGTCCTTGTGATTTGCCATTTACCAAACGGACCCTTAAAGTTATTAAACCCCAACAACAAAACACAACCCAAACCAAACTAAACCTAAACCCAAAACAAAACCAAGCCCACAACCACACCCTCAGCCCACTCCTTACTTCAGCCCACTCCCCATTTAAATAAAAAAAGCAACCAAACCGTTTTAATTAATCACCCCCAGTCAACACCCAACGTTGACCACCCTTCTCTCCCAACACAATCCCACAAAACCAGGGCAACCTTTACCTCCCCCCTCCTCTCCTTTTCCACCAAACCCTCACCAACACTTCCCCCTGTCCCCTACATCTCACCCCCACCATTAATACTTCACCTGCCAAAACCTACCCACCCAATTGCAAAAAGTCGTTTTCCCGCCAAATACAAAACAGAGGGTCAGGATCAATCTAAAGCAATCCAAGGGTCAAGAAAGGTGGGGAAAGAATGAGAATACTTCCAAGGCCTATAAAGATGAAGAAAAAAAGAGAAGAATGGTTGTCACTGCTTTTAGACCACTTCTAGTGTAATATCTTTAATTTCTGTTTTAAATCTTCAAAGTCAGTTGTAATTTCAAGTTTGTACTCAGTTTATGTTAATGAAAGTTTCAATTTCAAAGTTTCTTAAGTTCAGTTCCAAGTTAAATTTCAGTTTTTGGCAATTTTATAGGAATTTGACAAACTCCTCTAAGGTTGTTGAGGAGTGTTATTTTCTGTTTGTTTAAGCTCACCTAGCTTAGTTATAAGCTTCTTTAAGTTCCTAGTTAATCTAAGCAGTGTTAACTTCAAAATTCAAAAATACAAAAAAATTAGAGAAAAATAAAAGGAAAATAAAAAAATAAGTTTCAAGGCAGAAGGAAGACATAGTACATGTGGACTTTGGATGTTATTTGGGTTTAGTACTCATGGTGAGTGAATAGGTCTGTGGTTTGGTGTTACCGATCTTTACCTCAGTCTACTGCTACTGTAAGCTACTTTCAAATTTTTGGCATTTAATATTTGAATACTTCATTTGTGCTTAATTTAGTTAACTTAGGTTTAATTAATGTCAGTATATGCTAATTGTTCAAGTTTTAATGTTTAGAATGTGAGATTGCTTCTTTAATTTCCATTTTCAGTTTCAAAAGTAGTGTTTGGATCAGCACCTTTGCTGAGAGTTTGTTGTTGTTTCCCTGATTTCCTTGTGCAAATAAGTTTCTTAGGTTATAACTGAGTTGTGCAAACCACAAAACTTGCATCTTATCAAGCAAAAGTCAAAGTTACAAAAATTCCACCACCACAGTTAACTGTGGTGGTTTTTAGTTCCCATAACCCATCATTTCATAACATAGGTTGATCTTGTAGCTCAATTTGGTTTTACTTTTACTTATAAACATGTTTTCAGTAGTCTAGACCCAATCAAAACTCAATAAAGTCAAATAAGCAAGTTTTAGTGAAAAGTCAAAATGCTACTTTGTCAGTTTTTACCAAAATAGCATGAATTATTCTGAATTTTGAGTTATGAGTTAGCCTCTGAAACTTCTTGGGATCATTACCTCCCACCTCATCTCTAAGGTTCTAGCATCATTTGATTTTTGCAATTTTTTATTTGGGTCCCACACCTCTCCAAAGAGAGCTGTAGGGGAGAACTGTGCCCTGCTGCACAGAACCACCACCACTTGGTGGTGGTTTTCTGGCCACCTCAGTGGGTCCAAGGCCACCATTATTGTTCATTTCCACCCCCTCCTACCAGGGTTGGGTTTTTGACCATGATTTTGACCTGAGACCCATTGGACCCCACCTAGTTTGAGCCTTGAACCCTGTCCCACTTTTCAGTCCAGAAATAATAAGCAAGTGCTTATTATTGGCTTATGTGCTTATTCAGTGGATCATACTTACTTTTTCTTGCTTAAACTTGTTCACAAAACTCATTTGAGTCAGAATTACCCATTGTGGGTCCCACCTAAGCTGATTTTAGCTTATTCCCCCATTTGGTCAACTTTGGTCAACTGTTGGGATTATGGCTTTCCATACAACTTATTTTTAGTTTATAAAAAAGTTGTTTTTACAAAAAGTGTTTGTTTTTAAGTATTAAATAAGTTTGTAAAAGAAAAACTAAGAACATCCAATTTAATTTCTAAGTGATAGTTTCTATTTAATTTAGTTTAAATTTTATTTTTCATTTTTAGATTTTTGTTAAGTACTTGTCATTTTTCTATTTTTATTAATTACCTATTATATTAAAGTATTTATAGTAATTTTCTCAGATTTTTATTTTGTCATTAAGTATTTATTAGATTTAATTTTAGTTTTATTAATTATTAGTTTATAATTAGTTTAAAATAGCATAATTAGTTTTTATTAAGCAAAACTTAGTTTTTATATTTTTTATAGCTTTTATATGTTGTAAAATATTTTTAGAAATTTTCTTAGAATTTTTACTGTTCATTTAGTAATTTTCTTAATTTAAAATAGTTTAATTAGTATTTAGTAATTAATAAGTAATTAATTAATAGAAAAATCACAAAAAGACAAAAATACTTACTTTTATTTTTAAAACTTGTTTTTAGTTATTTTATAATTTTAGAAATTTTATTTTCACATTTTTAGTATTTAATTAATAATGTATTATATTTAAGTATTTTAAATATTAATAATAAGTAATAAATAATATTTAATTAATATTAAATTATTAAATAGTTTAAAAATAGTTTTTCTTTTTCTATAAATTTTCTTTTACTTTTAAGTTTGTAAAAAAGTCATTTTCACCCCCTGGGTGTTTTCAGATTTCAATTTTTACTTTTTATTTCGTACGTTCGCGTTTTATTTAAACGTAACGTACGCGTTTTTAGGTTTTTAACATTTCTGGTTTTTCTTACCTTCTCGTCTTATTCACATAGCTTGTTTAAGCTATTTCTTCGTATATTCCTTTGTTCAATCACTCACAAATCCCTTTTCATCCAACTTCACCCGATCACGAAACCGTTTGTTTACAATTCACACCTCTTCGGGACATAACGACCCGAGGAAACCTTATACTTCCGCGGAGCATTGACCTAGTCTATTTGACTTTGTTGACCATTCCTTGGTCAATATAAGTTAGGTGGTTCGGGCTCAATCAACTTTTGGCGCCGCTGCCGGGGAGGTCGTGCGCGTTATTCTAAAACGGTTTTCTGATTAGTGATTTTGGAATTCATCTCTTTGTATATTATCCATATTTGTTCATATTTTTCCAAAAAAGCCCAAAAATATTTTTCCTTACCCTCTATCCGTTTGATTCTACCTTCTTATACCCCTCTCATGTATAATTCTAAATGACATCTCTCGATGACGATTTCTTCGAACAATGGGCCTTTCAGAGCAAAATTGAAAAACTTATGGCCTTGTCAAGCATATCGAGATGTCGTAGTGATTATGATGGACCTTCGATTCCTATTCCCTCTCCGGTGAGGGAAATGAATCAAGAAACCGAGGTGACAAAGGACCCTGTACTTCCCTCTGACGATGGAAGTGCTAAATACGTCCAACCTACGGTTGTCCAAGAACCTAAGCTCACAATTACTCCTAAACCGTCAAGAATTGATCCTAACCTTTCACGGTTTACGGTCAAAAGTTTGTCTAGCATACGTGCTGAGCTTAGGGCAGAGACTGAAAAGAACGACTTACCCAACCTTCACGTTTATCAAGAACCAAAACCCGAGACCATAACGGAAGTGGTGGAAATTGCTAGCTCTAAGAGCACACCACTTGTCCCACCTCCAGATTTTGTTCCTTGTGTCGGTTGTGGTGAGCCGCTTTTCGGTTTTCCATGTCATTGGTGTACATGTGTGCAATGTGGTAATGATATCCAAAACGGGAGTTGTTTGTTTTGTGGGTCGAGTAATTCATTTACTTATGATCCTAATCAAAACTCATTCAACGACTCTTCAAATTTTTTCGATTACCCATCACATTCATACGAGCAAGAATCATATTACCCAAATTTCAATGATGCTTCGTATCAAAATACACCAAGCCAAACTCAACAGTTTTACTGTTGTGAGTACTGTGGAGGTCCTCACTTTAGCTCGGATTGTCAAACAAGGAATCCAATTCCTTGTAACAATTACGACTATTCGTTTTCAGACCCACCTCCACAGCACCAAATGATTCACACAACTCCTTCTGCTACTGACATTATAGTAGAGGTTCTTGAGTTATTGAAAGAACTTAAGGAGTTGGGTACCACAACACTTCATAATGCACCCAGTGTTTCTTGTGTGAATTGTGGGGGTCCTCATGATGATTACCAATGTCAACCTTCCGGTTTTGACAAATCCCCACCCCCGCAATTTTCATTTTCTCTAAATTCACATGAGAAATGCATGGCTAAAAGATTGACGGAAGAGCAGGTTGCTAAAATTGATTCCATTGATGATTTTGAAAAAGCTGTGAGGGAATCATATGCAAAAGAAAAAGCAGCCAAATCTAGCTCTTTGTTCCGTTTTATTCCTGATGACGATGATGATGAGGATTCTATCCAAATGAAAGAATATTACAAAGCTTCATCCAGTTCATCAGTTGAGATTCCTTCCGTGGAAGCACAGGGAGATAAGAGTATGCAAGAATTGCTAGCAGAAGAACACATGAAAAATATAGAATCTATGTGTGCTAGTCTTTCTTATCTCCCTCAGTCTGCTGTTATCACACCCGAAGTTCACACTCACTCTCTAATCATGGGGGATGAGCATCTTAGCACTGTTCCTAATAAGGAATCGGACGAATTAATAAAGTCTAGTGTTGAGGTCCTTGTCCCAATCCCGAGAGAGTCACAGGGGACTTTTGACCATATGTGTGATATTCCTCCTCCTCTATTCTTCCCATCTAATCATGATGAGATGTTCTCCGATTCTACTGATGACAATTCGTTATCTTGTGAGGACATCGTTTATATGGAAGAATTACCATCTGAGCTAGTCAGCTTAGAAGAAGAGAATGACGAGATTGACACTGAAATCAAGGATGAAGCACTACGTGCAACATTATTGAATGTCAATCTCCTCATTTCTAAAATCGAGGCTTTCAAAATGAAACCTATTTCATCTCCTATCCCCATAAAGGATAGTGAGATTCTTTTCGATGATCCTATACCGGAATTTGAAGCCTTCAGCTTTGATCATATGGGAGAGAAGATTAGTGACAGTACCACTTCTCATTCTCATAATTCTCTTCCCATATATGATTCATTCGCCTTTGAGGAGTTCTCCTGTGAACTCACTCATATCATGACTCCTTCGGAGTTTGATATCCCGGGGGGAGATGCTCTCAATCATGAGAATTTTCAAAATCCCACCCACCCTCCCGGGATATTTACGAGCTTACCCTTTGAAATCCAAACTCAGGCTATTGAGCCTCCTCTTGAGGAAGAAGATCAAATCATGCTTTTTATCATGATTTTCTTCCTTTTCTTCACCTATAAGGTGACTTCTCCTGTTCTTCATTCTTTCGGGAATGAGGACACTATATTTGATCCCGGCATTTTCATATATCATTATCTTGAGCCAGGCACGTATCTCATCGGTGTGGAACTTTCACGTGCTTCATATGTTTGTCCAAACATCTTGAATGAAAGTCCGATTGAGATTGTTTCTTCCACATCATGCCTCCCCAATGACAAATGAATTAGGGGTCGAGTCAAGCTAGCGACTCGGTAAACAAAAACAATAGCATGCTTATAGGGTTTTCACCCTAAGTGTGGGGGAGTCCCCCATGCTATGGTTACAAATGAGTGAAAATACAAAATGGTGTTTTCCACGCTCAGCTTGTAATGTTGCCCTTTTACGTTCAAAATGTCGGCATAATAGCTGGGATTTTGAATATTGAGGACAATATTCATGCTTAGTGTGGGGGGGGGGGGGTATTCGCTATTCTAGCGAAATTTTATCACATTTTACTATATAATACCCCGTTTTTAGCCAAAATTCAAAAATTTTAAAATTTTTTCACTGGTGCTTAAAATTTTTTTGTGGTAATCAGTCCGCCTTGTCTAAGCGACAAAAGGGATTGGCTAGTCCAGGAGCAAACGGCTCTTGGTAAAGACATCTCAAATTCGTTTACGGCTGGCAATTTGCCCAAAATTGTATGGTTCATCAACTCCCCAAAAACAAATGAGTTGGCTAGCCCGCAAGATTATGGCTTGTGGTAAAGGCCGTGGAAAATCCATAATTGGTAATCAGCTCACCAAGATGTTGACTATTCCATCAAGAGCTGGCTAGTCCAGAAGCAAATGGCTTTTGGTAAAGACTACTCAAATCCGTTGACAGCTGGTGGTTTGCTCAAAATCACACGGTTATCAGGTGTGCCACAGTTGTTACACCTGGCTACTTCATAAGTGATGGCTTTTGGTAAAGAGTTTTTCAAATCCATAAAGTTTTCAAAACAGTATTGCTAGGGACTAGCAATAGTTTAGTGTGGGGGATTGATGAGTGCTCAAACACTCATCATTTTTGGTCAAATCTGAACTGCAAAACATACAAAAACACTCAGTAATGCATCAAAATACTGAAAATATTTCAAAATTGTGTTTTATATGTTTTAGATGCAAAATGAGCAAAAACAAAGAAAAAATGTATAAAGTTTGCAAAATTGGCAGTTTCAGTCCCCCGACTTTCAAAAATTACAAAACTAGTCCCTGTGCAATTATTTTGCAAGAAAAGTCAACCCAAGTCCTTTTAAAATAAAAAAGTTATCAAAAATAACACTTGGGTAAAAAGTTTTGAGAATTTACACTTTTGGTCCCTGGAGTTTGGAAAATTTGCAAAATTAGTCCCCGGGGAATTTAATATTGGAAAAATACATTTTGGATCCCTAGGTATTGGAAGTTGTCAATTTTCATCCTTGTGATAACTTTTGAACATTTTACATTTTCAGCCCTTACCTTTTTTCTAAATTACATATATGGTCCTTGTGATTTGCCATTTACCAAACGGACCCTTAAAGTTATTAAACCCCAACAACAAAACACAACCCAAACCAAACTAAACCTAAACCCAAAACAAAACCAAGCCCACAACCACACCCTCAGCCCACTCCTTACTTCAGCCCACTCCCCATTTAAATAAAAAAAACAACCAAACCGTTTTAATTAATCACCCCCAGTCAACACCCAACGTTGACCACCCTTCTCTCCCAACACAATCCCACAAAACCAGGGCAACCTTTACCTCCCCCCTCCTCTCCTTTTCCACCAAACCCTCACCAACACTTCCCCCTGTCCCCTACATCTCACCCCCACCATTAATACTTCACCTGCCAAAACCTACCCACCCAATTGCAAAAAGTCGTTTTCCCGCCAAATACAAAACAGAGGGTCAGGATCAATCTAAAGCAATCCAAGGGTCAAGAAAGGTGGGGAAAGAATGAGAATACTTCCAAGGCCTATAAAGATGAAGAAAAAAAGAGAAGAATGGTTGTCACTGCTTTTAGACCACTTCTAGTGTAATATCTTTAATTTCTGTTTTAAATCTTCAAAGTCAGTTGTAATTTCAAGTTTGTACTCAGTTTATGTTAATGAAAGTTTCAATTTCAAAGTTTCTTAAGTTCAGTTCCAAGTTAAATTTCAGTTTTTGGCAATTTTATAGGAATTTGACAAACTCCTCTAAGGTTGTTGAGGAGTGTTATTTTCTGTTTGTTTAAGCTCACCTAGCTTAGTTATAAGCTTCTTTAAGTTCCTAGTTAATCTAAGCAGTGTTAACTTTAAAATTCAAAAATACAAAAAAATTAGAGAAAAATAAAAGGAAAATAAAAAAATAAGTTTCAAGGCAGAAGGAAGACATAGTACATGTGGACTTTGGATGTTATTTGGGTTTAGTACTCATGGTGAGTGAACAGGTCTGTGGTTTGGTGTTACTGATCTTTACCTCAGTCTACTGCTACTGTAAGCTACTTTCAAATTTTTGGCATTTAATATTTGAATACTTCATTTGTGCTTAATTTAGTTAACTTAGGTTTAATTAATGTCAGTATATGCTAATTGTTCAAGTTTTAATGTTTAAAATGTGAGATTGCTTCTTTAATTTCCATTTTCAGTTTCAAAAGTAGTGTTTGGATCAGCACCTTTGCTGAGAGTTTGTTGTTGTTTCCCTGATTTCCTTGTGCAAATAAGTTTCTTAGGTTATAACTGAGTTGTGCAAACCACAAAACTTGCATCTTATCAAGCAAAAGTCAAAGTTACAAAAATTCCACCACCACAGTTAACTGTGGTGGTTTTTAGTTCCCATAACCCATCATTTCATAACATAGGTTGATCTTGTAGCTCAATTTGGTTTTACTTTTACTTATAAACATGTTTTCAGTAGTCTAGACCCAATCAAAACTCAATAAAGTCAAATAAGCAAGTTTTAGTGAAAAGTCAAAATGCTACTTTGTCAGTTTTTACCAAAATAGCATGAATTATTCTGAATTTTGAGTTATGAGTTAGCCTCTGAAACTTCTTGGGATCATTACCTCCCACCTCATCTCTAAGGTTCTAGCATCATTTGATTTTTGCAATTTTTTATTTGGGTCCCACACCTCTCCAAAGAGAGCTGCAGGGGAGAACTGTGCCCTGCTGCACAGAACCACCACCCACCACCACCACTTGGTGGTGGTTTTCTGGCCACCTCAGTGGGTCCAAGGCCACCATTATTGTTCATTTCCACCCCCTCCTACCAGGGTTGGGTTTTTGACCATGATTTTGACCTGAGACCCATTGGACCCCACCTAGTTTGAGCCTTGAACCCTGTCCCACTTTTCAGTCCAGAAATAATAAGCAAGTGCTTATTATTGGCTTATGTGCTTATTCAGTGGATCATACTTACTTTTTCTTGCTTAAACTTGTTCACAAAACTCATTTGAGTCAGAATTACCCATTGTGGGTCCCACCTAAGCTGATTTTAGCTTATTCCCCCATTTGGTCAACTTTGGTCAACTGTTGGGATTAAGGCTTTCCATACAGCCTATTTTTAGTTTATAAAAAAGTTGTTTTTACAAAAAGAGTTTGTTTTTAAGTATTAAATAAGTTTGTAAAAGAAAAACTAAGAAAATCCAATTTAATTTCTAAATGATAGTTTCTATTTAATTTAGTTTAAATTTTATTTTTCATTTTTAGATTTTTGTTAAGTACTTGTCATTTTTCTATTTTTATTAATTACCTATTATATTAAAGTATTTATAGTAATTTTCTCAGATTTTTATTTTGTCATTAAGTATTTATTAGATTTAATTTTAGTTTTATTAATTATTAGTTTATAATTAGTTTAAAATAGCATAATTAGTTTTTATTAAGCAAAATTTAGTTTTTATATTTTTTATAGCTTTTATATGTTGTAAAATATTTTTAGAAATTTTCTTAGAATTTTTACTGTTCATTTAGTAATTTTCTTAATTTAAAATAGTTTAATTAGTATTTAGTAATTAATAAGTAATTAATTAATAGAAAAATCACAAAAAGACAAAAATACTTATTTTTAAAACTTGTTTTTAGTTATTTTATAATTTTAGAAATTTTATTTTCACCTTTTTAGTATTTAATTAATAATGTATTATATTTAAGTATTTTAAATATTAATAATAAGTAATAAATAGTATTTAATTAATATTAAATTATTAAATAGTTTAAAAATAGTTTTTCTTTTTCTATAAATTTTCTTTTACTTTTAAGTTTGTAAAAAAGTCATTTTCACCCCCTGGGTGTTTTCAGATTTCAATTTTTACTTTTTATTTCGTACGTTCGCGTTTTATTTAAACGTAACGTACGCGTTTTTAGGTTTTTAACATTTCTGGTTTTTCTTACCTTCTCGTCTTATTCACATAGCTTGTTTAAGCTATTTCTTCGTATATTCCTTTGTTCAATCACTCACAAATCCCTTTTCATCCAAATTCACCCGATCACGAAACCGTTTGTTTACAATTCACACCTCGTCGGGACATAACGACCCGGGGAAACCTTATACTTCCGCGGAGCATTGACCTAGTCTATTTGACTTTGTTGACCATTCCTTGGTCAATATAAGTTAGGTGGTTCGGGCTCAATCAATGTCCGTAATAGTTATCATTCACCTACTAATAACATAAACAAAACGTATCTTAGGGACCTCTCTTTTGGTAAAAGTAAAACTTTTACTATAAAACTCTTATAAAATAAATGAATGATTACATCTTTTTCAAAACCGTCTCTTTTCGATATGTTTTCTATATCATGTCTTTGTTCCAAAATGTGATACCCCAGATTTATATTCCGTTGTGATCTATCAAAAATGGGGTTATTACAGATTGGCATCAGAGCCTTGGTTATGGAGAACAAAAGGATTTTCCTAAAAACTATAACCAGTCATTTCTAAAAAGGTCGTCCTCAGTGCCACAAGAATCCCCGAGTTGCCTTTAGAATAGATTCCATAATAGGGTAGTTTCCCTAATGCCTTTAGGATAGATTCCCTAATGCCTTTAGGAAAGATTCCCTATTACCTTTAAGATAGATTCCCTATTGCGTTCCCTAACTTGCCTTTAGGATACAACATAAGATAGGAGAATGCTAAGATACTTTTCTCGGGTATTACAGTTAGGAATGTCTTCCCCTAATCATCCTATCATCGTGTTGGAAACCGATGATGAGGATAATTCCTTAGGTAGTTATGAGTATGCTCCGGCTACTCCTATCATTCATTCTCTGATTCTAACTCACCGGAAGAATTAGCTTAGAATGTCTTAGTTGCCTTAGCTATAGAACCCTCCCCGAATGATCCGTATATGCAAATATATAATAACTATATGCAAGCATATGGTGGTGTTATTCCTATGGTGCCTACTTTAACCCCTACACCATCTTTATCTCATTTTAAAACCCAAGATTGCTATGTTCCCGAACTAGTTTCTCCTCCTCGTAAGAAATTACGTATTATACCAACTACACCTCCCCTAGGTATGAAATAGGAAATAGTTCTTATAAAACACCTATAGAAAGACATGAGGAACAAATTGAGGATATACTTAATCACCTAGATAAGTTGTCCTTAGGACGTATCGAAGAAGTAGAAAATAAGATTAGTGATCTAGGAAAAGGTAGGGTTATAATACAAAAAGAATGTGATAGGTTAGTGTCACACCCCCAAAATCGGGTCCAGCGGAAGCATACGTGTAGCTGGGGTGTAACTCAATTGGTATTACAACACAAGTTCAAAAATGGTTTTCACTTGAATCATTTAGAATAAAATCGTTTAACCAAAAATATTGAATTTACATCGTTAAAAGTAGTGCAGAAGTAGGCCCTTAAAATAGTTTAAAACGGTCCCCATATAAATAATCAGAGTCTTCTATGACCATGCCATGCCCTGCCAAAACCTCCAGTAGCGTGCCATTGGTTAAAACCTGAAAATACATGCTAAAGTGTCAACACGAGGTTGGTGAGTTCATAGAGTTGTTTAACAACTAAAGTTTATAGAAAATGATCACACAGTAAAGGCATCGTAAATCCACTCAGTTGCAAATCCCGCCATAAGAGACTTGCAACCTGTGTGTTTACAACCCACTGCTAAATAGTTTAGGTCTAATAGTCAAGTACCCGTGGTCAATAATAAGTCACAATATAAGCACCACATATATAATAAGTCAAGGCCGCTCCGAACAAGGGAGACTTTATAATGTTGCTCCGAACATGGGAGACTTGAAGTCACTCCGCCACCTAGGCAAAGAATTATTAGTCACTCCACCGACTCGGTGAAGAATTATTAGTCGCTCCGAACAAGGGAGACTTGAAGTCACTCCGCCACCTAGGCAAAGAATTATTAGTCACTCCGCCGACCTGGCGAAGAATTATTAGTCACTCCACCATGGCGAGAATTATTAAAGATGCTCTGAACATGAGAGACTTAGCACGCTCCACCAATAAGGCGAGACTTTAGATCAAGAACGCTCCACCAAAAAGGTGAGACTTTGCACGCTCCACCAAAAATGGCGAGACTTTAGGTCATAGTACGTACAGTACATTAGGGTCAAAAGTTTAAGTCAAGTTCAAAAGTCAAGTCAAGTTCAATAGTTCAAAACAAGTTATAAGGTCAAATGAGTTCATAATAGTTCAAGGTTCAAAACAATGTTCAAGGGTCAAGTAGTAATTCATGTAAAAACGAGCATGTATTCTCCCCCAAAAAGTTAACAAAACCATTTAAAAGAGTAGGGGCTATGACTCACCTGGTACGATAGTTACGAAGACAAAAGTGGTTACACAGAAATGAGGTTCGATCTCTAACCGCGACCTATAATGAACGAATGATACGATCTACTTAAATTATGAGGGGATGCGATGAATGTACATGCACATGAAGCCTATACCACTCGTAGTTTGAAAATAAGTGTTGGCGTTGAATTATAGTGTTTCCATAACTTAAGAGAATATGTGCTATTAGAAGTTGTCAATTATATATATAGTTCGCCTAGTTTCAAAAGTGTATATCTTGGTCGTTTTAAGCTCGTTTTCTACGTTCTTTACATCCCCGGAATCGTAGGACAACATACTAACATATTTTTGATAAGTCGGGACGGCTAGATCAAGTTTTATGCCCAAAACAGCCCGTGACAACTGTTCATCAGCAAGCAGTTTTTCAGAAAACTAGTTTTCGTCGTTAAATTCGGAAAATCATATCTCCTTCGTTATAAACTCGTTTTAGTCCGTTCTTTCGCCAAAAGTTTCGTTTTTAAAAGTATTTTCTAAATCTTTGATCAAAAATTACCCATCATCCACTGATTTTCTCACGTTTCAAAAATAGGGACAGTAGGTCAATATGTAGTTTCAAAAATCATTTTCCTAGTTTCAAACTTGTTTCAACTTCAACCAAACCACTTTCAATCACCACAAATCTAGTCTAATCTTACCATACACCTTCTTAGGGTGTCATGGGTTCCTAAACATCATAAATCAAGTGGATCTAACAAGGATCTAACAATAATCTATTTCTAGGGATCAAAAGTTATATATATATATATATATATATATATATATATATATATATATATATATATATATATATATATATATATATATATATATATATATATATAAATGAGTGGTATATACTAACATATGCATGTAAACCTTGTATGAAATTCATATGATCATTGTAGGAACTTAAATAAATTATCAAAATGGTTTTGACAACTTACTTGAAAGATTAGTGAGCTTGGATGAGAAAAACCAAAGAAACCTTGAGTTTTTATTACAAAACCCAAACAAGAACAACTAAAGGAACAAGATTAGAGCTTGATCTTGGAAAAATGATGGATTCTTGATGTTGTTGTGTCCTTGGCCGAGCACCACCCCAAAGGAAAAAGGAGAGAAAGTTGCTAGTTGTTTGAAAATGGTTAAGTGTGAAATGAGATGAAAATGGCATGATATGTATGTATTAGACAATAGTTAGGTGAGCATTAAAGAGTGTTGGTGAACTTAGCACATGAAATGGCTTAGGAGGGGGGGGGGGGGGCGGTTCACAAAGGAGGGAAAAGGGGAGGGATGTTTGTTGATTTAATTAGGAAGTGTAGTATAGTTTGTGCTATTAGTTGGTTTAGGTATAATCGGGTACCGGGTTTGCTAGAAATAAATTTTATCGGGGTTAACCGGGACATAATAAAGTCATAAAATTTGTAAAAATATGTTGGGTACAAGTATTGGGTGTTTGGATGATTATCGTTTAGTTTTTAAGAAAACCGTCGTAATTATATTAGACGTACGATACGAATTAAATAAATTTCCAAAATAACGGGTAAATGAATTTTATAATTTTGTATCATTATAATGTGTGTAAAAATGTGTTAGGACCATAGTTGGGATTGTCAGATCAATTATTCAAAATAATAGCTCGTAAGATAACGTTTATTAGTTAGATAATCGTACGTATATAGAAATGACGCAACTCACGCATGAATGACGAATTTTCTCCGGAGGTGAATAGTGTTTTATGAATAGTAAAATTTTTGAACGCTTCTCGGAATCTCAAACTGACACCAAAAACGATGAATAGTAAAATGATGAATAGTGATCGATGAATAGTAACTGATGAATAGTGAATGTGAAAGTTCGGGAAAAGACCAGAATTTACGAGTTGTGACAGTTAGAAACTGAACTTAGGAAAACCTGTAATCAAATTTCTAAGTTACAAATAAGGTTTGAAGGTTAGTTTGATGAAGTAGTCACAGCTCATGTTAAGCTTTCCACACTAGAAATGATCATCAAAGATATTAAAAATAACCATAGGTCAGATATAAGAGGCCTTTTAAAAGCAATCCAGGAACTTAAGAATAGTAAAGGTTCAAACTAGTAAGGTTATATGTTTAGTTTTAAAAATATAACTTAGTTAGGTAAGTAGTTGTTAGGTTTTCACCCTGTAAGATATAGGAATAAAAGTCATAGTTTGCTTATACTAAGTCTTGTTAGATTAAGTATCTCATATTAGGAACTATTATAGGCTTACCCTAAAGAACTCGAGGTTATAGAGAACTTAAAATTTTACCTAGGAACACTAAAACTTAAAACAATTAAGAACTTTTAGGATTAGCATCACTATACCTTTAGGTGGGAGAAATGAACTTCCAGGGAATTTAGCAAATCTTATTAGGAACTCTGCCCATTTAGTTTTAGGATTCCCAACCCTTGGTATCAGAAATAAAACTGATATCTTCCGTCTATAGAATGGCACGTACGAGATCAACTACACCCACTACTCCCGCCATGACTCAAGAAGCCATTCGGCAACTAGTTGCTGATAGTGTAACTGCGGCACTAGAATCTAGGGATGCAAACATGGCTAGAAACCCCGAAGTTCCTGTAGTGAAGAAGAGTAACTACAAGGAATTTATGAGCTATCAGCCTTTTAATTTCAATGGGATAGAAGGGGCCATAGGATTGATTAACTGGTTTGAGAGGTGTGAATCAGTGTTCTCTCGTAGTAACTGTATGGAGGATTGTAGAGTTAAGTTTGCTATCGGTACTCTTACCGAAGAAGCTTTGTCCTGGTGGAACTCGTATGCTCAACTAATAGGAATTGAGGAGGACTACAAGATCACCTGGATTGAATTTAAAAAGCTTGTGATTAAGAAGTATTGCCCTCGAACGGAAGTAAAAAAAATGGAAGATGAGTTTTATAACTTGACTGTAAAGGGGAACGATGTCAAAACTTATATTAGGAGATTTCAGGAATTGGCAACTTTGTGTCCTAAAATGGTGCCAACTACTGAAAAGACGATAGAAGTTTTCATCGGAGGTATACCCCGGAGTATCGAAGGGAATGTGACGGATCTAAACACACCTTGATTTGTGTTAGAATGATACTTTGAGTTATCCTACCAAGTATGCGGAATCTACTTAGTAATACTTAGAAGTTTGATTGTAAGAAAAAGCAATTGTATATGAATGAGAATAATGTGTAAACCAAATTGTTAGCTCCAATATTATTAAGAATAATAATACGAGTGATCTTTGTATCACTAGGGTTACAACCTTGAAGCTATAAGCAAATCATATATCTAATCTTAACCTAGGACCTCCTTTTATAGCACAAGGAGTCCTCTTCTACAAGATAAGTATAAGTCTAATAGAATAGGATATACACAAAATCTATTCTATATTTATCTATACACGTTTCCTAATAATTATCCTGACAGCAGTGGTAATAATATGTACTAGTAGTGGTAATGAGTTTCCACTGCTAGTGCATTCTTTAGCAGTTGTAATCTCCATGCTTAACAGTGATAACTGTTAGTATAATTCCCAACAATCCTCCCCTAAACTTATGATTTCTTTACAAATCCATAAGTTTCTTCATTCAATCAGCATCATTGAGGATATAGGGAATTCTTCCAAACACTTCATTTTCTTCTTAAAGCCTGCATAACTCTTGAACACTGATCTTTTATCTTCGGAATCAAAGCTCTAACTTTTTCAGTGTCTTCATGAACTCTTAATCTTGATGTCAACATTGCAGTAAGAGTTACTGCTCTAAGTGGATATTCCTTCTCAGCAAACATGAATACATCCACTCCAGCTGTTGTAGAAACATGATGAACCTCACATGAATCATAGTATGACCATGTGGTATGCAAATCTGTAGCTTCAAACTTCCAGTAACTGTCATTAAGATCTGGTTCATAAAGTCTCCTCAAATCAACCCATAGCTGCATTTCCTTCATATCTTTGAGAGTATCGGCCTTGAATCTTTCATCAACTAACTTCCAAAGCATATCAAGATCACTCTTGTCACAAGCTTTAATAAGATCTTCAAATTAAATGAAAGATGAAGTTTCACCTCCCAATCTTGTTATCTTCCATGTTGGAGCAAAATTCTTTGCTGTGTAAACTTCCCAATCAATAATTGGATGTCTTACTTGTATAGGATCTGGATAGAAATCTTCTTCTTCTTCTATCATTATCATAGCACTCAGCTGATCTTCTGTAAGTTTCTCAGATATAGATTCTTCTTCTTGAGAAAACCTTGTCTTTTTAGTGACTTTATGTTCAGAAGCTGTAGCTTTCCTTTTAGACTTAGGAAATCTTCTTTCTTCTTCTTCAAAATCAAAAGGAACAAAATCACTATCTTATCTTTTGAGCCTGTAAAAGATCCCTTCAATCCTATCATGAGACATGCCTTTGAATTGAGACATTTTCCAATTCCTAACATGACAGCAATAAGTCTTCATCTCTGCAATCACTTGTGCCTTGGTTGGTTGTCTTTGCTTCTTTTGACCTTTTCTAACTTCTCCAATAATCTCATCAAGTGCTTGTTGATTCTTCATTTGGATAAAATCAGCTAATTGAGCTGATCTCTGTTCTTCTGTCAAAGTCTTGTTAGCAACAAGCTCAATTGCCTTCTTCTTGATTAATTGATCATTGGCAATCATATATTCAATCTCTTCTTCAGTTGGCACATAGGTGAACATTGGAGCCTTTTTGTTTGAGAATAGTAGGTGGAACAGTAGAAAATGGATTAGGTGCAATAGTTGCAGTGGTTTCCAGCTTATCCAACCTCTTTGCCTCCATGAAACTTGCAATCTCTTCCTCATCTTGCCTTTTCTTCTTTACAGCTTCATCTTCCACTAATTTCCTTGCAACTTCAGCATCATAATCTATCTGAGCTTGTTCCCTTCTTGAAATCTTCATTGGTTGTTCTTGATCTTTACTAGTCATAACTGCTTTACCTTTCTCTGCTCTAATTCTTTCAGCTTCTTCTTCTGCAGTGGTAAAATTTTGACTAGCAGTGGGAACCATAAACTCATCAGTGGAAAGATTTTGAGGAACTCCAACTGTTTCATCAATCTTCAAATCTTCAGTGCCATAATTAAAGTTAGCATCAAAGTCATAATCATCTCCAAAGTCAATCTTCCTCCCCTTAGTTTCAGCATCTGTCTTCCTCCCCTGTTTGGAAGAATTTCCCAAATCTTCACTAAAATCTTCTGAAGCAACATCTTGAGGTGAGGATGAATATGAAAGCACAATGTTGAAAGATCTTTGCTTCTTTAACCCTTGAACTTCTTCCTACAAGTTCTTAAGCTCTGCTTTCAATTGAGCAAGCTCTGTGGCATGTTGTTGCTTTGTCTGTGCCAGTTCTTTCTCCAAAGCTTTAACCTGTTTGACTAAGTTGTTACAAAGTTCTATCAATTCATTAGTTTGCACACTGCCCTCAACACTTCCAACTGTGTGACCTGTTGGGAGAGGTGAATCATAGGGCATTGATTCAGCCTCTTCTCTAGTTGGACTAGATTGAAGCCTAGAACCACCACTGCTTGTTCCTAAACCAAAAGGCTCAGAATCAGGCAATGTTGTGATGGGAGGAGGTAGCTGTTTTTGCCTCCTCTCATAAGTGTGAGTAACTGCAGGGGTGTGTTGAATAGGTGGAACAACAATAGTGGGTGTGTGTTGGGATACAATTGGGATTGTTGTATCTTCACCCTGTACCTGTGAAATCTTTGAAAGCATTTTAGGAAAAAGTGGTTTAAACTCCCCATTCCAAATTTCTGAAGCCTTATTCATATTTTTAAAAACTTTTGGCTTGAGACAGGGAGTTTTATAAACTCTTTTGTGGGTTTGCAGTGGAAATTCATTTAGCACTGCTTGCAAAAACCTTGGATACATCAAAAATTTATATGAACTCTTTACATTGCCTTTCATACTATTAAAAATAAAATTTGAAAAATTGAAAGTCCTATCTGTGGTTAAGCCAACTAAAGGGTAAGCCATTGTTGAACTAAATTGTTCATAAGAAGTTTTCTTAGGACTTAGGCAATGGAAAAGAGTATGAATTAAAAACCTCCAATGGAGACAAAAACATCCTTTTCTGAAAGTAACCTTTTTATCAGATGTATCATACCCCATTGTTCAAAGATGTTTATGAATGTCTGAATTTGGTAATGTGATGATACCATTGAGATCATCCAATTGGAGAATTCTCCTCAAGGATGACTCAGTAACATCAATGGTTACCCCATCCACTGTGGCTCTAAGAGTTTCCACAGATTCATGTGTATCTCCCTATGCAATTATTATGGACTCCACAGTGTTCTAGAACTGTTTGATGTGAGAGATATAGATTGTGGGATTTAAAGTTAAAGCATATCTAATATGGGTAGTGTTGAGAAAAACCACAATCTGATGAAAAACAGGGCCACTCTTTTCATTTGAATTCTGCAAGTAGGCCACTTGGTTGTGCTCATCTGCAAAGTGTAGAATTGCCATAGTTTTGTGATAAAAAGATGAAAGTGTTAGTAATCGTGAATGATGATCACGCCGTATGAGAGATAAATATATACTAATAGGGTTTTGAGAATAATGCGTAATGAGAATTATCTTTAGAATGTATTTATCTTTGGGAAAAGAATAAATTAAAATAGGTAAGTGGATAATTCACAAAAATTTACCCTATTAATAAGGAAAACACGGTTACTCTCAATGGTTAGTAAAAAATAAGATTACTGACACAACAGTTGTAACAGCTAGTTCACCAATGGTAAAAATTTCACTTGCAGTGGTAACTGTGAACTAGTAGTGGTACTTTTTTCACAAAATTTTCAAGAGCGGTGGTAAGCAAATCAAGTAAAAGTTCAGCTACTCTTAGCATAGTTTTTAGCAAACTATCAGCTATCAACGGATTTGATATGTCTTTACCATGAGCCGTTTGCTATGGACTAGCCAACTCTTCATCATTTGGAATATGGTGAGTTGATGACCATATAGTTTTTGGTAAACTATCAACCATAAACGGATTTGTTAAGTCTTTACCAGTAGTCGTTTGCTCTGGACTAGTTGATTCTTATGTGGATTAGACATGGTGAATCAATAACCATTTGTTGTGTATCTTAGTTACACACCTTATAACTCCAATCACTCAGCAATCATTGGTTGTTTTTCTGCATATTTAGTAAACACCATTCCTAACCAATGTATTGTATCTCAAAGTAACTTTTTGACCAAGTTACTATTCACCAAAATATCTTCTCAAAGTCAACCCAATTAAGTAAATAATATCTAAATTTACTTCTCCAACCTACCAAAACAAATAAGAGAGTTAATATCCCTCATAATTAACCCTTGGGTTTGACTTTGCATATAAAAGGAGCTCAATACAACACAAATCTTCATCAAACCTTTTCTTCAACATTACAAAACCTAAAATCATCATGAGCTGGTTTCCACTTATCTACATATCTTCAGATGATTCATCTGATAGAGAAATAAGTTACTACTCTGACTCTGAACAACAATCATCAAGATGGAGTGGTTATTTTCCTCCATGTGCTTCAAATTCAACCAACATGAAGCCAAACAAGAAGGTCTCTACATCTGCTCCAACTCCATCTCTTGAGTTCTACTCAAGTTCTTCTTCAGAGGATGATGATGATGAATCCTACACCCTGTCCAAGGAGCTACCAAAAGCACTTACAACAGCCCTTGAATCAGCCTTGGTGAATATGAAGTGGCCTGCACCAGAAAAGCCTGCAAGACTCCAAAAGCCACCAAAACAAGTGCTGGGTCTTGCTTGCCCAAGAAGCAACTCTCCTTTGATAACAAGAGGAAGAGTGTTTCGAAGGCAAAGCATGACTATCAGGGGAAAGGCAAGAAGCCCATGGAGTAGCTGTTGTGGAGTGTAGGGTGTTAGGATGTTAAGCTTTTGTGTTTTGTGATTTGGATGATGTGTTTTACTATCTGTTGATGTACTCTAGAACTTTTGAATAGTTGAATAAAAGTACTATATCTTTTTCTTTTACCACTGAGATTGCAAAACTTTCCACTGTTTGTACTATGGTTTCCACTGTGTTCTTATTCTTCTGCATAAAAGTTAGTAGAAAACCATACAAACATATACAAACAATATTAGTACCTAAAAACTATCATGCAACACTAAAGACCATTAGACATCAAAATTTTATGGGTTGAGCATTCCAATACCTGTTACTAAGTACTGAAACCTACCCACATCAAGCCCTTTTGTTAATAAATCAGCATAGTTGTCATCAATATGAATTTTGACAACTTGAATGAGCTTCTTCTCAAAACAATCTCTGATAAAGTGATGTCTAATCTCTATATGTTTAGTTTTAGTGTGTTGCACAGGATTTTTAATAATGCATATGGTACTACTATTGTCTATATATATAATGGTGTTCATGACATTGTACCCATCATCCAACAATTGATTTTGAAGCCATAAAATCTGAGCACAATAGCTTGCAGCAGCTACATACTCTACTTCAGTTGTTGAAGTAGCCACCATTGTCTGTTTCTTGCATTGCCATGACACCAATCTACATCCACGAAATTGAAATCCTCCTGTAGTTGACCTTCTATCCAAACTTGCACAAGCATAATCACTATCTGAGTATGTGATCAACTCCATAGGAGATTCTCTTGGATACCATAATCCTAGATTAGGATATGTCTTCAAATACCTAAAAATCTTCTATACTGCTGTCAAGTGTGATGTCTTTGGAGTGACTTTAAATCTTGCACAAGCACATACAACAAACATAATGTCAGGTCTTGATGAAGTAAGATACATCAAGGAACCAATCATAGATCTATAAGTATGCACATCTACATCTGCTCCACTAGCATTCTTTAACAATAGATGAGTAGTCTTGTCAGCAGGGGTATTTGAAGGTTTTGCATCTATAAAGTGAAACTTTCTTAAAATCTCAGTCACATATTTGTCTTGACTGATAAAGATGCCATCTTTTTCTTTGTTGTACTTGCAGTCCCAAATAGAAAGTAAGTTCTCCCATAGAACTCATTTGAAACTCATCTTTCATCAACTTTTCAAACTCTTTGCACATCTCTTGTCTAGTAGATCTAAAGATAATATCATCAACATACACTTGTACTAGTAGAATATCACCTTTGTCTTTCTTGATGAACAAAGTTTGATCAATTTTCCCTCTATGAAACCCATTGTTCAAAAGATATGTAGCTAAGGTTTCATACCACTTCCTTGGAGCTTGATGTAAGCCATAAAGAGCCTTAACCACTTTATAAACCTTATTGGGATGTTGAGGATCTTCAAAGCCCGGAGGTTTAGAAACATAGACCTCCTTGTAACAATTCGCATTTTCGGATTACTATTCATTTTCAGTATTCATGTTTACTATTCACTCTCGATACCCGCACCACCTTTTGACTAATACATTTAAAAATTTTCGTGCCTAATCATATACCTAGTCATCAACTAGATATTATGAAGATAATATCTTTCAAAATATCCCACTAAGAGAAGTCAAGTTGAAATTCTCTTCCTAAATATCTTAACTAGATATTTAACAATTCCGGTTTTAGGTTTTATGACATTTAGGCATCCCGATATGTCCACAAAACATTACGAACAAAGAAAATATAAGTTTTTCACCGTCCATGACATTCTCAAGAATTTTAGAATTTTACATTTTCCTAATCTGCGTTTTACGCGATTTACGTGTTTTAAACCTACGTTTCCAGCGTTAACAGCATTTTCACGACCCATTAAATTTATCACTCATTATTATAAGATAATTATGAGTAGATTGATAAGTTTAATCATTTCTACAAGTTTCATATTTTTACGATACCCAGTTTTACATTTTGTGATTTAACGGCTTACAATTACCGATTACCGGGACTAAACTACCTCTGTAAAAGCAAGATAATACCAAACTAACCTAGTCACCCCATTTTATTCATGTAGGTCGACCTATATATGGTGATTCACCAAGACATAAAGTCTTGGTGATGACTCCTGATAACACATATGCTTACTTATACATTAAGATTACCTAAATATCTCCTATAACTAGTCATGTTATCCTAAGAAAGACTTCATCTCATCTCTTTGTTTCTCTCTCAAAACCAACGACCAAAACTCATAACATACACCATTTTAATCATTGTTATTACAAGTTTCATCCATCACAAGTATTAATCATTGATCCTTGTTGATTCCTTAGTTTATTTCATTCATAAAAACACAAAAATCCCCACAAAACCTCATCTTGGTTCCATGGTTGGATTAAGAGTTACACAAGGTCTAGGGGCTGAATTCATAAGGTTTCTACAAGGATTATATCAAGCTTATCAAGGGTTAGCGTGAGTGGTGTTGAAGGATTGGAAGCTAGGGTTTTTAGTTGAAGAATTAAGCTAGTGTTCTTGTTCTTAGTTTCCCTTGTATAAGGCCAAAAGTTGTAAGAAACCCTAACACACTCTCTTTCTAAACATCATTCACATGCTTATCATACTTCATTTATGCTATATATGGTCCTTATATTGTGTTCATGATGTACAAAAATCTTTAAAACAAGTTAAGAACACTACATGTTAACCTATGTTAAGTTATCAAGGAAACTAGTGACTTATATTGAGAACCACAAACAAAATAGTGTAATCATGATATGATATACTTACCTACCGTTATAGAGGACTTATAAAGGAAAACATAGCAATTTGAATCATCGAAAATGAGTACACGAGTCAAAAGTTGTGACCAAAAGAAGTTAGCAAATTAAAAACCCAAATCTACCAAATAGCATTCTGCAACAGAATCTAAAACACGCAAAATGAGGCACTTCCATTCCGTTTCATCAAAATATTAAACCACGAAAGTTGTCCGGAACGACGTTTTCTTTAGAAGAGCTTTAGACCACGAGTCCTAAAAACGCATAACGAATGAGATAAATTTTCAAAATCTTAACAGCCCCTTGTTAAGCTTAACAACTATATTTTTCGTCACAATCAAGTAAAACCAAGAGGCCTAATGGCCTTAAGACGAGACCACAACCCACGGCTAAGGCCAAGGCTGAGTCTCAAGACATGGTAGCCAAGACCACAGCCACGGAAAGGCAATGGCTAAGACCTCAAGGCTTTCTAAACCGAAATCATTATAACTATTATGCATGTTTTACATATTGAATACTACAACACTTGGGAACTTCATGTGAGGGGTTCATTAGAGTAAACTGTCGAGATGAGGTGTGGATCGACGATTTAAAGTGTCCTGGCTCCTCGAACGTTTACTGCATGACCTCTGGATTGTGATGGCCGGAACGGTAGTACGAGATATACAAACTAAAACCATTTTATAAACAAACTACCAAGTACTACATCATGATCAATATAAAGACATATATAGGCTCGTTTATGTTTCCTTAGACATTGTTCCAACCTAAGTTGCAATATTCTATTTTAGGTTGCACGTAGAGGTTTCCCTACTTATCAATCCCACTTGGTAGAGTACTAAAACATTATCCAACTCACGGTGAGTCATAGCCCCGTTTTTATACTTGTTTTATAAACTCTTTTGGGGAGATACATGCTCAACCACTGTTGATTATTTGCAAACTGTATGTCTTACATGAACTAAATGTTTATTTATGCTAAGTAACATTATTGCCATACTTAGAGTTTCTATATCATGAACCATTAAGCACTATGCGTAGTGAACACGAATACTATGGTTAGATCTATTGGTATTAGTGTAACCATTAAGTTGACTCAATTAGAGCAAACAAGCGCACTATATTTGAGAACACTAGGTAATATGACAAATCATGAATCATTTTTTGAGCTAATGGACTTGGTACAATAAAAATCTAATGGACTTAGTATGATCTCGATCTAATGGACTTGGTATGATCTCGAGCTAACGGACTAGGTACAATTATGAACTAAGCAAAAACTAGAATCCATAAACTAGAAAACTTAAGGTTTCGATGTCAAAGACTAAAAGCATCAGAAGTACTACCTACATGTGATATTGTATTTAGTACAATAGTCATACACTTGGAATTCTAGGAATCTAAATTTAGTATTGCATATACTTGTTACCATGTTTTATTTACAAGATTTCCACAACTATTTCCACAAACTCTATGAACTCACCAACCTTTGTGTTGACACTTTAGCATGTATTTTAGGTCTATAATGAACGAGGCTGGCACGGAGGAGCACGGACATTCAAGAGGGCTATAAATTTTATTATCATTCAAAACTCATTTAATATAATTTGTAAACATGGAAACAACTGGGACCTCATTTTGTAAACTTTGGTATTCATACAGATTCGAATGATAAATCTTTTAAAATGACTAAATTGGTGATCGTTTTCTACTATTCAACTATTGTGCCAAGAAGTAACACCCAATTTGAATTCCGCTGCGTGTCACGAAAATTGGGGGTGTTACAGATTGGTATTAGAGCTATAGTTATAGAGAAACGGGTCTAATTGAGACCTAAACTATTACTGATTTTCCACAAAAACATTTTATAGCCATTCGCTCTCCGTGCCTTCCAACCTCCAGACGATTATGTGACTTTTATGCATGTTATACTACACGAACATACTAGTATATTGATATATACACACTTGACATACTTTCGATCACTCTATATAAACGATGGACTAAACATATCTTCGTATGCCTATTCTAAAGCATTACGACACCACCATATTTATCTACTCATGCATTTTAGGATTACAAAATTTTCTCCAAGACATTTGTAACTGATTACAATGGTCTCTATTACATTCTTAGACATTGTAAGTTCTACAGTGGTCTCAATTACATCCCCAGACACTGTAAATGAAACAGTGGACTCATTTATTTCTCAAAACATTGTAAAGTTACACAATGATCTCTCTATCATTTCTCAGACATTGTGAGTTACACAATGGTCTAACTCACTTCCCAGACATTGTAAGTTATACAATGGTCTCTAAGACTATTTCATCGCCTTAAATATCATTTCGTATGATATCAAAACCTGTCATAGATTTGTTATATGGAATTATATATGAATCTAAGTATTACAAGTCTTGTATGGGCGGGACTTACAATAGGAGGATTGATATGATAATTGCCATGTTAACTAGCTTATAAAGATTCTCATCTTATGAACGTTAACCATGTACTCACCAACTATTTTGAACACTACGTCAATTTCCCCAGATTATCTTACTCTCCATCTCCGAAGATGAGTATGAATATTCATTTCGTACTTTTGGAACACCAGTATCATCTCATAATACACTACCTTGTAACTCACTGGATAAGTATGAATGTTGCGTCGGGAATTCTTAAGTAGGATGATTTATAATGTCCTTATTTGAATGGATTGGGACGCCTTTTCATTTAAATAAAGAAATTATAAATCACTGAAACATAAGTTTATATTCCTTTATTTACATTGTTTGGGATGCCTCTCTATGTAAATAAAGAATTATAAACAAGTGGGCTTATCTGTATCCGAAATAGCATAAGTATGAAGTCAATAAACACTAGGTACAACAACCGATTACCTACTAGGCTATGATTGGAACAATTATGCCAATTTCTATTTGTACGAGGTTAAAGTTTAACAAGAAAGATTACGCCACTTGCTATTGGTACGAGGTTAAGGATTAACCAGAATGATTATGCCAATTGCTATTGGTACGAGGTTAAGGATTAACCAGAACAATTGGTGGCTCCCCTACCAGGTATATTTTCGATAAACTACGATATCGATATCTACAAGAATGGGTTGAGAACGAGTGTCTGAATGACACAACATGATTGGTGCTCCCTACCGGGTAGATTTTCTATAAACTACGATATCGATATCTACAAGAATGGGTTGAGAACGAGTGTCTGAATGACACAACACGATTGGTGCTCCCTACCGGGTAGGATTTCGATAATCTACAATATCGACATCTACAAGAATGGGATGAGACAACTATGGGTATATAACAAAGTAACCCACGATTCGAAGAACTAGATCCAATTATGATTCCTATTGAAATTCAACTACTATACCAATTTCTATTCGACTACCATATCAATTGTCATTGATACTCAACTACTATCTCAATTTCAATTTTGAATTTTGACTACTATATCAATTTCTATTCGACTACCATATCAATTGCTATTGATATTCAACTACTATCCCAATTTCTATTGTTGTTCGACTACTATATCAATTTCCATTGATATTCGACTACTTTATCAATTTCTATTATTCGATTCCTATGTCAATTGCTATTGTTGTTCAACTACTATATCAATTGCTATTGATACTTGACAACTATATCAATTTCTATTTGATATTCAACTACTATATCAATTTCCGTTCAACTACTATATCAATTTCTATTAATATTCGACTGCTATATCAATTTCTTTTGATATTCGACTATTATATGAATCTCTATTAATATTCAACTATGTTATCAATTTCTATTAATACACCGTATTCCGAGAAAAAAAAATCAAACTACAACACTTGTAATTCCAGACTCTAGTCCTCATAAGTAACCACACCTCTTCATCGAAACCACTCCAACATATAACACACACAGAACTTCGGGACGAAGTTCCCTTTAAGGGGTAGGTACTGTAACAATTCGCATTTTCAGGTTACTATTCATTTTCACTATTCACGTTTACTATTCACGCCGATACCCGCACCACCTTTTGACCAATACATTTAAAAATTTTCGTGCCTAATCATATACCTAGTCATCAACTAGATATTATTTAGATAATATCTTTCAAAATATCCCACTAAGAGAAGTCAAGTTGAAATTCTCTTCCTAAATATCTTAACTAGATATTTAACAATTCCGGTTTTAGGTTTTATGACATTTAGGCATCCCGATATGTCCACAAAACATTACGAACAAAGGGAATATAAGTTTTTCACCTTCCATGACATTCTCAAGAATTTTAGAATTTTACATTTTCCTAATCTGCGTTTTACGCGATTTACGCTTTTTAAACCTACGTTTCCAGTGTTAACAGCATTTTCACAACCCATTAAATTTATCACTCATTATTATAAGATAATTATGAGTAGATTGATAAGTTTAATCATTTCTACAAGTTTCATATTTTTACGATACCCAGTTTTACATTTTGTGATTTAACGACTTACAGTTAGCGATTACAGGGACTAAACTACCTCCGTAAAACCAAGATAATACCAAACTAACCTAGTCACCCCGTTTTATTCATGTAGGTCGACCTATATATGGTGATTCACCAAGACATAATGTCTTGGTGATGACTCATGGTAACGCATATGCTTACTTATACATTAAGATTACCTAAATATCTCCTATAACTAGTCATGTTATCATAAGATAGACTTCATCTCATCTCTTTCTTTCTCTCTCAAAACCAACGACCAAAACTCATAACATACACCATTTTAATCATTGATATTACAAGTTTCATCCATCACAAATATTAATCATAGATCCTTGTTGATTCCTTAGTTTATTTCATTCATAAAAACACCAAAATCCCCACAAAACCTCATCTTGGTTCCATGGTTGGATTAAGAGTTACACAAGGTCTAGGGGCTGAATTCATAAGGTTTCTACAAGGCTTATATCAAGATTATCAAGGGTTAGCATGAGTGGTGTTGAAGGATTGGAAGCTAGGGTTTTTAGTTAAAGAATTAAGCTAGTGTTCTTGTTCTTAGTTTCCCTTGTATAAGGCCAAAAGTTGTAAGAAACCCTAACACACTCTCTTTCTCAACATCATTTACATGCTTATCATACTTCATTTATGCTATATATGGTCCTTATATTGTGTTCATGATGTACAAAAATCTTTAAAACAAGTTAAGAACACTACATGTTAACCTATGTTAAATAATCAAGGAAACTAGTGACTTATATTGAGAACCACGAACAAAATAGTGTAATCATGATATGATACACTTACCTACTGTTTAGAGGACTTAAAAAGGAAAACATATCAATTTGAATCATCCAAAATGAGTACACGAGTCAAAAGTTGTGACCAAAAGAAGTTAGCAAATTAAAAACCCAAATCTACCAAATAGCATTCTGCAACAGAATCTAAAACACGCAAAATGAGGCATTTCCGTTCCGTTTCATCAAAATATTAAATCACGAAAGTTGTCCGGAACGACGTTTTCTTCAAAAGAACTTCAGACCACGAGTCCTAAAAATGCATAACGAATGAGATAAATTTTCAAAATCTTAACAGCCACTTGTTAAGCTTAACAACTATATTTTTAGTCACAATCAAGTAAAACCAAGATGCCTAATGGCCTTAAGACGAGACCAAAGCCCAGGGCTAAGGCCAAGGCTGAGTCTCAAGACATGGTAGCCAAGACCAAAGCCACGACAAGGCCACGGCTAAGACCTCAAGGCTTTCTAAACCGAAATCATTATAACTATTATACATGTTTTACATATTGAATACTACAACACTAGGGAACTTCATGTGAGGGGTTCATTAGAGTAAACCGTCGAGATGAGTTGTGGATCGACGATTTAAAGTGTCCTGGATCCTCGAACGTTTACCACATGACCTCTGGATTGTGATGGCCGGAACGGTAGTACGAGATATACAAACTAAAACCATTTTATAAACAAACTACCAAGTACTACATCATGATCAATATAAAGACATATATAGGCTCGTTTATGTTTCCTTAGACATTGTTCCAACCTAAGTCGCAATATTCTGTTTTAGGTTGCATGTAGAGGTTTCCTGACTTATCAATCCCACTTCGTAGAGTACTAAAACATCATCTAACTCACGGTGAGTCATAGCCCCGTTTTTATACTTGTTTTATAAACTCTTTGGGGGAGATACGTGCTCAACTACTGTTAATTTCAAACATGATTATTTGCAAACTGTATGTCTTACCTGAACTAAATGTTTATTTATGCTAAGTAACATTATTTCCATACTTAGAGTTTCTATATCATGAACCATTAACCACTATGCGTAGTGAACACGAATACTATGGTTTGATCTATTGGTATTAGTGTAACCATTAAGTTGGCTCAATTAGAGCAAACAAGCACACTATATTTGAGAACACTAGGTAATACGACAAATCATGAATCATTTGTTGAGCTAATGGACTTGGTACAATAAAAATCTAATGGACTTAGTATGATCTCGATCTAATGGACTTGGTATGATCTCGAGCTAACGGACTTGGTACAATTACGAACTAAGCAAAAACTAGAATCCATAAACTAGAAAAATTAAGGTTTCGACGTCAAAGACTAAGAGCATCAGAAGTACTACCTACATGTGATATTGTATTTAGTACAATAGTCATACACTTGGAATTCTAGGAATATACATTTAGTATTGCATATACTTCTTACCAGGTTTTATTTACAAGATTTCCACAACTATTTCCACAAACTCTATGAACTCACCAACCTTTGTGTTGACACTTTAGCATGTATTTCAGGTCTATAATGAACGAGGCTGGCACGGAGGAGCACGAATATTCAAGAGGGCTATAAATTTTACTATCATTAAAAACTCATTTAATATAATTTGTAAACATGGAACCATCTGGGACCTCATTTTGTAAACTCTGGTATTTATACTGATTCGAATGATAAATCTTTTAAAATGACTAAATTGGTGATCGTTTTCTACTACTCAACTATAGTGCCAATAAGTAACACTCAATTTGAATTCCGCTGCGTGTCACGAAAATTGGTGGTGTTACACTCCTGATCAATCTTCCCATACAGAATAGCACTCTTGATATCTATTCGATAGACAATAAAGCCCATAAAGGATGCATAGGCTAAAAAAAATTTAATAGCCTCAATCCTTGCAACAGGAGCAAAAACTTCTTCATAGTCAATACCCTCCTCCTGAGTGTATCCTTGAGAAACTAATCTAGCTTTGCTCCTGATAACAATACCTCTTTCATCTTTCTTATTTCTGAAAACCCACTTTGTACCAATCACCTTCATTCCATCAGGAAAATCACAAAGAACCCAAACCTTTTGAAGTTTAAACTGCAACAACTCCTCTTGCATTGCTTCAACCCAGCTTGATTCTTCTAAAGCCTTATATACATTTTTAGGTTCCACTTGTGATAGAAAACAGAAAAACAAACATTCATTCTTGTCTGTGTGCTTCTTGGACTCATAAACCTCATTAATGAACCCATGAACATCATTCATCTTTGTCTGCCTTCTTGTCTTCACACCTGATTGTAACTCACCAATTACATTTTCAAGTGGATGCACTTTGTGAATTGTAGTTTGTGATATGTTAGGAATATCATATGTTATAGGCATGTTAGTGATTTCAACATCATCACAAGGTGTTTCATGAGTTGAATTTTCCACATTTGGTCCATCAGTGGAAACTTCTAGTGGAGCAGTGGAAATAGGGTTACCACTACTTTCAGGAATGTCTTTATTATGAACATCAAAATTCACAACATTAGCATCACCTGTCTTTTCAGAATTATTATCAACAAAGTCCCAAAGTGGCATAACAATTTGATCTTTATCATCTTTGCAAGGTTCATCTTCATCAATGAATTCTCCTGAGCCTTCAAGATCATTGTCTCCTGTACCTGAGGTAATAGGTACATAATTCATTGTATTTGATAAAGTCTCAAGATCAAACAACCATTCTGGTCCTGAACCTGCTATGTTAGTTCTATTTTCAAGGAACTCAACATGCAAATTTTCTTCAATCTTCTTTGTTCTTAAATTGTAGACTCTAAAAGCATTGCTAACCATAGAATATCCAACAAAGAAGCCTTCATCTGAATTTTCTTCAAACTTTCCCAGATGATCAATGGTATTGAGAATTGTGACTTGACATCCAAATGGCTTCATGAAATCCAATATTGAGGGTCTTCCTCTGAATAGCTCATAAGGTGTCTTGTTCTTAGTCTTCACCACCAAAACCCTGTTCTGAATATAACAAGCAGTGTTAACTGCTTCAGCCCAAAATGTCACTGGTAGCTTGGAATCAGCTAACATGGTTCTAGCAGCCTCAATTAGTGTCCTGTTTCTTCTTTCAGCGACACCATTCTGCTGAGGTGTTCTTCCAACACTAAATTCTCTTTTAATACCCTTGTCTCTGCAAAAATCATCCATAACTCTATTCTTGAACTCTGTCCCATTGTCACACCTGATGATCTTGATCTTCTTATCAACTTGATTTTCAACTTCAGTGATGACAGTCTTAAGGATGCTAGTGGTTTCATCCTTGGTTCTTAGAAAGAAAACCCATGTAAATCTACTAAAATCATCAGTTACAACAAGACAATACTTCTTAAAGACCTCTTTGATAGTTTATCCTAGGTGCTTACACCAAGTGGTGGAGGTTTGATCCTTTCCCAAGCCTATGGTAATCTATGTGCTATGATAGGTAGTGAGAGATATTTTCCATTTTTATATTGTGATATATACTTTTATTACACCTGAGAGATGTGAGTATCTAAACACTATTTGTGAGGTGCTAGTGTATAATTTCCGTGCTTGTTTTGGTTGAAGTGGAATGATTATTTGTTGTAATTACTTTTATATTAGTGTTAAATGACCCCTAACTTGTATTTTGATTAGAATAAAATCGCATTTGCTTGAGGACAAGCAAATCTCAAGTGTAAGGGTATTTACTGAGATGAAAAGTGTACCGCTTTTAGGAGGTCATTTAAGCCCTAAGTCGAGATTATTTGATCAAATATTGCCCTAAATCGTTCCTTCTGTCATTTTAGGTACTTTGGAGAAGAAATCTGGAAAAGGAAGCATTTTGGACGTTTTTTGAGCGAAAAGTGAAGAAAACGACAAAGTCTCCAAATCAAGCTGGAAATAGTACCTGACAGCGTCACGTTTTGCATGTGACGATGTCACGTTATGGCAAAGAGGTGGATAAAAAGTATAACGAGACGCGTGTTGAACCTTAGACCTTGATAGATATTTGAGCACGCGTGGATCGTTAGTAATGTTTATGTAATCACAAACACACTAATAGAAAGTCTCTACTTGTATTCTAAAGCGGAAATTAAACACAAGTATGAACATAGATTA
Organism: Artemisia argyi; assembly: GCA_030686995.1. Taxonomy (NCBI): domain Eukaryota; kingdom Viridiplantae; phylum Streptophyta; class Magnoliopsida; order Asterales; family Asteraceae; genus Artemisia; species Artemisia argyi. The sequence continues at coordinate 79,306,605 of CM060693.1, read as the reverse complement.
CTAAGAATACTTTGATCCTCTATGGATCTTTGAATAATACTAAAACTTGTTTTTTAAAACGTGTACCTAATACATAATAATGTGTTCCTTTTATAGATAAGGAACCCTAAACCTTTTCGCAAGAAACGTATATTCTATAAACTCAAAGAGATATGCATTATCACTTCCTAATAAAACTCATGCATATCCTAACTAGATAACAAAATACACGGAATTTCGATATCAGCAGAAACAAACTATGCGAAATCTTTACTTCCACAGAATTACTACTTCGGCAGAATCCAGCTCTTCAGCAGAAACCATCAGCAGAAACCTTCATCAGAATTCTTATTCAGCAGAATTCCTAACAATCCTCCCCTAATCTTTAATTTGACATGGTTAAATTCAAGATTCTTGATAGATCATTAAAATTGCAGACCAAGAGGATTGAATTCGAACATCAGTAGCAAAGAATCAAAAACAACCACATCTCTATAAATGGCAAACATGAAACCTTCAGGTCTTTGCAACAACAAATGACAAAGTGTACATCAAAACATATTAGTTTCATACTATTCTCATCACATCCAGGTGTGTTAACTCCTGTGAGAGGTGAATCATTGAAAATAATGGATTTGATGTCTCTTTACCAGTAGCCATCACTACTAGAGTAGCTAAATGTTTAAGTCCGAAAACTATGGTACACTGATAACCATATGATTTTAAGCAAATCATCAGCTATAAACAGATTTGAGTTATCTTTACCTGTAGCCGTTTGCTCAGGACTAGTTAATTATTCTGATGTGTAAATCACCTTGGAAATTGAATACCAAATATGGTTTTCCACTGCCTTTACCACAAGCCATACACTTGTGGGCTAGCCAATTATTAGGAATCCATAAGGAAAAATCCATGGTCAATTGACAACCATTCAACTCTCAGCTGTTAAGCATGGGTGAGTTGAGTACCCAATAGTTTATAGCAAACTATTACAGCTATCAACAGACTTGACTTGTTTTTACCAAAGCTGTACCCTTTGGACTGGCCAACTTTTTGATGGAATAGTCAACATCTTGGTAAGTTGATAACCAGATAAGGTGTGGAAATAACCAACACCAAAACCTGCATACAACAAACAAAAAACTATACAAATCCATTCATTTTTTTTTTTTTTTTTTTTTTTTTTTTTTTTTAATATTAAGAAAAGAAAAGAAACAAATATACAACAAGATACCATCAATCAGCTCTGGCCACCCTGATGTCTTGAACAAACGAATCAAAGATTCAACAAACAGTTTAGCATTCCCAACTGGATCAGGAGGAATTTCCAAATGACGTATAAGCATTTTCTCCATAAGAGGCACGGTCAAAGGATAATACTTATCAATAAACATAATCACCCTTATACCAGATGTAGTCTCCAACACATGAACATAAGGAAGAGTATAAAATTTCCAACTTAATACTTTCCACCTATGATTATTCTTCCAGACTGCATAACCAGAACCAGTGGGAGAAGCAGAATCCATGAGCACTTGAAGATCCCATAAAAGATATAATCTAGCACCTTCAGGAGTATTATTAGCATAATACTTGGTAACCAAGTCATAGAGAGTGAGTAAATCCTGATGATCCACAAGATGTAAAATTTCTTGTAGAAAAGTGAATGACAGAGATGTTCCATCAAGTCTATAAATAGTATTAGACTACCCATTACTAGAAAGTTCCCATCTAACCAAAACATCTCTAAAACCCTCTGGCCAATCTTCAGGAGACCCTTCTTTAAGAAAAGAAGAATCAGCAGCATCAACATCCACCACCCTATGCACATGAGGATATTGTGAGACCTTCATTCTAGTCATTCTTTTGGCCCTTCTACCAGGAATGTATATAGAAGAATGAGGAGAAGAAGGTTCTTCAACTGATACACTCTATGACTCATGTGTTTCCACTGATGGAGGAGCTAGTGGAATATCAGTAGAAACCTCATCAGAAGGTTTGTCAAGAGAGACAGATTCTACTTTTGCATCCATTTCTATCCTAGCTTGTTTAGCCCTAGCAGCTTCAAGCTCCACTTCTCTAACTTGGATCTCATGAAGTCTTGCCAATTCAGTCTGTTGAGCATCATCCAATCTCTTAGCAGCCTCTTCACCCAATCTATCCTCCTCCATTTGTCTTCTGGTCCTCTTTCTAGAAGGAATATCTTCTGCTACAACTTTTACTTTACCTTTGTCAATAACAGATGGAGCTACAACAATAGTTGGAGCAGCAGAAATAGAAACACTAGGTAGAGGTGCATGATCCACAGCAGGAACACCCATAACAGTAGTTGAAACAGCATCACCAGAATGAGATAAAGAGGTAGCAAACACATTAGCAGAATCAACTTCATCCATCTTTAGTTTCTTAGAAGGTGGTTCTGTATCAGTAGAAAGTAGAGTAGAAACAAGCTTAGGATAAAGAAGTCCATCCTTTTGTAATCTAGCCTTGATTCTATTATAATGGTGAACTAATTGTTCATATGAGAAAGACCAAACTTGTTTCTTAGTCCAAGAATGATTATATAGTGCACTGCTTTGATTCTTCACAAATTCCCTCATAAAATTCCTTTGCTGTGCTTGAGTAAGAGGTTTATCCCTCTTTGCTTTGGCTATCCTTTCAGCTTCAGCTTTCCTTCTGAATTTCATGATCTCAACCATTCTAGGAGCATAATCAACTTCATTGACATTATCTCCAAGAATCTCTTTAGCTAGACCAGGATTAGAAACCACTTGCCTCCCAATATGCATCCAATCAGCTTCATCAAAATTTGGAACTGCAACATCCAATTCTCTTTGTCTTGCAAGAGGCAAAGTAGAAACATACATGTTTGTAGCAGATTGGAATTCTGAGTCATATTTAGCTTGTAATGCCTTAGCCAAATCATTACTTTTCTTCTTATCTACACATTCCTTCAAAAGTCTTTCTTGCTCAAGCTTTTCTTGTTCTGAGACAAGATCATCATCTCAAACTCTAGTAATGTCAGCAGAAGCATCATGAGGAATGACTAACTTCTCCAGAGGATCATCAGGTAAATCTTGAACACCTGAATCAATAGTAGTATCAGCAGATCCTCTGGTGTATGGAGTTGCAGATGTGTCTTCATGAGATGTATTTTCTGTAACAGATGGAGCAATGCTAGGTGAATCCACATACTCTTTACCAGCAACAAAGAAAGTATCCACTGAGCTGTGAACCCCAACTGTGACCTTCTCAGCAGCAACATCAATTAGTGGTTCATCAGCCTGAAGATTATCACTAACAACTGTATTTTGAACATTAGCCACACTTGGTACCTTAGAAGATTCAGTGGAATCCTTTTCAAAATACCGTCTTCTCTTTCTTCTTCTAAACTGAATAGGCTCCTTTTGTTTTGAAGATTCAGCAGCATTGGGAGAAGAAGCATGAGTCTGTTGAGCAACTTCAGTTAAGAACTCAAGAGGATCCAAATGCCTATCAGAATCAAACACAAACTTTCTTTTCCTTTGCTGCCCAAGTTGAGCTTCCAACTCCTGAACCCTCTTAGTCAACAACACAATCTCACCACCAACTGAAGATTTGGTGTCTGCAAGCTCCGTTTGAAGATCATCAACCTTTTGAACATACCTGTTGAGCAATTCATATATAGAGGTGAGAGTAATAGGGTCCTCAGCTCCACCAGCAGATTGCTCAGTGGTAATGGGAGCTTCATTGGGCCTTTCAGGAGAAATAGGCACATGTTCAAGAATGGAGAGCTTTCATCAATTGGCTCTCGAACAGGACTAGGTGTGGTCAGTGTAGTAATCTTAGGTTCAAGAGGTGTAGGTACTTGGGTACCAAGAGACTGAATTGTCTCCTCAACCTCAGGAACAAGCTCATCAGGAGAAACATGAGTAGGTGATGGAAAAGAACTAGGTGACAGAGGTAAAGGGTAAGGTGGAGGCTGGTCAGAAGAAACATTTAATGCTTCAGCAGTTGTAGAGGGTCCTCCATCATTGACAACTGATGGATTACCATCAACAGCAACACCAGAAGATGATGGATTACCATCATCAGCAGTATTTGGAGAAGGTGTAACACCAGTAGCATCACCCTCACCTGTATCATCATTACCATGTGGCAACATAGCAGCTAACAGAGGGTGATGTGCCCCAACATAATGTGTTTTCATAGAAGCAAACAATTTATCACTAAGACCCCCTATGGGGATATGGACTCTGTCTTGGGTTGTTATGCCTAAAATCATTTGAAGGAACCTAGGGTACATTGGAAACTTATGCTTTTTCTTCTCAATGTTTTCAGACATGTTATCAAAAATAAACTTAGAAAAATTATAAGTTAGACCCTTTGAAAGACATACAATACCACAACCCAATTGGGTATAGAATTGATCCCAGCCACCAGACTTGTTGCTGATACATTGGAGCAGCGTGTGTACTAAGAACCTCCACATGGGGTAAAACTGATTCTTAAGCCACTTACTGGTGTCAGTGCTTTGATAACCAGCTTCCTTTAACCCAACAAGTATCACTTCAGTGTTGGAGTGATAGACACCATTCTCATCATCCAAACGAAGCTGTGTCCTAATCAAAGATTCAGTCACCACATACTCAGTTCCATCAATAGTGGCTATAATCTCTGTGTCAGACCTTTTTGTAGCAGATGCCCAAAATTGTTTCACCAGTGATTCATATATCACATTTGGAGAATGTGTTGGAACATTATGAATCTTGGAACGCGTCAAAAACTCTACCATTGGATCATACAGTTCATGTTCTTTTGTCTTACTCAGACAGGCAACCTTGTTATGATCCTTCTTAAATTGAAGTGGTGCCATTCGAAGAATTTGTGAGAAACGGTTATGAATCAAACAAATGAGAAATGGGTTTAAATTGGTTGATGAGGGAATTAGTTAATTTTGGGCGAAGATATGCGAAATAGGTTATAAATGAAAGTTCTCCAATCATGGTCAAGAATATCGGAACAAATCGTTGACCAGATCTGACGTGTAAAGTAACTCCAACAAATTTGAAAATTAACCCTTCAGCAGAAATGATGGTCAATCTGCTGATAGAAAGTCAATCAGCAGAATCAACTCAAGTGTAAAAATATCTTTAGTAAATATCTTGAGTTTTACTGTGCCACCCAACTCACATTAATTACCATCAAGCCTTGACCTCGCCTATAACATAATCCCAAATCACACTTCACACATATCAATTACCCCAATTATCATCAAAACCCTAATTTCTCAACAATACCATAATTAGCCACCAAAAACATGTCTTCCAAACAAGAAATCATCGATCTAACCTCCTCCACATCATCATCATCATCATCATCATCATCAAGTGATGGTTGGAGCACTTACTTTCCACCCAGTGCTCAACCATGGACACTCCGATTAACCAATGAAAAAGCAAGTAAGAAGAAAAATGATGTGGGGGAACCAAGTGAAGCCCCCATTCCTGCAGATAGATTATATGTCTCTCCTTTTCTTTGTACCTCTGATGAGGAATCTTCAAAGGATGAAGATGAAGATCCAACATTTATCCCTCCTTCCACACCAGAGAGATCCCAACTCTGGTGCTTCATGTCATGGAAGCAAGGGAAAGGGCAAGGAGGCAGAGGTGAAGGGAAAGGCAAAAGGGAAGGTGGAGTAGAAGGTGGTGTGATGTTGCCAGGGACCAAAGATGTAAAACTAGGTTCTTGAGCATCATCATCATTTTCATCAATCCATCCTTTCCGTTTTCATCTTCAGCTTCTTCATCTTACGGGTCATGCATATCCACCAGCTTTTGTAATAGATGATAGGAGCTAGAATATGTTTGGTAGATTTTGTATAGGGATGGTCTTGTATATCATTTGAAGTTGATTGTAAGCTATAAATTGTTCCTTGAATGAATGAACAACTTTTCTCAATTATCATCACTTAAACTTTACTTCAGTAGAAGCAATGAGTATCACTTGTATTACTCTTCAGTAGAAACATGCTTTAAGCTTACATGACCATTTTCCCATTTAACCAATCTTGGTGAACTTCATCTTAAAATCAGCCACTACTCATAAAGGTATTCTGCAAAACAGACACAAAATAGCAAACAAACCAAACCAAAACATACAAGAACATTAGTTGGTTAGTGTTAGCAAACAAAAACATAAACAATAATCAACAAATTTTACAACTATAATCCTCCCCTGAGGCATATGCCTCCCCCGAGGCTTATGCCTCCCCTCAAACTTGGCAGTTAAGGGTTAAGCATCCCAATATGGACAACTAAGTGTTGAAACCTAGGTCCATCAAAAGCTTTAGTCAATAAATCCGCCACATTGTCATCTGTGTGAATCTTAACCACTTTTATTAAATGTTTTTCATATGCATCTCTTATAAAATGGTGCCTGATCTCAACATGCTTAGTTCTATTATGAAAAACTGGATTTTTAACTATGCATATGGTACTTTGATTATCAATAAAGATTGTGGTATTCATGAAATTAAACCCATAATCTAGCAATTGATTTTGTATCCATGGAACCTGACCACAACAATTTGCAGCACCAACATACTCTGGTTTAGTAGTTGAGGTAGCCACAATAGTTTGTTTCTTGCATTGCCAAGAAATCAATCTTCTTCCAAGAAATTGGCAACTTCAAGTTGTGGATCTCCTATCCATATTTTCACCAGCATAATCACTATCACTATATGCTTCCAATCTAAAAGGAGACTCTTTTGGGTACCAAATACCTAAATTGGGTTGGCCTTTGAGGTACTTGAAGATCTTTTTGACTGCATTCAAGTGGGAAGTAAGTGGAGTGACCTGGTGTCTAGAACAAGCACTCACAGGAAATGTAATGTCAGGCCTTGAAGCTGTCAAATACATCAATGAACCAATCATGGATCTGTATAGATGAACATTTACAGCAGGATCTGGTTCAAGATTGTTCTTTGGTTTTGGAGCTTCATAAGGTGTAGTGGCAGTTCTGACATTTTCCATATCAAACTTCTTCAATATGTCTCTCACATATTTATCCTGACTGATAAATATACCATCAGTTTTCTGCCTAACTTGAAAACCCAAAAAGAAAGTAAGCTCCCCAATAGCACTCATCTGAAACTCTCCCTTCATTAATTCCTCAAACTCTCTGCACCATGCTTCTTTAGTGGAGCCAAAGATGATGTCATCCACATAAACTTGCACAAGAATGATATCTCTGGAATTTTTCTTCAAGAAGAGTGTTTTGTCAATGGCACCTCTTCTGTAACCATGCTTCAGTAGAAATGCAGAAAGCCTAGCATACCAAGCTCTTGGTGCCTGATGTAGTCCATAGAGAGCTTTTACAACCTTGTACACATGCTTTGGATTATCTGGGTCTTCAAAACCTTTGGGTTGAGTGACATATACCTCCTCTTCAATTTCACCATACAGAAAAGCACCTTTCACATCCATCTGATATACCATGAAACCCATATAAGATGCATAGGCCAAGAAGATTCTAATGGCCTCAACTCTAGCTACTGGTGCAAAAAATTCATCATAATCAATTCCTTCCTCTTTCCTGAACCCCTGAGTCACTAATCTTGCTTTGTTTTTTTACCACAATACCCCTTACATCTCTTTTGTTCTTCAAAATCCATTTTGTCCCAATTGCAATTTTCTCATCAGGTAGTGGTACCAGTATACAAACCTGCTGATTCTTAAATTGTAGCATCTCATCTTGCATTGCTTCAAGCCAACTTGAATCTTCAAGAGCTTGAGAAACACTGGTTGGTTCCACTTGAGAAAGAAAGCAAGTGATGAGTGCTCAAACACTCATCATTTTTGTCGTATTTGAACTGCCAAAACATCCAAAAACACTCAAGAATGCATCAAAAACACTAAAAATATCCCAGGGATTGTATTTTATACATTTCAGATGCAAAATGAGTAAAAATAATAAAAAATGAACAAAGTTTGCACAATTGGCAGTTTCAGTCCCCCAACTTTCAAAAATTGACAAAACTAGTCCCTGAGCGTTTTTATGAAAGAAAAGTCAACCCAAGGCTTTTAAAAGTCAAATATTATCAAAAAAGATCCTTGGGTAAAAACTTTGGGAAAATTACATGTTTGGTCCCTATAAGTTTCAAAATTGGCAAAATTAGTCCCTAGGTATTCTCAAAATGGAAAATATCAAAAATCACCCCTGTACTATTCACATGTTACAACTCAGCCCCTTTTGATAACTTGGGAAAGTTACATTTCAGTCCCTCAAAATTTGGCATAATTACAAAATCGGTCCTTGTTCTTTTTATTAAAACAAACGGACCAAGTATTACATCCCATAAATCCAAATCCTTAATCCCAAATCCAATAACAAAAACATACCCCTAGCCCAACCTTTCCTGGCCCAAATTACTACTCCAGCCCACCTCCCATCATTTTAATATAACCTCCTAGGGTCAAACTGACCTTTGACCATCCCCCAAATACCACCATTTCCCTCTCTGCAAAACCACCACCAATACCACCCACACGTGACCTGCCCCCTCTCATCATCACCCTACCCTCTACAACCCCCAAATAGTCCCCTAAACCCTACTATTATCACACCTTAACAAGTTATCAGCAGGCATGCGTGTTTGGTACAAGCCTTTTTAGGCGCCAAGATTAATGAAAGGCCAGGATTAAAACACAATCATCCAAGGGTTGTGGTTGTTGCTGGGAAAAGTCCAAGGGAGCTCACAAACCCTAATTGGAGCAATATAAAAAGGGAAAAGAAGCTTTGAAGGAAAAAAGTAGATTTTTAGCTCATTTTTATTTATGTAAACTTTATTTTCAATCTTGTTTTTCTGAATCAGTTGTAATTTCAATTTTTATAGTGTAAGTTTGAAGTACTCAATCAATGAAATTCAAGTTTCAAGTAAATGTTCAGTTTGTTAAATTTCCGATATTTTCAAAATTCTAAAAAAGAAACTAGTGTTGCTTATAGTTGTTTCTCTGGACCTATCTAGGCTCATATAAGCTCCCAGAAGCTTATCAAAGCTTATGGAAACTTTGAAACTCAGTTAGTAATAAAAAAACCAAAAATACAAAAAATAGTCAATGAAGGTCAACTGCCATTGTTCCATTGATTCCTGAGGTGATTTGTATAAGCTGAGATAGCAAGGGATGATCTCTGACTATCTTAAAGATAGGCAAGCATAGTGCAACCACCTCTGTTCTTGCTGAGGTGGAAAAGCTTTGTAATTATTGATCAAAATTCTTGATTTCTAGCTTAATTTGTGGTAGATTGGTTTAATAGTGAGTTCTACTGTTTCATCAATTTAGGATGTGGTTATAGTGATAGTTATAGCTGTATTAAGTTTGTTTGATCTTCTGGTTTATAGATTTGCTTGAATCTGTGTAACTTAGCCTATTAGTTTTACTGTATCATCTTGTGGACTTTGGGTTGTTGCTGTTCATGCTTGAGTTTCTATGTTTAATTAAGTATATTACATCAGCATACAAATAAATTTGATGTTTTTATGGCTTAAATTAAGAAGTTGCTTCACATAATAACACCTAACAGTCACTAAAAGGGGTGTTTGGATCTGTGAGTTGCTTGAGCTCATCTGAGTTTCTATGATTCACTATGGTTGTAACACATCACATTAGGTCCTAGTAGGTCTGTGGAGTCATAAAAAACAGTCTCCTTCATAAACAAGTCAAACTTCATTTTAATTTCTTGAAACTGCTTCACAGAAGAATTTTAGGAGTAGCATAAACTTGAATTTGGTTTAGATACAAGTAAGGTAACTTAATTTAGGATCTCATTAGGTTAAAACAACATTTTTAGTCATCTATGTAGGATCAAAGTTCAAGAAAGTCAAAAGAGTTTCAAAAACTGAAAAGTCAAAAGTTCATATTTACTCAGTTTTCCAAAAATTGGGTGAATTGTTTTGATTTTTATGGATTGATTGGGAACCTGAAAATTGTTGTGTTTATAATCTACCACTTAATCTACAAAAACCTGTGATCACTTCATTTTTGTGAATTTTTGTGTGCAAATTACATACACTCAAACACACCTGCAGGGCAAGGGTTTGCCCTGCCTTACAACTCTGTCCACATCCCTGACTTTCATAAGCTTGCACAGGTTTCATCATTGGGCTTTAGTGTGTGAATTTTGTTAATCTTAGAAGCCCTTCTGGCTATCTTGTTATATGTATGCTCATTTTTCTCTCATATGCTTATTTGGATTGCTTATCTTGTTTATAAAGTTGTTCAAAGCAACTCACTACACTGAGCAATCAGTGTAGTTGAGCCATTTTTCATAAGCTCTCATAAGCTCTCTAGTGTACTTCAGCTTAGGTGATTTGTTTTCTTGTAAAGCACAACTACCAAACTCATAGTCCCAGTGCTTATTTCACTTGTTTATGCTTATTCACCTGGGCCGCTTGTTGCTTTTTGGTCTGACCATTTTGGCTCTGTGTGCTGAGAATTCAGTTACATAAGCTTTTTCATAAGCTCACCCATGGCTTATTAGTAGGCACCATTACCTGAGCCTAGGGTTTTTGGAAAGCCCTCAAGCTCAGCTTGTTATACCAGCTTTTACATTGGACCCCCAAGTCTCCTAAGTGGACCCTACAGAGCCCTTCAGTTGGACCATTTTGGCCTTTTGGCCTGGCAAGTAAGCAGTTTGCTTATTTAGTGTTCCTGGCTTACTTTGTGAACTTATTTGATCTAATTGAGCTTATTTCCATTCATTAGCTTTGGTTGTTGGTTTATTTTGGTTTGTGCATCATTGTGTAGCTTATTCTAAAAATCCATGTCCTAATAATCTAAATAGTTAACTGTCCATCAATTAAACTCACATCTTGCTTATTTTTGAGCTCAAGGTAAACTTCCTTTGTTAAAGTTGTCTAAAAACAGTTGATATACAGTTGTGAAAAGGAAAAATCCAAAAAAGCTCAATTTAAATAAAGTGATAGCTTCTATTTAAGCCCCTTTGGCTTATTTTTCTGCTTATTTATAAGCATTACTCATTTTTAATTTTTTCTCAGGTTCCTTGTAGTCTTTCTAAGCTATTCTCAATCATAATCTCGTAGTTTAATCATAATAATCAAATTCCCAACCCTTCTGTTAAATCACCCGATCATTTAAAACGTTCACAAATACAATTGCACGCCTCGTCAGGACATAACGACTCGGGGATTCACTATACTCCTTGGTTAGTTGGTCTGAGACGTTTGACTTGGTTGACCATTCACATTGGTAAACTTAGTTGACCGTTTAGGACCAATCAAAATTTGGCGCCGCTGCCGGGGAGGCTGCTGCGTATCTGCACACGTTTTTTTTCGAGATTAGTGATTTTTCATTCATCATTGTATAAACTCCAACACTTTTTGTAAATCTTAATCATAAAACAAAAAGGTCATTAACACTTTTCCTAAAGTGTTAACAACATCAAAAAAAAATAAAATAAAAAACAAACAAAACAAATAGTTACGTTTTCTATATCGCATTTCTTTTAAGGTGATTCTTAAAGAAATATGATCTTAGTTAGCGAAACGATACCAGAAATATTGTCCAAAAGTTTTTTCACCCATACACAAAAACCCAAAAACATTCGTCTTTTCTTGTGAATAATAATTACATAAAAATAAACCGTCGCAAACCAAGACAGAACACTTACCAACTGGGGGTGTGAACATAATAAGTTCCTAAACAAAAGATTAAAACTTGCCTTTGTATCCCTGTGGGTGGTGTACCTTTCTTAAAGAAGCCACTTACTTGTGATTATTGGTTTAAGTTCACTGTAGTTTTGCCTCGACTTTGTTTTGATTGACTTTTGCTCCTAGTGCATGCGAACTCGCTCTTCTATGTCTACTAGCCCATTACGTGAGCTTGTAAGAATTCCTAGAAGACTTCGTAGACGTTCAACACCAACAGTCGGATCTGAGATCCATACTGTTTCCACTCCAGCTGTCACCATGGTGGAAGACCGCCCCATGTGTGAGCTTCTCCAAGCACCCATCGAGGGTTACGGAGACGCTATTGTTCCAGCCATCGTGGCTGATAGTTTTGAGCTCAAAACTGGGTTACACAATCTTGTAACCTCAAGTCAATTCTACGGTTTTGAGAGGGATGATCCTCATGCTCACATTCGATGGTTCAATAAAATCACGTCAACCATCAAATACAAAAATGTCTCTTGTGAAGCAATCAAGCTTCTTCTCTTCCCGTTCTCCCTCGAGGGTCAAGCCCGGATTTGGATTGAGAAATAACCCCCTCGATCTATTGAGACATGGGAAGACTTGGTAAAAATGTTTGTGAATGAATTCTTCCCACCTTCTAAGACCACGAGTCTTAAAAACGAAATCACCAAGTTCACTAAAAAATATGATGAATCATTTGGTGAAGCGTGGGATCGTTTCAAAGAATTACTTCGCAAGTGTCCACATCATGGTTTCTCAGAGTTGATGCAACTCGATACTTTCTACAATGGCGTGAGCCAAGTTGATCAGGATTCTCTCAATGCCTCCGCGGGAGGTAACTTTTTTAGTAGAACCACCAAAGAAGCTTTGCAAATCATAGAAAACAAGTCCAAGGTCTGCTCTACACGAAGCAAACCGATTGTTTCTCAAATCAATGCGGGTCCTTCCACTTCATCTTCTGTGGGTCAATCTAGCACCGATGCTAAGATTGATAAGCTTACTGAGGCTATTCAAGCTTTGGTTCTCGCCCAGCAAAAGAAAGTCTCTTTTCCACAACATTCTCCACCTGATGAGGTTAAAAAAGTGGAAGTCTGTGTAACTTGTGGTGGGCCGCATGCCTACTACAATTGCACAGCTACTGATGGTTCTCCGTTTGAAGCTTATGCTGTAGCCGGGTCAACTAATCAAGGAGGCAATCAATACCGCCCTCCTATGGACCCAAACTATCATCCTAATCATTAACCTGGACCTCCTGGTTTTAATCAAAACCAAAATGTTCAAAACCGTAACCAAAATCAAAATAGAGTGAACCAAGGTTTCTAAAACCAAGGTAACTTCAATCAAGGTCACGGTTTTAAAAATCAAAACCAAGGTTTCCAAAATCAAGGTTTCCAAAATCAAGGAAACTTTAATCGAAACCAAGGTCAGGGTAATTTCAACCCCGGGTATTTTCATGGAAACAACAACCCTAATCAGGGTAATTTTCAAAATCAAGGCCCCAATCAGAACAATCGTGCTCAAAATTTTAATAACCAAAATCAAGCCATTGTTCCTACTGGGCCTTCATCTGACAAGTTGTTAAAACAATTCATGAAATCCCAAGAAGAGATGAACAAGTTGTTGGTTAGCCAGATTTCTGAAATCAAGAAGTCTTTAAATGATCGACCCTCGGGCTCAGGAACACTTCCGAGCAACACGATCACTAACCCGAGGGGCGATGCTAAGGCGATCACAACTAGAAGTGGTGCTTCTTATGATGAACCCGCGATTCCTACTACCTCTTCTTCCTCTCCTCCAAAGGTTGTGGAAGGTGAACCTGAGGTGACAACGGACAAAGTGCAATCTCCTAGTTCACGAAGTACAGCACACGTCCAACCTCAGGTTATTCCAGAAACCAGATGTAAGCCTGGAGTTGTTTTTGAACCACCAGAAACTCCAGTGGACAACCCTAAATCCAAAATTTCTATTCCTTATCCATCACGTCTCAATGAACAAAAGCTCCGCGAAAAAGCTAGTCACCAAATGGATAAATTTTTCCAAATCTTTCAAGATTTGCACTTTGACATTAGCTTCGCGGATGCTATTCTCTTGATGCCTAAGTTTGCATCAACAATCAAGAATCTGTTAAGTAATAAGGAAAAACTCTTTGAGATGGCTAGAACTCCTCTGAATGAGCACTGCTCAACAGTTCTTTTGAAAAAGCTTCCCGAGAAGCTTGGAGACCCTGGAAAATTTCTCATTCCTTGTGTTTTTTCGGGTATGGTTGAATTCTTTGCCTTGGCCGATCTTGGTGTTAGCATTAACCTGATGCCATATTCTATGTGGAAGAAACTATCTCTTCCCGAACTTACTCCCACGTGCATGACTTTAGAGCTTGCCGATCGATCGATTTCTCGTCCACTTGGCATAGCCGAGGACGTATTTGTTAAAGTGGGAAAGTTCCATTTTCCAGCAGATTTTGTGATTGTTGACTTTGATGCCGATTCAAGGGTCCCTCTCATTCTTGGAAGGGGATTCCTTAGAACTGGGCGTGTTCTCATCGATGTATTTGAGTAAGAGATCACATTGCGTGTTGGAACCGAAGCAATCACCTTCAACCTCGATCAAACTTCGAGGTACTCCTCCAATTATGACTCTGAATCGGTAAACAAAATAGATGTCATTGATGTAACTACTGAGGAGTACGCTCAAGTGGTTTTAGGTTTCAATGATAATTCTTCGAGTGAAAACTTCAGTCATTCTTCTCATCCCATCATTGCCAATTCTTCTCCTTCCCTCACTCCGTTTGAGGGAAGTGACTTCATCTTAGAAGAAATTGAGTCCTTTCTCAAAAGTGATTCAATTCCCGATGGAATCGATAACCAAGAGATTGACCCCGAAAGGGATATTCTTCTCCTTGAGAAATTGCTAAACGAAGATCCCTCTCCTCTTCCTATTCTACCACAACAACTTCATAATCAGGAAATCAAATATGTTGAGAAAACTGATGATTTTCCTGAGGTCGAGCTTAAGGACTTGCCGCCTCATCTTGAATATGCATTTCTAGAGGGTGATAATAAATTACCCGTCATAATTGCCAAAGAATTAAGTGTTGAGGAAAAGGCTGCTCTAATAAAGGTTTTGAAGTCACATAAACAAGCAATTGCTTGACGACTCTCTGACATCAAGGGCATTGACCCCGAATTTTGTACCCACAAAATTTTAATGGAGGATGACTTCAAACCAGCAGTCCAATAATAAAGAAGGGTGAATCCAAAAATTCATGAGGTAATCAAACAAGAAGATTTAAAACTCCTTGATGCCGAATTGATTTACCCTATTTTGGACAGTCCTTGGGTTAGTCCTATACATTGTGTTCCAAAAAAGGGTGGCATTACCGTTGTCACAAACGAGAAAAACGAGTTGATTCCAACTCGATTGGTTATGGGGTGGAGTCTCTGCATTGACTATCGCAAGTTAAATGACGCCACCCGCAAAGACCATTTTCCTCTGCCCTTTATGGATCAGATGCTCGAGAGATTAGCGGGGAATGAGTACTATTGCTTCCTCGATGGTTTCTTGGGTTACTTTCAAATTCCCATTGATCCGAAAGATCAAGAAAAGACCACTTTCACGTACCCCTATGGAACTTTTGTTTATAAACGTATGCCATTTGGTTTATGTAATGCTCCTGGAACGTTTCAAAGATGTATGATGGCCATATTTTCCGACATGATCGGGAAAACTATGGAGGTCTTTATGGATGATTTTTCGGTCATTGGGGATTCGTTCCAATCATGTCTCTCCCATTTAGACAACATGCAAACGTTGTGAAGACACAAAGTTATGTCTAAATTGGGAGAAGAGTTACTTTATGGTCAAAGAGGGCATTGTCCTCGGCAATAAAATTTCAAAGAATGGGATTGAGGTCGACAAAGCCAAAGTGGATGTCATCGCTAAATTACCTCATCCCACTACCGTCAAAGGTGTTAGGAGCTTTTTGGGTCATGCCGGTTTTTACCGTAGGTTCATTCAAGATTTTTCCAAAATCGCCCGGCCTATGACCCATCTCCTCGAAAAGGATGCTCCTTTTATCTTCTCACCAGAGTGCATCGAAGCTTTTGAAACATTAAAGAAAAAGCTTACCGAGGCACCGATTCTTGTTGCCCCCGATTGGGACTTGCCCTTTGAACTCATGTGTGATGCGAGTGATTATGCAATTGGGGCAGTCTTGGGCAACGCAAATCAAAACACTTTCAGCCTATACACTATGCAAGCAAGACAATGACCGAGGCTCAAAGTCATTACACCACCACTGAAAAAGAATTATTAGCTGTGGTGTATGCCTTTGAGAAATTTTGGCCATACTTGATATTGACCAAATGCATAGTGTATACGGATCACTCGGCTTTGAAGTACCTCTTTGCAAAACAAGATGCAAAGCCGAGACTACTCCGTTGGGTTCTCCTCCTGCAAGAATTTGATATCATAATTCGTGATAAAAAAGGAGCTGAGAACCTAGCTGCTGATCATCTCTCCCGTTTGGAAAACCCCCACCAAGATGTCTTCGAAAAGAAGGAAATTAATGAAACCTTCCCTCTCGAGACACTCAATGCGGTTACCTTTCGTGGAGATTCTATTACCCCATGGTTTGCCGATTTCGCAAACTACCATGCGGGTAATTTTGTTGTGAAAGGGATGTCGTCCCAACAAAAGAACAAGTTCTTTAAAGATGTGAAACATTACTTCTGGGACGACCCCTACCTTTTCAAAATCTGTGCGGATCAAGTCATCTGGCGGTGTGTTTATGGACAGGAAGCCAATGACATTCTCAAGGCTTGCCATGCTGGACCCACGGGGGGACACCATAATCCAAACTACACCGCCAAAAAGGTGTTTGATTCCGGATTCTATTGGCCCACAATCTATAAGGATGCCCAAGAACTATTCAAATCCTGTGACTCTTGTCAACGTCGCGGGAATATTTCACAAAAGAATGAAATGCCTCAAAATGCAATTCAAGTGTGTGAAATCTTTGACGTGTGGGGCATTGACTTTATGGGGCCATTTCCATCATCTCATGGAAATAAGTACATACTCGTGGCGGTTGACTATTTGTCAAAATGGGTTGAAGCGAAAGCTTTGCCCACTAATGATGCCCGAGTAGTTGTGAAATTCTTGAAAGCTCTTTTTGCTCGATTTGGAACTCCACGTGCTATAATTAGTGATCGTGGTACGCATTTATGCAATGACAAATTTGATAAAGTCATGCAAAAGTATGGTGTAACTCACTGTCTTTCTACTGCGTACCACCCCCAAACAAGTGGACAAGTAGAAGTTTCCAATCGAGGAATTAAGAGAATTTTGGAAAGAACTGTAGGTGAAAATCGTGCATCTTGGTCGGATAAATTGGATGATGCACTTTGGGCTTTCCGTACAGCTTACAAAACACCCATCGGGTGTACGCCTTACAAGCTTGTGTACGAGAAAGCGTGCCATCTACCGATCGAGCTTGAGCATAAAACCTATCGGGCCCTCAAGCATGCAAATTTTGACCTGAAAACTGCGGGTGATCATCGGAAAGTTCAACTGAATGAATTAAATGAACTTCGTGATCAAGCTTATGAGAACTCTTTGATCTACAAAGAAAAGACAAAGAAGATTCATGATTCAAAAATCAAGAACCGCGTTTTTAACGTTGGTGATCGAGTCCTTCTTTACAACTCTAGACTCAAGATCTTCTCGGGAAAGCTAAAAACCCGTTGGACTGGTGCATTCACTATTGCAAAGGTTTATCCTTATGGCACCGTCGAATTATCTCAAAATGACGGTCCAAATTTCAAAGTGAATGAACATCGTTTAAAGCATTACTTTGGAGAGGACATACCATCCATGGTTGTCCCGGATCTCCAAACTTTCCCCAAGGACAATTGAATTCGGGGATCGAGTCAAGATAGCGACTCGATAAACAAAAACAGTAGCATAAACATGGGTTTTCACCCATGTCTTTGATTTCTTTCTACTTTCTAACACCCAAGTGTGGGGGAGTGGCCACCCCCTGCAGCTGTTTGCAATGTATATATCTTCCTTCAAAAAAAATATAAAAAATAAAAAAATGTGTGTGTCGTATATATAAATAAAGTGAAAAATGAAAAATGACGTTCCCACAGTTAGCTTTTAATATTATCTTCTTACGTTTAAAGATTCGACATAATAGCCGGGACTTTGAATATTGAGGACAATATTCAATTCTAAGTGTGGGGGAGGGGAAAATTCTAGCAAATTTTATAAAATTATACGGTTTAGTATCCCCGGTTTTGGCCAAAATTTGAAATTTTTTTTCACTTTATGTCAAAAATTTTTGTGGTTATCAGTCCCCCGTGTCTAAATGCCAAAAGGATTGGCTAATCCAGGAGCAAACGGCTCTTGGTAAAGATAACTCAAATCCATTGACGGCTTGCAATTTGCCCAAAATTGTATGGTATCTCAACTCGCCATATCCTAAAAAGTGACTGTGTTCATCAAGAGTTGGCTAGCCCGCAAGATTATGGCATGTGGTAAAGGCAGTGGAAAAACCATAATGGTAATCAACTCACCAAGATGTTGACTGTGTCCATCAAGAGTTGGCTAGTCAAGAAGCAAACGGCTTCTGGTAAAGACAAATCAAAACCGTTGAAAGCTGGTGGTTTGCTCAAAATCACATGGTTATCAGGTGGACCATAGTTCTTACTTGAACTAAAACATTTGGCTACTCCAGAAGTAATGGCTTTTGGTAAAGAGATTCAAATCCATTAAGTTTTCTCAAAAATATTGCTAGGGACTAGCAATAGTTTAGTGTGGGGGATTGATGAGTGCTCAAACACTCATTTTTTTTGTCGTATTTGAACTGCCAAAACATCCAAAAACACTCAAGAATGCATCAAAAACACTAAAAATATCCCAGGGATTGTATTTTATACATTTCAGATGCAAAATGAGTAAAAATAATAAAAAATGAACAAAGTTTGCACAATTGGCAGTTTCAGTCCCCCAACTTTCAAAAATTGACAAAACTAGTCCCTGAGCGTTTTTATGAAAGAAAAGTCAACCCAAGGATTTAAAAAGTCAAATATTATCAAAAACAATCCTTGGGTAAAAACTTTGGGAAAATTACATGTTTGGTCCCTGTAAGTTTCAAAATTGGCAAAATTAGTCCCTGGGTATTCTCAAAATGGAAAATATCAAAAATCACCCCTAAACTATTCACATGTTACAACTCAGCCCCTTTTGATAACTTGGGAAAGTTACATTTCAGTCCCTCAAAATTTGGCATAATTACAAAATCGGTCCTTGTTCTCTTTATTAAACCAAACGGACCAAGTATTACATCCCATAAATCCAAATCCTTAATCCCAAATCCAATAACAAAAACATGCCCCTAGCCCAACCTTTCCTGGCCCAAATTACTACTCCAGCCCACCTCCCATCATTTTAATATAACCTCCTAGGGTCAAACTGACCTTTGACCATCCCCCAAATACCACCATTTCCCTCTCTGCAAAACCACCACCAATACCATCCACACATGACCTGCCCCCCCTCTCATCATCACCCTACCCTCTACAGCCCCCAAATAGTCCCCTAAACCCCACTATTATCACACCTTAACAAGTTATCAGCAGGCATGCGTGTTTGGTACAAGTCTTTTTAGGCGCCAAGATTAATGAAAGGCTAGGATTAAAACTCACTCATCCAAGGGTTGTGGTTGCTGCTGGGAAAAGTCCAAGGGAGCTCAGAAACCCTAATTGGAGCAATATAAAAAGGGAAGAGAAGCTTTGAAGGAAAAAAGTAGATTTTTAGCTCATTTTTATTTATGTAAACTTTATGTTCAATCTTGTTTTTCTGAATCAGTTGTAATTTCAGTTTTTATAGTGTAAGTTTGAAGTACTCAATCAATGAAATTCAAGTTTCAAATAAATGTTCAGTTTGTTAAATTTCCTATATTTTCAAAATTCTAAAAAAGAAATTAGTGTTGCTTATAGTTGTTTCTCTGGACCTATCTAGGCTCACATAAGCTCCTAGAAGCTTATCAAAGCTTATAGAAACTTTAAAACTCAGTTAGTAATAAAAAAACCAAAAATACAAAAAATAGTCAATGAAGGTCAACTGCCATTGTTCCATTGATTCCTGAGGTGATTTGGATAAGCTGAGATAGCAAGGGATGATCTCTGCCTATCTTAAAGATAGGCAAGCATAGTGCAACCACCTCTGTTCTTGCTGAGGTGGAAAGGCTTTGTAAGTATTGATCAAAATTCTTGATTTCTAGCTTAATTTGTGGTAGATTGGTTTAATAGTGAGTTCTACTGTTTCATCAATTTAGGTTGTGGTTATAGTGATAGTTATAGCTGTATTAAGTTTGTTTGATCTTCTGGTTTATAGATTTGCTTGAATCTGTGTAACTTAGCCTATTAGTTTTACTGTATCATCTTGTGGACTTTGGGTTGTTGCTGTTCATGCTTGAGTTTCTGTGTTTAATTAAGTATATTACATCAGCATACAAATAAATTTGATGTTTTTATGGCTTAAATTAAGAAGTTGCTTCACATAATAACACCTAACAGTCACTAAAAGGGGTGTTTGGATCTGTGAGTTGCTTGAGCTCATCTGAGTTTCTATGATTCACTATGGTTGTAACACATCACATTAGGTCCTAGTAGGTCTGTGGAGTCATAAAAAATAGTCTCCTTCATAAACAAGTCAAACTTCATTTTAATTTCTTGAAACTGCTTCACAGAAGAATTTTAGGAGTAGCATAAACTTGAATTTGGTTTAGATACAAGTAAGGTAACTTAATTTAGGATCTCATTAGGTTAAAACAACATTTTTAGTCATCTATGTAGGATCAAAGTTCAAGAAAGTCAAAAGAGTTTCAAAAACTGAAAAGTCAAAAGTTCATATTTACTCAGTTTTCCAAAAATTGGGTGAATTGTTTTGATTTTTATGGATTGATTGGGAACCTGAAAATTGTTGTGTTTATAATCTACCACTTAATCTACAAAAACCTGTGATCACTTCATTTTTGTGAATTTTTGTGTGCAAATTACATACACTCAAACACACCTGCAGGGCAAGGGTTTGCCCTGCCTTACAACTCTGTCCACATCCCTGACTTTCATAAGCTTGCACAGGTTTCATCATTGGGCTTTAGTGTGTGAATTTTGTTAATCTTAGAAGCCCTTCTGGCTATCTTGTTATATGTATGCTCATTTTTCTCTCATATGCTTATTTGGATTGCTTATCTTGTTTATAAAGTTGTTCAAAGCAACTCACTACACTGAGCAATCAGTGTAGTTGAGCCATTTTTCATAAGCTCTCATAAGCTCTCTAGTGTACTTCAGCTTAGGTGATTTGTTTTCTTGTAAAGCACAACTACCAAACTCATAGTCCCAGTGCTTATTTCACTTGTTTATGCTTATTCACCTGGGCCGCTTGTTGCTTTTTGGTCTGACCATTTTGGCTCTGTGTGCTGAGAATTCAGTTACATAAGCTTTTTCATAAGCTCACCCAGGGCTTATTAGTAGGCACCATTACCTGAGCCTAGGGTTTTTGGAAAGCCCTCAAGCTCAGCTTGTTATACCAGCTTTTACATTGGACCCCCAAGTCTCCTAAGTGGACCCTACAGAGCCCTTCAGTTGGACCATTTTGGCCTTTTGGCCTGGCAAGTAAGCAGTTTGCTTATTTAGTGTTCCTGGCTTACTTTGTGAACTTATTTGATCTAATTGAGCTTATTTCCATTCATTAGCTTTGGTTGTTGGTTTATTTTGGTTTGTGCATCATTGTGTAGCTTATTCTAAAAATCCATGTCCTAATAATCTAAATAGTTAACTGTCCATCAATTAAACTCACATCTTGCTTATTTTTGAGCTCAAGGCAAACTTCCTTTGTTAAAGTTGTCTAAAAACAGTTGATATACAGTTGTGAAAAGGAAAAATCCAAAAAAGCTCAATTTAAATAAAGTGATAGCTTCTATTTATGCCCCTTTGGCTTATTTTTCTGCTTATTTATAAGCATTACTCATTTTTAAATTTTTCTCAGGTTCCTTGTAGGTTAAAATAATTCTAGGAATTTTTTCAGATTTTTCCTTGGTCATTTAGTACTTTTTATAATTTAGTTTAATTTTAATTAATTAAATAATTAGTTTTAATTAGTAATAAATAATTAAAAAGTAAAAAAAAAATAGGTTTTCTATTTTAAAATTAGTTTTATAATATTTTAGATTTTTCTAAATTTAATTTTCATTTTTCTAGTTAATTTTCATAATTAATTAATAATTAGTATAATTTAGTTAATTAAAAAGTAATTAATAATTAGTAATTAATTAAATAGTAGTAAAAATAATTTTAATTTTCTAAATATTTTCTTATGTAATTAGGTTTGTAAAAATATAATTTTCACATTCGTAGGACTTTATTTGCTCACGTTTCACTTTTTATTTTGAGCGTTTGCGTTTATTTTAAACTCAAACGCGCGTTTTTAGGTTTAACTTTCGTTTCTAGGTTATCTGATAATCAGTAATTGTTAATATAGTCTTTCTAAGCTATTCTCAATCATAATCTCATAGTTTAATCATAATAATCAAATTCCCAACCCTTCTGTTAAATCACCCGATCATTTAAAACGTTCACAAATACAATTGCACGCCTCGTCGGGACATAACGACCCGGGGATTCACTATATTCCTTGGTTAGTTGGTCTGAGATGTTTGACTTGGTTGACCATTCACATTGGTAAACTTAGTTGACCGTTTAGGACCAATCAGCAAGCAAACAAACAATGCTTAAAGTCTGTATGATTGTCCCTTTGTTGATTTGAGACATAGGAAATAAAAGCAATTTCACCATACTTAGAACTTTTCATAGTACTTCTAGTTCTAACAGGTGCTCGTAGATCACCAATAATCTTTGATAGAGGATGAGCAATGTTGATCCTTTTTGTTGCAGTGGGGTTGACATCAATTGTGGTGTCAAGATTGTTCACTGTGGGTCCAAAATCACTGTCATAGGAAGAGGAGGTGAAGATACCAGCTTTGGGTTGGTGATGACCAAGATCTAAACGACTTGGAAATCGTGTATATGGTTCTCCAAAGTCGGTGGACACACTAGTGGGTATGAGAGTTTGTGCAGCAGGACTGGCAGCAGAGTTGATGATATCAGGAGAAACCGGAGAACTGTCAGTAGAACTGTCAGCAGAATCCTAGTTTCCACTGACTGCTTGTGCTGATTGTCTGAGTAGTGCCTCAGTATCTCTTGCAAACTCCACACCAAGCCTCTCATATTCTTGAGTGGCTGCATGCTCTTGCTTCTTGAGTCTAGCATGGTCCTCTGCATAGTGTGACTCATCTTCATTCTCATCAGAAGTTTCTTTAGAATTATCACTTGCAAATGGGTTAGGAGGAAAAGAAGGTACAACAATGGTTTGTTCATCTTGCTCAGACTCACTATCTGAGTCCTCATCCAGGGTACCTGCATTGTTAGTGGGAGACTCTTGTGAACCTGCAGATTGGTTAGTAACATATCTAGTATAGCCCAAGTAATCAGTTAAGTAATCTAGGTCAAAATACCAAACATGACCTTGTCCCTGAACATTAGGCTTATATTCTAGGTATCTCAGGTTAAGAGTCTCCTCAATCTTTTTAGCATTTAAATTGTAAACCCTATAAGCCTTACTATGAGATGAATAACCCACAATATACCACTCATCAAATTTTCCCAGTGAATCACTAGTGTTCAAAATGGTCACTTGACAACCAAAAGGTTTGAGGTAATGAATATCAGGAACTTTCCCAGTGAGAAGTTCATAAGGTGTTTTGAAATGAGGTCTAGTAATGGATACCCTGTTAAAACATAACAAGCAGTGCTTACTGCTTCAGTCCAGAACATAGTGGGTAATTTAGAGTCTGCAAGCATGGATCTTGCTGCCTCTATTAAGGTCCTATTCTTTCTTTCAGCAACCCCATTTTGTTGTGGGGTTCTTGGATTGCTATAGTCCCTTTTTATCCCTTTAGACTGACAAAGTTCTATTAATACAACATTTTTGAACTCTGTCCCATTATCACACCTAATACCTTTAACCTTTTTGTTTAGCTGGTTTTCAATAAGGGTAATGAATTCTTTTAAAATTGGAGATGTTTCATCTTTAGTTTTCAAAAAGAATACCCAACAAAACCTGCTATAGTCATCAGTGATTACCAGGCAGAAGTACTTATGATCAATACTTCTGACTTGTGTTGGACCAAAAAGATCCATATGCAGCAACTGAAGAGGTTCTGAGATAGTGTTCACAGCTGTAATTGCTTTGTATGAGGCTCTGTGTTGCTTTCCTTTGTTACAGGCAACACAATTATGTTCATTGGTGAAGACTTTTGAAGGAAGTCCATGAACGAGGCCAAGTTTAGAAAGCTTGTTAATGGTCTTGAAATTCACATGAGCTATCCTTCTATGCCATCTTGTAGACTCATCCAGGGATGCTTTAGCCACCAAACATGTTAGATCACCTTCAGGTTGGACATCATTCAAATTGAATGTTTACAAATTATAGTTTCTGGGAACTCTTAACAGAATGGTTGTATCATCTGGAAGTTTGAAGTCTTTAGAGAGCACAAGACATTCATCCTCAGAGAAGAAGACTTTGTTCTTGGTGTCACAAATTTGTGATACTAAGAACAAGTTGAAATGTTGCAGTTCCTTCACATAGTATACATTCTCAAAATCCAACAGAGGTGTTCTGATGGTGCCTTTCCCAGTGATTCTACCATCTCCTCCACCAAAAGTCACATTTCCTCCTCCTTCTATGGGTACAAAATCATGCATCTTATCCTTGTTTCCTGACATGCTCCTGGAACAACCACTATCTACTATTCCTACTTCTTTACTTTTCAGAGGATGATCCTACAACAACAACAAAAAAATATACAAAATGTTAGTTCACTTTGGAGACTCGGGTCATTACTGACTTGAGCCTGCCTTGTGGATCATAAGAGTTAGGCCATGTAGATGTATAAGATCCACCATTGTTCTTGGGCCTTCTTTGAAAATTAGGTCCCTTTTGAGTCCAAGAACAACCTGCTGAGGGCTTCATAGTAGTATCCCAATATCCTCTTCCAACATACATTGAGTCAAAATATCTAGGCCAATAACCATTTTGAAAATAAGAACTAGTTGGTCTCACATATGGTCTAGCAACAGATCTTCTCCATGCAGATGGAGAAGGTTTATCAGCAGAATTGTGTTTGTTGGTTTTATGAGTTGCTTGTGGAACAAAAGATGGTATATCATTAACATTTTTCCACATTGGTCTAGGTTTCTTTTGACTAGCACATACACCCATTCTTTGCTCATGAAAATTACAATCCTTAATTAAATGAAATTTACTTCCACAAACAAAACATTTCTTCTTTTTAGAAGATTTATTCAAAGTGAAAGATGTTCTATTACATGCAAAAGCACTTAAACCACAAACATTAATAGAATTGTTTTTGACAGAATTAAAAACATTGTTTTGCAAAGAATTAAATGACAAGTCTTCAGAGGAAACTGTCTTTGAATCAACAGTAACTCTAACAGGCTTGTAGGGAGTCTTGCGTGTTGTCTTGGGTGAGGTCTTGGGAAGGTCTGACTTTTCACTTGAATCACAACTGGTATATGTAGTAGACCCTTGGACAGAGGAATTGTCACTGTCAGAACAAGAGACAAAGTCAGTAGATTTAGAATCAGGGTCTAGCAAGTCACTTGACTTTTTGCCATATAGATGGTGTGATCCATCAAAGTCTATTGAGATGGAAAGGTCAGTGGGCATATGTTCTCCTCTAATAGGTCCAGATATAGCATGTAAGCTTTCTTCTTTTACATAATTAGCTAATCCTACTGGTGTAGATTTACCCAGATCATTTCTAGCTTCTAAACCAACATACTTCTTAAAACCTAAACCTATCCCAGAGTTTACAGATTGACTACCATAGCGTAAGCTAGCTAAATTGTCACCTGACATTAACCATGTTTTATGTCTAGCTATTTCCTCATCTAGTTTCTCTTTCAGCACTTGGTTTTCTGAAACTACATTAGCTTTTTCTTTCTTAGTACGCTTTAAATCAATTCTAGTACATTCTAAATCACTTTCTAACACCCTTATCTTTTCATCATAAGTAAGCTGATTCTTTTGAAACCAAATTTTTTTGTCTTTCTAAAGTTTTTAAAGCATGTTTGTAAGCCTAAACTTCTACATAACATTCATTATATTTAGGTTTCAATTCATCATAAGCTTCCTTAAGTTCATTATATCTTTCACTACAACCAAAAACACAGTTATGTACCTGAGAGATGCTCATCAAGGCAACTTGATCATGCTGATCCTCTATAGTACAGCTTGCCGGCATAGTAATCTGCTCAGAACCAGAAGCTTCATCATTATCAGTGTCACAACTTGTAATTTCAGGTCCTTTTTTCAAACGTTGAAATTTCATTATTCATTTAGAAAGTTACTATTCATCTGTTACTATTCATCATTTAATATTCACTGATAACTATTCATTATTTTACTATTCATCATTTTCAGAGACAGTTTGAGATTCCGAGAAGCGTTCATAAATTTTACTATTCAGATGACCCTATTCATTCCCGTAGGGAAATCACTATTCACGATTGTCGTTCACCATCTCATAAATCTAGTTTACGGGTATTTAAATTCGCATAACCGAATTGGTTTAGTTGTGAATTCCTGCATCATCTGTAGGGACATGTCATATAGACTGGAGTAGTCTATATATCATTAGTAACATCATCAACACTTTAGGCCCTACACGGATATGCATTATTTCTATTTACGTATGCTTAATTTGTAATTAACGTTACCACTCAGTTTTTACTACTAACATATACCCGACACTCCCGACTACGATCCTAACATATTTTCATACTCATTAAAGTGATATAAAAATTATATTATTAATTTACCCGGTGTTTTCAAATCAATTGCTACATTTTACGGTCGGAGCTTATTACTCCGTCGGTTTGCGATATTTTAACCCGATAATTATTTTAACACCCGATTCTCATCAGGAATGTAATTTCATGATTTTTACAACTTCGTCATATTGTATTTCAACTTGTTACGATTTATTTTTAGTTAACTCGGTACCCAGTAACACCCAATGTACAATTTAAACTAATAAATGCACATGTTTATGGACAAGAGCTTTAATTAGCCCACAAAACTCTTCCACCTTTTCCCTAATTGGCGCCCCATGTTCCCCCTAGTCCTAATGCACTTGATTAATTCACCTAAAATATCTACATCTTATTTTTACACATTCATTTTCCTAACAAAATAAACTAGCAAAAACCTCAAATTCTCTCTTCCTCTCTTCTTCTTGGATCGGCCACAACAAGAACACCAACAAGAAACCTTGGATTTTTCAAGATCAAGTTATAATCAAGTCCCATTTACATATCTAGTTAGGGTTTTGAAATTAAAACCTCAAAGATTAATTAGGTTTTCATCATCCTCTTTCAATAATCATCACAAGTAAGTTACCCATGATTTTTCCTACTCTTTTAAACATCTACTTTATATATTTTCATGATCTAGTAACAAAAACATGCAAATATACTATGATCCATACCACTTTTATTGATTTTTACTACATATAATGGGTTTTTGATTATCTTATGATTATTCCCATGAAACTGTCAGATTATGGACATTATTTTAGTAGTCGTATGTTAAGATCGAACTCGAGATCACGGGATTGCACACAATACGTATGAAGAGAAAAAGAAATAATTATTTATAAATGTTATACGTAATTATTAATAAATACAAAACTAGTAATGGAAATTAGTATTTAATGAAAAATGACTAATGACCTATTGACGAAGATTAGGAAAGTAATACTAATGAATATTTGGAAACAAGGGAAGGTTCCGGAATCCCTTTGGGATTACATAACCGATCGGCCAAGAGGGTTCTCCACCTCCTTTGTGCCTTGAGCTCCAAGTTTCAATTAGTATATATACAAACCCAAGATGTATTGTTTTCTCATAACTTGTACATACACATCTTGGTGTTTTTCTCTCCTCTTTGTCTTAAATCGATCCATCCAAAACAATCCCTTAGGGATTCGATTTTCATAAGATCAAATAAGTTTTGTGTTTTATTTACTTGCATAAACTTTTTCTTGAATTAGTACGTGTGTACAAGAACGTGATTCAAACACACTATTGTTTGAATCTTGGATTGAATTACAAAAGAGGTAAGGGGTAATTCTTATAATCCACATAAACCCTAATTAGGGTTCTTGATTTGAAGATTGCAATTGATTCTTGTTCGAGCTAGAATCACAAAGGTATGTTTACTATTTAAATATTGATTAATTAATTACATGTTATTTGATCTTGTTATAATTGCTTCCGCTATGCTCACTTGATGTGTTTGGTTTATCATATATGAATGTCATGATATAATAATTTCAACAGTGACATCTAGAGCCGTTATAATGTGTAATTAATTATCGAAACGCATAAAAATTAGATATTGATTCGTTTAGTTACATGTTTTTAGGGTTTGTTAGATTCCTAACCCTAATTGTATTTTTGGGTCGATTTGACCCTTAAGGGTTTTAGGGTTTATGGTTTTTGTTTTTTTAATATGATTAGAAACCCTAGGATGTCATGTAATTTGTTATGCATTTTGGTAAACGATCTTGGTGCAATATGTTAATTGTTAAGCTAAATCCATGAAAAAGTGCATATTTGCATGGATTTTATATTGTGTGATAATTTAAATGGTTTAAATTGTATATATGAATTAATGGTTAAGTTATATCGAAACATGTAAATTTATTAATAGATGTCGAATTGGGGAAGGCTCCAATATTAAGTAATCAATTATGTGCTATGTGGTATTTATTTTGTTTTGGCTTACGCAATCGATTTATCGATGTATGTGGCTCTTTTTCCTAGAAGAAGAAAGCATTAATTGAATAAATACGTTATACACCTAGATTTGATTATTAATAGGACTATTGAATAAGATTTGCATGTGGCTACGTGTTTTATACATATTTAATTGTTATGATTATGTATATGTTTATTTAGTTGTTTTATTTTTTATTTTATATTACTTGTTTTTGTTTATTATTATGTTAGACATGTTTATAAACGAAAAGGGTAAATTTTTGAATAGAAAAATAATACGGACTAAATAAATGGCGAAATTGTTTTGGTTTTAAGAGTAAATTTCAAATGATTGTTTGATTGATGTTTTTGTACATAGTGTGCGAAAGGCGGACCGAAGGTTGCCATCCAATGTACTTGTAGAGAGGGGTTTTTAAAGCTCATGCACCTACCGGTTCTCTACAACTCCTTGGTTGCCGACTCTAGACTTACCTATATCACTATATTACGTACATTGTCATCTTAAGGGTGAATTCACCACAATTCCACAATGATTATCCGAAACACTAAGCCTTAGGGCTTATGCAAAAGTACGATATAGTGGACGATAATTGTTGGTAATTCTTTAATTGGTGAACCCGATACCTCAATCAAAACTTTGTTATTTTACTCTTAGCAAATTGGTAATAAAAATGTTTTGTAAAACCAATGTTATGAAGTTGTATGCATGCTTCTTCATACATTATTTTGATCACGTCAAAATTAATACCCTTATAAAATTAAGTCAAATGCCATCTAATTAGGAACACTTGAAGTTGTAATTTACGTCATGTGAGAACTTGGCGAGATTGCAATAGAGAAGTAAATTTCATAAATTCATTGCTAGCAGATCAGCTGATGTGATGGATTTGTGAGTTTGCAGTTTTTAAGTTAGACGACTTAAATTGAGTAGGAAGTGAGATCTTGGACTCAAGGCATTAGATGGGGATGAAACATGCTTACTTTGCAAAAGTTTTGTGAAAGTAAATCCCATAATAATCTAGGAATTGCAATATGATATTGGCAATTATTGTTCGACAATTACCTTGTTGAATACTATCATTACTAGCAGATCAACTGATGTAATGGTACTATGTCAATTAGGATCCTAGCTTTAAGAAAATACTATAGTTTATATGAATATTTACCAATGGGTATTTTATTTTCTTAAAGATCAAATTATCGAAAATCCTGAAATTGAATTTTGTAATTCTTTTTAATGTATTAATGCAACGTTCAAACCGTAAACGCACTTTGGGCTTTGGTAAATTGATCTCGTTCTGTTTTCAAAAAAATGTTTGATTAAGAATAATTTACTTAAAAGACAAATGAAGTCTCCTTTCTATGAAAGAAGAGTGAGACATAATCCTATTCCTTTTCATGAATGAGAAAAGATAATAGGAATATTAGATATGTCTAAATTCTAATATAACTCATAGCAAATTTTTTTAATAGTTAAGAAAATTGCGAATATTTTTCATAAGGATTTTATCATCCTCATTTGGTGATCAAATTCTTAGTAACAAATATGATATTTGGTTAACAGAAAATTATGTATGACATTTTATGAGTTATTATAATTAGAAGCTAGACTAATTACTGCAAAATGTTTAAAGACAAACTAGTTGTTTTGACTATTTTAAAGGTGCTACATACATTGTAGGATGGTAGACCTGTTAAGGAAGAAATTGCATGCCCAATTTTCAAGTTAATAGCATTTGATGGATAGTCCATCATTTATGTAGTAGAATACACTCTTTAGTGCATAAGTAATTGTTACGCATGGACATTTAAAGGTGTAGGAAAGTTAAAGACACAATATTCGTTTTCACTGGATATGAAACATTTACAATGTTGTCAAATTCAGTGGGAGTATTGTGTACTTATCACTGAATAAGGAATTATTGTAATGATCTTTAATTCAGTGGGAGTTACAAGCTTTGACATCTTGTTAGCTAAAGATAATTACTTTCCAAGTGTAGACACTCATACTTTTAAGGATAGTCTTGTACGTTTCCTTACTAGACATTGTTGTTTTACATATACTTGTTATGCTAAAATCTATGACACAATCATATTGAACACATAAACAAATGCATGGCATGTTGTTTATCAACTATATGAGGTTGTTCCATGCACAAGTGGGAGAAATGTTATCTTTAATGTATGCAAGAAACAACTCATAAAGATATGATTTAATGGATTCTCTTGACTACAAGGTAAGAGAATAATGTTCTAATATTAATTCTAGAAACACTTGGTGTTACAATTTATGTTATGTGAGAGCTTAGCTAGATTGCAACAACATGGTGAATTTCATATTTCATTACTAGCAGATCAACTGATGTAATTGAACTATGAGAATTTGCAGTTTCTAAATTAGAATAATGTTCTGATATGAATTATATTAGGCTAATTCAAGAAACACTTGGTGTTACAATTTATGTTATGTGAGAGCTTAACTAGATTGCAACAACAAGGTGAATTTCATATTTTCATTACTAGCAGATCAACTGATGTAATTGAACTATGAGAATTTGCAGTTTCTAAATTAGATACCTATTAGAACATGTGTCAATATGATATCAAGACTACTTTAATTTATAGATTTATGAATTCATGGAATGACATAAATTAATTAAGTAATCTAATGCTACTTCAATCTGAATATTTATGTGTTCTTGGAATGACATAAATAAATGAAGAAATAATGTTATTTACATTATTGTGAAGTAATAAATTAACTTGAAATTACTATTGAAACCAAAAGATGGTGTTCATAATTACTTTAGTTAAACATGTTTATGTTTCATAGTAAAGATATAAACATAAAGTCTTTTAATTGTTACAAGACTTATAATAAAGTAAGACATTGTCTTGTTGTGTTTTTTAATTAAGACATATACATGAAGTTATTAAATTGTTAAATGACTTATAACGTCTAGTGGAATTATAACAGTTTATGTTTTCTTGTAAAGACATGGACATGAAGTGACTTTGTAAAAAGTACTTGTGTTATAAAGCATGTAATTGGCTTGAATATTATTATACCATTAAAATGAATTAGTTGATAAATATACAAGTCAAAAAGAATATGGTTATCTTGAATATTGTTAGATTGTCTTACAATATTAATACTAATGAAATATCAAATGTTTATGGTATATTCAGTTAGGAAAATCAAAGTCTTGTTATATTGTTTGATTAAAGATAACTATGACTTCTTTTCTTCCAAAAGTTATCAAGGTTAGAATGTTGAGTATGACTTGGACATATTTAATAAAACTCCAACATAGAAGATTAATAAGACATTATCATATGATGGAATGTGATGAATATGATGAATCACATTAAGTCTTAAATTGAAGTTCTAAATTTGTTTAACTGCTTATGAAGAGGTTATTAACAAAGTTAAGTCAGGAACTATCAATAAGTATTTATAATATCCCAAAAGAGAACATTGTATTGTTTCTTTATTTGCTAAGTATTTAAAGATAGTCTTTAAATTACTAAAATCAAGTGGGAGTTTTGATCTTTAAAAGATAAAATTATAAGATACATAATCTTCTAAAATACACTAGTAAATATCATGATTAAGTTTGACATTTGAATGTTAAATCTCAACATGATAATAAAGGTTGACATTTAAATGTTAAATCTCAAGATGATGGAATTATCATTCATAGAATAGCAATGTATCTCAGATATTTGATTAATATGTTGAGGACTATGATTTACAGGATTATTGTAAACCTGATAATCATTATGATACATTACCAAATATGAAATTGGGTAAAGTATACATGATACGAATGATTAAGATGCTGTCCATAAAGATAATCAATTTTAGAAACTTGGTTTATCTTAATAGTTAGACTAGAAAATGAAGATGAGTTTCTTCAAAGATTAGGTAACTCTTGTGGTTTAAATCTTTGTATAGAAATCATATGGACAATATTGTGCACATATTTAATGCATGTCTTATGACAAGATTATTAATCACACTTAAGTAATTAACTGTGATTGAATATTATTTTCTAAACACATTAAATATATAAAGATTATGATTGTCATATTTATGAAATTCACAATAGAATATCAAAACTCTTTCTTGAGTGATTACTTGAGCGAGGACGATAAGTAATCAAAAGGAGTTTATGAATTCAAATAAATCTTTGGAAGTGTACAAAGTGCAATAATCCACGGATGGATAAATGCATGCATCTAGAAGATTACTCTTATGTTTAATTATTAAATTCATGTTTTGATTTATAATTGAAATAAGATAATTTCTAAGTATTCCTAAAAGCTAGTGGGAGTATTATGTTTAATTTCTTAAATCATATATGTTATAGAACATATGAAAAGTAGTATTCCATATAAGTAAATGTTAAGTCTTAGAATGGAATGAAATTTAACTTGTAAGATTTAGGAAATAAGACATATAACCTTGGAATGAATGTTTATTGTTGAAACATGTGTGGTAAATGAATCTAATATAACATGATATATTATTTAGAAAGTCTAAATGGATATGAATGACATGAATAAAATCTAAGTATGACTCAAAGATCTTTCATGAACATCATGTTTTATTTTATCATGCTTGATTACAAGATGATTTGGCAATATTAATATCTAATTAATAAGTTATTAGATAACTTATGTAATATTCTAAATGAATATGTTTGATTATAGAATCACATCCTAAATCTGGAACAGCTTCCAAATTCTATAGTTGAACAATTTTCAATTGTTGTGAAAATTGTTATAGCCAACAAACTTGAAAGTTCGAAGGGCATCAAAATTACATAATAGATATTAAGGTTTACGGGAAGTTTTAATAACATATTGTTGTTGCATACAATGATGTTATTGAAATTGAGATGACACTCAATACTAGTTATGGTAAGGATTTCGTTTTTTGCTATATGTACTAGTTGTGCTTACTAAAAGCATAAGTTGCATCATACATTAAGAGAATAAGAATACTTTAAACTTTAAAATGTTTGGAAGTTTAATTATCATAAATTGGTGGTTAAGGATGTCTCACATTTTTATGAAATATGGCATTATCAAAATAGTAGACTATGCACATATAAGAATTTCAATAGTTGAATTCTTGAAATAAGTATTCTTAAAATTCCGATAGATCAAAGTTGGATGATTTATGTCTTGTCAACAAGTATGAATGTCATTGCTTGAGACATAATTCATCAACAAGAGTTATCATGCATTGATCTATTTAGTATTTGGATAAGGGATGTTAAACAATTATTATGATAAATTGAAATACATGGTATGTTTAATTTATAATATATTGTATCCTATATTTGTATGTTTAATCCATGAATAAATGTTATTCTAAATTGTCCGTTGTCAGTTAATAATATAGGAATATTATTAAATCAAGACAAATCTGAAGGTTGGTATAATATACTTAAAGTATATTGATGCGTAGACATGCCATTTCAGATGATATTCATTGCTACCGAATATAGGACTTATCCCAACTACACGATGTTACGTTATGGATTTTGTTATTAAGTAAATCATGAGAAGTTATCCTCAGACTTGAGATGCAAGATAAGTGTCATGAATGTAGTACATTTTTGTGGAACAACTTAACGCTATACGTAACTGGTAATCATAAGGGTTGTTTTTGAAAGTGTTACAAAATTTGTGGGTTTTGCTTGTAGTCAAGATAGAATTTGTTCCTTCAAATTTAGTTTTGGAGTTTAATACTGCTGGGCCCCTCGTAGGGTTGTCAAGATGTTTGCATGGCCGTGCCCAAGATCTTCCCTGAATATGTTCAGATGATTTGGTAATCTTGATCAATCACTAACAACGAGAAACAAAATGGTTAATTAAGGAATGACTTTAATCCATATCCTTATTAACATGGTATTAGAAACAAAAGGATAATAATAATGAGAAATCATTAAAAGGTTTTTCCAGGAGCCTTACTCGAGATCGTACTAGAGGTATCGGCGTGTTGCAAGACGCTAACCGATGTGATTACACTATTAAAATATGTCCAAGTGGGAGCTGTTAGATTATGGACATTATTTTAGTAGTCGTATGTTAGGATCGAACTCGAGATCACGGGATTGCACACAATACCTATGAAGAGAAAAAGAAATAATTATTTATAAATGTTATACGTAATTATTAATAAATACAAAACTAGTAATGGAAATTAGTATTTAATGAAAAATGACTAATGACCTATTGACGAAGATTAGGAAAGTAATACTAATGAATATTTGGAAACAAGGGAAGGTTCCGGAATCCCTTTGGGATTACATAACTGATCGGCCAAGGGGGTTCTCAACCTCCTTTGTGCCTTGAGCTCCAAGTTTCAATTAGTATATATACAAACCCAAGATGTATTGTTTTCTCATAACTT
Organism: Artemisia argyi; assembly: GCA_030686995.1. Classification (NCBI taxonomy): domain Eukaryota; kingdom Viridiplantae; phylum Streptophyta; class Magnoliopsida; order Asterales; family Asteraceae; genus Artemisia; species Artemisia argyi. The sequence goes on along the minus strand of CM060693.1, from coordinate 79,271,579 downwards.
GTACACACACATCTTGGTGTTTTTCTCTCCTTCTCTTTGTCTTAAATCGGTCCATCCAAAACAATCCCTTAGGGATTCGATTTTCATAAGATCAAATAAGTTTTGTGTTTTATTTACTTGCATAAAATTTTTCTTGAATTAGTACGTGTGTACAAGAACGTGATTCAAACACACTATTATTTGAATCTTGGATTGAATTACAAAAGAGGTAAGAGGTAATTCTTATAATCCACATAAACCCTAATTAGGGTTCTTGATTTGAATATTGCAATTGATTCTTGTTCGAGCTAGAATCACAAAGGTATGTTTACTATTTAAATATTGATTAATTAATTACATGTTATTTGATCTTGTTATAATTGCTTCCGCTATGCTCACTTGATGTGTTTGGTTTATCATATATGAATGTCATGATATAATAATTCCAACAGTAACCCACCAAGGTTAGTGATGTTTAGGACTCCATGACACCCTATGAAGGTGTATGATAGGTTAAGAGTTGTCTTGAAGTTGATTGGAGTGGATTTGGACAAGTATTAAACTAGAAAATCTATTTTTCTCACTATTAAAAAAGTTGTTGTCCATTTTTGTAAAATACAGAAAATTCAGGGGTTTCTAGGTAACATTAGACTATAGATTTAGAAAATACTTTCAAAAATGAAGCTATGGGCGAAAGAACGGATTAAAACGAGTTTATAACGATGGAGATATGATTTTTGCAAGTTTAACGACGAAAACTATTTTCTGAAAATGTACTTGCTGTTGGACGAATTTCGACTGACAAAAAGAGGCGTTAGACGTAATCTATAGGAGCCGACCTACTGAAAATATATTAGTACATATTAATACGATCCCGGGGATATAAAGAACGTAGAAAACGAGCTTATAACGAACTAGATACAAGCGTTTGAATTTTAGACGATTTTAATATTTTCCTTCAGCCCAACACTTCGAAAATTTTCTAAGTATTAACCATTTTGCCAAGTGACTAGGTTGAGAGCCATTTTTCTAATTGATAAAATCGTTTCTGGAAAATTTACATCATTGACAAAAAGTTAGTTCACCCAGCCTAGTTTTCAAAATATCCAACCGTTTGTCAAAAATGATTGATAACGAATAACATATGGTCTTCTAAACTTTCCCGAAAACTGCCCAGAATCTGCCAAAACAGCCCAAACACCTCATTTGACAGCTATTTTTCTTTATGATTGAGACCCGTATGAACAAACTTCAGTTCTATGACTTTTTAGCTAATGTGAAAAGCTTCCTAAAACTACTAAACTTCTTTCCTAACACTTAATATTCACTATTTCGTGACTAGTTTTGCAAGACCATTTTGGGTCATATTTTCAATTAATGAGTGTCAATTTACGACGAAAATACTATATTTACCAATAAAACACCAAACGAGGATCGTGGAGTACCGTTTCAACGCATTTACATGGAAAGTGTTTATTAACTTAACGAGACGTCAAAAATGTATTTTTCGACGATAAACATTATTTTCAAGTTTCACGAGTGGTATCGATAACATACGTATTTGCATGTGTAGCATCATTTCATTGCTTACATTAGATCATATCATTCATATTAGGTTGCGGTTAGAGATCGTGCCTCATTTCGAGTATCCACTTTTGTCATCGTAGCTATCGCACCAGGTGAGTCACAGCCCCTACTTTTTCAATTGTTTTGGTAAACTCTTTGGGGGAGAATACATGCTTGTTTTTACATGAATGCAATACTTGTTTTACTTGAACATGCTACTTGCTTACTTAAACACCAATTGCCTTACTCAATGTTTGTTGTTTACTCAAATGCTTTATGTGTTTACATGTTACATACTTCATTATCTTTCTATTGACGCTAGTGTTCAAAAACGTAATACGGTGGTTTCCCCACTTGGCTGTGATGTCCAATGTAGTATCATTATTTATATGAGCTCATTGTCAGAAATGTTTATATGGCCACCTTGTGAAAATTGTTCATATATGTCAAATGTAATATTGTGATTTCCCCACTTGGCTGTGATATCAAACGTAATATTGTAGTTTCCCCACTTGGCTGTGATGTCAAACGTATTGTGGTTTCCCCACTTGGCTGTGATGTCAAACGTAATATTGTGGTTTCCCCACTTGGCTGTGATGTCAAACGTAATATTGCGGCTTCTCTGATTTACTGAGTTATCTATATAGCGACATTGTCCGATTTCTTTATATGGCCTCATTGTCAAGAATTGTTTTATAGCGGTATTGCTATATTTATCTTTCAATCTAGATACAAGTATTACTTTTGTCCACATAACTAAATCATATTTGGCAGTGGGTCGTAAACATACAGGTTACAAGTCTTTTATGGCGGGACTTGGAACTGAGTGGATTTACGATGCCTTTGCTGGGAAATCTTCATTCATATGCATTACATTCTTTTTCACAAGACTCTATGAACTCACCAACCTCGTGTTGACACTTTAACATGTATTTTCAGGTTTTAGGCAATGGCACGCTACTGGAGGTTTTGGCAGGGCATGGCATGGTCATAAAAGACTCTGTTTATTCATATGGGGAACGTTTTTAACTATTTTAAGGGCCTACTTCCGCACTACTTTTAACAATGTAAATTCAACACTTTTGGTTAAATGATTTTATTCTAAATGATAGAAGTGAAAACCATTTTTGAACTTGTGTTGTAATACCAATATAGTTACACCCCAGCTACATGTAAGCTTCCGCTGGACCCGATTTTGGGGGTGTGATAATCAGGCTCATGAGCCTTCCAGTTGACATGGTCATCCAGAGTGACCAAAGATTTAGAAGATCCAACTTTGGAAGTTCCAGCTTCCACTTGACTCTGCTGATATGTAGAATATCTAACCTCATCACCAGCCTTCCTATCCTTCCATTCTCTTAAGAAGTGACCCATCTGACCACAAGTATAGCACTTGATGTTTCTTCTGTCAAATCTAGCTGGATCTCTTCCCTAGAAACCAAACTTTCTCCCAGACTTATTCTCAAACCTCTTGATGTTCACTGAAAGCATGGCCACCTGCCACTTCAAGTTCATCTCTTCCATATCCAGTGGATCCAACTGTTCAAAATCATCATAAGCTAGTTGCTTCTGATTTTCATAATCAGCAACAAAAGAGTGAAGTACATCTTCCAATATACTACTGGATTGTGGTTGAGAATTTGATTTAGTGGTGATGTGGGAAGATGATACTGTGGAAAGTGGGCTTGAGACATGAGTCATCTGATTGGAAGAGGTGCTAACAAAAGCTGAGTAAGTGGGAGTGGATGTACAAATGGGACTTCTGACATCAGGCTCAAGAGTCTTCAGTCTGTTGTAGAGATCATCAAAAGAGAGCATATCCAATCTACTTTTAGCTTTGAGTGCAATGCTTACTTGCAACCAAGATGGTGGTAAAGATCGCAAGAACTTTGCATTGCAATCCTCATTGTCTGGCTTGGCCTTTAGCTGATTTAATTGACTCAAAATCCTATGGAACCTGTCATATCCTTTGTGGATACCTTCTTCCTCAAAGATTTGGAATTCTTGAAACTGCTATTTCAGCATGGATTTCTTCATCCTTTTTGACTCATCGTTACCACCAAACCTAGCCTTGATTGACATCCAGATGTCTTTAGCATCCTCCATAAGTGGATTGTGACATCGGACTTGGATCCGAATATTGATATTGTGACGATATATGTTGTGGATAAGAATTGGACGTCTTGGATTTGCGGTATGGTTATTTGGATTATATGGACTCTTTGGTACGAATAATACGAAATGGTCGATAAATCTAAACAACTAACATTAACGTGAATGATATGTCCAATTGTATATAATAACTTGTGAGATTTAGCGATAATTAGGATATATTTTAGAGTCAATGACTCGGGAAAACGTTGTATAAACGGGCAGGTCATGCCGAAATTTCGTAAAGACTTTTATAAACTTAAAATGTTTATGCATCGAAAAGCTTTTCATAACTTATATGTTTTAATATCTATTTTGGGAAAAATGGGTAAACGCCGAAACTATCTATCATTGTTTTCTTTCGTTTGTTTTATCTTATTCCTTCCATTCTTTTATTCTTTTCTCTTCCCGTTTATTATTTCATTGTAGTTTCTATTTGTTTTAGCGTGAGTTATTCTTTGGTCATACATTTCACGACTTCTTCATGAGAGCGTTTTACTCTCCTTTGTCATTTCTTTCTATGTGTTTGATTTCGTTTCGCCGCCTTTCTTCGACTTATTCTTGAAACAGTATTTTCCTAAGATCCACACGAGATTTCAAAGATTTACTTCTTTTATCGCCATTGAAAACTAAACCTTTTCATAATAACATGGGTATTCGACGAAAGTTACTTTATATATTACTTGAGTATTATTTCTGATATGTGTTACCCATTAGGTTGTGCCAATCCAGTACCGTTGTACTTGTACTTTCTTGACGACGTGTGCTTAATAACTTGTGCTTGTGCTTTTTGATGCCGTTGTGCCTACACTATTTATGCCATTGTGTTTGCTAGTTGATACTAGCTGTGATATCTTGCATTGCTACATACTATGGTGAGTTCATAGCCTCACTTTTATTTATCTTAAATGCTTTGAAACCTACTTGGGGTGAGATACATGCTTTAAATGTTTTCTGAGCACAAGTATTTTTCGTATGCTTTTCCTGAATGATATACTTTCCTGACGATGTGCTAAGTAGCTGATCTTGCCTGACAAGACCCTCAGATCATGTGCCATTAATCACTTGCGAGTGAGCGCGAATATAGGGATATAGGCCTATAGGAATTGACCCTCCCACTCCTTTTGCCAGATAAGCAAATTGTGGTGTACTATATTCGATTTTGCTAGGTAATTAGCAAATTGTTTATGCCAGTATAGAGTTACTGATGATTGGTTTGGTTAACGTTTTGCGTGTCATGAGCTTAGCATCATCAACCGTATGTATGCACGTGTTGCCTCTACATATTGGGTGTTACCTTGATTTACTCGGTATTTGCATTTGTTGCTTATATCATATGATTAAAACCTTGTGCTCAACTTTATTATTTAAACCTATGGATTCACTCAATCTTTGTGTTGACTTTTAGCATGTGTATCTCAGGTGTTAGATTTTTCCGCTGCATATTTTACTTGGAGGAGCTTGGCGAAGGGCATGGCTTGGTCATAGAAGACTCCGAAAACCGTTTGGGACTGTTTTAAATCTATTTTTGAACTATAGCTTCCGCAGTATTTTAATTGATGTAAAATTGAATATTTTCAATTATGATATTTCCTCTAAAGTGGTTTATATAAAACTGTCCTTTGTACCCTTTGTTATGATAACAATCGAGTAGCACCCCCAGACTTGTAGGCTTCCACTGATCTGGTTTTTGGGGTGTCACAGAATGGTATCAGTGCCAAGGTTATAGAGAACTGGTATTTTCAAAACCCAGACTATAACCGTTTTTCCTATGACCAGAACGTGCCTTCCTGCCAAGCGGATGCCTCGCGTGTGATTATAATTGATGATTTTGATGTCATGCTTGATAGCATGTTTGATGAGATACGAGATATGATATTTAACGATTTGAACTCACCCCACTTTCACTGTTCACTATAAGTATTTTCATATACTTACGTTGGTAAATTCATTATTGATTTGGAGTTTGGATACTCGTCATGGTTTTCTAAATGGTTTTGAAAGCAAGGGACATGGTACTAGTATAACTAAGCTGAGTATACCGAAATTCATTGATCCTCGGTTAGGAGTAGATTGATCACCTATGATCAACCAGGGATAGTGGGGACGTGACTTGATCACTTACGTCTCACAAATGAATTTTGCGATACCAAGAGTAGTTATAACAGGATTATGTTTCGGGAAGATTTTCGATTTTGAATTTTTGGAAAATGGTGAATTTTTGCATATGAGCACAACACATTGGCATCACGAATTGAACGACACTTCAAATCGTTATGTGTTTTCCGCCTATATGGGACTTTTGTTCGTCGCCATCTGATTTTGCTCGCACCGGGTCAGGTGAGTCCCGATCGGCCGTCGTTTTGAATTCAAGCTGATTATTTTCTTTAACTCGATCGATGTCGTAATAAACACATTTGAGTTTGTTAGAGCGTTTGTATTTGGTTTTGGCTTTGTTGATTTTGGATTTCTTGATCCCGTAAATTTTGAGCCTCGTTTGGAAAATTGTTTCTTTAATCTTTTTAGGGGTATGTTACAGCCCTCACTGCCTAAACCTTACACTCTGTTGATTAACCAGGTTAGATCACTAGTCGTTTAAGTGGGATCATTTCATAGCACTTGTAAGGTGAACCTCTTGATGGAAGTGAACAACGAAGGGATCTATAAATTCTTGGCAAGGTCTAGAGAACATACGATAGGTTGATTTGTAACCCAGCAGGAGTTTTAGGAATTTGTGTAGAAATCCGAGCCACTATTTTAGGAAAGGATACCTAACCCTTCACTTATCTCTTGGGAATACCAGACACCCACGTATTACTTCCTTTACAAAACAATAAACTGCGATACGTTATTTAACAAAGTACATATGTAAATGATATGATGTTTTGAAAACATTATTTCGGGAAAACTATTTTGGGAACGCTATTTTTACACACTATTCCAAATACTGTTTTGAACGATAAACATTGGTTTCGCTACTTGAAAACATGTTATATTGATATACTACTTGAAAACTCTTTTAGGGGTATGTTACTTTGGGTACGCTGATTTGACAAACTATTTGGGTTACTATTTTGGACAGTCAATGTTTGTTTCACTATTTTGAAGACGAATCGTATCGGTATACTAATTTGAAAACTGTTTTGGATACACTACCGATACACTATACTTAGAACTATTTTGGAACACTCTTTTGGGCAATCTATTTTGAAAATACATTACCTTGGCATACTATTTTAAATGCTGTATTGGGCAGTCAACTTGCTTTCGCTATTTTAAAGGTTTTTGATACACTACTGCGACCCCTCTATTTTGGAAATGCACTATTTTAAATGTATTGTTTTGGAAAACCCTATCTTTGGAATGCCATTTGAATTGAATGTATTGTTTTGAAAACTCTATTTTAGGAATGCTATTTGAAAGCTAGTTTGAAAACATAAATTCTCTGGTATTGCCCTAGATCATTAGGTCATGCACTGTTGTCCCAGAACCCACGATTTGTGAGAAATTAGGATACCCCACATTATAAGCTGATGAGTTGGATGACACTGTTGGTTGCCTTCGAAAACACTTTGACAATTGAAATAGATGCAATAATGGGTTAGTAGTATGAGTTGGAACTTGGAAACTATAAAACGAGATAATAGTGCTTATGAGGAAGCGGTAACCTAAAGTTTGTAAGTAAGAGTTGCTTGTAACGACCATGATAGAGGTTTGCCCTAGAATTTTTGTTTCGAAGTTGATATTGGTTTAGAAATCTGATTGGTCAAGACCTTGAACAGACTATGGGTCATAAACCGTTTATCCCAATAGACCATTAACTGTCCCACACCTTTACGCTTTAACCAGGGATCCACGTCATTTACCCTTTTTGCATCTACTTTGTTACCACTACTTTGGTTAGTTAAAACAAGCGTCTTATGGTATATTAAAACTAGTAATTTTACCTACACCCTATCTATGTGTTTGCATTTTTCACTATGACTCGCTTTCACTAAATCTTCGTTAAACTATTTTCAATACTTGTGCTTTTACCTCGTTTTACCTACCCAAATTTTTCTGTATTTAAACTTTACACTTTAACCGTGGGCTCATAACCCACAAGTCGTTAGACATAGCACACTCATTAGCATTGTTTATCCTTTTTCACATCCTAAACATGTTTTGCTTTTAAACACTTTTATTTTAAAAATCACCACCAATGGGGCGTATTAGCCATAAAATAAATAATTTCAAACCCTTATCTTGATAAACTCATTTTACTTTAGTTATTTACGCACTTAAGGAATATCGTTCTTTATCAACTTTACAAACCATCGTATTTCAATTACGTCTATACTTTAACTATTTTTAAATATTTAGTAATTAAAGTGCCAAATGCTATTATGATATTTATACATACAATAACCCATTTATCTTCTCATTATTTCACTTTAAATCTCTTTACCCTAAACGATTATATCCAAATTTTTCATGAGCAATTAATCCATTTACTATGTCACTCCATATTCCATTATTATTTTCCACTACGCACACAAATTATTTTCAATTATTTTACCGACCGTTTTGAGGTCAACCCATAAAATGCTTTACTACTATATTTTGAAAACAAAAATTTGATCCTACCACTATTTTATAAACAATAAATTGAATTCTAAATGTCAATCACTATTTTATATTTTTGTTATAAAATGATTTTGATAAATTAAATTATTTCAATAAGCATAGTGCTTCCAATAAAAAAAATGTTTTATTTTCCTATTAACATATTACAAACTAAATTTGGTTACTATTTTATAAATGTCGAATTATTTTCCTACTACTCTATAAATTGTTTAACAACTCATTTTACAAGCTATTTTATTATTAAGTCATAGACCGATTCGCTACCTTACTACTATTCCATAAACCTACGGGCAATTTTACCGAAATTTTTGTAGATTACATGGCTATTATCCTTCAAATTTTTACTATCGTCCTATAAACCATTTCACTTCCCTGCGCACTGATTTAGTCACTATTTGATAAATTCTATTACTATTACATTACACATTATTTCACCATTTCTTTCCAAAACTATTTTACTATAACCCGATGAACCACTTTGCTATTGAATCATTAGGTAAACTACAGAATTATTAACACCTCATAAACGACAAATGACTTTCTTACTACCCTATGAACCGTTTTACAAATCGCCGCACAAATTATTGCATAAACTGTTTTTGTTGTCTTGCTAATCTAGCACAAATTTAACTATGGTTTTGTTTTCATTTTCGGTCACTCTGCGAGCTGTCCTACAAGCTGTTTTATGAACTGTTTTACAAATCATTTCACAAGTCGTTGTATGAACCGAGTTGCTATTTTGCTGATACAAATCACAAATTTGACTATGCTTTTGTCATTATTTTACAAATAATAAGTCGTTCTCTATTATTTTATAAGTTGTTATACAAACCATTTTATAAAGTATTCTGCAATCACTATGTGAACCAACTACTTCTATGAAAAGTGTTTTCATACTATAACCGATAACTTCCCCTTTTGAAAATAAACCAAACCTTAGAAGTGGATCCCGCACCTGAGCTTCATCACTGAAAAAGTAAACCCACTTGATTCCGTGCGATTAGATTCTCTGATTGGAGTGTAGATAGCGAGCTAGGTTGTCAATATACCCTCACACTTATAATATCTTGCCTTCTAAGAGTTCTAGATGACACAGACTCAACACCCGTCTCTTTTATGTGACTCAACTTCTGCACCAGAATACCAAGAGAACTTAGCCTGTTTGGCGACTATTGATGTTCGATCTCACCATGTAAACAAGAAAGGACTTTTCTCAACATAGTGTTGGATTGATTCAAGCTTCTCGGGTCACTAGTGCAACCGTTTATGTTATGATACCCCTTAGCACCGAATTACGCTTTCCAGCCCACTTGTACCACAATTTCTATCAGGATACCTTTTAGTACTGTTTAACAGATTGGAATACCTACTCCTTTGAGCTTCGCCTGATATTGGACATTGAACCCCGCTTAGCACTGGCAACTAGGTTCTCCCCTTGGATGATTAGAAACATAGGTGGACGTTCATGCTCGACTACTCTTCTCCTTTGATGACCAAACTTTTAAAGTTTTTCATAAAATGTTTCATATCAACTCGAAACTCATGGTAACATTTTCTAAAATACCTATTTTGAGGATTAGATTTTCTGGTCAAATTTTTATCAAACTTTTGTTGAGAAGTGTCAAACGTCAATTTTTGCGAAATTTATCTTACCACGATCGGAAACGCGCTTCTTACAAATTTATAAAATATTTTGAAAACGTGTCATCTTAAGTCATTACTAATTCACAGCAAAGAAATTTGAAATATTCGGAAAGTTATATTGGTCAAATTTTTTACAAACGTTTACCCAAGTAGAGTTTTCAAACGAAATTTTATCCCTTCCTTTGAAAAGGAAAAACGCGCAATTTCAAAACAAAAATCTTGAAAACTAGTTACCCTACCATTTTTCTCTACCGTCTTACATGTATCGGACTAGGATTTTGTGTCATTGGAGTATAGACCTTATATTGAGTTCAGACCATGAGAGATCTAAGAGAAGACCTATTAGCAAAATTGTGAAACATCGCGTAGTCAATACCTAAACTGTTTCCCCTTATTAAGTTCACCTTGAGAACCGCTGTGCCTCACCAAAACGTTAGAAGGAGACAACTTATGGCAGATCACCTAAATACCCTTCCGCAAGCAAAAAGGAGCCCTTAGAGCAATCTAGTGAGACCCAAATCCGCTGCTATTACCATCACCTCTTCACCAACATCATTATGACTTATAACTTGAACCTAATCGCGAGGACGCGATTCCTTTTAGGGGTATGTGCCGTAACGCTCGGTACTTTTCTTAAACCTATTTCAGGAGCCAAAACATTTAATTTTGATTTTCTTTCACTTTTCAACTTATTTGAGTCTGAAAAACTGTGGATATCTTATTTAACGTGAGCATTATTCCTTTATCGAGCCGACACAACCTAGAAAACTTGAATCGTATTGCATTTTCCAATTTATTTGAATTATATGAAGTTTGAGAAAATCTTTGAAGTTTATACTTGATTTTATCAGAAAAATAATTTCCTGGACAATGGCGCAAGTTTCGTAATTTTTCGAGTCCATTTGCTCTGTCGTTTGAGCCCCGAAGCGTTTTCGTGAGAAGTTTAACTACGTTGAAAGTTTTGGTCCCCGTGATATTTACCTTTGCACCCCCACACTTTAACTAATTCAAAATCTACGCTATATATATATATATATATATATATATATATATATATATATATATATATATATATATATATATATATATATATGTGGAAAATATTAGCTACAATTAATTATAGCCAATTGGCTACAATTTTGTGCTATAAATGTGGGTCCCTGATTTATTTTGTGGGTCCTGATTTTTTTCTGTGGGTCTCTGATTCAATGCTAGGGTATTTTTTATTAAGGATTGTAGCCAATTGGATACAAAAATTGTAGCCAAGTTATCCCCATATATATATATATATATATATATGTATATATATATATATATATATATATATATATATATATATATATATATATATATATATATATATATATATATATATATATACCCCTTTTATTAATATTTCTCATTTTAAACACTAGTAAACACACACTCACACCCTACTCTCTCTCTCTCTAAACCCTCCCACCGCCGGCCACAAATCCGGCGACACCAGCAGAATCCGGCCACCGAAAATTTTTTCCAGCAACCCTAGTTCCTCACCTCACACGTAGATCCGACAACCCCCTTCACCCCCGTGTTAACCACGCACCCCCACGACCTCCGTAGCTCCAAGCACGTGCCAACCCACCTTCTGTCATCATCACCGAGACACTACCGCCACCTTCTTGCCACCCTTACCGACGGTAAAACACCTTCTTGCCACCTTCTGTGATGAAGATGAGTATGTTATTGTTGGTTTCGACTTATTCAAGGGTCCGTTTGGTTATTTTGAGCTCGGCAGTAGGCTAGGAGGGGGTGGATATCATTTTGTTGTTGTTTTGGATATGGATTTGAATGAGGTTTTGGTTATTGTTGTGTCGGATGGGATTCAGACGTGGATTTGTTTGGTTATTTTTGTATTCGACTAGCAGTAAGGATTGGATTGTGTTGCTAGTGTTTGTGTTTGGCTTGCTTGGTCTCAATCCGAGAGCCTTGGGTTGTGTTGATGTCGAGCCGTGACTCGTCTCGGGTCACGGCGGAGTTGTTTAAGTATTTTTGTGGTGTTTGGTTATTTAGTTATACTTTGATACGGTTTCGGCAACTAATTTTGACACAGGATAACCTAACGCATATAATATAAACTCGACTAATGTATATGAAGCTATAAAACAAGTTGATATAGTTAAGTGGATTGTGACATCGGACATGGATCCGAATATTGATATTGCGACGATATATGTTGTGGACAAGAATTGGACGTCTTGGATTTGCGGTGTGGTTATTTGGACTATAAGGACCCTTTGGTACGAATAATACGAAATGGTCGATAAATCTAAACAACTAACATTAACGTGAATGATATGTCCAATTGTATATAATAACTTGTGAGATTTAGCTATAATTAGGATATATTTTAGAGTCAATGACTCGGGAAAACGTTGTATAAACGGGCAGGTCATGCCAAAATTTCGTAAAAACTTTTATAAACTTAAAATATTTATGCATTGAAAAGCTTTTCATAACTTATAAGTTTTAACATCTATTTTGGGAAAAATGGGTAAACGCCGAAACTATCTATCATTGTTTTCTTTCGTTTGTTTTATCTTATTCCTTCTATTCTTTTATTCTCTTCTCTTCCCGTTTATTATTTCATTGTAGTTTCTATTTGTTTTAGCGTGAGTTATTCTTTGGTCATACATTTTACGACTTCTTCACGAGAGCGTTTTACTCTCCTTTGTCATTTCTTTCTATGTGTTTGATTTTGTTTTGCCGCCTTTCTTCGTCTTATTCTTGAAACAGTATTTTCCTAAGATCCACACGAGATTTCAAAGATTTACTTCTATTATCGCCATTGAAAACTAAACCTTTTCATAATAACAAGGGTATTCGACGAAAGTTACTTTATATATTACTTGAGTATTATTTCTGATACGTGTTACCCGTTAGGTTGTGCCGATCCAGTACCGTTGTACTTATACTTTCTTGACGACGTGTGCTTAATAACTTGTGCTTGTGCTTTCTTGACGCCGTTGTGCCTACACTATTGATGCCATTGTGTTTTCTAGTTGATACTAGCTGTGATATCTTGCATTGCTACATACTCAGGTGAGTTCGTAGCCCCACTTTTATTTATCTTAAATGCTTTGCAAACTACTTGGAGTGAGATACATGCTATAAATATTTTCTGAGCACAAGTATTTTTGGTATGCTTTTCCTGAATGATATACTTTCCTGACGATGTGCTAAGTAGCTGATCTTACCTGACAAGACCCTCAGATCATGAGCCATTAATCACTTGCGAGTGAGCGCAAATATAGGGATATAGGCCTATAGGAATTGACCCTCCCACTCCTTTTGCCAGATAAGCAAATTGTGGTGTACTATATTCGGTTTTGCTGGGTAATTGGAAAGTACCCAACCTTGGGGGCACCATTATATTATGAAATTCCGCGGTTATTGTTTATGCCAGTACGGAGTTACTAATGATTGGTTTGGTTAACGTTTTGCGTGTCATGAGCTTAGCATCATCAACCGTATGTATGCACGTGTTGCCTCTACATATTGGCTGTTACCTTGATTTACTCGGTATTTGCATTTATTGCTTATATCATATGATTAAAACCTTGTGCTCAACTTTATTATTTAAACCTATGGATTCATGATGAGTGATTATTCACTCATCCTTTTTAGGCTTTATTTCAGACCAAAAACACCAAATACTAACTAAGAATGCCAAGAGAATGCATGTTTTTATATTTGTGTATGTGCAGGTACGGATATGTGAAAAATGAACGAAAACGATGCCAAAACCGAAAAAACGAGCACGAGATTGGAAAAAGGTCAAAAGCCGAAGCCGGGGAAGGAAAACGTTCAAGGAAAGCTCAAATTATCAATAGAATTCCTCAGAGAATTACAAAAGTGCATAAATAGTCCCTGGACAAAGTTTGAGAGAAATGGCGAATTTAGTCCCTCAAGTTTCTGATAATTACAAAATTGGTCCTTGATGAAATAATTGAAGAAAAGACAAAAAGATCCTCATGAATCAAAGAATGTCAACATAAGCCCTTGGAAAATATTTTTGATAAAAGGCAGAATTGGTCCCTCAATTTTCAGATTATGCTAAATTGGTCCTTGCAATAATCCTTATACCAAAACTAAAACCGGATCCAAACCAAAACAATAACCCTACACCTTGGCCCAATGAAAACAAAAGCCCACACACCACTATTAATCTTTACCCAGCCCACCTAAACCCAGTCAACCCACTTATAAAAATCGGTCAACGAAAACAAATTATAAAACACACTCAAAATAACACCCGCGCCTAAATTTTCCCCAATTCATATCTTTACCCAGAAAATTCATTGTTCCGTGAACACTAACTTTCACCCACCTCAAATTACCCCACTTAACAATAATTTACCCAATGATTGGGTGTTCTAGAACAAGTCAGGGAATGTCAGAGTAGTCAGGACACGTGGACCAGTAAGAAGACACACAGAGGATTACCAATCAAAGGATACATGATCCTAGGGTCACAAATGAATGGAAACGTCTGGAAGCATGATCAAGGGCCAAGAATACACTCAAAGAAACACACTTTCACGCGGATCAGTGACCTGGCATTCCATCTGCTTATCTATAAATACTCCCTCACTCACTTCATTGAGAGTGTTAGATTTTTAGGGGTAGATTTAGGTTAGGAGTAGAATAATTTAGCTTAGTTATTAATGTAATTCTGTTTTTTAAATTGTAATCTCATTTCAGTTTTTAATAAAATTCTACTTTTCATTACATTTCCTTGCAATTTAATTTCCCAATCTTTGTTACCTTTAATTCTGTTTTCAGTTTGAATTTAAACATTCATTTTAGTTTAAAACATAAGTTTTGTGGTGAAATTTATGTGTGGAAACTGTGTTTAATGATTCAAGTACTTGGTCAATGAAAGTCAAAGGCAGCTTATCAATTAAGCTGAGCTTATTTTTAAGGAGTTGGTGATAGTCTAGACTGAGTAATGGAAGCAGCTAGCCTATCTAAAGATAGGCTGTGAGGGCGACCCTCTCTGTTTGGCTGAGAGGTGTTAAGTAAGATTCATTTTCAATTTTTAGTACTTATAAATTCAATAGTATAATCAGTAGTAGTAGTAGTTATTTACTGTTATATTGCTTTGATTTGGTGCAAGTTAGTAGTGTTTGTATGTCATTTGAACTTTGCGTATCTTGTGTTGAGGTCTAAGTTTGAATTGAGTGTTGGCAGCTTTTCCGTAGTTGTTTATTTTAATCTAGTTGAGTATCAGTTGTTTTGATTTGATTTGTTACTATTTTATCTATTTGTCATAGCTTTAGAACTGTGTTTGTGCTTGTTCTTAGTTTATACATGTGTTTCTGTTTGTATTGCATTTATTGATTCATACTCTGAGTTGAATTGGTGATTTGGATTGGTTTATACATTTCACTGTTTCATATAAGCTCTCGACTGTCTTAAACAAGGGTGTTTGGCATAGTCTAGTTTGCTTAGATTTGGCTTGATTTTGAGGTTGTGACTATTGTAGTTTAATAACTTGGGTAATATTAGGATTAGTTGAACATCTAAAAGCAGTGGTCATAGCTAAAAGTCATACTGCTGTTCATTATTCATATTAGATAATAGTAATAGGTTATATTAATTTTAGTTAAATTGTAGAAGTAGTCTAGATAGCTTATTTTAGATTAGTATCAGCTTATTACTTCATCAGTCATCATTTAGGATCAACTTAAATTCATTTTAGTCAATTTCTCATAAATATCAAAAAGTAAAAAATAGCATGAACTCAGTTTTGGTCACATCTTTGAGATAGATTGTAGGATTCAATACTTATTGGAAATTCATTTGGAAAGATGTTTTGAAAACTTTGGCAGTTTGAGAATCATAGTCAATAAGAAAATTTCTGTTTGGACTTTATTTGCTTATTGTACAACTGGTTGTAAGTTACCTGTTAGAGACAAGTATGCCCTGCACCTTCAGTTTCATTAGAGCTTCAAGGGATCATTTAGGTTAGATATATATCCTTAGAATAAGAATTTGTGGTGTTTCTGAGTTCTCAGTTAGTTAGACTAGCACCTGCCCCCACTTTCTTACCTTTATCAGCTTATTTTCTCAGGCTTTTTGGCTTATCAAGAGGTGTAGTTGGAGCATATATCTGTTTTCTATATATTGGGCTGCTATTTGGTTTTTATGCTTTTGAATTGAGAGTTGTGGCTCATTTATGTTCCATCTTGCTTCTAGATACTGTTCTTAGTGAGATTGTGTTTGTTGCTTTTTCTGCTTTGGTAACTGCTTATTGTCATTAACGCTTATTTGACAGTTTGCTCCTTATTCTGAGTTCCTGAGCATTATTTGGTCTTACTTCTGTTTATCTGAGCATTTTTGAGTAAATAAATCAATTGGTCAAAGTCTTGGGTCAAAAAAGTCTAAGTGCTTATCAAATAAGCTCTTTCAAATAAGCAGTTTCAAGCTTATCAGTAGTTGCCTAGCTTATTTTACTTTCAAATTTTTTTCTCAAGTTTATTTTATTATTTTAGATTTTCTGTAATTTTTTCAAATTTTTCTAAGTCCATTTACTATTGTTCTTATTTTATTTTCATTTTTAATCAAAATTTAATACTTTTTAATTAATAAAAAATCCAAAAAAATCAGAAAAAGTCAAGAAAAAATCCAAAAATATTTTAGAAATTAATTTTCATTTATTTTAGAATTTTAGAAATTAAATTTGCATTTTTCCCATTTATTTTGAATTTTATTTTAATTTTTAATTAGTTTAAATAGTTTTTAATTTCCAAAAATTACATAAAAAGCCAAAAAAATTAGTTTTTAGTTTTAAAATTTCTTTTTAGTTATTTTATAATTTTCAAAATTTATTTTTCATTTTTCTCACTTTATTTGTATTTTCTTTTAATTTTTAATTAGTTAATTAGTTTTTAATTCATAAAAAATAATTAAAAAGTCAAAAAAATATTTTTCTTTTTCTCAAAATTTTCTTTTATCATTTTTTTATTTTTGAAAATTATTTCCAAGTCCGTAGGAGTAGCGTAGCTTAAAAGTCGCGTTTTATTTCGTACGTTAACGTTTATTTTCCGTTTTAGCTTACGTTTTCGATTCTACGTTACGTTTTTAGTTTAATTACTTGAATTACGTGTTTATGTGATTATTTGTGCTTTATTTACTATTTCATTAGTGTAATCTCATTCAAATCACTTTTTACCGTTTTCACGACACGTTTCACGATTCGGGAATTGAAAATTCCATTCACACCTTCGCTGGGACACGACCCGAGGAAATACTTTCCTAAGCATTTCTTCGGTTTAAAAAAAACTATACTACAAAAAGACTATATCAAAATGGCGCCGCTGCCGGGGAAGGTTGAGGTGAATTTTTGGTTTTCGTTTTTCGAAATTGTGTTTTGAAAACCTTCCTTGTATATATTTTCTATAAAAACCAAAAAAAAAAATTTGAAAAATCAAAAACACTTTTCCTAAAGTGTTTTCAAAAATACCAAAAAAATTATAAAGTTACAGCCTCGTCTCGACCGAAAGGAAGAGCGTTGTAAACCAAATAAGCTTATCAACATAACAACGCGTGAAATTAGTTGCCAATCGGATTACTTTGGATTCTACGACCGAATAAGCGGAAAATACGGAAGCTTTGACATTAAATTGCAAGCTGAAGAGAGATCCATTCTTCTCTCCCGTTCCGTCGCAAGTAGATTTGAAGGAAACGGTTTACGATTAACGTAACGTTTGAAAAACAAAAGAAAATAAAAGTTTTAAGTTTTTGAATTTTGTTTTTCAAAAATAAAAATACAAAAAGATTTTCCTTTTCTACTTTGATTTTCTTTTTCGATAATTAAAAACCAAAAATAATCTTCTTCTCCTCTTATCATTTGATTCTTCTTCTTTAACCCTCTAAACCGATAATTCTTTTTCTCACTTATGGATCCGATGTGTTTTAAATGTGGAGAACCGTTCTTTGAAGGTTCATGTGTTTGGTGTACGTGCGAACAATGTGGTA
Source organism: Artemisia argyi (assembly GCA_030686995.1). Classification (NCBI taxonomy): domain Eukaryota; kingdom Viridiplantae; phylum Streptophyta; class Magnoliopsida; order Asterales; family Asteraceae; genus Artemisia; species Artemisia argyi. The sequence continues at coordinate 79,253,591 of CM060693.1, read as the reverse complement.
ATGATATTCACGATGGAGTTTGTTTGTTTTGTAATACTCCCGAGTATGTTCGAAACACAAATTTTCAAAACGTTCCCGATTACTATCCAACACCACCGCCGTCTCCGTTCACTTGCTTTAATTGTGGAAATCCATCCGACGAGGGAGTACCGTGTGGGCAATGTTTTTGTAACCAATGTGGATACACGAATTGTATATGTTACGCCCCAAGTGCTGAAACGTCTTACGCTTGTGATACGAGTTTTGATAATTATCCTCAAAATGATTTCAATCATCCTTTTCAAAACTCTTATGAGCAAGTACCGTATTTTAATGGTGATTCATCAAATTTTGAAAATTGTGGGGGATCGTTTGAAAATTTTTATGAGCCGAATGCATGTTACGATTCTCATGGTTTTAACCAACCCCCACAAACTTCCGATTTTGCTAATAATATTTGTGAAATTAAATCCATGATCGAGAAGTTAAAAGAGTTGGTGGCTAATCGTTATACGCATACTCCCGAGCCTCGTGAGAAGACTATTGCAGAGTTACTTGCTGAAGAGAGAGCGTCTAATCCTTTTAAAAATTTTGTTTACTATGATTCCGACGACGATGATGAGAAAATTACGTTCGTTCTTAATCCTAACAAAACTTCCGTTGTTTCTCCCGTAGTACCCGATGACTCTCTAAAAATTGGGGACGAGCATCTAAACACTATTCCGGCAACGGAATCTGACGAATTCAATGAGTCAAGTGTTGAGAACCTCGTCCCAATCCCAAGTGAGTCTGGGGAAATTTCTAACGGTGATTCTGAAATTGTTTCTGATACTTCTCATCCTTCTTTCACACCGGTTGAAGGGAGTGATGCCGTTTTAGATGAGATCGAGGCATTTCTTGCTAGTGATGCCATTCCAACAATGGTTGACGATGCTAATTTTGATCCGGAAGAAGATATTCGTGTACTTGAAGAGTTATTGAATGAAGAACCGTTAACTTCTCTTCCTCCGATGAACAATGATGATTATGATGAAGTTGAAAGTTATTCCGATTCTCACAATGAGTATACTGCGAGTGATGAAGATTCTTGCGGAAATATTGATAACAATGATGAAGATGATGACGCGGAAATTCAAGATGAAGCTCTTTGTGAGAAATTATCCAAAGTTTATCTTCTCATTTCTAAGATTGAGGCATTGAAAGATCCTCCGACTTTTTCTCCTATCCCCGTTATGGATAGTGATTTCTTACCCGAGCTTGAAATTTTTCGATCTGAAGAGACAAGTAGTGGCAATCCCACTATTCATGCTGATATCTCTCTTCCGGATTATGAGCGTTTTAACTTTGAGATTGATTCTGTGCATTTTTCCGATAATCCGTCACGTGACCCACTTTTAGAGGATGTTGATCAATTTCTTGCTGCGGATGACTCGATACTACCGAGTATTGAGAATGACGAGGATGACCTACGAAGTATTCTTTCCAATTTACCTTCTTCTCGTCCACCCGCGAAACCACCGGATGTAGATTTTGGATCAGATACGAATGAAGAAATTTTTGGAGTGGTGGACGAGATTTCCGAACAAGATGTTCCTGTGCTTGATATTTTACCCACCCAACCCACCCGTGATTCTGAACTTAACTTTGGTTTTATCATCTGGGTGTTTTATCCGTTCTATGTTTATCCCATCATTTCTTCTCTTTTCCACTCCACCAGGAGTGAGGACACCGTCTTTGACCCCGGCATCTCCGTTTGTGCCGAGTGTCCGTTCTTTCTGCTCTCCCCAAGGACGAATTAATTCGGGGATCGAGTCAAGCTCATGTGACTCGGTAAACAAAAACAAGCGCTTCGTGGGAGGCACCCCATGCTTATCCATTTTCATTTTCTTTATTTTCTATTTTCTTAAATAACGTGACGTGAGGGGGGCGACCCTTTCCAAACTCTCGTGTTTTCGTGGTTGTTGTTTATGAATGTTCAGGAATTTCCCCGAAGTTTGAGGACTCTCGTGCTCGTGGTTTGTCGTTCTCTCCACTCGAGTCTCATCCTTCGCTGCTCTTTTGGAAATTCACCATATCCAAAATCTTATCGACTAACGTTTATCTCTTGGCATACTTAATAAACGGCCTTAGATTTTACGTAGGATTACCCGTACCCTTAAAACATTGAGGACAATGTTTCACTTTAGTCTGGGGGGGGGGGGGGGGGTGAATCTTCGATTCGATTTGACCTGTACCATCGTCTGAGCTGTTAACTTACGCAACTCCGTTTTCCACCAAAAATTTAAGTTTTTGTCACCACTTTATAATTCAAATATATATATATATATATATATATATATATATATATATATATATATATATATATATATATATATATATATATATATATATATATATATATATATATATGATATGAATAATAAGTTTTGACACCTTGTTTTGACTTTCCTACCGGCGAGAGTAGAAATAAATGTTCCGACTTGACCGGGCGTGTTGAGCCCTAGCTCGTCTCCCTTAACCAAAATAATCAAAAGATTATGGCTAAGCATCCGCGGATCTCATTATTTGGGATTTTAAATTTGCGGAGATCGAGGAATGATAGAGTTTATTTAGAAGTTTCGTGCTATACACGGATCGCATTTCTGGGATTTAAAAAACCCACGAGAGGTACTTATGGCCTCCTTGTTCCCATAAGCTTGCACACCAATATATAATAGATGTCTAGGATTAATTAAGGGTATACGGTTTGGGCAATACTTAGTTTTTTCTCATTCCCAACAAAATCTCTGCATATGGGGGTTTGGTACACATAAGGGTACTGCCAGTGTTACGGTAAAATAGACTATTGCATCTTGCCGGTTCGCAGCCGATATTGTGATCTTAGTAAAAACCGTAGGACTTGGGGTTTGGCATATGATTATGAATATCGATAATAATAGTCAAAAGCCAAATAAAAAGGCAGAGGAATCCAAAGCTATAAAAAAAGCAGCGGATAGAAATCCAAAGTCATAATAAAGCTCTTACATCTTGGCGGCTCATAAACCGTTGACTGTAAAAGAATAAAGGACTAAGGACCAAAGTATTATTAAAGTGCTTATGATTATGCAAAAATGCCAAGCTTCGACTCCGGGGGTTTCCCTAATAAAAAGCTTCCGTTTCGGGTATCAAACATGGTATGTCTCGGTCGTAAATAAAAAGGGGACCTCCACAAATCGTGTTAAATCAGAGACCTTCATGTGGACCCGATTTCTGTATGCAGGGGTTTTCGAGGGAAAGTTTGGAAACTACTTAGCGTTCAAATTTTGTGCTCTTATCGGACTAATAACTATTAAAACGAGAAAATATGAAGCAATTCATTTCTCACAAATTAAAATCTTGAGATACCAAACTTAGGACCTGGGGACAAGAGGTAATACACAAGTAACTTTTGTGGGCAGTGTTAGCATCTAACTTCTGGTAAACAATGATCTCGATTTTACGCTTAGTTTGGGAGCTTGTGAAAAATCAAGGATGACGATATTTTATCCGTATGGTCTTTTCTCTATAAGAAGTGTTTCTACTCGTAGACCCTGAAAGTTATCAACAGATAAGAATTGATAATGAAAGTCAAGCAAACCGTCACATATATAAATGAAAAAGTACAAAAAGAGTAGTTGTAGTTGTTATTCATGAAAATCGAAAAACGGAGCGTTTTTGAGAATAAATAATTTTGATATCTCTTTTGAACATCATTGCTACTTTACAACGTCAGTAAAGAGAGGTTTTGAAATTATTTATCTCTTAAGCGTGAGGTGATGACATTGCGTGAGGGCACGACAATACCTTAGTCTGGGGGATTTTGATGAGTGCTTATTCACTCATCCTTTTTAGGCTTTATTTCAGACCAAAAACACCAAATACTAACTAAAAATGCCAAGAGAATGCATGTTTTTGTATTTGTGTATGTGCAGGTACGGATATGTGAAAAATGAACGAAAACGATGCCAAAACCGACAAAAACGAGCACGAGATTGGAAAAAGGTCAAAAGCAGAAGCCAGGGAAGCAAAACGTTCAAGGAAAGCTCAAATTATCAATAGAAGTCCTCAGAGAATTACAAAAGTGCATAAATAGTCCCTGGACAAAGTTTGAGAGAAATGGCGAATTTAGTCCCTCAAGTTTCTGATAATTACAAAATTGGTCCTTGATGAAATAATTGAAGAAAAGACAAAAAGATCCTCATGAATCAAAGAATGTCAACATAAGCCCTTGGAAAATATTTTTGATAAAAGGCAGAATTGGTCCCTCAATTTTCAGATTATGCTAAATTGGTCCTTGTAATAATCCTTATACCAAAACTAAAACCGGATCTAAACCAAAACAATAACCCTACACCTTGGCCCAATGAAAACAAAAGCCCACACACCACTATTAATCTTTACCCAGCCCACCTAAACCCAGTCAACCCACTTATAAAAATCGGTCAACAAAAACAAATTATAAAACACACTCAAAATAACACCCGCGCCTAAATTTTCTCCAATTCATATCTTTACCCAAAAAATTCACTGTTCTGTGAACCCTAACTTTCACCCACCTCAAATTACCCCACTTAACAATAATTTACCCAATGATTGGGTGTTCTAGAACAAGTCAGGGAATGTCTGAGTAGTCAGGACACGTAGACCAGTAAGAAGACACACGGAGGATTACCAATCAAGGGATACATGATCCTAGGGTCACAAATGAATGGAAACGTCTGGAAGCATGATCAAGGGCCAAGAATACACTCAAAGAAACACACTTTCACGCGGATCAGTGACCTGGCATTCCATCTGCTTATCTATAAATACTCCCTCACTCACTTCATTGAGAGTGTTAGATTTTTAGGGGTAGATTTAGGTTAGGAGTAGAATAATTTAGCTTAGTTATTAATGTAATTCTGTTTTTTAAATTGTAATCTCATTTCAGTTTTTAATAAAATTCTACTTTTCATTACATTTCCTTGCAATTTAATTTCCCAATCTTTGTTACCTTTAATTCTGTTTTCAGTTTGAATTTAAACATTCATTTTAGTTTAAAACATAAGTTTTGTGGTGAAATTTATGTGTGGAAACTGTGTTTAATGATTCAAGTACTTGGTCAATGAAAGTCAAAGGCAGCTTATCAATTAAGCTGAGCTTATTTTTAAGGAGTTGGTGATAGTCTAGACTGAGTAATGGAAGCAGCCTATCTAAAGATAGGCTGTGAGGGCGACCCTCTCTGTTTGGCTGAGAGGTGTTAAGTAAGATTCATTTTCAATTTTTAGTACTTATAAATTCAATAGTATAATCAGTAGTAGTAGTAGTTATTTACTATTATATTGCTTTGATTTGGTGCAAGTTAGTAGTGTTTGTATGTCATTTGAACTTTGCGTATCTTGTGTTGAGGTCTAAGTTTGAATTGAGTGTTGGCAGCTTTTCCGTAGTTGTTTATTTTAATCTAGTTGAGTATCAGTTGTTTTGATTTGATTTGTTACTATTTTATCTATTGCATTTATTGATTCATACTCTGAGTTGAATTGGTGATTTGGATTGGTTTATACATTTCACTGTTTCATATAAGCTCTCGACTGTCTTAAACAAGGGTGTTTGGCATAGTCTAGTTTGCTTAGATTTGGCTTGATTTTGAGGTTGTGACTGTTGTAGTTTAATAACTTGGGTAATATTAGGACTAGTTGAACATCTAAAAGCAGTGGTCATAGCTAAAAGTCATACTGCTATTCATTATTCATATTAGATAATAGTAATAGGTTATATTAATTTTAGTTAAATTGTAGAAGTAGTCTAGATAGCTTATTTTAGATTAGTATCAGCTTATTACTTCATCAGTCATCATTTAGGATCAACTTAAATTCATTTTAGTCAATTTCTCATAAATATCAAAAAGTCAAAAATAGCATGAACTCAGTTTTGGTCACATCTTTGAGATAGATTGTAGGATTCAATACTTATTGGAAATTCATTTGGAAAGATGTTTTGAAAACTTTGGCAGTTTGAGAATCATAATCAATAAGAAAATTTCTGTTTGGACTTTATTTGCTTATTGTACAACTGGTTGTAAGTTACCTGTTAGAGACAAGTATGCCCTGCACCTTCAGTTTCATTAGAGCTTCAAGGGATCATTTAGGTTAGATATTGTTGATACAAAAGTTGGGCGTACCTGGTTATGGGCTTATACTCTCGTACCAATTCAATACTTAGCACTTGTTACCTGCGTACTAAGAAAATAAGACAACACCGTTAGGCTTATCGAGGGATTGTCTCCCCCGATTAGACTCCGGCGTGAGAGTAAGTAATCGATTTAGGATTCTCGTAGAGAGTTAGAGTTGTATATCGTCCCTTGAATGAGAGATGTCATTCCTTATATAGGGGCTGAAACCGCATGGGTTTCTTGCTCCTTACTCTTCGCACTCGTGGTGCTTATCCAAGGAAAGGATATCTATTCTATGAATAGACAATCCTTATCGTGTACCCGGTGGGTTTAGTTGTGGTGGACTTAGGCGCTAGTAGTATATATTATTTGGACTCGTGGCCCAGATATAGACTATACGTCATCATGTCCCCCAATCTAGTGAGCGTGGCTCATAGCCGCGGATACTAGACTAATGAATCAAGCGGCAAGCGTGGCGGGAAAGATAAAACGCTTCCCGCCCTTTTGCTCGGGACTACATATCTAGTCCGAAATATCTTTAAAAAGTACCTCGAAAAGTAGAGATGGTATCCACGTGTGCTTAGAGATTCGGTAAAAAGTGTTGTACCTTTTCATTTCCTAGCCACACGTTTCATAAGTGGGATCCACGTGTCGATCATCTTTGGTGCATTAGAGACTATTTAAGCACTTGGTATGGTACAGTGAAAAATCTTCCAAAATTCTTCATTTTTTGTTTCCGATCGAAAAAATACTTATTTTCAAAGGTATTAGGCGCGTACGCAAATAGTTTTTAAGTATGATTAGACAACTTTCAGATTTTTCTTCCAATATGGAATATGGTGAACTTCGTCAGTTCGAATCTGATTACTATATCCCATACGGTGTGCATCCGGTTGTTCCGGATGAAGGCGTATCAATAGCCGACTTCCCCGAAGGGAAGGTAGGTGTATATACGCGTTTTTTTGAATGGGCGAACCAGCATGTGCCACTTTCGATATTCCTGTGCAAGGTACTGTGCTACTACAGTATACACATCTCGCAGTTGCACTGTATAGGTGCGGGTAAAATAACTAACTTCGAGGCTAACTGTCGCTTGTTAGCGATTAATCCCACTGTAAATTTGTTCCGCGCGTTTTATCATACAACGTGGTCAAATGGGTGGGTTTCCTTTGCGAAGCGTCATGGGAAGTTGCAATGTTATACTATGGGTGTAGACTCGCTCAGGGGCTGGAGGGAAAAATTCTTTTGGGTAGACCGAAAGGTTTTCCCATGGGATTTCGATTTTTACACCCATGGCAGTTTGCCAAAGGATGAGTGCCCACCCCCTGAGATGTATAATACGGGCGATGCGTATACCATAGACGCCAACCGTATTCCCATAAATTCGTATCCCGAAGCTTTGTTAATATGCGTCGGCATTAGCCGCAATTATTTCGGGTTTGACAACGAGATGGCCATGTTTTTGGATGCGAATAATCAGGGTGGGTGCTCATCTGTCTTCCTCTCTTACTTCGTAAGTATTCCCTTTTTTGTTCTTTGTGTTTTAACTAACCGTTATGTTTTTTGATGCCACTGTTGCGCAGAGATGGATCTATTCGGAGTAGTACGTCTAGCCGAGCCAAAAGTGGTGAAGGTCGGGCAACGTCCATTGAGGGCAGGTGAAGCGCCCATTCTCCAGGCCACTGCCGGACGTGTGATGGAGCTTAATTTGGAGGAGTGTTCAGGCGAGACTCCTCCTCTTGTTCTAGATGTGGCTCCCATCAATGTCGCGGGACATGCCGTACAGGCCCAGGATGCGCAGCCTGATGCTGAGAAGTCTATACCTGAGTCTTCCGACAGCGTGGAGATCACAAAGGTCGTAGATGCTCCCGAGGGTGGTAGTAGAGGTGAGAAGCGCAAGGAACCCATGTCTTGAGATGGTGGCGCGTCCTTTTCTGGGAGGAAGCGTCATGTGAGCGGTACAACGACGTCACTTTCGAAGGAAGAGTCTGACGAAGAGGGTGTATTACATTCAAATGCTGGACAAAATGCGACTGAGTCTCCTCTGCATTTGTAAGTGTCTCCTGTAACCTTCTGTGTATAAGTTATTCCATGTAGTTTTATATAACCGCCGAACTTGTTATTCTTATAGTGTGGATGCTTCTGAAGATGCTACTGTCTTTGTCGAGAAGTCGCCTCCAGAGCCTGTTGTTGCGCCCTCTGGTGAGCAAAGGCGTGAGGGAGTAAGTTTAGGGACCATTGGAGATGCTTCTATGGATACTCTTGTGGATGAGCTGAGGCGTGCCGCTGACTAGCAGGTTGCCTTAGCGGCGCGTGTGAAGGCTAGCTACTCTGGAGAAAGTAGCCGCGCTATCCAGAAAGATGAAGAGATTGCCTATCTTAGGGCAAAACTGGCTAGTACTCAGGCTGATCTCAAGGCTTCAGAAGTTAGCAGCCAGAGGGTGCGTGATGAGAAGCTGTCCTTGTGGGCTGATTTGCGGACTGAGCGCGCAGCTCATAACGAGCGTAAAGCCACTTGCGAGTGGGCTGTTGGCCTCATGGACCGATACAAAGCAGAGCACCTTGCCCAGGTTGAGGCGCTGCGTCAACGGTTCATGACTGCGCACCAACTGCAAGAGGAGAAACTGCGCAGGATGAATATAGAGTTTGACGAGGAGCTATATCCTCACTTAGTCTCTTCTATTGCGGAGCGCAGGTAATGCTTCTTTCCACTTTTGTTAATTTTGTCTTATCTTTGTAGTTGTCGTATGAAGGTTTTATGCTGTCTCTTCAGGTGGCTAATTAGTCATGGGCTGCGTCTGGCCGTTATGACCACACTGGAATCCCAAGAAGTCACTGAGGCTTTTGGGAGGGCTGTCCAGTGCGCTTGTGAGCGCGGTAGGGCGCAGGCCACAGAGGAGCTTTGTGAGAAGAAGGTAATACCTGTTCCTGCTATGGAGGTACCTGGTTATAACCCCAACGCGTATGGTGATCTGGTTGCAGCCCTGGAAGATCTGAAGCGTTTGGAGTTTTCTCATATTGCCCAAGTGGAGCGTAACCAGGACCACCCGATTTCTGTGGTAATGCAAGGGTTAACTCTGGCGCGGCATACGGCAGAGGGTGCAGAGTCGTTACCAGATTTCTATTTGAAACCTGATGTTTCGCAGTTGTAGGTTCCTATCTTTGCGCAGCCACGTGATGCTCTGAACCCCTACTTACTTGAGAAGGAGGCCCCACTTCGAGAAGCATTGGAAAAGCATGCGGAGAGGGCTGCGATGAAGAAAGGGGTCAAAGATAAGGCCATATTATGCGGCGTAGGAACCGGGAGTTCTGCTGCTCATGAAGATGACCTTGAGCATTGCCCTAGCGTGTAGGCTTTTTGTATGTTATGTATCTTTTCCTTGTAATTTGTATAAATGAATGTGGAATAAGATACCTTTTTGCTTAAGTTCGTGACTTAAGTATACCTGCATTGTTTGCCAAGTGTTTTAAGTGCGTGACTTTAAAAATTATACCTGCATTGTTTGCTAAGTTTTGACCAAGTGTCTTGGCTCGTTAAGTTGCTAAGCTTTTGTACAGTGTACTTAGTATGTGCGCATCCATTGTGGGGTGTGAATGCAAAACTTACTTCGACGTCTCAAGAGTAAGGCGCTTAGCAAGGATACGTGATCCGATGTTGATGGGTTTGCAACCCTCTTACTCAACGAGTGAATTAGTAGGTAAACTCATCCTTTATGCCGTCGTGGGTCTTTAAGTGGTGCATGCACGCCATGTAGGCAAAAATATAAGATAAAACAATATTGACATATATGCAATAAAGTAAAATACGCTATGGAGTTAGCTAGAAACCATAACATTTTATTGATACTTGCAAGTTTTTGAAAAAATAGAAAATACAATTCCTAGGAAAGAAAAAACAAACACTTATTGGGCATCACGCAGGATGCAAGGGTGTCTGTGTAAGGGCCGTAGCCTAGAAGTAACATTTTTTAAGATTGCAAATGTTCCAGGTGCGCGCTAGGTCTTGACCTTCCATATCGCGCAGTCTGTATGCGCCGTTGCCGAGCGCGTCTGTGACCTCGTAAGGTCCTTCCCATTTAGGTCCGAGCTTGCCTGTGTCTTCTGCGTGGCTCGCGTCGTTAGCGCGGTAAACAAAGTCCCCTGGTCTGAATGAAGTGTGTTTGACTTTTGCATCATAATACTTCTTCATTTTTGCCTTGGCCTTTGCTTCGCGTATAGCTGCGCGTTCGCGTCTTTCTTCCAGTATGTCTAAGTCTATGCGCCGTTCTTCGTCATTTGTCGTGACGTTGACCTCTGCTGTGCGTATAGTTGGCATTCCTATCTCGGCTGGTATAACGGCTTCTGTTCCATAGACTAGGGAAAATGGCGTGTCGCCAGTACTGGTTTTGATTGTTGTGCGATGCGCCCACAAGACATGCGAGAGCTCATCTACCCACCTTCCTTTGTGTCTGTCAAGGCGCGCTTTTATTCCTTCGCCTAGACTGTGATTTGCGCGCCCAACTAGGCCATTGGTTTGTGGGTGTTTGACTGAAGCAAAGTGTTGTGTGATGTTCAATTGTGCGCACCAATCTTTGAATGGGTTATCACAGAATTGTTTTCCGTTGTCTGATATGATCGCGCCCGGTAGTCCGAAGCGACAGACAATGTTGTCCCACACAAAGCGTTTGACTTGGTTTCCCGTGATGTTCACCACCGCTTTTGCTTCGATCCACTATGTAAAGTAGTCTATGGCCACGATGAGGAACTTTACTCCTCCAGCTGCGACAGGGAAAGGTCCTGCGATGTGAATACCCCATTTGTAAAATGGCCATGGTGAGGTAATTGGTGTTAGCTCTTGTTGTGGTCGGCGCAGAATTGGTCTATGTACTTGGCAATTGCTGCATTTTATTATCAGATCGCGTGCATCGCGATGCATTGTTGGCCAATAGTATCCTGACCTTAGAGAGCTTGCCACCACGGATCGTGGCCCTGAGTACATACTACATGATCCAGCATGAATTTCGCGGAGTACGTAGTCTGCTTGAAGGGGTCCAACACACCTGAGCCATGGCTGTAAAAAAGACCGTCGATAGAGTACGTTGTCGCGTAATTCAAATCGTTGCGCTGTGCGCCGTATTCTTCGAGCGTCTTTATGATCTTGGGTTAGGATTCCCTTGCTAATAAATTCGATGATAGGTGTCATCCATGTAGGATCTTGTTCCTCTATCACCGTTGATATCTCCATTTCCAAGATTGACTTGTTTTTTGGGGTTTCTACCAATACCTGTTTTGAGAGGTGTGCGAAGCTTGTAGATGCGATCTTGCTGAGTGCGTCCGCCTTCCTGTTATCTCCTCTAGGCACCTGTTTTATTGTGAACCTATCAAGGTTTTTTATCAAAGATTTTGTCTTTTCCAGGTATTGGATCATGTGTTCATCCTTGGCTTCGTATTCACCTAGCACGTGGTTAGCGACTAGTCGCGAATCTACGTTTGCTTCCAGGTTGCGTACACCCATTTGGATTGCGATACGTAGTCCGGCTAGTAGGGCTTCGTATTCTGCCTCATTGTTTGTGGCTGTGAACTCAAAGCGTAGCGCATAGGTGAATTCCATACCTTCTGGATTTGTAAGAATAAGGCCTGCGCCTGATCCATCTACACATGAGGACCCATCTGTGAACAGAATCCAGGGTTCCTGCAGATCTGTTTTGGTTGCGGACGTTGGGCTGTCGCTGTCTGGCTTTTCCACGATAAAATCGGCCAAGATTTGTCCTTTGATTGCAGTGCGCGGTCTGTATGAGATGTTATACTCACTTAGCAGTACACTCCACTTTTGTAAGCGTCCTGATGCGTCAGGCTTAGAGATAACTTGTTTGATTGCTGATCAGTGATTACAGCTATTGGGTGTGCTTGAAAGTATCTGCGCAGTCTTTTGGCTGCGAACACTAGAGCTAAGACCAGCTTTTCCATAGCGATGTAGTTAGTCTCTGTTTTCTTTAAGGCTTTGCTTACAAAGTATATGGGTGTCTGGACGGAGTTCCTATCTGTCAATAGTACTGCGCTGACTGCGCCATGGGTTGCCGATAAGTACATGATTAGTTCTTCCCTTGGTCGTGGTGCGACAAGTTTAGGAAGGGATGCCAGATGGTTTTTAAGTTGTTGGAAAGCTTCCTCCGCTTCTTTAGTCCAGCGGAAGTCTCCCTTTTTAGTACACTTCGTGAGTGTTTTAAAGAGAGGAAGAGATTTGTCTGCTGACTTAGATAAGAAACGGTTTAGCCCTGCTAGCTTTCCATTCAATGACTGGACTTCTTTGAGTGTGCGCGGTGAGGGAAGATCAATAACAGCCTTTGTCTTTTTTGGGCAAGGCTTGATTCCGCCGGGTTCTATCAAGTATCCAAGGAACATGCCTTCGGTTGCGCCAAAGGTGCACTTCTTGGGATTTAACTTCATGTTTATTCGCCCTAATGTTCTGAATGTTTCCTTAATGTCGCGCACCAACTCATCCTCTGTGTGGCTTTTTATGACAAGGTCGTCAACGTAGACTTCCAAGTTGCGGCCTACTTGTTTTTCGAAAGCTGTGTCCACTAGTCGTTGGTATGTCGCGCCTGCGTTCTTCAAGCCAAAAGGCATTTTTGTGTAGCAGTACACTCCTTGACTGGTGTGGAAAGCTGTTTTTTCTTCATCTTCCACTGCCATCTGTATCTGATGATACCCTTTATATGCATCTAGGAAGCGTTTGAAAGGGTATCCGCATAAGGACTCGACCTTCCAGTCTATCTCTGGCAGTGGATAGCAGTCCTGCGGACATGCTTTGTTGAGGTCCGTGAAGTCCACGCACATCCTCCAACTGCCATCGCTCTTCTTTACCATAACTGGGTTAGAAAGCCAGTCGTGATAGTATACTTCGCGCATGATGCCTGCGTCTACGAGCTTATGTACTTCTTCCAGAATAGCCTTTGCACGATCTGGGTCCTGGCCACGCTTCTTTTGTCATATTGGAGGGTATCCTTGTCGGATTTGTAGCTTATGCTCTGTGATAGAGCGCGGTACTCCTGTCATATGCTTTGGTTCCCATGCAAAGATGTCTAGGTTCTTTTGCAAGAGTGCGCATACGGCTGCTTTACCTTTGTCAGATAAAGATCCTCCAATCGAAACTTGTTGCTCCGGATAATCTGGGTGAATAGTGACTTTTAAATTTGGCGTTTTTTTCGTGCGCTGTTCTGGAATAGTCTCCGCTTCAGTTGTTACTGCGATGCATTCTCTTGGTGGTACTGTTGTGTTATAGAGAGTGACAACTCCTCCTTCCACTGGGAATTTAAGCATTCCGTGCGCTGTGGATGGTACCGCGCGCATGGATGATATTCCCGGTCTTCCAATGATACCATTGTATGGTGAAGGAGACTTTATTACCATGAAGTTTATCCATGTCGCGGTTGAGTGTTGTTCATCTCCTACGACCATCAACAAGCGTAACTGCCCCATGGACCAAATCTTTTCTCCTGTGAATCTTGTTAATGACGTTGTAGCTGGTATCAACTGACTTTGGATTTCAGGTCGCAGCCTTTTGAAACAGTGATCGTACAGGATGTCCGCGGATGCTCCACCATCAATGTACACGCGGTGGATGTCATGTCCCCCTGTATGTATTTCAATGGTTAGAGGCTCCACAACTGCGTTGTCCGCAGCTATAGTAGGGAAGGATATCTCTTTTTCTGGGGAGAATTTCTGGCTGACTTTTTGCTTTATCTTGCGTTGCCATGATTGTATCATGTATATAGTATCAGCTTTTTCCTTTGGGGGTTCTTTCTTATCCCCGTTTCTCTGTTTATCTTTTCCCTCCTTGATGTTTTTTACGAGGTGGTCCATCCTTCCTTCTCTAACTAGCTTTTCAATTAGTTGTTTTAGTTGGACGCACTCGTTAGTTGTATGGCCTTTTTGGCCGTGGTACTCGCAGTATCCACTACCTAGGCGCTTTTCTTCTGCAGTGCGCATTGATGGTGGTTTTGGGAAGTTCGCACCTTCTGTTACATATATCTCTCTCGGAGTCTTAGTGAGAGGAGTATATTTGTCGTTGTCTCTTCCATTGCGATAATTCCTGCTGCGGTTGGTATTCTGATCATTGGATTGTCTCCGCGGCTGTTCTTGTTGCCTATAGTTTGAATAACCTTTTTTGCTATCCGCAGCAGCTGCTTCTCCTTGTATAAAGGATCTAGTGCGCTTTGTTAACTCGTCAAAGGTTTGTGGAACTTTGTCGTTCAGCTTGCGGATGAGTTCTGGGTTATTGATCCCATTCATGAACCCTGAAATTTTTAGGATTTCAGGACATGCTTTAACTTGTATACACTCATCTTTGAAACGTTCCATAAAAGCGCTGGTTGATTCCCCTTGACGCTGTTTCACTCTTGCTAGCTCCACAGGGTTTTTAGCGCACTTCTTTCGCTGGGTGAAGTTGAGGCGGAATGCTTTCCGTAGTTCCTAAAATCCACCAATGCTCCTACGTGGGAGTTTGCTAAACCATGTGCGCGCGTTTCCTACTAACGTGGAATTAAACATGTGGCACCACACAGGCTGTGGCCAATTTTCGATGGTTGCGGCTAATTCAAAAATTTTTAGGTGGTCGTCAGGATCACCTGTTCCATCGTATGTTTTCACATTAGCGGGCATGCGCCTGCGTTTGCGATCTGAGTAATCGCTGATGCGCCGTGTAAACGCATCAATTTTCTGGCGTCGCCATGGGAGGGACATATCTTCATTCTCTTCCTCGCGACGTCTTCCTCTTGACTTCCTGTGTCCTGTTTCTTTGTCCTCGTTGTCCGAGGAGTCGCTGGAAGAAGGGTAGTCTCTTTTTCGGCGCTTGCGCCGGCTTCTTTCAGAAGAAGAGCTTGAGGGATCTCTGCTTGGGGATCTTCTTCCCCCCAATCTGTCTTGGACCCTCCTACTCCCAGGTTTGGAAGATCCTTGGCTTGGCGAATGTTGAGGCCCTAGTCGATCTTGTATTCCCCGACTGCCAAGTCTGGAGTGGACATTGGTGCGCCTCTCGCTGTCTCCTGAGTATTGTGAATCAGATATCGTACCCAACCTATCATGGATAGTGGTACATTCTGCGCGTCTTCCTCGTGGGTGACGCAATGGTGATGGTTTGCGTTCAGGACCAAAATTGAGTCGGGCTTGTAGACCCGCGCTTGCTCTTCTTGTTGCTTCTTCTTGCATGAGGGCGGTTAGTGTTTCATAATTTTGGGATACAAAGTTTCCCAAAGTTAGATCCGGTGCGTCCTCAGTTGTTGCAAGAATTTCTGCCTCAGTGTTAGGCGCCCTGTTTCGTTCAGGCGCGCCTGGCGGCGCAGTGTTGTTCACTGCGGGTGTAGCCTGATGAGGAGTGGCGAAGAGGGTACGTTGGAGTTCCTCAACGCTTGGGACCACTGGTGTGACTTGAGTAGTTCTTATAGGTAGTTCCACTGCAAGGCAAGGTGGGGTTGTTCCTGCCTCGTGGTGACCAGGTGTGCTGGTTGTCCCAGCGACTTGTCTGGAGGTTGGATCTTGTTGATTCTTCCTCTGATGGTCACGTTTTTCTGACTGCGGAGTCCGCTGGCTAGAATTCTTATGTTTCGTCATTCTAGTTCTTAGTAGGGTCCCACGGATGGCGCCACTTGTTGATACAAAAGTTAGGCGTACCTGGTTATGGGCTTATACTCTCGTACCAATTCAATCCTTAGCACTTGTTACCTGCGTACTAAGAAAATAAGACAACACCGTTAGACTTATCGAGGGATTGTCTCCCCCGATTAGACTCCGGCGTGAGAGTAAGTAATCGATTTAGGATTCTCGTAGAGAGTTAGGGTTGTATATCGTCCCTTGAATGAGAGATGTCATTCCTTATATAGGGGCTGAAACCGCATGGGTTTCTTGCTCCTTACTCTTCGCACTCGTGGTGCTTATCCAAGGAAAGGATATCTATTCTATGAATAGACAATCCTTATCGTGTACCTGGTGGGTTTAGTTGGGCTTTGGGCCTCGTGGGCCCAAGCTAATGATACTGCGGCCCAAACCATTGTCATGGCAGCCCACTTGTGGTGGACTTAGGCGCTAGTAGTATATATTATTTGGACTCGTGGCCCAGATATAGACTATATGTCATCAGATATATATCCTTAGAATAAGAATTTGTGGTGTTTCTGAGTTCTCAGTTAGTTAGACTAGCAACTGCCCCCACTTTCTTACCTTTATCAGCTTATTTTCTCAGGCTTTTTGGCTTATCAAGAGGTGTAGTTGGAGCATATATCTGTTTTCTATATATAGGGCTGCTATTTGGTTTTTATGCTTTTGAATTGAGAGTTGTGGCTCATTTATGTTCCATCTTGCTTCTAGATACTGTTCTTAGTGAGATTGTGTTTGTTGCTTTTTCTGCTTTGGTAACTGCTTATTGTCATTAACGCTTATTTGACTGTTTGCTCCTTATTCTGAGTTCCTGAGCATTATTTGGTCTTACTTCTGTTTATCTGAGCATTTTTGAGTCAATAAATCAATTGGTCAAAGTCTTGGGTCAAAAAAGTCTAAGTGCTTATCAAATAAGCTCTTTCAAATAAGCAGTTTCAAGCTTATCAGTAGTTGCCTAGCTTATTTTACTTTCAAATTTTTTTCTCAAGTTTATTTTATTATTTTAGATTTTCTGTAATTTTTTCAAATTTTTCTAAGTCCATTTACTATTTTTCTTATTTTATTTTCATTTTTAATCAAAATTTAATACTTTTTAATTAATAAAAAATCCAAAAAAATTAGAAAAAGTCAAGAAAAAATCCAAAAATATTTTAGAAATTAATTTTCATTTATTTTAGAATTTTAGAAATTAAATTTGCATTTTTCCCATTTATTTTGAATTTTATTTTAATTTTTAATTAGTTTAAATAGTTTTTAATTTCCAAAAATTACATAAAAAGCCAAAAAAATTAGTTTTTAGTTTTAAAATTTCTTTTTAGTTATTTTATAATTTTCAAAATTTATTTTTCATTTTTCTCACTTTATTTGTATTTTTTTTTAAATTTTAATTAGTTAATTAGTTTTTAATTCATAAAAAATAATTAAAAAGTCAAAAAAATATTTTTCTTTTTCTCAAAATTTTCTTTTATCATTTTTTTATTTTTGAAAATTATTTCCAAGTCCGTAGGAGTAGCGTAGCTTAAAAGTCGCGTTTTATTTCGTACGTTAACGTTTATTTTCCGTTTTAGCTTACGTTTTCGATTCTACGTTACGTTGTTAGTTTAATTACTTGAATTACGTGTTTGTGTGATTATTTGTGCTTCATTTACTATTTCATTAGTGTAATCTCATTCAAATAACTTTTTACCGTTTTCACGACACGTTTCACGATTCGGGAATTGAAAATTCCATTCACACCTTCGCTGGGACACGACCCGGGGAAATACTTTCCTAAGCATTTCTTCGGTTTAAAAAAAAACTATACTACAAAAAGACTATATCAATTCACTCAACCTTTGTGTTGACCTTTAGCATGTGTATCTCAGGTGTTAGATTTTGCCGCTGCATATTTTACTTGGAGGAGCTTGGCGAAGGGCATGGCTTGATCATAGAAAACACCAAAAACCGTTTGGGACTGTTTTAAATATATTTTTGAACTATAGCTTCCGTATGATGCGTGGGAATTGCACCAGGCTTTACCTCTCGAGGGATCTCGAGAAGCTTACAACCCCCACCAGGCAGTGTACCTGATCGTTGTAGTATAGTTTAGTGACAAGTACCGGGGGATTGATCGTTCAACTCAGGAATAGTGTTGCTAGGATTAGAAAGCCTAAAAACTAGGTCTAGAGGTGAGGGATGATTCTTTTTGGTATTTTTATGAAAGCAAGTAAAATCTCGGGTTTTGGAAGAGTGTGCGGAATTAGTTGCTAGTCAACTAACCCAATAACTGAGATGCAATCAAAATAAAATAACAGAAATGTAAATAAATCTAATTAAACTATTGGTGTGAACAGTGGATGGGAGAATTGTGTTTACTTAGATTTCATTACTCCCTAGATATCTTTTACAGGTTAATTGTTTGTTACAGTTGCGTGGATGACGGGTTATATTCCTTAATACCAATTGTGGGGTGGCGTACGTACTTCCCCTACTCTATAAGCTCCTACTTCACTCCTATGTCGAGCCTGCAAGAAGTTCCTAACATGGGATCACTAGAATTCGCTCATGCATTAAATACAACCATAAAAACCTAGTACGCATTGGTTCATGTTTCTTAAGACGTTCAAGCAAATTACGCAATGGAGATCTGCCAGTTTTCTTAAGCCTAACATCGAAATCATTCATCCAATACAACTATAAACAAGCAATCAACCTATAATCAACATCTAGGTTTTATTACGTCTAAGCAAACACACAAAAGATCTAGCCTAGCATGTTAAAATCAAGACAAGCGTAAGATATATTCAAACAACACATAGACATATTGAATTAATTGAAAGGATACTTATCTCAATTGAACATGAAAGGTTTCAAGGGGTGAAAACCCTTGAAAATACTGTAAAAGTCGTGCTAGGGTTTATTAAGTTCGACCCTAAAATTCTCCTCTCAAGTTCCACACTTAATGAATGAAAATTAGAAAAGTATATATAGATTTCATGAGGTGACGGCGTCAAGAAGAAATTTCTGACGCCGTCATCTCGCCGCCAATAAAATTCTCGGACTGCCTAGATCCAGATCTGACGCCGTCATGTGTGTTGCTGCTCTGGCCCGTCACCACTTTTACTCTTGACGGCCTTGTTCTGACGCCGTCACGTTTTCTCTGGGCCGTCATCATTTTTGCTCCTCACGCCGTCACAAAATTGCTCTTGACGCCGTCAGGTACTGTTTCCAGCAAGGAAAATTAAGACTTTGCCATTTTCTTCACTTTTATGCTCCAAAAACGTCCGAAATGCTTCCTTTTCCAGAATTCACTCCAAAAGTACCTAAAATCACAAAAGGAACGATTTAGGGCAATAATTGATCAAATAAATTCCAATTCCGGCTTAAATGACCCCCTAAAAATGGATCATTTTTCGCCTCGTCATATACCCTTACACTTGAGATTTGCTTGTCCTCAAGCAAATGCGCTTTTATTCTAATCAAAATACAAGTTAGGGGTAATTTAACACTAATATAAAAGTAATTACAACAAATAATTGTTCCACTAAGGACCAAAGACAAGCATGGAGGTGATACACTAGCACCTCATAAATAGTGTTTAGATACTCACATCTCTCGGGTGTAATAAAGTATATATCACAATATGGAAATGGAAAACATCTCTCACTACCTGTCATAGCAAAATATATTACCATAGGCTTGGGAAAGGATCAAACCTCCACCACATGGCATAAGCACCTAGGATAAACTATCAAAGAGGTCTTTTAAAGGGTTATAACGTTAGGTGTAGGGATATGGAAAACACGGTTTTGTTGGATATAGGCAGTCTTTACTGGTGGCGAGTTAATAATCTTGGTTAATTACATGTACAATATGGTGTTGCTAAGCCAAGACTAGACTCGACTTAAGCTAATAAATCAAAAATAACAACAACATAAAATAAACATAGAATGAAACGGGATGGTAGTCCATATGTTGGTAATAATATGATATTCCTCCCCATTACTCCATAACATAAGTACTTTACCCATGAGTCCCAATCGTCCCAAAACAATATGTACAAGGATATGACTCGACTTAGCAACCATGTAATCAATTAGATAATTAACTAAGGGTTTAAACATATAACAATAATGCACTAAAGATGAGTGCATACACGGAAGGCTAAGGCGATTTGGGTGTACATTTAAGTGGGGTGTAACAAATTCTTCCTTTAAGTAAGATGCTTAAAGTTAGAAATGAAAAGATAGGCTCGGAGGGGTGTACTAGGGGTATCGTGCACTAAAAATAAGTACAAGGCTAAGGCGTGGGAAAAATTAGTTGACTTTACTAGCCAAGCAATATGACTTAAATGGGCAAGTAATTATGATACGGGTTTAACACAAGGGTGATCCGAATGCCTCTTATCATGTAGTAAATCCTACTACACGAATGTAGTCTCACTAGCGGTCTCGGGATGCATCACTAACGCAAGTTCTAGAATCTAAATGCTACCGGTACACTCATAAGCACTAATAGTAAATGCTTTTCCTTATCAAATCTAAAGGTGAACCTTACATATTTGGGTGGAAAATTTTTCTGAATGATACGGTTTTGTGCTAGTCATACGACTCCTATCCATGAGACGCTTGCTATGGCTAAAGTTTCACTCTTAAATGTTGTCAAAATTTTTTAAATTTGGTGCTAAAATAACACTAACAAGTATTTCTCATAGTTTTATTACACACCTACCATCAAACAAACAAACTCAAGTGCAAGTTTATCTATAAGGTATCATCAATTTACCCTCCCCTTACACTTAGGATGAACATTGTCCCCAATGTTCAATTAAAGAATGTAAAAGTAAAATAGGTAAAAGAATGAAATCAAATACTCCCCTGATTCGCTCGGTATGGATAGTGTGGTAACAAGGTTAGCTCTTCCTCCAAGAAAATGAACAATCAAAGCTTCCCTTCCAGAATATAAATCATCTTCTTGCCAAACATAACCTGTTAAACCTGAGAAAACAAACAAGGCAACCTCGCGTAAAATCGGCTGCAATCTATATATGCTAACAAATCCTAGAAAACAAAGTAAGATATAATGCTTGTGGAATGAATGTTTGCAGATTTCCTGGAGATTATAAAACTAAAGATTCAACAAAAACTTTAAGACTCCGTTAGAAAAACAAAACTGGCAAAATTTCTAGATTTTTACACGTGACGCTGTCAGGAATTTCTTCCTGACGCCGTCAGAAGTGACCTGCAGAAATCTTTATGTTAAGTTTCCGGAAAATTTCTGGAAAAACTTTGTCCTACTTCCTGGAAAATCCTTTAAAACATCATTTTGACTCAATACAAGCATTTGACTCTAACAAATACGAATATACATGATCATTTAATATTGTGGAGAATCATGATCGATTTTGTTTCTTAAAAACATATTTGGGGTTTCCCCTTACACTTATCTTTTGCGAAATACCTTTGGATGAAGTTAAGACTAAGCCAAACAACAAAATAAAGTATTTTCACCATTTTAGTTTGAAACATGATCTACCAACAATAGAAATAAAGCATGCATATGGAAACAAATAACAATGAAACAATTAAAAATCACACAAAGCATGGGTTGCCTCCCAAGAAGCACTTTTCTTTATTTACGAGTCTTGTAGCTAGACTCAAGGTCCTGGGTTATTACGTGACCTCATCCTTGGTTTCACTCTCTAGGTCACCTCCTATATTAGTTTTGTATTCCGGACCTAGTTGCAAGCATTCTTTGTAGAAACCAAGTATCCTATTCATAACATATTCAACTCCTCTACGTCTATCCTCATCATTCCTATAGTAAACCGCTTGTTTGTGTTCCTTTTCTATGTTCGATAGGAGGCGGTATTGTTCAATCTTATAGGGCATTTGGTAAGCAATCTCATCATTCTCATTCTTGAACCTAACTATCCCTAGAGTCGGATCATAACTCATCTTAGAGGTCTCAACGAATGGTTTTCCGAACACTACTTGACTTAGGCAATCATCTATCACCGGACGAGTATCCTCCACTATCACAAAGTCGGTCTCATAAGTGCAGTTTCCAACAATCACATGCAATCCTTTCACTCTTCCTACAAAATTACTCATCAAATTCTTGTTGGGCAACATCCTATAACCAAGTTGTTTCTTTATTACCCAATTATAATAAGTCCTAGTCATGATGTTTATAGGAGACCTAGGATCGATATAAGCTTTCCATACATGCATATGCCCAATGTTGTATGGTATGTTGATGTTAGAGGGATCACCTACTTTAATAAGGGGTGAACCAAGGATATATGGTGTCTCGGGATCATCAAATAAATCCTTGTGATATTCCCGTTCTTCATTGGTGGGCAAGTTATCAAAGTATTCTTCTATGTTTTCTACTTCCTCTAACTTCTCTCCCTTATCAACCTCAACTTCTGTAATTTCATCCCTAGTCTCGGTTTCTACTCCAACTTCATCCTTGTCACTTTCTTCTATATCCTTATCCATTGGCTTAATGGTGACAACATTGACAAAGTGTACGTGTTTAGATGACAAGGGGTCCTTAGTTTGGATTCCGCTATTGACGTCCCTAGTGTCCTTCCTAGGTGTAGTTAACGCTTGGTTGTTGAGGGCTTTCAACAAGTTGTCAATCTTATTAGTCATCTCCATTTGTTGTTGATTGAGGTCGGTTTCAAACTTAGCTATGCGAGCTTCTTGAGATGCCATAAACATGGACATCAATCCTTCAAGATTGTTGGTACTACCATAGTTGTTAGAAGGATTGTTGTTGAAAGTACGGTTGGAGGGTGGACTATTTGGTTGGTAACGATTAGGTGGATTGGAAGAATTGTTTTGGTTTTGTTTCCACCTAAGGTTCGGGTGATTTTTCCAAGAGGGGTTATAGGAATCACCGTAAGGGTTTGGCTCGGGCTTGAAAGTGTATCACTTATCTCCCGCTTTGTCGGTCCTTATGAGAAACTTGACTTGGTCCTCAAGTTCCATGATCCTACGGTCGGGAGTGCTAGAATTGTTTGAAGGCAAAGATATTGCCTTGACCGTTTTGTTCAAATCACGGGGATCATTCCAACTTTCGTTGTCATAGAGAGCAAGATCTTCTATGAGTTCCCATGATTTTTCCGCACTAAGATCACGTAGCTTGCCACCAGCCGATTGGTCAATGGTTCGCCTTGTGGAGAGATCGATATGGTCATAGAAGATTTGGACTTGGAGCCAAAGATATATGCCATGATGAGGGACTTTTTGGAGTAAGTCCTTGAAACGAGTCCATGCTTCATATAGAGTTTCACCTTGACGTTGTTGGAACATGAAGATATCATTTCTAAGCTTGGTAGTTCTCCCCGGTGGGAAAAATTGAGCAAGGAAACGAGTGGTGAGATCATCCCATGAGGTGATGGATCCCGCGGGTAAACGTTCAAGCCATTGACTAGCGTGATCACGTAGAGAGAATTAGAATAGGCGTAATCGGGTCGTCTCTCTAGTTGTAACATCAAGGTCTATAGAAGATACAATTTTAAGGAAGTCCTTGAGATGTTGATTAGGATCTTCAGAACGAAGTCCATGGAATGCACATCCGCTTTGCACCAACTGGATGGTTTCAGATCGCAAGGGAGACACATTGGCTCCTTGGGTGAGCTCAATGGTGTTTCGGTAGCCTTGGTGGCTAGGTCGGGAATACTCTCCTAGGGTTCGGGGCCTAAGAGGTTGGTTTGCTGGTGGTGGGTTTTGTGGGTGGTCTTGTTGTGGTGGGTTGATGGGTTCAAAGATGTTACCACCTTCCATGATGTCGGATGGTAAAGATTACGAACAAAGGCACGAAGAAATAGGATAGACTAAAGAAAACCTAAAAATAAAAATAAAATCTTACTAGAAAGGAATCTAGCAAGTAGACCTAATAAAAAGAAATCCTAACCTAGACAATAACTATTTCCCTGGGCTGTGGCGCCCAAAACTTGATGCGTGGGAATTGCACCAGGCTTTACCTCTCGAGGGATCTCGAGAAGCTTACAACCCCCACCAGGCAGTGTACCTGATCGTTGTAGTATAGTATAGTGACAAGTACCGGGGGATTGATCGTTCAACTCAGGAATAGTGTCGCTAGGATTAGAAAGCCTAAAAACTAGGTCTAGAGGTGAGGGATGATTTTTTTTGTATTTTTATATTTTTATGAAAGCAAGTAAAATCTCAGGTTTTGGAAGAGTGGGCGGAATTAGTTGCTAGTCAACTAACCCAATAACTAAGATGCAATCAAAATAAAATAACAGAAATGTAAATAAAGCTAATTAAACTAGTGGTGTGAACAGTGGATGGGAGAATTGTGTTTACTTAGATTTCATTACTCCCTAGATATCTTTTACAGGTTAATTGTTTGTTACAGTTGCGTGGATGACGGGTTATATTCCTTAATACCAATTGTGGGGTGGCGTACGTACTTCCCCAACTCTATAAGCTCCTACTTCACTCCTATGTCGAGCCTGCAAGAAGCTCCTAACATGGGATCACTAGAATTCGCTCATGCATTAAATACAACCATAAAAACCTAGTACACATTGGTTCATGTTTCTTAAGACGTTCAAGCAAGTTACACAATGGAGATCTGCCAGTTTTCTTAAGCCTAACATCGAAATCATTCATCCAATACAACTATAAACAAGCAATCAACCTATAATCAACATCTAGGTTTCATTACATCTAAGCAAACACACAAAAGATCTAGCCTAGCATGTTAAAATCAAGAAGCGTAAGATATATTCAAACAACACATAGACATATTGAATGAATTGAAAGGATACTTATCTCAATTGAACATGAAAGGTTACAAGGGGTGAAAACCCTTGAAAATACTGTAAAAGTCGTGCTAGGGTTTATTAAGTTCGACCCTAAAATTCTCCTCTCAAGTTCCAAACTTAATGAATGAAAATTAGAAAAGTATCTATAGATTTCATGAGGTGACGGCGTCAAGAAGAAACTTCTGACGCCGTCATCTCGCCGCCAATAAAATTCTCGGACTGCCTAGATCCAGATCTGACGCCGTCATGTGTATTGCTGCTCTGGGCCATCACCACTTTTACTCTTGACGGCCTTGTTCTGACGCCGTCACGTTTTCTTTGGGCCGTCATCATTTTTGCTCCTGATGCCGTCACAAAATTGCTCTTGACGCCGTCAGGTACTGTTTCCAACAAGGAAAATTAAGACTTTGCCATTTTCTTCACTTTTGTGCTCCAAAAACGTCCGAAATGCTTCCTTTTCCAGAATTCACTCCAGAAGTACCTAAAATCACAAAAGGAACGATTTAGGTCAATAATTGATCAAATAAATTCCAATTCCGGCTTAAATGACCCCCTAAAAACGGATCATTTTTCGCCTCATCACCGCACTATTTTAATTGATGTAAAATTGAATATTTTCAATTATGATATTTCCTCTAAAGTGGTTTATATAAAACCGTCCTTTGTACCATTTGTTATGATAACAATCGAGTAGCACCCCCAGACTTGTAGGCTTCCGCTGATCTGGTTTTTGGGGTGTCACACTTATGTTTGATCTCAGTCTGATAAAGGAGCACAAATTATAAGAAAGCTATTTTCGTCAAAAGAGCAATTTCATAACTCGTAGGTTCAATTCAAGATTCATATCTACACATTAAGTGATTTCTCTCGAAATAGTATTTCATATCAAGTCTAGATTATTATTGATTCTTCTAAGTGGATTTCTCCTTTCAAAGACTAGAAACACAGACAAGTTCCTAGAATTGTGTTTAACAAGTTGGTTCTTTCAACCTATCCCAACATATTATATTCAACCAGTTTCAATAAATAAACATAATAAGACTATAGATGAAATAGTTTACAATATAAACTTGAAATTGGTAGAGATCAAAACATAATCATAAGTCGCTTTATTATATTCACATATCCAAGAAATCACAAGAGGTTTAGCCTCTCATGGCTAATGAGTTCATAACAACAGAAGTGAGTAAATAGTAAACAAGAGACATACAGATTGGATTTACCAAATGATTACACAAGTGTGACAAGTAACCAAGAATTCGACACCAACAAGTATATAACACCCCTTGTTCTGATTCGTTCACCCCTACAAATGGCTCTGGATCACGTATTACTTCAGACCTTAACTTAATGAAATTGGTTATAGAGTGGAGAGTTTAAATGCTTTCCAATAATCTCTATTTATAGGGATTCTGATAGGCGAAGTACGGCGCACTTGCTTTGTGAGTGCGGCGCACTTTCTTATTTTCTTTGCGCCAAAATTTCATTAATGCAGAGGAAGTACGACACAATTTATTTGTAAGACCGGCACACTTTTATTAAATATTATATATTGACTTCCTTTGACCGAGAGGTAAGTGCGGCGCACATAATTGGAAAACCGGCGCACTTGGCTTGCTTGAAAAGCTAATCATGGATAACTTCTTATTTATTTACTTCAAGTGGCGAAATAGTAGGTTTTGAGATGTCTCATGCTCAGATCATCCGAGAGTGAACCTGCATTCATTTTATGATATTAAGTACCAAAAATTCACATCAAATGATCATAAAACATATAATATAATGCTCAAGGAATATATAATTAGTGCGTTATCAGACACGGAAACATACTGGCTAGGACTAAAATCCTTTTGTTGGTTCGCTTATCTCTGTCAATCCTCTTACAACCCATAGCAACAACGGTAGTCCAACATTTCCCTTTAAAATGCCCCGCCTGTCTTTGTGTATCCCTAACGATGTGACCCTCCATTTCCTTAGTGTTTTCACCGGATGAACTAGAACGGCGAGTATTAACCATCTGAATGACTATGAAACGATTAGCAAGATCCAAATATGATAGGGTACAGAATGGAATGTACGAAGAAGGAAACCTAATGTCTACCCAATCCTCACAGGTCATAGCCTAAGCTCAAAGGGTCCTAACCTGGCTCAGATACCATAAATTGTAAAACCCTAACCTGACAAGGGTAAATATGTCACAATAATATGGTTTCACATCAGAGCATTCATAAATAAACATAAGTGAAAATCTTACATAAATAACTTTAATCTAAGATAACTATGGTCAAGTCTACACTCAGCTCTACTCTCAATCCCAGAAAGCTATCCCAAAAGCTATCTTGAATACCTGCCGCGGAGAAAAGAAATGCGGCTAAGCTTCAAAAGCTCAATGAACAGATATAACAACAAAGTAATATGAAACAGAAACAGATACAGAATATGGTGTAATGGAAATAACTGAAATATAATCAAAGTAACTGAGAACTGAAATAAAAATAAAGTTAAAGGATTTTTATCTACCACGAGCCCAGAAACAGATAAAATATCATAATCATAATCACACATAAGAAAACATATGTAGAGGAGACCTACTAGAGTTGTGAAGGACGTGCATGCATGCAAAATCAATCACCAGATAACATATAACAAATAACAGATAACAGATAACAGATCTAGGATGCGTCCATACGCCCCCGCAGAAATCAGATTGGCCATAATAAATCATATCATAAAGTGTGCACATAATATAACAGAAAGGGGACGTGGCAGAACATCACTCTACTGCCCTAGAGTCATGTCAAAGGTGCATCACTGACACGGACATGGAACCCTCATGCCTAGTGAAATGGCTCGGGTGTCAAACTAGAATAGGTCATACAGAATATCATAAAATGATATAGATCATAGGTCATCATAATAATCAGATCAAAAATACATATCAGAGGGTTCATATCATAAAGTCCAAATCAGAAGTCCAAATCAGAAGGTCAAATCAGAAAGTCCAAATCAGAAGGTTCAGATAAAACAAAGGTTCATCTCAGAAAAGGTTCAGAAAATAAAAGGGTTTCATAGAAATTGCATTGGGAAACCTAATCAGAATGAAAGAGCAAAAGAAAGGGAATCATGAGAAACCATTACTGAAAAGGTCAGAATATCTGTACCTTAATTCAAAAGCAAAACTGACAATAAGCAAACACAGAACCAGAGAATCACTACTGCCTTATAGAACCTAAAGGAATAATAAACCCAATATTACGAACAGTTCATTTTACATAAATTACTGATTTTAAGTTATCTTTTTCATTTTTAGCAGGTTTCCTATTTTAGTAAGTTTACATATTTAGAAAGTTTCCTTAAATAGTAATTTTAAATATTTAGTAAGATTTCATATAATTATTAATTTTATTTATTAAATTATTAATATAATTTCTAGGGTTTAATTCATACACTTATTAATATTTTAGGGTTCAAAGTGTAATTATACTAAATTACAAGGTTTTAAATGTAACTATCATAAGTTTCACATTTATCCAAATTAAACCCTTAACTTTCATAATTTATGAATTAATCTTTATATTTTAGAAATTTACAACATAAACCCTTAAGTTATAAAAATTATAATTCAAACCCCTTAAGTTGTATAATTTCCAATTTAACCTTTAATTTTACAATTATCCCAATAAACCCTTTAAATATCAATTGTTACACATTATACCCCTATACTTCATTTTATACAAATTACCCTTTTAATTATATAGGTTTACAAAGAATCCTTTAAGTTTACAAATTTACAAAACTCACCCAAAACTTAATCCTACCATTTGAACCATATTTACCTTCCGAAACCCTAACCCTAATTCATTAACTAACTAATCATTACTTAATTAATATATTAATTATCAAATCTAATTAACTAAACCTAACCTAAATCCATTCAACCAAACAAACCCTAGGTTACTTCTTTTTCTTCTTCTTGCTCGACCTAGATCAAACCAACCACAAAACATGATGTTTTCTTCTTCTTTTGCTTCCGGTCGAGACCTCACAATCACACAAATTCACCCTCTACTCGACACAAAGCAAAACCAACCCTAATCTATGTTCAACTTAGCTCGACATGCATTAAAAAGGAATCAAACACAACCTGTTATACATACATGATATAGTTCGACCAAGGTTCAGATAGTTTTATGATTTTATGTGTTTTATACCTTATATTATACGTATAATATAATATGTCAATTCATAGATAATTTATACACACGATAATATGAATTCAAAGAACAAGGAGAGAGTTACTAGAGGTTACCAAGACCAATATGATGTGAGTAGAAGAGAAAAACAAAGATTTCCACGCCTGGAACCTTGTTACAGATCGACTAGAGCTCAAAATAAAACAAACGTGACCTTTTCTTGGAGATTAGGGTTTCTGATTATTTTGTAAAGCGTAAAGTGAAGTATGGGGGTCTTTAAGCCGAATATATGGAGGGGAGGGCAAACATGGATCGGCCAAGAAGTCTTATGGGCCAAGGAGATCCAAATCAATATCTAATTTAGCCCAAAAGTATTAATATTAAGCCCACAACATGTTTTATACCAATTACAATTTAATTTTGGACCTTTTTTATTTTTAAACGTATAATCTATATTCCTAAAACATGAAAATATATTTTATAAACTTCCTTAAGTTATTATGGTCATATATGATGAATTACAAAATTATTAGAGCTTATTTGGTATTATATAATTATTTATTAATGATTTTAAGATATAAGGGCATTTTGGTCATTTCACACGTTTGAGATTTTTAGGTTTTACACATTTCATCTCTTGGAGAAATTTTTCTGTGACGTTGATAAGAGTCACAAGAATTGACTAAGTCATGGGCGTCTTTGTAAATTGTGGGCCAATAGAAACCGGAGTCAAACACCTTCTTGGCGGTGTAGTTCAGGCCATGATGTCCCCCCGTAGGTTCATTATGACAAGTATTGAGAATATCAACGACTTCTTGGCCATGAACACACCGTTAGATGACTTGATCTGCACAAATTTTGAACAAATAGGGGTCGTCCCAAAAGTAATGCCTCCCATCTTTGAAGAATTTGTTCTTTTGTTGGGACGACATCCTTTTAACAACAAAGTTCCCCGCTTGGTAGTTTGCAAAATCGACAAACCATGGGGTACTAGAATCACCACGAGAAGATATCATATTAAGTGTCTCGAGAGGAAATGTTTCATTTATTTCCTTTTTCTCGAGAACACTTTGATGAGGGTTCTTTAATTAGGACAAATGATCACCAGCAAGGTTCTCAGCTTTTTTTTTTTTTTTTTTTTTTTTTTTTTTTTTTTTTATCATGGATGATGATATCAAATTCTTGTAGGAGGAGAACCCATCGGAGCAATCTCGGCTTTGCATCTTGCTTTGCAAAGAGATATATGAGAGCCTTGTGATCCGTATACACTATGCTTTTTGACAAGATCAAGTATGGCCGAAATTTCTCGAAAGCATACACCACGGCTAACAATTCTTTTTCTATTGTGGTGTAATGAGCTTGAGCCTCTGTCAAAGTTTTGCTTGCATAATGTATAGGCTGAAAATGCTTGGTTTTTCGTTGCCCGAAGATCGTACCTATGGCGAAATCACTTGCATCGCACATAAGCTCAAATGGAAGGTCCCAATCGGGGGCAACTAAGATATTTGCTTCTGTAAGCTTTTTCTTGAGAGTTTGAAATGCTTTAATGCACTCATTAGAAAAGACAAATGGAGTTTCTTTTTCAAGAAGTCGGGTCATTGGCCGGGCTATTTTCGAGAAATCTTGAATGAATCTACGATAGAAGCCGGCATGACCAAGAAAACTCCGAACACCTTTAATAGTTTTGGGAGGAGGTAGTTTAGCAATGACATCAACTTTAGCTTTGTCGACCTCAACCCGCTCTTAGAAATTTTATGGCCTAGGACAATGCCTTCTTTGACCATAAAATGGCTTTTCTCCCAATTTAGACCAAGATATGTATCTTCACAACTTTGAAGCATTTTGTCCAAATGGGAGAGACATGTTTCAAAAGAATTCCCAAAGACCAAAAAACTTCCATGAAGACCTCCATAGTTTTCTCGATCATGTCGTGAAAAATAGCCATCATACATCTTTGAAACGTGCCAGGAGCATTACACAAGCCAAAAGGCATGCGTCGATAGGCAAACGTTCCGTATGGACATGTGAAAGTGGTCTTCTCTTGATCTTGAGGATCAATGGAAATTTGGAAGTAACCCGAAAAACCGTCGAGAAAACAATAGTATTCGTTTCCCGCTAGTCTTTCGAGCATTTGGTCCATGAAGGGAAGAGGAAAGTGGCCTTTACGGGTGGCGTCATTTAAATTTTGGTACTCAATGCACACACGCCATCCCGTTACCAATCGAGTAGGAATTAACTCGTTTTCATCATTTGTAACAACGGTTATGCCACCCTTCTTAGGCACGCAATGAATGGGGTTCACCTATGGACTATCCGAGATAGGATAAATCAATCCGGCATCAAGGAGTTTTATAATTTATTGTTTGATAACCTCATGGATTTTAGGATTCACCCTTCTTTGTTGTTGAACCGTCGGTTTAAAGTCATCCTCCATTAAAATCTTGTGCATACAAAATTTCGGGTTAATACCCTTAATGTCAGAACGTTTCCAAGTGATGGCTCGCTTGTGTGACTTTAGAACCTTTAAGAGAGCGGCATTTTCCTCATCATTCAAGTTTTTAGCAATTATGACGGGTAATTTATCGGTACCCTCCAAAAATGCATATTTGAGATGAGGCGGTAAGTGCTTAAGTTCGACCTCTGGAGGATCATTAGAATTTTCAACAGATTTGATCTCCTCATTATGAAGTTCTTTTGGAGGAAGAGATGATGGATCATCATTAAGTAACTTCTCAAGGAGAAGTATGTCTTCCTCAGGGTCAATTACATCATTATCAATCCCCGAATCACATGATAAGCAAGCTTCAATCTCTTCCAAAATGAAGTCACCTCCCTTAATTGGGGTGAGAGAGGGGGAAGAGGTATCAAAGGTAGGATTAATTTATCTTCGAACACTTAGCACTTCATTAAAGTATTCATCGCATGTAACATCAATGATATCAATTTGGTTAACTGATTAACTTTCACGTTCTTTTGAAGTACTCTCAATATTTATGACCAATCTTTCATCACCGACTCTTAGAGTCATCTCACCTTCATAGACATCGATTAATGCACGAGTCGTTTTCAAGAAAGGTCTTCCCAAGATAAGGGGAACACAAGGATCGACATCGAAATTGACTACTACAAAATCACCAGGAAAATGGAACTTGCCAACCTTCACAAAGACATCTTCAGAAATACCTTTCGGAATAGTAACTGATCAGTTTGCAAGTTTGAGATTCATTCGTGTTGGAGTAAGCTCCGGAAGAGTAAGCTTTTTCCAAACAGAAATAAGCATTAGATTGATGCTTGCGCCGAGATCGGCTAAGGCTAAGCACTCATCTAGCTTCTGAAAATCACAAGGAATAAGAAATTTTCCGGGGTCTCCTAATTTTTTAGGTAACTTTTTAAGAAGCACCGCCGAAAAATTCTTGTTCAATGGAGTCTTGGTTAGCTCAAACAATTTTTCCTTATTGCTAAGGAGACTCTTGAATGTAAAAGCAAACTTTGGCATGTAGAGAAGAGCATCCGCAAAACTAATGTCGAAGTGTAACTTTTGAAAATTTTCAAGAAACTTCTTCATTTGGCTATTTGTTTTATCACGGAGCTTTTGATCATTAAGCCTTGAAGGATATGGAATTGAAGGCTTAGGATTAGTCTTCAGAACATCGGGTTCTGGAATAGAAGTTTGGACGACCGAAGGTTGGACGTGTGTGGTACTTTGTCACCTTGGTCTCTCATTCTACTTCCTTCATCGGAGAATTAGTAGAAATCGAGGGCCCATCATAAGCTTTACCAGTACGAGTGGTGATAGCTTTCAATTCTCCCTTTGGATTAGAAATAGTGTTTCCCGGGAGAGATCCAGAAGTAGAAGCTTGATTCATTTGATTCATGAGACTAGCAAACATGTTCTCAATTTTGTTTTGAGATTGATCATTCTTGTAATTTGTATTTCTAAGTTCATTTTTTAGCTCATTACCTTGTTTTGACATTGAAGTTTGAAAATCAATTTTAAAAGTGTTGATTTGAGTTTGCATAGCCCTCATGTTAGCCTCATTTGCTTTGATGTAATTAGGAAGTTCATTTGATGGAACAATTGGGGTTTGGTAATTAGCAGCTTGAAAACATTGATTGAGATTAACCCCTTGGGTTGGGTATTGATTGATCAGGGCATGAAATTCATTTTGAACATCTTGCCCTCTTGGTTGATGTTGATTGAATCTATTTGGATTGTTGGGTTGAGAAAATCCGAGTGGTCCACTTTGATTGCTAGCACGATAGTTCAGGTCAACTTGAGGATGGTATTGATCACCTCCTTGGTTGTAAGATCCGGCTACGGCTTTAACCTCAAATTGACTACCATCGGTGGCAGTACAATTGTAGTAAGCATGCGGTCCACCACAAGTGACACAAGTTTCTTCCACCGTTTAGACTTGAGCGGGTGAAGAAGTTTGTGGAGAAGAAAGTTTCTTTTGCTTGGATAGAACCAATGCTTGGATAACTTTCGTGAGTTTGTCAATTTTAGCATCGGTGCTAGAATTACTCAATGGAGATGAGGTTGCATTCACTTGGGAAACAATTGATTTCTTTTGTGAAGTGCGAACCTAAGACTTGTTCTCAATGATAGCTAAAGCATCTTTAGGAGTCCGATTCAAAAGATTACCACCGGCGGCGGCATTTAAGGAGTCTTGATCGGTTTGGTTCAAACCATTGTAGAAAGTATCGATTTGATGCAACTCGGAAAAACCATGATGAGGACATTTGCGAAGTAATTATTTGAAACGATCCCACACTTCACTAAAGGATACATCAAAATTTTGAGTGAATTTGGTGATTTCATTTTTAAGGCTTGTGGTTTTAGACAGGGGAAATAATTAATTCACAAATTTCGACACTAAGTATTCCAAAGTTTCAATAGAACGAGGGGGTTGTTTTTCGAGCCAAATCCGGGCGGCCCCCTCGAGAGAGAAAGGAAAAAGAAGTAGCTTGATAGCTTCTTGAGAAACATTCTTGTATTAGATGGTAGAAGTGATCTTGTTAAACCTTCTACTACGGGAATGAGGATCGTCTCTCTCAAATCTGAAATATTGACTCGAAGTTACTAAGGATAGCAACTCGGTCTTGAGTTCAAAGCTATCGGCAATGATTTCCGGAACAACAATGGCATCTCAATAACCCTCGGTGGGTGCATGGAGAAGCTCAGACATGGTACGATTTACTTACGAAGTTGTTCCAATTTATTAATTGGCATTAACCCTAGATCGTTGCCCCTGAGAAATTAATAAATACTTTCTACTCGAGCTCCATCATGAACTATTTACATTAGAACCCAATAAAAAAAAGAAGGGTTCTAGTAGAATAGAACAAACGACGTCGAGCCAAGAGCACCTTCATTCCTATATAAAATGGTGGATGTAACAATAAGAATCCACACCGGATCATGTCCTTCAAGTCGCACGTTGCTTTCTACCACATCGTTTTAAACGAAGTTTTACCATAACATTCCTCTAATTTGGAACCAATATGGAATTGATTCAATTATGGAATCATGAATAGTCATTGGTTCAGTCGGTACAGAGACATAGTTATTTATATTTAATAGAGAATATCTACACAGATAATAAAGATTTTTCTGAATAAATTTTAGCAAAATGCCGTCTTTTTTTGTCTGAATATAACATTTTTCTATAAATCTCTATCTCAAAATCTGCCATGTTTGGTGGATCGGCAATAGTATGAATCTCGGGTTCGGCTATTGGAATGGTACGTCGTCGGTTACGTCCTCTTGGAATTTTTGTGAGTCCAAGAAAAGGGCTTGATGACGTAGACGAATGAGTGCGCATGCACTTAAAAAACAACTCAATTAAAACGAGACCGAATCAAAATACAGGAAACTTAAACCAATAATTATAAGTGAATGGTTATTTTGAATGAAAAATGCTTAAGTGGCGGGAGAACAAAGGTGAGCAATAAATGCCGTTGAAGTACCCGTTCTTCTTCGGTTCACAATTTAATGTCAGAACCTACCTAGAACCTCTCTCTTGTCAATCAAAAGTGAACCAATTTCACAAGGGATACAAAGGCAAGTTTTAATCTTTTGTTTGCGAACTTATTATGATCATACCCCCAGTTGGTAGGTATTTTGTCGAATGTTTCTCGATAATGTCTTTTATTGTTATTTTTATTTAACAAGAAAACGGAAAATGTTTTTAGTTTTTTTTTTTTTTTTTTTTTTTTTTTTTTTTTTTTTTTTTTTTTTGATACTTTTTTTTGGTAAACATGGGTTTCCGACTCGACATTGCGAGCCGACTAATACCACGGCGACTACGCTTTTTGGATAGCCCGGAGTCGGCGCAGGTGAACCTCCGTGGCCACAAGGAAAATATTTTTTTTTGATACATATATATACAAAAGAAAAGGAAAATATTTTTGTGTTTTATATATATTTTTTTGAAAACAATAACTTCTTGACGAAGTATCTACAAGTTACTAATCGTTAAAACCTTAATGATATTGTCGCAACACAACCTCCCCGGCAGCGGCGCCAAAATTTGATTACGTGTGAGGTGTATATCAAATAAATACAAAGTATGTGAGGAGAATTCACTAGTCGACCTTTGTGAAAAGGCCGACTTGCAAAACTCGTGAATACGATATATATATATATATATATATATATATATATATATATATATATATATATATATATATATATATATATATGGTGGGGTTATTCTAAAAAGGCCCTTATAATAAAAAGTGTAAGAAGGATTGTGGGAGTGACATGTGTCACCCCCATGCCACATCATATAACACGTGTCACCCCCCTCCCCGAAATTTTTTTTTCCCGCAAAAAAAATTTTTTTTTTGGGCAAAAAAAAAAAAAAAATTTCCCGCCAAAACATTTTACTGCATCACTGTTATAAAGTTACTGCATCACGGTTATAAAGTTACTGCATCACGTTTACTGCAACACAATTATGATTTTACTGCATCACGGTTACTGCATTCATGGTTTTAATGTTACTGCATCATGGTTATAAAGTTACTACATTATAGTTATAAGAAATTGCATTATCATAAGTTTTCTGCATCATATATGTATGTAACTGCATCACAATTAAAATACGATTCTTTTTTAAGTATTGGTGCATCTTTATTATAAGTTACTGCATCATAGTTAATAGTTTAGTCATCTACTATGCTGCAGTAACTTATAACCTTAATGAACTAAAATTTAAAACTATAATGCAGTAACTTTTATAATTGTGATGCATTAACTTTATAACAGTGATGCACTAAAAAATTTGGCGGGAAAAAAAAATTTTTTTTTTTGGCGGGATTTTTTTTTTGCGGGTTGGGGGGGGGGGGGGGGTTTGGGGGGTGGGTGGGTGGGTGGGGGTAGGGGGACATGTGTCATATGATGTGGCATGAGGGTGACAAATGTCACCTTCACAATCCTTCCTACACTTTTTATTTTAACCTATATATATATATATATATATATATATATATATATATATATATATATATATATATATATATATATATATATATATATATGTAATACCGGGCAAGTGATTACCCGAGTCGTGTCCCAACGAGGTGTGAATGAAGGATATCGTGTGAGATTCGAGATTAAAATGCTTGTGAGGATGGATTTGATTATTTGGTATTATGGAACTATGGGAAATTAACGAATAATGAACAAGAAATAAAATAAATGTAACTAAAATGCAAATCTAAACAAGTAAGGACAAATAAAGTTCAAAAATTACTTAAAATGCTACGAGAATGATAACCGGGAGTTAAGGGAACCCTAAAACGCAATCTAAGTTAAAAAGGTAAAGTTAATTAAAAAAACGTAAATGCGCGAAAAAAAACGTGATATTTAAGCTATACTAATCTTACGGGTATAAAAATGATTTTCCTACGAATCTAATGATAAAAGAAAATTTTTGGAAAAGAATAATATTTGTTTTTGGCTTTTTAGTTAATTATAATGTTTTAATAACTAATTAAACTAAATTGAATATTTAAAAATACTAAACTATTTTGGAAAAATATGAAAATTTTTGAGAAATTCTATTGTCTAATAACAAAGCTGGAAAAAAAAAAAATTAAAAACGGAACAAGTAAATAAAATAAGCAAGGAATAAGCAATCCTAAAGGCTGAAGCTATAATAAGCAAACAAATAACACTATTTTAAATATATAATAAAGTGACACTTAACAACAAAGAATAAATAGCACAGATGGTATGGGTTTGTCTGTGGTGTTTGTTGGTACCAAGAGGTCAGGGGTTCGAGTCCCACAAACCCAAATTTTTTCTATATATATATATATATATATATATATATATATATATATATATATATATATATATACACACACACAGTTACAAGAAATTTTTGTGAATGGATTTCTTTTGAAATGCTTTTGAAACAACTTTTGAAAGCTTGACAACCCAAGAGATGCAAAGTTTTTTTTTATCCAAAGTGAGTCTTTTGAAACAAGCAGCTAGCCAAAAGGGGGACAAGCTAGAACCAAACCAAACACAAGCCCACACAATCTTATACTTAACATAAACAAGCTCAAAACAACAAGCTCATAAGCATTGAACAAGCTAGGGAAAAGAATCAAACAAGCTCAGTGCTTACTGATGTAACTCAGTATGCACTGGTCTTAGGGGGCAACTTAGAGGGCCAAATAAGCACCACAAATAAGCTACTAAGGCCAAAATAAGCAAAAACCAATTGAGACAGTACAACAAGCTTCTCAAAACACCAAAAATATTGCAAAAAGCTCAAGAATTAAACAAGATATGGGTAATTGAAAAATGGCTCAGAATGGTGAAACCAATGGTGCAAGGCAACAGAAATTCTAAACAGGCCACTTTGAGCTTATCAAAAGCTTGTAAAGGAAATTCAAAAAATTTTGAAAAAATTATTTTTAAAACCACAAGCTTCCACATATTAAAAATCCAAATTTGCAGACCTAAACAGTCAATATTTAGTAAACTAAAAATCCAGTACTAAACATGCATTTGAACTCTTTTAAAATTTTGATTTTTTTCAATATTAGCTAAAGTTGACTATTATGAGATTATAAGGGTCCTAGATTACTAAATATGTTGTTTTAATCTATACTAAGATTAAATTAACCAAAACTAACAAGTTTTAAAGCTAAAAAGATGATTTGGAAT
Source organism: Artemisia argyi (assembly GCA_030686995.1). Taxonomy (NCBI): domain Eukaryota; kingdom Viridiplantae; phylum Streptophyta; class Magnoliopsida; order Asterales; family Asteraceae; genus Artemisia; species Artemisia argyi. The sequence continues at coordinate 79,215,651 of CM060693.1, read as the reverse complement.
CAAAAATTCCCAAGAGAATTGAAATTATGAAGATTCAAAGCCAACTTTGACTTTTCACTAATTCCCTACTAATATAATGCTTTGACTACTCTACTTTAACCATAAGAATGATGTCTAAGCAAACTTTAACTACTGAAAATCACAAGAGCATAGTTTAACCAGCAAATCCAAACACCCCTTTAAAAACTGATTAAGGAATATAATTAAGCAAATGAACAAGTTAAACTATGAAACCGATAATTAAGATTATCCTAGTCTATATTAAGCAAAAATAAGTCAATAGAAACAGAAAACATCCACAACAACAAGCAAGAACAAAATACGCAAGATTCACACTAAAAATTGAAAATTAGAAAGTAAACATGGGAAACCTTAAATCCCTAGCTAAACAAGGGGAAATAGAAACTGCTACAAGCTCGTAGCTTGTAAACAAGCTAGGTGATAGTCCATCTTGCCATTCCAAAATTGGCAACTTCCCATGCTTTCCACTTTGTCATGCTAAGGTAATTTTTGTGATCATTTGATTCTATTTTGCTTCTTTTTTTATGTTATCAAAGTCTAAGTGAGCTTATGAAACAACTGAAAACAACAATTTGGGATAGACAAAGACTTGTGCTAAAAACTTAAAATTTCTATTTAGATTGAAAATAAATGACAAAGGTTTGAATTGAAATATGAAATACTTGTATTACTAGAAAACTGATTAAAATGATAAAACTAAACTAGATAAAACTAAAGCATAAAGAACAACATGCCATCAGAGGCTTACATAAGACCTATTTATACTAAAACTACAACTAAGGTTACTTTTGCTCTTGTGCTAGTTCTGTGTGTGAAAACAGCTTTGGATGACCATGGTGTGCTTATTTGGAGCAATTCCCACCATTGGATTAGCTTCTATACATTCTCAGCCTTTGAAGTGCATTTTGGCGCCAAACTTAGTTGTGGATTGTCAACTTGGCAATTGAAGCCAGTTAGGTTGGTACAAGCTGGTGTTTGGACTGGAGTGGCATGGGGAAGCTTTTGAGGAGGGGAGGGTGGCGTGTAGTAGGTAAAGCAAGGAAGAGGAGATTGTCTGGTGGGTAAAGGAGGTGAGGAAGAATAAGCGTTTGATTGGGTTGGTCAATTGGGTAAAACGGGGGAAGTGTTTGTTTTATTATTTCAGGTTTGGGTTTAAGTGGGTGTGAGTTTTGGGCTGATGATGTTTGATGGGCTGGGTGTGTATTCGATTGGGAGTGTGATGGTTCTGGATTTGGGTTAGGATTTGGTGTGGGTTGGTTTTAGGTTTGTAATTATTTAGTAGGTAAAAAGTAAAATTTATTTTGTAAAAACGTTTTGTAGTTTTTTTTTTGAATTTTTTTAGACTAATAATAATAATAATAATAATAATAATAATAATAATAATGATAATAATAATAATGATGATGATAATAATAATAATAATAATAATAATAATAATAATATTGTAAAAGTAAATTTTAATAAAGAACAAAATAAAAGTTTTTACAAAATGCTTTCGGAATTTTTATTTTAAAAATGGAATTTGGTTTTGAAAATGATTTTGCGTTTAAGTTTTTGGGGTTTAGGGGTACTTCGTTAATTTTGATGTCGGGTGAGGGCAATTTGGTTATTTTTGGTTTAGGTTAAGGGGTAAAAGGGTAATTAGGGTTTTGGTGTGGTTTTCCATGCTCACCCCCATGTCACATGTCATGATTGACTTTGATCTTTGACTCTTTGTCTTTTTCTTCAAAAATGTGTCGAGTCGATCCGGTAATGCTCCATTTTTCTTTGATTCCCATCCAAGCTCCGGCTTTTGACAATTTTCCAAATCTCGTGCTTGTTTTTGTCTTTTTGGCCTAAATTATCCCTATTTTTGAAATATCCACACCTGCACGATCACAAACACAAAAACATAATATCTTTGGCATTTTTGGTTAGTTTTTGGTTGTTTTGGTCTTAATTTGGTAAGAAAAAGGTATGTGAATAAGCACGTACCATATGACCTCTAAGTATTTAGGATAGACAGTTTCGATGCCTTAACCCAAAACCCTATAAGATAGAGAAATATTCTTTAAGAATATTATTTTTGAACTTTAGGCATTATAAGGTGAAGACTAGGATATTACCCTTTAGATACTTAGTAAGTGCTGATAGAATGGGCTCCAAGAAATAAATCCACTTCCTATATTTACCTCTCCCCACAAAAGTTTCCTCCCTTCCCTATCCGGCAATCTGCCTAAAACCTCTATCTTTCCCAACCACATATGGCATAAATAGTGATACTTGTTAAATTTTTAGTTATAACAAGTTATTTATGACCTTATGTGATTGTGATCTTCTTCCTCGTTGTTCTATGACATTGTATGTCATGAATTACAACTCGTTGTTCTAAAACCTCTATCTTTCCCAACCACATATGGCATAAATAGTGATACTTGTTAAATTTTTAGTTATAACAAGTTATTTATGACCTTATGTGATTGTGATCTTCTTCCTCGTTGTTCTATGACATTGTATGTCATGAATTACAACTCTTCCTATATTATATTCCCTACCTTCTTCCGACACCTTAGATCAATTCCTCTATCATTTTATATGATACTAGTGATGAGAATCCTTATTCTACATCATAACGATCCGATTTCATTCCAAATTCTTCCTCGACTCTAAATCCTCACTTCTCTGAAATCACTTAGTTTCCCCTAGTTAGAGATTCTTCCCCTAACTATCTTTATATGCAATTATATAACGATTATATACAAGCATATTCTTATCCTTCCCTCTTTACTTCCTATTCCCTTAAGATTACTATGATTTCCGAAGTAGTTTCCTCTCTTAGTAAAACCCGTAGTACACTCTCTTGGTTTCCCCATATTCAATGTTAGAAATAGTTTAACCATAGAAAATCATAAGAATAGATAGAAGATACCTTAAGTCCCCTAGATGAAACATCTCTAAGAAATTATCAAGGAAATAGAAAGTAAGAATAGAAATTTTTTGGAAATTTTAAGAAACTAAACTAGAGAAAAATTTATAAGTAGGAAATAAGAAAGATATTAAAAATAGATAAACTTAGCCTATGATAGGACTACTATATTAATATCGAGGATATTAGAATTAGTTGTTGAGATTAGGTGAAAGGAATCCTTAAGAAAATATCAAAGAATTAGAATAATAAGTTATTGACCTAGAATCCTAGATTTTTATATAGGTTAGTTGTACGGCCATTCGTTAAGGTTTTCACCGTATAGATAAGCCAATAGGAAGTTTTAGTTTACCTATACCTAGTTTCTTAAGTTATATGTCCCGTATCAGGATTTTATCTCGGAAGATACTATAGATATTACCTTACCTGGCTATAAGTACCTAGGACATAAGTTAGAAAAAATTTACCAAAGAACTAAGCAAGAAACTTTACCTAGAAACAGTGATACTTCTATTAAACCTTTAGCTATAAAAACCTTTCCTCTCTCTAGCCCTCCTCCCTTTATAGGATCTTCTTCACCGATTAGGTCAAATACCCCACCCCTAGATTTTAAGTCTATAGGAAACTAGATAATTCATTATGAATTATACTAAAACCTTTAGGAGGGAAACTAACTTCAAAGGAATCTAGTAAATCTTATTCTCCTCGGGATACCATCCTTCCAGGTATCCTATTCTTCCGTCTTCTATCATTCTACCGTTTAATCCAACTCTTCCGTCTTTTCCTACTCTTCCACTCCCTCGTTCTTTTCTACTCCTTCGTTCCTTCCTATTTCCCCGTCCTTTTATCCTCTTCTATTCTTTCGTTCTTTCCCACTCCTCTGTTCTTTTCTCTTCTTCCCTTTCATTCCTCCGTTCTCTTCAATTCTTTCCTATCCCTCCAGTCCGTTCTTCCGTCATTCTCTACCCTATCCTACCCTACCCTTATACTCTTTTTCGCCATCATCCTACAATTTTCTAAGTGTTAGAACTTGTATTCCCTAATTTCTCGTCAATTCACAAGTTTCTATTAGTTAGAACTTGTAAGAATATATATGTCGAACTTTAATCCTCATTATGTTCGACTACGATATTAAATCATCTTTTCTTGCAAAAGTTGCAAGATTGAGATCGTCAACGTTCGTCACTCCAGCCAAGACTCGGGATACAATCAAGTAATTAGTTGCTGATAGAATGACTGTAGAACTAGGAAACTTGAGCTCCCAATATGATGTGTGTAATTGCACCCTCGCAAAAGGTTTTACCTCTCAAGGGATCTTGAGAAGCTTGCAATCCCCATCAGGCAGTGTACCTGACCGTTGTAGTATAGTATAGTGACAAGTACCGGGGGATTGATCGTTCAACTCAAAGAATAGTGTTCACTAGGGTTAAAACCCACTAAAACTAGGTCTAGAGATGAGGGACGATTCTTTTTGTATTTTTATATTTTAGTTGAAAGCAAGTAAAATCTCGGTTTTGGAAGAAGTGGGCGGAATTAGTTGCTAATCAACTAACCCAAATAACTAAAGATGCAATCAAAATAAAATAAACTAAACTTAAACTAAATTATGGCGAAAACAATAATGAGAGAAAATGTATTTACTTAGATTTCACTACTCCCTAGCTATCTTTTACCGGTTGATTAGTTTATTACAATTGCATGGATGATGGGTTATATTCCTTAATACTATTCGTAGGGCCGTGTACGATCTTCCCTAACTCTATAAGATTCTACCTCTTCCTATGTCGAGCCGACTACTAGCCCCTAACATGGCCTCATTAGTAGTTACCTACGCATTAAATACAACCAACATATCATAGTATACCTCCGATCATGTTTCTTAAGACGTTCAAGCAAGTTACCAAATGGAAGTCTGCCAGTTTTCTTAAGCCTATAATCGAATTCATTCATCCATAACAATTATAAACAAACAACCAACCCATAATCAATATCTAAGTTTCATTAAATCTAAGCAAACTCAAAAAAAACCTAGCCTAGCATGTTAAAGAGAAGACAAATGTAAGATATAATCAAACAACACATAGACATATTGAATGATTTGATGAAAGACTTATCTTCAATTAAGCATGGATGAAACAAGGGTTTGAAACCCTCAAAATATCAGTAAAATTCGTCTAGGGTTTACTCCCTTCAAAGTTGCACACAATGAATGAAAGAAAACTATATATAGATTTTACATCCTGATGGTGTCAAGAGTTAGGTCTGACGCCGTCAACTCGCCGCCAAAATAATACTCGTATTGCCTAGATCCACTTCTGACGCCGTCACTCTTTGTGTTATACGTGACGGCCTTGGCGACCCTAAAGGGTGACGCCGTCACGAACTCTTTAGAAAACTCCCTGGCGCGTCACGTGTATTTGATTTATCCACCTCTTTGTCAAGTCTTGACGCCGTCACTAGCATCCTGTGACGCCGTCATGTAGAATTTCCAGCATGATTTTGAGACTTTGTCGTTTTCTTCACTTTTTCGCTCAAAAAACGTCCAAAATGATTCCTTTTGTAAATTTCCTCTCAAAAGTACCTAAAATGATAAAAGGAACGATTTAGGGCAATATTTGATCAAATAATCTCGACTTTGGCCTTAAATGACCCCCCAAAGGCGGTACACTTTTCACTTCATCAAATACCCTTACACTTGAGATTTGCTTGTCCTCAAGCAAATGCACTTTTATTCTAATCAATATACAAGTTAGGGGTCATTTAACACTAATATAAAAGTAATTGCAACAAATAATCGTTCCACTTCAACCAAAAACAAGCACGGAAATTATACACTAGCACCTCACAAATAGTGGTTAGATACTCACATCTCTCGGGTGTAATAAAGTATATATCACAATATGGAAATGAAAAAAATCTCTCACTACCTGTCACAGCAAATAGATTACCATAGGCTTGGGAAAGGATCAAACCTCCACAACTTGGCGTAAGCACCTAGGATAAACTATGAAAGAGGCCTTTTAAAGGGTTATAACGTGTGGTGTAGGTATATGATAAACACGGTTTTGTTGGATAAAGGCAATATTTTCTGGTGGTGAGTTAATCATCTTGGTCAATTACATGTACAATGTGGCGTTGCTAAGCCAATACTCGACTCGACTTAAGCTAATCACGAATTAACAAAAACATAAAACAAATATAAAAGGAAACAGGATGGTAGTCCGTATATTTTTTTCATTCTCTTTTTTTTTTCTTTCTTGATTTTTTCTATTTTTTTTTTTTTTTTTTTTTTTTTTTTTTTGTGCATACACTCTTGCCCTACCATCCAAAATAATACATCATAGGGAATTTGCATTCCCCTTAAACTTGAAATTTTGCATACTTTACAATTAACTATTCTAATGACTTGAATTAATATAATCAAAACACTTGGAGTAATTTTTAAGATTAATGCACATATGGGGGTAATATATGATGTTCTTCCCCATTACTCCATAACAATAGTACTTTACCCATGAGTCCCAATCATCCCAAAATAATATGTACAAGATATGACTCGACTTAGCAACCATGTAATCAATTAGACAATTAACTAAGGATTTAAACAAATAACAATAATGCACTAAAGATGAGTGCATACAAGAAAGGCTAAGGCGATTTGGGTGTACATTTGGGGTAGATTGTTAACAAATTCTTCCTTTAAGTAAAATGCTTAAAGTTAGAAATGAAAAGATTGGCTCGGAGGGTTGTACTAGGGGTATCGTGTACTAAAAATGAGTAAAACGCAAAGGTGTAGGAAAATTAATTGACTTTACTAGTCAAGTAGTTATGACTTTATTGGTCAAGTAATTATGATACGGGTTTAAACACAAGGGTGATCCTAATGCCTCTTATCATGTAGTAAATCCTACTACACGAATGTAGTCTTACTAGCAGTCTCAGGATGCATCACTAACGCAAGTTCTAGAATCTAAGTGCTACCGGTACACTCATAAGCAATAATAATGAATGATTTTCCTAACAAATCTAAAGGGGAACCTCACATATTTTGGTGGAAATTTTTTTTGAGTGGTACAGTTTTTGGGCTAGTCATGCAACTCCTATCCATGAGACGCTCATTAAGGCTAAAGCTTCACTCCTAAATGTTGTAAAAAATTTTAAATTTGGTGCTAAAATTTCCCTAACAAGTATTTCTCTTAGTTTTATTACACACCTACTATTGAGCAAACAAACTCAAGTGCAATTGTATTCTCTAAGGTATCATCATTTACCCTCCCCTTACACTTAGGCTGAACATTGTCCCCAGTGTTCAATAAAAAGGATGTAAAAGTAATGAAGGTAAAAGAATGAAAACAAATACTCCCCTAATTCGTTCGGTGTGGATAAATGGATAACAAGGTTAAATCCTCCTCCAAGAAAATGAAGGTTGAAAGCTTCCCTCCAGAAATATAAATCTTCTTCTTGTCCAATATAACCTGTTAAACTTGATAAAACAATCATGGCAAACCTCGCGTAAAATTGGGGGTAATCTATATATATATAAGGATATAATGCTTGTGGAATGAATGTTTGTATATTTTCCGGAGTTTATAAAACTAAAGAATTAACAAATACTTTAAGACTCCATTAGAAAAAACAAAACTTGCAAAATTTTTTAGAATTTTTACACCTGACGCCGTCAGGTTATGATCCCGACGTCGTCAGAGTGTTCTGAAAGAAATCTCATGTTAAGTTTTCGGAAAATTTCTAGAAAAACTTACACCTTAATTCCTGGAATTCCTGCAAAACATCATTATGACTCGATACAAGCATTTGACTCAAACAAATACTAATATACACGTTCATTTAATATTGTTGTGATTCATATCCAATTCCCGTTCTTTAAAAACAAATGTAGGTTTCCCTTATACTTAGCTTTTGCGAAATACCTTTATATGAAGTTAAGACAAACAACAAAGTAAAGCATTTTCATAATTTATTATGAAACATGATCCACAAACAATAAAAATAAAGCATGCATACGAAAACAAATAAAATCAAACAAACAAAACAAATAAAACAAATAAAACATGGGTTGCCTCCCAAGAAGTGCTTTTCTTTATTTATGAGTCTTGTAGCTAGACTCAAGGTCATGGGCTATTATGTGACCTCATCATCGGTTCCGGTTCCTAGGTCATCTTCCAAATCTATATCGGGATCGCTTTCATAGTGCAGGTATTTTGGGTCTTCAAATTCAAAGACATCTTCCCGATATTTGGAACAAAGCTTACTGACATCCTTAAGAACCCACATGATAAGTCAAAGGTGTTTTTACATCCTCTCCGAACATCATCATCACATAGAATCAGTTGGGACCCTAGCTTATCAAGTCCGTTGCAATCTACTCCTTCAAAATCTTTCATCTTATACGGCGTTTGGTATGAGATTCTCCTAATTCCATCTGTGAAAGTCATGATTCCGTTCCGGTTGTCAACCATTAAGTTAGTGATTTCATAAAAGGGCGCCCCGAAAACAACTTGCGATAACCTCGGGTCGATATAATCCTCAATATTGTCTACGATCGTAAAGTCCATTGTGAATGTCATATTTCCTACGAATACTTGAACTTCATGATCTCTACCGACAACATTTTCTCCTTTATAAATCAATCCCCATTTCCAAATCTTGTTGTAGTGGAACAAGGACATAACATTCTTGGGTAGGCATATGTCAATGTAGACATTATAAAAATACTTGTGACCTATCATACAAGGGATTTTGAGGTTATTCGGATCACGTCACTTTATCTTTCCTGACCTTCCACCCTATAATCCATTTGTACCACAATCCAATGATGGTCGGTATTCATACACTTCCTCATTACCCTTACGAAAAATTACTTTCCTGACACCATTGGTAAATAGTGCACTACCATTGTTCTCATCTAGGGTCACCCCTGTTTCTTTTACAAATGGTTTCCCGAGGATGAGGTTAGTTAATGTTGGATTAATGAACGAATCTATGTCATCGATCACAGTTAGATCAATGTTATAGATGAATCCTCCAATCATAACTGATAACCTTTTAATTATCCTGACGTTATCGAGTCCTTTACACGTAATTTGTTCAGGGAAGGCTTCGTTTTAAAGGGAGAGAGGGATCACATTTACAGGGAGGTTAGGATCTATGCAAGTATCGGTTATGAGCTTTTTCCTAGTGGTGCAAGAAATCTTAAAAACTTGAGGGTCGCTTTCCTCAATCCTATTTCTACACCCTATAGTACTCTCTACCATGTCTTTCTCGAGTTTCTCTATAATAGATTCATCCAAAATTCCTGGATTTTCCTTATGCCCTTCGGATTCTTCTTTTGACTCCTTCCACTCGCTTGACCCTTGTGTGATGGAGTTCTCGAGTAAGCCAGTAGGGCTCATAGCCACATCGTGGTCTTTCTTGGGGGTCTCACCTTCAACTTCATGACCCTCATCCCAAGTTGGTTGTTGGCTCTAATCGGGTGTAGGAGTTAACTAGGGCTCTTTATTTTTACATGGGCGTTTACAAAGTGGATTGGTCCTGAGGAGTTAACATGGTCCCTAGCTTCCTTCACCTTTGGCGACATATGTTTAAAGAGTTTACTAGGGCTCTTTATTTTTACATGGGAGGGTGGCTGATTAATGATGGTGACGGATTTGACTTCTTCAGCCTGAGTCGATTTACTAGCAGTGCGCTCATTGATAGCGTTCAACAGGTTACTAACCTTGTTATTCATATCGACTTTCTGTTGTCTGAATCGAGTCTCGAGCGTGGAAACCTGTAATTCTTGAGAAATAAAGAACTTTCGCAGTGCTTCTTCATAGTCTGGTATCCTCTGAAATTTGGCTTATCCTTCCATGCTTCATAGGCCTCGCCAAAATTTCGAGGCCCTCAATTAGTGGCAAGCCCTCTATCCTCCGCTTTATCAGCACGTGAGGATGCGAATTCCTTAAAAGCACATTTTGGAAGTTCCATGCAATTATGAGTTTCATGAGGACCATTACAAAATTTGCATGAAGAAGTGATCTTGTTCACTTGGCTTGAAGGTTTAGGAGCTTCGTAGGATTTCATGAGAAACTTGACTTGGTCTTCAAGTTCCATGATCCTACGGTCAGGAGTGCTTGCATTGTTTGAAGGCAAAGATATTGCCTTGACCATTTTGTTCAAATCACGGGGATCATTCCAATTTTCGTTGTCATAGAAAGCAAGATCTTCTATGAGTTCCCATGATTTTTCCGCACTTAGATCATGAAGCTTGCCACCGGCTGATTGGTCAATGGTTCGCCTTGTGGAGAGATCGATATGGTCATAGAAAATTTAGACTTGGAGCCAAAGATCTATGCCATGATGAGGGACTTTTTTGAGTAAGTCCTTGAAACGAGTCCATGCTTCATAGAGAGTTTTACCTTGATGTTGTTGGAACATCAACATGTCATTTCTAAGCTTAGTGGTTCTCCCCAGTGGGAAAATTGAGCAAGGAAACGAGTGGTGAGATCATCCCAAGAGGTGATGGATCCCGCGGGTAAACGCTCAAGCCATTGACTAGCTTGGTCACGTAGAAAGAATTAGAAGAGACGCAATCGGGTCGTCTCTCGAGTTCCAACATCAAGGTCTATTGAATCTATGATTTTCAGGAAATCCTTGAGATATTGATTAGGATCTTCGAAACGAAGTCCATGGAATGCACATCCGCTTTGCACCAATCGGATGGTGTCGGATCGCAAGGGTGACACATTGGCTCCATGAGTGAGCTCAATGGTGTTTCGATAACCTTGGTGGCTAGGACGGGAGTATTCTCCTAAAGTTCGGGGTCTAGGAGGTTGGTTTGGTTATGGTGGGTTTTGTGGATGGTTTTGTTGTGGTGGGTTGATGGGATCAAAGAGATTACCACCTTCCATGATGGCGGATGGCAAAGGTTACGAACAAAGGAACGAAGAAAAAGATAGACTAAAGGAACCTATAAAAATAAAATAAAAATCTAACTAGAAAGGAATCTAGCAAGTAGAACTAATAAAGAGAAAATTTAACCTAGACAATAACTATTCCCCGGGCTGCGGCGCCAAAAACTTGATGCGTGGAATTGGACCCTTGCAAAAGATTTTTCCTCTCAAGGGATCTTGAGGATGGGTGGAATTGCACCCTCGCAAAAGGTTTTACCTCTCAAGGGATCTTGAGAAGCTTGCAATCCCCACCAGGCAGTGTACCTGACCGTTGTAGTATAGTATAGTGACAAGTACCGAGGGTTTGATCATTCAACTCAAAGAATAGTGTTCGCTAGGGTTAAAACTCACTAAAACTAGGTCTAGAGATGAGGGATGATTCTTTTTGTATTTTTATATTTTAATTGAAAGCAAGTAAAATCTTGGTTTTGGAAGGAGTGGGCGGAATTAGTTGCTAATCAACTAACCCAAATAACTAAAGATGCAATCAAAATAAAATAAACTAAAATTAAACTAAATTATGGCGAAAACAATAATGAGAGTAAATGTCTTTACATAGATTTCACTACTCCCTAGCTATCTTTTACCGGTTGAATAGTTTGTTACAATTGCATGGATGACGGGTTATATTCCTTAATACCATTCGTAGGGCCGTGTACGATCTTCCCTAACTCTATAAGCTTCTACCTCTTCCTATGTCGAGCCGACTACTAGCTCATAACATGGCCTCATTAGTAATTACCTACGCATTAAATACAACCAATATATCGTAGTACACCTCCGATCATGTTTCTTAAGACGTTCAAGCAAGTTACCAAATATAAGTCTGCCAGTTTTCTTAAGCCTAACATCGAATTCATTCATCCATGACAATTATAAACAAACAACCAACCCATAAGCAATATCTAAGTTTCATTACATCTAAGCAAACACAAAGAAAACCTAGCCTGGCATGTTAAAGAGAAGACAAGTGTAAGATATAATCAAACAACACATAGACATATTGAATGATTTGATGAAAGACTTATCTTCAATTAAGCATGGATGAAACAAGGGTTTGAAACCCTCAAATTATCACTAAAATTCGTCTAGGGTTTACTCCCTTCAAAGTTGCACACAATGAATGAAAACTAGAAAACTATATATAGATTTTACATCCTAATGGCATCAAGAGTTAGGTATGACGCCGTCAACTTGCCGCCAAAATAATACTCGTATTGCCTAGATCCACTTCTGACGCCATCACTCTTTGTGTTATACGTGACGTCCTTGGCGACCCTAAAGTGTGACTCTGTCACGAACTCTTTAGAAAACTCTCTGGCGCGTCACGTGTATTTCATTTATCCACCTTTTTCTCAAGTCTTGACGCCGTTACTAGAATCCTGTGACACCGTCATGTACAAATTCCAGCATGATTTTGAGACTTTGTCGTTTTCTTCACTTTTTCGCTCAAAAAACGTCCAAAAAGGCTTCCTTTTGTAAATTTCCTCTATAAAGTACCTAAAATGACAAAAGGAACGATTTAGGGCAATATTTGATCAAATAATCTCGACTTTGGCCTTAAATGATCCCCCAAAAGCGGTACACTTTTCGCTTCATCACAATATGGATAAAATATCAATAAAATCCTTTGTCCAACCAGTAAGCATATAGCTTACGGGTTTCTAAACTAAACATTGTAAATTCCCCAATGTTTTCCTAAACTTCGTGAGTCAATCTCATGGAGTCTCTCACTTTCAATTATGAGTCATAGCACTTGTCCACTCCTCCTCCAAAACACTCTCGTACCAAACTTCCTTAGTATGGTCAACTCTCTGCTTTCCTGGCAATAATATCCGAGAATGATTTATAATCATCTTATAAAAATGATTCAGGACACTTTTTCATTTGAAGAGAAAGTTATAAATCACTAGACTGTGAGTTTATAAATCCTTGCCTACAAGAATTGGGACACCTCTACTTGTAAGCAATGAGATATGAACAAATGAGTCTAAGTATTTTCATCCGTACAAACATTTCTCAATCCGTTTGTACAAAACAATTCCTTTCTTCTGTCGGTCTCACCCCTTTCTTTTCCTCGAATCATAAATTCGTTCTTTTTTCTCCGCCTCTACTCTTATACTCAACTAAATCTCGGGATGAGATTTTCTCTAAGGGGGTAAGACTGTAACCAGCCATAAAATCCCATCAACATCATTTCCTCTACAATACCAATAGTGGGTATTTTCACAGGTAAATTTATTGCTTTATATCCTTTTCATTGCATGCATGACTCACTAGACCTGCTCACCTATCCTCTTAAGCAAAATAACCTTACAACCATAACACATGAACTCCTAATCTAAGATCACTACAACACCATAATAAGTAATCTATCATCATAACATACTAAATCTATCACAATACCAAAACAAACCCTAATCAAACCCTAATTGAGCCCTATGTGTTTACAAAACCCTAATTGCTTATCTAAACTAGTTTGAAAGTACTCAAGGCTTATGTAGGAGTTACATTAGAAACTTTAGGATATCTTAGACTCCCTAAACCTTAGTACAACCCTCTAGCTTATGTACAAGTCCCTTAAGTACAAAACCCTAAATAGGTCATATAAGTCCCAAAACTAGGTTAAACCTTCCCAAATCTTTACCATAAGCTACCACCACTTAGTATAAGCCTCCCAAGTCTTAATCCTAGTCACTAAGCACCCATAGAACCCTAATCTAGGCACTAAACCCTAAGGAAACCCCTAATCTCTCATTAAGCAAGCTTAGGTGTAAACTAAACCTAAACTAGTTCAAACCTAAACCTAAGCACCTAGCCTAGCACCTTAGTCACCCTAAGCAACCTCCCTAGCACCTCCGAAGGTAGCACACAAGTACGTGCATCACCTACTTGTCACCACCTTGAGTTCATGGCTTCATCACCACCACACAATCCCTACACTGCCCTATAGCCCCTCCTAGTAACCACCATAGCTTAGGTTAGTCACTACTAGCTGCAAATAGTCACCTCCCCCCTCGCCACCTTGACCTCCTGATACGTGGGAATCGCACCAGGCTTTACCACTCGAGGGATCTCGAGAAGCTTACAACCCCCACCAGGCAATGTACTTGATCGTTGAAGTATAGTATAGTGACAAGTACCAGGGGATTGATCGTTCTACTCAGGAATAGTGTTGCTAGGATTAGAAAGCGTAAAAACTAGTTCTAGAGGTGAGGGATGATTTTTTTTGTATTTTTATATTTTATAAAAGCAATTAAAATCTCGATTTTTGGAAGAGTGGGCGGAATTAGTTGCTAGTCAACTAACCCAAATTAACTAAGATGCAATCAAAATAAAATAACAGAAATGAAAATAAATCTAATTACTAATGTGGTGTAAACAATGATAGGGAAAGTTGTGTTTAATTAGGTTTCATTACTCCCTAGATATCTTTTACAGGTTGATAATTTGTTACAGTTGCATGGATGATGGATCGTATTCCTTAATACTAGTCGTAGGGCCGTGTACAATATTATCTAACTCTATAGGATCCTACTTCACTCCTATGTCGAGCCGTTATAAGCTCCTAACATGGGATCATTAGAATTCTCCTACGCATTAAATACAACCAAAAATCATAGTATACCTCTGATCATGTTTCTTAAGACGTTCAAGCATGTTACCAATGGAATTCTGCCAGTTTTCTTAAGCCTAACATCGAATACAATCATCCGTAACAACTATAAACAAACAATCAACCCATAATTAACATCTAGGTTTCACTACATCTAAAGAAACACAAAAGAGATCTAGCCGAGTATATCAAATTGAAGACAAGTATAAGATATATTCAAGCAACAGATTGACATATTGATTGAATTGAAAGAATACTTATCTCAAATTGCCTTGAAAAGTTCAAAGGGTTGAAACCCTAGAAAAAGCTGGAAAAATTCATCCTAGGGTTATTCCCTCAAAGTTGCACACCAATGAATGAAATTTGGAAAACTATATATAGATAATACAGGGTGACGGCGTCATGTAGAAACCTGTGACGCCGTCAACTCTCCGCCCATAATGAAATCAGATTGCCTAGATCCACTTTTGACACCGTCATGTGTAATTTTCTTCTGGGTCGTCACTAATATATGGACCATGACGGCCTTGGGTGACGCCGTCATCTCCTTAGTACAAAACTCTCTGGATCGTCACACGTATCATCCACTTCCACCTCTTGTATTTCTCTTGACGCCGTCATGTAGAAGCATGTGACGCCGTCAGGTACTGTTCCCAGCAAGGAAAATTAAGACTTTGTCGTTTTCTTCACTTTTATGCTCCAAAAATGTCCAAAATGCTACCTTTTCCAGATTTCTCTCCAAAAGTATCTAAAACGACAAAAGGAACGATTTAAGACAACATTTGATCAAATAAATTCGAATTCGGGCTTAAATGACCCCTTAAAAATGGTTCATTTTTCACCTCATCAAATACCCTTACACTTGAGATTTGCTTGTCCTCAAGAAAATGCGCTTTTATTCTAATGAAAATACAAGTTAGGGGTCGTTTAACACTAATATAAATGTAATTACAACAAATAATCGTTCCACTAAAGACCAAAGACAAGCACGGAGGTCATACACTAGCACCTCACAAATAGTGTTTAGATACTCACATCTCTCGGGTGTAATAAAGAATATATCACAATATGGAAATGGAAAACATCTCTCACTACCTGTCATAACAAAATAGATTACCATAGGGTTGAGAAAGGATCAAACCTCCACCACTTGACATAAGCACCTAGGAAAAACTATCAAAGAGGTCTTTTAATGGGTTATAACGTTAGGTGTAGGGATATGGAATACACAGTTTTGTGGATATAGGCAATATTTGCTGGTGGCGAGTTAATCATCTAGGTTAATTACATGTACAATATGGCGTTGCTAAGCCAAGACTAGACTCGACTTAAGCTAATAAATCAAAAATAACAAAAACACAAAACAATCATAAAATGAAATGGGGTGGTAGTCCGTATGTTTATTTATTTATTTATTTTTTTTTTGCATACACTCTTACCCTACCATCCAGAATAATACATCATAGGGAATGCACATTCCCATTACACTTGAATTTTTACATACTTTACAATAAACTAATCTAATGACTCGAATGAAGATAATCAAAACACTTGGAGTACTTTTAAGATTAACGCACATATGGGGGTAATATAAGATGTTCTTCCCCATTACTCCATAACATAAGTACTTTCCCATGAGTCCCAATCGTCCCAAAACAATATGTACAACATATGACTCGACTTAGCAACCATGTAATCAATTAGATAATTAACTAAGGGTTTACACATGTAACAATAATGCACTAAAGATGAGTGCATATACGGAAGGCTAAGGCAATTTGGTTGTACATTTAAGTGGGTTGTAACAAATTCTTCCTTTAAGTAAGATGCTTAAAGGTAGAAACGAAAAGATAGGCTCGGATGGGTGTACTAGGGGTTTCGTGTACTAAAAATGAGTACAACGCTAAGGTGTAGGAAAAATTAATTGACTTTATTAGCCAAGTAATATGACTTAAATCGTTAAGTAGTTATGATACGGGTTTAACACAAGGGTGATCCTAATAGCTCTTATCATGTAGTAAATCCTACCACACGAATGTAGTGTCACTAGCGGTCTCGGGATGTATCACTAACGCAAGTTCTAGAATCTAAATGCAACCGGCACACTCATAAGCACTAATAATGAATGCTTTTCCTATCAAATCTAAAGGCGAACCTCACATATTTGGGTGGAAAATTTACTGAATGGAACGGTTTTGTGCTAGTCATACAACTCCTATCCATGAGACGCTTGCTAAGGCTAAAGTTTCACTCCTGAATGTTGTAAAAAAATTTAAATTTGGCGCTAAAATTACACTAACAAGTATTTCTCTTAGTTTTATTACACACCTACCATCGAACAAACAAACTTAAGTGCAATTGTATCCTAAAAGGTATCGTCAATTACCCTCCCCTTATACTTAGGATGATCATTGTCCCCAATGTTCAATTAAAGAATGTAAAAGTAAAATAGGTAAAAGAATGAAAGCAAATACTCCCCTGATTCGTTCGGTGTTGATAGTGTGGTAACAAGGTTAGATCTTCCTCTAAGAAAATGAACATTCAAAGCTTCCCTTCCAGAAAAATAAATCATCTTCTTGTCATGTATAACCTGTTAAACCTGAGAAAACAAACAAGGTAACCTCGCATAAAATCGGCGGCAATCTATATATACTAACAAGTCCTAGAAAGCAAATTAAGATATAATGGTTGTGGAATGAATGTTTGCAGATTTCCTGGAGTTTATAAAACTAAAGAATTAAGAAAAACTGTAAGACTCCGTTAGAAAAACAAAACTCGCAAAATTTCCAGAATTTTACACATGACACCATCAGGAGTTAACTCCTGACACCGTCAGAAGTGACCTGCAGAAATCTTTACGTTAAGTTTTCAGAAAATTTCTGGAAAAATTATGTCCTACTTCTTGGAAAATCCTACAAAACATCATTATGACTCGATAAGAGCATGACTCTAACAAATACTAATACACATGTCCATTTATTATTGTGGAGAATCATGATCAATTTCGTTCTTAAAAACAAATTTGGAGTTTCCCCTTACACTTATCTTTTGCAAAATACCTTTATATGAAGTTAAGACGAAGTTAAACGACAAAATAAAGCATTTTCACAATTTTAGTTTGAAACATGATCTACCAACAATAAAAATAAAGCATGCATACGGAAGCAAATAACAATCAAACAAATAAAAATCACACAAAACATGGGTTGCCTCCCAAGAAGCGCTTTTCTTTATTTTACGAGTCTTGTAGCTAGACTCAAGGTCATACGCTATCCTATATGTGTGAGCTCCTAATTGAGGACATCTTTGGGATCAAACTTGGGTTTCAACTTCCTATCGGTTTCCTTAGCACGGTATGACCTTTCAAACTTTTCTCCATCCGGATCATATAAGATCATCTTCATATGCCATGATCCGTCACCTTCCTTAGGTGGCTTGTCCCACTTCCATTTACATTTATCCCCTTCTCTCTTCCATTTGTTCATCTCTATGTTAATAGGCATTACGCATAAGAACTCAATCATTTTCCAATAGACTAGGGGATCCTCAAAAGGGTCTAGTTCCTCATCTCTAGCTATGAGTTGTTCCATCGAATGTGTTTTATCAATGAAGTCTTTTTCTAGATAGAATGGGCGTTGAGGTCCTATAAAGTTTCTTTCTATCCAAGGTCCATATCTAGATGGTCTCCTATTCATCTCTACCCAATGCGGTGTCGATTCATCCTCACAATCGTAGCTATGCTTCCTAACATCATTAACCGACCAAGTATCTCCCTCTCCTACCGCTATCTTAGACTCCTTACAATCTATCAGGGCACTAGCGGTTGCTAAAAATCCTCTTCCTACTAACAATGGGCATGTAGTATCATTAACCATATCTAGGACGTGAAAATACGCTAAAATAGTTAACTTTCCTACGTGAACAACTACATCCTTGATCATTCCAACCGGGTGGGCAATACTTCCATCCACTAGACCAATTAGTACTTCTGTCTCCTCTAACTTTCCTAGCTTAAGAGTGGTGAAAAGGGATAAAGGAATCAAGTTGAGGCTTGATCCTAAGTCGGCTAGTGTGTCGAAAGCTTCGGATCTTCCTATCTTACAAGGCAAAACAAATATACCTGGATCATCAAGCTTCTTAGGCAACTTGTTTTGAACGAAGGCGGTCCCATTTTTACCCAATTTAAATTTCTCATATTTTTCTAGGAGGGCACTATAGTAGGGAGCACGGGCTAAGACATCAATGACGGGGCGTTCAAGGTGGAGCTCTTTGAATTCATCGTCAAGGTCTTGTGTAGGAGGTGTTTCAACTACGCTTTTGACCGGTTTGATATTGGATGTTTCATTCAATTGGTCCTTTTTGAAGAATTTGGGTTTGCTTGAAACACGTGCTCATTGCTTTGACCGAATGGTATTGTGGACAAGAAGTAGGTGACGAAACCGATGATATGGCATTAACGTTTAGCTTCAGGTTCTTGACCGTGTCGCTTGGGAGTGCTCCCATTTCTCAGTCATTGAGGACTTTCAACAATGTGTCAATTTTGGTGGTCATCTCGTTTTGCTTTTGTTTGAAATCGGCTTCAAACTTAGATATGCGAGCTTCTTGAGATGCCATAAACTTGGACATCAATCCTTCAAGATTGTTGGTGCTACCATAGTTGTTGGAAGGATTGTTGTTGAAAGTACGGTTAGAGGGTGGACCGTTTGGTTGGTAACGATTAGGTGGATTGGAAGAATTGTTTTGGGGCACGTTTTGGTTTTGTTTCCACCTAAGATTCGGGTGATTTTTCCAAGAAGGGTTGTAGGAATCACCGTAAGGGTTTTGGCTTGGGTTTGAAAGTGTACCACTTGTCTCCCGCTTCGTCGGTACGCGAGGATGCGTAGTCCGCAAAAGCTTGTCCGGGGAGTTCCACGCAATCACGAGTGTCATGGGGACCACTACATAATTCGCATGAAGAAGTGATTTTGTTCACTTGGCTTGAAGGCTTAGGAGCTTCGTAGGATTTCATGAGAAACTTGACTTGGTCCTCAAGTTCCATGATCCTACGGGCGGGAGTGCTAGAATTGTTCGAAGGCAAAGATATTACCTTGACCGTTTTGTTCAAATCACGGGGATCATTCCAACTTTCATTATCATAGAGAGCAAGATCTTGTATGAGTTCCCATGATTCTTCCGCACTTAGATCACGTAGCTTGCCACCGGCCGATTGGTCAATGGTTCGCCTTGTGGAGAGATCGATATGGTCATAGAAGATGTGGACTTGGAGCCAAAGATCTATGCCATGATGAGGGACTTTTTGGAGTAAGTCCTAGAAACGAGTCCATGCTTCATAGAAGGTTTCACCTTGACGTTGTTGGAACATCAAGATAACATTTCTAAGCATCGCAGTTTTCCCCGGTGGGAAAAATTGAGCAAGGAAATGAGTGGTGAGATCATCCCATGAGGTGGTGGATCCTGCAGGTAAACGTTCAAGCCATTGACTAGCTTGATCAAGTAGAGAGAATTGGAATAGGCGTAATCGGGTCGACACTCTAGTTGTAACATCAAGGTCTATAGAATCTACGATTTTAAGGAAATCCTTGAGATGTTGATTAGGATCTTCGGAACGAAGTCCATGGAATGCACATCCACTTTGCACCAACCGGATGGTGTCGGATCGCAAGGGGGACACATTGGCTCCTTGAGTGAGATCAATAGTGTTTCGATCGCCTTGGTGGCTAGGACGGGAATACTCTCCTAAGGTTCGGGGCCTAAGAGGTTGGTTTGCTAGTGGTGGGTTTGTGGGTGGTTTTGTTGTGGTGGGTTGATGGGTTCAAAGATGTTACCACCTTCCATAATGTTGGATGGTAAAGGTTACGAACAAAGACACGAAGAAATAAGATAGACTAAAGAAAACCAGGAAATAAAAATAAAACCTTGCTAGAAAGGAATCTAGCAAGTAGACCTAATAAAAAGAAATCCTAACCTAGACAATAGCTATTCCCCAGGAATCGCACCAGGCTTTACCTCTCGAGAAGCTTACAACCCCCACCAGGCAGTGTACCTGATCGTTGTAGTATAGTATAGTGACAAGTACCGGGGGATTGATCGTTCAACTCAGGAATAGTGTCGCTAGGATTAGAAAGCCTAAAAACTAGGTCTAGAGGTGAGGGATGATTCTTTTTCTATTTTTATATTTTATAAAAGCAATTAAAATCTCGATTTTTAGAAAAGTGGGCGGAATTAGTTGCTAGTCAACTAACCCAAATTAACTAAGATGCAATCAAAATAAAATAACAGAAATGAATAAATCTAATTACTAATGTGGTGTAAACAATGGTAGGGAAAGTTGTGTTTACTTAGGTTTCATTACTCCCTAGATATCTTTTACAGGTTGATAATTTGTTACAGTTGCATGGATGACGGGTCGTATTCCTTAATACTAGTCGTAGGGCCGTGTACAATATTCCCTAACTCTATAGGATCAAACTTCACTCCTATGTCGAGCCGTTAGAAGCTCCTAACATGGGATAAGTAGAATTCTCCTATGCATTAAATACAACCAAAAATCATAGTACACCTTTGATCGTGTTTCTTAAGACGTTCAAGCATGTTACCAATGGAATTCTGCCAGTTTTCTTAAGCCTAACATCGAATACAATCATCCGTAACAACTATAAACAAACAATCAACCCATAATTAACATCTAGGTTTCACTACATCTAAAGAAACACAAAAGAGATCTAGCCGAGTATATCAAATTGAAGACAAGTATAAGATATATTCAAGCAACAGATAGACATATTGATTGAATTGAAAGAATACTTATCTCAAATTGCCTTGAAAAGTTCAAAGGGTTGAAACCCTAGAAAAAGCTGGAAAAATTCATCCTAGGGTTATTCCCTCAAAGTTGCACACCAATGAATGAAATTTGGAAAACTATATATAGATAATACAGGGTGACGGCGTCATGTAGAAACCTGTGACGCCGTCAACTCTCCGCCCATAATGAAATCAGATTGCCTAGATCCACTTTTGACACCGTCATGTGTAATCTTCTTCTGGGTCGTCACTAATATATGGACCATGACGGCCTTGGGTGACGCCGTCATCTCCTTAGTACAAAACTCTCTGGATCGTCACACGTATCATCCACTTCCACCTCTTGTATTTCTCTTGACGCCGTCATGTAGAAGCATGTGACGCCGTCAGGTACTGTTCCCAGCAAGGAAAATTAAGACTTTGCCGTTTTCTTCACTTTTATGCTCCAAAAATGTCCAAAATGCTACCTTTTCCAGATTTCTCTCCAAAAGTATCTAAAACGACAAAAGGAACGATTTAAGACAACATTTGATCAAATAAATTCGAATTCGGGCTTAAATGACCCCTTAAAAATGGTTCATTTTTCACCTCATCAAATACCCTTACACTTGAGATTTGCTTGTCCTCAAGAAAATGCGCTTTTATTCTAATGAAAATACAAGTTAGGGGTCGTTTAACACTAATATAAATGTAATTACAACAAATAATCGTTCCACTAAAGACCAAAGACAAGCACGGAGGTCATACACTAGCACCTCACAAATAGTGTTTAGATACTCACATCTCTCGGGTGTAATAAAGAATATATCACAATATGGAAATGGAAAACATCTCTCACTACCTGTCATAACAAAATAGATTACCATAGGGTTGAGAAAGGATCAAACCTCCACCACTTGACATAAGCACCTAGGAAAAACTATCAAAGAGGTCTTTTAATGGGTTATAACGTTAGGTGTAGGGATATGGAATACACAGTTTTGTGGATATAGGCAATATTTGCTGGTGGCGAGTTAATCATCTAGGTTAATTACATGTACAATATGGCGTTGCTAAGCCAAGACTAGACTCGACTTAAGCTAATAAATCAAAAATAACAAAAACACAAAACAATCATAAAATGAAATGGGGTGGTAGTCCGTATGTTTATTTATTTATTTATTTATTTTTTGCATACACTCTTACCCTACCATCCAGAATAATACATCATAGGGAATGCACATTCCCATTACACTTGAATTTTTACATACTTTACAATAAACTAATCTAATGACTCGAATGAAGATAATCAAAACACTTGGAGTACTTTTAAGATTAACGCACATATGGGGGTAATATAAGATGTTCTTCCCCATTACTCCATAACATAAGTACTTTCCCATGAGTCCCAATCGTCCCAAAACAATATGTACAACATATGACTCGACTTAGCAACCATGTAATCAATTAGATAATTAACTAAGGGTTTACACATGTAACAATAATGCACTAAAGATGAGTGCATATACGGAAGGCTAAGGCGATTTGGTTGTACATTTAAGTGGGTTGTAACAAATTCTTCCTTTAAGTAAGATGCTTAAAGGTAGAAACGAAAAGATAGGCTCGGATGGGTCTACTAGGGGTTTCGTGTACTAAAAATGAGTACAACGCTAAGGTGTAGGAAAAATTAATTGACTTTATTAGCCAAGTAATATGACTTAAATCGTTAAGTAATTATGATACGGGTTTAACACAAGGGTGATCCTAATAGCTCTTATCATGTAGTAAATCCTACCACACGAATGTAGTGTCACTAGCGGTCTCGGGATGTATCACTAACGCAAGTTCTAGAATCTAAATGCAACCGGCACACTCATAAGCACTAATAATGAATGCTTTTCCTATCAAATCTAAAGGCGAACCTCACATATTTGGGTGGAAAATTTACTGAATGGAACGGTTTTGTGCTAGTCATACAACTCCTATCCATGAGACGCTTGCTAAGGCTAAAGTTTCACTCCTGAATGTTGTAAAAAAATTTAAATTTGGCGCTAAAATTACACTAACAAGTATTTCTCTTAGTTTTATTACACACCTACCATCGAACAAACAAACTTAAGTGCAATTGTATCCTAAAAGGTATCGTCAATTACCCTCCCCTTATACTTAGGATGATCATTGTCCCCAATGTTCAATTAAAGAATGTAAAAGTAAAATAGGTAAAAGAATGAAAGCAAATACTCCCCTGATTCGTTCGGTGTTGATAGTGTGGTAACAAGGTTAGATCTTCCTCTAAGAAAATGAACATTCAAAGCTTCCCTTCCAGAAAAATAAATCATCTTCTTGTCATGTATAACCTGTTAAACCTGAGAAAACAAACAAGGTAACCTCGCATAAAATCGGCGGCAATCTATATATACTAACAAGTCCTAGAAAGCAAATTAAGATATAATGGTTGTGGAATGAATGTTTGCAGATTTCCTGGAGTTTATAAAACTAAAGAATTAAGAAAAACTGTAAGACTCCGTTAGAAAAACAAAACTCGCAAAATTTCCAGAATTTTACACATGACACCATCAGGAGTTAACTCCTGACACCGTCAGAAGTGACCTGCAGAAATCTTTACGTTAAGTTTTCGGAAAATTTCTGGAAAAATTATGTCCTACTTCTTGGAAAATCCTACAAAACATCATTATGACTCGATAAGAGCATGACTCTAACAAATACTAATACACATGTCCATTTATTATTGTGGAGAATCATGATCAATTTCGTTCTTAAAAACAAATTTGGAGTTTCCCCTTACACTTATCTTTTGCAAAATACCTTTATATGAAGTTAAGACGAAGTTAAATGACAAAATAAAGCATTTTCACAATTTTAGTTTGAAACATGATCTACCAACAATAAAAATAAAGCATGCATACGGAAGCAAATAACAATCAAACAAATAAAAATCACACAAAACATGGGTTGCCTCCCAAGAAGCGCTTTTCTTTATTTTACGAGTCTTGTAGCTAGACTCAAGGTCATACGCTATCCTATATGTGTGAGCTCCTAATTGAGGACATCTTTGGGATCAAACTTGGGTTTCAACTTCCTATCGGTTTCCTTAGCACGGTATGACCTTTCAAACTTTTCTCCATCCGGATCATATAAGATCATCTTCATATGCCATGATCCGTCACCTTCCTTAGGTGGCTTGTCCCACTTCCATTTACATTTATCCCCTTCTCTCTTCCATTTGTTCATCTCTATGTTAATAGGCATTACGCATAAGAACTCAATCATTTTCCAATAGACTAGGGGATCCTCAAAAGGGTCTAGTTCCTCATCTCTAGCTATGAGTTGTTCCATCGAATGTGTTTTATCAATGAAGTCTTTTTCTAGATAGAATGGGCGTTGAGGTCCTATAAAGTTTCTTTCTATCCAAGGTCCATATCTAGATGGTCTCCTATTCATCTCTACCCAATGCGGTGTCGATTCATCCTCACAATCGTAGCTATGCTTCCTAACATCATTAACCGACCAAGTATCTCCCTCTCCTACCGCTATCTTAGACTCCTTACAATCTATCAGGGCACTAGCGGTTGCTAAAAATCCTCTTCCTACTAACAATGGGCATGTAGTATCATTAACCATATCTAGGACGTGAAAATACGCTAAAATAGTTAACTTTCCTACGTGAACAACTACATCCTTGATCATTCCAACCGGGTGGGCAATACTTCCATCCACTAGACCAATTAGTACTTCTGTCTCCTCTAACTTTCCTAGCTTAAGAGTGGTGAAAAGGGATAAAGGAATCAAGTTGAGGCTTGATCCTAAGTCGGCTAGTGTGTCGAAAGCTTCGGATCTTCCTATCTTACAAGGCAAAACAAATATACCTGGATCATCAAGCTTCTTAGGCAACTTGTTTTGAACGAAGGCGGTCCCATTTTTACCCAATTTAAATTTCTCATATTTTTCTAGGAGGGCACTATAGTAGGGAGCACGGGCTAAGACATCAATGACGGGGCGTTCAAGGTGGAGCTCTTTGAATTCATCGTCAAGGTCTTGTGTAGGAGGTGTTTCAACTACGCTTTTGACCGGTTTGATATTGGATGTTTCATTCAATTGGTCCTTTTTGAAGAATTTGGGTTTGCTTGAAACACGTGCTCATTGCTTTGACCGAATGGTATTGTGGACAAGAAGTAGGTGACGAAACCGATGATATGGCATTAACGTTTAGCTTCAGGTTCTTGACCGTGTCGCTTGGGAGTGCTCCCATTTCTCAGTCATTGAGGACTTTCAACAATGTGTCAATTTTGGTGGTCATCTCGTTTTGCTTTTGTTTGAAATCGGCTTCAAACTTAGATATGCGAGCTTCTTGAGATGCCATAAACTTGGACATCAATCCTTCAAGATTGTTGGTGCTACCATAGTTGTTGGAAGGATTGTTGTTGAAAGTACGGTTAGAGGGTGGACCGTTTGGTTGGTAACGATTAGGTGGATTGGAAGAATTGTTTTGGGGCACGTTTTGGTTTTGTTTCCACCTAAGATTCGGGTGATTTTTCCAAGAAGGGTTGTAGGAATCACCGTAAGGGTTTTGGCTTGGGTTTGAAAGTGTACCACTTGTCTCCCGCTTCGTCGGTACGCGAGGATGCGTAGTCCGCAAAAGCTTGTCCGGGGAGTTCCACGCAATCACGAGTGTCATGGGGACCACTACATAATTCGCATGAAGAAGTGATTTTGTTCACTTGGCTTGAAGGCTTAGGAGCTTCGTAGGATTTCATGAGAAACTTGACTTGGTCCTCATGATCCTACGGGCGGGAGTGCTAGAATTGTTCGAAGGCAAAGATATTACCTTGACCGTTTTGTTCAAATCACGGGGATCATTCCAACTTTCATTATCATAGAGAGCAAGATCTTGTATGAGTTCCCATGATTCTTCCGCACTTAGATCACGTAGCTTGCCACCGGCCGATTGGTCAATGGTTCGCCTTGTGGAGAGATCGATATGGTCATAGAAGATGTGGACTTGGAGCCAAAGATCTATGCCATGATGAGGGACTTTTTGGAGTAAGTCCTAGAAACGAGTCCATGCTTCATAGAAGGTTTCACCTTGACGTTGTTGGAACATCAAGATAACATTTCTAAGCATCGCAGTTTTCCCCGGTGGGAAAAATTGAGCAAGGAAATGAGTGGTGAGATCATCCCATGAGGTGGTGGATCCTGCAGGTAAACGTTCAAGCCATTGACTAGCTTGATCAAGTAGAGAGAATTGGAATAGGCGTAATCGGGTCGACACTCTAGTTGTAACATCAAGGTCTATAGAATCTACGATTTTAAGGAAATCCTTGAGATGTTGATTAGGATCTTCGGAACGAAGTCCATGGAATGCACATCCACTTTGCACCAACCGGATGGTGTCGGATCGCAAGGGGGACACATTGGCTCCTTGAGTGAGATCAATAGTGTTTCGATCGCCTTGGTGGCTAGGACGGGAATACTCTCCTAAGGTTCGGGGCCTAAGAGGTTGGTTTGCTAGTGGTGGGTTTGTGGGTGGTTTTGTTGTGGTGGGTTGATGGGTTCAAAGATGTTACCACCTTCCATAATGTTGGATGGTAAAGGTTACGAACAAAGACACGAAGAAATAAGATAGACTAAAGAAAACCAGGAAATAAAAATAAAACCTTGCTAGAAAGGAATCTAGCAAGTAGACCTAATAAAAAGAAATCCTAACCTAGACAATAGCTATTCCCCAGGAATCGCACCAGGCTTTACCTCTCGAGAAGCTTACAACCCCCACCAGGCAGTGTACCTGATCGTTGTAGTATAGTATAGTGACAAGTACCGGGGGATTGATCGTTCAACTCAGGAATAGTGTCGCTAGGATTAGAAAGCCTAAAAACTAGGTCTAGAGGTGAGGGATGATTCTTTTTCTATTTTTATATTTTATAAAAGCAATTAAAATCTCGATTTTTAGAAAAGTGGGCGGAATTAGTTGCTAGTCAACTAACCCAAATTAACTAAGATGCAATCAAAATAAAATAACAGAAATGAATAAATCTAATTACTAATGTGGTGTAAACAATGGTAGGGAAAGTTGTGTTTACTTAGGTTTCATTACTCCCTAGATATCTTTTACAGGTTGATAATTTGTTACAGTTGCATGGATGACGGGTCGTATTCCTTAATACTAGTCGTAGGGCCGTGTACAATATTCCCTAACTCTATAGGATCCTACTTCACTCCTATGTCGAGCCGTTAGAAGCTCCTAACATGGGATAAGTAGAATTCTCCTATGCATTAAATACAACCAAAAATCATAGTACACCTTTGATCGTGTTTCTTAAGACGTTCAAGCATGTTACCAATGGAAGTCTGCCAGTTTTCTTATGCCTAACATCGAATACAATCATCTGTAACAACTATAAACAAACAATCAACCCATAATCAACATCTAGGTTTCGCTACATCTAAGCAAACACAAAGGAGATCTAGCCGAGCATGTTAAATTGAAGACAAGTGTAAGATATATTCAAGCAACACATAGACATATTGATTGAATTGAAAGAGTACTTATCTCAAATTGATATGAAAAGTTCAAAGGGTTGAAATCCTTGAAAAAGCTAGAAAAATTCATCCTAGGGTTTTTCCCACAAAGTTGCAAACCAATGAATGAAATTTGGAAAACTATATATAGATAATACAGGGTGACAACGTCATGTAGAAACCAGTGACGCCGTCAACTCGCCGCCCATAATGAAATCGGATTGCCTAGATCTACTTCTGACGCCGTTATGTGTAATTTTCTTCTGGGCCGTCAGTAATATATGGACCATGACGGCCTTGGGTGACGCCGTCATCTCCTTAGTACAAAACTCTCTGGATCGGCACGTGTATCATCCACTTCCACCTCTTGTATTACTCTTGACGCCGTCATGTAGAAGCATGTGACGCCGTCAAGTACTGTCCCAGCAAGGAAAATTAAGACTTTGCCGTTTTCTTCACTTTTATGCTCCAAAAACGTCCAAAATGCTTCCTTTTCCAGATTTCTCTCCAAAAGTACCTAAAATGACGAAAGGAACAATTTAGGGCAATATTTGATCAAATAAATTCGAATTTGGGCTTAAATGACCCCTTAAAAATGGTTCATTTTTCGCCTCATCACCTCCCTTTCTTGTACAACAAACCTAACGTACCCTGGCTATAAATACCTCCACACCCTCCACCCTTTTAAAACACACCTCCTCTCCTCTTCACCTTAAACTCTCTGGTCCTAGTAGTAGTAGTAGAGTCCTAGTAAGCCAAGAAGTCGAGAACCATATGCCTTGAAGCCTTGTTGAATTGTTTTTCCACCTAGAAACCCTAAAACCATCGTTCACCCATTTCTGGTCAAGTAAGCCTTATATACTTGTTCTAATAACTTTATTACAGTCCTAGGATAGGTATAGGATGCCTTTGAACCCTTACCTCAGCCTTGATTATTTTCCTTTAACAGTTTTCATTGATTCTTCTACAGATTTTTCTTTGGAGTTAGTTCATTATGGTATTTCACATTCGGATACTAAAACAGAGGATTTAGATTTGTACTTAGATTCTGATTCTGATTCTGTTGATTCTGATAGTGATACCTTGTGGGAGTTATTTGTAGGGGGTTCTGAATCATGTTGGTGGTAATGAGAGCCCAGAACAGGGTTAAGATAATCAATGACCTAACTACGTACCAATTAAGGTTACCGGATATCACTTGGAATCGGGTTATCACTTTCCAAAGTAAAGTATTCGACCCTGATGCCTGGGTATCATGAATATCTAGTTCGGATAAGACCAAATGTTTATTATTGATTTAGGCACAAATCAATAACCCTGCGTATCCAAGTGTTTATATTTTCTGTATGTTTCTCATGCATAATTGATTTCCAATATATAGGAAAATACTCATGGCTATCAAATGGAATTATGAGGATTAATTGGCCCATTAATCGCCTCATAATTATCCCCATTATAGCCAATGGTGGTTACATGACCAATTAAACGTGGTCATAAGTGCAGTTTTAACTGCCACTTGAATAGGTCAGAGCAGTTACATATTCAGTCAAACAGTACTAACTAATGACAGTAGTAGTAACTTGCTCAGCAGTACTAACTTAGTACTAGCAGTATTATCATTAGTACTAGCAGTAGTAACACTTCTTAACAGTACTAACTTTGCCAAACCACTATAAGAGTCAAGGTAATCAGGGATTTAATGGGTGTACACTCCGTACCTTCAAACCCATTTCCAAGTATGATCTGATCCCACAAGTGCACTAAATTTTCCAAAAATCCTCCCCAAATTTAGTTCACTTCGTTTGCATGAAAATTAAACATTAAACAAAACATATGCATAAACGAAAATATCCTGAGGATTGAATTTCCATCTTAGTACATTACACGTTCAAATAATCGAGAATCAGGGTGTTCCAAAGAATTGAACCCTTCAACCCATTTGAATACCTGAAGATAAAATACACATACATTTTCAAACATTTAAACGCTCTTGAAACTTTACAGGCCATGTGTCCATATCCAATTAATAAATGTTGTAAGAGCCAAAAGTCCAAAGCTCCAAGAAGTGGGAAAACTTCAACATTCACATAGGTGGTTCCTCTTTATTCATGCTCATACCAAGCACTTTTTCAAAGAAATTAACCATTTAGAAGTAAAGACTTCATCCTCCTTTCCAGCAGGTTCCGAGCACAAACCTTGGGATGATTGTAAAACATGTGCTCAAGTACACTGAATGTTTAGCTTTCCACATTGAACTCAGCTCCCAAGTTTCCTCAGGAGGGGAGTTGGGTGTCTTTGCATTCAGTGACTAAGTTGGATTTTAAACCCATCCCTTTAGCAGACTTTAAAATCAAGTCTCTAGCCAAACTCTTCGTCAAGTGATCAGCCAAAATTTTGTTGAGATCTAACAAACTCTATAGATACCACCCCATTCATGATAAGCTCACGAATCATGCTATGCCTGACACTCTGTTCCCGAGTTTTGAATTAGAAGAAAAGAAGAGAAGTGACAAAAATGGACAGAAAAGAAGAGGAGAGAAATAAAATTTAATTTTTTTAGTTCGTGTTCCCAAGTCAAAAAGAAAAGAAAAGAAGAATATGAAGAAAAATTATTATTTTACAAGTATACCGTTTGTTTTATATAAAATTATGTTATATTTTTAGGGCATTTAAGTCATTTGTATTAATTAAAAGTTTCCTTATTTACTTTCTCTCCAAATCATCCCACTTTTTTGAAGAAGATTTTGGAGAGAAAATTAACCAAATTTCCTCTCCATCTCTTTTCTCTTCTCTCCTGAAAAAACTCGGGAACATGAATTTATGTTGATTTCTTTCCACTTCTTTTCTCTTCTTTCAAAAATAAGACTCGGGAATGCAGTGTAAGTGTCTAGACTTCCCATTGTACATCTGGCTATAAGCCTTTGCCAATGTAGGAGCACTATCACAATGGAGAGAAATAGGTGATATAGGTTTAGGATACGATGGAATCTCAAGAAGCAAGTTTTTCAACCATTCAGCTTCTTTACCAGCAGCTGCTAAAGCCACAAATTCAGATTTCATTGTTGAACTGGTCTTACAAGTTTGCTTCTTGGATGCCCAAGAAATTGCACCTCTACCAAGTAGGAATACCCAGCCACCGGTAGACGAATTATCTTCAGTGTTACTGATCCAACTTGCATCAGTGTATCCTTCTAACATTGAAGGATAACCAGTATATGAGAGACTATAATCCATAGTCTTCTTCAAGTACTTTAGTACCTTCTGAACTGCTTTCCAGTGATGAGCACTAGGATTACTTGTATACCTGCTCAGTTTACCCACTGCAAAAGCAATATCAGGTCTAATACAAGTCATGGTATACATCAGGCAACAAATCACCCTAGAATACTCAAGTTGAGATACAGCTTTTCCAGTATTAGGCATTAGCTTCTCAGTTGTATCCATAGGAGTACTCACTGGAGTACAACCAAAGTAATTGAATTTCTTTAGTATCATATAATGAGATTGAGAGAAGAAATTCCTTTACTTTCATGTTTAATCCTTATACCAAGGATAACATCAGCGTCCCCCATGTCCTTCATGGAGAACCTTGATGACAAAAATTCCTTTGTCAGGTCAACCTGATTTTGGTCAGTGCCAAAGATCAACATGTCATCAACATATAGGCAAATGATGAATCCTTTACTAGATTCATCAAATTTGCTATATACATATTTGTCAGACTAGTTAAGTAAATAACCACTAGAAAAAACTACTTCATCAAAATTTTGATGCCATTGCTTAGGTGCCTGTTTCAGTACATATAAAGACTTAATCAGTTTACACACCTTGTTTTCATTTCTAGGCTAGATGAAGCCCTAAGGTTGGTGTATATAAACCTCCTCATCCAATTCACCATTTAAGAAAGCTATCTTCACATCCATTTGATGAATAGACAGATTGTGAATTGATGCCAAAGCAATCAACAATCTTATGGTACTGATACGTGCCACAGGGGCATAAGTATCAAAGTAGTCTATTCCTGACTTTTATTTAAAGCCTTGAATGACTAGTCTAGCCTTGAACTTTTCAA
The DNA here is from genome assembly GCA_030686995.1 of Artemisia argyi. Taxonomy (NCBI): domain Eukaryota; kingdom Viridiplantae; phylum Streptophyta; class Magnoliopsida; order Asterales; family Asteraceae; genus Artemisia; species Artemisia argyi. The sequence goes on along the minus strand of CM060693.1, from coordinate 79,183,771 downwards.
TAGTTCCATCTCCCTTCCTTTTCCTTTTGAAAATCCATTTGCAACCTGGTGGTAGATCAACCAACACCCAAGTGTTGTTGCCTATGATGGAGTCAATCTCATCATTTATTGCTTATTTCAAGAAAGCAACATCCTAGGACTTCATTGCTTCTTCAAATATTTTGGGATCATCCTCAACAGTGAAGCAATAGGAGTATTGGTCAGAGACCTCATTCCTTGTACCTTCAATTAAATATAATTGAAACTCAGGTCCAAATGACTTTAGAGTCCTGACCCTTTTGCTCTTTCTGAGCTCAGGTACAGGTTGTTGAACCACAACCTCATCAGAGACCTCTGATACACCAATGTCATCAGTTCCATTTTTAATCCTCTAACTTGGTCTAGGGACTAATGAGAATCTAATCTCATCAAAGAGTGCATCCCTTGATTCCATTATTGAGTTAATTAAAACTTATTCATTAGGTTCAATAACATAGAATTTGTATGCCTTGGAATGCTCAACATATCCAACAAAGATACATTCAATGCCTCTTTCACCCAAAGTTTTCAACTTTGGATTAGGTAGTCTTACAACAGCCCTACAGCCCCATACCATGAGATAATTTAGGTTGGGTTTCTTTTTAGTCCAGAGTTCATAAGGGGTAACTTTGTTCCTTTTATTGGGAACCCTATTTAAAAAATAGCAAGCTGTTAACATAGCTTCTGCCCAGAACCCTTGACTCAGTCCTGAATAGGACAACATGGAATTAACCATCTCCTTTAGCACCCTAATTTTCCTTTCAGAAATCTCATTTTGCTGAGGAGTATAGGGACCAGTCGTTTCATGGATTACACCAACAGACTGAAAATACAAAGTGTTAATGTATTCACCTCCCCTATCAGTCCTGAATCTTTTGATCAAGGACCCAAGTTGAAACTCAACTTCAGTTTTAAATACTTTGAATTTATCTAATGCTTCATCCTTAGTATGTAACAAATAGACATAACAAAACCTAGAAGCATCGTCAATAAATGTCACAAAGTACTTCTTATTCCCTAATGAGGGAGTGGCATGCAAATCACACAAGTCACTATGTATAAGCTCCAAGAGCTCAGTCTCACGTTTTACACCTTGAAAATGTTTTTTAGTATTTTCTGTTAACATGCAAGTTTTACACTTTTCAGTGTTCATGTCAAATGATGGGATTAACTCATCCTTAGACATATCTTGCATCCTTTTATAGTGTACATGGCCAAGTCTAGCATGCCAGAGAGTGGATTCATTCAGTTTACAGGTTGACAAAAATGTTGAATTAACAATATCAGTGACAATATTAAGCTTGAAAATTTGATTACACAAATAGCCAAAACCAATAAACTAACCATGTTTAGACAATATAAATTTATCAGATTCAATAACTTGTTTATATCCATGATTATTCAAAACACTACTTGAAACCAGGTTTTTCTTTATATTAGGAACATGAATAGTATAAAACAAAGTTACAATCTTACCAGAACTAAAGTTAAGATATACATAACCACGACCATGCACCAAAGCTGTTGACTCATTTCCCATGTGATGAATAGAGCCATCATTCAGTGACGTAAGTCTTGAACCATCTTCTATCTTTGCACACATGAATAGTTGATGCGTGGGAATTGCACCAAGCTTTACCTCTCGAGGGATCTCGAGAGGCTTACAACCCCCACCAGGCAGTGTACCTGATCGTTGTAGTATAGTATAGTGACAAGTACTGGGGGATTGATCATTCAACTCAGGAATAGTGTCGCTAGGATTAGAAAGCCTAAAAACTTGGTCTAGAGGTGAGGGATGATTCTTTTTGTATTTTTATATTTTATGAAAGCAAGTAAAAATCTCGGGTTATGGAAGACTGGGAGGAATTAGTTGCAAATCAACTAACCCAATAACTAAAGATGCAATCAAAATAAAATAACAGAAATGTAAGTAAAGCTAATTAAACTAGTGGTGTGAACAGTAATTGGGAGAATTGTGTTTACTTAGATTTCACTACTCCCTAGATATCTTTTACAGGTTAATTGTTTGTTACAGTTGCGTGGATGACGGGTTTTATTCCTTAATACCAATTGTGGGGTGGCGTACGTACTTGCGCAACTCTATAAGCTCCTACTTCAGTCCTATGTCGAGCCTGCAAGAAGCTCCTAACATGGGATCACTAGAATTTGCTCATGCATTAAATACAACCATAAAAACCTAGTACGCATTGGTTCATGTTTCTTAAGACGTTCAAGCAAGTTACACAATGGAGATCTGCCAGTTTTCTTAAGCCTAACATCGAAATCATTCATCCAATTCAACTATAAACAAGCAATCAACCTATAATCAACATCTAGGTTTCATTACATCTAAGCAAACACACAAAAGATCTAGCCTAGCATGTTAAAATCAAGACAAGCGTAAGATATATTCAAACAACACATAGACATATTGAATGAATTGAAAGGATACTTATCTCAATTGAACATGAAAGGTTTCAAGGGGTGAAAACCCTTGAAAATATTGTAAAAGTCGTGCTAGGGTTTATTAAGTTCGACCCTAAAATTCTCCTCTCAAGTTCCACACTTAATGAATGAAAATTAGAAAAGTATATATAGATTTCATGAGGTGAAGGCGTCAAGAAGAAAGTTCTGATGCCGTCATCTCGCCGCCAATAAAATTCTCGGACTGCCTAGATCCAGATCTGACGCCGTCATGTGTATTTCTGTTCTGGGCCGTCACCACTTTTACTCTTGACGGCCTTGATTTGATGCCGTCACGTTTTCTCTGGGCCGTCATCATTTTTGCTCCTGACTCCGTCACAAAATTGCTCTTGACGTCGTCAGGTACTGTTCCCAGCAAGGAAAATTAAGACTTTGCCGTTTTCTTCACTTTTATGCTCCAAAAACGTTCAATATGCTTCCTTTCCCATAATTCACTCCAAAAGTACCTAAAATCACAAAAGGAACGATTTAGGGCAATATTTGATCAAATAAATTCCAATTCCGGCTTAAATGATCCCTTAAAAACGGATCATTTTTCGCCTCATCATATACCCTTACACTTGAGATTTGCTTGTCCTCAAGCAAATGCGCTTTTATTCTAATCAAAATACAAGTTAGGGGTCATTTAACACTAATATAAAAGTAATTACAACAAATAATCGTTCCACCAAAGACCAAAAACAAGCACGGAGGTCATACACTAGCACCTCACAAATAGTGTTTAGATACTCGAATCTCTCGGGTGTAATAAAGTATATATCACAATATGGAAATGGAAAACATCTCTCACTACTTGTCATAGCAAAATAGATTACCATAGGCTTGGGAAAGGATCAAACCTCCACCACATGGTGTAAGCACCTAGGATAAACTATCAAAGAGGTCTTTTAAAGGGTTATAACGTTAGGTGTAGGGATATGGAAAACACGGTTTTGTTGGATATAGGCAGTCTTTACTGGTGGCGAGTTAATAATCTTGGTTAATTACATGTACAATATGGCGTTGCTAAGCCAAGACTAGACTCGACTTAAGCTAATAAATCAAAAATAACAAAAACATAAAATAAACATAGAATGAAACGGGATGGTAGTCCGTATGTTTTTTCTCTTTTCTTTTTCTAATTTTTTTTTTTATTATTTTATTTTGCATACACTTTTACCCTACCATCCAAAATAATACATAAGGAATGAACATTCCCCTTACACTTGAATTTTTACATACTTTACAATAAACTAATCTAATGACTCGAATTAAGATAATCAAAACACTTGGAGTACTTTTAAGATTAACGTACATATGGGGGTAATAAAATGATGTTCTTCCCTATTACTCCATAAAATAAGTACTTTACCCATGAGTCCCAATCGTCCCAAAATAATATGTACAAGGATATGACTCGACTTAGCAACCATGTAATCAATTAGATAATTAACTAAGGGTTTAAACAAATAACAATAATGCACTAAAGATGAGTGCATACACGGAAGGCTAAGGCGATTTGGGTGTACATTTAAGTGGGGTGTAACAAATTCTTCCTTTAAGTAAGATGCTTAAAGTTAGAAACGAAAAGATATGCTTGGAGGGGTGTACTAGGGGTTTCGTGTACTAAAAATGAGTACAACGCTAAGGTGTGGGAAAAATTAATTGACTTTACTAGCCAAGTAATATGACTTAAATGATCAAGTAATTATAGGGGGATCCTAATGCCTCTTATCTTGTAGTAAATCCTACTACACGAATGTAGTCTCACTAGCGGTCTCGAGATGCATCACTAACGCAAGTTCTAGAATCTAAATGCTACCGGTACACTCATAAGCGCTAATAGTAAATGCTTTTCCTATCAAATCTAAAGGCGAACCTCACATATTTGGGTGGAAAATTTTTCTGAATGTTATGGTTTTGTGCTAGTCATACGACTCCTATCCATGAGACGCTTGCTAAGGCTAAAGTTTCACTCCTAAATGTTGTAAAAAATTTTAAATTTGGCGCTAAAATTACACTAACAAGTATTTCTCATAGTTTTATTACACACCTACCATCAAACAAACAAACTCAAATGAAAGTTTATCTATAAGGTATCATCATTTACCCTCCCCTTACACTTAGGATGAACATCGTCCCCAATGTTCAATTAAAGAATGTAAAAGTAAAAACAGGTAAAGGAATGAAATCAAATACTCCCCTGATTCGCTCGGTATGGATAGTATGGTAACAAGGTTAGATCTTTTTCCAAGAAAATGAACAATCAAAGCTTCCCTTCCAGAATATAAATCATCTTCTTGTTAAACATAACCTGTTAAACCTGAGAAAACAAACAAGGCAACCTCGCGTAAAATCGGCGACAATCTATATATGCTAACAAATCCTAGAAAACAAAGTAAGATATAATGTTTGTGGAATGAATGTTTGCAGATTTCCCGGAGATTATAAAACTAAAGAATTAACAAAAACTTCAAGACTCCGTTAGAAAAACAAAACTAGCAAAATTTCCAGATTTTTACACGTGACGCCGTCAGTAATTTCTTCCTGACGCCGTCAGAAGTGACCTGCAGAAATCATTATGTTAAGTTTCCGGAAAATTTCTGGAAAAACTTTGTCCTACTTCCTAGAAAATCCTACAAAACATCATTATGACTCGATACAAGCATTTGACTCTAACAAATACGAATATACTTGTTCATTTAATATTGTGGAGAATCATGATCGGTTTTGTTTCTTAAAAACATATTTGGGGTTTCCCCTTACACTTATCTTTTGCGAAATACCTTTGGATGAAGTTAAGACTAAGCCAAACGACAAAATAAAGTATTTTCACCATTTAGTTTTGAAACATGATCTACCAACAATAAAAATAAAACATGCATACGGAAACAAATAACAGTCACATAAAATAAAAATCACACAAAGCATGGGTTGCCTCCCAAGAAGCACTTTTCTTTATTTACGAGTCTTGTAGCTAGACTCAATGTCATGGGTTATTACGTGACCTCATCCTCTGGGTCATCTCCTATATTAGTTTTGTATTCCGGACCTAGCTGCAAGCATTCTTTGTAGAAACCAAGTATTTTATTCATAACATATTCTACTCCTCTACGTCTATCCTCATCATTCCTATAGTAAACCGCTTGTTTGTGTTCCTTTTCTATGTTTGATTAGAGGCGGTATTGTTCAATCTTATAGGGCATTTGATAAGCAATCTCATCATTCTCTTTCTTGAACCTAACTATCCCTAGAGTCGGATCATAACTCATCTTAGAGGTCTCAACGAATGGTTTTCCGAACACTACTTGACTTAGGCAATCATCTATCACCAGACGAGTATCCTCCACTATCACATAGTCGGTCTCATAAGTGAAGTTTCCAACAATCACATGCAATCCTTTCACTCTTCCTACAAAATTACTTATCAAATTCTTGTTGGGCATCATCCTACAACCAAGTTGCTTCTTCATTACCTAATTATAATAAGTCCTAGTCATGATGTTTATAGGAGACCTAGGATTGATATAAGCTTTCCATACATGCATATGCCCAATGTTGCATGGTATGTTGATGTTAGAGGGATCACCTACTTTAATAAGGGGTGAACCAAGGATATATGGTGTCTCGGGATCATCAAATAAATCCTTGTGATATTCCCGTTCTTCTTTGGTGGGCAATTTATCAAAGTATTCTTCTATATTTTCTACTTCCTCTAACTTCTCACCCTTATCAACCTTAATTTCCTTAATTTCATCCCTAGTCTCGGTTTCTACTCCAACTTCATCCTTGTCACTTTCTTCAATATCCTTATCTATTAGCTTAATGGTGACAACATTGACAAAGTGGACGTGTTTGGATGACGAGGGGTCCTTAGTTTGGATTCCGCTATTGGCGTCCCTAGTGTCCTTACTAGGTGTAGTTAACGCTTGGTTGCTGAGGGATTTCAACAAGTTGTCAATCTTATTGGTCATCTCCGTTTGTTGTTGATTGAAGTCGGTTTCAAACTTAGCTATGCGAGCTTCTTGAGATGCCATAATCTAGGACATCAATCCTTCAAGATTGTTGGTACTACCATAGTTATTAGAAGGATTGTTGTTGACAGTACGGTTGGAGGGTGGACCGTTTGGTTGGTAACGACTAGGCGGATTGGAAGAGTTGTTTTGGTTTTGTTTCCACCTAAGGTTCGGGTGATTTTTCCAAGAAGGGTTGTAGGAATCACCGTAAGGGTTTGGCTCGGGCTTGAAAGTGTACCACTTATCTCCCGCTTCGTCGGTACGCGAGGATGCTGATAACGCTCAAAGTTAACATGTTTTTATAAGCGTTATTAGTGTTTTTGTGTATGTTATTTGATTGTTTTTATATGCTTTTGCCAATAAATCGTATCAAAGTATGTTTTTGTAGCATATGTAGCCAAATGTAGGAAAAATGGAGAAAAAGTGAAGAAAATGAGGTATATGCGATTACGCGAAGATTCCCAAGCTCAAAAGTCCAATCTGTGAAGCATTTCATAAGGAGAACTTAAGTTTTGTCATCTCAAAGTTCCAAGTTCAGAGTTAATCAAGTTTGGATAGTGCATAAAGAACTACACAAGGAAAAGTCAAAGTCCAATGCAACCAGAATCTACCATCCGATCGGTTGGAGTCTAACCGATCGGATAGCCATAATGACCATCTCCATCCGATCGGTATCAACCCGCAACCGATCGGATGGTCATTTCTGCATGTTTATACCAACTTTTGTGCACGAATCTTGGTCTTTTGTCCCATTGTTCTAGGCCCTTCTTAGTGTCTTATTGTCCAAGTTCCAGCATTTAAGTCCCTATTCATTACTAGGAGTATTGGACAAGCCTATAAGGACCTCAAAAGTGCACAATTGAAGACACCATTCAAAAGACCATTTACTCTCATTACTACTCTCAATTATTATCATCATCTAGCTCTCAAAGGAGGAAAATTCGTGCAGAAAGAACCAGGAACTTTGGAGGACCAAGGAAGCAACATTTGGAGTCCGAAAATCTCAAGAAATCATCACCAACACTTAGGTTATCCATACCTTATCATTTGTTATCAATTCCAAAGCATTGTAAGACTTAAAACCATGGATTCTAATGTTAAATATTCTGAGTTTATTTGCATGTTTGCTATGAGTGGCTAGTAATCTTTTTACACTTGTTTTGATGATGTTTTAAACTTAATGATAGTTATGATTGTGATAACATGTTTTAATTCAATTTCAAGTCAATCCTAAGAACCAATAGTACCTTAACTTTTGTCGTGACATTTGTTTAGCCAAGGTTAACTAATTGATAATAGTTTCAAGGGTCGAAAGATTTGTTATTATTCAACTAGTTATAATCATTTGTCTATGAATGATTGTTTTTCACCATAATTATTCTTGACTAAACAAAGAAACGAGAAGTATGATTGTAATGAGAATGCTTTTATAACATCAAATCGGATTGTTTGTAAACCTTTAGTTGGATGAAAGTTTAGATGTTTATAAACAATTGTAACCTTTTTGTCTATGAATGGGTTACCTTTTGTAATGACCATTTCCTAAGAGTATTTGATTTGTAATAAGAGTTTGTTCTTGTGTTTAAGATATTCACCATACCTTATGAACCTTGGATAGATCTTGAATTGATTGGTTTACACCTAAAGCTTGTTTTTATGAAATAAAATATTGACGAAGGTTTAACTTGTAGAAACAATAGATTAGACCACCATCTAATTCTCACAACCAACATGTTATCAAAAGTTATCACAATCATGTGTGTCATTAAGTAGAAAACTAGTCTCAACAAGTGTAGTTTTTAAATTATTGAATTTCCTTATTATCTTATTTGCATACATTAGAGATTTACTTTTAGACTTATATTTTGATTCACTCACAAATCCCTGCGAACGATCCCGACTTACCATCATATCTTGCTATAACGGACGTGTACACTTGCTCGTATGTGTTGTTTCTAGATTTGGTAATTCACCCCTTATAAATTTAAAACTTGCACTAATAAATAGCACATCAAGTTTTTGGCGCCGTTGCCGGGGATTTTGATTGTGTTTCTTTTAAGTTTTAAAAGTCCGTTTCTTTTCGTGTTCGTTTTCTAAAAAAAATAAAAAATAAAATAAAAAATTTCAGTGTTATCCATCTGATCGGATAGACTTCCAGCCGATCGGTTTCCTATTTTTTTAATTTTACCGTAGCATCCATCCGATCGGTTTGGTATCCAACCGATTCGGATAGACTTTTCTGTTTTCGATTTTTTTTTATTTTCTTGTTCTTTTGTTTAGGTAATTGACTCGATTCTTTTGGTAGTTGTATGAACACTCGTTCTACTACTAAAAAGCTTAGTACACCTTTATCCGATCCCGAAAGTTTGTTTCGTAAGAAGAGATCTTCATCTATTCTTAATTGGTTTGATAATCTTTCCGAAGAACATCCAATTTCCGATCTTTTTGAACAAATACCCATGGCTGATGATCAACCCATGTGGACCGCCAATTGAACCGTAGCACCTACTCCTGGAGCTGCTATTGTTGTCGCAAACCTTGGTGAAAACTTTACCGTTAAAGGTCACCATCTTTCTATGATCAAAGACCGTCAATTTGATGGCCGTTCGCGGGCCGATCCGCATAAACACATTGTCGAATTCATTGAAATTTGTGGCATGTTTCGTTATGGAAATACCGATGTCGATGCTATCAAGCTCAAACTTTTTCCATCATCACTCGCCGGAGATGCCAAAGTATGGTATAACGAATTAACCCCAGGAACTATCAATACTTGGGAGGAGATGAGGCAAGCTTTTGTAAGCCGATTCTTTCCACCTGCCATGTATGATAGACTAATGGGAGAAATCCGTGCTTTTTCACAAAATCCTAATGAATCTCTTGTTGAAGCTTGGCTTCGCATGAAAGATTTGCTTCGAAGTTGTCATGGTCATAATTTAGGACAAGGAACAATAATCCAAATCTTTTATCATGGTCTTGATGAAGCAAACCAAGCAATCCTTGATGCCGGAGGAATTTTTCTTTACAAAACACCTAACGAAGCATATCAACTTCTCGAAGATCGAGTACTCCTTAAACTCGATTGGTCAAAAGATTCCAAAACCAAACCCCTACAGAAAACCATTGCTTTTGCCGAAAGTTCAGATAATTCGAAACTCATGGACAAAATAGAAGCCTTGTCTTCTAAAATCGACTCGCAATACAAAGATATAAAAGGAGAAATGAAAGAAATGCGAGATGGCTGTAATAATTGTGGAGGAAATCACACATCATACGAGTGTGATGACCAACCTATGAATAGACCCAAAGAAGGGGAAGCTAATTATGTCCAAGGAGGATATCGTGGAGGAGGTTTTCGTGGTAATTATTACAGAAGAAGTTCTGGAAATTGGCAAGACCGCCAACAAAGCGATAACAACCGTGATTTTCAACCCCGAACAGACAACCCAAACCCACCAAATTTAGATAAAAAGGAAGAATCTGATTTCAAAAAAATGATGCGAGAATTCGTAAATGCTCAAAGAACCACAAATGAGTTTGTAAAAACTCAATTTTTTAATCTCAAAACCAAAGTTGAGCAAGGTCAGAAAAATCATCAAGCTTCTATCCAGGATCTTGAACAAAAATTTGGTAGACTTTCTGATCAATTTTCTTCTCGAATTCCTAGTACATTACCAAGTAACACCCAATCCAATCCAAAACCATCTGGATCAAAAAATAAGAATTATCGTCCACCACAAAACAGAAATGAGCATATCAATGCTGTATTCACTCGAAGTGATCTCTCATATGATCCACCACCCATTCTTACCGATAATACTATTATTCAAGATGAGGAGGAGGAAGAAGCTGAAGAAGAAGCAGCTGAAGAAGAACCAACACAAACACCAACCAAAGAAAATACCGTTCCACCAATAAAACCTTATACACCGAAAATACCATATCCACAAGCCCTAAGAAAAGAGAAAAGAGAGGAGCGAAATAAGAAGTTTTTAGAGATGATCAAAGAAGTTAGAATTAGCGTACCCCTCGTTGATGTTCTAGCTGGAATGCCCAATTATGGGAAATTTTTGAAAGAACTTCTTAATAATCGAAACAAGTTGGTACAAATTTCCGCTACCGTTCTCAATGAAGAATGCTCTGCTATAATTCAAAACAAAATTCCACCAAAACTTGGAGATCCTGGAAGTTTTCTTATACCATGTACATTAGGAAACAACATCACATGTGATGCTTTAGACGATTTAGGTGCAAGTATCAATTTGATGCCCTATTCGTTGTTTTCTAAACTTTCCATCAATACATTGAAACCTACTAAGATGAGTATAAGATTAGCCAACCATACATACCAATATCCTGTTGGGGTTGCTGAAAATATGCTTGTTCAAGTTGGTAAATTTGTTTTTCCTGTGGATTTTGTCATCTTAGAAATGGAGGAAGATAGTCGAGTACCCTTAATCTTAGGAAGACCTTTCTTAAACATTGCTGACGCAATGATTAAAGTCAATGGCAGAGAACTCAATCTTTGTCACACCCCGCCACGGCGGAAACGCGAGGGTGTAACTTCATGGATATCATCACAACACATGGTGTCTATACAGAGAATAACTTACATGCAATAAAATGGAAAAGTATAGACACAAAGTGTCATAACAATACCCGAAAGAAAACAACATGATAAACTCCAAACACTCAGATAAACCACTTCCAATGCAACTAAGGTCTCGTCTAATCACTTCCTTCTATCATAGCATTAGAATGCTCACCTGAAAATGATGCTTAAAATATCAACATAACGTTGGTGAGATTCATAGGTTTAAGACACACATACACTCTCAAGGAAACCAGTTCAATGTGATTATAAAAACATAGATGGACAAATAAATATAGTTATCATACAAGCTATATGTATCCATAAACCAATCATCACACAAAAGGCAACCATCGGGCCGGAACGTGACCCCCGCTCCAAAACACATCATCAATTGGGTCGCATGCGCGAGCAACAAGATAAGCATCCTCCCAATTGGAAATCACACAGCATCAATTAGGTCGCTAACCTAATCGGAATCACACTTTCATGTACCACATAGCATTATTACGATAACATTATAAGTCCAAGCTTTTAAACCACACATAATCACGGTAACTCAAATCATTTAAGACAAGCATCATTCCCATCCCAAGTTTAAAATAAAGTAAAAATATGGGACTACCTTAAACTCCGCAGCTTCCACAACATAAATCACAATCTATAACACACAAAATAAATCCACATTACACATGGTCGAGCTAAAAGCTACAACCCATGTAATGCTCATATGATGGATGTCTAAGACTCATATGACCCACCATGGATCTCCTAGACACCATACTAACCATTACCATAACCTAACACTCACTAAATCCCTTGCAATCTTAAAATCAGAAAATGCATAATTTTTGGGTACATTCGCCCACATAAAATCACGACAAATAAAATTTAAAAACTCACACCAAAAATTCACAATGGTCTCTCATAAGCATAGAAGCTAATCCCAGAAGGCCATGGACCAATAACATACACAAATACTCATAATAAATTCAAACTTGTCAACAACTCAAATTCGGATCTGAACGCACACCAAAAAGTTTTGAATTCAATAAAATACTTCCACAAGTTTTTATCGCGAATCCTCTTTGTGGTAGTCTAATTTAACCTAATACTTAACTATTCCAGAAGGCCTAGTCAAAATACCACTTTTACAACCACAACTCACCCTCAAACTTTTACCCAAAATCTGTCCCGGTTTGACAGCTTTGACACCTTAACAAAGAAAAATCAAAAGACCAACTTCCCGACCTTGAAATCAATTGTGGCTGGACTTTTTGGAAAGCTCTTTCATTAAAATTCAATTTAGACCTAAAATTCGTGACTTAACCCTTCACCATCTATTATTTATACTCACATCTTTACAGCCATAGTTTTCTGTCCAAACCCTAACTCAATAACTAACATGTTTTACGTTCAATCCTCTTAAGCAAACATCATACTATTATCATTAATTGATCCCAACATGTTTAATAACATTAATTTACAAAAGTTAACACAAAACCTAATCCATCATACTTTATATTACATGAATTAGATCAATAACTAATTATTTGAATGAAAACTAGTATCGAAAATATACCTTGATCTTGATTTTAGCTTCAATAATAAAAACCCTAATTTTTTCTTCTTGTTCTCCTTGTGGTCGACTTCAATATGCCGGAAAAAGGGATTTGGGAGTCTTGATTTTGTATTTATATTATTAGTGGATAACCCTTAAGGCTTAGAGTTGTATTTGGTATCAAATTTGGTTTCCTTTTTCCCCCTTATCCTAATATTCGGCCGCCCCTTTTATTTATATATATATTTTTATTTTTTTTATTAAATTTATTTATTACACTCAAAACCTCATACTTTTCATATTTTATGTATTCCCATAACGAATCCTAACATCTTTCGCGATAAACCTTAATTTTACGACAACCCGGAAAATAATCATTTTCAAAATAAAGTTTCCAAAAATAGATTTTTACACTCTTTTATACGCATAACACATAAAAACAAACTCCTCGTAACTTGCTAATGCTCAAATACTTGAACGAAGACTTGTTACGCAAAAACGCAAAAACACCAAAAACTACACAAGTCATTTCTACACCACAAAAGGTGATCAAAATGAATTTTCCTAAATTCCAAACTTTCTAAATCACAATAAAACAACTTATGCAAAGGGATTTAGTGCTAAAACTCACCTATATCACACTTCTATCACTTCAAATACCTAGGACACACCAAACAAACGTCAACCGATTCAAGACTATTGATGCGTAGGGATTGCACCAGGCTTTACCTCTCGAGGGATCTCGAGAAGCTTACAACCCCCACCAGGCAGTGTACCTGATCGTTGTAGTATAGTATAGTGACAAGTACCGGGGGATTGATCGTTCAACTTGGGAATAGTGTCGCTAGGATTAGAAAACCTAAAGACTATGTCTATAGATGAGGGATGATTCTTTTTGTATTTTTAGGTTTTTATAAAAGCAATTAAAAATCTCGGTTTTTAGAGGAGTTGGGCGGAATTAGTTGCTAATCAACTAACCCAATTACTACGACGCAATTAAAATAAAATACTAAAAATGAAAGTAAACTAAATTATACTAGTGGTGTAAGCAATATATGGGAGAATTGTGTTTACTTAGATTTCACTACTCCCTAGATATTTTTTATAGGTTAATTACTGTTACAGTTGCGTGGATGACGGATTGTATTCCTTAATACCATTCATGGGGTGGCGTACTTACTTCCCCAATCCTATAAGCTCCTACTTCACTCCTATGTCGAGCCAGCTACGAAGCTCCTAACATGGGATCACTATAATTCGCTCATGCATTAAATACAATCATAAAAACCTAGTACACATCGGTTCATGTTTCTTAAGACGTTCAAGCAAGTTACACAATGGAGATCTGCCAGTTTTCTTAAGCCTAACATTGAAAACATTCATCCAATACAACTATAAACAAGCAACTAACCTATAATCAACATCTAGGTTTCATTACATCTGAGCGAACACATGAAAGATCTAGCCTAGCATGTTGAAATCAAGACAAGCATAAGATATATTCAAACAACACATAGACATATTCAATGAATTGAAGGAGGACTTATCTTAATTGAACATGAAAGGTTTCAAGGGGTGAAAACCCTTGAAAATACTGTTACAAATGACCTAGGGTTTATTAGGTTCGACCCTAGTATTCTCCACACAAGTTCCTCTCTTAATGAATGAAAAGTAGAAAAGTATATATAGATTTTGTGAGGTGACGGAGTCAAGAGTAAATGTCTGACGCCGTCATCTCGCCGCCAAATAACTCCTCGGACTGCATAGATCTAGGTTTGACGCTGTCACGTGTAGTCCAATTGCAGGCCGTCACCAAAATAATTCTTGATGCCCTTCTTCTGAATCCTTCAGGTTTTCACTGGGTCGTCATGGATTTTACTCTTGACGCCATCAAAATTTCCTTCTTGACGCCGTCAGGTACTGTTCTCAGCATGGAAAATTAAGTTTTTGCCATTTTCTTCACTTTTATGCTTCAAAAACGTCAAAAATGCTTCCTTTTCCAGAATTCACTCCCAAGGTACCTAAAATCACAAAAGGAACGATTTAGGGCAATATTTGATCAAATAAATTCAATTCCGGGCTTAAATGACCCCCTAAAACGGTTCATTTTTCGCCTCATCATATACCCTTACACTTGAGATTTGCTTGGCCTCAAGCAAATGCGCTTTTATTCTAATCAAAATACAAGTTAGGGGTCATCCAACACTAATATAAAAGTAATTACAACAAATAATCGTTCCACTAAAGACCAAAGACAAGCACGGAGGTCATACACTAGCACCTCACAAATAGTGTTTAGATACTCACATCTCTCGGGTGTAATAAAGTAATATCACAATATTGAAATGGAAAACATCTCTCACTACCTGTTATAGCAAAATAGATTACCATAGGCTTGGGAAAGGATCAAACCTCCACCACATGGCGTAAGCACCTAGGATAAACTATCAAAGAGGTCTTTTAAAGGGTTGTAACGTTAGGTGTAGGGATATGTAAAACACGATTTTGTTGGATATAGGCAGTCTTTACTGGTGGCGAGTTAATAATCTTGGTTAATTACATGTACAATATGGCGTTGCTAAGCCAAGACTAGACTCGACTTAAGCTAATAAATGAAAAATAACAAAAAAAAAAAAACATAAAATAAACATAGAATGAAACGGGATGGTAGTCCGTACGTTTTTTCTTTTTCTTTTTTTTATTATTATTTTTTTTTTGCATACACTCTTACCCTACCATCCAAAATAATACATCATAGGGAATGAACATTCCCCTTACACTTGAATTTTTACATACTTTACAATAAACTAATCTAATGACTCGAATTAAGATAATTAAAACACTTGGAGTATTTTTAAAATTAACGCACATACAGGGGTAATAAATGATGTTCTTCCCCATTACTCCATAACATAAGTACTTTACCCATGAGTCTCAATCGTCCTAAAACAATATGTACAAGGATATGACTCGACTTAGCAACCATGTAATCAATTAGATAATTAACTTAGGGTTTAACAAAAAACAATAATGCACTAAAGATGAGTGCATACAGGGAAGGCTAAGGCGATTTGGGTGTACATTTAAGTGGGGTGTAACAAATTCTTCCTTTAAGTAAGATGCGTAAAGTTAGAAACGAAAGGATAGGCTCGGAGGGGTGTACATTTAAGTGGGGTGTAACAAATTCTTCCTTTAAGTAAGATGCGTAAAGTTAGAAACGAAAGGATAGGCTCGGAGGGGTGTACTAGGGGTTTCGTGTACTAAAAATGAGTACAACGCTAAGGTGTGGGAAAAATTAATTGACTTAACTAGCCAAGTAATATGACTTAACTGGTCAAGTAATTATGATACGGGTTTAACACAAGGGTGATCCTAATGCCCCTTATCATGTAGTAAATCCTACTACCCGAATGTAGTCTCACTAGCGGTCTCGGGATGCATCACTAACGCAAGTTCTAGAATCTAAATGCTACCGGTACACTCATAAGCACTAATAGTAAATGCTTTTCCTATCAAATCTAAAGGCGAACCTCACATATTTGGGCGGAAAATTTTTCTAAATGGTACGATTTTGTACTAGTCATACAATATCCTATCCATGAGACGCTTGCTATGGCTCAAGTTCCACTCCTAAATGTTGTAAAAAAATTTAAATTTGGCGCTAAAATTACACTAACAAGTATTTCTCATAGTTTTATTACACATCTACCATCAAACAAACAAACTCAAGCGAAAGTGTATCTATAAGGTATCATCATTTTACCCTCCCCTTACACTTAGGATGACCATTGTCCCCAATGTTTAAGTAAAGAACGTAAAAGTGAAATAAGTAAAAAGAATGAAATCAAATACTCCCCTGATTCGCTTGGTATGGATAATAAGGTGGCCAGGTTAGATCTTCCTCCAAGAAAATGAATAATCAAAGCTTCCCTTCCAGAATATAAATCATCTTCTTATCATACATAACCTATTAAACCTGAGAAAACAGACAAGGCAACCTCGCGTAAAATCGGCGGCAATCTATATATGCTAATAAATCCTAAAAAACAAAATAAGATATAATGCTTGTGGAATGATGTTTGCAGATTTCCTGGAGATTATAAAACTAAAGATTCGACAAAAAACTTTAAGACTCCGTTAGAAAAACAAAACTGGTAAAACTTCCAGAATTTTACTCGTGACGTCATCAAGAGTAAACTCGTGACACCGTCAGAAGTGACCTGCAGAAATTCTTATGTTAAGTTTCTGGAAAATTTCTGGAAAAACTTCGTCCTACTTCATGGAAAATCCTGCAAAACATCATTATGACTCGATACAAGCATTTGACTCTAACAAATACGAATATACATGTTCACTTAATATTGTGGAGAATCATGATCGGTTTTGTTTCTTAAAAACATATTTGGGGTTTCCCCTTACACTTATCTTTTGTGAAATACCTTTGGATGAAGTTAAGACTAGGCCAAACAACAAAATAAAGTATTTTCACCATTTTAGTTTTGAAACATGATCTACCAACAATAAAAATAAAGCATCCATACGGAAGCAAATAATCAAACAAACAAAAATAAAAATCACACAAAACATGGGTTGCCTCCCAAGAAGAGCTTTTCTTTATTTACGAGTGTTGTAGCTGGACTCAAGGTCATAGGTTACTACATGAGCTCGTTGTTGGTTTCACTCTCTAGGTCATCTCCTATACCAGTTTTGTATTCCAGACCTAGTTGCAAGCATTCTTTGTAGAAACCAAGCATCCTATTCATCACATACTCTACTCCTCTACGTCTATCCTCATCATTCCTATAATAAGCTGCTTGTTTGTATTCCTTTTCTATGTTTGACAGGAGGCGGTACTGCTCAATCTTATAGGGAATTTGGTAGGCAATCTCCTCATTCTCCTCCTTGAACCTAACTATCCCTAAAGTCAGATCATAACTCATCTTAGTGGCCTCAACAAATGGTTTTCCGAACACTACTTGGCTTAGGCAAGCATCTATCACCGGACGAGTATCCTTTACTATCATAAAATCAATCTCATAAGTGAAATTTCCGACAATCACATGCAACCCCTTTACTCTTCCTACAAAATTACTTATCAAATTCTTATTGGGCATCATCCTATAACCAAGTTGTTTCTTCATTACCCAATTATAATAAGTCCTAGTCATGATGTTTATAGGAGATCTAGGATCGATATAATGTTTCCATATATGCATATGCCCAATGTTGCATGGTATGTTGATGTTAGAGGGGTCTCCCATCTTGATAAGGGGTGTGCCAAAGATATATGGTGTCTCGGGGCCATTGAATAAATCCTTATAATATTCCTGTTCTTCCTTGGTGGGCAACTTATCAAAGTACTCTTCTACAGTCTCTACTTCTTCTAACTCTTCTCCCTTATTAACCTCGACTTCCCTAATTTCATCCCTAGTCTCGGTTTCTACTTCAACTTCATCTTTGTCACTTTCTTCTATATCCTTATATTGGCTTAACCATGACGACATTGACAAAGTGGACGTGTTTGGATGACGAGGGGTCCTTGGTCAATTTGTGGTCTAACCTTGAGGTTTCATCCTCAGTTTTATGATCTAGATGTCCAGCTGGTTGTTGGCTCTGGTTAGGTGTTGGAATGGGTATTGTGGTGATGGTATTTACAAAATGGATTGGTTCTAGGGGTTTAACAGGATCTTTCACTTTTGGTGATAGATATTTAAATAGCTTACTAGGACTTTTTATTTTCACGGGAGAAGTTGGCTGATTCATGACGGTAACAGATTTGACCTCTTCAGCTTGAATCGGTTTATTAACGGCGTGCTCATTAATAGCAGTTAACAGATTACAAATTTTGTTATTCATATCGGCTTGCTGTTGTCTAAACTTAGCCTCGAGCGTAGAGAGCTGTAATTCTTGAGATAGAATGAACTTTCGCAAGGCATCTTCACAGCTTTGCATAGGAGTGCTCTGTGGTGGAAAATGCTCGGACCATTCGAGTGGGGAGGAGTCATTGAAGGATACGCTCCGCGTTTGGTACCTTCTGAAATTAGGTTTATCCTTCCATGCCTCATAGGCCTCGTCAAAGTTTCAAGGACCTCGACCAACGTGAGACGATGTGAATTCATTATAAGCGCGTTTTGGAAGCTCCATGCAGTTATGAGTTTCGTGAGGGCCATTACACAATTTACATGAAGAAGCGATTTTGTTCACTTGGCTTGAAGGCTTAGGAGCTTCGTAAGACTTCATGAGAAACTTGACTTGATCCTCAAGTTCCATGATCCTACGGTCAGGAGTGCTAGAATTGTTCGAAGGCAAAGATATTGCCATGACCGTTTTGTTCAAATCACGGGGATCATTCCAACTTTCGTTGTCATAGAGAGCAAGATCTTCTATGAGTTCCCATGATTGTTCCGCACTTAGATCATGTAGCTTACCACCGGCCGATTGGTCAATGGCTCGCCTTGTGGAGAGATCGATATGGTCATAGAAGATTTGGACTTGGAGCCAAAGATCTATGCCATGATGAGGGACTTTTTGGAGTAAGTCCTTGAATCGAGTCCATGCTTCATATGGAGTTTCACCTTGACGTTGTTGGAACATGAAGATATCATTTCTAAGCTTGGTAGTTCTCCCCGGTGGGAAAATTTAAGCAAGGAAACGAGTGGTGAGATCATCCAATGAGGTGATGGATCCCGCGGGTAAACGTTCAAGCCATTGACTAGCTTGATCACGTAGAGAGAATTGGAATAGGCGTAATCGGGTCGACTCTCTAGTTGTAACATCAAGGTCTATAGAATCTACGATTTTAAGGAAGTCCTTGAGATGTTCGTTAGGATCTTCGAAACGAACTCCATCGAATGCACATCCGCTTTAAACCAACCGGATGGTGTCGGATCGCAAGGGGGACACATTGGCTCCTTGGGTGAGCTCAATGGTGTTTCGATAGCCTTGGTGGCTAGGTCGGGAATACTCTCCTAGGGTTCGGGGCCTAAGAGGTTGGTTAGCTAGTGGTGGGTTTTGTGGATGGTCTTGTTGTGGTGGGATGATGGGTTCAAAGATGTTACCATCGTCCATGATGTAGGATGGCGAAGAGTTACGAACAAAAACACGAAGAAATAAGATAGACTGAAGAGAACCTAAAAATAAAAATAAAATCTTACTAGAAAGGAATCTAGCAAGTAGACCTAATAAAAAGAGATCCTAACCTAGACAATAACTATTCCCCGGCAGCGGCGCCAAAAACTTGATGCGTAGGGATTGCACCAGGCTTTACCTCTCAAGGGATCTCAAGAAGCTTACAACCCCCACCAGGCAGTGTACCTGATCGTTGTAGTATAGTATAGTGACATGTACTGGGGGATTGATCGTTCAACTTGGGAATAGTGTCGCTAGGATTAAAAAACCTAAAGACTAGGTCTATAGATGAGGGATGATTCTTTTTGTATTTTTAGGTTTTTATAAAAGCAATTAAAAATCTCGGTTTTTAGAGGAGTTGGGCAGAATTAGTTGCTAATCAACTAACCCAATTACTAAGATGCAATCAAAATAAAATACTAAAAATGAAAATAAACTAAATTATACTAGTGGTGTGAGCAATATATGGGAGAATTGTGTTTACTTAGATTTCACTACTCCCTAGATATCTTTTACAGGTTAATTACTTGTTACAGTTGCGTGGATGACGGATTGTATTCTTTAATACATTCATGGGGTGGCGTACTTACTTCCGCAATCCTATAAGCTCCTACTTTACTCCTATGTCGAGCCGGCTAAGAAGCTCCTAACTTGGGATCACTAGAATTCGCTCATGCATTAAATACAATCATAAAAACCTAGTACACATCGGTTCATGTTTCTTAAGACGTTCAAGCAAGTTACACAATGGAGATCTGCCAGTTTTCTTAAGCCTAACATTGAAATCATTCATCCAATACAACTATAAAAAAGCAACCAACCTATAATCAACATCTAGGTTTCATTACATCTGAGCAAACACATAAAAGATCTACCCTAGTAAGTTGAAATCAAGACAAGCATAAGATATATTCAAACAACCCTTGAAAATACTGTTACAAACGACCTAGGGTTTATTAGGTTCGACCCTAGTATTCTCCACACAAGTTCCTATGTTAATGAATGAAAAATAGAAAAGTATATATAGATTTTGTGAGGTGACGGCGTCAAGAGTAAATGTCTGACGCCGTCATCTCACCGCCAAATAACTCCTCGTTCTGCCTAGATCTAGGTTTGACGCCGTCACGTGTAGTCCAATTGCAGGCCGTCACCAAAATAACTCTTGACGCCCTTCTTCTGACGCCTTCAGGTTTTCTCTGGGTCGTCATGGATTTTATTCCTGACGCCATCACAATTTCCTTCTTGACGCCGTCAGGTACTGTTCTCAGCATGGAAAATTAAGTCTTTGCCGTTTTCTTCACTCTTATGCTCTAAAAACGTCCAAAATGCTTCCTTTTCCAGAATTCACTCCTAAAGTACCTAAAATCATAAAACGAACAATTTAGGGCAATATTTGATCAAATAAATTCAATTCCGGGCTTAAATGACCCCCTAAAAACGGTTCATTTTTTGCCTCATCAACTATCAGTTAAACTGACCTGCCAAAACCACGGTTGTTACATCATCCCCCACTTAGGGAAATCGCGTCCCGAGATTTCAACTACTATAGCCACCACTCACAACAGCAAACTGAAATTTATGGATTTTTAAGCGGATAAATACCACACCGTAAAATCACAGAGAAAGAATCGCAAAAATGTGAACCGACTAAATACTCGAATTCACACGATAGAAAACATTCCGTCACTCCAACAATACACGCAAATAGATACACTCCCCGATCAATAACACCAATGATCAAAACTACTTCTCACAGGTAGGTACGATACCCTCGAACCAAAAGAAAAACCAAATGGTAACCGCAGGAAACACCACATATAATTGATACACACAAAGCAAACATTTATGGATATCCCGCATCTAACTTTCATGATCTAGATCCAACTACAAACGATCTGCTTAACAACCACATCCGCAAACAAATTTGAGTACTTAAATATCATCTGATCCTCACGTTCCCATGTAAACTCAGGACCACGTTTAGAATCCCACCGTACCTTTACCAACACTATCTCACCGCACTTTACACTTTCGACCACTTGGTTTATAATCTCAACAGGTTCCTCGACAAAACGGAGAGTCTTGTCAAACTTAATCTCATCTAATGGCACATGCAGACTAGTATCCGCCAAACACTTCTTTCAATTAGATTCATGAAACATATCATGTATGTCACACCCCTAAAATCGGGTCCAGCGGAAGCATACATGTAGCTGGGGTGTAACTCAATTGGTATTACAACACTAGTTCAAAAATGGTTTGCACTTGAATCATTTAGAATAAAATAGTTAAATCAAAATGTTGATTTTTACATTGTTAAAAGTAGAGCGGAAGTAGGCCATTAAAATAGTTAAAAACGGTCCCCAAATGATTAAATCAGAGTCTTCTATGACCATGCCCTGCCCTGACAAAACCTCCAGTAGCGTGCCATTACTTAATACCTGAAAATACATGCTAAAGTGTCAACACAATGGTTGGTGAGTTCATAGAGTCTTGTGAAAAAGAATGTAATGCATTGAAATGAAGATTTCCCAGCAAAGGCATCGTAAATCCACTCAGTTCCAAGTCCCGCCATAAGAGACTTGTAACCTGTGTGTTTACAACCCACTGCCGTAGTAATAGTGGTGGAAAAGTATCGTAATTCCATAAGTAATTTTCGTATGTACAATAGCCACAAGTATAAAGTGAACCGACATAAATGTCAAAAATGCTACATTGTCTCTTAAGCTCATGACCCCGAAGCTAGACTTTGTAATGGCCCCAACAGAGTGTCTACCAGGCACTCAATTTGATAAGACATGAAATGCATTCGACCCGTTGGAGCAACCCAAACACGAATGGAGGCGTCACCCTCAATAGATCTATTCATTCACTCTCGCTTAGCACTAAAATTAACGGTCCATGATAATAGAGGGGACTTGTCGTGAAGTGGTAGTAAGGCAACTTAAGCAATGTATGGAATTTGTAATACTTGGGCATGTACAAAAATGTTGTTGCAATGTATTCTCCCCCATGGGATTTGAAATCGTATAAAAGTATAACACGAGTATTTAAGCATGTATCTCCCCCAAAGAGTTTGTAAAGTAACTAAACCAGTAAAAGTAGGGCTATGACTCACCTGATATGATGGTACCATGAACATGTAATGAGCTGAAAATCAAGGCGCGCACACTAGCCGCAACCTAATATGAATGATGTACGATCTACTTTAGATCATGAAATGATGTTATGAATGTCCATGCACATGTTTCATATACCACTCTACTCTTTGAAAAATACTTGTTGTTATCAAAAATATACATTTCCAAGACTTAGGAAAAATATGGCTATTAGAAAAATAAAGCTAGTTGCAATATATATACTTATATATATATATATCGTATGTATCAATGTTCGTGTTGAAATCCTCAGGTTGAAATCCTTGAAATAACGCCTCGTAGTGATAAAATATACTTTTAATAACTAATACTTCATTAGTTATAAAATTGGGTACTTGGTTAATATTTCTAGAAAATCTAGAATTTAGTACGTAGAAGTAGTATTATTATTTCTAAAAGCTGCCAATTATGGAGGATTTTTGCCGATATTGAAACGTGAATATCTTTGTCGTTATAAGCCCGTTTTACTTGTTCTTTATATCCACGGTTACGTCTTAGTATGTAGTAATATATTTTGGAAAGCTTGGCTCCTCCGGGTTATGTCTAAATCCTCTTTTTGTCCGACGAAAAACGTCCAACAGCATGCATTTTTCCGGAAAATAGTTTTCGTCAATATACTTGCAAAAATCATAACTTCTTCGTTATAAACTCTTTTTAATCCGTTCTTTCGCCTACGGATTCATTTTTGAAAGTATTTTCTAAAATTTTTGCCAAAGTTTACTTTGTATTTACTGATTTTCCAGAATTTACCAAAATGGGACAGAATGTTTATATACTTGTTAGAAATCCATTTCCAAGGTTCAAAACTAGTTCCAACCTCAACCAAAACTCTTGCAAACTTCACAAAACTAATCTAATCCTACCATACACCTTCTTAGGGTGCCATGGGTTCCTAATGACTAGTAGTCAAGTTAATTTAACAAAGGAACACCTAAAACCAATTCTAGGGTTTGTATGATCAAAAAGTATACAAAAATAAAGTGGTATAGCTAGTTTGTGCATGAAATTAAGCATGAATACCATGAGATACATATGTTAATTAGATGAAAACATGAAAATAAATTTGATATCTCACTTTGAAATAATAGGTGGTGAGATGATGAGAAACCTTGGATTACTTGTGTTTTTGTGTTATGATTCTTGATTAGAATGATGAAATGAACAACTTTGATGCTTTGTACTTTGGAAAATCATGGATGGATCATGGAGTTGGGTTGAGGTCGTGGGTTTCATGGTGATGGGAGGGATGAGATGAACTTTTTGGCTTATGAAATTTCTATGTTATGATTCTTAGATATAAACATGTTTATGTTTTAGAGGTTTATAGTATTATAAGAGCACATGTATGCATGTGGTAAAAATGAAAGTCATGTGGTCTTGAGATGGTCATATGGCCGGTTTTCAATGTGAAAAGAAGTAGCAAAATCGGTTTTGATCACTTAGAAAATGTAGTGTATTATTAGTTGTAGTTTAGTGTAAGTATTAGTTATAATCGGGTACCGGTTTTGATAGAAATAAATGTTAACAAAGTTAACCGGGACTTAATAAAGTCATAAAAATGTTAAAAATGTGTTGGGTACAATTACTGAGTGTTCGGGTGATTATTGTTTAGTTTTCACGAAAACCGTCGTAATATTCATAAGATTACGTTATAAATAAAATAAATTTCCAAAATACTGGGTAAATGAATGTTATTACTTTTATGATGATAAAACGGATATAAAAATATGTCGGGACCATTGTGGGAATATTTAGATATATTCGTCGTGTTTATAAACCGGGTGTTAACGTTTATTTATAAATAATTAGAGTAAATTACACCGTTCGTCCTTGTGGTTTGCGTTGACTGGCGTGGTTCGTCCCTTGACCAAAAAAACTGCACC
Source organism: Artemisia argyi (assembly GCA_030686995.1). Lineage (NCBI taxonomy): Eukaryota > Viridiplantae > Streptophyta > Magnoliopsida > Asterales > Asteraceae > Artemisia > Artemisia argyi. The sequence continues at coordinate 79,158,953 of CM060693.1, read as the reverse complement.
GTCCATCCTTAACGGGCAAACGTTACGCGTCGTTTGTCCCTCCATCCAGTGGGCCCCACTAACGCTGGTTAAGTGTTTTTCACATCAAGTCCCATTGAGGGTATTAGTGTCATTTCCATCCCCCATTTGCATCTTCATCCATCACCATCCAATCACTCCAACAATTCACCTATTTTTTTCCCGATCATTTACTAATAACTATAAATTTATCCGGTCGTTGTTGCATTCTTTTTCAACTAAACTATAAATTTATCATTTTTATTTCTTATTGTATTTCCATATATCCATTCCTGCAAATATCAAACCTCATATTATGAACAAAACCGATTTAGAAAATTAAAATATATATATATATATATATATATATATATATATATATATATATATATATATATATATATATATATATATATATATATTCTCGTGCGATCTGGTGGTGTGGTGGCTGCGGAGGCGTTGGCGTTTGTACAACGCAAAATGCTCCAAAAAAATCCTCCAAAGAATGTGCAACGCAAACAAAAATACACATTAAACCCACAAACACGCACCATACCTATCAACATTCATCTTCTTCCATATACCAATATTCCGGCCAAATCAAAACCACGAACACCAACACCCCATCTCCATATCCAAAAACACTAATCACAATAAAAATTCATAACAAATCCATATCCAAATCATTATCAAATCCGTATCTAAATACCACAATTAAAGTCCAAAATTATCTATTAAAAAAAAATGAATTAACTGAGCAATCCAAACACCCTCGAAATAATAGATGTAACATGATGTTATGATAAATAGTTTTATAATGTATATACTCAAAAAGAAAGATGGTGTAGCAGCGGATATGGGCGTGGACGAGGCTGTAGATCTGGTTGGTGGTGGCGGCAAATGTAGATGGTGTAGAAGCGGATATAGGCGTTGGACGGTGGCAGCAGATCGGTGGAGTGTGGCAAGGGGGTGGTAGGTTGTGCGGATCTTGATGGTGGTATTTGGATTGGATGTCTTGATTTGATTTATTTTGATTTTGTATTTTGAATTATAATTTTTGTTTGTGGGCTTAAGGAAGCTGTGAAAGGAAAAAGATGGTGATGAGTGGTGGTGGTTGGAGATAAGGGTATATGAAGGAAGAAGATGGAATAAAAAATGGATGGTGTAGTTTTTTTGGTAGTGGGTGAGTGGGTTTTAAATGCAAATGGGGGATGGAAATGACACTAATACCCTCAATGGGACTTGATGTGAAAAACACTTAACCAGCGTTAGTGGGGCCCACTGGATGGAGGGACAAACGACGCGTAACGTTTGCCCGTTAAGGATGGACGGTGCAGTTTTTTTGGTCAAGGGACGAACCACGCCAGTCAACGCAAACCACAAGGACGAACGGTGTAATTTACTCAAATAATTATAAGGAAAACGTTAAATGTATCAAATATATAAATTTGAAAATCCTAAGAGTGGTATAACATGGAAATGCTGTTATGATGATATGCAGACTATCTCCAGTCCGTATGCAGTGTCCTTAACACTAATGAAATGAATTCGCACCTAAACCAATCCGGTTACGCGAATTTGAATACCCGTAAACTAAATTTTCGATGAAATGTGTAATGAAAGTGAATGATGAAAACTTTTCCAGAAATGAATAGTGTTTAGTTAATAGTAAATTTTCCCAAATGTTACTCAGAATATCTAAATGACCTCGAAAATGATGAATAGTAAACTAATGAATAGTGTTTTGATGAATAGTGTTTGATGAATAGTGTTTTTCCAAAGTTCGGGAAATGACCTGAAATGGTGAGTTGTGACAGTCTTCCCCTCTAAAAGGAACTTCGTCCCGAAGTTCAGTTTATGTTGGTTTCTAAAAACATATTGGTGAAAAGTGATGATATTTGAGAATTCCAGCGGACTCTCACGATAGGAATTCGACTCTGCTTCAACTGTTCGACCTAACTGTCCATGATTTCTACTTGTTCTCCTGCAAGGTTTATGTTTGACTTTGAGTTGGATTCCTTTCTAAATGGGATTATGAGTGACTAATCTGAAAAGATGATAATACATGGTTGTGTAGTCCTGTTGTTCTCTAACAAGGCTCAGGTCTGACGGCCACTAGGCCTACTCTGTCTAAAATATTACATGGTTCAGTGTATCTCGGGTTTAACTTTCCAAGTCTTTTGAATGATATTATGCCTTTCCTAGGCAGAACTTTCTGTATAACTCTGCTTACCAACTTGAAGTTTTAATGGTTTACAACTTTATCGAACTTGTAACAGATTCTTGATTTGTAGGAAGTTCCTGGTTATTTCATGAATACTTACTGGACTAGTGAGTTGGGCTTTTCCAAATTTCGATCCGTCAATGAATGTTGGCACTTCGACCATAGAGTGCCTCAAATGGTGTAGTCTCTATGCTCGCGCGATAACTATAGTTGCAACTGAATTTAATTTATGATAATTGGTTCGTCCAACCATTTCTTGAGTCAATCACTCATGCTTTGAGCATATCTCCCTATGTTTGAATCGTTCTCTAATTCTGACCATTGGTCTGCAGATGATAGGTGGTGTGATTCCAAAGAAATCTTAATGTAATCGCTAGGTGTTTGAGGTGAATTAAATTCCTCTATTAGAAATAATTGAAATGGATATCATGAATCTTGTAGAAAATTTACAATGTTAAGTCCGTCAAAGGGTGTTGTTGAAAATAATAGATTAGGATAAGGTTGTGATCCTCTGCAGGATGTCATGAATTGAGTCTTTCTCCACTTACAATGCTTAGTCTCCATTACTAAGATTTTCCCCAAGCTCTATGTCATCAAATCACAAAATCCTAAGTATATAAGTGATGTAATATAGTGATGGATTTTCAAAGTTTGTTTTGAGATTGTGTGTTTTGTTCATAAACCTTCCCTGAATAAATGAATTTACAACTTTAAGCAAACGGCTTTCTAAGTAACATTTTTCTTGATGTTTCAAAATTTAATAGTTATGCAAGATAGAACTATTTTCAACCTGGGGTAAATAGTATCGTTTGCCAAGGATTGATGTTTAAAATTCCTTAACGTCCAATAGTTTTGTAGAGATTAACCAAAAGGAATTTGCTTGTCAAAATAAGTGCCTCAGAAAAGTATTTCTTACAAGATATATGTTTTGCATAACTGTAGTTTGGAGAAAAATCCATGTAAAAGTGAAAGTATGAAGAGGATAAAATAGCCAGGTAGGTATGTCTGCACAATTGTATAAATGTCTAATATGTTTGAATAAAGTCTATTGGTGAGTCCATGTTCAATTGAATGTTCTACAGTCTTGGTTAGGAGATTGGATTTATCTCTATGGTGTGGCTTAGTGAGCACTCGTATCGAAAATAATCCTGTAATTCAGTCAAGCCAATACTTTCTAGATGATGGAATTTTTGGTGATCACGCCAGTGATAGTGGTTCGAATAGTTTGATGATATCCTGGGAATTCTGTTGAGTTTTGAAATGGTCTTAATGTACCGAGAGATTCTCCTTATAGATGGTATGGAAAGTCTTTCCTAGGGAGGTCATTGATAATATCCACTTATCAATACAGGGAGTAGTGTGCGATGAGTGGCATAGGAATCCATAAAGTGTCAGCTAATTCTATATATATATGGGGATGGGGAAAGGAAATGATAGTGATGGTGAGAAGGGAAGAGACTGTGACAACTGCGACAAAATTGATATTGTGATAAAAGAAAATACTGTGATGTAAGTGTATCGTGCATAGACGTGAATGTTCATGAAATGAAATGATCAATTGACATGCTTCCAAGCGGCGGTTCACGAAGTGATAAAAAGTATGAATGTTCTGACAACGAGGGTATACACACACATGCATGAAACATTTGGAAAATGAGTAAAGGATTCAATCCAGACAGAATTTTATTATAACCATTCTCAGTGTTGCAAAATTCATTTCTGAGTCAGACATAGGTGGTCAGCCTATATCTCACTATCCCGGGTCGAATATAAATGACCAGTCTATATTCTACCGAGGTTCCATGAATTTTGAAATACTCAGCTCAGTTATACTAATACCATGTCCTTCACAAATACCAAGACTTTCTGAAAGACAAAAGTAAGTGACCAAACGCGAGGTCAAATGATGAAACTATGCAAGGAAAAACATAATGCGGTGACATATATGATACGTGAACATGCTTATATGAAAGACAATTATAGTAATCAACTATAATAAATGAATATAATATATCAGATAATGAGATACAAATCTCATCACCTATGTCAGCAACTAACCACAAATGAGGCTTCAGCTTGGCAGGCAGGCATGTGACGGTCATAGGGTTAAGTTTTCTTGAAATTAGCTATAGTCTAGGTTTTAAAAACACTTAGTTCGCTATACCTAAAGCTCTGGTACCAATCTGTCACACCCCCAAAATCGGGTCCAGCGGAAGCATACATGTAGCTGGGGTGTAACTCAATTGGTATTACAACACTAGTTCAAAAATGGTTTGCACTTGAATCATTTAGAATAAAATAGTTAAATCAAAATGTTGATTTTTACATTGTTAAAAGTAGAGCGGAAGTAGACCATTAAAATAGTTAAAAACGGTCCCCAAATGATTAAATCAGAGTCTTCTATGACCATGCCCTGCCCTGCCAAAACCTCCAGTAGCATGCCATTACTTAATACCTGAAAATACATGCTAAAGTGTCAACACAATGGTTGGTGAGTTCATAGAGTCTTGTGAAAAAGAATGTAATGCATTGAAATGAAGATTTCCCAGCAAAGGCATCGTAAATCCACTCAGTTCCAAGTCCCGCCATAAGAGACTTGTAACCTGTGTGTTTACAACCCACTGCCAAATGTAATATGTTTGTAATAAATCAATCATAAGATTGATGCAAAGGCATCGTAATTCCGTAGTAATAGTGGTGGAAAAGTATCGTAATTCCATAAGTAATTTTCGTATGTACAATAGCCACAAGTATAAAGTGAACCGACATAAATGTCAAAAATGCTACATTGTCTCTTAAGCTCATGACCCCGAAGCTAGACTTTGTAATGGCCCCAACAGAGTGTCTACCAGGCACTCAATTTGATAAGACATGAAATGCATTCGTCCCGTTGGAGCAACCCAAACACGAATGGAGGCGTCACCCTCAATAGATCTATTCATTCACTCTCGCTTAGCACTAAAATTAACGGTCCATGATAATAGAGGGGACTTGTCGTGAAGTGGTAGTAAGGCAACTTAAGCAATGTATGGAATTTGTAATACTTGGGCATGTACAAAAATAGTTGTTGCAATGTATTCTCCCCCATGGGATTTGAAATCGTATAAAAGTATAACACGAGTATTTAAGCATGTATCTCCCCCAAAGAGTTTGTAAAGTAACTAAACCAGTAAAAGTGGGGCTATGACTCACCTGATATGATGGTACCATGAACATGTAATAAGCTGAAAATCAAGGCGCGCACACTAGCCGCAACCTAATATGAATGATGTACGATCTACTTTAGATCATGAAATGATGTTATGAATGTCCATGCACATGTTTCATATACCACTCTACTCTTTGAAAAATACTTGTTGTTATCAAAAATATACATTTCCAAGACTTAGGAAAAATATGGCTATTAGAAAAATAAAGCTAGTTGCAATATATATATACTTATATATATATCGTATGTATCAATGTTCGTGTTGAAATCCTCAGGTTGAAATCCTTGAAATAACGCCTCGTAGTGATAAAATATACTTTTAATAACTAATACTTCATTAGTTATAAAATTGGGTACTTGGTTAATATTTCTAGAAAATCTAGAATTTAGTACGTAGAAGTAGTATTATTATTTCTAAAAGCTGCCAATTATGGAGGATTTTTGCCGATATTGAAACGTGAATATCTTTGTCGTTATAAGCCCGTTTTACTTGTTCTTTATATCCACGGTTACGTCTTAGTATGTAGTAATATATTTTGGAAAACTTGGCTCCTCTGGGTTACGTCTAAAGCCTCTTTTTGTCCGACGAAAAACGTCCAACAGCATGCATTTTTCCGGAAAATAGTTTTCGTCAATATACTTGCAAAAATCATAACTTCTTCGTTATAAACTCTTTTTAATCCGTTCTTTCGCCTACGGATTCGTTTTTGAAAGTATTTTATAAAAATTTTGCCAAAGTTTACTTTGTATTTACTGATTTTCCAGAATTTACCAAAATGGGACAGAATGTTTATATACTTGTTAGAAATCCATTTCCAAGGTTCAAAACTAGTTCCAACCTCAACCAAAACTCTTGCAAACTTCACAAAACTAATCTAATCCTACCATACACCTTCTTAGGGTGCCATGGGTTCCTAATGACTAGTAGTCAAGTTAATTTAACAAAGGAACACCTAAAACCAATTCTAGGGTTTGTATGATCAAAAAGTATACAAAAATAAAGTGGTATAGCTAGTTTGTGCATGAAATTAAGCATGAATACCATGAGATACATATGTTAATTAGATGAAAACATGAAAATAAATTTGATATCTCACTTTGAAATAATAGGTGGTGAGATGATGAGAAACCTTGGATTACTTGTGTTTTTGTGTTATGATTCTTGATTAGAATGATGAAATGAACAACTTTGATGCTTTGTACTTTGGAAAATCATGGATGGATCATGGAGTTGGGTTGAGGTCGTGGGTTTCATGGGGATGGGAGGGATGAGATGAACTTTTTGGCTTATGAAATTTCTATGTTATGATTCTTAGATATAAACATGTTTATGTTTTAGAGGTTTATAGTATTATAAGAGCACATGTATGCATGTGGTAAAAATGAAAGTCATGTGGTCTTGAGATGGTCATATGGCCGGTTTTCAATGTGAAAAGAAGTAGCAAAATCGGTTTTGATCACTTAGAAAATGTAGTGTATTATTAGTTGTAGTTTAGTGTAAGTATTAGTTATAATCGGGTACCGGGTTTGATAGAAATAAATGTTAACAAAGTTAACCGGGACTTAATAAAGTCATAAAAATGTTAAAAATGTGTTGGGTACAATTACTGAGTGTTCGGGTGATTATTGTTTAGTTTTCACGAAAACCGTCGTAATATTCATAAGCTTACGTTATAAATAAAATAAATTTCCAAAATACTGGGTAAATGAATGTTATTACTTTTATGATGATAAAACGGATATAAAAATATGTCGGGACCATTGTGGGAATATTTAGATATATTCGTCGTGTTTATAAACCGGGTGTTAACGTTTATTTATAAATAATTATAAGGAAAACGTTAAATGTATCAAATATATAAATTTGAAAATCCTAAGAGTGGTATAACATGGAAATGCTGTTATGATGATATGCAGACTATCTCCAGTCCGTATGCAGTGTCCTTAACACTAATGAAATGAATTCGCACCTAAACCAATCCGGTTACGCGAATTTGAATACCCGTAAACTAAATTTACGATGAAATGTGTAATGAAAGTGAATGATGAAAACTTTTCCGGAAATGAATAGTGTTTAGTGAATAGTAAATTTTCCCAAATGTTATTTAGAATATCTAAATGACCTCGAAAATGATGAATAGTAAACTGATGAATAGTGTTTTGATGAATAGTGTTTTGATGAATAGTGTTTTTCCAAAGTTCGGGAAATGACCTGAAATGGTGAGTTGTGACAATGTACACTACTCAATTCCTCAGCTAACTTCAACCGGTATGCCACAAATTCAATCCTTTCTGAAATCTCAAGCGATCCAACACGTCTCGGTGCTAACTTGCCTTTCTTACCAAAACGCATAACACCTTTCCAAGTAAACTCTTTTAACCTCACAATATCACCAACATCAAACTCTAAGGGCTTACAGCAAAAATCCGCATAACTCTTTTGGCGATCTCTTGCTGCCTTAAATCTTTCCTTAGCCAGAAAACCTTATCCTAGTCTCCATTTCTAGTTCAGGACCAATTAGTTGGCTTGTTCCAAACTTTGCCCACAGAACAGGTGACCTACATTACCTTCCATACAACTTTTCACACGACACATACTCAATACTAGAATTATAATTGTTGATATAGGAGAACTCAGCTAAGGGTAAATGTATACCCCGGCTTCCCCCAAAATCAAACACACCCATGCTCTCAGCTCACCATCCAACGCCTGATTTGTACGCTCACTTAGTTCACTCATTAGAGAATGATAAGTCGTACTCATCTACATACGCATTCTCAAGACTCCATAACATGTTTACCACTATCGCGAAGTAAGTATTTCATCATGTTTCTTGTGACACCCCATGGCTCATTACCAACTCACTGAGCGAAAAGTCTCGCCTACTCCTCCATACATCTCTTGCAAAGGTAATGACATGTCTTATCCATTCTCGGATGTATCAAATACCTTGCATGACTGCTGTCCTTACGCTTCCTCTCAATAGAACCAATAGATGGTCCCCCAAAGTACATTCCTCCATCTTCGTTCATTTCCATTTACTGGTCTAAACCAAGTAATCATTCTTCTTACATATTCTCATCCTTGAACCTCTCTCTCTAGGGTATCAATATCATCCTCTTAACTCCGAACTGAATTATCATAATCATTATTTACAAAGATCTAAGTTTCACTCGTTCACTCCCACTCAACGCTCTTACCACGATGTCCGCCCTTCCTTGACGGTGGCGAATCAGACAATCGTAGTCACCTAGAAATTCCACACCCAACTTCTCTTCTACATAAATTAGCCTCTTGTCAATTATATGCTAAAGATTCTTATGATATGTGTAGATAACACTTTCTGCTCCATAAAAATAACATCTCCAAGTTCTACTTCCCAACTTTAAATCATGTATCACACAGTTCCTCTTATGAATCTTCCACCTCCGCGATGCCTACGCAATCTATAGAAAGATAGGAATGAATCGTCAATAGTACCTGCCAGCCCTAAGGACAATCGTCTCTCATAGGGTGTCTTAGGTACTTTCCACTCTTCACCACTTTTATCTTACTAATGTCAACGAACACTCGTTATCGTTGTCAACCTTCCTGAAGAACGTACATCTTAAAGCTACACCTCTCACTTGAACAACTTGGTAAACACCCTCTTCTTCTTCAACGAACAAATAGATAATCAAAACGACAATCTATCCTAAGTAAACGATGCAAACCATGAAACCGGTCGAACTATAACGTATATCAACGAACTCAAAAGGGGTACAAATAACCGACTAGCGAAGTAACGAACATCAAAATCAAAGCTAGAGAAACAAAATGAGAAATTTTCCCCCAATAAAAGTAGACACGGATAAAATGTTCATGAAAACCCATACAAAGAAAATATAAACACGTTCCCATAAAACATCCACAAGCACACCTCAATGAAAGAAACACTCGATGAACCAAATACGTAACAAGTTTGGTAAATGAGAACCATAGACAGTTCTTATTCCCGTACTCGACCTTCCCAAAAACAAATGAACACCGTTTTTCACAAGACATATCTTAAACTTATACATTTTTTTTTATAAAATATATATAAACCATTTTATGTAAGACATCAACATAACCATTTTTTTTCCACACTTTATTTTCACCAAAAAAAAATAATAGTTTTCAACAAATGACCTTGAAATACCCAAAACGAATTTTAAAATACCATAAGGACTTTAACACAACCCCTTTTATTGGATGCGAAAAAAAAACATAGAAGAATCACATAATCAAAATAACCACCAAACGAACCTCATAACAGGGAACACTCACGCAAATACATTGCAAACCAAACGATGAACTTACAGACTCATTCGTACAACGATCAAACCAAAATCATAGAAAAACACCAATACTAACAAGTCACAAAACATGTCACAAAATTCAATTGGTGTGTGTAAATGAGGGATCAAATATCCACACCAACTCGTCACGAACCAACAATACTCGAAGAATAGTATAACATTCATCCGAGGAATGAATGTAAGGAATAACCAAAGAAACGAACCAGTATCCAACAAAACGAATTCGATTACCCAACACCTATCACGACGTCAAATAGAAAGAATATGACATCTGTACCATCATGGTACGAATAGGAATGTCAACCAAAGAATTAGATATACAAACGGAGCGTCTAGCTAACAAATCAACTTAAATACCACAACATAAGTACCCACCAATAACTGAGGTATCAACATATGATAGGTAGGATGGAATCTTACCACCTACACACCCCAACATATAACGACTGCCTAAACGGTTAAGAGAATACTTCTCTAACCATACAGCCATCACCAACATGATATCACATACCATCTACCACAACATATAACAACAAACATCAATTAATGCAATAATGGTCACAAGTCCACATGTGTGATACCCTTATAATTATGTTCGCGACCATAGTTATAAGCCTATTCCACATGCATACTTACTTCCAAAACCACACATCTCAATGATAACGCACATATACCACATAACACCTAATACACCATGCAATCCATGCTATCATACTTGCAAGTCCACTTGTGTCGTGACGCATGTATAATTATGTTGGCCACCATAATTATCTATGCCCCCTTTCATAAGTGTACTCCCTCCTATGACAACACATCATGCAAACAAACATGCAAACAAAAGCAAAAGACGTCGCAAACAATCATCGTGCATGGAACAATTCCAACGATAACGTAAACTCTATAATCAAAATTACTTGGATAAGGTCGCTCCAATATCCAAGAGTAATCACGCTCCAACATGGCTCCAGACGGCAAAAGACAATATACAAATTCCAAAACATAACACAAAACAAAAGACGTCGCATAATGGCTCAAACTCCATTATCGCACTTGCCTCCCCACTCAAATCGGTTCAACTTAGTACTCGTTGTGGACTCTAGATCCGAATCCACACCATTCCATCCTAACTCCCTTTCATCTTTACTCAACCACCCATTCATGTTTCCTACATGTTGAGGTAGTCGACAACATATAAAACCATCTCTATTCTTTTCTTTCAATTCCACATGATTCACAAGCGCATACAAATCACGAGGTTTAGACTAAACCACATCTCCTCCCTATGTGAAGTGAGGACACTACCAAGGGTATTTGGTAATGGATCCATCTCCAGAAGTCACCGTGGTTCCAAACCTTTCCACTTCTTCTCCACCAGCGTTTCCCCTAAACGTCCTCTCCTTGTCCGAACATAGATACATGCTATCGAGAACTCGGATTCTGCGGTTAGTCCGCTTCATCCTACCACTTATCTCGCATCCGATAACAACAACGGCAGTCCAACGGAGCATCTTACTCGTGGAAGACGATAATAAAGTCGATATATATAATACTACGTATAGGGGATAGAATAGACGTCCGAACTCAATAAAATATCTCATAAATATAGGAAAATAGACATATAAAATACTATACTTACACATAGGCCCTAAATGCAACTATATGAGGGACTCCTAGGTTATAGTCTAGGTTCAACCACCTAATTCTCTATAACCAAGGCTCTGATACCAAACTGTCACACCCCGCCACGGCGGAAACGCGAGGGTGTAACTTCATGGATATCATCACAACACATGGTGTCTATATAGAGAATAACTTATATGTAATAAAAATGGCAAAGTATAGACACAAAGTGTCATAACAATACCCGAAAGAAAACAACATGATAAACTCCAAACACTCAGATAAACCACTTCCAATGCAACTAAGGTCTCGTCTAATCACTTCCTTCTATCATAGCCTTAGAATGCTCACCTGAAAATGATGCTTAAAATGTGAACATAACGTTGGTGAGATTCATAGGTTTAAGACACACATACACTCTCAAGGCAACCAGTTCACTGTGATTATAAAAACATAGCTGGACAAATAAATATAGTTATCATACAAGCTACATGTATCCATAAACCAATCATCACACAAAAGGCAACCATCGGGCCGGAACGTGACCCCCGCTCCAAAACACATCATCAATTGGGTCGCATGCGCGAGCAACAGGATAAGCATCCTCCCAATTGGAAATCACACAACATAAATTAGGTCGCTAACCTAATCGGAATCACATATCACACAGCATCAATTAGGTCGCTAACCTAATCGGAATCACACTTTCATGTACCACATATCATTATTACGATAACATTATAAGTCCAAGCTTTTAAACCACACATAATCACCGTAACTCAAATCATTTAAGACAAGCATCATTCCCATCCCAAGTTTAAAACAAAGTAAAAATATGGGACTATGAACTCACCTTAAACTCCACAGCTTCCACAACACAAATCACAATCTATAACACAAAAAATAAATCCACATTACACATGGTCAAGCTAAAAGCTACAACCCATGTAATACTCATATGATGGATGTATAAGACTCATATGACCCACCATGGATCTCCTAGACACCATACTAACCATTACCATAACCTAACACTCACTAAATCCCTTGCACTCTTAAAATCAGAAAACGCAGAATTTTTGGGTACATTCGCCCACATAAAATCACGACAAATAAAGCTTAAAAACTCACACCAAAAATTCACCATGGTCTCTCATAAGCATAGAAGCTAATCCTAGAAGGCTATGGACCAATAACACACACAAATACTCATAATAAATTCAAACTTGTCAACTACTCAAATTCGGATCTAAACGCACACCAAAAAGTTTTGATTTCCATAAAATACTTCCACAAGTTTTTATCGCGAATCCTCTTCGTGGTAGTCTAATATAACCTAATACTTAACTATTCCATAAGGCCTAGTCAAAATACCACTTTTACAACCACAACTCACCCTCAAACTTTTACCCAAAATCTATCCCGGTTTGACAGCTTTGACACCTTAACAAAGAAAAATCAAAAGACCAACTTCCTGACCTTGAAATCAATCGTGGCTGGACTTTTTGGAAAGCTCTTTCATTAAACTTCAATTTAGACCTAAAATTAGTGACTTAACCCTTCACCATCTGTTATTTACACTCACATCTTTACAGCCATAGTTTTCTATCCAAACCCTAACTCAATAACTAACATGTTTTACGTTCAATCCTCTTAACAAAAGATCGTACTATTATCATTAATTGATCCCAACATGTTTAATAACATTAATTTACATAAGTTAACACAAACCCTAATCCATCATACTTTATATTACATGAATTAGATCAATATCTAATTATTTGAATGAAAACTAGTATCGAAAATATACCTTGATCTTTATTTTAGCTTCAATAATAAAAACCCTAATTTTTTCTTCTTGTTCTCCTTGTGGCCGACTTCAATATGCAGGAAAAAGGGATTTGGGAGTCTTGATTTTGTATTTATATTATTAGTGGATAACCCTTAAGGCTTAGAGTTGTATTTGGTATCAAATTTGGTTTCATTTTTCCCCCTTATCCTAATATTCGGCCGCCCCTTTTATTTATATATATTTTTTATTTTTTTTATTAAATTTATTTATTACACTCAAAACCTCATACTTTTCATATTTTATGTATTCCCATAACGAATCCTAACGTCTTTCGCGATAAACTTTAATTTTACGACAACCCGGAAAATAATCATTTTCAAAATAAAGTTTCCAAAAATAGATTTTTACACTCTTTTGTACGCATAACACATAAAAACAAACTCCTCATAACTTGCTAACACTCAAATACTTGAACGAAGACTCGTTACGCAAAAACACAAAAACACCAAAAACTACACAAGTAATTTCTACACCACAAAGGTGATCAAAATGAATTTTCCTAAATTCCAAACTTTCCAAATCACAATAAAACCACTTACGCAAAGGGATTTAGTGCTAAAACTCACCTATATCACACTTCTATCACTTCAAACACCTAGGACATACCAAACATATGTCAACCGAGTCAAGACTATCAGTTAAACTGACCTGCCAAAACCACGGCTGTTACAATCTTGGAGTAGGAGAAGATCGAATCACATTCTTAATCGACAAAGCAATGAAATATCCAAATTCCAGTGATGACACATGCTATAACATCGATGTAATTGATGAAGTCACTGAAGAAGAATTGGATGCATTACTTGACGATTCAAAACCATTCATGACTACTTCAGAAAAGATCAGTGAAACAGATTCTGATAAAGAATTTGAGGAATTCATGGAAATAAAATTAGAAGAAGAGGAAGAAGAGAAATTTGAAGATATCACTGAGAAATATCAAATGAAAATCAAATCATCTCTAGAAGAACCACCCACCGATTTGGAACTAAAACCCCTTCCCAATAATCTCGAATACGCCTACTTAGAATAAAATTCACTTCTTCCAGTAGTCATATCGTCGTTGCTCAAAACAAATAAAAAAGAAAGACTCGTTTCTGTTCTTAAGAAGCATAAACGCGCTTTTGCGTGGAAAACTTCTGATATTCCAGGAATTACTCCAGATTTTTGCAAACACAAAATCAATTGTGAAGAAGGTACTAAACCCGTTGTAGAAAGACAATGTCGACTCAACCCAAATATGAAAGAAGTTGTTAAGAAGGAAATCATCAAACTTCTTGATGCAGGAATTATTTATCCTATCGAGGACAGCCCATGGGTGAGTCCAGTTCATTGTGTTCCGAAGAAAGGAGGAATGACTGTAGTGACCAACGAAAGGAATGAATTAGTTCCTACTAGAACTGTCACTAGATGGCGAGTATGTATTGATTACAGAAAACTTAACAAAGCCACCAGGAAAGATCATTTTCCTCTACCGTTCATGGATCAGATGCTCGAAAGATTAGTAGGAAACAAATACTTTTGCTTCCTTGATGGTTTTTCGGGATATTTCCAAATTCCTATCGATCCAGCCGATCAAGAGAAAACCACATTTACATGTCCTTTTGGAACCTACGCTTACCGGCGTATGCCTTTTGGTCTATGTAATGCACCTGCAACTTTTCAAAGGTGTATGATCGCAATATTTCAAGACATGCTTGAAACATCTATGGAAGTTTTCATGGATGACTTTTCAGTTTTTGGTGATTCTTTTGAAACTTCTCTTTCCAATCTCGATAAAATGCTTGAGAGATGTGAAGCTGCACATCTAGTTCTTAATTGGGAAAAATGTCATTTCATGGTAACTGAAGGAATTGTGTTAGGACATAAGATATCAAGTTCAGGAATGGAAGTAGACAAAGCTAAAATAGATGTTATCACCAAATTACCACCACCAACTAACATTAAAGCCGTTAGAAGTTTTCTAGGACATGCAGGATTTTACCGCCGATTTATCAAAGAGTTTTCAAAAATATCACGTCCTATGACTAAACTTTTAGAAAAGGATTTTGTATTTGATTTCAATGCTGACTGCATTAAAGCTTTCGAAACATTGAAAAGTCAATTGACTAGTGCCCCAATTATGGTAGCACCTAATTGGTCACTACCATTTGAAATCATGTGTGATGCAAGCGATTTCGCTGTTGGAGCTGTTTTAGGACAACATGAAGGAAAACATTT
The DNA here is from genome assembly GCA_030686995.1 of Artemisia argyi. Taxonomy (NCBI): domain Eukaryota; kingdom Viridiplantae; phylum Streptophyta; class Magnoliopsida; order Asterales; family Asteraceae; genus Artemisia; species Artemisia argyi. The sequence continues at coordinate 79,143,491 of CM060693.1, read as the reverse complement.
TCGTCCTATATACTTTGCTAGTAAAACACTCAACAATGCTCAACAAAACAATACGGTTACGGAAAAGGAATTATTAGCCGTAGTTTTTGCATTCGACAAATTCAGATCTTATCTCGTGCTTTCAAAAATGACAGTTTTTACAGATCATTCCACACTCAAATATCTGTTTACCAAACAAGATGCAAAACCCCGTCTTATAAGATGGATTTTACTACTACAAGAATTCGATATAGAAATAAAAGACAAGAATGGAGCAGAAAATCTTGCAGCAGATCATTTGTCACGTCTCGAGAATCCGAATTTGGAAGAATTAAAAGAAAATGAAATTAATGATTATTTTCCAGAAGAAACTCTCATAACGATAGATAAAGATGATGATGAGGAAATACCATGGTTTGCAGATTACGCAAATTATCTTGCAGGAGATATTCTTAAAAAGGGATGAGTCACTACCAACGTAATAAGTTCTTTTCAGAACTAAAATACTATTATTGGGAGAAACCTTACCTTTTTAAAATGTGCAAGAATGGAATGATACGAAGATGTGTTTCGGGTGCTGAAACAAGAAAAATTCTTGATGAATGTCATCATGGCCCAACTGGGGGACATTATGGTCCTTCCACTACAGCTAGAAAAGTTTTTGATGCTGGATACTATTTGCCTACAATTTTCAAAGAAGCGTATACTCTCGTTCAAAACTGCGATGTGTGCCAAAAATCCGGTAACCTTTCTCGAAGAGACGAAATGCCTCAAAAGAGTATTCAAGTCTGCGAAATATTCGACATTTAGGGAATTGATTTTATGGGACCCTTCCCTAAATCACACAAATACGAATATATCCTCGTTGCAATCGATTATGTTTCCAAATGGGTTGAAGCTGAAGCTCTTCCTACTAACGATGCACGAGTTGTTGTCAACTTTCTCAAAAAGCTTTTTGCTGGCTATGAAATTCCTAAATCTTTAATAAGTGATAGAGGATCTCATTTCTGTAACAAACAAATGGAGAAAGTAATGAAACGATATGGAGTTCATCATCGTTTTGCTACAGCTTATCATCCACAAACTAGTGGTCAAGTCGAAAATACCAATAGACCTATAAAAAGAATACTTGAAAAAACGGTTAAGGACAATCCTTCTGTTTGGTCAAGAAAATTAGACGACGCTCTATGGGCATTTCGTACGGCATATAAGACACCAATTGGTACAACACCATACAGACTCTTGTATGGGAAAACATGTCATCTACCATTCGAACTTGAGCACCGTGCTTACTGGGCGGTAAGAAGCTGTAATCCTGATCTAAAAATAGCTGGAGAAAAGAGATTTTTGCAATTGCATGAAATCGATGAGTTAAGACTTCAAGCTTATGAAAACTCCAAGCTATACAAAGCAAGAACCAAATCATACCACGATAGAAAGCTGAGAATTCGAATAACTGGATCTATCCACTAGAAAAATCTGTAATTTTTGAAAAATTTGAGATGTGTCCTGATTAATATTGCAATCCATTTTTGGGATCGATAACATTTGCTAGCACATATTATAGCCCATTACCACTAAATTGTGAGGATTTGAGCCTATTTCATATATAGCATACATCTTTTTTGCTTGAATCTTTTGTTATGATTGTGCCGGTGATTTTATTTATTCTAGAACTTGTACTTGTAAATCATTACGAGACCGTTGTGAGATTACATTTTTGTAATATAAGTATACATACGTGATAAGAGGCAACCTTAGGATTTTAACCAAATAGCCTTCATTATTGATTTTTAGCTAGTCACATTGATTAGTTAATTTCCAATTTTTAACCCTTTTGTTAGCGTTCATCCTTAACGCTAGATACCCCTAGTTACACCCTCCGAGCCAATCCTTTTCGTTTTTGTTACATCCAGAAAAATACAAAAAGATTTGACACTTTTAAACCTTAGCCTAACCCTTTTCGAATTCTAAACGGTGGGTTGCTAGTTGCTTGGTATGTTGGATTGTTTTTTATGATGATTATTAGTTAGCCACACTTCACCAATCATGTGTGTGCCATTCCGCCAAAGACGGAGACTGCAGCTTCTTATTTGTATTTTTATAGTGATGCTTATGCGAAGTGTGGGGGAGATTTGCAAAAAAAAAAATACATAAATAAAAAAAAAAAAAAAAAAAAAGTCTTCGCAACTATAAGGTGACAATTATAGCTAATGTGCTATATTATGTATGGAGATGAATAAAGGAAGTTTTGTGATATGTTGTTAGCCGATGTGCTATGTATGAAGAATATTTTTATAGTGAATCGATGTATCGATATTTGAAGAAGAGGAAGATTGTAACTATAATCATTTACGGGTTCGTGGTTTGTTCGGTGACTAGCAACAATGGACTTAGACTTGATTTTATTTTTCTTTTAAAACCAATTTCATAAATATTCCCATGCCTTATCCCTACCCTTACCAAATTACTTTATCTATACGGATATAGTAATGGCTTTGTGAGAATATCAAGTGCAAGAATATTGTAGTGACCATCCGGTTTTTGAGTAATCAAGAATTCGCGCCAGTAATCTATTATGTTTTTGTATGAGATGTTTGAACATGAGCCTGGTACAACCCAAAGCCTAAAACATTACAACCCGAATAAAAGACCTCTTTGATATGTAGACTTGGTGCTTACGCCATTGCGGTGTAGTTTTGTTTCTTGTACAAGCCTATGGTAATAATTAGATCATGACTGAGCAATGAGTGTGATTTCTCTTATATATACTCCACTACCAAAATAAATGAGTGTTATGAGTGAATTATATCTTATTCTTCTTTCGCGGGGTGTTTAGAAATGTTAATCAAGCAAGAAAATCATTGGGTATTGTCAAACATCTCGGTTTTTCACCACTTAAGCTTAAAAATGATGAATCTTATCTTGTACTTGTACTTGGTGGATTTGCATCACATTTTTCTAATCATTCTTGGTTACCATGTGGATATTTAGTTTTCTTCTAGATTTGCTTGAGGACAAGCAAAGTTTAAGTGTAGGGGATTTGATAATGCTCAAAGTTAACATGTTTTTATAAGCGTTATTAGTGTTTTTGTGTATGTTATTTGGTTGTTTTTATATGCTTTTGCCACTAAATCGTATCAAAGTATGTTTTTGTAGCATATGTAGCCAAATGTAGGAAAAATGGAGAAAAGTGAAGAAAATGAAGTATATGCGATTACACGAAGATTCCCAAGCTCAAAAGTCCAATCTGTGAAGCATTTCATAAGGAGAACTTAAGTTTTGTCATCTCAAAGTTCCAAGTTCAGAGTTAATCAAGTTTGGATAGTGCATAAAGAACTACACAAGGAAAAGTCAAAGTCCAATGCAACCAGAATCTACCATCCGATCGGTTGGAGTCTAACCGATCGGATAGCCATAATGACCATCTCCATCCGATCATTATCAACCCGCAACCGATCAGATGGTCATTTCTGCATGTTTATACCAACTTTTATGCACGAATCTTGGTCTTTTGTCCCATTGTTCTAGGCCCTTCTTAATGTCTTATTGTCCAAGTTCCAGCATTTAAGTCCCTATTCATTACCAGGAGTATTGGACAAGCCTATAAGGACCTCAAAAGTGCACAACTGAAGACACCATTGAAGAGACCATTTACTCTCATTACTACTCTCAATTATTATCATCATCTAGCTCTCAAAGGAGGAAAATTCGTGCAGAAAGAACCAGGAACTTTGGAGGACCAAGGAAGCAACATTTGGAGTCCGAAAATCTCAAGAAATCATCACCAACACTTAGGTTATCCATACCTTATCATTTTTTATCAATTCCAAAGCATTGTAAGACTTAAAACCATGGATTCTAATGTTAACTATTCTGAGTTTATTTGCATGTTTGCTATGAGTGGCTAGTAATCTTTTTACACTTGTTTTGATGATGTTTTATACTTAATGATAGTTATGATTGTGATAACATGTTTTAATTCAATTTCAAGTCAATCCGAAGAACCAATTGTACCTTAAGTTTCGTCGTGACATTTGTTTAGCCAATGTTAACTAATTGATAATAGTTTCAAGGGTCGAAAGATTTGTTATTATTCAACTAGTTATACTCATTTATCTATGAATGATTGTTTTTCACCATAATTATTCTTGACTAAACAAAGAAACGAGAAGTATGATTGTAATGAGAATGCTTTTATAACATCAAATCGGATTGTTTGTAAACCTTTAGTTGGACGAAAGTTTAGATGTTTATAAACAATTGTAACCTTTTTGTCTATGAATGGGTTACCTTTTGTAAAGACCATTTCCTAAGAGTATTTGATTTGTAATTGTGGGAAACTAGAAGGGGGGTTGAATAGTTTTACGTCTTTTTAAAATTTATAAAAACAAGTTTGTTTTAAAAACTTCGATTCTAGTTTATCTGATCTCAATACTTGCACTATATGAACAATTATATAGTAACTAACTAAGCTAATATAGTAAAGGTAAATAAGTAAGTAATGAAAAGAGTTGGAGAGATCAAACCACAACACAAGGATTTATAGTGGTTCGGCTAAAAGGTCACGTTCCTTGTTCCTACTCCACTCCCTGAGTCACCTACTCGAGAGTTTTCTTCACTATGTCAACAAACTCCCTTATGGCGGAGAAAACCTTACACACCAATTTACACACCACAACTACGTCACAACTTCTACACAACTTCTTCACACCTATTTACTTCACACCAATCTTCTTCACACCTTTCTTCTTCACACCTATCTTCCTTACTACAATCTACTACACACCTATCTTCTTCACTTCAATCTACTACACACCTATCTTCTTCACAACTACACTACTTCACTACTAATCAACTTCTACTTCCTACACAACTTCTATTTCTTCTAAACTACTTATTACAAACACAACACAACTTCACAAATATATATATATATATATATATATATATATATATATATATATATATATATATATATATATATATATACACACAATGCACAACTACTCTTCAATACTTCTTGAACTTAGTTGTAGAAGGAGTGTTCTTCTTTTACACTTTGGATGAGGATGGATGAGAAGGGATTGAATCACTTGAAACAAGGATTAATATACAAATGATCAAAGGGTTTTGAAGGATGTTTAGAGGGTTTGAGATCTGAAAATTTCGTGCAAAAGGTGAAGCAAAATTCCAGAATTAAGATGGTATTTATAGGAGAAAAATTCTGACAATTTCTGACACAGGAGCCTGGCCGGTCCCCTTAAATCATGGCCGGCCCCCTTAAAATTAAGGGGACCGCCCCTTATAATTAAGGGGGCCGCCTAGCTATAACGGCCAGAAAAATTGTCTTTTAGTGGGGAAAGTTTATTTGGTGAAAAACTAACTGATTTTGGTTAAAAACTTGAAATCATATATTTAGTATGATTAAAACATTTTTCTTTATTACCAAAAGTGTTTTTCAAAAATATATAATTAAATAAACTTTGTATTTAGTAATTAAATACCCCTTTGATCATGAGATGTATTAAGCACTTGTTAATCCATACCTTAAGTGATTAAGTTGGATATAATGATATAAACTAGCTTAATACTTGTTTACGTAGTAATCTTTCGTTTGATGAGTTTACATTTTGTGATCGTCAAAATATAGAGATATCGAAAAATATAAATAACGTTTTCATACATTATTTATGTCAACAATCTCCCCCTTTTTGATGATTACAAAATTAAAACTCATTAATCGAAAATTAGTATAAATACAAGTATTATTGTGAGTTTATATCAATTCTCCCACTTTTTGTTAGCATCAAAAAGGTTATCCCGATTATATAGAAGCTCCCCCTTGAAGTATACTCCCCCTCGTTTTGAGGTCAAAAAGAAATCGAGAAATGGAATTCTTGCAAAAATATTTAGTGAACAAGCAACATATATGTGTATATAGCATGCAAGAGTAGAGACTAAACATAACCATAACATTGATAAAGTTGAATAGATACAACAAGCATTACAATAACAAACATAACAAGTAATTCAACTAACAAAAGCCTTAAAGGCTTACAATAATCACTTAAATAATAAACCAAAGCTCAAACATGAGAGTCCTCTCTAGAGCTTGCCATCCAAAATGGTTTTAAGACAATTTTATTTGTAAGACACCAAGCATGTTTAATTGGGAGGAATGGATGGTGAACATGGAGATGGTGATGGTGGAGGAGTGTTTGTTAATGGTGGTGGAGGAGTTGTGTTTGTTGTTGGTGGTTGATGCAACAAGTTTTCAATGTGAGAAAACATGTATTGCATTTCATCTCTTAGTCCGAACACAATTGTTCGGTTGTGGATGCAACAAAGGCAAGTGTCTCCATGAGCTTCAAGTAAGCTCCATGGGACGGGGTTATAGGTTGGTGGATTGATAGGGGATGATGAGAGGTGTGCATCAAGAGGTGTTAATGGTGATAATGAGAGAGTGAGTGCAAGAGTTGTGTTTTCATTGGTAGGTTATGATGGTTGATCAATTGTTGGAGGAGATAAGTGGGTGTTTATGTAGTCATTTATGGATGAAGTGGATGGTATGGAGGAAGTAGAAGCTCCATTTGTTGATGGTGTTTTAGAGGGTGCATTTGGTGCACTAGGAGATGAGCATTGAGGTGATGGTGATGGGGTGGTGTTGTCTTCATTTGTAAGATCAATGAAGAGTTGTTTTGGTGGAATAATGACAAGTTTTTGTTTCTTGGCATTGTTTGAATAGGTGGTTCTTGGTGATGACATAGTAAAAGGATGAGGTTTGATGAAGGTTGAGGATGATGGAATGTGAATTAAACATGCATGGGGATTATATAGTATGAAAATATGTTTAGAAATAGAATTAATTTGAAATTGTATTGTTGGATTCCAAAATCAGTTTAGTTTTTAAGGGAAATGGTAGCTGGGACTAGCAAAAGAGATCACAAGGTGTAAAAGAAAACAGTGTAAAAACTGTTCCAGATGGCCGGTCCCCTTAATTTTAAGGGGGGCGCCCATCTGACGGCCCAGAAATCAAAATTTTTTAAAAATTTTCTGGAAAAATGTTATATTCTGTTTTGTTTTTGCAGCAAGCTCCATTTGGACATTTCACATTTGTTTTGGTCTATTAGAAAGCATACATGTCATATATATATATATATATATATATATATATATATATATATATATATATATATATATATATATATATATACATAAACTAATCATGCAATCATATATATAGATTAAGTAATAAAGCATGCATTCAAAAACATATATTAAACATAAACAAACAAGTTAGCATCCTAATCAGATATCCAAAACAATTATCCAAGAAGATAACAAGTATTTCCGAATATACTTCGGACACATAGCACACAAGACATAAAAATAAATATTGTTCAACAAGTATAATCCAAGCACATCATCTCTTTTTCTTCCCGAAGATACCCTTCAAAGTCTTCCCGATAGATTTGAAGCCACCTCTAACTTCTTCATGCAAACACTTTTGTCTTCTAAGCATCTCGGTAGTTCGTTCATGAAGCACTTCTTCGGTTTGATCACTAGGAGATGCGGTAGAATACTCGGGATAGTCAAGATCCTCTAAATTGTCAACGAACTCAGAAAACGAAGGGGTACTAGCATCATGGATGTTTTCCTCCTCATCGTCATCGTCTTGTCTAGAAGATGATCCATGAAAGCTATGACGACGAGATTTTCCCTTGTCACTTCGAGTTCGTCGAGCTTGTTTTAGAGCAAGAGGACGTAAGGTGTGATAGATGGACTCATAGATG